>JAJTUV010000071.1:0-1200000 GCA_021653895.1 Mastomys natalensis | reverse complement strand
GGGGGGGAAGGGACCCACGTTCCTGTAAGTGTCCCTCACCCCTGTACCCGGAAGTTCAGCAAGACAGACTTGGATAGATTGGTTCTTGGTCTGCTGCCCTTACCCTATCAAGGTGGGCTCAATTGTCTTCTCCCCAGGAACATCTTTGCAGGGAGACACAACCTGAAAACAGAATAATCAAATTTAAAAAAAATGTTAAAAAGGAAAGAAAAAAGGCTTCCAAGATGAGAAACATTTCACAAATAACAAAGGCAAGAAAATGCCACACCCTAACACTCTGATACAGAAATCCACTTCGAGACCCTGCAGCACTCAGGGTTGGGAGAACCGTGAGCAAGCTTAGACCTCCATGACAAAATGCCTCCCTTCCCCCAAGGAGCATTTGGGAAGTGACATTAAACTGCGCATGTCCTTGCGGAGACCTTGGCAGTCTTGCTTCTAGAACTTACCTTGCAGTTTTACCTTGACAAGCTTCAAACTTGTCACTGCCATGGTTCTTTTTACATTTACATGTATGGATCTGGGGGTGGGGTGTGCATTCAATGGTGTGTGTGGTCAGGGAACAACTTGCAGGAGTCAGCTCTCTCCTTCCACCCTGTGAGCCTCAGGAATCAAACCCAGGTCATCAGGCTTGCAGACAAATCCCTTTACCCACTGAGCTGTCTCACTGGTCCTCACAGAGTTCTGAACAGCAAGGTTGCAGGAACAGGTGGAGCTGAGTGGAGAGCTGCGTGCAGAAAGCAGCGCTCCATGGCGTAGAGCAGTTCAGAGAGTGTAAAGGAGAGAGCTGTGTGAACTGAACTGAACGATCAGCAGACCCGCGCAGTGCCCGGGGCCCAGGAATCAAGTACAGTGCCTCGCTGAGCACAGACCATCCACAGCCTCCTGAGTGGTGGGGAAGACTGAGGTGTGTACAGCAAACATCCCTGCGGAGGACACCGGGCAGGGCCAGTGGGAGCACCCTGCACAGAGGGCTCCGCCCTCCGAGGTAACTGAAGGGTATTGTATTTCAGGACCCCAGAGGGAGCCAGGGAGCGATGACAGGCAGCAGGTGGCTGCCAGATGCCTCAGAGCCCTGCAGACCACCATTGAGGAACCCGGTGTCCAAGCCAAGCGTGGGAAAGCATTCAAAAGAGATGGCTGGTTCTCATTCCAGAAGCATCTTGCTGCCACGTGGAGGAGGCAGGAGGAAGCTGGATGGCTTCAGTGGACAGGAGGAAGGATGGTCCCTGAGATCCTGCCAGGAAGGCAATCACGGCGGGACAAGTCTCTAAAGGGAGTGTTACAGCTGCAGTGCCATCAGCCCTGGTACAGTGTGGCTAGGGACACATGCACCTAGCTGTGGGCTGAAAGATCTGAGAAAGGATTAACCCATGCCCGGGTCATCTACCGGAGACTGACATCAATAAGTGCACATGAGGGCAGCGAGGCCGGAGCAGGCAGGGGAACTGATAAGAACAGATTCCAGAGCAGAAATAAGACAGATGGTGGGGGATCCCAGCTACAGTCCCTGCCTGTCCTAAAACGCAGACCTGGGTCAGGTAGGAATGCTCACAGCAGCACCCTCTAGTAGCCCCAGTCTGTGCGTCCCTGTGAGCCACCTCTGGCACAGCCTGTGAGTTCATCTTAGCATACACACATTCTTTACACGCACACGCGCCTGCACATAAGCACACGCACGCATGTGCACAAGCATGTGCATACATCCTGTAATTCCTAAAACATTGTGCATCGCGTATTGCTCAGCTCCCATTACTTCACAGTGTGTGTGTGTAAACACACACAAATGAAGACAGTGGTGCCAAACCTCCCACCCAACACATCCCTCAAGCCTCGGGGAAGCACACACTGTGCTATTCCGAGAGGTTCCGGGAAAAACTGAAAACTTCACATTGGGTATTAGACAGCAGTCTGGGAGGCGTCCTCAGGTGGGAAAGGAGGGAAGAAGAATTTCCCTGGGGTCAGTAGTGTTTTATTCACAGATCCGATGATGTCTTTTATTTTGTAAAGGTGTGTGTTTGTGTGTGTACGTGTGTTGTGTGTGTGTGTGTGTATGTATGTATGTATGTGTGTATGTGTGTATGTATGTATGTGTATGTGTATATGTGTGTTTTGTATGTGTTGTGATGTGTGTATGTGTGTGTATGTGTGTATGTGTATGTATGTGTATGTGTGTGTATGTGTGTGTGTATGTGTGTGTATGTGTGTATGTATGTGTGTATGTGTGTATGTATGTATGTGTATGTGTATATGTGTGTGTATGTGTGTATGTGTGTGTATGTGTGTATGTGTATGTATGTGTGTATGTGTGTGTATGTGTATATGTGTGTGTATGTGTATGTGTTGTGTATGTTTGTGTGTGTGTGTGTGTGTGTGTGTGTGTGTCTGTCCTCAGAGGTCAGAGGTAGCAGGCCCCTGAAGCTAGAGTTACAGGTAGATGTAACTGCCTGACCCAGATTCTGGGAACTGAACATGGATCCTTCTGGAAGAGAAATACATAGTCTTTTTGTTGTTGTTGTTGTTGGTTGTTGTTGTTAAAGATTTATTTATTTTATGTATGTGAATATACTGTCACTGTCTTCAAACACACCAGAAGAAGGCATCAGATCCCATTACAGATGGTTGTGAGACACCATGTAGCTGCTGGGAATTGAATTCATGACCTCTGGAAGAGCAGTCAGTGCTCTTAACCTCTGAGCCATCTCTCCAGCCCAGGAATACATAGTCTTGACCATTGAAACGCTTTTCCTGCCTGTAAAGCACTTTAGATGCTAGATTGCATAAGGCTCTGTGTCCCATCTCTAGCAATGCATTCGTGTGCACACAAACTAGCTCTGAGCCAGGTGTGGTGGCACACACTTTTAATCCCAACATGTGAAGGCAGAGGCAGGAGGATCTCTTTGGGTTTGAGGCCAGTCTGACTTAAAGAGCAAACTCTGGGACAGCCAAGACTACCTAAAGACACCCTGTTTCAAAAAAAAAAAACAAACCAAACCAAAACAAAACAAATAACAGAACAGAATAAACAAACAAAAATAAGATAAAATAAAGAAATAAAATAACTTCCATCATTGTGCCCATTTCACAGAAGGAAAAGTGAAGTCAGGAGAGGTGGGGTCATTTTCTCTAAGCCTCATTCAAGTCATTTTTAAAATGCTGTCTTGAAACTGGAGAGCTGGCTCAGAGGTTTAAGCATTTGCTGCTCTAGTGAAAAGGACCCACCCAGCACCCACATAGCAGTTAACAACCATCTGTGACTCTAGTTCCCGGGGATCTGACACCCTCTTCTGGTTCCTGCAGGCACTGACACATTGAAAACACGTGTGTGCAGACAAAACACCCATGCACACACAATGATAATAATTAAATGCTATATTGGCAAACTGAGTTTACATGGGCTCTGTTCCCAAGATCACCAAGTCAAACCATTGCAGCGTGTGGCTGGCCCAATACAGTGATTGGAATGCCTGCTGTGCCGGCATCTGGGAGGTGGAGACAGGAAAATCAGAAGTTTAAGGTTAGGGCCAGCCAGGGCTACAAGATACCCTGCCTCAGAACAAGAGTGGCCAGACCAAGAAAATGCACACTGTGACCCGAGGCCCAAGAGATAGAGTGGCCTCAGCCTGGTGTGAGCGGGTGAAGTCAGGGCAAGCATCCTGGAAGAAACAGAACTAGTTCTTGAATTGACCCCAGATGCAGTGGCCTCACAGAGCCAAATGTGCCGGAGATAGACCCAGACGTGCCTCAGTGGGGACACACACCAGGACTGAGCATGGCGATTCCCAACCTCTATGGCTGCCTTAGGTCATAATGCTCTGCTTGGTATGGTCTCCTGCATAAATAAAAATGGCCTCTCCTAGGCCTTCAGGATATTTGCAAGTGCAGTTATCTTCAGGGCTGCTGGCCACCAATCTCCACGGAGAAAGAACAGGAAACAGAGCTTTCCTCTCCCCCCCCCCCCCAGCTCCAGGAAGGAGCTGACTTAGTGACAGACGGAGGCCTCTCTGGAAGAGCGTGGGATGGGTGGGTGTGTCCACACACAGGCAGGTGCCCTGGAGGCCCGAGGTGTCAGATCCCCTGGGGCTGGAGTTACAGGTGGTTGGGAACCATTGACCCCGTCCTGGAACACACTCTCACCTGCTCGAGGCTGCCCAGCATCCCCTCCGGCCCTCCACCTTTCTGTGAGACAGTCTTTCACTGACCTGGAGCTCACTGACTGCTGGACTGGCTGGGCAGCCGGTCCCACAGATCCATCCTCTGTCTCTGCCTTCCAAGCTATGAGACCACGGGCTCCCACCGCAGCTCCCACCGCAGCTCTCATAGCTCACGGGTACCAAAAGCCCTTGCAAGTCCTTACGGATGCAGCCATTTCCCTGGCCCCAGATTTCTGTGTCTTACTGGTGACAGAGGTATTGGAAAGGAACCCCAAAGCCTTCCATGCTGGCCAGGGGAGCTCTCCTGCTAAGCCACACTTCTGCCTCCCCTCCCCCTGGGGATTCTATTGCTCTACTGCTCGGCCACACTCCCCACCCCCACCCCTCCCCGGGGAATTCTCCATCCCAAGAACTCGCCACCATAACTTTGTAAATCTCACTTGTTATCCTGTCTGCTGAATAGTAGAAAAGAAATATTAAATAATTTTATTATTCACCCAAAGGCTAGCCAGATGTTGGGCAAATTCCTGTTTCCTAGTTTCTTGGGAGAAACTAGGCTTCCTGGAAGTATAAAAGGCCGCAGAGATCTCTCCAGAAGCCAGCTGGGAGGGACCCACAGAGCACCCTTGACAATGAACTTGACACTGAAAATAGCGTCTGTATCCTGGGAGTTGGGGAGTGGCCTGGGAGGGGCCTGCAGAACCAGGACAGGTTCGGGCATCTCACCTAAGATGGAGCACAGCGGGCCTTAACCCCAGCACAGCCCAACCAGCTTGGGTGCCAGCAGCACCCGTGGTCCAGAGATAAAGGGAGACCTCAGTGCCCGGTGGAGTCTAGGGACCATGCTGCTGCAACCCCAGCATAGGAAGCAGCCAGGCCTTCTTCGCCCCTCGCTGAAAGCCCCTCACACACCTTAGACTGGGAGGCAGAGTTCAGTGCACTGGCAACAAGATTGAGGAGATCCGAAGGAGTTGGAATCCAAAGACAGTAGACCCTCCCTTGTCCCACAGACTTGCCTCCTCCTCAGCACCTGTGAGGGGGTCAGAGGACAGCCTGAGGTCAGTTCTCCCTTCAGCTGTGTTTAAGAGTCTCCTGTTCACTGCTGCGTGTGCCAGGCTCTCTGGGCCAAGAGCCTCCCTAGGACTGGTCTGTTTGCCGACATCCCTCCCCCGCTCCCCCCCCCCCCCCCCCCCCCCCCGTCCACAGCAGAACAGACACGCTCGCTTGCAACCATCTTTCCATTGGTTCTGGGGACTCGAACTCAGGGCCTGGCACCTGTGCAGCAAGCGCCTTACTTACTAAGTCTTCTCCCCAGGCCCCAGGTTAAGATTTGATTTAATTTTAGTTTCTCGTTTCTCTAGGCAAGGTTTCTCTGAATGTGGTCCTGGCTGTCCTGGAACTTGTTCTGGAGACCAGGATGGCTGGCCTCAAACTCGGGGATCCGCCTGCCAGGCTGAGATTTTTAAAACAAGCAAAAGGATTGTAAAGGTAGATTTTTCTCAAAGCAAACAGTGTTTGGTGAGAAATAAATATACATGTACACACGTATATTCTTTGAAATAGTCTCAGGAACCTAGCCCCAACCCGCCGTATTTGTGGAGCTCTGACTGGACCAGTTTAATTCCACATGGCCACCCTAAGCCAGTCACTGTGGTGATTGTGCTTGAACCCTCTGATTGGCTGGTGCTAAGTTACACGTTCCCTGTTGGAGCGAAGGCTTATGGGGAATTCAGAGAAACTCCTGGAATAAATGTCTCCCTACCAGGAAATGGCAGGTTCTAGCAGGAGGCAGACAACCTGAACTTACACGTTGGGAAGTGGAAAATATCACAAGAGATGACAATTTTGGTCTTTTGCAACTTTTTTGGGGATTTAATTTTAGGTGCCTGGATGTTTTGCCTGCATGTCTGTGCACCGCATGAACGCAGTATTCACAGAAGCCACAAGAGGGCGTCAGATCCCCTGGAACTGAGTTACAGGTGCTGGGAGCTGAAGCCAGTTCTCTGAAAGAACAAGTGTTCTTGCTGGCTGAGCCAGCTCTCCAGCTCCAATTTTGAGTCTTTGTGTACATTTGTGTGTCTATAAAGGCACTGTGTTCAAGTTGATCATGTGTCCACAGTGCACATGTGGGGGTCAAGGACAACTTCTGGTGTCTGTTTTCACCCATCTTGGGTTGAGACGGGGGGGGGGGGGTCTCCTGTTTGCTGCTCTGTGCACTAGAGTAGAGCTGCTGGAGACCTCCCGCCTCCACTCCCATCTCTATATAGGAATGCTGTGGTAATGGATTTATACTTCCAGGCAGGCTTTGTGTGGGTGCTGAGGATCCAAACTCAGGTCCCCTTGCTCACACAGCAACTCTTTCCCCACTAATCACCGCCCCCGCCCTGCCCCCCACAACAGCTTCTAACAAAGTGTAGAACCAAGCTGATTTCCTCAGACCCACTTTTAACTCCAGTGACTTTTCCGGGAAAGCTTCCCAGCAGGAGTGAGAGGCGCCTCAGGCTAGAGACTCCAAAGACAACCCGGGAGGACTCGGTTCCAGTGAGAGTCACTTTCTACGAAATGCAACAAAGGCGCCCCTGCTAGGGTGTGACTGATGCCTTCGGGGTGGTCGCAGCCTGGCTAAGGATGTGGGAACACAGCCTGAGTCCCAAACGGAAAACAGGAGAGTGTTAACGGAGAAAACACGCTGGCCTAGGCTGTGTGTGCGCGTGCGCTTGAACACATGCATGCTTGTGTATGTCGTGGGGAGGGTTGTGGGGCTGGGGGGGGGGGTGCGCATGCTCCTGGAGGCCAGACTCAGTGACTCCCAACATTACCTTTTAGACAGAATCGCTTGCTAAACCCTGGAGTTCACCAATTGGACTAAGCTGGGTGCCTAGGGGACCCTCCTGTCTCTGCCCGCCCAGAACTGGGATTATAGGTATGCACCCCATGCCTGGCTTTCTCCTGTGGGCACCGGCGATCCCGGGTTCAGGTCCTCCTACTGTGGAACAAGCACTCTGTCACTGAGTGGTCCCGGCCCCATGCTATTCTTTCCGACAGAGATACAGCAGGGTAAGAGAACGCATATAGTCTCAAACACTGGAGCGCTGAAGCAGGAAGGTTGAGAGTTCAAAGCCAGCCTGGCTGCCAGTGAGACCTGCCTCAAACACCCAGAGTCTTTGTAGTTCTTTGTAGCTGACATCTGGCTTGGTTTAGACCCCCACACACCCCAGGACAGAATACCATGGCTTGGCAGGGTTTCCCCATGCCTGCCGTTCATTCAAGGGACAGGAAGAAAAACCTCCAGTGAGGAGGGCAGCAGTGAGAAGGCAGGTGCCTGGCTATTGGACACGTTATTGTGGTAAGCAGGCCTCAGCCTCCCGCCTTGGTGGTCAGGGCTGGGGGAACTTCCACACTGAATAGACCATTACTCCACAGCTGGAGGAAGAAGAAAAAGGCTTTTCTTCTATGTTCTAGACCATTGCACCCCAACAGCCAGAAAGAAAAAGCAAAACACCATCTAAATACATTTTAAACAACAAGACACCATGCAAAAAGGGGCCGGTGCCACCTGTTAGCTAGAAGGTGGCAGGAGGCAGGTGGTGGCACACACCGTTGATCCTAGCACTTGAGAGGCAGATGAACTCGGATCTGTCTGTGAGGTCGCAGCCAGCCTGGTCCACGGAGTGGGAAAAAGAGAAGAGGCAGAGGTAAGAACCCACCTCCCTGGAGTACAGGGTGCTTGGCGTTGAGGACACAGTGAATCTCATTGTGTGATTCCCATTTTGCTGATGAAAAAGCTGAGGCACGAGAGAGTGGAGGGGCAGGAGGAGAATTTCCAAGGAGGAGCCCGCCTTCTCTTCTTCCTCTCCCCGCACCTCATTCTTCTCTTTCTCTTCCCTTTCCTCCCTGCTCTTCCCCCTCCTGCCTCCCTCCTTCCTCCTTTGTTTCTTTCACCCTTCTCTGTTCCTGCTCCTCCTCTGTCTCTCTCTAACACATCCCCCGCACCCACCCCATGATGTTTGAAAAGTCATGAAGATGGAAATTGAGAGCTGCTTCCAGTGTCCTCAGGTGAACGATCCTCTCTAAAGAACAACCTCATTTAAGCATTTATTAAGCGCCTGTGATAGCCACAGATGGGGAAACTGCTCAGACCCACTCTGGCCCTCAGGCCTCACGCCAACCATAAAGAGCAGCATCAGGCAGCTAGATACAGGATGGAGGAGTCAGCGGCGAGCGGGAGAGCAGGGGTCAGAGGCGAGCGGGAGAGCAGGGGTCAGAGGCTAGCGGGAGAGCGGGGGCGGGGGTCAGAGGCAGAATCCAGAACACAGGTCTCTGTGGGTTTCTTAGCTCAGCTCTGCTGATCTCGTGACCTGCCTAAATATTACTTCTTTGAGGCAGAAACTGACCTGTGAATGACAGGAGGTTCAGCAGTGTCCAAGGTCTTCACTCACTGGATACCAGTACTAAATCCCCGACAACCATTATAAACAAAACGTCTCTCAGACATTGCCAAATGTTCTTTGGGAGGGAGAGCCTTTCCCCGTTGAGAACAACTGTTCTAAGAGCCAAGCTAGAAAGGCAGAGGAAAGCATAAAAAAGGGCTGACAGGTGACAAGGGCTCAGACCCCAGCCAGATCCCCAAGGAATGAAGACCACGTGACACCACACACAGAAGGCATAAAGAGACCCTTGAGCGTAGACAGCACGTGCAAAGGTCCTGTGGCAGGATCCAATGGACAACTGTGGCCAGAGAGTGGGCTCAGTCACACAGGGAATGGAGTCTGGGTTGCAGATTTTAAATGTATCTGTGATCACTTTTACCTGGTAAATTACTTTCTAGATGGTTGAAATGATACACTAAACTCAGACAACATCAAATAGTGACAAAGATAAGAAGCCACTCGGACTCCTAGATGGTGCTGGAGGAATGGCCAAGGTCACCTGTGATAGTTGTCATCAATCTAGAGTCACCTGGAAAGGGAGTCTCATCGAGGGGTTATCTAGATTTGGTGGGTCTACAGGTTTGTCTATGTGAGCTTGTCTTCATTAGGTATTTGGTGTGAGCAGACCACCCTGCTTTAGGAGGTACCATTCCCTGGCCTTGGTGTCCTGGACTGGATAAAAAAGGAGAGTGCCAACTGCACTAGCCTTCATCTATTACGTCACTGGTCTCTGCCCTTTGACTGTACATTCAATGTGACCTGCTGCCTCAACCTTCCCTCAGTGATCCATGTGACCCAGAACTGTGAGCCAGATAAACCATTTCTCCCTTACACTGAAAAGAAGACAGCTGGCTTCTTTGGAAGACATCTTGGCAGATTGGTATTAGTGTTGGTGTTTTGAGACAGTCTTGCTATGTAGCCCAAGCTGGCCTCATACTTGCCTTACTGTCTCTGCCTCTCTTTTGAAGCTGGAGTCAACCAAACAGCTAAGGTCTAGGCAGGTCCTCCACAGGCCCTGGACCATGTGATCCCTGGAACAAGCTGGGTGTCATGTCTGTAGAGGAAAACCTTTAGTGGCATTAACAGCAGGGAGTGTTGGAGCCGCCAGCACCCGTGATTTCAACACTGTGGTTTTTGTCTTACCACCATGGGGACTTCCATAGAAGTTCCAATGTTACTACCAAGAAACATGATGAAAGAAAACAGGCCAAGACAACAGGCAGAAACCAGTGTCTCTTTGTTTCCAGGAGTCTCCATGGTATTTCTCAGTAAAGCTGTGGATGGCAGGCCTTAACCCTTAGCTGCTGTGTGCCCCTAGAAGCCCCCAGGTGCCTCTGAGCCCCAGCTTGTCAGTTCCTCACCTCTGCCATGGAGGTGACTCCCTGCCTGCCAGAGGGCGATAGACAGCTGCTGCTCAGGCAGCTGATCTCAGACACAGTGGCTTAAAGCCACAATGCATGATCTAGCAATCTTGGGAGCTGCAAATACCCAAGTGAGTGTCGGATCTGCCAGCAAGGTGGACAGAGTTGTACCCAGGACCATTCTCTTCAAAAGCCAAGCCCAGCCATCCTCCGGTCTCCAACCAGCTTCCTTCCTCCATCTTCTCTGACCTTGACCTCCATGCCTCATATTGAAGAATGACCTCCATCATTTTGGCCTCTGGTCATGTCTGTGAGAGGTTGTCTTGATGGATGATTGGTGTGGGAAGGCCTAGCCCACTGTGGGAGGCGCCATCCCTAGGCAGGTAGGTCAGGGCTGTATAAGAAACTTAGCTGAGGGCCTAGAGAGATGGATCAGCTGTTAAGAGCACTTGCTGCTCTTCCATGGGACACATGTTTGGCTCCCAGGACATACACGGCAACTCACAGCCATCCATAACTCCAGTTCCAGAGGATCTAATGTCATCTTTTAGATTCTGCAGGCACTAGACACACAGACAGTGCACAAACATACACGTAGGCAAAACATTCAGACACATAATTTAAAAAAAGGTCTGAGCATGTGCCAGTGGCAAGCTTGTAAGCATGGCTCCTGTTCCAGGTTCCTGCTTGAATTTCTGCCTGATGTCCCTCAATGATGGGCTGTGACCCGGAAGTGTAAGAGAAAATTAACCCTTTCATCCCCGAGTGGCCTTTGCTCATGGTGTTTATCACAACAACAGAAATCAAACCAATAGAGAGGGTTAAAACCCACAGCTTAGCAGAGGGTGTCACTAGTCTATAGTCCCCACACTCAGAAGACTGAGACAGGAGGGTTCAGTCAGTCCTGGAGTGCTAGATTGGCCTGTGTAATGGAAGACTCCTCTACAAAGAAAAAACGATTCTGCCGGTACCACCCACAGTTCTGTGGGTCACCTGGGCTCAACTCTCAGGGACTCTCAGATTTGGAGATTCTTAGGCTGGTCTCAAACAGATGGTCAATAGAGATGATATCATCATGACGTAGGTTGGATGTCCACAGTGGGGTGAGTGGGAGCCCTCACATGGGGTTGTGGACTGGCGTTCAGAACAGACTCAACCCAACCCCCACTATGTTCTGTTTGTCCTAATGAAGTCAAGGACAAGGCTGGCCCACTCTGAAGTTGTTGATAGGCTTTGTATATCCTGGGGAATGGGGCATGCCTGTGGTAGAGATGACCAGGGTTGTGACTCAGCAAGTAGAGTGCCTGCCTAGCACACTCAAAGCTCTGAGTTCCAGCCCTAGCACCATGTACATGGGGTGTGGTGGCCCATGCCTATAATCCAGCATTAGGAAGAGAGAAGAAAGAGGGTCAAGAGTTCAAGGCCAGCCTCATCTATGCTGGGAATTTAAAGCCAGCATGGAATAGACAGAGACGTGGTTTATGTTAAAGGCTGGAGAGATTGTTCAGTGGTTAGGACCATATATTGTTCTTACAGAGGACCTGGCTTCAGTTCCCAGCATCTACATCAGAAAACTTACAACTGCCTGTAACTGGAGCTCCAGGGGATCTGGCACTTCTCTGGTCCGTGGCTATTTATGTATATATTATGTACACATAAATAATAATGTTAAAATATATTTTTAAGCTTGGTGGTGGTGGTGTACGCCTTTAATCCTAGCACTTGGGAGGCAGAGGCATGCGGATTTCTGAGTTCAAGACCAGCCTGGTCTACAGAGTGAGTTCCAAAACAGCCAGGGCTATACAGAGAAACCTGTCTCAAAAAACCAAAAAAATAATAATAATAATTTATATATATATAATATTTGACTGGATAGATGGCTTAGTGTTCAAAGCTCTCACAGAGGACCTGGGTTTGTTTCCCAAAATCCATACTGCATAGCCAATACCTGCAGGGTATATAATCACACTGTAAACCTCGAGATTGTGTTATTTACTGAAAAACAAATCTGTTTCTAGTTGTGGCATGACTCAGTCCTTAGCACACACCTTCAATCTCTCTGGCTGGAATAAGACATGCCTTTAGTACACACCTTTAATCCCCAACAAGGAAGGTAAAGTTAGTTTGTAGAGAAAGCACCCATGTTTCAAAGTGATGTCTAATTGAATGATAGACAAAGTGATGAATCAGAGAAAGATCTGACAGAATAGGATCTGCCCAACTCTCACCAGAAGAGAGAAGAAAGGGAAGTTATTTAAGGGAGAGACAGACAGTCTAGAGAGGGAAAAGGAAGCAGATTTAGCAGGAGAGTTCTGTAGAGACAGGTTGCAGAGAGAACAAGCTAGACAGATGAAAACAGAATGAGCCAAAGAATGAGAAGGAGCCAGAAGATTAGAACAGATTGCCAGAGTTAGTTTGAGGCCAAGCAGAGCAATTCAGGAGAAACTGAGGGAAGCCAGGTTGAAGCAGTCAGCTTGGAGAGGAGTCTGAGCCAGAAAAACTGATTTGAACCAGCCAGCCAGAGTTCAGAAAGAGCTAGAAAACGTAAGTGTATTCAGCAGCAAGTCTCAGAGACTGAAAACATCCTAGGCCTGGGTTAGATTGTATGGAGGCCAGAAGCTTCCAGGACTAAGCCTAGGTTGTCAGGTTAGCAGACAGTAATTCCAACAGAAGAATAAATGTTACTTTTATGGGTAACTCCAGATCTAGGGATCTGGCGCCCTCTTCTGGCCTCCACCAGCTCCTGCATGTACATGGTGTACACATACACACTGAGGTACACACACAAAGCAAATAAGTAACTTTAAAAAAAAAAAAGTCCTCATATACTAATATTAAAGTATCTAAAATCAAACCCAAGGAAGCAATCCCACTGGCAATGACTAAAAATCACAACAGCCACACCAAAATAACAAGAGATGTGTTTAAGCACATGTTTTGTTGTGCTTTCTGTTAGTGTGATACAACACTGACCAAAAGCAACTCAGAGGAGGAAAAGGGTTATTTTAAATCTAGAGAACAGTCCATGATCAAAGGAGCCGAGGCAGGAACCTGGAGACAGGACCTGAAGCACGGGCCGAGCAGGAACCCTGTTCGCTGGCTGGCTCTCATCCTGGCTCTCTGCTGGCTCTGGTATAGATCCCAGGCCCACTATTAGGAATGGTGTCACCATGGTGATCTGGGCCTCCTACGTCAGCCAATCAACACACTTCTTCACAGCCATGGCCACAGGCAAACCTGACGAAGGCAATTCTTGAATTTTGGCTTCTTCTTCCCAGGTGACTCTTGGTTGTATCAAGTTGACAATAAAAACTTACCAGGACTCAGAGGAAGCAAAGATCTTTGTAATGGCATATTGATGACAGGAGCTAGGAAGGACATACACACCACACACACATACACCACACACTATACACAGACACACACCATACACAGGACACACAGAGTACACTCACACACACACAACATATACACACTGATACATGATACACACACATCATACACATATACCACACACACACACACCATCTATACATACAAACACTCACACCACACACATGTACCATATATACATATGCACATACATACCACATACACACTACATATATACACACACCACATACCACATAAATACCATACACATATACTATACACACATACCACACACACACACTATCCACACACATGCATCATATACATACACACACCACACACACTCATACACCGTACATGCACATCACACACATATACCACATAAACACACACACACTACAAATGTGCCCATATACACACACATATACCACACACCCTATACATACACCACACATACATATACATCTACACAAATACTACACACATATACATACACACATACCACACACATATACCACACACCCTACACACATACTACACACATGTATACATCTATACACATATGCACATACACACACATACTACATACCTCACATACATATATACACACATACACACATATACACACATACATACACCATACATACACACACACCACACGCATATACACATATACACACATATAATACACACATACATACACACACAATATACACATATCACACACATACACTACACACACACATATACACACACATACATAACCACACAACCACACACACACAACACACACACACACATATACCTTACACACTCACCACACACATACACACACACCACACACACACATACACACACCACACACATACCATACACACACACATACACACACATATAACATACCGCACACATACACCACACACATACCATACACACACACATACACACACATATAAACATACCACACACATACACATACGCACGCACACACACACCACATTTATATATGCACACACAAAAGAAATAAACGAGAGTAAAGAAGCAGTGTCTAAGGAGACAGGCTCACTCTAGTAGATTTAAAATCTCACAGTGTAGACGTGTATGGAAACATCACATAGTCAACCAATACTTACAATTTTAATATTTTCACATATCAATTTAAAATAAATTTCAATCAAATTTTAAAAATGTTTTTGGGCTGAAGAGATGGCTCAGTGGTTAAAGAACCAACTGCTCTTCTGGAGGAGCCAGGTTCAATTCCCAGCATACACAATGGTAGTTCACACCTGGTTGTAACTCCAGGATCCAACCCTCTCACACAGACACACATTCAGACAAAACGCCAATGCACATAAAATAAAAATTATTTAGAAATGTCTTCCCATGTTTGTCACATGCTTCTTAAAGCTAAGACCCACCTTACTGTCTTTTGGAAAGGGGGTTTGGAGTGCACTACCTTAAAGCAGATTGGGACCAGTGAAAGCTCTGTAGATTTGGGGGACTTATGGTGGCAGGGTGTCCTTATACTCTCCACTGGACATGTTGACAAATGACAGTTTGTTATATTTAAACGTCAGAATCACATCTAGCAGGAGCCATGGGAAGTGGTTTCTGGGTAAAGCACACAGGTAGATGGGAGAGTGGAGCAGGAGGAGGCCTTGGCTTCCCAACTCCTTTCTTTCACTCCCAGATCCACCAGCCTGTGTCCTGCCCTTCCGACCAGCCTGGGCTGAGATTTCCCCTGCACACCCCAGTCTATCCCGGGCAGCCAACCTCAGAGAACTCTATTTAATGGACAAAATCAAGATTCCTGGGGGTGCCAGGCCATGGCGGTACATGCCTTTAGGCAGTGGCAGGTGGATCTCTGTGAGTTCAAAGCCAGCTTGGTCTACAGAGCAAATTCCAGGGCAGCCAAGACTAAAAGGAGAAACCTTGTTTCAAGAAACAAAACAAACAAACAAAACCAAACACACACCAAAAGGTTCCCCAGGGCATGTCACAGGGACTATTTCTACTTCTTTCCAAGCTTGGTTCTAGAACATTCTCCTGTATACAAAGTTCATTCTAAAACACATTTCATCATTCTAAAATACTCCTTTTCATTCCTGTTATCCAGAACCAGAGAAAAAGTACAGTGAAAAGCACCAAAGAATTCTTGTCACTCTGTGGGTTAATTTCATCAGAAGATGCCAGACTTCCTAGCTGGGTCTCTACCAGGAGCTTCAGTGAGACCTGTTTGCTGTGCCCAGAACCTATAACTCACCTGGTGCTGCTGCCAAGGGTTTCTTTTATCTTAGGCTGGTGTTGAACTCACTATATAGCAAAGATAACCAGAAACTTCTGATCCTCCTGCCTCCACCTCCCTGGTGCTGGGATTACAGATGTGTACCACCATACCACTTAGTTTTATGCAGAGTTGGAGATGGAACCCTGGGCTTCGGGCAGGTACTCTACTGCTGGTACCACAACCCCAGCCCCTTATTCTGCTAAGTTCCTAGGTAGCACTACAGAGGGACTGTGTTATAGGCAGCTACATAGGGGTCACTCCCATCATCCCCAAGAACCATGAGACCCATGAGAATTAGGCAAATGGGCAAAACAGCCTGAGGCTGATCAGGTCCCCGTGTTCCTGGCTGGATGCATCTTTGTGGCCCTTTGGATGCCGTGTCTCCCTCTGAGCCTCAGCTGCCTCGTCCTTCCAAAGGAGAATCATTTTAGGCTTCTGGGGTGAACGCGAATCTGAGCTGTAAAGACAGAAGTCTGACCGGATTAGTGATGTGTTTCAACTCTTGAGGTATACCCATGAGATAATTTTATTTTTATAGTAATTGGTACCCAATATTCTCTGTTGAAACCTCTGCTTTCCCTCTGGGCAGAAATAGAAAAGGTAGGAGCCTGGGTGGCAGAAGCATCACAGAGCGGAAAGGCAGCTCCTGCGCAGAACTCTGCTCTCTCCGAGCCAGAGCTCAGGAGGAAAGACTCAATATTTGTCTAGATCTTACAAACCCAGAGCCTGGAGTCCATGAATGTGCTCCAAGACAGGCGACCTGGAAGGAATGAACTGGCATCACCTCCCTCAGCTTCCACAACCTGCCAGGCTCTCCAAACTCAAATCTGAAGTTTTAAAACCATGGAGGAACCAGAGAGATGGCTCAATGGTTTAGAGCGACTTGATTCCTGCGCTTCTAGAGAACCTGAGTTTAGTTCCCAGCACCCATACTGGGACAACTCATAGGTCCCTGTCGCTCCAGCTCGGGGGATCCATCCGATGCTGTCTTCTGGCTTCTGAAGGTACCCACACACATGTAGCATACAGAGCCATACAAAATGGTTACATTAGCAGACTTAGTGTGCAGAAAATTTCCAAATGTGTATTTATTAGTATGTGATATGTGCACATATATATTAATATGTACACATATACATATTAATATGTGATACATACATATACAAACACACATACATGTGCGTATATGTATATGTGATGTATATACATAGACACACACATGTACACAAGTATATACACTTTTCTATGTATGTTTCTTAATTCAAGAAAGTATTTCCAGGGCTGCAGAGATGGCTCAATGTCTGCCTTGAACAAGCCTGATGACCAAGCTCAGGTTCCAGAACTCACATAAAAGCTAAACTCAGTAGTTCCAGCCCCTAGCATCCCCAGTGTTCTTACAAGGAAGCAGACGGCAGAAACAGGACAATCTCCTGGCACTTCCGGGCCAGCTAGCCTGGCTTATGCAGGGACACAAAGACCCTGTCTTGGAGAAGGCAGAAAGGCAATGATTGACACCTGAGGGTTGCCCTCTGACCTCTGAAGTACACCATTCTCATGTGTACACAGTAGACGTGCACACATCTACACGTACACCTATACATCACACACCTTACACAGGCAGAATATCATGTTTGAAGCCATCCTGGGCTACACTGGATGTCCAGCCTGCTTCAGCTGCAGGGCCAGTCCACGTGTCAAAGGAGAAAATAAAATCATATGAACACTATTGTTATTCTTAAATTTTTCCTTTGAGAAGTGCTTGAGTCTCAGGTTTGGTTCAGAGTTTCTCTGCACGCTGCCTGGGTCCCCATCTCTCCTGCAGCAGGACTGCAGGGAGAGGAGGGGCAGCGGACAACAACTCTCTCCTCATTCTCTGAAGCCACAGGAAGGGAGGAGCTGACAGTCTGCTTAGTGACTTCTCCATGGGCCCTGCAGGGAGGCGGCTGGCCCCAGTGACCTTTACACTTAGCCTGGGGAACTCCAGGGACCGTTAACTTCATCTTACTCCATAGAATTCCAGGGACCGTAACTCATCTTACTCCATAGATTCAGGACCTCCCCAAAGCAGCATAATGGGGTGGGCATCCAAGGTGGGAAGCTCAAACCTCGTTTAGCTCCAGGTCTAGATGCTGCTATTTTAGAGGTGCTAGGGGTGTTTGGGTTCTGAGTTCAAAAGAAGACACTTCCGTTGGACGACTTGGTTAGGGGAAAGGTGAACCTGTAGCCCTCTGTCTTCTGCTGAGGTTGTTGGAGCTGCATCCTCTAAGGCAGGACTGGATGGGAGGACCCTGCCTGAGGCCCCAGTGGTGGTGGTGGTGGTAGATATTGAGGCAAGGAGGGGACACCATGAGTAGCTTCTCATTGGTTAAATATAGCTCAGTCCCTCTAGGGGCCCTGAAAGACTGCCCTGCTCATCTGTCGGAGTTACTTTGTCTTTGCAGCAGGTTGGTGGGCTGGTGACCACCCCATCTTGTGTCAGCAGCACTGAATGTTATGGGGTGTTCCTGAAGGCTGAACCCCCACTCTCCTATCAGGGTCCTAGGGATGGAGCAGAGTCCACTCAGGAGCCTAAGCCAGTGCCCAGCCACATTACTATGGGGAGATTGCTGGGCAGAGAGCCAAGGTAGGCTAGCTGCAGGGTCGATGTGCACCCGGCCCTGCTTAGCTCATTCTGCAGGGAAGCTAAGCTCCAGGTTGTGGGAGCTGCTGTCAACCCAATACAGTCAAAAGTAAGCCCCGGTCATTATCTTTCTCAAGACCAGGTCTCAGGTAGTCCAGGCTAGCCTCCAAATCAATCTATCCAAGGATGACCTTGAATTTCTGATCCTCCTGATTCTATCTCCCAAGGGCTTGGATTACAGGCATGCCTCACCAGGCCTGGCTCACGTGGTGCTGCGGGCAGGACTCAGGGCTTTCCCAGTTGCTAGACAAGAGCTCTGCCAACCAAGCCACATCCTTAGGCCCAAAAACGCATTCCTGAGAAGGGCAGAGGGAGACTGGGAGTGAATCAGTCATAACTCAGGGCAAGAACAGACAAGTGACAAGCAGGGACAACATATCCAGACTTCTCAGAAACGCCTGTGGGGAGAAGACTTGTTTTTCAGTTGTGTCCAAAGATGGGGATTGGACCACACAGCGCGGCTGGTGAGGAGAGAGGGCGGGCCAACCTCTGATGTCTGATGGAGACACACACACACAGAGATGGGGGTGGGGAGGGAGAGAGAGAGAGACAGATGGACAAAGGAAAAATCTCCAGGGTTAAGGGATGTGTTTTGGGATAGATGAGGAACCACCAGGCCAGGACACTGGTGAATAGGTTGTCATCTCAGCACTTAGGAATCTGAGGCAGGAGGACTGCCTCGAGTTTAAGTCTACTCTGGGTTTCACGGTGAGACCCAGTGTCAATATATGCTCACCAAACCATCAGCATGGCCCCACCAGAGGAGGTGAGCACACTAGGTGTCTCCCCTGACCAAGTTTCCAACTATTGTCATGTATGTCAGTCACACTGCAGTCAGAAAGAAAAACAAATTAAGAAAACGAGAAATGCCTGGCCTCAAAGACTGGATGCTCGTCCATGGTTCCTGAGCCTTTTTCCTGCTTGCTTGCCTGCTTCCTTTGCCCAGGATGTCCTGGGTCAGGGCTGGGTCAGTTGCAGAGGACAGGGGAGGGAGAGTTCTAAAGGGATTGGGCCTTGGAGGTGCAGATGATGTCACTTCCCCCTGCTCATTCTCTGCAAGAGCCATCTTGTCCTGGATGATAAGGGAGGGCGGTGGGGCGGGAGACCGGCTGTGTTCAAGGATTCATTAAACTGGGTCTGGATGACTCATTTCGTATGTTCGTTCAGCAAGAACTCGGGAGATGCCTTCTCTCACCAGAGGAGAGAATTTCTTCCTGGGGCCCTGAGGTGTGTGCCCACAGAGTTGATGTCTTCCAACAAGTCTGAGTCTTACCTCCAAGAAAAGGGTCATGGGAACGACCGAGGTTCCCACGAAGGCTGGAGTTCTGTTTTGAGGCCTCTCTACAGGGATCTTCTGAAAATGAAGAAGTCAGGAGTGCTGAGGGAGATTCTGACTGAGAAAGGCGTGGTGACAGGGTGACTCCGGTTCTTTCCAAATGAGTGTTCTTAACTTGTAGAGCCAGGGATGCTGGGGGAAGATGGAACATCTGGAGGAAGGCACAGACCAAAGACAAAAGTCACCGAGAACTTGGGCTGGATCTTAGAGAGCTTGCCTAGTGTGTACAAGGCCCCGGATTCCATCCCCCGCACTACATAAACCAGGTGTGGTCACACATGCCGTAATCCTGAGTACTCAGGTACTGGAGGCAGACAGTCAGAAGTTCAAGGCCATTCTTGGCTACCTAGAACCCTGTCTCAAAAAAAAAAAAAGTCACATGTTGCCAGCCACAAGTAAGCAAAGAGCTAAGCCCATGCTGCAGGAACCTCAGTCTCCGCCAACAGGACAGACCCAGTGTTTTTGCTCTCTGGTTTTTTCTCCGCTGCAGATGCTTCCTCCCCTCTCCCTGTCATGCCAGCATCCCTCCTGTATGACTCTTTCACAAAAGCAGCAACGTTCTCAAGAAAGCCCTCAGCAGACTGTGCCTCCCGCCCCCACCCGGGCATTGCCCAACACGTCCAGGCCCTGATGCCAAGAAGCCCTGGAAAAGGGCCACTTCCCTTCTCCAGCCTCTGCTAGGATGCTGCCGTGGGCGAGAAAGATGGAAAGAGAGCAGGGAGGATGTAGGCACCCAAGTGGGGAGTAGCCTGTTTCAAGCCCAGCTGCCCCCTAAATTCCTTTAGTCCCTAATCCCAGGGCTCTAAGACCCAGGTGCAGTCAGGGTCTTTCCCCAGATGCTCAGAGTCTCAGGGAGGTTGACCATTCTTATTTGGATGCTTGAGTACCACACATCATTGCTCCTAAGGCTCCTCTGCCTTCATCTCCCATCTCTTCACCTTTTCTCCGGGGAGCTCCTCGCATCCCCAGTACCATGTGGATCAGGTCATCTGGATCTGGAAGTGGACCCAGTTCTTTTCCTTGACCAGTCATCATCAATGCGGCTGGGGTAGGAGAATAACAGGGGTCTCGCTACTGTGACACAAGTCCCCACTGATAGACGCCTAAGCAAAGTTCATTGTCTGTTTCTTTCTTTCTTTTTTTTTTTTTTAAGATTTATTTAATGTATATGAATATACTGTAGCTATCTTCAGACACACCAGAAGAGGGCATTGGATCCCATTACAGATGGTTGTGAGCCACCATGTGGTTGCTGGGAATTGAACTCAGGACCTCTGAAAGAGCAGTCGGTGCTCTTAACCGCTGAGCCATCTCTCCAGCTCCCTCAGTCTATTTCTTTTGTTTGTTTATGTGTATAAATGTTTTGCTTACGTGTATGTCTGTATTCTATGTGTGTGTTAGGTGCCCATGGAGGCCAGATGAGAGAGCATCAGATCCCCTGGAACTGGAGTTACAGACTATTGTGAGCCACCATGGGGGTGTGGTGAGTAGAACCGAGGTCCTTGGCAAGAACAGCAGGTACTCTTAACCACTGAGCCAGGTCTCCAGCTGCAGCAGAGTTCATTGGAACAACGAGAATATACCTGGAAGCCCTTCAGGGAGAGGAACTAGGCACAGTGGCTGTGTATGGGTCCTTTGGACATCTCTCTTACCGGCTGGGTGTGGCCAGTATGAGACTGAGAAAGGCCTTCCTGTCCATCCACCCACTTGATTGTTGTCCGCACAGTTCAAACTTGTGCCCAGTACATTAGCAGAATGGAGAGAAGGTATAGATGACATGATTGTGTCCCGCATATCATCCCTCTGCACTCCTGCACCATTACGTAAGGTCAGGATTTAGAAGTGGATCACATGAAGTTCTCTCACAGCCTTTGTACCAAAGTGTCACGTTTAGCTGTAAAGGATGTTGGGAATGTAGTCCTTAACTGGATGGGCCAGCGTCCAGCTTCAAACCCATTTGTGTGAAAGAGAGTTGACCCAATAGCTCGGATGAACTCATGGCTGCAAATGCAATTGTCTGGAGCTGTCCCAGTGACATGAGGCAGAAAGGGAGCCACACAGTAAAATTGTCCACAGTGTCATCCACAAGGCCACACTTGTTCTGGGGCCATGTTAAGTGTTTCCTGCTGGCCTCACGTTCTGAAAGTTAGCTCCTGGTTTGTGGCAGCCACTCTGTCTTAGAGAGGCTGCTCTAAGTCCCCTTCTTCCTCTCTACCTCCCCATCCTCGATAAAACAAAAGGCCCTACCCTGCCCACTAAGAGTCTGGTTTCCTCGCCTACCCCAGGTCATAGGCAGCAGGGACAGCCAAAGCCCTTGGCACAAAGCTCCTGTCTTACATGGTTCTCTGCAGTCTGGATGAAACCATCTGGAGAGTTGGAAAAACATTTCCCAAGTCCTAGTCCCTCTCTCTTCATACCTCCCAAATGGAAATCTTCTCTGTGGCTCCTTCCATCACAAAAGAATCCAAATTCTACTTGCTGGGGATCTCAGACAGGGACCATTTCCATTTCCAAATGCACAGGGTGAAGCTGTACACGATGATACCCACCTGTGAGCCCAGCGCCAAAGAGGCTGCTGACGCAGGAAGGAAGTCTACCAGGCAGTGGTGGCGCAACCCTTTAATCCCAGCACTTGGGAGGCGGAGGCAGGTGGATCTCTGAGTTTGAGGCCAGCCTGGACTAGAGTGAGTTCCAGGATAGCCAGGAAAACCCTGTCTCAAAAAAAAAAAAAACCAAAAAACCAAACCAAAACCAACCAAACAACAACAAAACAAAGAGTTCAACGTCAGCCTGGGGGGGTGGGGGTATAGGGGGGAGACACTGTCTCAGTATAAAAGGTTGAGAAGATGACTCAGTGAAGTGCTGGTCCTGCAAGCCTGTCAGCCCAGACACTTTGGTGCATTCCAGACCAGTGAGATGCCCCCCCAAACAAGGTAGCCAGCATCTAAGGAATGACACTGGCTTCCACACACGTGTGCACACACCTGGACATGCACACAAACATGAGAACAGGGCTCAGCCAGGCCACAGATCTGCCCAGCTTATGTGCACCATCCCCTAGCTGCTACACAACAGAAGACCGCTCACAAGGCCACTCCAGGCCCCAGCTTCCTCCCACCAGGTCATGCAGAACTGAGAGATGCTCACTTAGCACTGGAGCTGGCCTGAGGTTTATGCCCAATACAAGTAGCTAGTCCATTAATAATTCTTATTACTGGGACGAGATGGCTCTGTGGGTAAAGGCGCTTGCTGCCAAGCTCAGTGACCTGAGTTCAATCCCCAGGACCCACATAACAGGAGGAGACCACTGACTCCTACAAGCTGCCCTGATCTCTTCCAGAATGGCGGGCAAGACTATTCCATTTTCAAAGACAGAAACTGTTCCGACAGTGTTTGGGGTTTTAATAAGATGCTCCCCCAGAGCCTCATGTGTTTGGATACTTGGCTCCCAGCTCGTGGAGTTATTTGAGTGTTGTGGAACCGGGGTGATATGGTCAAACTGATGAATATCAGGTGTGCAGTGGGCACCATGGGATGGAGATATATATATATATATATATATATATATATATATATATATATATATATATATATCTTGGCCTTGTTTCAGGTCCTGTCTCTGTTTCCTGATTTGCTAAGAAGTGAGAAGCTGCACTCCCACTGCCCAGGATGAAGCCATTCCAGGATGCCTCTCCCACTGTGATGGGCTGTACTGTTTTCTTTCTTGGAATCATGTGCCCCAAAAATAAATAAATTCATTAAATTAACCACCACCACCACCACCACCAAGAAAACCTCTCTTGCCATTTACATTGCTTCTGTCTCAGAGACGAAAGAAAAGTCGCTAAGACTCTTCTTAACCATGACCTTTCAAAACCATGATTATTAGCGCACCCCTCAAGACCAGCTATTTGAAGAGGGCTGGCTACCTAGCTCAGTGGTATAGCACTTGTCTAATGTGCACAAGACCCTGGGTTCAATTATCCAACACTGAAAAAACAAAAAAACAAGAAATAAAAAAAATATTTATAATTTCAAGACGACGAAAGTACAGCTCACCAAGGCTAGAGGCGGGGCTGCACAGTTGCGCATACTCCCATAGAGCCGGCCAGCTCGCCTGCAGTGGCAGGATGTAAGGTAAGCATACATTAGGACAGTTCGAGATCTAGCCGACAACCTGCATGGTTGATATCCTAAGAACTCAATTAAGGAAGCCCTTGCTGCTAACTCAAGAGAGCAGAGACCTAGACACGCCTGTTCATTTAACTAAATCTTCCTCGCTTGTGTAAGACAGAAAAGGGTGAGAAACTGGCTTGCCCAAGAGCATGCTTGCCTAAGGCAGCCAGGTTCCAGGATCCGGACCCAGAACCACTGTTTCTGGGTGGGGAAGTGACCTGACCCTGTCAGGGAGGGTGGGGAAGTGTCCTGGCCTCTAGCAACCCTCCCAGACTCCACTTTTGCTGAAAGCGTGAGGCCAAACCTCATTTCCATCCCTGGGTTCCACTTCCCTCCTCGAGCCACCCTCCCCCCTTCCTCCCCCCCATGCCGCTCTGCAGCCTTTCTCAGCACACACGTGACTCCTCCAGTTCCCCTAAATGCCGCCTCCTCTCGTCTCTTCTTACGAGACGGCCAGCTTGGGATTATATTTGTGTGTTTATTTATAATGGCCTGGAATCAAGTCTGAAATGTTTTCCGGCAGCGGAGATGTGGGAGAGCCTCTTTAAGGGTTTGAAGTGAGGATGTAAGTGGGGCGGAGCTTCGGGTAACCCCGCCTCCCTTCCGGAAAGGGTGCAGAACTCATAGTCACAGAACTTCAGGACCAGAAGTTCAAGTCCTGTGCAATTGTGGGCAAATTGCTTAACATCTCTGTGATGCAGTTCAAATGAGATTCCTAATAGCATAGGCTTTCACACTGTTAGGTTAAAAAAAAATAAAATAAAAATTTGAGGCAGGGTCTCATGTAGCTCAGACTGAATTTGAACCCCTGAACCTCTGGTTGTCTGTCTCTACTCCCTAGGGCTAGGATTACAGGCGCGTGCCACCACACCTGGTTTTTAAAGTAATAGATGTCATCATGATTGGCATTTTCAACCACTTGTGCTATTTTTAGAGCTCATGGGAATTTCTGGGGAGACTGCACAATGTCCTGGAGGAGGGCGCATGTACTTCGGTCAGACGTCTGTCCACAATCAAACCCTGTTTTACCCTTTCAGCTGCACGGCCTTTGTTAAGTGATTGAACCTGTGAGCTTCGATGGCTTCGTGTGCCAAGCTCTTCTCTGGACAGAGATGTACTTAGAGAAGGCAAGTGCCCTCCCTCCCGCCATGGGACTTAGAAGACTACACATCAGGATATATGCTGGAAGAGAGGGCTGCTGGGCCATCCCTGTTATCTTCAGGAGACAGCCCACCCAGGACGGAAGCCAGCACAGGGCAAGAGAGAAGGGGGCTGGGGAGACACAGAGTCACACTGACATTGCTCGAGCCCCTAGATCACGCTGTGCCTGAAGCAGGAAGCTTTTAGACTTCCTATTTTTGAGAGCCAATACACTTCCCATTTTGCAAAAGCCACTTTCAGTTGGGTTTTCTCAAAGGAAATTATCTAGGCCAACACTAAGAGGTTAAGCAACTTGGTCCAGGCCCATGGGCTGTCAGAGACAGACTCTGGGCTTGAGACTCTGAAGTGACCGCCATGCAGTCTCTCACCCCGGCCCGCTGTCGCTGTTGCACTGGGGTGTGCAGATTGTACCTCTTTACTCTCCCTGTGAATAGTGAAACCGTTTGGAAAACGTAAAAGTTGGGAGTTTAATTGATGCCCAGGCAGCTGCAGCCTGAAGCCCATGTCTCCCACTGCCAGCACACTGGTTTCCCTGGTCTGGTAACTCCATCTCAGGGACTGGCCAGCAAGCACTCCAGATGCCCAATGTGCTAGGAAATCTTGAGGAAGTCTTGGGGTTCAGGGAGGTAGGACTGTGCCCTTCCCACCTCTGGGGCTCCCAGTACCGAGTGGCTGAGCTGGACATTCCGAGGGACTCAGTCTATGAGAGGCAAAGACGCCTTTGTCATCCTGACTTCTAAAACCTTTCCAAGGACTGGTGGGGGTTTGGGGAAAATGACTTGCAGACTTCCAGCTCAAAGGAGATGGTGTTGGGTAACATAACCCAGCCCCACTTATTCATAACGTTTACAGTTAGTGGCCAAGAGATGACAAACACATCAAGCAGACATGTAGTATTGTGGCACGTAATAAAAGGATGGGGGCGGTTATCAGGAGAGGAGCATGGATGACCTAAATGAAGTGATGTTAGAATCCTAGCTTGTCAGTTACCTTGGATCCTAAGCTCTGAGCTGTGCTACTCGTAGGCTGATGTCCCCAACTGGATCACTTACTGACCTTGTTCAGTCAGGGGTTAGCAACAGCCCCATGCTTTGAAAACAGCTGTCCTGCTCTACCTGAAGTCCTGGGATGATTAAAAAGTTGGCTGATCACTGACTGACAGTAGTGACTTTGCCCCTTAGTGTAGTGGCTCTCAACCTTCCTAATGCTGGGACCCTTTAATACAGTTCCTTATGCCGTGGTGACACCCAACCAAAAAATTATTTTCGTTGCTACTTTTTAAGTGTAATTTTGTTACTGTTATGAATCGTAATGGAAATATCTGTGTTTTCCTATGGTCTTAGGTGATCCCTGCAAAGGGTTTTGACCCACAGGTTGAGAACTGCTGCCTTAGTAGAATGTACAAAGAGAAAATCCGTAACCTGAATGAGGACATTGGAGCATTTCACAGGCTTGCCTGCCACACATGGCTGCATTGTTTACTTTTTAATCAGCCACGGCCATAGTCAGGTTCAGGGAAGCCTCCTGGGCAGGGCCGGTTTTGTCCATAGGGCTTGAGGGGCAGAGGGGAGCTGACACTTAGGTCATAGAAATCTCTCTTCTCGGCAAATGTCAGGGCTTGGAACATGGGGAAGGAGAGGTTCTGACTTAATGGAACAGGACTGCCAGGAGGCAAGCCAGCAAACAGGCACAGCAGAGGACAGGAGGAGTTCCCTCCCCAGGTAGGTGACACTCAACATGAGACTTGGAGAGATGACGCACAAACAGAGGGCCCTGGTCAGGACTGGATGGCACAAAGATCCTTTGGTGAAAGCCAGCCTCGCATACTGGGAAGGGGCCCAAAATGGAGGGAAGCAGACAATGGAGAGGAGAGGCCGATGACCTCACCAGGGTCATCTGGGTGGGGGGCAGGGCTAGGAATGGATCTTTATTCTTTTTAAAAAATGTACACATTTATTTATTTGTGTTTTGTGTGTGCATGTGGCATGTGTATGCACATGTCTGAGTGTACCTGTTTTGTGTGTCCACACCTATTTTGGGTGCGAGTGCGCATGCCTGTGTACATGTGCGAGTGAGTGTGCAAGCGCTCACCTGTGTGCACAGATGTATATGTGTGTGTGTGTGAGTGTGTTCACACGTGTGCCTGAAGAGGCATTGATCCCCCAGAACTGGAATTATGATTGTGAGCCGTTTTGTGGGTGCTGGGAACCAAACAGTGGTCCTCTGCAAGAGCAGTCAGTGCGCCTAACCGCAGAGCCGTCTCTCCAGCCCTGGACCAGGGTTTTTTCCTAAGCAGAATGAAAAGCCAGCATTTTCTTCTGGAAGGCATCACCATGTCTGGTGCTGATATACAGAGAGTGGATGTGAGACACTGGTACTCAGCCTCTCCTTCAGGGTTAGTACTTCTCATGGGCTCACTGTCCGCCACTTCAGTGAGTTAGGTGGGCCCCAAGCAATCACCAATGTGACCTCATTTGGGAAAAGAATTTTTGTAAATGTCATTGACTTAGGGGCCTCAGGAGGAGATCTGGATCGACTGGACTGGCCACTTACATCTGGGACACAATGACAAGTGTTCTTACAGAATAGAAAGGTTTGTCAGACAGCAGGAGCTAGAGAGGCCCTGTGAAAGAAAGGCAAGAGTGATGAGCTACAGCCAAGGAAAGACAGCCTGTCGGAGCTGGAAGAGGCAGACAAGGGCCTCGTGCATCGGGAATACCACTCACTACCCAGTCAACTCTGGAGCCTGTGAACAGTGACCAACTGGGCCTGGTGGCACAATCCAGTCATCCCAGCGATTCAGGAGGCTGAGGCCGGAAGATCAAACGTTCAAGGCCTGCGGAGACACTTTAGTGAAACTGTGTCAAAGAACAAATAAAAAGAGGGGCCAGGGTATGAAGTTCAGGTTTAGAGTGGCTACCAAGCATTGTGAGGGCCCTGAGCTCCACCTGAGCATGACAAGAAAGGAAAAGACATGAGGGGGTCCAGTCACTTGGGGAGGGGGATGAGCCCTGGGCAAGCCTGAGTAACATCTGAGTTCAGGATGGGCACTTAGCTTGGTATACTGAGACCCCACATGCCCAGAGTCGCTTACGTAGGCAACTACTTCAATTAGGCAACCTCCAAGTGTAGGGTCCCCAAATTTTCACCAGGACGGTCAACTTTACTTTTCTTAGTGGAGTTACTCTATTTCTTGTTTTTTTCTTTTTTTCTTTATTTTTATTTATTTTTTTTTAAAGACTTAATGTATGTGGGCACACTGTCACTGTCTTCAGACACACCAGAAGAGGGCATCAGATCTCCATTACAGATGGTTTTGAGCCACCATGTGGTTGCTGGGATTTGAACTCAGGACCTCTGGAAGAGCAGTCAGTTCTCTTAACCACTGAGCCATCTCTCCAGCCTTCCGAGTTACTCTATTTCTTTTTTTTTCTTTTTTCTTTTTTTTTTTTTTTTTTTGAGTTATTCTATTTCTAAGGATGTTGTTTGTCATCATATCAGACGACTCGCTGGGTAAAGCAGCTTGCTGCCAAGTTTAAGGACTTGAGTTTGAATCCCTGGGTCTCACACAATGGAAGGAGAAAAATCGACTCTGGCAAGTTATCCTCCGACCTCCAAAACGTGCCCTGTGGCGCACATATAGTTAATTTTAATGGGAACAAATAAATCTACCTACCTGTTTGCTACTACTTGAAAAGTGACTGAGGCCAGGCGGTGGTGGCGCACGCCTTTGATCCCAGCATTTGGGAGGCAGAGGCAGGCGGATTTCTGAGTTTGAGGCCAGCCTGGTCTACAGAGTGAGTTCCAGGATAGCCCGGGCTACACAGAGAAACCCTCTCGAAAAAAACCAAAAAAAAAAAAACCAAAAAAAAAAAGAAAGAAAGAAAAATGACCGAGCCCCTCAATACAGTAAGCCCGTCTTATGAGGCAGGCAGTCTTATCTTTGTTTCACAGTGGAGAAAAACCAAGATGCAGAGCTTTAACAGGAATCTACCCCGGGCTGCATCATGGGTCTTAGAACCCAAGTCTAGCGCCCCCCCACCCCCAGCCTGGCTCCTAGGCAGGAAAGCCTCGACCTGTCAGGCTGGAACCCAGCCCCCTCTCCCATTTGCAAGACGGCTTTGTTTGTGGCTTTTTGAGACAGGGTTTCTTTTTACTCTGTACCAGGAACTTACCATGTAGACAAGGCTGGCCTCTTCTCCATGATCCTCCTGCCTCAGCTTCTCAAGGGCTAAGATTACAGACATGTTTAGCTGCCAGCCCTGCTTGGGAATGCTGCCTTGGACAAGTGCTTTGTCTCTGTGCTTTGCTCTTGTAAGCCCTAAGACGGGATTCAAAACGCCTCCGAGAGGGTGGCTGTGGGGAACAAATGAACACAGGGTCTTCGCCTACCACAGCACCCCAAGAGCAAGCTGGAAGTCACTGTCACACCAGGAGCTGGCACTGGGCACAGGACACTGACCCGCCCAAGTCTCCCCTTCTAGTCCATGTTGAGCCCAGAAAGAATGTTTACAACTCCAAGTTCCAATTGTATTTCCCCAGGGAAGGCAGTCCCACCCCTCAGATCTACTTCAAGGAATCCATGCACCAGAATCAACACTCAATGCTCACCCTGGGCAGTCTGAACATACCACACAATCTGCACCCTGGTGACTTCAGTGAGGAAGAGTTTTTCTTCTTTTAAACATGTTTTTAGGTTTATTTGTATGACGGGTTTGTATGCATGTATATACAATAGTATGATGTCACAGGTATCCCCTGTGCCCTTGAAGATCAGAAGAGGGCCTGGAACTGGAGTCAGGATGGTTATGAGCCAACATCAAGCCAGAAGGAAGATTTTTTTTCCTCTTTTTGTTGTTTTTTTGTTTTGAGATAGGGTCTCACTGTGTAACTGGCTATCCCAGAACTCACTATGTAGACCAGGCTGGCCTGGAACTCAGAGACCCTTTCCCTCTGCCTGGAGAATAGAAAAGAGATTAAAGGCAAGTGCCACCACACCTGGTGAGGATTTTCTTGATATTGCAGAAAGACAGAAAACTAGCACCACACGTCCCATTGGTTCATACTGCTAGGGTAAACATTTCATGGACTTTCCCAAGTTTCAGGAAAGCAGGGTAGGCAGCTGGGTGTTAGCATTTGTCTAAAACTCGGGAGACTGAGGCAGGCAGATCCGGAGTTGGAGGCTGGCCTGGACTACGCAGTGAATTCCAGGCCAGCTCAGGCTACAGAGTGATTCATTTGTCTAAAACAAACACTCTGCTCGCTGGGATGTGGCCCGAGTGTGTCCTAGCATGCATGGAGGTCTGGTTTATCCCCCGCAATGCATGTCTGTGATTCCAAGACGTGGGAGGTGGAAGCAAGAGGATCACCCTTCGCCTGACAGCAAATAGGAGGTTATCCTTGGCCTGACAGCAAGTGGGAGGCCAGCCTGGAATAGCGTGACCCTGAGTTAAAAATAAAGAACGGAGCCCGAAGTGGTGGCACACACCTTTAACCCCAGAACTCAGGAAAAGAGGCAGCCGGAGTTCGAGGCCAGACTTGGTCTACAGAGCAAGTTTGAGGACATCCAGGGTCTGAAAAGAAAAGAAACTCTGTCTCGAAAAAACAAGACAAAAAAATGAAGAAAAAAAAGAAAAACAGAAAGAACGGGACAGGAAACGCCGCTCCCACTCAACCGCCCAGCTCGAGGCCACGCCCTCGCCGCCTGACTCAACGGGCCGGCTTGAGGCTCGAACTCAAGATACTCCCCCCGGTCCCGCCTTGGCCCACGAGCCGGGGGCGCGCCGCCGGGGGTCGCTTGGGTAACGGGCGCGCGCCCGCCGGAGCGCGGAACCAGTGAAGCGGCACGCGGCGCGCGCAGCAGGTCATCTCCTCTGGCTCAGGCCTCTCCCACTAAGCCCCGCCCCCGTCCCGCCCCCGCGGAAGTGCCGGCAAGCCTATTCGCTATCTGACTGGCCCTCCGGTAGAGAGGGCGGAGCTCGCGGTGAGGCGGGGGTGCGTACTTCCGGCTGCCGGCTTGACATGCAGAAGCCGCTGCTGGGGAGGTTGGGGCTGCGGTGGTGGCGGGCGACGGGCCTCGGGACGCGGAGCGACGCGGCCTAGCGCGGCGGACGGCCGAGGGAACTCGGGCAGCCGACCCGTCCCACCATGGAGATGGAGAAGGAATTCGAGCAGATCGACAAGGCTGGGAACTGGGCGGCTATTTACCAGGTGCGGAGCCGGGGGCCCCTAGGCCGCGCCGTCTCCCCGACCCTCCCGGCTCAGGAGACCCCTGTCGCGCGTCCTCGCCGCCCTAGACCCCGCGTGGGGCTCTCGGTCCTTGCGACACCCCACTCGCCTATATCTCTCCGCGGTCCGTGTCTTCTCCGAGCGCCCCCCCAACCCGACCCCAACATGGCCCAGCCACCCTTTGTCCCCGCTGGTCCACACCCCTGCGGCTTCCTTGTCTGGACCGGACCACCTCAGGCCCTCTTCCTTTGTCTCCTGGGGAGGAGGGTGGGCTCACCCCCAGCCCCCACATTTCACTTCCTCAGACCTGTGTGTGCGGTCGTGGAGGCCCCAGGATGACAGTCCTCTTACTCCTTCCTGTCCATTCATTTGTTAGACGTGAGCTGGAGGGTCTGTTCGGTGCTAGGCGTTGGAGATGGTGTGTGTTCAACGCCACCGTAGACTCACCCTACCCCCGGAGAGGCTTGTAGTCACACAGACACTCAAATACAGATCATTGCAGCTGGTGACAAGTGTTGAAAGACCTGTTTTGGTGGAGCGTGACTGTACTCAAAGGGTCTGCTGCCTGGTCGAGGGGATCACGGCAGGGTTGCTAGGGACTTGTTCTTTGAATAGACCAAGGAGTGGCAAGCCATGAGGTTAGGTGACCAACTAGGGGGATACAGACAGAATCCATTCCTATAGTTGCCTGATCCTCTCTAAATGGCCTCTTTCCCTGTCTTTTATCCTTTGATCGTGGGCTGAGATGGTTTCTGTTTTCTGAGATCCGGTCCACTTGAGGGGTTCTGGTGGTTCATAAATCAAGTATTATGAAAGTAGCCCTCCTCCCGTGTATGAAACAGTGAATTGAAAAGGCAAAGATGTCTTTACAAGCAGCTAAGTCCTCTAAAGAAAATAAGTCTTCTGATTAAATGTCAGTGCGGGGTTGTGAGAATTAACCAAAAACCACACTTGCCAGGCATCTTAAATAAGCATGTACAAAATAGATCCCGTGCCTTTTGTAAAGAGAGCAGGCTGTTTATTCTGCTTTCAGCTTATAGGTTCAAAAGACAGCGGGTGAGACCCATCAGCTGGAGAATTGAAATCTATTTTGAGCTTCACTTAGGAAAGTAGAGAGCCTCAGGCTGTTGATTGGTGTTCTTGACTGACCAAACCTTTTTTGGGATGGCCTTGATTTCCAGATTCCTTGACAGGGTTCTTTTTACTTGGGCCTTGATGTACGACAGCTTTTTTGGGGCTGATATTTATAGCTAGTGTAATCTGTATAAGTAGAGCGATCAATAGTAACATTTGTATTGCACATCTAGTCTCTGAATTGACTGGACAGATTCCACTAAGGAGTCAGATCTGTGGGCAGATTTTCTATATCAGATTAAATGCAAGAGGATCGCAGTGTAACTACGGCACATGAAGATTGTTTTGTAAGCCACTCTGAATTGTGGAGGTTGTCGGCCAAAGAGACCATCCCAAGTGGGGACAGTTGAATCTTTAATACTGAAACAGACTGATTTGGTAACAAATTTGCATCATGGATAAGTTATGGTAGAATGTGTTTTTTTACGCTTTTAGGTCAGAGTGGCCTGCCCCGACATCTAAGCCTTGTTAAAGTTGTGTTAAGAATGTTGTTGGCGCAGAGTGGGCTGGCTTTGAAATCTGTTTTTCCCATTCTTTTCCAGTTTCTACTCCACACTTTGTAAGTTGTTAGTAAGCCCCACAAGTAAAATGTCAGGGTCTGTCAGCTTGCACCTTTGGGTTTTCCTAGTGTAAATATTTTATATTCTCTCTCTCTCTCTTCTTCTTCTTCTTTTTTGTTGTTTGTTTCTATGTAGCCCTGTCTGTCCTGGAACTTGCTCTGTAGACCAGGCTGGCCTTGTACTCATGGAGATCCTCCTACCTCTGCTTCTGGAATGTAGGTATTAAAGGAGTGTGCCACCCTGCTTATTTGTAGTTTCTTTTTCTTTTTTTTTTTTTTTTTTTTTTCCGAGTCAAGGTTTCTCTGTGTAGCCCTGGCTGTCCTGGAACTCACTCTGTAGACCAGGCTGGCCTCGAACTCAGAAATCCACCTGCCTCCGCCTCCCAAGTGCTGGGATTGAAGGCCTGTGCCACCACTGCCCGGCTTGTAGTTTCTAAGATGGTTCTGGAAGTGCTTCCGTGTTTTACATTTTAAAAGTAGCCTTTTGTCTTATAGTTGTGACCTTTTTGTTGTTGTTTTATTTTGTCTTTTTGTTTTTTCCTCCTATGTAACAGTCCTTGCCTGTCCCAGAGCTCGATTTGTAGACCAGGGTGGCCTTGAACTCAGAAATCTGCCTGCCTCTGCCTCCAGAGTGCTGGGATCAAAGATGTGTGCCACCATGCCAGCTTCAATTGTGTCGCTCTTTAAAACCAGCATTTGAATAACCTTGAGTGAATCTAAAGCTAACTTTCTAAGATAAAGGGTAATTTATTCAAACCTTTTTGCTTTTGTTTGTTTTTTGAGTTCAAAGAAATATGTTTACAATTTCTTTGGGAAAAAATTTAATAACTGTTTGATAATGTGTCATAGTGGGCAGCATTATTGAAAGTCCTACTTGAGCTTGTCATAGTTGAGTGTGCAGCTTTGCTTACGGCTGTATAAGCAAGGCGGCAGCATCATTTCCTTATTCTAATTTATTTTCTACTCAGACCAGCAAGGTCTGCAAACTCTGAAACAAATGGGCAGAGAACAAAAGGTGAAGCAGACCTTTGAGTGCTGGGGAAGGTGGCAGCTTAGGGAAAACACCACCTCCAGGCAGCACAGCCTCTGGGAGGAAGGCAGCCTGGGTGCTTTTTAATCTTTACTGTTAACAGGTGGCTGACACACGCACTCGGTGGAGTAAGATTTGTTTGCATAAGGAAATGGCTGTAAGAATGGCTTTCTGTCATTTAGCAAAGGAATGGCAAGACTGAAGGAGCACGGAGAGCACTGGTCAGAAAGGAGACAGGCTTAGCCAGCCTGGGGCGGAAACCTGCCTGACCAGATGGAAGGGGTGCCTGGGGCACTGCCGTCCTTCAGCAGCGGAAGGGGTGCTTGCTGCTCGAGCTTTGCTCTTTTTCTAGTGTTCGGTTCTTTAGTTCTGTCACTTTCAGGGAGTGACTTGTTTCAGATAATGAGCATCTCCATCCCAGTAGCTCCTGACTTGAAGGAAAGACAGCTCCACCGTAGAAGGCTTTTCTAGCTGACGTGTGTTACAGCTGCCTTCATTCTGAAATAGAACCCAGTACCTGATTGGGTTAAAGTCCTGTTATATCAGTAATGCCCTAAAATTCCTTACTGGTATAGAGGGTTGATACTGCATGCTCCAAGAGATGCTCTTAGAATATTTAGACACCACTGCTTCAAAGCGGGGAAAAGCATACTTTGTGCAGAAGACATCAAGACTCTATGACTCATTTTGATGGGTGGGGTGGGAGTATATAACATGGAGATTGGGAAGTTCTCATCTTGAGTGACCCTTGAGATTTAAATGTTCTTGCCCCGGTTTGCATGAACTAAATTTAGGCTTTTGATGGGCACTTTGAGGAGGTGTTGAAGGCCTTTGAAATTGTCTGGCGGGTAGGAAATTAACAGGGGGTTCGAGTAGAGCAAAGAGAGCTGCACCCCTTGTTTGCTGTCCCCAGTGTACTTACAGTAGCTGGACTTTCTGGGAGTAAGTGGGACAACCAATCCAGGAGCTCGGGGTAGTGGGAAAACGGGGTGGGGGTTTGGGGGATGTATAGCAAATAGTTTTCTGGTTTTCAGCTATCAGATCCCCTGTTGGACTCTGTCCTGTCTGTTACCTTTGCATTTCAATTGGAGCCCCAGGACCTGGTATTTATTGAGTAATGGAATAATTGCTGGTATATTGAGATTGAAGTGAATGAAAAGTTCCCTGTAGAGGCATTTTGGAGGATAGTCTACCGAAATGACTCTGTCTTTCTCTTTTGGTGATACTGGGATGGTACCCTCGGCCTGGGCAAGCACTATACTGGCCACTCCCTGGCCCTTGGATTTTTTTGTGGTTTTGTTTGCTTGCTTGCTAGTTTTTGTTTGTTTGGTAATGCCTCTTGCTGTGTGACCCACTGTGGACACCATTCTCCTGCTCTGCCTTACTCACCTGAGTCCCATCCCACCCCCCACCCCCACCCCCACCCCGCCCCCTTGTCCATTTTCTAGTCTCTTCCTTCAGAATTCTTTTGGCAGTGTCTTCCATGTTGGGCTTGTGTTCGTAGGTGCTTTGAGGCCTACCTGAGCGTATGTGTATTTTGTGTCCCTTCCCTTCCTCCCTGCAGTGTTGATGTTAACTCATTCCCAGCAGCAGCTAATATTGGCCTGAAGGCTGGGCATGTTCTAGAAACCTGGAATCCTACCCAAGTCATTGCTTCCAGGATGACATCTGCACCTGCAGTGCCCCAGCGGGTTTTGAGTAGGTAGGAGTGTTTGGCTTTGCCCAGCTCTGAGAATCACTCCCCCTCCTTTCATTGCTTGGTCACCCTATCACCCACCTCAGTGGTCCAAGAGCCCACTAAGCCTGCCCTTACTTGTTGTTGATACTTCAGAGGTGCCAAGCTGCTTGCCTTTATTTTATTGTGTGTACAGTCTGTGTGTGTGCATGTGCACCTGTGTGTGTATACCTGTAGGTGTGTACGGTCTGTGTGTGTGCATGTGCACCTGTGTGTGTATACCTGTAGGTGTGTACGGTCTGTTTGTGTGCATGTGCACCGTTGGTGTTTGTGTGCATTTACCTGTAGGTGTGTACGTCTGTGTGTTGCATGTGCACCTGTGGTGTATACCTGTACGTGTGTACGGTCTGTGTGTGTGCATGTGCACCTGTGCACTGGGTGTTGGTCTTCCATTTCTCTCATCTTGTCATAACAGGATGTCTGTGTCACTGCGACTTAGGCCAGAACGTCTGGCTCATGAGCACCCAGGGCCTCTCCTGTCTGCGTCTCATACAGCAGTACTGGTTATGGATAGGTCTCGGGTCCAGCCTTGCTTGGTTCTAGGGGTCCTCACACTTGCATAGCAAGCACTTTACCCACTGAGACATCGTCCCGCGTGCGCGTGTGGCTTACTTCCTGACCAGGCTTCCTCCCACCCCACCCCTAGACCTTTCAGTTTATTGCTACTGTGCTTTTCTTTCCTTCAAGACAAGGTTTCTCTGTGTAGTCCTGGCTGCTTCTACTTCCCAAGAGTTGGGATTAAAGGTGTGAGCTGCCACAGTTGCCGCTGCTGGCTTTGCTTGTTCTAACAATAGCTCTGAGGCTCTCGATGCTGTGTGACTACTCCCCCACCCCCGGTCTGAGACAGGGTTTCTCTGTGTAGCCCTGGCTATCTTGGAACTAGCTCTGTAGACCAGGCTGGCCACTAACTCACAGAGCTCCAACTACCTCTGCCTCTTCAGTACTAGGATTAAAGGTGTTCTTTGACACCACCCATTTCATTGAGTCTGGGTCTTATGGGGTGTTATGAAAACATTAAAATAGTCATACAAAGGTGGTGGTACACACCCTTAATCTTAGTACTGGGTAGGCAGAGGCATCTCTAGCCATCCTGCTTCGAGGCCATCCTGATCTACAGAGGGAGTTTCAGGACAACTTAGGCTACACAAAGAAACCCTGTCTCAATAAATAAATAAATAAGCAAACAAACAAACAAATAAACTCCAAGATCTAGCCCTGGTGGCGTCCAGGTTGCCTTCCTTCCCCTGCAGTGCCCAGGAGGGTTTGAATCACACTTAATCTAGTGTGCCTGTCCAGCTTACACCTTGCAGCTCGAAGGTGTGCCTCCTTTCGAGGCACTCCATCCTGGGTCTTGTGCGCTGCCTGATGTTGTCCCGTGCTTGTTAGAACTGCCACTTTATATCTTGGTCCATCCCAGAGCTCACATGTCCTGTGGTCACTGACTACGGCACCTGGTATACAGTACTCTGTAATACAAAGTAAGTGTTCTCACAAGTGTGGCGTGGACATGGCTGCCTAAAGATATAGTGGTTGTGGTCCCCTGTCCCCAGCTAATGATGGAGTCAGGAAGATTTGCGCCCAGAGGACCCAACAATAGAGTTCCTGTGGTGGGAAGCCCTGTATTTGAGCCCTGAGCCAAAGAGTAGCTCAGAGTTGTCTTCATGTGGCTTCCCAGAGAAACTGCTGAGTGTGCTGCACGACTTGCTGCATCTGCCCACCTCACAGAAGCCTGAGGAGTGACAGCATTCCCTCTGTGTGACAGGCTCAGTAGACAGCGTAGTAGTGCCACCGCTTTCTCTCCAGGCCTAGTGAGCCCCTCTGCTCTAGCCACGCCTGGCCTGTTTAAATGGGGAATAAGATATGCTTCTCTCAGTGAGCAACCTTGCCAAGCCTTGTATCCCTCGAACTCCAGTTAGCACAGGCACGACTGTTCAACTTTTAACTAGACCGTCTCAGTGTCCAGAGAGGAGCGTGACCTGCTTTCTCGCTGCTCTTAGAGTCTGGCAGCGCATCACAGTCTCAGCTCGAGCTCACGATGGGCTCACCGTTCTGGCTCACTTCACTCCCCTTTCTCTCCGTTCCTTTTCTAACGTGACCCTGAGCTGACTGTTAAGTTCACTTCCAGTAATAAAAGTTCTTAATGTCCTTGAAGTAACCCTTGTAAACTGCAGGGGTCTGCACAGGTCATATGGTTAGGCTCAAAAATAGGTAGGTCTGCCAGTGTGACTAGCAGCTTAGAGTTGGGTAATTTTTTCCCCCTCAAGGGACATTCAAGGTTCTTACTAAGAGGCTTCCTGGAGTGAGTGATGTGGGAAAGTGAGTGTCTTACCACAGTTAGGCACCCCCTCCTCGAGACAGTGCTTGGGTGGTTTTCCTGTAAAAACAGAGGAACTGACTCTTGAAAGTGCACAAAAGTGGGATTCATGGCTGGGGGCAGCTGTCCGTATGTTGTAATTTTAGAAGGAACCCACATCTGCTCTCAGCTTCATTTGAATAAGATGAGAGCTTATACATCTGCCGGCCTCAGAGAAAAGTACCTAAGTCCCCACGGCTGGACAGAGCCATGCACTGTGGAGCCACTCCCACTCCACAGCCTTTCTTCCCAGCAGCATTAACGGAAGCCGCAGCTTTGCTTTTCAGACCGACTGGGTCATAGGCATCTCAGGCTGGCTAAGGATCAAGGATGGCCTTGAACCCTTACCCTCAAGTCCACAGTGCTGTATTACAAGTGTGAACCGCTGTGCTGGGTTTTTGTAGTGTGTGGTGGCATGAATCGCTGGCCCTCTAGGCAAGCACTCTGCTACCTGAGTTGCCCCCACCCCCAGTCCCTTTTACTTTTTGACACAGGTTTCCACCATGTGCTCAGGCTGCCCTAAGCTCACAATCCTCCTGCTTTGGTCTCCAAATTCCTGAAACTAGAGTCATATTCCATCATTCTTGACACAGCCCATGCCTTTTCTGACAATCTGTAGATTCTGAGTATCTGAAAACTGGCAACAGGAACATACCTCATTCAGTAGCCAGCATCTAAGCCTGAATTTAACGCTCCTACGACCTTGGTACAGGTCACACTACAGGCACTGCAGACAGGTCGCTCTTGTGAGTGAGGGCTGCTCAGCCTTGTGTGTGGTGGTTTATTCCACGTGCACATGCTCACGATGCTGTCTAGTCTGTGACTGGAGCTTCCTGGATGCCAAACCTCAGCTAGCTAGCAAAAGCTTTAAGACCTGAGCCCTGCTGCATGTCCTAGGAGCCAGCAGTAGCTTGCTGGTAAAGTGATGGCTCTAGGTTTTCTTTGGGAAAAATACACGTTTGTGTTCTTCTCATCCACTTTAAGTCCATGCCAGGAACGCCTACTGAGCCCCCAGAGAGGGAGCCTTGGGGACCAAATGGTCTCATGTCCTCAACTCCCCTCAGCCCAGAACTGCTTTTCTGTATAGGGAGAGGCCTGGGCTGTGTCTGTGGCTTTTGTGGCTGAGTGGCACTGTGTTCTCAGAGTCACATTCTAAAGATGCGTTGGTTGATCAGAGAGAAGCTCTTTGCCACGTCTCTGAGAAGTAGTTTATTTTATTTTTATTCTTTTTCATTAGGTCTTATGGTCACACCATTTCCTTTCAAGAGTGTTATGTTTGTTTGTTGTGTGTTCACCCACGTGTCAAGTCAGAGATGGTCTGACTAAGTTGATTCTCTCCTTCTGCCTTGTAGGCCCTGGGGATGGAACTTGGGTCAGCAGCTTCGGCCATCTCCCTGCCCAGCACACCTCTTCCCAAGCAGGAGGTACTTAGACATGACAGGGTTCTGGGCACTAGCTGGCTGCTGTTCATTTTGAGCATACTGGCCACTCAAAAGACATGTGCTGCTGCAGAGATGCCTACAGGAAGGCACACGTCAGTGACTGTCCAAGTGACAACTCTCTTCAGAGGTTGGCTACCTAAGGGTGTCTTTCTGAGCACAGCTTCGTCCAGTTGAAAAATAACAGACTGCACTGAGTGCATGCCGGTTAGCACCACCCCACGCCAAGCTTTGTTGGGGTGTACTCCTCCTGTGATGATTGTGTGCTGCCCCGCTATCCCAGTAGGGTGTCTTTTACTCCTAGCAGGTAAAAGCAAAAAAGACCTTCCCTGAGCAAAAGGTGTGTGGCTGGCTTTGCACTTAGAGGAGGGCCTGGGAGAGAACAGCCAGTAGTGACTGCTGCTTTTTTTAAAAAAAGATGTGTGTGTGTGTGTGTGTGTGTGTGTGGTGTGTATCTGTGTCTATGTCTGTGTCTGTCTGGGTGTCTGAATAGAGGTATACATATGTATGTACAGGCTCACATATAGACCAGAAGAGGGCATAGAATTGCCTGCTTGCCTGCATTACAGATATGAGGGAGCTGCTACTGGGTCTGGGCACTGTACTGCAGTCCTCTAGGAGAGCAGCAGTGCTCCTGTGCTCCTGGTGTCTGTAAGGAGGGTGGAGTGATTATTTTGGTTGTTCTGCCTTTTGTGTTTCCACTCTGAGTGAGTGAGACCCCGCTGGGATTGCTGTCCTGTGCCTGACTCTGCTTCCTGCCACCTTGAAGGTGGGGTGGAGTCGGTTGCCACTGATGGGGAAGCTATCGATGTTCAGTCACATGAGGCCACATCCCTGTGGCAGCCCTAGTTACGGCAGGTGGTTGAGCCTCATCTGAGTGAGTAGGTTCACAGTTCTCTTGAACTTGAGTATCCACTGTTTCTTGAAACTAGGTTCTGTGTCCCAATCATGTGCCGTTTCTAGGTCTTCCTAGATTGCTGTCTTTACTAGCGTGTCCCCTAACAAGACAACAGTGCCCGTGGGTCTGTAAAGGGTGCAGAGATAAGCTACTCTGGAGACAGCTTCAGGGGACAGCATCCACTTTATTGCCCGTGAAAACCACTTACATAGCGGAAGCCTATTGACTGTGATTTTAGTACGTCACCTCAGATTAGATAGTGAGTGCTCATACCACCAGGGTCTCTATGCAGAAGAAGCATGTTAAAATAGCTGTGGAGAGTGCAGACTGGTCCACAGGCCAGCTGCCGCAACTCAGCCTGCTTGAGAATTGAGTGTTCTGAATGCAGTGTGCGAGGCAGGCTGGCTGCCAGGTTATGCCTGCTCTGTGTCTTCCTGTGTTTCTCTGGAGTAAACCCTAGACGTGTCTGTGCCATGGGCAGTTTGTTACTTTCTGTTCATGGCATAGGGAACTGTCCATCTATGCTCCTCTTCCTTGCTCTTCTCCCTGCTAGTGAAAATGCTCGGCCAGTTTGAGTAACAGCAGTGACAGCATTGACGCTGGCCAGGAGCAGATTGTTTTCTTGTTTCATCCTTTGTAAGCTTGAACCATCTCTCCTCACCCCAAAATAAGCCCATCACAAAATTAATCAAAAGCAGCTACATTGCAGAGGGAATCGCTGTGAGAAACCCAAGGTTGACAAGCAAGTGTTTTCTGCAAAGGGCTGTTCTTCAGCCTGGCCTCCTTTGCGACTTGCCCCATCCCTGGGTGGCATTACCATGGTCTTCCCAAGGACACTGTTGGAAGCTGTTGCCTTGGAAAGGTGGCAATGCTTGGCTGTAGTAGACAGAGACCTGAGGAGGTAGGGGGCGTGGCAGCTCCCAGCTTCTGTTGCCATGCAGCTGGAGATGGGTGTGGGCCATCTTCCACAACTTCCTGTCTTCAGTGTGAGGGGGTGGCAGTTCTCTAATCGCTGAAGAACTGTGTGGAGCACGCTGTTTATTTACAGGGCAAATGGGGCTCTAATGGCTGCCTTTGGCTACCTTCGCATTCATGAGCTGACTGCCCCCTTTGTCAGTGTCCATTCAGTGTCCAGGGCCGGGTCCTTCTGGGCAAAGGAGAGCAGAGCTGAGCTCTCTTCAGCCTTCGCAGATGCCCTTTACACTAGTGCTAGTTGTAGACTGATCATAAAGGAAATGATGAGTGTGTTCGTGGTCTGTGCTAATTTTAGTCTTCTGTTCACAGCTCATTTTATGTCCTTCAGCATTAAGGCTCCGTTTCTAGAAAGACACGTTCTGAATGTAGGGCACTGCCTGTGTTCTACCCTTGGCTCCACTTCAGGAGTGGCCTTCTAGGTGCTCTGAGGTAGGAGCCTGGAGATTGTTTCCACACGCACTCCCTTGCTTAGTGACACTCTGCTGTACCAGCAAGTAACTCTGCTTTGTCTGAAGTGGGCAGCTCTGGGCAAGGGTCAAGGTCAGTGTGCCACACTCGGGCTCTGCTGCCTGACTGAGATGCTTGCCTTAGCTACTCCACAGATGGGCACTGTTCGTCTTTACTTCTGGTTGCCCTTAGCAGGCTTCTGCATGTCAAAGCTTTAGTCTCAGGAAGCATGGCTGCCCTTTACTGTCCACCCTGAGCAGGCACTTCCCCAGGAGGGAAGATACCAGGGTCAGGGTCTTTATACCTAGCTGCTCATGGGTCTTTAAGGAGTGGCATAGAGTCCAGTCTGTGGCATGTGGAGTGAGAAGAACTGGCTTGACAGCACAGCCTGCATCTGATGCCCTCAACTCCTTAGTCACTGGAAGAGCTAGAAGGGGTCTGGCATTTCTGGGAGAGTGGAAGGAAGTTTTGTGTCTCTGTTAGGCTTCACTGTGGCTGTGTCGTGATCTCTCAGCTATGAGAGGGACAGACTTTACATTTTGGCAGTACTCCATTTTGCAAGAAATAGAAAATGTCCTTTGAGGTTGTAATTTAACCTCATGTATTATAATTTACTAAGTATCAAATGGTGAATGAAATTGCTTTTGAGATTCTTGTCTAAAATGGGGACTGTTGGGTTTTGCCCTCAGACCCCAGCTTTGGTCTGCCACATTCTGCTTGTTCAGCATAGTGCCCACACTGTCTTGAGTTAGGTTTGAGCTCAAGTTGTATTCAGTACCTTCATACCCCTGGGGTGCTCTGGGTAGTACCCCAATAGTAGCTCTGTAATAGGGAGTGTTTGCACAATTGGGTCATTAGAGCCTCAGTGTTCTTCACCAGCTCCCCTGTAATTCCAGTCCACCTTCCTGGCTACTGCTGGTGTGGCCACTGCCTGAGCTTACAAGTGTACAGACTGCCTGGGTCATCAGGGTGATTGGATTGTAGAGTTGACCTTTGCCTGGCTTTGTAACCTCCTACCTTGATGTCACAAATTGACCACCCACAGCCATTTGCTTTGTCTGTGTGCAGTGTTTTGGTAACACTGTTGATGGACTGGGAGGAAGCACCACACAGCTTAGAACCTGGGTCCTGCTGTGAGAACTGTCTTGACCTTGGTCCTGAAGCCAAGGGTCACTGCTTCTTTGGATGGACGTGTCTGCATCCGTTACTTGCCTTAGTCCCATGGACTTATGACTTATGCTGTCCTAGGTCTATATGTTGCTGATCCCTGGAGCCCTGAACCATGGCAGTATGGGATTTTTCATTTTGGTGTTAGTACTGGGTTTGGAATGGTGTTTGGTTTGGAATGTGGTTGGTGTGGTGTCACTAACAGAATCTGAGCAGAGGGGTGAAGGCTGGTGGCCTGAGGGAGATCTCCTGACCGAAAAGCATAGAGTAGGACCACCCTAGGCAGGCATGCTTTCCTGCCGCCTCATTCTTAGTCTTTTGTGCTTTAAAGGAAGTTGGAAGTCACCATCACCATTTTTCCACCACAGGCAACTGAATGTAATTATATTTTTGTCCCATGTTCAGCTATTTCCAAGAACCTTTTTTGTGTGCATGTGGTGTGTTTTATAGTCTCCTTTTGTAACCCAGACTGGCCTCACATTTCCGTGTGCCTTGATCTCCCCAGTGCTGGGGTTGTAGTCCTATGTACATGCTTGACCTCCAGGAGCCGTATTTGATGACCAGGCTGGCAGTTAAATCCAATGGGCCCCATGGGAATAATGAAAAGAAAAATCTGCCCAAGCTTGTTTATACCAAGAAATGGTAGATGCTTTTTGTTTTTGTTTTTGTTTTGTTTTGTTTTTTAGATTTTTATTTATTTTACGTATATGAATTTTATCTATACATACACTTGTGTGCCAGAAGAGGTCATCAGACTGCATTACAGATGGTTGTGAGCCACCATGTGGTTGTTGGGAATTGAACTCAGGACCTCTGGAAGAGCAGCCATTTAACTACTCTTAACCACTGAGCCATCTCTCCAGCCCGTAGACGCTTGTTTTAATGCCTCACTCTGTGGCTTAGTTAGGAGGGGTGCTATGTGGCCAGTGTCTGAGTGCGTGCTTAATGATTCCCCAGTCTGTCCCCCTGTCAAGAGATGACATCAGAGAGCCCGGGAAGACTTATAAGGAGAGTGTTAAAGCCAACAACAATCCCTTTGAGGGAATTATGGGACAAGCTTTCTCTGAAACACCTATAACTCCTAGAAATGTGTGTGCACAACAAGAAAAACCGAGCCATAGTTTCTGGCTGTTCTTCACACTGAAACAGTTGAACTCTTTGTCCTGAGCTTTGTAACTTCCCCCACAAAGCTGAGTCCCTGAAGGCCACAACCAGTGAGCACTGGAGCACTCCCTCCGCTGGGCAGATGGTGTGGTCACAGCTCAGGGCCAGGGCCAGCACTCTCTCACTGCTTCTCTCTGAGACCTCAGCCCTGCTGGCCAGTATTTGTCAGCTGTCCAGCACTTCTGTGCCAGGCAGTGGGGACCAAGGAGCTCCCTGCTATAAGGAGCTTGTGGTTTAAGTGACAGACAGTCCCAGGTCACAGTGATAAGAGCTTTCCTCCCACAGGGAGTCAGGAACCCAGGTGGAAGATAACACCTGTCTGTCTGTCTGTCTGTCTGTCCCCATGTGTGTCCATGCACATTTCCCTTGACTTCTTTGTATCTGTTCCCTCTGTTGGGGTGACATGATGGAGGTTGTAGCATTTAAAGATGGTGGACAACATACGTTATAGACAGGAGCGCTGGTATTCATTGTGATAAAATAGCCTCTCCTGCAGAGAAGAAAGCACAGATGCCCATTAAGAAACAGGGCCTAGGGCTGGAGAGATGGCTCAGCAGTTATAAGCACTGACTGCTCTTTCAGAGGTTCTGAGTTCAATTCCCAGAAACCACATGGTGGCTCACAGCCATCTGTAATGGGATCCAATGCCCTCTTCTGGTGTGTCAGAAGATAGCTACAGTGTACTCATAAATAAAATAAATAAATCTTAAAAAACAAAATAGGGCCTAAGGATGTAGCTGGTCTAGCATGTGCGAAGCCCTGGGTTTGATTCTCATCACTGCATAAAGCAATCGTGGTGGCACATGCCTAGGGTCCCAGCACTGGGAGGTAGAGGTAGGAGAAGCACAGTGAATTGAGGCCACTCTGGGATATGTAAGTAGCTATTCTAAAGAACTAATAAACACTAGCTGCCTTACTAAGAATAAGTTGAAGATATTTGGCCAGCGCCTACAACAGGCACCTAGAATAAAGGCATTATTTATTTGTGGATTGAAGAGGTATTTTTAATGTTGTTGGCTAGTTTCTCACATCATATGCTCTGTTTATTAGTAGTTCTTTTTATCCAGATGGGTTTTTTTTGGTTTTTTTTTTTTTGGTTTTTTTTTTTTGTTTTTTGATGCCTTTCAAGTCTAGTACCTTGTAAGAGGATTTAAAATCAGTGATAACCAGGCAGTGGAGGCGGCATACGACTTGGATCCTCAGCACTTAGGAGATAGAGACAGGTGGATATCTGTGAGTTCAAGGCCAGCCTGGCTACAGAGCGAATTTCAGGACAGCCGAGGCTATACAGAGAAACCCTGTCTCAAAAGATAAAACAAACAAAGATCAGTGGCAATCATCTCACTAACTGATTATTATTTTTATAGTGTTCTACATGCTAGGCAAGCACGCTAGCCCTGAGCTATAGCCCTTGCCCTCTTTTAGCTTCTGTATTTGTGTATGTGTGTCTATGTCTGTAGATCAGAGAACAGGTTGCAGGAGTTGGTTTTCTCTCCACCGTGTAGAGCCTGGGGATCAGATTCAGGCTGTCACGCTTGGTGGCAGAACCTTAACGTGCTAAGCATCCTCGCCACTGCCCAGCTGCTGTAGTTTAGACACACAGTCTCATTATGTTGTCCGAGGTGGGCAGCTCATGATCTTCCCGCCTCAGCCTTTCCAGTGCTAGGATTCAAGTACAAGCCGCCTCTGTGCCTGCTAGCTATCTCACTTTAAGTGGCTGAGTCACAGACTTTTGTTTTTAGGTATTTAACTCTTCATATATAGGATTACAACTTGTGAGACTTTTGTGGTTAAGTTAATTTAAAAACAAAAAATTATCTCAAATAGCTGTGGATAGGGCACTGCTTACTGCCTGTTTTTCTAGTTACATTCATCAAACTCCTGATCACAAAGAAACACTCCAAACTAATTATCTGCAGACACCATCCTTGTGAAAACATTGGCTGTTTACTTTTGGGGTGGTGATAGTGCTAGCATTGAGCCCACAGCCTCACGCGCTGGGCGGTGCTCCACCACTGACTTCTATCCTCAGCCTGTCCTCCCATCTTTTATTCTGGTTAGAAAGCTTATGTGCAGCAGAAGCCACAGGAACAAGCCCAGTACATCACACTGTGTGTGACTGTGAATTTGAGGCCAGTCTGGGTTATACACCAAGATGCATTCTCAGAATGGCTCGAAGACTTCTGAGAGAAGGCTTTTTTCCCTAGGGGTAGATGACAGGCTAGAACAGGCAGTGCCTGGTTTGTCTTCATGGCTGATGAGTGACTTAGGTAGTGCTGTCGCATCTGGTTTTCTGTGCTATCCTTTTGTATGTCCAGGTAGGTATCCTAGAGTACACGTGGGAGCACAGTGGTCGAGCCCTGTCTCATCCCAGGCCCTTGGACTTGGTTGTTGAGACACAACTGTCTGTGGCCCAGCGCTGGCACTAGACAAGCACTTGTGGGAGAGCAGTGGAGATGAGCCCGCACAGTACCAGCTGCCTCACAGCTCAGCTCCTCGGATCTGCTCTGCCAGGAAAGGGGAGCCCCTTGAGGTCGGGGAGGCACAGGTGTGTGCATGTGCTCCTCATGTGGTTTGGAGCTCTCTCAAGTTGCTGTGCTGAGGACTTTAGCACCAGGGCTTGTCTTCCTTTAAGCATATCATTCTCTGCTCCATCACTTCACCTGGCTCGTGGCCAGTCCTGCCTCCCTCCCCAAGACTGCTGAACTACCCTGGACCGTGTCAGACTGGCCTAGTCCCCTGGTAACTTCATGTCCCACAGGTCCTGCTACACCTGTCCCAGCCTTTGACATCCTCTAAGCCCGGACTGCAGCTCTTCTGCCTGCAGCTCCTCTTCCATGATCCTTACTCATCTCCTTCCCTCTTGCGGGTTTCTCCTGCCTCCAGGTTTCCAGCTCTTCCTTTCTCCCCAAGACCATGGTCAGCCATCATTTTATTTTATTTTATTTTATTTTATTTTATTTATTTTATTTTATTTTATTTATTTTATTTTATTTTATTTCCAATGGTCTTTCTGTGTAATGTAACTCAGACTGTCTTCAGTCTCACGTGTAGTGTAGGCCTTCCTGCCTCGACTTCCCAAGTCCTGTAGTTGCAGGGGTATTTTTGCAGTCAATTAGCACTGTGCCCATTGTTCACCTTCCAGTTACTCCTTGGCACAGAGACTCTGGATTTCATGTTCCCAAGGCGCTGACATAATGTCTGACATGCAGCTTTGCTAGTTGGCTTCCTCTCTGATCCGTCCGTGGATGCTTCACATCCTGAGTTGAGCAGTGTTTAGTGTGCTTGACCTGTCCATTCGCTTGCTCGCTTTCTTTTTTTGGTTTGTTTGTTTGTTTGTTTGTTTGGGACAAGGTCTTTTTATGTAGCTCTGGCTGTTCTGAAACTAGCTGTGTAGACAAGGCTGGTCTCAAACTCAGCTTTCCTCCTGCCTCTGCCTCCAGGTGCTAGGATTAAAGTTGTGCACCACGATGCCCTGTTCTGTTATGTTCTTGACCGTTGTCATCGGTCTGTTTGTTTGGTGCTGGGGAGTGCACTCTTCGTGTGTTCTGTATTTTCTCTCTCATGTGCATGTTAGTTTAGCCCCTGCCAAGCCTGGAAACCCTTTCTGAGGGAGAACTGTGTAAAACCTGCTGGTGACTCTTGCAGAACCTTGCATATGCCTACACTTCTCTTCAGAGGGCCTGCCCAGGCCATGTTGATACTCGATGGGACAGAGTTCCTCCTTGCTGCTCCCACCTGACATGCCAGTCTAACTTTATAGAGCTGCCCAAGAGAGAGGGCAGCACCGGGAGCCAGGCTGAGCTGAGAGGAAGTGGAGGGGCTGAGTCAGGCCGGCAGGCTGCAGGAAGCAGCTTCCTTAGCGTATGATTCTGTGGCTGGGGAGAAGGGAGTCGTGTGTTCTCAGCAGTTAGGTCATTCTGACCACGATACCTCTGCATTTTCATTTGTTTGGCATTTCCTGAGATTCTGATCTTGCCAGAAAGTACCCAGCAAAAGTTGTGGACAAATGCGGCGTTCATCTGCATTGGCGCCCTAACCCTCTTTTTGAAGAGCTATCCTGGCCCAGCCCTGAAGACCATTCAGGGATTGATTTTTATTTTTTGGACACCTCTTCCCCTTGGAGCTTATGAAATCAGTTTTGTGATCTGAATAGAGAAGAAGGAAGGGCCCTCGTCTGCCCAGGGAATTTGACTATCTGTCCTGGCCCTGCCAGCCTGCTGCTCCTGAGCAGAAAGTTGTTCGGGGAGCTTGAGTCCCAGTGCATTTAACACACGGGGTCTCGCTCCTGTGTGAACGCATTGATGAGCCGAACTCTGGTGAGTGACAGCATGAGACAGAGAAGGCCCGCTGTGATCTGAGGGCACAGCAGGCTTGTGGCCCAGGAGGAAGCTCTGCCCTGCCCAGCATCCTCTTCTGTGCAGCCTCAAGTCTCCATTCTTCAGAGTTTGAAGGGGACAGGCACTGTGGCCAGGCTGCTGATGTGCCCAGCGAGACCAAGCCCGTGGATCCCCAGCGCTGTGGAAAAACAGCTTTCAAGCATTAGCCCACCTTTCTTAGGATGCAGACTGAAAGTTAGAGGTGGAGGAGATGAGAACAGAGTGTCACAGGACTGGCTTGGAGGCTGGTGGGGTTCCCAGTGTGTAGGGCTGGGCTGGGCCTCTGCTCCTGTAGCCACTCTGGTGGCCACTAGCAGTTGCAGACATGGGGGGATCTTAGGGCTGTTTCCCTGTAAGAAAACAAGCATGTGGCCTGGCCATGGACTTGGTAACCCAGCTCTGTGGCTTTTCCCTGAGCATACCTTGTGATGCCCCACAGGCTGCAGGCATTCTGGTCTGTCATGGCTACTACTTGCCTCTGTGTTTAGGGGCTTTCTGTACCTGTCAGTGCCCATTGAAGAAGGTGGCAAAAGCAAGCAAAAGAGCTTGCAGCCACAGAGGTGAGTAAACACTGAAAAAAATGGACAGTAGCAACCTCAGAAACACTTATTTTTAAATGTCCTTGTGTAATCAGTTCTAAACTGCTGTCCCGTTCTCAGTGTCCTGGGACACCTGGCTAGTGGGGCTTGGTGCTGTCCCATTGCACGGCACCTTCAGGTTGTACCTGGGTCACTTCACAGAACAGTGTTGACATGGACTTTCCATGGCACAGGCTCCAGACAGTAACCATGCGTGAAAGTACGGACAGTTCTCCTCCATGGTGGGTCACACCTCAGGAGCTTGGACATTGCTTGGCATTCTGGTTGTTTTCCTGTAGAAACATTGCAGGGAGTGGAAGTTACATACACACCCTGCACGCAGCTGTAACCCCTGCAGTGCACCTGAGAGGTTCTGTTACTACACTTGGCAATGGTTTTTATGAATGAGTAGGTTGGAGTTTGCCTGGAGGCTTATGTCTGCCCACCCTTTCCAGGCTCCTATACCACTGGAGGCAATCTCATCTCTTTTCTTCTTTCTTTCTTTCTCTCTTTCTTTTTTAAAGTCAGTTTGATGCTGAGGGATTCAGTAGTACAGGGTGAATTTGGGGCTCAGAGTAAGTTTGAGCCCTCAAAACTATCATTAGGCTAGAGTCACAAGGTCAAAACTATCATTAGGCTAGAGTCACAAGAGCAGCGACAGGCAGCTAGGGAGTCTTCAGGACTTCTACACTTTGTGGATTTCCAGATACGAGCCCATTGTGTGTTTGCCTGTGGTCTACAGAGTCACCTCTTTCTGAAACGCATGGTCTTTGGTAGTAGCCTGGTGCAGCGTTAAGGCTTTGCAGGGTGCTTATGAGTAGTGCTACCTGTCATGAGGGCTGTGGAACCAACCTGGTGACTCATCGCAGACATGCATGAACTCGGTGTCATTCACACAAGAGAGCAGCTTTTAGCTGCAGCTTCCCTGCCCTCCACAGTTTCTTACTTCAGTTTTCAGACAGAGCTCATTACGAGAGGCCATGAGACCACATGGGCACTTCCTACCCACCAGTGCTGGAGAGCAGCCTGTGCCAGACAGAGTGCAGCCAGGACGGATGGGACAGGTCTCTGGGCAGGAGCTGTCCAGTGTTGGATGCCTCCATGTGAGCTTCATTGGGTTCAGGAAGTTGGGGCTTTGGGACAAGGACTGGCAAGCAGCCTGTGACAGTTTGATTTGTCACTTCAGTGTTCATTGCCCCCTTCCTGCACCCACAAATGGCCTGTATCCCAATTGGCCAACGCGTCTGTGGGTGCCATGCTAATAGGTCATGAAATGCCTGCATCCTCCACTACAAGCAGGGAATGATTGGCTCACGTGTGGGCGTGGGTTCTTGAATCTTGTTGGGCTGTTGTGATTCCCACGGCTCCAAAGAGACTGGAGCGAGGGAGTCTTGACTGAGTTCACTCCACGCATGGCACTGGCGGGTGCTACAGGGCCCCGCCCAGCTGGGGGAGTTCTCACTCAGTTTGAAGCTCCGTGGGGGCGCAGAGCTCTTGGATTGGGGATCCCCGGGCCACCTCCTGGTCTCAAGCCCTTTCCAAACCCAGACATCGGAGCCACGGAAGGACTGAGACTGGGGGCATGTGGACGTGACTGGCCGACCCACAGCTGAGAGAAATGAGGGGGAGAGAGAAGAAAGAAACCCTGGCAGTGCCCCACGGGAGAGACTTGGTTACTGTACTCGCTTAGCAGACTCAGCGGCCCAGCTAGCTTGCTTAAAGAGGTGGTCCTCGTGGCTGGAATGCCAAAAGGTCCTCCAGGTGGGAAGTTTGGCTCTGCGGTTGTGGCTACAGTGGCTCATTAAAGGCCTTTCCCACGTTTTCCCACAAGAGGCCCCAAAGACACAAGAAAGTCCATTATTCCAAAAGGGTTTATTTTCATGGTGGATGGTAGATGGATCTTAAAGTACCCCCGTGAAACTCAGGCAGACCTGAGTTAAATAGGGAGGGAGAAGGGGGAAGAGTCTGGGGAAGAATACTTAATTGGCTCCGCCCTCTGGCCTTCAGGTAACTCATTAGTATGTAAATCTCTCTAGGGCCTGAGGCCTGTAATCACACCCTCTTTAGTCAACTTGTCTGTAAGGTGCTTGTTAATGGAGATGTAGCCCATGGGTTAGGAGCCTGGATTCTGGGAGTGTGGGGAAATGTATTCTGTCTCTTACATGGTCTCCAGCCATTTCCAAGTCAATGTTCTACCAAAACCCAAGACCCCTTCACGGTCCTACACATATAGGCATTTGGTCCCTGGATTGTCATCTCCTGCTTCACTTGTCAATAGATGAGGACACCTGTGTCCGCTCAGAGGGAAAGTTTGGTGGCCTGCTTCTGAAGAGGCCTGCCTGGGAGTGCTGCACCAAACGGGCTGCTGGGGCTGTCGGTGGACTGGCTTCCTGGGAACATACATTGTTCCTAAGTATGTCTGACACAGTGAGATGAAAGGTTCTGGGGCTTTTTCTTCACTTAATAGTTATGATCTCAGCAGGGGTTGATTTAGCTTCGGAAGAAGTTTGTCTGAAAAAGGTCCACAGTGCTAAAAGTCATTCAACTACCAAGCCTTTAACCCATGAAAACATTACATTTCATAAAAATATACCAGAAGTTTCATGTCCATAAGATTTTTTGGTTTTTCAAAATAAAGTTTCTCTGTGTAGCCCTGGCTGTCCTGGAACTTGCTCTGTAGATCAGACTAGCCTCAACTCAGGGATCTGCCTGCCTCTGCCTCCCCAGTGCTAGAATTAAAGGCGTGCACCACCACCACCCAGCTGTCATATTCTTTTTAAAGTATGCTTCAACCCTTTTATTTGGAGAGTGTTTTTGTAACAGGATGGCTTCCTCTGTCTTGTCCCCTTGATCTTTGTCCTGCATTGGGGAGACCCCAGGGATTTAGAACTCAGTGGACACTGGTGTTACTGTCTAGCCTTGGCTACATTAACTTAAAGTCATCATCTCTCCCAGTATCCTCACTGCCTGTCACATCTCTTTTCCAGCTTTCTTTTTGACACTAATGTCCCAGAGCTGTGCTGTTGGCTCATGCTTGTGATCTTACACTGAGGAGGCTGAGGCAGGAGAGTTGTCTCGAGTTTGGGTGGGGGTGGGGATCTTGCTTTCTGTTGTCCTTGGCGAACTCACCAGAACACTTTCCACCACCTGGAGCTTCATTCCTCCTCCCTGGCTGTCATCAAGTTGTGCAGGAGTCAGGGGTTGCCTTTTGCTTTGGTCTTACGACCTTTGCACCTGGTGCCCCTGCTGCCTGGCCTGGAATCCCCTGTGGACTTGTCACCACAGGTAGCCTTCAGGTGTTAACCATCCCTCTCCATGTCAAAAGAAAAAATTTCTTTAATTACATAATTGCCAGTGCCACAGACAGAATATTTCTACCACAGAAAGGAGTGAGGCCATTTTTCTCCAAGACATTAAGTGGTCTGAGGCCTCTGGCTGGCAGCTAGCTTAAGGAGGGTCTTTTAGATTAATTTCATACAGTTTCCACCCTTGTGACTCACTTTAAGAGTGTTGCATGTGAGACTGGATACCTCTGTTTCTGGAGTCAGTCAGAGTATCAGGACTCGAAACTTCTAAGAACCCTTCTGACAGTTACCCTGCATCTAGAGTTGGCCTTTCCCTTCTTAGCATTCTCCACATCATCTGCAAGTTCAAGTGCATATGGTGAACTCCAAAGTCATTCACACGGCTCCTGACTGCAGCGGCTCAACAGTGTGCTAACCAGGATCCTGTGTGAGCTCCCAGAGGTCACAGGAGAGCCGAGGTGGACAAGCGGCAGAGGTGGAGGAAGTGCTGGAGAGGGGAAGTAAGAGGTGTGTGGAGCAGCTTGGGCTCTGTGCTGCTCTGGGGACCTCCAAGCACTTGAGTGGGGTCTGGGCCGCAGAGTGGTGCTTTTCTGTAGAAGTGCCTTCAGGTGGAGTCCAGGGAAGGAGAGCAGGCATGTGAGCATTTGCCTCCTGACACACCACTCTGGGGAAGTGAAGTTATTCCTTTCTTCATCCTGATTTTTTAAGTGTTTAAGGGTTTTTCTTAAACTGTCTAATAGTTTGGGGTACAGTGTTTATATACCTCAAGTTCTATCAACAGCCTTTTGCCCCTGTTAAAAATTTCTTTTTCCAGTTAGTTGGTGATGGCACGTGCCTTTAATTCAGCACTTGGGAGGCAGAGGCAGGCAGATAGCTCTCTTGAGTTTGAGGTCAGCCTGGTCTACAGAGTGAGTTACAGAACAGCCAGGGCTACACAGAGAAACCCTGTCTTGAAAACAAAGCAACCAACCGTATTTTCTTACCATAGGCTTCACCTGTCCTGTGGAAAGAGGTTAAACCCTTCTTGCCACCCATCAGTACAGCTGCTCACTAGGGATAGTTAGTGTTGGAATCTGCCACTTGGATTTTCCTTTTTCTTGAAGTTTCAGTGAGGTTACTGCAGATTCCTGTACATCTGTGAGAGAACACAGACTCCTCATACCCGTTCTCCTCAGCCTGCAATCTGTGAAACTGCAGCAGGGTCAGAGGTGTGTGTGCATGTTATATTGTGTATTCCTTTCAGTGCACTCTAGACTCTTTGATTGTAATGCATTTGTATTTGTATTTAAGATGGTCTTTACTGTAGCTCAGGCTGGCCTGGAACTCACGTTCTTTGCTAGCCTTCCAGGGCTGACATTTCTGTACCTTCCCACCCAGGCCTGTGGCGCATGCCTTTAATCCTTGTGGTACTCAGGAGAGAGGCCACAATAACAAACTCTTGGTCTGTCATCATTCTCTCTCTCTTTGCTGTTTGTCATCCTGTGTGTCCCAATCCCCTGCCATTCCTTGGCTCTTTGTGACATCATTAGACCCCCACATATTCCTGAGTTGAGCTGTGCCTGTGATGACTAGCTCCTCTGGGTAAGTGCCCTGCATAGGTAGCAGAGGCTCCCTATAGCTGTGTGCAGGTACAGACTGCTGTGAATCTCTGTCGTGTGGCAAGAGCCCAGAGTAATGCTGTGCAGTTCCTGTGTGTGCTCAGGGAGGGGCAGTACCCGGTCCCTTGGCCCTGTACGTGGAGTTTCCGTTGAACAGCTGGACCATGGCATTTAGTTGATTTCCTCCCACTGATGCAAGCCTTAGTCTGGAAGGACAGAGGACCTGTCACTGACCCTCTGCCTATGGGGCTACCCAGCAGCCACTTTCAGAGATAGTACTTTTGATTTCACTAGCCAGCCTTGATGCCTTCCCTTTCCACATAGTGAACTTGTGGCCACGGGTGGTCTACCCCCTTGCTGAGGACAGGGCTTCAGCTGTCCCTCAACGCTTGACCCAACCTGAAGGCAGGGAAGGAAATTGGTGTCAGGTTTGTGATCCTCATACATGGTTGCTCTAGTGAGCACAGGGGCTGCAGTTCACTGATCTCAGAAGAACCTGGGAAGATGGCAGTACAGCCCAGCAGGAGGTCATAGCCCTCGTGTGGCCGTGTTATGGCATTAGTGATGTTCTGGAATTCTTTGTCCACCCAGGGGTTTAGGAGTTCTTGGTTCTTGATAACCTGCCTCTCTGTCTTCTTGGGCTTTGGAGGAAAAGTAGCGTGCACATGTTCAGAGGTCGTTCAAGCCACAGCAGCTGAGGCTTGGAAGTGACCTGCTGGGGTCGAGCAGTGTGCATGTGGGTGTACATTCCTCTGCAGTTTGCGCTGTGGCATTGAAATGCAGACCAACTCCTTAAAGAAGGGTCTAGTATCCTCCAGCTCTCAGAAGCTTCTGCAGGCGATCATATGTCACTAGGGGAGGCTTGCTGCCTGTCCCCATTGTAAAAAAAAGTATATGAGTATGTATACACTCTCTCTCTCTCTCTCTCTCTCTCTCTCTCTCTCTCTCTCTTCTCTCTCTTTTATAATATATATATATATATATAACACACACACACACACACATATACACATGTACATACATACACATATAATTTATATATTACATATACATTGTTTGGTATGTAATATGTATGTGTTCTATACATTGTGTACCATATAATATGTAATTATGTGTACTTATATATGTGTGTTTTTTGAGACAGGGTTTCTCTGTGTAGACCAGGGTGTCCTGGAACTCAGTCTGTAGACCAGGCTGGAGAAACAGTTTTTGATGTGTTCTGCTTTACAGGGCCTAAGGTCCATACCGAAGGGGGACCAGAGGGACAGACCACTGACGAGTCCTTCATTTTACTACACAGTTAAAGATACGGAACACAGATAGGAGCTTTGCTGTGTGTGCTGGTGTTGTGTGCATAGTGCTCTGAGTGTGGGTTAACTCCTTCTATTAATGTGAGGTAGGGGCTTACAAGGCTGCCCAGGCTGAGCTTGGTACTGAGATGTGAATGTAGGTTTTTGTTGTGGTGGTGGTTGTCAGTGTGTGTGTGTGTATGCATGTGTCACAGATGAGGAAGTCAGAAGATAACCTGTGGGAGTCCATTCTTTTTTTTTTTTTTCCCCTGGTTTTTCGAGACAGGGTTTCTCTGTGTAGCCCTGGCTGTCCTGGAACTCACTCTGTAGACCAGGCTGGCCTTGAACTCAGAAATCTGCCTGCCTCTGCCTCCCAAGTGCTGGGATCAAAGGCGTGCGCCACCACTGCCCAGCAGGAGTCCATTCTTACCTTCACAATTTGGATTCCAAGAGTCCCGACATGGACATGGATTGGATCGTCAGTGTCTTTGCTGGCTAAGCCACCTCAGCATCCTTCTGAGTGCAACTTTTTAATTAAAGGCACTTAATGAAATTGGTTTCCTTTGAGATTAGAGGTAACTGTCATGGAAAGTGTGGGGCAGAGGGAGTGTGTGTGCTGTTATGTGCCCCTGTGCGTACACACATGGAGACCAGTTGAGGACATTGGGTGACCTGCTTGATCACTACCCACCTATTCTTTTGAGGCGGGCCCCCCAGGGTCGTGCTGTCTCTTCCCAGAAAGAGTCCTGGTATTATAGCACATGGGCACACCCAACTCTTTGTACAGGGGCTAGGATCCAAGCTCAGGCCCTGTACTCATGCGGCAAGGGCAGTTACCACTCTCCCTTACCTACCACTCTCCCTTACCACACTGCTCCCCACTGCCCCTGATTTGTTTATTGAACTGGAACTGGAACAATTCTTTTAGCACGTGGGGGTGCACACGTGTGCATGTGTCCCTGGCTGGCCTGGAACTCAGAAATCTGCCTGTCTGTGCTGTAATTAAAAAAGAGCACCCCCATTCCTAGCCAATTTAACCTTTACTGTCTTCTTACAATTTTCTATGAATTTCTAGACAAAGAAACACAGTTGAGAAGAATTTGGGGTGGAGTCATTTCACTTCAAGGACAACCGTGATACTCTGTAGGTCATGAAATTCTTTTTTCTTATATAGACTTTATATAGACTTTCCAGCATTCTAGAGGCAGAGGCAGGCAGATGTTCCAGGCCAGCCTGGTCTACATAGTGCGTTTCAGGCCAGCCAGGGCTACACAGTGAGACTCTGTCTCAAAATGCCTCCAATTTTTTCTTTCCATTAAAAATTCTTATGTACATGAGTATCTTTTCTGCATATGTGCCAGTTGTATACACAGTGCCTTGGTAGCCAGAAGAGAGTATCAGACCCTGAGAACTAGACAGTTGTGAGCCTCTGTGTCAGAGCTGGGAACCAAACTGGTTCCACTGCAAAAGCAGTGTTTTAACCACTTAGCCATTACCCCAGCCCCATCTCTGCCCCACCCAGACACACAAGACAGGGTCTCACAGATACCACTGGCAGTCCTGGAACACTGTGTAGACCAGGCTGGCCTCCATTTCACAGGGGTTCACTTGTCTCTGCCATCTGACTACTGGGATTAAAGGCTACACTGTTTAAATTTTCTTACATTTTAATATCCCTATTTTTCTTTATCTTTGGTTTGCTAAAATTTTGAAAAGAATGAAATTTATTCCACGACATACCTTGTGGTTTGGTTTGGTTTTGACACAGGATCCTCCTGTGTAGCTCATGAACTGACATACTTCTGTCTCCTTGTAATGTTGGAATCACAGGAGTGTATACATGCCTGACCTACAGTCCTCTGTTCTACCTAGACGTGAAAGGTCACTTGCACCTCTCCATGCAGGCTGAGTAGCTGAGGCCTGAAGATTCTGCTCCTGGTCTGGGCGAACTGAAGGAGTGCCTGTGTTGACCCTCATGTCTGCCTCCTTGCTTAGGGTGTCACAGCCTCTCAACCCCAGCTTGTGACTTTATTTTTAATCCACCCCTTCCAGTGCTATCATGCCTTCCTCTCTGTTCCTCCTTCATCCTTGGTCTCTCTCACAACAGGTAGAAAAGCGTGTGGCCTCTAGAGGGTACTATGCAGGCTCCCGGAGTCAGTGAGCCATGCGTATGCCTTTTCCTTGGTTCTGGTCAGCAGAGCCATGCACAGCTTTCCAGGTCCTTGGGAAAATCGTAACCGAAGCCACTGTGTTTTAATGAGCTGTTCTCTCTCATTCACACTGCTAAGTGTGCAGGGAGCATCCTCCCGCTGTGTAAGGAGAGCAGTGTTACGTCAGAGCAGGGTTGCACTGGGGTTCACTGCCTCTCCCCTGGGACCTTGGAAGGAGGAAACACAGTGGGCAGCCTGGTTCCTGCCAGGAAAATTGTAGATATAGCTCTTGCAGATGCCTGCCAATTCCTTGTTAGTCAACTGTCCCACTGTCCCCCGGCAGGCAGCCAGGAGCTGGGTGAAGTTCTTACTGGCCTGATAGAAAGCAGAAGGTAAACAAAACAGAAGTGAAAGTCGATTTTTTTTAGCCAGTTCTCTTACGGGAACAGTTTTGTGGTTCTCAGCATTTCAGTAGATACTGGGTCCAATATGTTTGATTGACATCAGTTACTGTAAGTCTGATTCATTTTCTCCCTATTGATTTCTGCCCAAGGTGGAATTCATGACATTTAACAGAAAACATAAGTTGCTGTAAAAATTAGGGTGAAAGCCAGAGACACTTAAGAGTCTAACTGTGAGGGTGTCATCCTAATTCTTCGTGTAATTTGTGTAAGGTAAGTGGCACCTCCGATGCTGTGGCCTGCTGCACTGGACTCAGATCGCTGCTTCTAAATGCAGTGTAGGGCCAGGGTCACTTCACCAGCATTAAGCCAATTCACTCAGATCCACCCTAAAGTCAGGACCTTGGATTGTGCTCCTCACACCCCCAGCCAGTTCAGCCTCTCAAAGCTGTAATTCTCAGTGCTAAAACTACAACAGCCCTTAGGGACCCAGTAGTCATTGTTAACATGATTATGTAAGTGGCGTGTTCTTGTAAATGACTAGGTGTCATCAGTAGTGACAGAGGTCACTTTTTAAGAGTTGGTGTTTTGCGCAGCTATACAGGCAGGAGGACTATTGCCCAGCCCCATGCTAAAGCTCTGAAGTCCATTCTGGAGCCACTCTTGACGATGCTGCTGCTCTGTCACTAGCCACACCCACCTCTGCTCCTCTGTGGGACTGCCATTGCAGCCTGGGAATCTGCCCTTGTAGTCACTCAGCCTCCTAAGCCTTGGCTGTCTGGTGACTCTTCACTTCTGCCTTCTTAGTCCACAGTTCCTTAGCTTTAGTCGTTAAGTCCTGGACTGGACTGTGCAGCGCAGACTGTATTCTAGTTGAAGCCTTAGTTGTCTGCTGGAGCAGGTCATGAGACTTTAGCAGGCCGGTTCAGTGTGTAGGGGACCGGGAGAGCCTGGGCTTTTATGTCTGCTGCTTCTCATCTCAGTTGCAGCCTAGACTATCTGTGGGTTTTCTAAATATAATTGACTGGTGCTTCAGAGTAGAGGTACTTGTCAGCATGAAATTGTCCTGCTGTCCCCAACAGAGGTTCCTTTCCAGCTTTTTGAGTTAGAGTGAGTTAGAATCAAGCCCAGGGCCTCATGCATACCAAGCAGGTGTCCATTAAATTACACCTCACCATTTCTTAAGGCTTTGCAGTAAGTTATCTTGTTACCTTCTGTGTGTGGAGAGGAAAGCAGCCTAGGGGTGGAGCTTAATTAGCATTCACAGGAGCCGGGTCCTATGCCCAATACAGCAGGTGTGCTTGTGTGTACTCCCAGGACTTGTTGGCTGGTATTAGTTCACGGTGATCCTCAGCTTCATAGTGAGTTCGAGGCTAGCCTGCGTGCGCTATGTAAGTACCTGTCTCAAAAACAAAGCAAAATACAAAGAATAAAGAATTATTTTCCATTCAAAAGCTAGCCTCTAATGATCTGTATATTTTGATTGTTCTTTACTCCACATAAATGCCTTGTTCTCCTTTATAATGAGACTTAGTTAATAAAATCTACTCTGCACTCATAACTTTGAGGTATACAGCATCTTGGGTGAGCCAGAGACAAGTGCCTCTCTGTGTGCTCTTTAGCCATGGCTGTGCCTGGGTTCCAGGAAGTGCTTGCCTGTCCGTCCCCACTGTCCAGTATATCTGCCCTTCATTCAGTCTCTCAGCTGACCGTTCTGAGAATCAGTATCTTCCACATCATCAAGTAACACCCCAGCCCCTCAGCTCACACAGCCATTTAGAGAGGAGTGGAGACTGGCCAGTGACAGGACTTGGTAGTCCCTGAGTTCTACTTACATGTGGGTTTTTTGTTTTTAATCCAGTTTCACACGGATGTATTATGTATTTTTGGCCACTTTCACTGTCAGTGCTGCCTGGAAGTCCCTCCCCCTCCTGCAGAGCCACCTTCCCAGTAAGATCCCTCCCTCCTATTTTTGTGTTTTTGGAGATTGCTTTGCTTTTGTTTTTTATGGTCCCCTGAATTTAATCAGTGTTGCTTGCATGAGTCTGGGTGAGGGCTAGTTATTAGGATGGACAGTTTGCCTGTAGCTAAACATCGAAGAAAGTTACTCGCCCTTCTTTGCTTTAGTATCTGTCTTAGTAACCAGGTTGGTATTACCTTGTCAGGAGGCTGTGTGTGACAGTTGCAGAAGCCAAACCAAACCCCAGGAGCCTGCGTTCTGCAGCAGTTAGAATGGGCTTGATGGGTGTTCTCGGATGCATGTTCCCTCCGGGGCATTTCCACCCTGTGCCGGGAAGCATGCTGGTGTAGTCAGGAGCTGTACACTTACCGTATTAGCATCACCCTTTCCATCGGTCCGCAGCTTATGCTGAGGGCCTGCCCTGGCCCAGATAAGAGGCGAGGGCTTCACTCTGAAGGGACAGTGGACTGCTTTCAGGAAGCTGTCCTGCTTCTCCCTGTGGCAGAGTTTTTAAACAGGTAATGCATTCTACCATGGAGCGAGGTGCAGTTGCTCACTGCATGGGAATAAAGCAATGCGTTAAAGCCAGCGCTGCAGTTTGACTTAGCAAGTATTCTGAGAAAACATGGAAACATTTCTGTGCGGCCGGACTTGATTTTATACCTGTTTACCTCCAGAAGAAATGGAGATCTCAAGTTGAGCGAGTCAACTGGTCATCCACGTTGGTATTTCTGACTCCCTGTGAGAGACACTTGAGCAGTAGTAGGAATGAGCTATCCTACATACAAGATTATCATTCTGCTTTTGCTTGTTCGTTTGTTCTGTTTTGAGACAAGGTCTCATTATGGAGACCAGGCAGGTCTCAAACTCATAGCAATTCACCTGCCTCAGCCCCTAGAGTGCTGAGATGAAAGGAACACATCCTGGTGCCTGGCATCATTTTGATTCTTTGAGACAGGCTCTAGCTGTAACAGTTCAGGCTGACCTCAGCCTCTGAGTACTGACGACACAGGCGACCTCAGCCTCTGAGTACTGATGATACAGGCGTCCTCAGCCTCTGAGTACTGGCGATACAGGCGTCCATGGCCACCATGACTGACACTTGGCCCTTTTGTGTCTTCTCACCATGGTTTTATTTTAATACTAGCTTTGTGATCAGTTCAGACTCTCTCACTCAGGTTTCCGTGGAGCCATCCAGCTGAAAGCCTCTCTTCTGACGTAGCTCTGGAGGCCTGCCATGCATAGTTCTCATGCAGATTCTAAAAGCTTCGGTTGCCTCTTTCAGTTCGACTCCTCTGTTGGCTAGATTCAGGTCTACTTCCATTTCCCTAGGTAGTCTGACGCGATAGTCACAGGTAGTGTGCTGGAGCAGGCACGCTTGATGCTGCTGTCTCGTCATGTTGGCAAGAGTCCTTCAGCCTCCACTTTCCATGGAACTTCCCTTGCCGTCATTTTCCATTGTGTTTCTTTCCCTATCTTTCATGGTTTGCCTTTTTTTTTTTCCTCACTGGGTGGAAAAACATGCTAAAAAGGGGTGTGGATGGTGAGGTGTGAGGCCTGCCTGGGTAGTGAGGAGTGTTCGTGTGCACAGGGGTGAGGCATGAGGCCTGTGTGAGTGGAGAGTGTGTGCTCGTGCACAGGGTGAGGCGTAAGGCCTGCGTGGTAAGAGATGTTTTCATTGGCCCTTCTCACTGGACTGTTGGGCAGGGTATTGAATTCCAGAACGGAATGAGCATCCTTCAGAATGGAGGGGTTTGTTCCTTACTTGGTAGCTTACAGTTAGGCTCTGCTGCCCTCTTCCATGATGATTTATCTACCGCTCAGGCTCTGGAGCTGCACAGTCCCTAGAATGGGTTGTTTGTATTGTTCTCATGGGTACTTGATGGCCTGAGAGATTGGTGGAATTTTCTATGTTCTCGTTACCTGTATTTTACTTAAGCTGATTTTATCTACTGTCCTTGGCTTTCCTTTGGGGTGGCTGTTCTTTATCTTTCCAACTGAGCTTGTCATTTTTGCTATTTTGTTCTACATTACAAAAGGCATTTTTGCTTAGTTTGTCATAGCATCCTGTTCCTACTTGCTAATAAATATGAGATCTTGCTGTCGTGAGCATATCAGAGGTATTTATTCTCAGTTTTTCTGAACTCCGCAGTTTGTCCTCTGAGGGCCTCTTCCCTGGCCCTTGTTTTCCTGCAGACACTTCTCTCTGCCATCAGTGGCATCTGTGTCTATGAGGAAAATTGAGGCCCTTGGGCAAATCAAGCACTCAGCAAATGGGCACGCCCTGACCCTGGCCTTTGGTGCTTCCTGCTGTCTGGTCAGATCATCTGAAGACTTCCACCTAGGGTGGAAGTGGTGCTGCAGCCCTGTGTGAGCTGAAGTGAATGATGGACAGCAGGGCCTGAGCTTGGACTCGGGAAGCTCAACCACACCTTGGTCGGCCGTTTACCTTGCACTGTACTCTATACTTGAGCTATCTAGAGACCTGGCTGAGGCTTCCAGAAAGCCATCCTTTGATTTCAAAAGAAGTGCAAGCTGACACAGCAGCTCAGAGGGAAGATGTTAGGGTGGGACGGCATCTGCTCCGCTCAGAGGGGGCCTCAATCCCCCACCTCACTGGGAGTCTCACCCTTCCTTCCAAGGTGATAGCTGCCCACATCCTGCATGTCTCTGGGGTCTAATTTCCAGCTTGCAGACTGCTGTCGCCATGGCCCCCCTTTCTGTCCCTTTTTACTACCAACCCCAAAGTCAAGAGTTTAAACCGTTTGTAGATGTATAGTTCCATTGCACATTCATTCATATTCACAATGCGCATGTGCCTGTCATTGCTCCCAGACAGCTTCCTGAGACTTGTGGTATCCCAGCAAGAGCAGGCTGTGGTGCTTCTGTTCACGCAGGGATGGGGTGTTTGCCTTCAGGACAGCAGTTGGATGGTGGAGTGTTTATTGACATGTTCCTTTCCATGACTGTAAACTCCCAGGTCTGACATTCCGGCACTTGAAGCTCTGGCCTGCCCGCCACCTCCTGCAGTCATCTGCCATCCTTCCCTGCTGCCACTCACTCACTGTTCCTGACATAAGCCCCCTGCTTCCGCTAGTGGGCCTTCCTACGTAGGCCTTGTATGTGCCTGTGCATATCACCTTGTCCTCCCCACACTGCCCAGGCCTCTTTGATGTCTGCTCTGCCCTTGGTGCTTGGCATCATCTCTGGTGCTCCACTGAGTATCTGGATAGGCTCCTGCTGCAGATTCCTAAAGAGAACTCTTCATTCTTTCTTGTAGGATATTCGACATGAAGCCAGTGACTTCCCATGCAAAGTAGCGAAACTTCCTAAGAACAAAAACCGGAACAGGTACCGAGATGTCAGTCCTTGTAAGTACCCACTGTTCCCACTGCCCCACTTACACTTCCCAGTGACAGCCTGTCGTTGTCCAGGGTTGGGTTGAGGTTATGACCTCATGGTCTCCGTTATAAGCACAGGAGACACAGTGCATTAGCTCCCTTCACTGTTGCAAAAGACAGTGGAGCTCCAGTTCTGGCAATGTTGGTGGCTCAGGGGCCTTGTTTTTCGTTGTGTGTTGTGGTGAGTCATTGTCCCCTGGAAGTGGTGTGACTTGGGCTTAGTGTGCAGCCTCTTCTGGATGACGCGGCAGCAATGCCATTGACTGTCAGCCTGGCGATGAGCCACCAACATGTCCACGGGTACTCTCGGCTTTCAGTGCTTAGGACTGGCAGAGCCCCTGGTTGAAGCCTGTGCCTTCTAACTGGCTTATAGTCTGGAAATACCTTCAAAGTATGTGAACGTGTAAGAAGTGTGGAAAGCAAGAAAAACAAGAGCTGAGCCTCAGGACCTGGGTCTGTCATTAGTTCCCTGGTTTACTGACTCCCTTCAAGGTCTGCGGACATTATTCCTTAACAAGGACTGTGGCTTCTTAGATCTACACAGCTGCTGATCAGGTTCCTGGGGAGACATAAAATGGCTCTAGGATTAGAACACAACCTGTACCTCTTGGTCTGCCATGCTGGTGGCTCTGGTTGTCAGGATACGGGAGTCACACTCCACTTGCAGGAGTGTGTGGAGGTGAGGCAGCAGTGTGAGCCACTAAGCCGAGTGCTCCTCAGGTATGCATTTAGTAGACAATGGCTAAGGTCTGAGACAGTTGTTCCTAGGCCATTTGAAGTGTACTTGGAGGTCCTTGGGTGAAGGGTGACTGACCTCACCTGGCACCTGCCACTTTCAGCTCAGCTTGCCTTGGCTGAGGACATCTCACTGTGTATGAAAACAAAGTAGCACAGTGAAAGCCCCGTGTTGATTCTGTTCTGGAGTCCTGGCTGGAACTTCAGGACAGCCATGTGATGGTATAGGACTCTGCCTCTTCCCCACTGCCAGGTGCCCCAGGACATCCACCAACTGTCCTAGATGTGGGCCAACAGTTGTGTCCCCTTGAGAAATAGCCTCATGCAGCCCAGGTGGACTCAAACTTACTAAGCCACCAAAGTTGGCCTTGAACTCATGATAATCCTGTCTTCCTCCCAAGTGCTGGGAATATAGGTGAGTGTTTACCAGGCCTGGTGGCCTCACTCAGTCTACTTGCCTGTCTGCCTCCTCTTCCCCTTTCTTTCTTTCCACTTAAGAGTAACCCAGCAACCCCTGCCTCCCACCATGGGGAACTGCAGCTGAACAGCTGGAGAGTCTTTAGCACAGAAACTGCAGGTTGTTGGTCTTAGTGCCATAGTCTCCATTGTCTCAGGTGAAAGACAGGATTTGTCTTCCCAGTTTCCCCGTGCTATAGCAGGGAGAACAGATTGCCCCTGTGACAGCTGCAGGGAAAGGACGATGGCCCTTGGGAGCCACTGCTCTTGTCACAAAGTAGTAAGTGAAACAAAAACAAAAGTCTGCTGCTCTATCAGGAGCTGTGGCAGCGCTTCCCTGCTGACTTTGTCCCTTGAATTACATCTGTGTACTTCTGTGTGTGAGAGTTTTTTACTTCATTAAACTGCACCCCACCCCCATCCCTTTGACACAGTGTCTCACCATGCACCTCTGGCTGTCCTGGAACCCGCCATGTAGACCAGGCTGGCCTTTTTACAGAGATCTACCTGGCTCTGCCTCCCAAGTGCTGGGACTAAAGGCCCGTGCCACCACACACAGTTTAAATTCCCTTAAATCTTACTGATCATAACATCTAAACGGTCCTGAGTCACTTCATTGCACACGTATGCTGCCATGCATGGGGCAGATGCTTGACCGTGCAGAGACCTGGGCCACGCACGGAGCCTCATAGTCAGCCACACCAGAGACTCCGTGTGTCTCGGGACACTCTTAGTGAAGTGCTTCCTTTACAGATGGGAGACTTGACTCGACTCTGGGAACCTGTCTTAGGCATTCAGGAAGTGGATCCTTTGACGCTCTTCTGTGATCCATGGACTGGGGAGGGTGATGTCTGTCACTTGAAAGGACCAAGGACCTACCCTCCCAAGGAGGGGCGTGGTCTGGGGTTGATGCTGGTGCTATAGATTGTGGTATTTCTGTATTGAGGGCTGACCTGAGACTCAGTCACCCCACAGATGACTGACTAGGGACAGTGTGGCCCCAGCAGTTGCATGCCCTGTGGGTCCCTCCCTCGGCCTTGCTGTGGAGTGTAGGTCTTGGACCTCACGGTTAACCCAGCTCTGCTTTTCTTTCAGTTGACCACAGTCGGATTAAATTGCACCAGGAGGAGAATGACTATATCAATGCCAGCTTGATAAAAATGGAGGAAGCCCAGAGGAGTTACATCCTCACCCAGGTAACAGGCTGTCTACACTGTTTCCATGTCACCTGAAGAGCATCATGTCCATGGGAAGTTCAGGCTTCTCATCAATCAAAACAGCGGCAAGAAAGGAAACACCCTACCTCAGACTCTGAGCACAGCACTGTGAGGTGACAGGCTGAGCTGCCAGTGGGCTTTGATGGGCAGGAGAAGACCCTAGACATTGGGTCCACAGAGGCATGAGCCTCAGCATTGAGTGCTTCTGGCAGCGACTAAGAGGACGAGAAAGCCCTTGGTTGGCTAGGCACTTCTGTCCCAAGGGCTATTCAGTGTTCCTCTGGGCCTCATTAGAAGATATGACATCACTTAAAAATCCACAGCTCTGGGCTTCCTTCTGAGAAAGCATGATGAACATCCTGTAACACTCCACGGTGTGTGACCAGAAGACCGTGAGTGTCTGGAAAGAGGATAAAGGCTTATTTTCAATAATTCTCTAGTCTTAGCCTGTGACCTGCAAGGTGGTTTACATGGCCCTGTTTTGTGTGCCCTAGTCTCCCTTTGGTATTCCATATAACATGGCCTGGCTATAGGGTGTTTGAGCAGGATGGTTCTGCCTGCTTTTGGAAATCAAGTCCTAATGGGCCAGAGGTTGGGAGCCGGCAGTCATCCACAGCCCTTCTCCCTTCTGTCCCAAGCCACTTTGCATGACCAGAAGCAGCCCAGAGGTCCCCAGTCAGTGTGTGCAGTATCAGCGGCTGTTTGCAGTCCTGTGGGTGCAAGGCCAGCCTCCCTAGGTCTCAGCCAGGGTCCTCCCAGCACCTCAGTATTTGAGTGGCAGCTGCAGATATTCCTCAGGAAGGCAGGGCCTCCTGCTAAGAAGCTGAGGTACAGTAACCTTGAGAATGTGTAGAGAAGTTAACATTCCTGGCTTTAACCGTCCAGAGAGACTTGGTTTGGCTGTTGACCCATCGTAGGCTATGTGATGCCAAATGAGTAAGTGAGCATTTAGCATTCTCACTGAGAAGCTGGGGCTGGAGCTTGGTGGTAGAGCACTTGCCTGTCTTGCAAGGAAGGCTCTAGGTCCAGTTCCCAGGATGTAAAAACAAACAAACAAACAACCACCCTGCTAACAACAGAAGAAGCACTGACTAGACCCAGGTGTCGTGATTCATACCTGTGATTCCCCGCACTTGAGAGGCTGAGGCAGGAGAATTGCCACATGATTGAGGCCAGTAGTTTGGGATACATAGTGAGTTCCACAGGCCAGCCTGGGTTAAAGTTAGACCCTGTTTAGAGAACTAGAGAATCTCAAGCACTACTCTACCCACTACTCCACCCCTGGACCATGGCCTGTGAGTCCTGTGATGCTCTGCTGTGTAAGGCGAGCCATGAGCCTTCCTAAGTGGCATCTACAGCCGTGTTTCAGATAGGAATCAAAGCAGTCTGATCCCAAAGGAGTGTTTGTGACAGGGAGACCCAAACATTTCCAAGCCACAAATAAAGAACTCTTCCATTCCATTCAGTATTGTTCATTGTGGAAACCACATTGTAGCCTCATCTTGTACAGGTTGGAGGCTGGGAAGAAGGAGGATGTAGGCCTGTCCTTCATCTCCATCACAGGCACAGCCAAGTCCTGAAAGCCACTGTGAACTGGGTGGTGCTTGGGAACACAGAGAACTGCAGCCATGGTGGGGCTGGGGCTAGGGTCCTTGTGTAGCACAGAGGATGAAGGACCCAGGTAGCCATCAGGTAGTAACCTCGCATCCAACTGCACAAAGCTAGCTGTTACTGAGGGAAGAGTCACCTCCGTGGCGCTTTTGAACCCTTGCTTCACACTTGCAGACAGAAGTGCTCGGGGACGAACAAGAGGATACTGGTGCTGGCACAAGGGAGTGTGCCGAGACCCAAAGGCAATGGCTTGGATGGAAATGGGGGAGAATGGAGACTTGTAAAAAGGTTCTGACCCAAAGCTGTGAGCAGCTCTCCTGTGGATGCTCTCCTGTAGCGTCATGGGCTCACAACTAAAGCAGACTCCAGCAGCACCACCGTCACTAGCTGGGCTCGGTGCTCTGCAGGCACTGGTCATGCCCAGGTCTTAGGAGCCCCTTGGCTACCTCTGACACCATTTGTGGGCCACATCTCTTGCACATTTGGTGGTCCAGCTCTAAGGGCTGTCCATACTTAGACTCACCGGTACTGGTTGTAAAAAGAGAGGCTTGAGGTGGAGAGATGGCTCAGCAGTTAAGAGCACTGACTGCTCCTCCAGAGGTCCTGAGTTCAATTCCCAGCAACCACATGGTGGCTCACAGCCATCTGTAATGGGATTTGGTGCCCTCTTCTGGCCTGCAGGTGTACAAGCAGATAGAACACTCATTTACTCATTTACATAAATCTTTAAAAAAAAAAGGAAGAAAGAAGAGGAGGAGGAAGAATGGGAGAAGGAAGAGAAGGAGGAGGAGGAAGAAGAAGAGGAGGAGGAGGAAGAGGAAGAAGAGGAGGAGGAAGAGGAGGAGGAGAGGCTCACTCTGTATTGGGTGCTTGCTCCATTCTCAGTGCTATGCTGAGTCCGTCACATACAGCACCACCGTTATTTATGCAGCCTGAGAACAAGTGCAGTTTTTAATCAAGTGGGCTATTCAGAGAAGAAGGCTCATTTTAAAAGCAGGGTCTAGAACTGCCAGAGCACAGTGGTGGCCCTACCCTGTGCTGCCTCTCACCCACATGGGAGCTTTGTCCTGGACTCACCTGCTCATAGACAAGAGGCCCAGTAGAGCCCCTCAGGTGTCAGCTCAGACCCAGGGGCAGCCTGCACCGAGGTGCAGAAATGACCCTTCAACACATGATGGGATGTGGGACTGGGTGACTGACCACGGGCATGCGGCCTTGGTGGCTACTTTGCACCTATGAACATTGTCACTGACTGACTGCTTGGTGTGCTTGTGTGTCCATTGTTGTACAGTGTGTATCTTGTGTGTTTGCAGGGCCCTTTACCAAACACATGTGGGCACTTCTGGGAGATGGTGTGGGAGCAGAAGAGCAGGGGCGTGGTCATGCTCAACCGCATCATGGAGAAAGGCTCGGTGAGTTCCCACCAGAGGTCCTTGCTGCTGCCGCCTTCATCACACAGCTCCTAAAGCTCCTGTTTCCCCTGAGTTTCTGTTGTCTAACTTCTTTACATGACACATTGTTTTTAAAACGTTAAACGTTACATAAATACACATGTGTTCTAGACAGGTCTTGGGGAGACGCAGCAGGCCAGGCCCTGCAGAGCCTACGAGGCAGGCAGTCTGCCTGCTGCCTGTGCTTTCTTGGTACTGCCTGTGTTTGTGGAACTGGGTAAAGTTTAGTTGTTTCTAAAAGCAGTCTTTAGTGTTATCTTTACCAAGCCCACCTTTGGCTGCTCAGACCATGCCTCTTGATGGCAGAGGTGGTTCTGCAGAGCAGTGGGAGACATTGGCTTCTAGATTTGGTGTGCCGCCATAACCTCTGCTGGTGAGATGACATTGGGACTTGTGGCACTGTGAATTCTTGCAACTTAAAATACCACGCCTCAGGCGCTGTCCCTCCAGCCACCCTTGCCCCTCAGCCCGCTGTTTTCAGCCCCTTCTGTCCAGGGTGGTCTGTGTCACTCAGGTCTTTCCACAGTCTCACGGTTCCCCGCACCCACAGAGACTTATAACCACCTCTAATTCAAGTTCCAAGGGATCCAACAACCTCTTTGACCTCAGTGGACACCAGACATGCACATGGCATACAGATATATGTGCAGACAAAAACACCCATTCACATAAAAAAAAATTTAAAAGTCACTGGGTATGGTATGATTTACTGTGCATATATGTAAGGGTACACATGCATCTGTATATACTTAAATATGTAAGTATGCTGCCAGGGCCCTGATAGCCCCTAGTAGTTAGCACAGTCTGGATTAACAGATATTGTCACACTATGAGGAATAGTGTCTACTCTGTCATTGCATGAGTACCACCGGGTCTGGCTTGGGCTAATCATAAATAGATCCACTAAGACCACCTCCCTGAAGATTCCTGTGCTAGCCATTGGAAGCACAGCTGGTTAGCTGGTTACTATTTCTCATGGCAGCATGGCAGTGATCCTTTAGAAGTATTCTTATCCACTCAAGGCCATTGGAGCAGTGTGCTTTATGTGGGGTGCTTATCAGAAACCCTGGGTGTGGGAAGAGCACAGGGACGGGAGTTCTTGCTGCTCTGCTCACCTAGTTCCAGCCATCCTCAGCCCAGCAGAGCTGGCTTGCAGAGGCCCTGGGCAGCACGTGCACTCTCTGCCCTTCTTCCTCTCAGACATATAGGAGCTTACCTCCTACCTTTGGTACATGGTGTTTTCTGTGTGTAATTGTTGTTTACAGTGGGAGGGAGCTAGGTGAATATAGTTTGCATTCCAGAATGCAGCCTGTGCCTTTCCTAAAACCCTGTGAGAGTCAGAGTTGGAGGTCAGGCTCTTGGTAACCCAGGGTCCTTATCTCAAACCTTTTCAATCGTTCGTATTAACCATCCTTTTGGGAGATGAAAACAAGCCACATGTCAGAGAGAGAGAGAGAAAGGGAAAGAGAAAGAGAGAGCACACACTGGCTGTCATGGGTTCTTCCTCAGACTGCCTGCCTCTTTGTTTTGGAAGGACTTACGTGAGCATCAGGCTTCATGGTTGAAATGACTGTTAGACCCAGGACGCCAGCACACTGGCATTGCCACCTTCCTGTTTGGGGCTGGCCAAAGGGCCTTGGTGTCAGTCCTGGTGAGGACCTGCTCGTATTCCAGTAAGAGTCGAACTTCCGCTCATGGCAGCATGTGGGTGCCGTCAGCTAACTGGAAGGAGGCATTATGTACTCTCTTGTTTGTTTTGTGCTTAAAGCAGAAATTTTTACGGGAAATGACAGAGCCAAACATGGTCCTATAGACATCTAATTAAATGTTGTTTGATGGACATTTGGCTGTGTGCCAGAATGCCTCTGAAATTAGATTTTGCCTAGACTAGAGATCTGTCAAGCTTGTTCTGGGCTTTTGCTGTGTAAGTGAAGGTCAGAGCCTGTCCACCCTGCCCTGGTGGTGAAGTCACCCATTCCCTCTTCCAAACTGACAGCCCTTTACCCTGGCATGGGTAGCCTGAGGTCTGACTGGGAAGAAGTGACCCATTCAAGCCTCTACATGCACAGTTTGCTGGCACCTGGCCTCTGCATTCTGATGTGGAGGTCTGTCCCCATGCTGACAGACTGGCCCTGGTCGGGAAGCCCATCTCTGGTAGCTGGTCCTCAAAGGGTGGGAGGAGGCTGGGGTTGAGCAGGCCAGACCTTGAAATAGAGCTCTTGAGAAAGCCCACTTAGCTTCTGTCCTGGGATTGGAAGCTTCCTGCTCTGTGGGTAGTGGAAGGCCCTCACTTCCTTTGCTGCTTTCTCTGTCTTCTGCATTGGTTTTGTGGAGGGCAGCTTTGGAGCCCAGAAGAGTGACAGCAGTGGCCTCTGTAGTCCAGTCTTCAGCCTCAGCTCCTCCCAGCCCCTCAGGAGGTGATATCTTGGGTCCCCAGTTGCCACCGCCCCACTGTGCTCTGGCCCTCCTTGCCCTGTTTCCTGCATTCCTTTAAGACACTGTCCTGTCAGCCATCGGAATCCTCTCTCCAGAGAGCCTCCATTGACCTCTTTCTTTGCTTGGTTAGCATGAGCTTCCCTCCTCTGACTCCCCAGGTCTCCTCAGTGTTTCCCCTCTGTGTTCTCCCCTCAGTGTCCCCTCTGTGTCTCCCCAGCCACCCACCCTCGAGGGAGGAAGCATCTCTCCAACAGACTGGGCCAGTCGTAGTACAGGTCAGGCATGCGAATTCTGTGTTGTGTACCCGACAGTAGCTTACTGTACTTCCTCGAGAGGATCGAGGAGGTCTCAGGTCTCTGCCTGGGCACCCTGTCAGTCCTGCCTTGGAGAGCCAGAACAGCTGTCTGCAGCAGGAATGGCTGAGTAGCTGAACTTAGGTCACAGGATCTGTGTGACTGAATTCCAGCCTGATCTTTTTTCCTAAATCCAGCCCAGATCTTTTGGTTCATCAAAAGCTATAATGAGCATTTGAATCCTGATCTTCAAATGGTTTTTTAAGTTAGCAAAACAGAATGCCAGGAGTACTTTTCTGAATAGAACCAAATCAGAATAGATGGGTGAGCTGCACCTGCACGTTGTCTTCCACAACCCTCAGCCTGACAAGGCTCTAGCCTCCCACCCTGTTGCCTGTGGGTTCCTCAAGGGGCTCTGGGCATACTGAGATACTACTGAAGGCATCTGTGAGGGGCACAGCTTCTGTGTGATATGGTGAGGTATCATGGCAAGGACCAGAGCCTACTGTGACAAGTTGCTGGGTGAGAAGTGTGAGCCCTGCCACAAAGCTACTGGGTCAGGGTCTCACCCAGCTCTGGTTTTACTAGGGTGAGAGCTGCACTGACTGGGAGACGCCGGCTAGAGTTGTCAGAGAGCTAGAAGACAGCCTTGCAAGCCTCCTGTCTCATGTAGCAGGTGCTCAGAGTAACTAGTGCTGTTCTTCCCCCAGTTAAAATGTGCCCAGTATTGGCCACAGAAAGAAGAAAAGGAGATGGTCTTTGATGACACAAATTTGAGGTTGACACTAATCTCTGAAGATGTCAAGTCATATTACACAGTACGGCAATTGGAATTGGAAAACCTGGCTGTAAGTATCGCGTGTGTGAAGTCCTTCCAGAGACTGTAACTTGCTTCTGATCTTAGACCTAGAGTGCTAATTTCAACTGCGGCGTTCCCAGGAATTATGAGCCCTGTGCACAGTATTGCTTCATCCCACCGTGAGCAGAGCTTGCTGTTCTAGGAGCCAGGGCCCAGGCACCAGTGAAGGTCAGGATACAAGCTCCTCCCACTTAACACAGGTCCAAGGGAAAGTCAGTTTCTTACCTGAGAGTGGTCTGCTCCACCTGTGGGACTTGGTGGCTGAAGTGGGATCTGCAGGAGAAACGACAGAGAGCTTGCACCTTCCTCACTATCTGGACTGCTGCAAGGAGCAGGCTCCCTGCACTACCCAGGTTTCCTGCAACTGAGAATTCCTAAGCCAGACCTTGGTAGACTTGGTGTGGGGACAGTCATCTTGTCTGTTGCTTCCATCACTAAGAGAAGGTCCTGGGGCATGGCAAGACCCTCTGATAAGGAGCAGGGAGCTGCCCATGGCACAGAGCTGTGACTAAAGCCATATGAGTCTCAGCCATGATGGAAGCCACTGTTGGCCCACTCTGCCTGTTGCTGGGGTTGGGCCACAGGATAGCTCCCTGTGTCTTTACTTGTTCTACTTTCAGACTAGGGCTTGCAAGGGTTCTGGGAGGTCTTAGGTGAGAGGTCAGGAGGTATGTGGGACCCCGAGAGCAGAGGGAGATAGGGTAATGGCTACACCACTGGAGTGAGGCTTTCTAGGCCATAGGGAAGTGCTGGAATCTGCTTCAGGGACAGTCACATATCTTTGGACCTCCCTGTGGCTCCCTCCTTATAGAGAACTAATTGTAGAATTTAGCTCAGGTTGTTGGAGGTAGAGAGGGTGAGGCCCTGCAGGACCTCCTAGAGGAGCCTGGAGCATGAGATGCGGCCATTGCCGCTCTGGGTTCACTGTGACTGGCGTGGTGGGGTGTGGCAGACCCTTTCCAATATTTGTCAGCCTGGCTTTAAAAGTGATGTTAGATAATCTCTGGAAAACATCTGCTTATTGAGGGAGACAATTCAGAGCAGCACCAGACGCTTGTCAGTTTCATGGCAAAGTGAGGGCAGCAGAGCCTAGGCTTTGTTTGGGGTTGGGGCTTTTGGAGGGTGGTTGGTTGTATAAGATAAGGTCTCACTCGTAGTCCAGGCTGCCTTCACATCTACAGTCCGTCAGCCTCTGCCTCCAGAGTGCTGGGATATAGACACAGGCTGGCTCAAGGTCTCTGCTTGAGCACCTCCCTGGGCCCTAGAACAGAGGCCTGTGGAGGCATGGGAGGCAGGAGGAGTATGGTAGGAGAACCCCATGTTCTTTAGGGCTTACACCAGTGTTCATATTTGAGACACCCCCAGCCTTACACCCAGTACAAGTAGTGTTTGGTTTTGCAGCAAGGTGAACAGAGCTACTGCAGGGTCCCCAGATGGTCCTTCAGCTGTGTACAACATCCTGGATCTAGTAGCCACATTGAAGAGGTGGCCTCGTCTCTGGTGTGTGTTTGTCCTACAGCAGGGACCTCCTGGACTTCGCAGAAAGATAGCAAGTTTGTATCAGCAAGTCAAGCCTTAGGCGTCTATGTCCCAGTCTTTGGCACAGGCTGCTGGCCCTCTCTGCAGCCCTGGGGCCCTGCCCTCTGAGGTCTGCAGTGGCCACCTTTAATTAAATACTGGACTGATGTTGCTGGTGAGATGGCTCATATAGAAAGGTAAAATACCAGACCATCTAGGAAAGAGCAGAGCAGAAACAGCACCAGAGGCCATGCTCTTTGTTCAGCTCCAGGAGCACTGAGACAGCCATGGAAATGGGTGTGGCCCTTGAGGTAGCGACAGTGTGGAACACTCCCCAGCAGTCTGGTACAGGAGTCACGGTTGGTGCTGCACCTGTATGGCAGCCACCTTATTGGCAATCCTGTCTTTGGAGACTTCTTGAAAAGTAACACTTGTCTGACCCATCCAGTGTTCTCCCTGGGCCACCCAGACCTGATGTTTCCCCCGACCCCCATACATACAGGAAGGCTTTCTGAGATTTAAGGGGCCAGTGACATCATGGCGACTTTCCAGCTGAAATGACTGTGGCTACATGTGTGAGTGTAGAGGGATCGGAAGGGTAAGAAGACTGTCCACTGCTTAAGGCTGTGGCCAGATCCAGCCATACGCACTGAGGAGGGCTGGGCAGGAAGTAACTTGATGCACATGTGGGGTCTGTGTGGATAATGTACTCAGCCTAACAGCAAGTGTTTCTTTCAGACCCAGGAGACTCGAGAGATCCTTCATTTCCACTACACCACATGGCCTGACTTTGGAGTCCCCGAGTCGCCTGCCTCTTTCCTTAATTTCCTATTCAAAGTCCGAGAGTCGGGCTCACTCAGCCCTGATCACGGCCCCATTGTGGTCCACTGCAGCGCCGGCATCGGCAGGTCGGGGACCTTCTGCTTGGCGGACACCTGCCTCTTACTGGTGAGGAGGCTTTGCCAGCCTACAAAGTGGGGAAACATACTTGAACCTACCCTGTTGGCTAGAGTTCCTGTCACTGTCCACAGGCCCTTTCCTTAGAAGACACCCTGCTGTGACCTTTGACCTTAACAGTTTTCATTGGTGATGGTTGAGCCCCTTGGTTGAACCCCTTCTACCTCTATTCATGGGGTTCTGCCAGTTGTATAGGAGCGGGGTACCCTAGAACACCCATGATTCTTTTCTAAGTTCTTTCAGCTCAGGCCCAAATGGTCCCAAATTTGCTGCATTTTTCTCCCATTTCCTTGAGACCCTCCACCACTCACTCTGTGGATTTCTTCTGGCTGACCAGTGTCCTGTCTTACAGATGGACAAGAGGAAAGACCCGTCGTCCGTGGACATCAAGAAGGTGCTCCTGGAGATGCGTAGGTTCCGCATGGGGCTCATCCAGACGGCCGACCAGCTGCGCTTCTCCTACCTGGCTGTCATCGAGGGCGCCAAGTTCATTATGGGCGACTCATCAGTGCAGGTCAGTGCTGCTCTGCTTCAAGAATACATACTGGTGATCCGCTCGGGTCCTAGCTGGGGATAGACCACAGAGCCTGTGCGAGCTCACTAAGACTGTACTCTGTGAAAGAAACTCCAGTTGTAGAATACTGTCGAGGTCACAGGAAATGGTTCCCCTTTGTGTATGACATTGCTAGAGTCATTAAACAACTGCTCTCTTCTGCCTGCCACATGCTCTGCAGAGCCCTGAGGGGAAGAGCAGGCCTGACCTTCTAAAGACCATGCGTTGCACGGCCCGTGAGTCTTTAAAGGTGGAGGCGGGACACCAGGAGTCCAAGGCCTGCCTGGCTACCTAAGACCCTACTTCAAAAAGAACAAATTTACCTTCCAAATATTTGCCTGGAACCAAGGAGCCCAGAGCTGCTCTGAGCTGTCACCTGCTCACTAGGACAGCCCCAGAGCAGACACTGATGGGGCTTCTGTTGCTTTCTAAGGATCAGTGGAAGGAGCTCTCCCATGAAGACCTGGAACCTCCACCCGAGCACGTGCCCCCGCCTCCCCGGCCGCCCAAGCGCACACTGGAGCCTCACAATGGGAAATGTAAGGAGCTCTTCTCCAACCACCAGTGGGTGAGCGAGGAGACCTGTGAGGATGCAAACAACCTGGCCAGAGAGGAAAGCAGAGCCCCCTCAAGTGCTGCGCACAGCGTGAGCAGGTGATGGAGGCCTGGCTGCTGGGGGTGGTGGGTGAGAGGAAGTGGCTTGCTGTCCAGAAACACACGAAGGCATTGAACACTTTGAGGCTACAAGAAGTGATTCTGCATGCATGAAAAATGGTGTTGCAGGGCTGGAGAGATGGCTCAGTGGTTGAGAAATGGTGTTGTCTCATCCAGCCAAGCTCCCATTGCCCCGGATTTTCCTGTGAAATGACAGGGTATCATGGGTTCCAGTGCTCCATGTGGTGTTTGTCTGATTTGCCCAGTGCCGACCAGAACAAGGCAGGTAGGGGTTGCAGCTTGCTCGCTCTCTCTGGTAGAAGCATTGCTGAGCACTCACTGATATCTGTGGAATACTTGGGTAGTATTAGAATGTGCCCAGCGTTTGTGCTGCAGACCCTTTATCTGGGGAAAGGACAAGCTCACAGCATTGTGTGGTAGAGCTGGGGTGATCAAGAAAAGTCTGTGCCTGCAGGAAGTGGCACTGTGGTGACCCCAGTGGGAGGAGCCATTTCCTGCATCAGCTGCCTCCTTCCTGGAGAGCAGTTTTGAGGTGTGGGCACACACAGTCTGACTCTCAGCAGTACCCACCCAGAGCTTTGCACACAGCGTGCAGAGGCATAGCCTAGCTGCCCTCATTCTAGCATGCGTGAACAGAGAAGGTACAGAGCTGGCAGTGTACAGGAAGCCATGTTTCTCCTGCAACTGGGATGTGGATTGGGTGCATGTTTGCCTGGAGCTAGGACTTCCCATTCCTGGCTAAGCACGCACACTGGTGGGCTGCGGTCTGACTGGAATTAAACCCAGCCCTGGTTGTAACTACTGCCATGAATACTGCCCAGGGTCCTCCAGGGCTAGGAGACAAGCAGGCTGCCCTGTTCCCTGTCCTGGCTTCCCCACTGGGAGGGGATGGTATCCTTTTCCGTCTTCTCAGGGTAGATAACCTGTCTCTTCCTCTCTCCTCAGCATGAGTCATGACACTGAAGTTAGGAAACGGATGGTGGGTGGAGGTCTTCAAAGTGCTCAGGCATCTGTCCCCACCAAGGAAGAGCTGTCCCGAACCGAGGAGGAACAAAAGGCACACTGGCCAACTCACTGGAAGCCCTTCCTGGTCAACGTGTGCATGGCCACGTCCTGGCGACCGGTGCATACCTCTGCTACCGGGTATGTTTTCACTGACAGACAGGAGGCGTGAGCGTGGGGCACTGCCCAGCTTAGGATTCAGTCTGCGGCATCTGACCTGGTGTAGAGGGAACAACAGCTCGCAAGCCTGCCCTGGAACTAGAAGGGCCAGCCCCAAAAGGGGCATCAGTGCACTGGGCTTTGAAGGAGCCCCTGGTCCCAAGATCAGAGTCTAATCTCAGGGCCTTAACCTGTTCAGGAGAAGTAGAGGAAATGCCAAATACTCTTCTTGCTCTCACCTCACTCCTCCCCTTTCTCTGGTTCATTTGTTTTTGGAAAAAAAAAGAATTACAACACATTGTTGTTTTTAACATTTATAAAGGCAGGTTTTTGTTATTTCTGGAGAAAAAAAAGATGCTAGGCACGGGTGAGGTTCTCGTGCCCTTGGGCGTGTGATCAGAGCTCCACTGATTCCAGGGGAAGGGTCCCACCAGGACTGTAAGGTTCCTGCTGGCTTGGACAGCCCCCACTGTGCACCCTGAGCTGGCAGGTGCCCTGGAACCCCGTTCTGCTGAGAGGAGAGCCGCAGCACAGGCCGCCTCTGCACAGCAAGCCGGCTCTGCTTTGCTCAGGTGTCCCCTGCAGTTCCATCCTCCTCCCTCTTTGTGACTGTCGTCTTATAGACGGCCCTGCCCTCACCACCCCACCCCTGTAAATGAGTCTCTCTGAAGGCCTTGCCTCAGGGTCGTCAGAGGTGGCTGCCAGCCCTAGAGCTGCGGTTTCCATTTCATTTGGAAAGTCATTACTACTCTGTAGAAGCCACTCCACTGAGGTGCAAGCAAGACTGATAAAGGAGGAAGGAGTCTTGGTGTCACGGAAGCCACTCCACAGGACCTGTACCGACCTCTGTAGCACTCAGTCCTGTTCCCGTGAATGTCCTTGAAGGCATCAGATAGATGATGTTTGCAGACTGCAAAGACTTTTCCTGAGTGGTGATTTTCAGAGTCTGGACTCATAAAACACCACCGAGCACTTCCCAGGCTGCCTCCGAGGCTGGTGTGGCTGAGGCCATGGGGAGGCTGCCACTGTGGGTACCGCCAGGGCACTTGCGTTCATGCAATTGCTGTCTAGCACCACATGGTGGCCCGCAGAGCCAACTGCGATGGACGCTTGCTCACTTGGAGCCGCCTTCCCAGGCCATGTGTGTCCCTGCCTGCTTTACCTTCTGCGTCCTTCCTGGAGTGGCAAGCCCACCCTCAGGAGGTGTGCAAGGGAGCCGCGGGCATTATTGCGGCTTGTGGCGTGAGGCCCACCCTCCCTCCCAGGAGCCACTCTACTCTTATTTATTCACTTTGCCCAGAGGCAGTCCCCCCGCACAGAGTGAGCACACCCTGAAACTGATGTGTAAGGTGTCCACCCGCACCCAGGACTGTCAGGTACAGTAACAGGTCGGTGCTGGGGTCGAGTGTGGCCAGTGCTGGGACCAGGGGCAGGAGCTGGCGAGTGTTAGGGACGGAGGACAGTGGTGGTGCATAATGTCCCTGTGGCTACAGATGAGATGTGCAGGCTCAGGGCTGGGCTTTCTCCCTCTAGATCCTTCTAGATCCCATTCCTGCCCTCTGCTTTCCCCGTGAGTTAGAAAACACACAGGCTCCTGTCCTCATGGTGCATTGTGCTTGACATGAGAAACTTCAGTGCCTGCTCACTGGCAGGAACCTTTCATGCTCTGACCAGAAGTGGCCATCGCTGAGTCACCACCGCCATTCAGAGTGACAACAGTACTGTCCAGTGCAGATGCCGCCTGGCTTCTGGCTTCTGGCCTGCCCCGCCCCGCCCCACTGGATCTGACATTCCACTCGCACCTCATTCCCTGGACACTAGGCAAGCAGGGCCCTTCCACCTCTGGGGTCAGCCCTCCATTCCAAGTCCATGCTGTTCTGGAGCAGGCTGGGACTGGAAGCAAGTCAGCTCGTGAGGAGCACCCTCCGGGAACAGGGTGGGCGACAGTCCTTAGAGTCAGCCTGCTCTTGTTACTGGCCCGGGTCACCTTGCCCACCCAGGAGACTGATGATGGTGCTCTTGACTCTTCTGTGAGGGGAACTTAACCTCCACATTGGGTGGCTTTTTTTAAATAAGCAAAGGCAGCTGGAACTCCAAACTGCCTCTTGCCAGCATTTCACATTTTGCCTTTCACCCAGAAAAGCCAGCACAGAGCCACTGGGGAGCAGTGATGGCCTTGCCTGCAGAACCTGGGGAGGTGGCAGAGCCAGGGTCCAGGTTGGGAGCAGTCAGCAGTGGGCTGTGTCTGGAGGAGTGTGGTGTGTACAGTAGCCTTAGAGGTGGATATCCTGGAGAACAGGCGCTCTGTGCCCTATCGCCCCTGTTGGAGGTAGCAAGCTGCTGTATGCCTTAAGTCAATATTTACTCAGCAGGGCGTGTTCTCTCTCTCTTTTCTCTCTCTCTCTCTCCTCTCTCTCTCTAAATGGCCATAGAATAAACCATTTTTACAAAAATAAAAACCAACAAAAAAAAAGTGTTCTGGAATAGTACCTTTGCAGGTGTGTGGGGTATCTCAGGGTCTTCTGTGACCTCACAGAACTGTCGGACTGCACCGTTTCCAACTTGCTGTCTCACTAATGGGTCTGCATTAGTTGCAACAATAAATGTTTTTAAAGAACACAGATGTGAGGTGCTTTCATTTTCTTTATTGACAGACCTAGGCTGGAATGGGCAGGCATTTGTCTATCCTGTCAGCAGGAGGAGGCAGACACTTGCCCTGCAGGGTTAGCAGCATTAGTGCGCTGTAGGCTGTGTGTGCCACGTCACTGGCCAGCCTGCCTTTGCTGCAGAGATGTGGGTTTTCTACACCGTCCTTTCAGAAACTCCCCCTTTGGCAACCCAGACTATCTTGAGACTCACAGGTCATTGGAATCCCTGTTCCAGCCTCCAGACTGCCCTTGGCCAGCTGCCTGTCAGATACTATGGTCATCTCGTCTCAGGACATCCATAAACCTCATCTGATGTCTGCTTGACTTAGAAATGAGGATACAACCCAAAAGTAATGTGACCTCCCATCGTGTATAAGATTAAATATGTAATGCCCCAGGTGACTGATGACCAGTTTCAAAGTCACTTGAGACTTGTACAGTGACAGATGTCACTGCAGAAAGGACAGCCCCATACCCCTCAGGTTCACAGTCAGCTTCTGCAGCAAGTGGTCGCAGCTTGTGGTCCTGGACAGAGAACTGTGCGAGTGCTGTATCCACTCCAAACTGAAAGCATCGGGTATGAAAATGAGATGTAAATGTGTTCTCACAAGAACATCAGTGGGAAGAGCTGGCTGGTGTGTGACTCTGGGATGAGTTCAATGGGGTGAAGGCTTGACAAAAGCCTGAGGTGTCCCCACAGTGCCCCCAGAGGAGGGCAGCCCACTATGAGCGGGTATCAAGAATGTAGGGAGGACCCACTGTGGGTCCTGCAGAGAGCCCTGAGCCGCTGCCCACCCCTCCCATGTTATGGCTCTACAAACACATCATTATCTACTTAGGGCAGTAAGGTGGCTGTACGCTACAGAGTTTTTAATTGAAGTTTCAGGAAATGGACACGAACGAGCAAATAAATACCAAGTCAGCATATGTGGTCCACAGGCCTCTTAAGTAGGGTGGTGACGAAGTCAGCCCCGAGAGCCCCTCATGGGCATCTCCGATACCAGCTTGGAGTGCTTTCTCCACTTAGGTAGGAAACCCATTGTGGGTCCCTGTAGCCACTGCAGTGAAAACCTCCCCTCAGCTCTGGCACTGGAGCATTTGTCCAGTGGCCTGAAGGTGCGATGCACTGGAATGGGCCTGCCCATTGGTTGGCTGTTGCAGCCCATGTTTATCAGAACAGTTCTGTCCCAGCTGAGAGTGTGCGGGGGCTCATACTCCATGCAAGTCTGTCTTGGAGCCTCACCTTGCCCCAGACTCCTGTTCCTCAGGCAGTGCCAGCTGCCAGCTGCCCTGGCACTGTACCCCAGGAAGGCAAAAGCAGCATTTGGGGGAGGCCACAGCCTTGGAGGTCCCACATACCACTTCCACCTGCTCTGTGAATACATACCACCGTTATTTATCCCTGGGCTGGGTACCAACCCCAACCTCAGGTAACTATCCTGACCAGCTCACACTTGTGAGGGAGTGGCTAGGCTGCTCCATCCAAATCCCGGGCACAATGGAGGCGAGGCAGCATCAAGGAAGGAAGATGTCAGATTTCAGCTCATTGATCACGGATTCTTAAAAAATTGTGATTTCAACGTCTGCTTCCTGACAGTAGGCTTCTTGTTCTGAGTGGAGTTTGTCCATCTTCTCGAAAGCCAGGCGACCTTCCTCACCTGGAATGCAGAGGTGTTTGTCACTGGCTTGCCACCATCTTGGTGTCTCTAGAGGGGTAGGGCAGTAGTGCTTGGGAGTCCCCTGCCCCGGCTGATAATTAAGCAGTAACAGCCCCCTATGACAGAGATCTGAGCACTAGCCTGGCTTTGCCCCTGCCCTCCGTTTGCCAAGGGCCATAAAAAGTTACACCCTAGCTGCCAGCCTGCTGTGGAGGTAGTCAGCCCTGGCCAGGGGCTACTGAGCGTAGCGTGGCCCGTAGCAGGGTCCCTGGCAGCCCAGTACCGACAGCTGAGGTGATCTCACCCATCTCCACTAGAACCCTGGGACCCCACTGCCGCGCAGGCCCTTTGGCTGCACTTTACCAAAAGACAGTGTTGCTTCCCGCGCTGCAACTCGCACGGCCTCCAGGTCAGACTGACACAGACTGACAATCTGCTCGATGCTTTCAATACCCTGTAAGGTTGGGAGGGAAGATCTTGGTGAGCAGCAGGCAGACCTCACTGTCATCCCTGTGGTGCCAGACCTAGCACGGTCCCAAGGGCCTCCTCTGGCCTTGAGAGGGCTCAGGTCCATCAGCGAGTTTGCTAGGCTCCTCCACACACCCCAGTGCAGGCCTGCAAGCAAGGCCACCCGCAACTTGTCTGTGGACACCATCTAACCCAGCTGCCTTCTGGGACATGCTAACTGGAACTCTCCTCCACCTGGAGAACCAGGACCTGATGGCCACACTCAGAGCTCCCACGAGACCTCTGACTCCTTCACCCAGCACCGGAGCCTCAGCAGGTGCCTCCGAGGACCTTTTGGGACAGCCTTGAGCAAGTGAAGTCAGTAGGTCAGTCCTCTGCACTGAACCAGCTCCCATGTACAAGTGGGTAACAAGATTATATGAGGCAGATTCCCAGCAAGGGAGTGCAGAGGGAGAGCATGGGGAAGGTGGGGCTCACAGGCCCAGAAGCCCTGTGTCATCCAGTCCAGAAAGATGAGCTGGAACCCAGGATGGCTTCTTACAAACCTATTCCCATGGTGAATTCTCAGAGTGGAATGTAGGCTTTTTTGAGAGAGGATTTCACCATCTGGCCTAGGCTGGCCTGGATCACAGGTCTGGGCCACAACACCTAGTTTTTTGTTTTTTGTTTTTTTGTTTTTTTTTCAATGTGTGAAAACTACATATTTTTGTGTATGTGACTCTGAAGAGATTACACATGTGCACCCCACACCCACACCTCCACACACAATGAACAAAACCAGAGTGAGCAGGTGTTATCTGTGCTGTGTTTTGAGACAGGGTCTCTCCTGGGCTGGAGCTCACAAATAACATGTTAGCTGGCCATGAGCCCCACCCAAGGGTCCCCTGCTTCCGCCTCTACTGGGATTACAAGTGTGTGCCTTCACCCTCTGCTTTTTTTTTTTTTTTTTAATTAAAGGTCAGGGGATTCCACTCAGTCCCTCGTGCTTGAGGCACGTAGTCCTTGGCTCCCTTTAAAGTCGTGTTTAATACCAACGTTCAGTAGGCACGCGTCCCTGCAAGCAAGAAAATGTGCCAAAAGTGGCCAGTCACTTCTGCCAAAGACCAAGATGCCAAGATGACAGGCTGCTTTTACCTTCCCATGATTTATCTTCTCACAAGAATTTGTCATAGTTCAAACATGTCCAACTAGGCAGGAAGTCCCGTGGTTGTGGGGACGTCCACTGTTGGAGTCTGAAAGCTGCCTGTTACTAGTCTTGCTGCTGGTGAATCCCTTTACTGCCCCACCATCCCTTCCCTTGTCCCAGTGAAGGCGTTTCAAGCCTTTGCCGCCTCCGCTGCTGCTGCTGCTGCTGCTGCTTTGGCCCTCACCGCTGGTGGCGTCCTATCACCCATGAGGACGAGGGACTCACCCCAAGCTGCTGCAGAGCCATGCACGCCGCCTGCTGGAGCTTGGAGTCACTGTCGTTTAAAGCATTGGTGTAGTACAGCAGAGCCTAGGGAAAGAGACCAGGATTGGACAGAGCTGGCAGAGCAGGAGTAGATCCCCAGCTGGGTGGAGTACGCTGCAAAAGCTCCAGTGACCCAGTGACCCAGACCTGTCCACCTGGCCAGCTGTACTGTCAGGTGGATTACCCCAAGATTGATCACCTTTTCCCGGAAGCGCTTGTTCCTGGCTGCGCTGGCCAAGCGCACTCTGGCAGCCCTGCAGAGCCTCGGGGGGCCGTCCAGCTGCAGCAGTGCCCAGGCTTGCAGTGTCTGCGGCAGTGGCTGCAGCTGGCTTAGACGCTTCCCATGCAGCTTCCTCAAGGCCTTGGCTGGGCCTGCACAGCTCAGTTCCTCAATGAGAGTAACTGGAAGACAGGAAGGGGCAGGTGCCGTCAGTCGAGGCTTAGCCATATTAGTCACAGAGGAAACTCCAAGACGGGGATATCACCACATCCCGGCAAACATTTCCTTCAAGTGGATCAGACACACCCTAAAAATGGGCAGAACCACAGGCCAGCCTTGGCACGGTGGTACACACCTGTAGCCCCAGCACTTGGGAGGCTGAGGCATGAGGATGGTGAGTTTGAAGTTAGTCTAGTCTACACAGTGACACCCAAACTTCTAGGCTGCCTCTACTCCCTGAAGCAGTCCTGAATAGCTCACTTCCCTCTCTGAACTTCCACCACAGCTGACTGTGGTCTCACTCGATCTCAGTTTTGACAGCTAGAGGGAGAGTTACAGAGGCTCTGAATGGTGGCCCCAGTCAGAAGGGACAGGGTGTGCTGTAACTCCCTTCCAGGCTGTGGTCACCACTCGGCCCTACCTTCCTTGGTGAGCTGGGCGAGGTGTTTCTCCAGGTCAGAGATGCTCTGCCGCTGCAGGTAGCTGTGGAACTGGAACCAAGTGACCACCTGCTCTTCCTGGAGCCCTGCTGTGACCAGTAGCCCGCCACAGCCCACCACTTGCTCCAGGAGCCTGCGACACACTGGCAGAGAGAAGGGCCATGAGCAGACCCGAGGCCTCAGCTGGCCTCTCAGTAAACAGGTCTGTATCAGCTGAAAGGGACTCTGGGAGAGGGGAGCCCAAGGGGGCCCCCTTCGAGTCAACAGACTCCTGGTTCTAGAACCTTCCCTACCCCAGAAGTTGGTAGCACCTGCCAATAAGGTTCAGTTTGACTCAGCTCCAGCCCCTTTTCTGTCTTTTAGTTCATTATTTGACAGAGAAAAAGAGCACACCAGCTAGCCAGTAACCACTGCAGAGGACTGTATCCCAGAGGCAGAGCCCTGGAAATACATATGGCAATAAGCTGCCCAGAGAGTGGAAGGAAATTCCAGACTTCAGGTGCCACCGCCACCACCCCACCCCCACCCCCGGGAGCAAACTTGCCCCACAGGAAATGCTACGACTGCCCTCAGGAAGTGTCCAGCCTGAGGTCAGGACACCTGGATGGCACATGCCTGCAAACCTCCAGCTAAGAACCCTTGAAGGCTTGGTGGCAGGCACAGGGATTCACAGCCTGCTTTCCTAGGGGCAGGGCAGCGAAGACATGTACAGAGAGAGGACTGCAGCTGCAGCACTGCCATTCCCCCTGGGACAGGGCAAGCAAGGAGGACACTACCTATTTCCAGCTGGCCGGGGTACTTCCCTCGGACTCGATGCAGGAATGTCTTCTTGAGCTGGCTCAGAAGTGTGGAGGCAGGACAGGCCAGGACTCCGCCAGGCTGTGTGCACCCTTGCCACAGTGCCAGGCCACCCTTCCTGTGAGATGCCTGTGGGATGACTGAGAGCCAGCAGCTGCTCAGCAGCCTGGGCAGGAGCAACCAGGAGCCCCAGAAACCCCTCCACAAGGACCCAAGGTTGGAAGTGAGGGCAGGAGACCCAATTACAGGGATTCCCTCTCAGGCATCTGTCACCCCAAAGGAACAGTCTTGGCTGCAAGCACCTACCTAGTCCCTACTCACAAGATCAGTCACTCACTGCCATCCTGACTAGGAAACTGGGGAGACAAAGAACGTAGGTGACAGCCATTCCTTGGAGGGGACACCAGCACATGAATGGGACTAGCTTCAGTGAACCAGCATTGGCCTTGCCAGTATACAGAGACATGCAAATGCACTAGCTGTGTAGTCCACCCATCAGTGGGAGAGGGAGGGAGGGAGGGAGAGAGGCAAGGCCTTGAGGGGTGGCTGGTGGCTACTTACTCTCTTCAACCGACCTGGCCTTGCTGACCTGCTCAAGGTCAAGGGCTGAAAGCACTTCCAGAACCTGCCTTTGCTGCACGGCTTCCTCCAGGAGGCAGTCCCGGACCATCCTTGACAGATTAGGGGAGGCCAGTTTCTAGAATCAGGGAGATACTCAGGTTACCCTGCATGTACATGTTTGCCCACAGCTGCCCACGGCTGCCCACAGCTGCCCCATCCCAGAAGTAGCTTCTAGATCATAACCTAAGTTCCTTCTCTTCACCAAGCTGAGCCCCCAGGGTCAGCCCACCCAAGTCCAGCTAGACATCACAAAGCAGTGGGAAGACGGCCAGCATCTGATGGCATCAGGATTCCTGGGAGCAGCACAGCCTTAAGGCCCACCTTGGATACTTTCTGAGGTACAACCAATTCGGACTGGCTCAGTACCTACACCTATACCTCGGAACCACCCTCTTGGTTCAGGGCTTGGCCCTCTGAGACTCATGTGATTCCTCACCTCCTGTCACGGAGCCTCTGTGGCTCTCAGGCCCAGGTGTTCACTGCCTTTGAGCCCAGTCCCCACCCTGGCCAAGCCCCACCCAGACACCTGAAGCAAGGCTTTGCAGACTTGAAGGTGGACACTGAGCAGTGTGTCCAGCTCAGGGGCACCAGCTGTGAGCTCGCCAGGTGATACCTTCAGTGATGGCCGTGGAGGTGGGGGCTGTCCCTCCTGAGAAGACAAAAGAACTGAGTGACCATTAGATTAGCAAAGGAATCCCTTCCCTGACACACACACCCCACCACCGCAGCTCCAGACTGGGCTCCTCAATAGAGGAATGGATGTGCAGGGCAGGGCTTCCCAGGGGACCTGAGGCTGTGACTCCCTCTGGGCAGTTAGCAGAACCTCAGTTTGCTCTTCTGTGAAGTGGGCAGGAAGCCTAGATCTAGGGCTAGTAGATAATATACTGGCTCACCACACTCGGGAAGGTAGCAGACTTGGAATCTCCCTGTGGGACCACTGGATTAGAGGAAGAGGCAGAAACTGTCCCCTTTTGTAATAATGCTAAGGTCTGGGAATTAGAAGTGGCCCTGAGCAGGGCAGGTGGTGAGACAGAGGTGGATGGCAGTCCAGAGGGAGCGGTGAGCAAGGCGGTTACTATGGTGGTCGGTCGGTCAGCATGACAGCCATGAAGGTCAAGGTCAGAGTTTTGCTGTGTGCTGCCGTTGTTGCCTGAGAGATCCTCAGTGGCCATAAAGGCTTGCTGTGTGTAGAGGGTACCGTGGAGAGGAGGCACCATGCACAAAACTACACATGATGGAGCCAAGGACTCAGAGACTAGCCTGGAGCTAGAGCAGTCCGGAGGTGTGCCCATGTGGGGTGGACTCACTCAGGAGCCTGGGAGCCCCCAAACAAGGACAGCTCATCCCCAGCGAGGTCGGCATTCAGAAAGGCAAAGCTCTCCAGGATGCAGTCCATCAGGCTCCGGGCTGACACGGGTTCCGGCTGCACCCCTCGGGGCTGTGGACGAGCACCAGGATGAGGGACTTGCCTTCCCACACCCAGCCAGAATGTAACAGCCCCAGCCCATCGATGGCTCAGGTCTCAGCAGGATGAACCTGGGGTGTGACACTTCCAGTGTCCCACCAATATGGCCTGAGACAAGAGAAGGTCACCAGGGAGACAGATCTGAAAGTTCCCAGGTGGGGAACACACAGGGCAGGCTTCCCCCACAAGGAGGCACCACTCCACCGTGGCTGACACCTGCCCCGGCACTGCCGCCGCCCAATGACTCACTCCTCAGCAAACCCAGAACCCTGCTCTGCACTCACACTGACAGTCACTCTGAGGAGATTCAGAAGCTGTGGGTGAGCGTGCATGGGAAGCATGCAAGAGCCACTGCCTACCACTGGTCAAGCATCCAGCGACCTCTGTCTCCAAGCCAGGCGCTGCAGGCTGCATCACTGTACTGGGTGCCAGACCTCAGTCCACACCAACCACACCCCAAAAAGAACCCAACAAGACTGCAGACATGAAGCAGGGGCTCTCAGCTGAGCCCACAGGGGGAGGGGAGGCGTGTGAGCAACAACAACAATGCTAAGCTCCCAGCACAAAGATTCCCCTTCCATTAGAGTAAAACTCTGCAAGCGCAGTGCATGTATGTTGTATATGTGCATGTATGTGCATTGTGTGCACACAGGATGGGCAAGCAGATTCTTGTGACTTGAGGTAGTTATATCAGCAGACCAGCAAATGCTGACCCATGGCCCACAGGGCCACAGTGCAAACTCCCAGCCAATAAGTACAAGGCCCATATGTGCACTTCTGTTTAAAAACAGTTTTCCTCTTCCTTGTGTGTGTGTGTGTGTGTGTTGTGCAGAAGTGCATGTGCTTGTGTGTGCCCAGAGGGACCACATAAGGATGACCTTGAGTGTCGTGCCCTAAGAGGTGTCTGCCTCGTTTTTGTTTTGTTTTGTTTTTTTGTTCTTGATGCAGGGTCTCTTACTGGGGCCTAGAGCTTGACAATTAAGCTACAATGGCTGCCCATGGAGCCCAAGGGATTTTGTTCTCCTGCAATGCTAACTTGCTTGCCACTGACCTACCTTCTCTTATGTGGGTGCTGGGGAGGGGGGTGAATTCAAGTCCTCATGTTTGCCCAGCAAGCACTGACTGAGCTGTCTCCCCAGCCCCAAAGAGGGCTTACTTAGTAGCCAGTGTTGTGGCTCTCCGAAGTTCACACCTCCTGCAGTTCACACCTCCTGCCTGAAGGAGGCTCATTTAACTCTGATTCTCACCACTAGACACACCAGGGCTTGCACTTGGCACCGTGAGCCCAGCGCTACACATGAGGCCATCCACACAGCACAGACAGTCAAACATGTGACAGCGACTGGGAAAAGGATGGCAGTCACAGGGACACCGAACAGCCACTCGCTTGAGTTGCACACAGAGCCGAGCCTGTGCATCGGTCCCAGTGTGTATGTGTGTGTGTGTGTGTGTGTGTGTGTGTGTGTGTGTGTGTGTGTGTGTTCAAGGCCAGCCTGGGCCTCTTAGCAAGAATCAAAGTCTACCAATGCTCAGTAGATGATTCCCTTAGAAGTCAAGCTGAAGGTGGGACCTGTTGTTTTTTTATTGTTCTTAGCTGTTTTCCCAGAAGAGAAGTGTCTCGTTGGTGTTTTGAATGACTGTGCTATTGCGGAGTCATTCAAAGTGCTTGTATCATACACAAGTGTGACAGAAGTGTGTGCCTGCGACCCAAACGGTTTCTCACATAAATACTGGAAAAGGACTAACAAAGGTGGCCATTTTCCTCAAATTCTTGTTCCTGGGCAATGTGGACAGGGTCTTTTTAAGGTGCTAGGCAGTAGATTCCTTCAAGACACTAGACAGAATATAAGAAGAGAAGCCTTCTCTCAGCTGTGCTGATCTGAGACTGTGAAGTCCAAGCAATTTAAGAGAGAGAGAGAGAGAGAGAGAGAGAGAGGAGAGAGAGAACATTTGAAGATGCCTGTGTCATATAGTTCTGAGGGAGGAAGTGTCATACCCAAGAGGAGGCTCATCGGATCGGCACCTGTAGAAGTTGATGTGTGTGATCTATATTTTATTTTATGTATTTAAAAATGTAAACAGAGAGAGCCATCCATCCAAGCCAGCAGTTCTGGGAGCCACTGAGAGAACTCCTTTGGCTGGGCAATGGAAGGTTCTGGATGGCTGTAGAGATGAGGCTGGCAGGCGGCTGCAAGGCCTTCTATAAATCACAGCGCCCCGCCCACCCCCCACATCCGAAGATTCTCGATGGAGCCAGGTTCTGACTGGACACGGAGCAAATTACTCACTGTGCGCTCCGACCTCCCCTTGGTATTCTCCTCCGAGGCCTTGACATGTGGGGAAACTGAGGATGAGGGAGACGCGGCCCACCCAGGTCACACAGGGGCAAGGCCAGGAGGCTAACCCGGGCTGGCTGGTCCCCACACCTGCTCCCTAGCCTCAGGCCCGCAGCAGAACGGTGCTGCTGTCCAGTGCGTGGTGAGCATACCTTCAGCCGCTCCCTGAGGCCAAGGACTTGATACTCCAGCTCCCTGAGCTGGGGCTGTGCAGGGTCTGCAGACCGCAGCAAATCCAGGACCTCCTGCACAGGCCCCTCCACTCCGTCCCCCACATCTCCATCCTCCTGGCCCTTCTGGCTCCGTGGCACCATGGGGCTGTGGACGGGGGCATCCTGCAGCAGGGCCAGCCTCTCTCCTCCCAAGTCCCTCCAGCCAGGCTGCTCTAGAATCACACCCCCGGCTGGGTGAGCCAGGCCTGGCAGCAGGCCCAGAGGGGGAGGCTCCTCCCTGGTCTCCTCTTCGATGCAGGCTGAGGGACCCACAGGCATGGGCAGGAACCCCACATCTGAGGTGGATGCTGAAGTACTGGTCTCAGTGTCTCTGGGGTCTTCAGAGCTGAAGGAGTCCATCTCCAGTAGCTCCTGGCTCCGGCTCCGCAGGCGGGGACCCTGGAGCTCACTGTCAGACAGGTAGCCGAGGATGGAGGTGGCCCTTGGCCCACCTAGCAGCAAGGTCTGCGATGTTGGCTGCTGGAGGACAGACTGGGAGGGGATGCAGGAGCAGTCTCAGCAGCCACCCAGGAACTGTGCTGCGACCCCCTGTGTGCTCAGGATGACAGAGATCTGCCAAGGCAACGGGCATCCAGGGCGCTGATGCCCTGCCACCCTCTAGCTCGCCCTTCAGCCCTCAACTTCATAGTTTCATCCTCGCCATGCTCCTGTCTCAGGACCTTTGTGCTGACTGTGTTCTCTGCCAATATAGAGCCTGAGCCTAGAGACCAGAGCAGAGGGATGGGACCCGGAGCGCTTAGGGTGTCTGGGGGCTTGGGAAGAGAGGTGGCATCTGAGCTGGAACCCTCAGTGTTGAGGACATGTGTGCAGGGCGGTTGGTTCCAGGGCCTGGGACCTTGGATGGGTGCAAGCTTGGGCCAGATGTTCCCACTGAAGTGTGCGTGGCCTGTGGGTAAGGTACAGCACCGCACTGACCACCATCTCCGTAAACACAGTCGCCTGCAGGGCCGTGGGGCTGTTAAGAAAGGTCCCTGTGAGGGACCATCCCAAGGACGACACCAAGAGAAATAATGGGGTGCCCGTGTGCACAGCTTTCAGTCCCCCAACCTCCAGGAAAGGAGAGAAGGGTGGCCCTGGCTCTAAGAGGACCTTACCCCCTGGAGGTCATAGGGAGAAAGTTGTGTTTTGTACAGGGCTCTGCGTCACAATCCTTTATGTTTTCCCAGCAAAGTGAGGCCAAGGCCGTGGCTGGGTGGAGGACACACATATACACACACACACACAGACACACAGACACACACAAATACACACACACAGACACACACAGACACACACACACAGACACACATACACACACACATACACACACACACATATACACATATAAACACACACAGACACACAGACACACACACAACACACATACACAACACACACAGACACACATACAAACACACACACAAGAACACACAACACAACACACAATACACACAACAGCACACATATACACCACACACAATACACACAACAACACACACAATACAACACACAACACACAATACACATCACACACAAACACAACACACACAGATACACACACAACATACACACATACAAACATATACACACATAATACACACACACAGACACACACACATACACATATACACATATACATACACACATATACATACATACACATGCACACACACCACACACTTATACACACATATACAGCACACACACACAATATATACACATACACATACAGCACACAAACACACACACACACACCCCAGGTAGGTTCCAGACCCAGCTCAACTCCCATGGCCTCAGGCAGCGGAAGACAGAGCCATACAAAAGCCATACAGAAGCCCCAAAAGCTGAGCCTCAAGCAGGTCGTGTCCTTCAGTGCCTAGCCCCAGAGCCTCTCATCCCCCTGGGAACAGGCTCCCTTACCAGGTAGTATTTGTCCCGGAAGCTGGGGGTGCTGGGCGGTGTCCATGTGTATAGGGAGCCCTTCCTGCTGCCCACGGAGAACCTGCCCGTGGGGCTGGGCGACACCAGCCGGCACTCAGAGTCCAAGGGGCTGCATGGAAAGAGCGGAGACCAGCAGGGACTCAGGTGGGACCCAGGGCTCTGCAGTCACAGGCAGCTCCTTTGTCTTTCAACGGAACTCTGCGGCTCCTTCCCACAAGCCCGTGGGTCGGTGAGATCTGTGGCTGGGTTATTTACATGGGATGGAGATGAGGCTCTGACAAGGAATTTGTTGGGTAAGTATCCCATCAATAAGCAAAACCAGAACTGAATTCACCCCAATTTTCTCTCATCCCAAAGCCTTCAAATCAGCTGGGACTGATATTCATGATACCCTCAGAACTTAGTAGACTGGGCTCAGGGAAGCCAGGAGACAGCATGGCCCTCAGCTGAGGATAGCACCAAACCCAGCATAAAGGCCTAAACCCCAGAGATCCAAAGTACCTCAACCCAAGGTCACCTGTGGCCAGCAGGACTCCGAACTTAAGAATGGCTGGCCTGGGGTGGCGTGCACTTGAAGGGATCCTGGGTGACTAAGTTGGACGATGTGCTTAGTCTTTCCCACCCTGCTACACATGCTCTGGGGACAGGGAGGGGCACCCTGGAAATGCAAGATGGCTCTGCTACTGACCACCCTAGAGACCACAGCTCCTGAAGGTGGTGCAGGGTGGAGCCCCAAACTCAACACAGACTGTTCTGAGCCTGGATCCCACAGTGTGGGACCTAGTGGGAGGTCTCAAGGTGACAGTTCAGCCCTGGACTGGAAAGGACAGGACACACAACAACAGGAGGCATGGGAAGAGGCCTATGCGGGCAGAAAAGAGTCCCTCTGAGAAACTAGGCAAGAGAAAAAAATGCCAGCAAGTGCCATGGCTCAGCTGGAGCGGCTGTGTGTCCAAAAGCGAGTGGAATCCAAGGTCACAGGAGGCATGGTGGGGGAGGGGACAGGGCTGCTGTAAAGGTCAGGCCAGCCTGCCTATGAGGACAGGGGAGGGGCGGTAAGGACAGAGATGGCTCTGCAGGAGCAGGCCTGGAGAGTCTGAGGCTCTTCGGGGAACAGGCAGGACCACTTGGTTCCGCTGCACCCAGAGTTGGGGCGGCCTTGGCGAGGGCTGGGGACACAGCCATTGAGGGCAGGTGACACTCACTTCCACAGCAGCTCCAGCTGCAGCTTGATGGTGCCCAACTCGGTGATGTCCACCACCACAAGCTGGGGCCGGGCTGTGAAGAAGTCCGCGATGTCACATGTCACCGCACCCACCACCATCGAGCTCAGACCACGAAGCTCCGTCACCTGGGCACGAGGGACAGGATGGTGGTGGGTGGTGTCTGAGCCCAGCACCCAGGCTCCAGGCCCCACCCTGGGGCCCTGCCCCACCTTGATCTCCAGGTTCTCGTGCACTGTAGGCACAAAGACCTTCTCCTCCTCGTCCCAGGTCTGGCTGTCATCTGGCTCTATCCGGCCCTTCAGCCGCCATCGCTGACGACCCAGGCGCATGAGCACCTGCAAGGGAGGCACAGAAAGTGGTGCAGAGGCAGCCCCAGGGGAATCCACTCACTGCCTGCCCTGACCTCTCTCCCAGGCTTAAGGACCTGGACCTCCCAGGACCTCCATGGCTGTACCTCATACTGGTCTCCGGGACAGAGGCGTGCATAGCCCACCAAGCCTGGAACACAGAAATAGGTTAGTCTCCTCTCCACCCCTGCCTAGGGACCATGGTGACCCAGGGTACAGGGGTCTGTCTGGCAAAGGTTTCAGTGTTCAAAAGGGTACCATACCTCAGAGAACAGTGAGCCCACATCCTGTTACAAGTGCTGGCCTCTAGACCCTGGGACTCTGGCCACACTGCCCACTCTTGGCAGGCTCTCAGGGCACCTAGGACGATCTGATACCCAGCACAGCCTGGCTCGGCGCTCACCTTTCATCTTGACATGGAACTCGCCCAGGTGACCTTCCAAGGTCCCCTCTATGAGACACATGTCCTGCAAGGCCCAAAGTCGGATCAATTACTTGCCAGCTCCACCCCTTACCCAGCATCCCAGCACGAGTGCAGAGAGAAATGGCCCACCTCCAGGCACTCCTGCAGGCTGCGGCCCAGCTCCTGCAGGCTCTCACGGGAGGCTCGGCTCTGGGTGCTATTACTGAAGGCGCGCTGCATGTTGGAGGCTCCGTCCCGCAGACGCCACTGGATACAATAGCCTTCATAGAGTTCGTCTACCTGCGGCAGACATGCAGGCTGTGAGCCACACTGAGGGACAGCCCATGTCAACCTTCTGATCCCCCAGAACTGTCCCCTGGCCCAGCCTTGCCCTGTGCTCCTCATGGCTCTAAGTCCTCCCACATAGCACCCCAGCACCTAGGATCACTCACACACATTTGAGCACAGTAGACACTAGTGACTATGTCACACTCTCTCCCTGCCTGAGTCCCACCCGTGGCATGGAAAGTAAGCTGCGGCAGCTGCCCACCCTGTGGGTCTGGGGAGGAAGGTGAGTTCTTGAAAGTGTTTGCAAACTGACTATGTTTTTTAAAAAGCCTTAAAGAAGGTAAGACTGTGTGCGCTTGGACTTAATCCCAGCATTTGGGAGGCAGAAGCAAGCAGCTCTCTGTGAGTTCAAGTCCAGCCTGATTTATATAGTGAGTTCCAGAACAGCTAGGGTTACACTGTGAGATCCTGTCTCGAGAAGAAGGAGAAGGGTGAAGGAGGAGGAGCAAGAAGCCTAAGTGACCTGCGGGAGGAGGGGGGGAGGCTGTGGGCACATCCTGCCATCTTCCTGGCTACACAGGGCCAGTTGGGGCCTTCCAAGGGTAAGCTGGAAGTCCTCTGTGCCAATCAGTGACAGAGCCCAAAGGCCCAGGGATGTACCTCACCTTTACCCGGGGGCGGGGCCTGCTGCCAATCACTGCAGCTCTGCATCAGCACTCCACCCCAAGTCTCCGCAGCTATCCATGACCACCAAGCTTGATACCTACTACACCTACATGACACCTACTGCCTCTACATGACACCTACTATATCCACATGACACCTGCATGGTGCCCAGTGACACTCACCCTCATGGTGCCCAGTGACACCTGTATGGTGCCCAGTGACACCCCATAGTACCCAGTGACACTCCATAGTACCCAGTGACACCCATGGTGCCCAGTGACACCCCATGGTGCCCAGTGACACCCCATGGTGCCCAGTGACACCCCATAGTACCTAATGACACCCCATGGTGCCCAGTGACACCTGTATGTTGCCTATTGACACCCCCATGGCTCCCCCAACTCGTAAGAGATACCCACATGACTCCCTGTGACATGCTGCCCCTAACACGCTCCCCATAAGCCCCCATGATGCCCAAGCCACACACCTTGCTGATGTGGAATTCCACCTTCCGGACGTGTCTCTCCACCAGGCGCACTTGCTGCTCCCGGAATAAGAAGAGTCACTTTAGAAGTGGCCATGTTCCCAGCACCAGGCTCCCACCACCTCACCCCTCCCCAGGATCAGGGTACCAGGCTCAGACCAAAAGAGGATGGCCTTGGGACTCAGTTTCTCTGGCCGTAACATAAGAGGAAGCTCAGGTGTTTTGCCCAGGTGCACCTGGGATGGAAGGCCACCCCAGACAGTCTTACCCACCCTGGAGACAACACAGGGACACGGGCTCACCTTGTCCAGGTCATAGTAGAAGGCCTGCAGAAAAAAGGAGATTATCAGTCTCTCACCACAAGGACACCTGAGCTTCAAGGACAAAGCCAAAGTGGGCAGCCTGGCCATGCTCCACTCATGGCCAGGGACACCCAGGGAAAAAAAAAACGAACTAAATGCGTGCATTATGGGTAAGCCAGTTCTAGGTCTGGCACTATGCCCCTGTATGTCCCAGGCAAGTTACTCAACCTCTCTGAACCTCCCTCTCTTCCTCTGTAAAATAGACATCACTCATTGTAATGGTCAATACCGACTGTCAACTTGACAGGCTGTATCTAGAATCACCCTGAAGACAATCGTGCCTGGGAGGGAGTTTCTAGATTTCATCAACTGGGGCGAGAAGATAGACCCTAAATGAGTGTGGTGGCATCCCAGAGGCCTGGGGTCCTGGGCTACATAGCAAGGAAAAAAGTCAGCTAAATACCAATGTCCGACTCGCTCTGCTTCCTAGCTGCAGCTGCAATGGGCTGCCTCACCCTCTGGATGTCTCGCCTTGAGCTGAAGCTAGCCTTTTCTCTCTTGAGCTTGTCACAACAAGGAGAAGTTGTCGGCACACAATGGACTGTGAGATCACAGAACTCAAGTTCAGCTAAGAAATGAAGCCTTAGGCTAGAGGGATGGCTCGAGGGTTAAGGTGACTGCTGCCAAGTCTGACGACCTCAGTTCGAAGTCTGGGACCCACTGTTGTCTTCTAACCTCCACAGAAACACTGTGGCAGGGGCGTACCTGCTTTGCCTCCTCTCCCTCACACTGAATGAATGAATGAATGAATGAATGAATGAATGAATGAATGAAACACAGTAAGAATGAAGAGCTAGGAAAGATCTGATTGAATAGCTGTCTAATTCAGGCTTCTTGGAAACCCACAAAACCCTCTCTGTGGGGTTCAGGCACTCTGTCCTAGATGTGGGGTCCCCATCCCCCCCAGACACCAGTGTGATATAGCATCGGGCAGTGGAGACTTCTGAGACAGGCCTCTTTATACATTGTCTGCCTGAGAGAGACTTTGAAGGAGTAGGGCTCGGGAAGCGCGTGCTCCCTTGGGGTTAGGTGGTACTAGGACTGGGTGAGGTCTCTGAAGTGCCCCTCCCCTCCCTCTGTTCTGGCCCTCACCCAGTCGCCTACTGAGGGAGGCTCCATGCTTGGTCAGCTCTGCCTTCCCATGTGGCTAACACCCACACGAGACTGAGCCTTCCACCCCACCCAACACCCTAGTTTTCCAAGTCAGTGGACGCTGGGACCCAGAGAGGACTGGGAGCTACTTCGATATTTAGTTCGATGTTTTCTCTCTTTCTGAGTTCAAATCCAGCCCATCCTGAAGGCCCTACACACAAGGCTGAATCTGGAGGAGGGACACGGGGACATAGCTGGGAAGAAGTTCAGAGCATGTGATAAGACATACGAGCTTTGCTCCTGGTGTGTGACCCAGCCAGGATGGGTGACACCTTCTCCCAGGCAGCAGCTGGTGACTTAATCTGATTTGTAGAAATGAAGACAGTCTAAGGAGACACGTGTGTCTCTGACTATCCAATGGTTGAAGCAGCGGATACCAGAGAAATGGGACCTTCTCTGGAGTTCCATGCAGGGCTAAGGAGCCTGATGCGAGGATGTGGCTTCTCAAAAGATTTCACACACGTCTCCAGGATGACTGCAGCCCAGACAGAGTGGTGGGCGGGAAGACACCTCCAGCTGGGGCTACTTAGGCCTCGATTTAAACTTCAGGACCATCAGAATTTTGAGGTGTCCCCTGGGTTCCCTTATTCTTGTTAACACATTGGCTAAGTCTCCCCTTTCTGTTTTCCTCTTTTAATTTGGCTCAGTAGGGGCAGAAAGCTGAACTGACCCAGGACACAGGGTCTGACCCGTAAGTTAAAGAGGGAGAGGGATCAGAGTGACTAGAGACAGGGACAAGGGGTCCCCTGCTGGAGTGGCTGTCCCTAAGCAGGCAAAGCACAGGGCACCTACTGATGACCTAAGCATCTTACAGGGTCACAGGCTTAGAGCTGTCATTGTGTTGTTTGGGTTGCTTGTTGATACACTGAGCGACAGACAACTCAGAGTCTGTGAGCCCTACACCGGCCAAGGCTAAGTCTGGCCTCAGACCGCACCATGATGTCCATAGAAAACTGTCCCCTTGGACACCACGACATACAGGCTCAGTTTGGGGCAGGGCCCGTGACAGAGAAATGGCCACTTTCCTGAATAGCATGAACTGCCTGCTCCTGGTATGTCTGATGGGCAGATTTGGGGATCAGGACTATCAAGACACATGTACCTCTGCAGTCACCTGTCTGACAACTCCTCCCAGAACCACGGAGAGGAAAGTTCACCACAAACACCACGGGCCTCTGGGTGGAGACCACTGACTGTCCTTTGGCTGCTGTGAGCCAAAAGCCATCTTCATCCCGGCCACTCACCAGCCTGGAGCCCCTCTGGGTGTCCGTGTGGCATCCGCACAGGTAGTCCAGTTCCGCCTGCTGTTCACACAGGTGTTCCCTGCAGGGGAGGGGTGGATTTGAGCAGAATGGGGGGGATAGGCCAGCCCTCCCAGCATAACGGGATCCCTCTGTTACCCCAGAACCCCACAAATCAGTCTAGCTGTTACTAGCATGTGGTTAAGATGGCTATATGGATCTTTAAAGACAGGGGAGTCAGGGACAGGCTGAGGAAGGCATGGTGGATAGAAGACAGAGGGAGGCAGAGGCCAGAGGCTGTGAGAACAGGCAGAAGGCTAACAGGGAAGAGAGATGAGACCATGGAGCCAGCGGGAGGAAGGAAGGAAGACCCAGGGGGAGAGAGGAGGAGGATCCAGGAGGAGGGAGGACTCAGGGGGAGGAAGGAGGGAGAACTAGTAGGGAGGGAGGAGGGAGGACCAGTGGGGAGAAGAGAGGACTCATAGAGGAGGGATGGCCTAAGGGGAGGGAGGAGGGGGATGGAGGACTCAGAGGGAGGGAAGAGGGAGGACCCAGTGAAATGTTGAGCAGCAGAAGCAATGGAGACTGTAGCTGAGGTGACAGCAGCCCCTTGGGAGGGAAAGTCCCTTTGACTGACAACCCAGGGCTGGACTCGCTCTGATGATGGGCTCTGTCAGGGCAGCTAGTTGTCTGACCACACTGGCCGGGCTCTGCCCCTCCTCCCTGATCCTGATAAGAGGGGACCCTCGAACCCAGATCCCAGGGTGCTGCAGAGGGCTTCTAGTGTCCTGGATAGATAACAAGGAAGCAGGGTCCAGCACTGCTCTACCAGGGCTCTCCCTCCCCAGGGTTCCGTCCTTCTGTGAGGCCTCAAGGCCAAGGCCACACACCTGTCAGGAGGGTCTCCAGCCCCCGCACTGTCTCTGACAGAGCCTTAGCCTCTCTGACTCTGAGAGCATTATCTAAATTAGATTGAGAGTTTTGAAAACCCGCTCCTTTCAGGGTACCTTCTACCCTCCCTCTTCTGGGGAAAGGTGGTCTCTGCTCTGGTGAGGGTGGCAAAGTGGGTGTGCGCTCTGCTCTGACATTAGGGGACTTAGGTGCCACTATATGTGAGAGACGGCTCCAGGTCATTCCCGTGTAGGGCCAAGGTGTGCCCTTCCTGCTATGACAGTTCCTGCCCAATCCATAGCAACACGGTTCTCTCTGTCTCTGCCTCTCTCTCCCATCTCTGGGTTAATCTTATCAAGATCAGCTTATTAAACATCGGCTCCCCCAGCAGAAGGAGGGACCCAGATAAACTTGTTCATTTCGGTTCAAACTCGTCCTGTGGGGACCCGACTCTCCTACTCTCCGAGCTGGGACACCAGTGCCCTCTCCAGGCTGCACAGCCGTCAAGAGGCTGGAGCCCAGCAACATCTCTCTGTACTCAGAATAAAACCAGCTCTCTTCCAGCGCTGTTTCCAGGGCCACCTCTCTCCTCTCTCCTTCCCATGCCTGCTCCTCCCCAAGCCGCTCCTGGCTCCATCTCACCAACCCCCCCCACACACATGCAGTAAGTCCACCACGAGCCTGTGGCTGGCAGAGGATCTCAAAGCCCTCCTTTCTCACCTCAGAACCTTCCATGGCTCCCACAGCTCACATGGCCCTGTCCCATTGTCCCCTTTACCCCGCTTCTCTTGAGCTAGAGTCTCTGCACTCTGAGGTTTCTGGCCTTCCCATTATCTTCCTCCCCTGTGGCTGTGCCGTGGTGTGGCTGCCCAGGGACGTCCCTTTAAAACATGTTAGACTCGGCCGGGCAGTGGTTGCGCTCGCCTTTAATCCCAGCACTTGGGAGGCAGAAGCAGGTGGATTTCTGAGTTCGAGGCCAGCCTGGTCTACAGAGTGAGTTCCAGGACAACCAGGGCTACATAGAGAAACCCTGTCTCCAAAAAAAAACATGTTAGATTCCTTCCTGCCTCACCTGATTCCCCCGGAGCACCTACACACCTGACATACTTCTCAGTACCACTGTCTGTCACCAGAGACAGTGCCACACAGAAGGGCTTTCTGACTGGTGTACTCCTTAAGTTCCAATACCTCACCATTTGTTCTCGCATCTGCCCAGCCGATCGGCAGCCTTTGACACAGGTTCCCCTGACTGGCTGACCCCCACCCCATCCTGACGCTGTGTGAGCTGAGATCTGAGACCAGAGCCCAGGCTTCCACCCAGGGTCTCTGCATGTGCCCACATACATACACACACACACACACACACACACACACACACACACACACACACACTGTGCATAGGATGTCAGTCTCCAGAGGCCAACACGGTGCTGACAGCTCTGTCTTTCATATCCTTGGCAGTCCCAGACCCTGTGTGACGATCCATCTACCATGAGACCTGAGGCTGTCTACCTGCCTCCCTGCTGCAGCTGAAGTGGCAGCAGCCAGCTGCCCCGTGTCTCTCAGACAGACCCACCATCCTCAGGAAGAGGTGGGAAAGGCACGAGAGGAGGAGCTGCTTCCCACTCACCTGAGGCCTCTCTTCAAAGCGTCAAAGATTTTCTTCACTTGCTGCGGCCGGGGGTCCAGGCACAGCGAACCCTTGCGCAGTGTTCCGTAAGCCTTGGAGGACTTGGCTGGCAGCCGGGACCGCACAGAGTTCCTGTTGATGGACTTTCTGTGGGAGGGGACAGAGAGTCAGGACAGCTGGCTGGGTTCCACTTCCATCACCTCCACGATGCATGGTCTTCAGCGAGATGGGGTTCTCGGGGCCTCAGTTTCCTCATCTGGAAAATGGGAGGCCTGGGTTTGACAATGAAGCGGACAATAACAAAAGCTCAGCATCAGAAATGAGTTTTCTGTGCCGGACCCCATGAGTGGCACGTTCTGTGCAGGCAAAGCAGCATCCACAAGGCTGAATCATAGCCCCGGGTTCCTGCAGGATACAGAGAGAATCTCTGTGCACGGTGTAAACACATTTACCTGTCGACAAAAAAGTCTTTGCCCAATGAGCTCAGTCAGGAAGGAGGAGGAGGAAGTTCTGAGAGAGAGAAGAGAGAGAGAAATATTCTGGAAGTTAGGTGTGAGAGATTCACCTGAACTCTGAGGAGACAGACCAGATACATGAAACTGAGAAGGTAACCAGCCATGTGGCACTCAGAATAGAATAAATTGGATTATTGAGCTATGAGTAGTTGGGGACATTTGTGTATGAAATAGTAAATCTCAGATTTGTTATTTCAGGGAACTTAAGGGCAGGTAGGAAAAAGCCGCAGTTACAGCAGGACACAGGCGCCTGCTCAGCTCTAGCTTCTCCCGTGGCTTCCCTCAGGCACGGACCCCAACTCTGCTTGTTCACTTGTGGTTTTAGAGAAAATGGCTTTGATGGTTGGTTGTAACTGTCAAACCGAAACCATGTGTAACCAACCACCTGGGAAGAGTCTTGGTGAGGGCTGATCCAAATCAGGTTGGCCAGTTGGCATGTCTGGGGGGAGGGGGGTGTCTTCATGATCTTAATCGATATAGGGAGAGCCAGCCGGGGAGTAGGCGGCACCATTCCCTAGGTTTGGGCACTGACTGTGCTGGGCAGAGAAATCTGGGTAGTCGGCCTGCATGCATTCATTTCTCTCTGCTCTTGCTTATGGAAGTGATATGAGCAGCTGCTTCAGGTTCCAGATGCCCTGACTTCCCTCTCAGGATGGGCTGTGACCCGGAAGTGTGAGCTAAATATGCCTCTTCTCCCAGAAGTTGCTTTTTGTCAAGATATTTTCTCACAGCCACAAAAACTCAGCCAGGACCGTGGGCTAACGTGTCTGTGTGCACACATGTGCCCTTGACCTGACAGAGGCCGGAGGACTAGGTGGGCAGACTTCAGCATCACTTTCAGCTGTCATCAGACTGGGTGGTCCTCACTGTTCCAGCCTCGGGACTATGAAGCAACTGTATCTAGAGCCAATGCCACGTTGGTTCTTAGAAGAAAGCCACTAGGCCTTCTCAGCAGCTCCATCCACTCCAGGAGGCAGAAGCCTGGACGCTAGGGACAAGGAGGAGCCATTGACTGAGAAAGGAGAGCATGGAGAAGGGTGGTCGGGCAGAGGGGAAGACCCCATCCCCATTTCAGACCCATCAGTCATGGCCGTGGGCTTCTGAACAGAAGGATAACAGCTTATTTAAGCCCCTGCCCTCTTTAGTCAAAGCAATTTCCCTGGTGCTAGCACGTGCCCCCAACCTCCATCTGCCATCTGTAACAGGGAAGCTGAGCCCCCATTCTGTGATTGACACAGAAGATCAATCCTTTATACATTGAGCTGACATGAACAACTGCGTCCAAGTCATGTGTCTCCCGCATTGGCAGTCTGGATAATAGATGCTCAACTAGCAGTGTGCTATCCCTAAGCAGGGAAGGCTATGGCCATAGGGGCGGGAGGACTGAGACATCTGGGTGGAAGGGCCAAGTCCCAAACCCTCTTCCAGGAGCAGGAGGACCTGGCAGGGTGTGGGGCACAGGGCACAAGTACAGGGTGATGACTCACTACAGAATGGTCAGCTCAGATTGCTAACCCCTCCTCAACTTACGGGACCCGAGACTGCATTGCTGCTCCTTCCCAAGCCATCTATGCCGACTGGTCCCCAGGCCACACGAGGATTGCTGACTGCACCCTGACAACTAGGAGCCCAGGAACTCAAAGCCAATGTGAACAGATTAGTGAGATCCTACTTTAATAAAGACACAGCTATCTTAAAAAACAAACCGAACCAAACAAAAAAGATAGTCTCATTTGTTAGATAAGTGTGATATGTGACCCTCCGCCTCTGGGGTCACTTAGCTCTGAGCTTTTGGGAGTCACCGACACACTGAAGACCCATCCCTTCTAATGTTTCTGGACTTGTTCTTCCCTCTCTCTCCTCCTCTCTCCTCTCTTCTCTCTTAGATAAGATCTCTTTGTGTCACCAAGGCTGATGCCAAACTCAAACTCACAGCAATCCTCCTGCCTCAGCATCTCAAGTGCACTTTAATAAAAAACCAGAAACTGCAGGGCTTGTCTATCCAGATAGGAGGTCACTGAGAGCCCTGGCGGTCCAGTCCTAGTGAACCGAGCCGAGGGGCGGGACACAGGGACATGGCTCTGCTCTTCCCTCGGCCCTGAGAAAAGCCACTAGGCTAGTTCCGGCTGGGTGAGATGCTAAACATTCCACAGATGGGAGACACGGCACAGACATGTGCTTACTCAAGCCCTGTCACTTGTCACTCTGTTTTGGGACTAACCCACGCCCCAAGTCCCTGAAACTGACAACCCAGCACCATACCAAACTGCCCTGACCCTGGGGCATGGGGGTGGGGGGCTGTGCCGGGCTGATTCAAACCCCAGCCCCACAGCTCCAGGCCTTTAACCCACTCGGCCTCAGTCTCCTCCCCAGAAGGATAATGAAGTCTGCCCCTTGACGGTGTGACAATCACTCAGCAGACACTTGCTAAGTCCCCCGTGTGGCAACCACCATTTCAGGGGCTAGGACAGGACAGAGCAATCCCCAAGAGAGACAGACACCTGCCCTGAGAGATATGGGCCAGCTGGTGCAGTCAGTGTCTGGCTCTCCCACCACCAAGCTGTGTGGCCCTGGGCAAGTAATGCAGTCTCTCTGGGTTGCAATTGTCTCTCTGTGAAGTGGGGTCCAAGGCTGGTAAACAGCAGGGACACATGCCTGTGAAGCTAGAGAGAAGTTTGGAACAAGCCTATCAGATAGGACCTGATGCCGGGAAGGAAAGAGAACAAAGTGGGCAGGGAAGAGGTTCCCCCAGTGGGTGGGGAGGGGCTCCCCCAGTGGGTGGGGAGGGGCTCCCCCAGTGGGTGGGAGGGGCTCCCCCAGTGGGCGGGGAGGGGGCTCCCCCAGTGGGCGGGGAGGGGCTCCCCCAGTGGGCGGGGAGGGTGCTCCCCCAGTGGGTGGGAGGGGGGTCCCCCAGTGGGTGGGGAGGGGGGTCCCCAGCAGTGACTGGGAAAGGACATGCCAGCATTGCCCAGTTCCTGACACTGACATTCAAACAGGCTATAGTTAAGTGACTTTCCAAAGCCCCTCCCTCCCGTCCTCTCCCCCTCCCCTGAGGCCACATCACCCACCTCTTGGACCGGGCCCTCCACAACGTTGCCATCTCAGGCTCGGACAGGGCAACACTGCACACAAGGGGTCAGGTAGGTTCTGACAGAGGAGAGTCCAGGCAGCCAGCGAACAGTGAGGTGGGAGGTGGCTCTGGGTGGGGCTGCAGCTTACTTCAGGGGTTCACAGTGCCCCTCGGCCCACCCCTCCCCTCTCCCTCTGCCTCTCCCTGGACTCCGAGGCTCAGAGCCCAGCTCCGTCACTGAGCCTCTGAGAGCAGTGGTTCCGAGGGCTGGCACGGCGCAGCCTGGATGGGGAAATGAGGCGCGCGTAGCATGGCCGGCTGTGTCACAGGCTGGGAGCAGTTCTGGGGGTGGATGTGTCACCAGCCTCATGAGGGCTCAGTAAATATTAAACAGCCCAGGCCTGCCAGACAGGCTTCTAGGCACGTGCAGCCTGGCGTCCAGTGCTCACAGGCAATCAAGCAGGCTCTGCCTGCCATACTGTCCTCAGCCTCACTCCGACTGTGCCTGGTCAGGGTCTGTAGCAGGCAGGGCCCTGCACGCATGCGCACATGTAGAACCTGCCCGGGTCTCTAGGCAGGGTAATAATCCCTGGACCGACTGCACAGACTCCTAGCACTTCAACGAGGCTGACCATTGTCCTGCCCCATGGTGGAGGGCAAGGACAGCCTTACCATCCTAAGGCTCAACTCTCGTGCTTTGAACACTATTTCCCACCATCATTCCATGGGTCTTTGAGCCTGTCCCCAGGAACCATTTGATAACCTACCCCCAATCCTGGCTTCAGAGTACCTCTCTGACAGTCCTTGGAGGACTGACTGCCCTGGATGCCATGCCTGTCAGTGGAAACTACTGGGTCACTGTCAGCACCTGACCAATAACCAACCCAATCCCCGCCCCCACCCCCATCCCCCCCCTCCCCACCCCCCCCCCCCTGCCTAGCCTGGAAAGGGAAACGACTTTATTACACAATCAATTACATCTTAGTACTAAATTCTGTCAGATAACTTGCCCAAGTAAATTCTATATCCACAGGGTAGAAAGCCCTGGCTAGCCCAAGAGTCGGGGTGGGACAGGATGGTGTGCCCCACCCTGAGCGGAGCCCTGCTGGGTCATTTTGTATCACCCGTCCTGGTGTGGTCCCCTCACCTCTGTCTGGTGAGCAATCTGGAATCAGAGGCAGAGGTGAGCCCTGAAGCCCAGACACCGGGGAGACGGAGAGACACAGCACGTTAACAGTTAGGCAGGGGCTACAGAGATCCCTCAGCAGGTAAGAGATGGTGCTCCTGCAGAAGACCTGGGTTGGATTCCCAGCACCCAAGTGGCAGCTCGTGTATAACTTCAGTTTAGGGGATCCAGCGCCCTCTTCTGGCCTCTTTGGGTACTGCATGTATATTGTACATGCATATGTACATGCAGGCAAAACACAGGTAGATATAAATTAAAAAATAAATCGAAAACAAACAAACAAAACCCCCAACTATGCCTCTTTCCTATTACCACAGGAAACCTTCCTCATCTTAGACATGGGGCTGCCCAGGCTGAGTCTGGACGAGAGCCACTCAGGACCTCAAGCGTAGCTAAGGTCTAGCAACCTCTATCAGGGCTCGCTTCTCTAGACCCCATGCAGATACTGCATGTACCTGGCTGACGGCCGTGATCCCAGGTATCATAACAGAACCAGTCACCTTCATCTTCCAGGAGGCCAGGGACAGCCGAGCTGGGGAATCATTGGAACATTTTGGACAGAAGTCCTGACGGGACTTGGGAGACAGGTCTCACAGATATGGGGTGTTCTGAGACCCGAAAGCAGCAGGGTGGAAACGTAATGTGTGAGCATCACCAGGTGGCTAGGAAGAGCACTTTGTCTGTCACAGGACCTCATGGTGGGCAGCGGCCACCTCCTCTCCTACTGAACTACACAGGGCCTTCTGTGCCTCAGCGGACCAGCGCAGAGATGGTCCCAGGCTATGTGCTCCTTGGACGGCTTACACACAGACCCCACTGGGGTCCAAGAAGGCCTAGGCAGAGGCAGCATGGAAATGTCCAAGCTGAGAAATAACATCTGTTTCCTCCGGTCCCAGGCAGTCACTCCCCAGAAGCATTTATGCAATGTCTACTGTATATCTTCCTCACAGTAGCACCATCTCTCCAAGGCCAGTGACTACAACCGATCACCACAGGTTTTAGGCCAACTCTCTCCCATCCAGAACCTCTGCTTAAGCCTTCGCCGGTCCCTGATACTGAGGACAAGTCCCCTACAGTGTTCCCTCTCTCTCTTACCGTGGCTCACGTGCCTCCACAGCCTGCCTGCTGCTCCTCATCACCTCAGGGCCTTTGCACTTGCTGTCTTCTCCACCCCCCCCCCACCACCAACCTCCATCACCACAATCAGCTCCTGCTGAATGAAGCCACTGCCCTGCAAGCCCTCGGGAGGCACTACCAGCCTCTGCCCCCTGTTCTGGGTCCAACATAGCACCACCCATGGCTGAGATGACATGATATTGTTTGCTCTTGTTCCCCTGGTAGAGACTCCCCTGGGTCTCTCTCCACAGATGTCTGCTGAGGAAGGAGGGTTCCTTCTTACGTGCTCCACTGAGGCAAGCATCTCAGTTCTGGTAGTACACTCCTCTGGGCAGAGTCCAAATGGGGCCAGGCCAGGGCAGAGGGTGGCCTGCAAACAGCCTTACAGGGCAGTTGATGGGTGGATGTGAGGTGCCTGGCTGGGCTGGACATGGGGTTCTCCCCACCCCAGGACATGCTGTGACAACAGGAACTACCCAGGGAATTGGCTGGGACACACAGCATATACAGGGCCTGAGAGACAGAGAGGCCATCGTGGCTGGAGCACAGGCTAACCCAGGGCCACTGAACAGCCTGGCAGCCGGAGAGGGCCACTGGGGTTTTTAAGCACAAGCGTAGGTGTGTGACATTGTGGGAATTGGTTGTTGATCAGCTGACTGGCCAGCCAGGCTCTGCACTGATCTGCACAGGTGCTGTTTGGCTTCAGCATTTCCAGGCTACCAGCCAGGAGGTGGCTTCCAGGGTCTTGTTCGGTACCCAACTAGGACAACAGACCCTGGGGTGGTGGCCTCATCAGGACGGGAGGGAGCATGGGATGGAGCGGCAGGCATAGCCTAGTCCTCTTGACCCATGTGACCCAGTCAGCTACTCCTCAGAAAGCCACACCCCCCAGTTCCTGGGGTCAGCTCCCCTTCACAACCATACAGGAAGCCACACCCCTCCCCTGTTCAAGTGAGGAAACCTGGGCTCAGAGAGGTGAAGTCACTAGCCTCAGGTCATAGAGCCAGGACAGGAGGCCTTGTGTCCAGGCTACTAAACAGGAAGAACATTCCTTTCTACCTTACCCCAAGGAGGCTAAGGCCAATTAGGAAGACATTTTGCTGTGTGACCCTGGACGATGGAGCCACCTCTCTGAGCCTGTTTTCTGATTGGCCAGGTGGTGATAAACTCAACAAGCAGGTTGACTATGGAAGCCTTTAAGATGGTGTGAATCAGGCTGGTGGACGCGATCTGCGGGCACACACGTACCCCACATAGTTTGATGTTCCAGGCTGCTGGCTGGGCTCTGTGTCCCCCACCCCACCCCCACCCCCACCACCATCCCCATGACACTTACGAGACCCTTCGGCTTTGTGCATTGCTGAAGCCAGCGAAGGAGGCGCTGCGGCCCACGGTCCCCACCGCCCCGGCATCCCCCGGAGACAGGAAGCGCAACCGCACAGACATGGCTGTCACCTGAGAGGAGAGGACAGGGAAGTTAGCATGACTGGACAGTCTGCAACAGCGCCCGAGCATACCGGCCCCCTTCCACTCACACAGGAGCAGGGTGCAGCACGTGAGGTGGGGGAACAACGTGGGGGAAGCCTGGGGCAAGTGGCAGTTATGAGGTTCAAAGCCAGGCTTGTTTATCCTAAGGCAGAGCCCAGCTCCACAGCTGTCCTGTGCTCCCCTGCTGTACACACACCTACAGAGCCAGCACTCAGCACCTACTGTATACAAGCTGACAACTATACACAGTACACCAAATGAGACAGCATGGGCAAAGGCCCTGTGGCACCAGAGGATCTGCTCTAACCCAGAAACAGAGCAGGGCTGCAGCTCCTGGTAGAACCGGAGAGGCCACAGAACACAGTTCCCCAGACAGTCAGGTCCCCCAGGAGGTTTTGGCCTTCCTGCTGGGCAGAAGTAGCTGGGAGCCAGAGTAGACTTGAAACAGCAGTGACAGACAGTGGCCCTGGGCCCGCTGCCTGTCTCCGATCCAGGCTGTAATGAGGCCAGCCCACAAAACCTGGCTGCCGTCTCTTTTTTCCAAACCATCTCCAGGATGGAAAAATGTCCGTGCGTCCCTGGGGATCACAGCACTTTGAGCTGAATCTTCTAGCACAGTCGGAAACTTCTTCATATCTAACCTAAATCTCTGCTGCTGCCGCCTCATACTTTGCTCCTTAGCCAGGGTGGTGCCAGTCTAAGGATTCCAGGGACCCCACTGCCCACACACCACCACAGGCATCTCCAACCACGGGGGCTCCTTCACTGTACTAGAACCCGCCCCCACCCCATCTCTTTCACTTCCAAGCCTTGGTTCACGCTGGGGCCTCTGTCCACAGCTCCCTCGGCTGACCTATTGGTCTTGCATCTCCTTTAGAGTCTGTCCCTCTCAGGGGTCCACAGGTCCATATTGTACCTCTGCACTCCTACCCCAAGGTCACCCCACAACACGGTGTTCAGGAAGGCATAGGAAGCACAGAGCTAACCTCAGCTCCAATCAGAGCCTTGCCATGGGCCTCCATGTCTCAACTGTAAAATGGGCTCAGTGGTTGTCAGAGGGACCAAGAAAAGACGTGCTAGGAGTTCCCCGTGTACAAGGGTGTGTACTGTGCATGTGTGTGTGCATGTTGCGTGGGGGGGGGTGTTAAAGACTCACTGGGGAGTGCAACTGACTGGGGAACCAGAGCCCTGAAAATTATAAGGTCTATAAAAGTAGCCTGCTCTAATGAAGGCGACAGTCAGTGTCTGCTGAGGCCTTGCTGCTGCCCGGGGCCCTGCCCTTCCTGCACACAGATGGGCAAACTGAGGCCATGTGAGCTATGAAGCCCCGTGATAGACGTAGCAGATACATTTCCTTATCAGTCCACACTGTCTTCTAAGGAACAGAAGCAACTGGTGGCTAAACTCCACAGACGGTGAAACTGAGGCTCGGAGATGCAGCTAGGACCCTCTGTGGACCCTAGTGGAGAATCAACAAAGCCAGCTTGGAACCTAGAAGTGTGTGTCACATCTAGCATCCAAGTCTCACCTCTGGGGGACATCAGCACACACACACACACACACACAACACACACCCCAGAGGAGAACCCCCGTCCTTGCCATCGGCTTGTGTCAGCTCAGGGAGGTACTTGAGCTGCTGGCATCCCCTTCCTGGTCCTCAGTAAGCCACAGTGGGGATTACGAACACTCCAGCCTGGGCTGTACCCACTCTGCTAGGTGTCACCAACTCGCCAAGGCTCCTGCCCTTAGCCCAGCCCAGGATAGCTGCCATCTTCTCCCACTGTTGGGCCAGGGAAAGAGGAAGCCAGGAGAGGAGCCACCCTGGGTCTCCAAAGCCTTCACTCAGGAATAACAGGTGCTAACAGTCCTGGTCTCTGACGGTGACAGCCTTGTCCCTTCCAGGGTTAGGACAGGAGGCTGAGGCTCCCCACAGGCCAGCACTTGAGACCCTGCTGAGACCGTGACCTCACAAGGAATCTGCTCTAAGGGGACAGCGTGCACAGGCCTGCATCTTACTCTGCAGTTGGCCCGTGGATTGGCTTCCTGTCAGTCACACCTCTGGTCCCAGTCACCTCTCTGGGGTAGCCTTCCTGGGCATCTCCTGTTTGGGAGTCTCTAGCTCTGGGCTGGGGTCAGACCCATCTGTCCTCAGAAACCTTGGATCCTGGAGTCACCATAGACGGGCAGTGGAACTTGCTCTCCTCCTAGGCCCCACCTCATCATCAGGGAACTAAGACCCCAAAAGAGGCTGAGGCTACCCCCTATCACCCCAGCATCCCTAAAATAAAGACCAACCAGCAAAGTGGGCAAAAGGCAGACAGAGAGCTAGGTGGGACATTTGTGATTTTCAGGCTACAAGCATCTGTCACCATTGTCAGCTCAACCACTTCAGAACTAAAGGACATGTTATTGATTTTATTCCTCTTGTAGTCTGGATTTCACATAGTACAGGCTAGCCTTGGACTTTCTATGTAGTTAAGGCTGATCCTCCTGCCTCTACTTCTTGGGGTTACCAGCATTCACATACATACCTGCTTGACGTGGTGCTGAGCCAAGCCCTGAGGGATGCTGGGCGAGCACTCTACCCATTGAACTACATCCCAGTCCCACATCCATGTCTATGGTGGCAGTCTTGGGCCCTGCAGACACGCCCCTGTGACTTCCACACTCCAAAGGCCTCCAGCCCATAGCCTGTTCTCCGCTTGAGGCTGGACCACTCACCTTGGTCCATAATCCCAAAACAAGTGCTGTTATCACTCTCTCAAATAAAGGAACTGAGACTGGGGTTGGGAAGATAGCCCAACAGTTAGGAGCACTTGTGGCTGCTCTTGCAGAGGACCTGGGCTCAGTTCCCAACACCCACATGACGGCTCACAACCATCTGTAACTCCAGTTCCAGGGGATGGATACAACACACTCTTCTCGCTGACCTCTGAGGCTCCTGCATGCACATGGTGCACAAACACGCACTTGGCCTCTCTCTCTCTCTCTCTCTCTCACAAATCCTTCAAAAGAAAAGAAACTGAGGCTGCCATTTTAGAACCTGGGAAGCTGAGGCAAAAGGATTGCTGTGACTTCTGGGCAAGCCAAAGCTACAGAGTCACTGTCTCAAGCCAACAGTACAAAACAAAAGAAAAAGGCTGGAAGAGAGTACGGCTCCTCTGAGGTCACTGATAGGAAACTCCAGAGCTGGGACTCGAACCAGGCACTCTGGGTCCTGTGTCTGACACCGGGGCGGAGCTGTGCTCACCTCCCCAGATAAACTGATGAGCCCTCCTCCTATGAACCAGCAGTGGAGGGAAGGGAAGAGACAGGACTGAGGCCGGGCTGGGAAGGGCCCTGGCCACATAACAACTGAGCTGTGAGGCCAGCAGCGCCCCCTCCTGGCCGGCCAGGTAAAAAAACGCTAGCCCCTAATCTTCCAGCTCAGGAGTTCACGGAGCGGCTTCTGATGAGCCCCGGAGGAATATTCTATCGTTCCCGATGTTTGCATCGGGCTTGCACACAGAGGGCAGCAAAAACTCAAAGCAAGGTGAACAACTGGGCCCTTGGAGATCCCTTGGCTCATCTAATCACCTCTGCTGTGGCTGGCATTAACCCCAAAGCTTCTGGATGGGAACAGGTCTAGGGGTCCCTGGGGAGGCCCTGATTCTGCAGGGAGACCCTTGAGTGGCCGCCAGCTGTCTGCAGGAAGCAAGGTGAGCGGTCAGAACCCTCTGAGCCCTTGGGTGGAGGAGCAGACTTAACAGCTGCAGTTTCCAAACCTTTGGTGGCAGCCAGAGGAGCCAGCCAGCGTCTTCTCTCTGTCCCCCTGCAGCCTGGTTCTGGTTGGCACCGCTGGGACCCTGCAGACCAGTTGAAGGTGGCTTCTCATGGACCTGTTTCCCCGATTCTGAGGGACCCTGGGGACAGTCATGGGCCTCTGCCCCAGGTGAAGCCAGAATAAACAGAAGTCAGTCTGGCCACAGTCACTCCTGCATCACCACCCACCAGAAACCTGCAATTTCACCTCATTTTGAGGTAAAGTGGCTAAATTTAGCGTGGTGGGTTTGTGGGTCTGGGCTGCTTTTATGCCGGAGTCCCTCACTTATGGCTGTTTTTTTCTCTCCTAAATGCTGGCCAGGGCTTGAATTGCCTTTGGGAGTTTCTGAAATAGCTCCCTTGGTATAGCCTGAGAGGAACTGGTAGATCAGACCCGGATGGGAGTGAGCCTAAACAGGAGAGGCAGATGACCCAGCAGAACACCCTGGAATCAGACCGTCTGACCCAGAGGGGCCTGAGGGAGGGAGCTAACCTCTCGTTTTACCGCATGCTCACGTGACTTGCCTGGAAGATCGAGAAGAACAAGAACTCTTCCCCAGCAGAGTGGATCCACTGCCCCATCAAAACCCTTCACTGGGGCTGCCCCAGGGCCTTTGCACTGGCTGCCCTTCCACCTGCCATCTGAGGTCACTGCTTTACAGAGATCATCCTTGAGCAAGCTCTGGCTGGTGGAGAATCCTCATCCCTCATTTCACTAACGCCCTTCTGAGGACTTGAGATCCTGCATACCTGCAGGTCAGGGCTCACTGCTTCCTTCATAAGAATATCCGCTCTCAACCTGGACCATTTCTGTTCCACGCACACCTCCGGAGTGACCTACTCGTGACTGGACGAATGACAGACGGATATGCCTGAGACTTCTCCCTCCATGGTCTTGTTCAGTGAGTATATACTGTCTATTGTACACAGGCCCCGGGCACCCCAGGAATCCTCCTGTCTCTGCCTTCCCAGAGTTGGGGTTACAGCCACATGCTGGCATGCCTAGCTTCTAGGAGGTCAGGATCATAGAAAACAAGTCTGGTTTCATTTGGTGGTTTTGTTGAGTTTGGGGGTGGCAGTGGTTTGGTGTCATTGGGTTTTTGATCTGAGGTCTTGCTATGCAGCCCTGACTTATCTCTAATGTACCATTCTCCAGCCTCTGGCTCCGAAGCACTGAAGTAGAGAGCATGTGCCACCACACCCGGCTGCTGAATTATTTTAAGGAAACCTCTGTTTAGAGCAGACTGTGTGTTTATGTCTAACAGGTGGTAAATACAGGCCTTGGCACAGCACAGAGTTCCTGGCCTGGCCTTGCCCCTGGCTGCCTTGCCATCCTGGTAGCCAAGAGGACCAGGGATCCCTCTGCCCAGCACAGTCCATGGCCCAGACACCTTCCTGCTCAGTCTGTGTCCGATCCGTGACTCTCAAACCTCACAGACTCACTCAGGGCCCGTACTGTGGGTAGACAGGTGGGTCCCTCAATGGCTACTACAGTACCTTGTCCACGTCACAGGGTATGAACACAGCCATCCACGGCTAAACATGGGAAAGAGGGGAAGGCTAGCCCATGGTTGGCCCTAAGAGGAAAATCATGCGGTCCTTGGAATATATATGACATAGAGAGATGGCTGACACCATCTGGGGCTCTGTGGTGGCAGAGAGCTTGTCTCGCATGCACGAGACCCTGGGTTCAGTCCTCAATGCCAGTGAAGAGCTATTGGGGAAAACTTCTAAGGTCAACCTCTGGCCTCTGCATGTGCCGATGCACACATACATACATATATCACCCACACCACATACCACACACACACACACCACATATCACACATACACACATACCACACACACATACACCACATATCACACATACACACACACACACCACACACACACATACCACATACTACACACACACATACTGCACACACCATACCACACATGTACCGCACACACCACATACATATACACCACACCACACACCACACACACCACACACACTACACACATGCACACACCACACATATACCATATGCACACACATACATGCACATACCATACACACACCACACATACACACACACCATACACATACATGCACATACAACACCCCACCCACACACACACACACCATACACACACACACCACACATACACCACACACACATACATGCACATACCACACACTATACATACACACATACCACACACATGCATGCACATACCACATACACATACACACACACCACACACACACATGCACACCATCCACACCCACACACCACTCACGCATACATGCACATATCACACACCACACATACACACACACACTACACACATATATGCACATACCATACACACACACACCACACATACACACACACCACACACATACATGCACATACCACACACACACCACACATACACACACACCACACATACACACACACCACACATATACATGCACATACCACACACACACACACACACGTCTGTGTCTGTATGTGCACAGGTGCAAAACATCGATGTGAACATGCACACACCTAAAATAGATGCACACGACCGAGCCTCCCCGTGTCCCTGCTGCTGTTTTAGAGCGGACTTGTCATCTGTGAAGCTTCTGAGCTGTGGACCTCAGCAGGAGTTCACCATAGCACCCGGAGAGTCTTCATGTTTGTAAATCCTGCCAGTGCTGGAAAAGCAGTTTCCAGCAGGGCACTGCCTCTAGGGGGCGCAATGGAGCAGCAGAGGGAGCCTGGCTTTCCACACCTCATTACACTTCTTATCATTTTACATATAAGTATATTTACATTATATATAAAAGTACGTTTGTTCTGTGTATCCTGCATGCCTAGAGTCCACAGAGGTCAGAAGACAACATCAGATCCCTTCGAACCAAAGTTACAGATGGCTGTAAGTCACTGTGTGGGTCCTGGAAATCGAACCTAGGTTCTCGCAAAGAGCAGCCACTGTTCTTAACTGTGAACCAGCTCTTCGGCCATTCCCCACCCACGCTACTTCATTTTTGTTGTGGTTTTTTTTTTTTGTTTTGTTTTGTTTTGTTTTTTGAGATAGGGTCTCTCCACGTCGCCCTGGCGGTCCTAGAGCTTGCTATATAGACCAGACTGGCCTCCAACTCACAGAGATCCGCCTGCCTCTGCTTCAGGGGCGCTAGGATTGAAGACGTGCGCCACCGCATCTGACTATATCCCTTGTGCTTTGCATGTTGGGCCACAAACAGGAGCATAAAAATGATTTAAAAATCAACCACAACAGGGCTGAGATGTAGCCCAGGGTACCGCCGGGCAGCACAAAACCCTAAGTCCCATTTCCAGCATCATAATGAAAAACAAACAAAATCCCTGGACGCGGCCAGGCAGAAGGAGAAAGGGGCTTGCTGCCCGAGCCTGGCAACCCCAGCTTCATCCTGGAACGGACATAAGGATGGAGGGAGGGAACTGACATAAGGCCTCCACACACACACCATGCGTGCACGCCACCCCTGCAATAATAATAATTGGGAAAAAAATCAAATACTAGACTTGAGGGTTATCTTAGTGCAAATGACACACGGCTACATTTGGTTAAGCAAAATAAGATTATGCTTTTTTCAAAAATTCCTTAGAAACATTTTTGACACTAAGAATGTGATATTTTACATCTGTTTTTATATTTTAAAAAAAGTACAATTCTTCTGGTTTTTTCCTGTGTAAAGAGTAAACAAATCACTGCCCTTGGTTTGGTCAAGGCACAAGGTATACAGCACGGGTACGTACAAGGTGCTCATGGCAGCGGGGTAGTAATCGGAGTGTGTGCATGTGCGCGTGCATGCGTGCACTCACACACGCACAGTGGTTTTATTGCCAAGTATATCAATTAGGTATTTTTTTTCTTTTTCTTTTTTCTTTTTGGGACAGGGTCCCTCTACATAGCCCTAGCTCTCCTGGAACCCACCATGTAGATTCATCTGGACTCAAACTCACAGAGATCCGCCTGCCTCTACCTTTCTAGTGCTGGGATCAAAGGCGTGCACCACCACTGCCCAGCCTTTGATTAGGTATTTCTTATAAGAATTTCTCAAGCCAGATGTGGTGATGCACGCCTGCCTGTACTATCGAGGTAGGGGGCAGGCAGAAACTTCTGGGCCAGCCTCAGCTACACAGAAAAATTTGAGAGTAGCCTGGGTTGAGAGAGAGGCCAGTCCAGGACCTGGGCCCCAGCCCAAGAGCAGCCCTGGCCCAGCGCAATCTGCGCAGGGAAGCGAGGAGAGGTGGGTCTTCCATCTCTTCATCTCCCTTTTCTTGTTCCCTTCTCAGAGACTATGCTAGATGGTCAATTCACCATCCCATCCAACAGGGTGATTTCCTTCCAAAGGGACAGAATATTTTCTAGAACCTAGTGTTCTCTCTCTCTCTCTCCCTCGCCCTCTTCTCTCTCTCTCTCTCTCTCTCTCTCTCTCTCTCTCTCTCTCTCTCTGTCTCTCTTCTGTGTGTGTGTGTTGGTTTTGGAGTGCAGGAGATGGAACCTAGAACCTTCCATCTGCTGGGCAACAGTTCCCCCCTTAATATGACTCTCCAGCCAGCCCTTAGAATTCAAACCTCTATTTCCAACAAAGGAGACACCTACTGGCCACCTCCGGCATTGCATCCTTGCTCCACATTGCATCCATCCACAGGGACAAATGCCCATCCAAAAGGAGGGTGAGGCCCTGTTCCCACGCTCAAGTGGGGTCAGTGGGTCCCAAGCACAGAGCAGATGTGTGTGGCTGAACAGTTTGGGCTGAAACTATAACCCTGGAATTTCCAAAGTATTGCAGAACATTCTAGGCTGACCCTAGAGTGGATCGTGAACTGTTTATTAATTAGTTCCCTATTTGCCAAACATTCTTGCCTGGGTCTCCCAGGAGATGGTTTGGTTGGGAATGCGTGGCAGCTGAGTGGAAATCAACAGAGGAAGAATGTTTGCTCACAGAGAGGTAGATCTCACGAGGAGAGAGAGCATGGCCAAAGTGTGCGTGTGTCTGTGTGTGTGTCGTGCTTGCGCATGTGTGCTTGTGTGTGTGTGTAGGTCAAAGGGCAACCTCAGGCTCTGGTCTTCCCTTCCACTGTGTTTGACACAGGGTCTCAGCACTGCAGTGCACTAGCTCACTCACCAGTTCCCACCTCCCTGCAGGAACTCTGAGAAGATGGTTCTCACTACCTACCACAGCTGGCTTAAGCGGGGTCTTCACACCTGTATGGCAAGTGCTTAACCTGTCCATGCCATCTCCTCAGCCCCGGTACTGAACTTTGAGTTTCTGTGAAAAAGAAGGATGACACCTAGGAATAAACTAGAATTTGGGGCTCTTTGAAGACAGCTGATAACATGTGGGACAGGCGTGTGCCTCGCTCACCCACTGTAGGGCTGCCAGGGGCCACCTGGGTTACAGCAACACCTTTCACACGGACTCCCAGATGACCCATGTGGGGGCCACTCTCCCTGCAGCCCTGAACCAGAAAGGAGGAGGTAGGGCAGTGTCTGCTGGGGATGGAGGGGCAGCGGTGGAGTGGGGGTAGTAGTTTGAGGATAGTTGAAGTTTTTTTGGTTTTGTTTTATTTTGGGTTTATCTTACTAAGTCATGAAGTCAAGGCTGGTCTGGAACTCACCATGTAAACCAGGCAGCGTGTTCATATACATGTTTCTACACACATAATAATAAAATCATAATAAACAGAATCCAGGGTGTACCAGACCACTCCTATGAGTCCCAACACTTGGGAGACTTTGGTATGAGGATTTTCATGAATTTGGGACCAGCCTGAGCTACAGAGGGAGAACTTATCTCAAACAACAGAAAATTAGCAAGTCAAACTGGTTCTGGTGAGCCCAACTTGTCATCCGAGCTAATCCAGAGGCTGAGGCAGGAGGATCCCAAGTTTAACAGTTTGATAAACATAGGAAGACCCTGTCCCAGGATAAAGTTTAAAAGTGAGTGGCTGGGAGTATCCATAGCTTAGTGGTAGGATGCTTGCAGGAGACCCTGGACTCAATACTTAGTAGGGGCCTGGTGGTACAGTCCTGTAAAGAAGAATCAGGAATTCAAGGCCAGGCTGAGCTACATAGAGAGTTCAGCAGCCTGAGCTACAAGAGACCCGTCTCAAAACAAACAACAAAAACCTTAATTAAAAGAAAAAGATACAAAAGAAAGAAAGAAAGGAGAAAGAAAATCAAGAAATAGACGGAGTGTGTTTCAGTGTGAAAACACAGAACGGGGACAGCCCGGAGCTAGGCGGCTCCATACCGGCTGTGGCATGTGGCACAAGCTGATGTGGGATCACTGAGCTGCTCTAAAGGTCCCCTCTGACAAGTTCGGACCTTTGCTTGGGCCAGCACCCAACCCAAAGCTCACACCCGCCCTACCCCTCCCCACCACACAAGGTTCTGACCTCATATTCTGTATTCGATTGCTTTTCCTGCCTAAGGAGGGAGATCTGCATGGCCCAGTGAAAGCCCCTGCAAATGCTGAGCTGTGCTGGAATCTGGCCGCCTCATAGATGTGTTTCCAGGGATGCATGCCCTTGAGCCTCTGCTGGCTAGAAACAGATCCTTCCCTTCCAGGGAGAGCGAAGACAGCCTGGCTTGTAATGGGAGGCAGGGCCGCTGTGGGTGCCAAGAGCCCTAGCCAGGGCCCTGCAGATCTGGGCCCCAGTGGCTCACTCCAACTGCCTGTCAGAGCCATGCTCCTCGAAGGTGAAGTGGGGACAGAAACGGCTCCTCACCACAGGCCTGGGCTCAGTCACAGTCTCCTGAGGCTGGAGCATCCCAGGCTGGACGGCTCTTGCACTAAGGGCAGGTTTGTTTTACAGTTATGGAGGAAAGCCATGGACCAGACTCCAACACGGCGAGTTCTGAGGGAAAGAGTGATGTTTGAGCCTACATGGTAGGAAGATGATGGAAGAGTTCTCCAGAGGAACCAGAGTGGCAGTGCGTGCATGCAGTTCCAGCCAGGAGATCCTGTGAATTTGACACCAGTCAGGGGCTACGTGGTGTCTTGCGTGGGAGCCAGGGGAGGGCTTGGAGCGGTGCTTGGTGGGTTTAAGTACTCCTGAAGACCTGCACTTGATACCCAGAACCCACATTTGGTTGTTATTGTTTGTTTGTTAAAGGCATGGTGGCATGTGTGTGTATAATCCAGATGTTAGAGACAGAGACTGGCTCGCTAGGGCTTTGTGGCCACCAAAAAGACACATAGTCACACACACACACACACACACACACACACACACACAAATCCAGGCTCACGCCTGTAATCCCAGCATGGTGGAAGCAGGAGGATCAGAATTCCAAGATCATCTTCAGACACATATTGTATTCCTGGCTAATCAGGGCATGCACATATGCAGCCAAAACACTAATGCACATAAGATAAAAGTAAATATTTAAGAAAAAAAACCACAAAAGCAAAAAAGACCATTTGCAACATGTGGAAAGGAGTTTTCAAATGTGCCCGCTCACATAATGCAAATTGGCACTGGCCATGTGATAGGCCAGTCCTCCTGACCAAGAAACAAACAAACAAATAACGAGGTTGGGGGCATCTCTCTGAGGCCTCCTTTTAGTGACACTGGCTTCATTCGGGGATACTCCAACCCCAACCATCCAAAGAGCCCTGTCCCAGCACCATGACCCTGGAGGTGAGGACATCAGTACATAAACTGGAATCTCAGGGTGACACAGACACTCAGGTGGTTCCAGGTCATCCAACTCTACAAAGTTCTGGGCAAGAGTAAGAAACCCCCATTGCTGTCCTCAGCTCTCAGCCCGAAACCTCTTCCAGATACAGCGTGGAAACCACTCCCATGACCCAGCTCTCTACAAGTGTTGTATGAGGCAGGGCTCTCTGGAGTCACAGAACTGATGGAATGTCTCTCTATATTGAGGGAATTTATTGTGATGATTTGCAGTCCAGTTAAACCCAACAACGGTCAGCTGTGAATGGGAAGTCCGAGAATCTAGTAGTTGCTCAGTCCCACGAGTCTAGTTGTCTCACCTGGTCTTCTGTATGAGCTGGAATCCAGAAGAGGTAGGTTCCAATAGATGTGCGGGCAAGTAAGTGCAAGCAGGTGAAGAAGAGTGAATCTTCCTTCTTCCAATGTCCTTATGTAGGTCTCCAGCAGAAGGTGTGACCCAGATTAAAGGTGTGTACCACCACGCCTGGATCTGGAACATATTTTTGTCCCAGATGACCTTGAACTCAAGAGATCTCCTTCCCTCCGTCTCCTGGGAGTAAAGGCATGTATCACCTTGCCTGGCCCTAAGCATTTCATGGCCACTATGCCTCAAGATTTCCATGCCAAGATCCAGGTGAGAAACTTGTGTCTTCCAGCCTCAAGACCTAGATCACAGGTGAGCCCTCCAATTCTGGATTTTAGTTCATTCCAGATAGAGTCAAGTTGACAACCAGAAATAGCCTGTCCTTGGTGGCTCTCAGGTTGTGACTCTTGAACCTCGCTACAGGGAAAGAACAAGCCAGACAGAAGTGGTTCCACATAATGAGACCCCTCTCCATCAGTGGCCTTGGAAACCCAGGAGCAGCTACCAAGGATATGAGGGTCTCCAGAAGCTGAAACCAGCTCTCATGGCAGTGGGGACTACTCCAACTTCATTTCTGCTCCTGTAACAGGACACCCTGAGGAAAAGCAACCTAGGGGAAGAAAAGGTTTGTTTGACTTACAATTCCAGGTTACAGTCCATCAGTGTGGGGGACACCAAGGCAAGAATGTCAAACAGCTAGTCATATCACATCCAGTCAGGAGCGGAGGGGAAGCACGCATGCACGCCTGCTCGCCTGGGCTCTGCTTCTCCAGGCATGCACGTCAGGACCCTCTGCCTAGGGCGTAGTGTAAGCCACAGTGGGCCAGCCAGGTCTTCCCACATCGACTAATATAATGAAGACAATTCCTCACACACATACCTAAAGGCCAACGTATATACAAGTCCTCAACTAAGATCTCTACAGAGGGGCTGGAGAGATGGCTCATCAGATAAAGAGCACTCTCTGCTCTTTCAGAGGACCTGGGTTTGGTTTCCAGCACCCACATGGTGGCTTACAACCATCTGTAATTCCAGCTGCAAGGGATCTGACGCCCTCTCTGGCCAGCCTCCAGGGGCAGAGGCCATGGACTTAGTACACATACAGGCAAAACAAAGACTCATACACATAAAACGAATAAAAGATTTTTAAATTTTTTTTAAAACTGCTTGGGAAGTTCAGGTGGGGTCAGAGTCAGCCATGGCTGCCCACACAGGGAGTCACAGCCTGACCAGGAAGCAGGGCAGCCCCCTCTTGTGGGAAACAGACATTATGGGCTTGGGGTTCTGAGTGAGCACACAGGCCAGAGGTGAGCACCACTCAGAATCCACAGTCAGTGTCGTCCTCTCGTCTCGTGCCCAGTGTCCACATCTGGCCTCTTTGAACGGCCTTCCCTTGAAACAATGGAATCTTAAAGCCTTCTGTAGTCAAAGCTCCTTAGCCTGCTATGGCCTGAGTCTGAGGCCCCTTGAGGGAGACGCTGACCCTGGGACACATGGCGTGGTCCAGTCTCCCAGTTCTTTCCTGCATGTAGCCGCTCCAGGCCCTTCCCACCCCGAAATTCTTCCAGGCGTCACACGTCAAGGTCCTCTTGAGCCCTCATCTCTTTCTCCCACTGTGGGGGGACCCACTAGATCGTCCCATACCTGTGCAGAAGCCAAACTCAAACACCAGGGGGGCGTGGAGTCAAATACAGGCTGAGCCGCTGGTTCATGACTCAGGACAGCCATGTTTAAGACAGGCTATAGCAAGTTCTCCAAGGATACGGAGCCATGAGAATCCCAAGACACCTCCAGAGAGACAAAACCAAGGCCAATGCTTTGGAGCCCAGACAACTCAGAGCAGTTTGGCCTAGCGATTCGCTGAAGAGAAACAGTGTCCACAAACAGCCAGACAACAGCCAAGAAGAAAGAGATTCCAATGCTGTCAATGGATAAGCCAGTGTAGACCGTCCACACTCCTGGCAAGGCTCAGCCACGTAAAGACATAATGCCAGCAGGTGCTTTGTCGAGGCAGCAGGACCGGGGACATAGCTGGCAGTGAAGTATTCGTGCCCTAGCTTGGATCCCCAGTGCCCACATAAAATTCCGGGTCCAGCCGCACACTCTGATCCCAGCACTGGAGAGGAAGAGGCAGGTGGGTCCCTGAAGCTCACTGACCAATCAGCTTGGCTGAATCAAGGAGAGACTGCTCGGTAGGGGGCACACAGTCAGTCCAACGTGGCGGTGGCAGCAACTTGCAGTGCGGCTTGTTCACATGTTGGTGGATCAGGAAGCAAGGACAGGCTGTAACCCTCAAGCCTTGCACTGAGCGAGCCACTGCGGCCAGCCCAGTCCTATACCCCAAAGGCCCCACACCCACCAGGGAACTAAATGTTTAAACATGTGAGCCAGAGGGTGGAGAATCTTGTCAACCCAGGGCATTTGAAGCAGACACAAAGGACAACCGGTCATATGTTCATGTGATGCCCCTGCATGGGGACATAACAAGTGAGTGGCATCTGAGGAGGACGAGGGAAAAAGACAGTGACTGTAAGAGTTTGTGGGGACGAGGGTGTCACTGGCTGATGAAGACACTCTGGAGCTAGATGGTGACAATGGTGAAAGTACCACCCAATCAAGGGTAAACTGTAAGGGGCAATGGTCACATGAATTACATCTCCATTCTTTAACAAGGGTGTTTTTGTTTGCGGGGAGGTTCTTTTAAAAGTCTTTAACATATTATTTTATAACCTCTGACCTTGCGCCCCCTGACCTTGTGCCCCCTGACCTTGTGCCCCCTGACCTTGTGCCCCTGACCTTGTGCCCCCTGACCTTGCGCCCCCTGACCTTGCGCCCCCTGACCTTGTGCCCCCTGACCTTGTTCCCCCATCTCGATGCATGCTCCTTCTCCATCTGTTAATATGCTACATGACTGTCTTCCCACTCCACTCCTTTTGAGATCTCTCACTCTGTAGATCTAGCCTGGCCTCAAACTCGCAGTGATCCTCCTGCCTCAGTGTCCCGAATAACAAGATTCCTGTTGTTCAGCACTATGCCCAGCCCTGAGCGTCCACCTATGACAGGTGGCCTCTGTGGACAGCTCTTCCTGTCCTGTCAGAGCAGGGTCACAGCTCCCCTTCCGGCCACCCTCACAGGGACCACTGGCCACATCCCTCCCTGTCACTCCTGAACCAGGATAAGACTGTGACCACCTGAGGGAGCCCCAACTGTCGTCACCCACAAGGCATCTTCAGAAAAGTCCTGTGTCTAGCACAGGTCAACACAGATCTTTTTGTTTTGTTTATTGTTTGACAGAGTTTCTCTGTGTAGCCCTGGCTGTCTTGGGACTCGTTCTGTAGACCAGGCTGGCCTTGAACTCACAGAGATCGCCCACCCTCTGCCTCCCAAGTGCTGGGATTAAAGGTGTGCACCATCATGGTTGGCTTCGGCAACACTGCTCTCTATGTCAATTCACAAGCTAAGTGTGTCCTGGAAGGCTACCTGTCACTGCTGACCCCTGTCACTGCTGACCCCTGTCCCTGCTGACCCCTGTCACTGCTGACCCCTGTCCATGCTGACACCTGTCCCTGCTGTCACCTGTCCCTGCTGACCCCTGTCCCTGCTGACACCTGTCCCTGCTGACCCCTGTCACTGCTGTCCCCTGTCCCTGCTGTCACCTGTCCCTGCTGACCCCTGTCCCTGCTGACCCCTGTCACTGCTGACCCCTGTCACTGCTGTCACCTGTCCCTGCTGACCCCTGTCCCTGCTGACCCCTGTCACTGCTGACCCCTGTCACTGCTGTCACCTGTCCCTGCTGTCACCTGTCCCTGCTGTTACCTGTCCCTGCTGACACCTGTCCCTGCTGACCCCTGTCACTGCTGGCCCCTGTCCCTGCTGTCACCTGTCCCTGCTGACCCCTGTCACTGCTGACACCTGTCACTGCTGGCCCCTGACCCTGCTGTCACCTGTCCCCACTGACACCTGTCACTGCTGACCCCTGTCACTGCTGGCCCCTGTCCCTGCTGTCACCTGTCCCTGCTGACACCTGTCACTGCTGACCCCTGTCACTGCTGTCCCCTGTCCCTGCTGACACCTGTCCCTGCTGACCCCTGTCACTGCTGACACCTGTCACTGCTGGCCCCTGTCCCTGCTGTCACCTGTCCCTGCTGACACCTGTCACTGCTGGCCCCTGTCCCTGCTGTCACCTGTCCCTGCTGACACCTGTGACTGGTGACACCTGTCACTGCTGTCACCTGTGCCTGCTGACACCTGTCCTGCTGACACCTGTCACTGCTGGCCCCTGTTACTGCTGTCACCTGTGACTGCTGACACCTGTCCCGCTGTCACCTGTCCCTGCTGACACCTGTCACTGCTGGTCCCTGTCCCTGCTGTCACCTGTTCCTGCTGACACCTGTCCCCACTGACACCTGTCCCTGCTGTCACCTGTCCCTGCTGACACCTGTCACTGCTGGCCCCTGTCCCTGCTGTCACCTGTCCCTGCTGACACCTGTGACTGGTGACACCTGTCACTGCTGTCACCTGTCCCTGCTGACACCTGTCCCTGCTGACACCTGTCACTGCTGGCCCCTGTTACTGCTGTCACCTGTGACTGCTGACACCTGTCCCCGCTGTCACCTGTCCCTGCTGACACCTGTCACTGCTGGTCCCTGTCCCTGCTGTCACCTGTTCCTGCTGACACCTGTCCCCACTGACACCTGTCACTGCTGGCCCCTGTCACTGCTGTCACCTGTCCCTGCTGACACCTGTCACTGCTGGCCCCTGTCCCTGCTGTCACCTGTCCCTGCTGTCACCTGTCACTGCTGTCACCTGTCACTGCTGTCACCTGTCCCTGCCGAGTCAGCATCTTCCCACCGACAGCCTACAGTTCACATCAGGCGCTCACACCGAGTATGTCCAGCGCACATCCAGACACCAGGGCCTCTGCAGTGTCAAAGAGGAGATGGGCGTCTGAAGTCACAGTAACCACAAAGGGACTTTCTAACCCGCACAATCAGGCCTGAAAGGAACTCGGATAGTGACTCACTGATAATTAATACTCTCTCATCTCTCTTGAAGGCTGTACCTGAGATACCACTTTCTCATGTTGTCCCTTATCTAAAAGTGTCACCACCCTGTCACAGCTGTCTTTCCTAATATTGGGGTGTGCTTGTTTTGTCTTATGTAACAGAGTCTTACTATGTGGCCCTGACTGGCCTTGAACTCAAGCAGTGCAGGGGGTGTGGTAGGGGACCACAAGTGTGCACCACACCTGACTCTGTATCCCTAATTTAATTTCCATTTAGTGTTCAGTTCCATGGGACACAGGACGTCAGGGCTGGCAGCTTTACCCATCAAGTCACCTTCCAGCCCAAGTCTCCATTTTAAATAGAGGAGGGTCCGAGGTGTGGCTCCATTGGTAGAAGGCTTGTCTAGCCTGCACAGGAGCTTGGATTCCATCTCCTGCATTGCATACTGGGTGTGGTGGTTCACACCTGCGATCCTAGCACTCAGGAGGTGGGGGCGATTAGGAGCTCAGGGTCATCCTGGGCAACATAGCAATTTGGAGGCCAGCCTGGACCACATGAAATTCTATCATCTATCTTGAAAGAAAAAGTTAATGTGGTTTTGCCAGGAAAAGATAGTCAGGGCCCCAAGAGGTGATGAGGAGCTTAAAAGGTTTAGAAATTGCTCCCTGGGAGCCTGCCCTGTCCCACCCAGAGCCCCAAAACATGGTAGAGAGAGAGAAAGCAAGGAAACTGTGGTGGCCCAGGCACTTTAAGTACATCAAGATGGGCACACTGACGGCAATCCACTGGGAGCAAGTCTGGATTGAGTCTGGGTTGTTAGACTGCAGACTTCAGACTCTTCTCACAGGAAAAATATTTATTTCTCTGAGCCTGCTTTTGGAAAGCCGAGGCTGTAACAGCACACATCGATTTAGCAGAGTTTTGGCTACAGCTGGGTTCTGTCTGCCTCCGGCCTCTGTCTGCGTGGGCCGTGTGTGTGTGTGTGTGTGTGTGTGTGAATGTGTGTGTGTCTGTGTGTGTCCGTGTTCATCCACAGCACACATCTCTAGTAGTAAAGCAATCAGCTAGAAGACAACCTGAGCAGAGAGCACGCTGCCCCCTGTTAGCCAGGGAGCAGGGCTGGAAACTCAGTGTGGTTTAGCCAGGGCCCTGCTGAGCTGTCCTCAGACGCCTGTAGACAAGCGGTTACTGTCGCTTCTGCATTCTCTTTTGACCTAATACACTGCTTCCCACTCTCCTCTCCTAACCCCACCCCCACCCTGTTTGAGGGAAAAGGTGTGGTTGGGCTTGGTGGCACATGCCTTTAATCCTAGCCCTTGTAAGGCAGAGTTAGGCGGGTCTGTGAGTTTAATGCCAGCCTGGTCTAGGGACCAGGCAGGGATACATAAAACCCTGTCTCAAAAACAACAGAGCAGAAACACAGCCAAGTGTGGGGAAGGAAGGGAAAAGCAGAGCTTGGCTCACAAATCTGTAACCCAGCACGCAGGGGCCTGAGACCAGAGGATGGGGAAGCCATGGCCAGCCTGCACTGCTCTTAAAACTGTCTCAGAAGGAAAGGTCTCAGGGACTGGATGGCCCGTCGGTTAAGAGCACTTGATCTTGCAGGGAACCTGGGTTTGATTCTCAGCCCCCAACACAGTGGTTAGCGGTCATCCCTAACTCCAATTCCAGAGAATCCGATGCCCTCTCCTGGCCTCTTCGGGTACTGCATGCACACAGTTCAGACATGCAGAGAAAACACCCATACACATAAAATAAATCTTAAAAAGAGAGAGAAAAAAAGTCTGAGGCTAGCAAGATGGTTCAGTGGTTAGAAGCGCTTAACACCAAGCTTAGTGACCTGATGGAAAGAGAGAACTGATTCCTGCAAGTTGTCCCCTGACCACAGGAGCCAGACAGATACATACATATACAAACTAAACAAGCAAATACATTAAGTAAGAGAGTGTCTAGCTGGATCTGCCAGCACCCTGTAAGTAGATCTTATTGGCCTTTCCACTCCTTGAAAGATAACAGAGCTAAGGGCTAGAGCCAAAGTCCCCAGCAGGGCCCCCTGAGAACTCCCAAACGCCCCTGCCCAGCAGCCAGGTAGAGAAGGCAAGGTCTTCTCTACACTGTTCTCAAGGACGCCAGGGGATGGGGGACTCACTGCCAAGTTCATGTGGTAAGAGGAGCCTCGGAGGCTCAGAGTTCAGCCTTAATGTACCCACTCTGACCTTCTTGTGGGTTCTAAATTTAGCCAAACAAGTTCTTCCAGCCCAATTGATGACGCGGGTACATTGTTACAGGATCAAACCTTTTTCCTGGTGTGGAAATAATAAAAGAATGTGGCTGTTTGCAGAAGCCCGCCTGCTGACCGCCATCTGACATGGACCCTCGGCCCCTGGTGGTGATGGATGGCTATTGACCGCCTTCTCAGGGACAGTGATTAAAACATTTCCCGAGCCAGAGTCTAAATGGCATCTGTGAGTGAGCCGGAAAAGGCATCTCGGAGAGCTGGGTTTGGTGGCTCATGCCTGTAATAACAACGCTTGGTGGGAGCTGAAGCAGGAGGATTGCCATAAGCTATAGGCCAGTCAGGGCTACGTTGTGAGCTTAAGACTAACCTGGACTAAAGAGTGAAATAGTGTCTCAAAACACTGAAGAGACGAGAAAAAGAAACCTTGGGATTATTTATCTAGGAATAGACAAAACAGTTTAAACTTTTCCTACAAATAAGGAAGAAGATAATTCTATCCTGGTGGAGTACAAGGCAGGCAGGCATCTCAGGTCCTTGGGACTCACAGGCTAACTGCCTGCACCCTACACAAAGCCTCTACTCATCTGAAGCAGCACTATGGTCCTCCCAGTCTGGTCACCAGCACTGAGCACCCCTTAGTCATTGGACCCAGTGAAGACATGAACTCATGGGTCACAAACATGGCATTAGATGTCTGGTCCCAAAGGACCAGCTCAGACATCAGCTCCCCTCCCTCAGAAAGGTGACTCTGAGTCAGGGAAGGGCATTCCATCTGAGTCCATTCCTGAGATGAAGGCCCAGGATTTTGGGGTTGGGGTGGCCACTCTGGGACTTACAGAGGCATCTATAAAGGAAAGGAGAAAGTGGTTTGGTCTAGCCTCCCCCCAAATCCACTGTTTCTGTTGCTGTGACAAACACCCTGAGGAAAAGTTGCATAGGAAAGAAAGGGTTAGCTGGGCAGTGGTGGCGCACACCTTTAATCCCAGCACTTGGGAGGCAGAGGCAGGTGGATTTCTGAGTTCGAGGCCAGACTGGTCCACAGAGTGAGTTCCAGGACAGCCAGGACTATACAGAAAAACCCTGTCTCGAAAAACCAAAAAAAAAAAAAAAAAAAGGAAAGAAAGGGTTTAGTTGGTTTAAATCCAGGGTATTGCAGGGAATCGAGACTGTGGAATCACAGCTGCAGTCAAGAGTGGGGAGGGGTGGGGAAGGGGGAGAGAGAAAATGAGAGAGAGAGAGAAAGAGACAGAGAGGAAGAGAGCATGCAAACCACAGATCCTTGCTTTGTTTGCTCTCTCAAGTGGCTTTCTCCTTTTATAATGAATGCTTAGGACCCTGCCTCAGGCATGGTGGGACCCAAAAGGGCTGGGTCTTCCTATATTAATTAACAATTAAGATAATCCCCACAGACAAGCCCACAGGCCAACCTAATCTAGAGGAGACTCTCTTCCCAAAGGAGTCTAGACCAAACGAAGGTGACCGTTAAAACAAACCAGGACTTTAGCCCTACCTCTAGACCCCTCGGTTATAGAACCAACTAGTTCTTCAGATGAACTTCGCTGGGTTTCTCAATCCCAGAGGAATATCTGCTGTTCTATGAAATGAACACAGTCCTTTTTAGTCTGAATTTAATTCTGGGGTTTGGGGTTTTGTTGTTGTTGTTGTTGTTGTTTTAAGTTTTATTTATTTTTATTTTTGTGAGCTTGCTTGTGTGTGCAGATCATGTGCATGCAGTACCCATAGTGGCCTGAAGAGGCCATCAGATCCCCTGAAGCTAAAGTTACAGAGCTTCCAAGTGGGTGCTGGGACCTCTGCCAAGAACAACCAGTGACCTGCTGAGCCGTCTCTCTAGACCCTGGTTTTTGTTCATTTTGTTTTGTTTTTCCATTTTGAGACAAGGTCTCACATAACCCAGCTGAGCTCCTGATCCTCCTGCCTTTACTTCCCGAGCGCTGGGATGGCCAACATGAATGAGAATTTCATCTAAGTGCATGTCTGACTCATGGGATGCAAATGGAATCCTCACCGAAGCCGGAAGATGTTCCTGCCTGTTCCTCCAGTGACCAACGCCCGCCCTCCAGACGGGTGAGCAGACAGCAGAACCTGCTGTCGTCATGGTCTCTGGAAATCCCGGACGTGTGTGTGTGTGTGTGTGTGTGTGTGTGTGTGTGTGTGTGTGTGTGAAACTGAGTAGATTCATAGGGCGATGGGGGTGTGGGATGGGGGATCCTGGGAGAGAAGAGGGAGGCAGGGTCCAGGCAGAGGTGGGCGTGTCTACCCTCCCCCAGGCTCATGCAGCACAGCTGTGGTCCATTGTGAGCTGAGTGTAGTAAAGCAAGAGGGAAAGCAGTGAACTCGCACGGATTCACCGAACTGATGCTCAGGGCTGGGACTGGGTCTGCTGGGCCCTAGTGTGGCCCCCTTCACCACACATTACCCTAGTCGCCTGCCTGTCAGGTTTCCATGGAAACACATCTGTTCTTGTCTTCTTCTAACTGCTTCTCTCATCAGCGCCCCCCCCCCCACCAGCCTTGGAGTTAGGAGGCCCCTGGAGCTGACCACGGAGGCAGGAAAGGATCAACCACACACTTGTCCCTTTCCCCTGCCTCTTCTAGACCCCAGGGAAGCGTGGGTGGGTCCCAGACAACTCAAGAGCAGCTGCTTCGGTCATCAGAAGCCCCAACGAAGGAACTCTCAGGAAAGAAAGAGAAACCAAATAGATTTGCAAATAAACTTCCTGGACCTGGGACCAAACCCCAGTTGAAGACACACTTCTTCGCATAGGGCCTTAGCTTCCATCCCCAGCCCCACAAAAAGAAGAAAAGTAAATTTCCACATGCAATCAATAATAATCATCACTGGCCACACCGGTAAAATTGGGGTGTGAGTGCCAGACTGTGCTAGAATTCATTCCACCATGGTTCAGCATGGCTCATAGGGATGTGTCAAGGCTCAGGGAGATGCTGGGTCACACTCAGGTCCCTCCTGGGTTTCAGTCTGGGCATTATGCTTCACAGTTGGGACGATAATCCTGTCCTGTCCTTGGGGTACGCTGTCTCCGGCTTCTGTTGTTGGCATCTCTACTCACTGAGGCTGCTCTCCTGGATGTACCCCTGCTCTTCTTCCATGCTCCCATGTCCCCCATCAGTTCCCAGGGGGTCTGCAGCACCCCTGAAGCTCCCTGCTGTGTGGTTTAAACATAGTTAATTCCCATCTGAGCCCTGGAGTTGTCACTCATATCACGAGGAGACTTTCAGTTTAGTGCTACGGGTGAGGTGTGAGGATGGAGACAGGACTGGTGTTCCTGTGTGACTTAGCCTCTGAATCCCTGGCTTCCCTTTCTGGGGATGCCCCATCTGCCCTTGGACCTCAGAATCTCCAACAGAGCTGCTATGAGCCCAGGCGTCACTAATCACCAGTGGCTGTACTCTCCTCTCTCATGGCGATGCTTATGGAGTGGATATGGACACAGACCCCTTCTGGACCATCCTCCAGGCTTCTATTGTCTCCCTCTGGTTGGGGGAGATCTGCGCAGGAAACTAGGGGTTCCATGGTCACTAACAATTTGCCTTCTCTTCAAGAAAATTGACTTATCTTCCATGGTATAGCTGCCATATTGTCCCATTTTAGAGTGGGGGTCTCCCAGGGCCGACTGCCATTGTTCCTGACCTCACAGTGAAAGGGGACCCCAAGTCCTCTGTGGACAGTGGGAGTCTGAACCCTTGTCATCAGCCAGAAGCGCCAGCCGTCATAGAGCCCTGACTTCCTGTGACAACGGCCAGGATTGTGTCCCCAGCCCTTGTATGCAGTCTTCCATTTGCTATGCCAGCCGACAGACACTGTCACTTGAGGTCTGTAGTGCTAAACTGGCTTCTGAGGCTGGCTTTGTAAGGAGTTCTGTGTTCTGTGTTTGATTTGTAATGCCTGCCATAAATTGAAGGGGCAGTTTTGTTTTGTTTTGTTTTAAGACAGTCTTGGTCTATAGCCCAGACTGGCCAAGAGCTCACTACGTATGTCAGCTTGGTCTCAAACTCAGTCCAGTCCTCCTGCCTCAGACTGTGCTATTGTGCCTGGCTTAACCTATCTTCAAACAGGTTCAGAGTGAAAGACCCACTTTGCCCATTTTGTTCTCCCTCTCCCTCTCCTCTCAAGCCAGCATGAATCCAGGTTTCCTAGCTTGTAATAGCAACTCAGGCTCCAGGTCGGCAACCAAGCAAGGGTCTGGCTAATCTCAGCTTTGTGGATTTCTTTTTAATCCAGCCAAGCCCAGCAGCCTAGGATGCAGATTTGAAAGGACACTGGTTTCTTCAGATGCAGGAAAGAACATTCTGGATGCCTTATGGATTTTGTTTTTGTTTTTCCTCCACCCTTTAAATAGCTCATTGTGTAGCCCAGATTGACCTCAAACTCTCCATCCTCCTGCCTCTGCTCCCTCTCTAACGCTGGGATCATGCGCCTGTTCCTCACAATTGAACATCTCAGTCGACTGTGGTCAAACCACCTACTTTGGTTAAGAGTCTAAGAAACACAGCATCCGGAATGTTCTATGCATCCACCCCACCTTTCCTGGGACACCCAGCCCACCCAGAGGTGCGTTCTGTCTTTCTACACCAGCTTTCCACACCCTCTACAGCTACAGCATGTCTGACATCTGGCTCTGAGAGACGTCCTTTCCCTGGGAGCCAGGACAGCAGAGGTTCCTGAGTCAGACAGACCTGGAGACCAGACCAGCCCACCCCTTTCATGCTTTGTGACTATGGACAAATCACTCAACCTCTCTGAGCTTCTTTTTCTCTTCTGTGAAATGGGGATGCTGATGTTGCCCACCGTGTTGACTGTCTGAGAATGCCAGGATAGGTACCAGCCACAGCAGATGGTAGGCACGCATTAGTGTCCTGGCCTTCTCTTTTAGATGATGGGAGAGGAAGTACTTGGGACCTGGGCTTTGTTCTGCCATGAAGTCCACACCAGCTGCCACAGCCGTCCTCAGTCTGGGACTCTCCCCGTCTGTCAGTCCCTGGAGAACTGTCTGCTCATCCATCCACAGGTGGCCTATCTGTTTCTACTCATGGCACAGGTGGGAAACTGAGGCTGAGCCTTCGCCCTGTTCCTATAGTCAGCTGACAGAGGCTTCTGGCCACACTGTCCTGGACCTTAGCATTGAGGAAAAGGCATTCTAAGTGGTGGGTAGCAACCCTCTCACCCCCAGCTCAGCCTTCTACAGAGCTGCCTTCCCCCCATAGCCTACCCCCTGCCAGCTTCTCTCTGTAAGCCCCCCCTCTACAGCTCTGCCCATTCTGTGAGTCCTACTCCTGTGCAGCTCCGCCCATTCTGTAAGCCCTGCCCCTGTACAGTTCTGCCCCTTCTGTGAGTCTCCAGGCCCAAGGTGGCCCTCCCTCAAAGGCTCCCCTGCTGTTGCTTCTTCCTCTGATCCGATTCCTCTTCACAGAGGGGCTCTCCAAACATGCTGAGGACAGGGTGCCTTGAACTTGGGCACCAATGAGGCTTTACACACACGAGACTTCCAGGATGCAATGCACACATTTGTTCACACAATGTGTACACAGGAGCACATGCAAATAGGTGAATGCTCACAGGAGTGCAGGGACACAGGCTCACCCCTAGAAACACTCATGAGCACACATGCACGTGTGTGAACGCTCTCAGGAGGGCAGCACACGTACACATGCCCTTAAACAGCCACAGGCAGGTAAAGACGCCTGCCTTGTCAGCCATCCACTGCCTCCGGCTCAAGTTCGCTTCTCTTGACCCCTGGACTCTGGTGGAGGATCACCCTCACACACATGTGATTCTGATGGTTCTGAGCACATATGTAACAGATTACATACATGACAGCTTCTATAACAGGTAATAGTTTGGACACCTGTCACCCTCCTTTTTTGGGAACTCAGACATCAACCTGCCTGAGTTTTGCTACCATACGGTGAAATGAGCGGTCACCCACCAAGCACGACCCTGACACCTCCCCAGCAGCCAGAGACGGGACCTGGAAGCACTGTGTATTCAAAGGAAACCTGGTTTTGCTCTCCCTGGCTACACTGGTCCCTCTCGGTTAGGTTGAGGAACAATCAGTTCCTACTTACAGAGGGAACACCTTGCGAGGGCAAGGAGCCGAGTGGCTGCAGCCTGCTGGTAGTGGCTGGCTAGGCAGTGGCTCAGAGCAATAGCCAGGATGGGAGTGTCAACCAAGGCCAGGATGGGAGTGTCAACCAAGGTGGAGAAGGAGCCAGCTGCACCCTGGGCAGAGAGTCTCTCCTCCCAGCTGCCATGTGCCACGAAGTGCCAATTCCCAACTTGAGACACACAGCCACCTAAGGGAGGGCTATGAAGAACAGAGTGGGGTTTGGGACAGAGCATGACCTAAGCCCAAAAGATAAAACTGACCACACTGGATAAGGTCCACCTGTTGTTCATGGGTGGTGTCTGAGAGGCGTCAGATGGATTACAGGGAAGAAGCCCAGGAGAAAAGGAGGAGGGCAGGACAAAGGAAGGAAGTGAAAGATGAGTAAGATCAAAGTCTGTGCAGGTGGGTGCAGTGGGTGCAGGTGGGTCCAGGTGGGTTTTGGGTGGGTGCAGGTGGTCTTCGAAGCTCTGTGTCCAGCTGGACAGTGTGACAGCAGAGAGAGGACCAGTCAGTCTCGGCTTCCAAATAGAGCAGACTTTGAAGTCAAATGCTGGATTCAAGGCTGGGCTCTGCCCTTCAGTGGGTGGGTTCTGCATAAGCAGCCGCTCAGCCTGCCTCCTGGTGTACATGTGTGGACACCTAATGACTAGAACTTGGCAAAGGTGACATCCGGCCAGGTCAAGTCGAAAGAGGCCATGACTTTCAAACAGGGTGCAGTAGCACATCCTATAAGTCATTTACTTTGGAGGCTGAGGCGGGCGGATTTCGAGCTAGAGCCCAGCCCGAACTTCAAAGTAAGACACCTGTCTTTAAATAAAGAAATAGGGCCTCAGATGGGCTTAGTGATAGAGTGCTTGCCTAGGGCAAGGCCCTGAGCCTACTCAGTACTGAAAGAGAAAAATGTGAGATTCCAATCTCTATCTCCCGGCTGACCTACCTAGCTCAGGAGAGAGCAGAGCATGTATGCTGAGTGAGCATGCTCAAAGCCCTGGTTCCATCCCCAGCCCTGCAAACCAAAAATAAACCAGGTGTGACTTAAGTGATCCCTTTCGCTGTCCTCCTCCTCCCTCATCCCCAGTCCCATGCTTGCTCAACAGAACAAAGCCAGAGGCCAGGCCGAGATAGCCTCAAGGCCAGACACTAAGATAAGAAAGAACACCTTCGGCCAGCCAGCAGCCTACAGAAAGCTGAGCCTCATGTGACAGTTAAGATTGTCACTTGACCTAAAACCTGTCGTGAGATAAGCCCTCTGGCGTGCCTGTGAGCGGTCATCTCAATTAAGTTAGATGGTGGGAAGATCCACCCTAAATATTAGAAATACCATTCCAGGGACCAGGTCCAGATGGCATGAAAGGAAGACAAGGAACTGAGTACCCACACCTCTCTCTCTCTCTCTCTCTCTCTCTCTCTCTCTCTCTCTCTCTCTCTCTCTCTTCTCCTTCTCTCTCTCTCCCTTTCTCTCTCTCTCCTTTCCTCTCTCTCTCTTTCCTCTCCCTCTCTCTCTCTCTTTCTCTCTCTCTCTCTCTCTCTCCTCTCTCTCTCTCTCTCTCTCTCTCTGCTTCCTGACTATAGGTGACACTGTGACCAACCTCCTCCCACTTCCCATTCCTCCCAGCAGGACACCACAGCCATGATGGACTGCCTGTACCAAGGACCGTGATCCAGACCCCTGATCCTTCCCTCTTCCAGTTGCTTTTATCACACCAACAGAAAAAGCAACCCCAATACTCCCTCAAGAGAGCTGGGGAGCAGACTCCACCGACCCCTGCACACAGCCCCATGAGAGCCCCTGAAGTGGCTCACCCAGAACAGCCATGCTGGGTCCCTGTGTCACACAAAGCATGAGATAACAAATGTGGCCAAAGCCCCCAAGTTGTGAGGTCATCTGGTATTCACCAGGAGACACGCATACCCTCAGCCCCAGACTCCCAGACCAGTTACCCAATCTCTGAGTCTCCTCATCTAAACCTGGGCAGGGCCTGTAGCTCAGCGAGAGCATGTGTACCCAACATGCTCAGAGCCCTACAAAATAAAAAAAAATAAAAAAATAAAAAATGGGACCAGACATGATGTAAGCCCCTTCCCACATCATAGACTCATTGTTGGAATCAAAAATGTTCTTGGTCCAGTGTTATTTTCATGAACATTAACATTTAATGGAGTGGTGATACACACCTGTCGCCCCAGCGCTCAAGAGACTGAAGGGAGAGGATTGTGACTTTGAGGCCATCCTAGGCTACATGTGGAGACCTTTTCTCAAAAATTAATTAATGAATTTAAAAAACAGCTGTAACCAATGAGGGCGGGGGAGATGACTCCGTAAGGAATAAGTGTGACCCCGAGTTAGATTCCCGGCCCGTGGGTGAAATCAGGGTGTAATACACACACTTGTAGTCCCAAAGCCAGAGAGGCAGATGCGGGGAGACTCCCGGGGCTCGCTGGCCAGCCTGCCTAGCTTCATCAGCGAGAGAAAGGAAGGTCTCTGTCCAGGGAAACCCTCCATTCTTGCTTCCCTGGAGCAGCCCTCAGCTTCAGGGAGCCACAGATGGATCAGCCTGTGGCCAGGAGAAGCCTTAGAGGCCTGTAAAAGTCATGGCCGGCGTGTGGCCAAGTGCTCTTGGCCATGGCTTCCTGGGCTCTCTCCCTGCATGATGTGGCCTGGGGCCTGTTGGGACCCACAAGCCTGTACTTGGTTGGCATAGTTGAGCCAGACAAGCCAACAACAGCCAATTGTACAGCCAAAACCTCACCCTCCTGGGGGTCTGTCTCCCCAACCAAGGCAACTTATAAAAGACATCATTTAGTCGGGGCCTGGTTTACAGTTTCAGAGTGTGTGTCTGTGATCATCACGGCAGGGAGCGTGGCGACAGGCAGTCAGGGAGGGTGCTAGAGCAGAAACTTAGAGCCCACATCTGATCCACAAGTTGCAGAGAAGACAGACTGGTGTGGGCTTTTGAAACCTCCATCCCCCCAGGTGACACATGTCCTCCAGTAAGACCACACCTCCTAATACCTCCTAAACAGGCAACTGGAAACCAAAGATTCAAATATATGAGCCTTTAAGGACCATTCTTACTCAAACCACCTCGGAGTATCAGCAATTACTGGCATAGGTTCCAGGGCACAGCTGGGGCTCCATGAGTGTTTATGTAGGGGTGCCAAGAACAAAGACTATGTGATCCCCAAATCTGGGCTGAAACCACCAAACTGTCTGAGTACCAGAGGCCTCACTCAGCTCAGCACCTCTCCTGCCCACTACCACACACCCCAGATCTGTTCATCTCTCTTCCTGTCTCCAGGTACCCGGTGGCAAGCTTCTTCACACGGGCCGTGAGCTCCAGAGGAGATAGGCAGCTGCCCCCAGCAGCTTGCCTGCAGCTGCTTGGGGGTCACTGGGGGCTTTCTCACAGAGAGGCTTCTGGGCTGCTGGCCTTAGTACTGCTGAAGGTCCCTGGGATGCCCTGTGAGGCTTCCCATAGGCACATCGTTAGACACTGTCACCACAGCCCTTGCCATCACAACAGCAGTTAATGTTTAAGGAGACCTCGCTGGGAGCCTTTGGCTCATGGGATCCCATTAACTCACAGTTCCCAAAGGCCTAGCTGTCTGGATTCCTGTGAGGCATGAGGCTGGCTCCTGACCCACTTGCCAGCCGCCTCCAGCAAAGTCTCCGGGAAAACCTCATCTCCTTAGGGGCCTCCAGCCTGTTGCTCCTCTTGCTGACACAGCAGCTATTTCCTGTCCCAAGAGCCCCAGCAGTTAGAGCCCTGCCCACCCCACACCCATCCCAGCTCCAACATCTCAGACCAGCAGCCCCGAGCTTCCAGTTTCCAAGTCAGGGATCCATCCACTCAGGAATGTAAATTCCTACCTCGCCTGGCGGCTCAGGCATTTATCTCTGTCAAGCCCTGTCTGTCCTCTGCTCTCTACTCCATATCAAAGCAATGGGCATATTCTTCCAGGGCCTTCTCCAGACCTGACTCAAGAGGCTCCCGCTGCTGATCTGCCAGAGGACATTGCTTCAGAGGATCTAAGAGCATTGTCCCCAGAACAAACAAGTCACCTTTTTTGTTTTGTTTTGGAACAAACTCACTACATAGACCAGGCTGGCCTCGAATGCACAGAGATCTGCCTGCCCCTGCATCCCACGTGCTGGGATCAAAGGTGTGCGCCACTACACTCAGCCAATTTTTTTTAAGATTTATTTATTTTATGTATATAAGCACAAGGTAGCTGTCTTAGTCAGGGTTTCTATTCCTGCACAAACATCATTACCAAGAAGCAAGTTGGGGAGGAAAGGGTTTATTCGGCTTACACTTCCACATTGCTGTTCATCACCAAAGGAAGTCAGGATTGGAACTCGAACAGGTCAGGAAGCAGGAGCTGATGCAGAGGCCATGGAGGAATGTTACTTACTGGCTTGCTTCCCCTGGCTTGCTCAGCTTGCTTTCTTATAGAACCCAAGACTACCAGCCCAGGGATGGCTCCACCCACAATGGGCTCCTCCCCCCTTGACCCCTTGATCACTAATTGAGAGAATGCCTTACAGCTGGATCTCATGGAGGCATTTTCTTAACTGAAGCTCCTTTCTCTGTAATAACTCTACAAGTGTCAAGTTGACACGCAAACACGTCACTATTAGGCCTCAACCCTTACTTTCTGATTCATCCCAAGATCTAAATAACTTTAAAAGTCCCACAGTCTTTGCAAATTCTTACGTATTAAAATCTCAACCCCTTTAAAATATCCAATCTCTTTTAAAATTGAAACTTCTTTTTACAATTAAAAAACTCTTAACTGTGGGCTCCATTAAAATATTTTCTTCCTTTAAGAGGGAAAACTATCTGGGCACGGTCACAATCAAAAGCAAGATCAAACTCGAACTGTCCAATGCCTGGGATCCACTCACGATCTTCTAGGCTCCTCCAAGGCCTTGGGTCACTTCTCCAGCTCTGCCCTTTGTAGCATACACCTTGTCTTCTAGGCTCCAGCTGTCTGTACTCCACTGCTGCTGCTGTTCTTGGTGGTCATCTCAGGGTACTGGCACCTCCAAAACACTGCTGTCTTCCTCTGAACTAGGCTTCACCAATAGCCTCTCATAGGCTCTCTTCATGGTGCCAAGCCTCAACTCCTTTGCATGACCCTTCAGTCCTGGGCCATCAACTACAACTGAGGCTGCACCTTCACCAATGGCCTTCCGTGGCCTCTCACAGTGCCAAGCCTCAGCTGCTCTCCATGACCCCTTCATGCCTTCAAATCCAGTACCACCTGGATGACTCTTACACATTACCAAGTCCAGCCACAGCACAAGATACAATCTTGACTATCTCTGGAACACAGCCTCTGTGCTCTCAGAAAACACTTCCCAGAAGATTTCACCTCAGTGATGCTGGTCTCTTCTTAATCACCACTAATTTCTCAGCTCCAGCTAACCAGCATCAATAGTCCCAGTAATGCAGAAGTTTCACTTAAGTAGTTCTGGTATCTTGTTATTCACAGCTGATTCTTCAGCCCCAGCTAACCAAAACCACAGAATTCTTCACAATCAAAACAGCAACAGCTCTAATTAGAGTCTTTAATCTTCCCTCTGAAATTTCACAAGCCAGGCCTCCGACTTCTGCACTGCTCTCAACATTATCTTCCAAGCTCCTACAGAACATGTGACAGAGCTCTTAACATCCCAATGGCTCTTCTAGCAAAAAGTTCCAAAGTCCTTCCATAGTCTTCCCCAAAACGTGGTCAGGTTGTCACAGGAATACCCCACTCCTGGTACCAATTTGTTTTAGTTAGGATTTCTATTCCTGTACAAACATCATGACCAAGAAGCAAGTTGGGGAGGAAAGGGTTTATTCAGCTTACACTTCCACATTGCTGTTCATCACCAAAGGAAGTCAGGACTGGAACTCGAACAGGTCAGGAAGCAGGAGCTGATGCAGAGGCCATGGAGGGATGTTACTTACTGGCTTGCTTCCCCTGGCTTGCTCAGCTTGCTTTCTTATAACCCAAGACTACCAGCCCAGGGATGGCACCACCCACAATGGGCCCTCCCACCCCTGATCACTAATTGAGAAAATGCCTTACAGCTGGATCTCATGGAGGCATTTCCTCAAGGGAGGCTCTTTTCTCTGTGATAACTTCAGCTTGTGTCAAGTTGACACACAAAACCATCCAGTACAGTAGCTGTCTCCAGACACACCAGAAAAGGGCATCAGATCCCATTACAGATGGCTGTGAGCCACCATGTAGTTGCTGGGAATTGAACTCGGGACCTCTGGAAGAGCAGTCAGTACTTTTAACTGCTGAGCCATCTCTTCATGGCTCACTCCAATGAGTCACTTTGCAATGTGCAGCCCCAACACTGAGACTCCCCAGATGTTGTCAGGTTTCACGAATGTTCTGCACACCCTACAGGCCAGGATACACGTGGCTTCTTCCCTTATTTATTTGTTTGTTTGTTTGTTTGTTTATTAAGCTGTTGTAATCATGAAATCTCACCAGTATGGTTGCCTACTCAATAACCACACCTGTCGTTATGGCAGTGGGGTTGGGAGAAATTTCCCGAGGTCTCATCTCTAGATGGAGAGCTACAGACAACCAATAGCTTTGAGAGACGGATTTCTACAGGCATGAGAGCCTCTGATAGGCTATCCAATCTCCCATACAGGCAACATCAAACGGACTCAGTCAGATGTGTGCATGTATACGCCACACACAGAAATGTGGGTGCCCTTGAAGAGGGCATCGGATCCCCTGGAGCTGGAGTTGCTGGCAGTTATGAGCTGCCTATGTGGATTCTGGGAAGTGAATTCTAACTCTGCAGAAGCTCTTAACTGCGGGACAGTATCTCCATCCCTCCACCAACCCCCCTTGGCTTTCTCCCCACGGGAGAGTAGCAGGATCAGCCTAAGGCTGGAAGATGCTTCTGCAGTGGGAGGCATGTCTGGAGGGTGGTACAAGCCAGGAAAGAAAGTGTGTATCTCACATGTATCCAGGCTCCCAGGATGTGGTGGGAGGGTCTCAAAACCCAGCCAGCTTTAGAACCAGAAAGGAAAGAGACTCCCAGCTGTAGCATTTGGTGGCTGTGTGACCTCGGAAAACTGAGTTCACCTCTCTGTTCCTCAGAGATCATCATAGGCCGGTGAACAGCACAGAATGGTAGAAGGAACAGAAGGCACCTGGACCAGCAGTTCGTGTGAGGTCACAGTGGAAAGGGGACCCCGGCAACAGTGAGAACTGTCAGGTGGTGAGATACGTTGTAAAAACATACTACAGACCTGTGAGTGGATTTGGAAATAGGTCTTTATAAATGCGTGGTCTTTTCAAAGATTAGACAAATTAATATATAAATAATTCAAAGGATTTTTGTTTACTTTGAAAAAGAATTTTCTCTGAATTAAAGATGGTTCCACAGGATTGCACCAATCAGTTCCATGTAAAATAAAAAGGAAAAAAAAAATCAAAAAAAAAAAAAATGCGTGGTCAAGGGAGGTGGTCCTGCCTTGGGGCCAGTCCGAATCCAGTGACTGGTGTCCTCACACAGGGACAAGATACACTGAGGAAGGCTATGTGACTTCCGAGGTGGAGTTTGAGGCTAGGAATACAGTTCAGTGGTAGAATATGCACCTACCGTGTTCTGGATTCAGTCCCACAAAATAAAACAAAAACAAACAACCCATTTAAGGCTAAGGTGGAGCTTAGAATGATGGGATCAACAAACCAAGGAGCAACAGACCTTTAAGAGAATCAATGACAATGTTTTAGCGACTGTCTGTGGGACTCCTTCAGTACCACCAAGAAATAGACGCAGGTGCCTGCTACACCTAGGACCTCTGAACCCTGTGCACCAGACAATAATACAAGACAGCCACCGTGGTGGCACATGCCTGTGATCCCAGCACTCAGGTGGTAGAGGCAGGAGGATCAGAAGCTCAAGGTCATCCTCAGCTATATGGCAAGTTTGAGGCTAGCCTGGGCTACATGAGAAAGGGTCTCAAAACTAGGGGAAGATTTACCAGACTTGGTGGCCCCTGCCTTTAATCTCAGCACTCTGGAGGCAGAGGCAGATGGATCTCTGTGAGTTGAGGCTAGCCTGGTCTACAGAGCAAGTCCCACACCAGCTAGGACCACCCAAGGAGACAATGTCTCAAAAACAAAATAAAAACCAGGGAGAGAGAATCACAAGGACCCAGCCCTCCCTGATGATCTATTGGCTTCTCAGGAAGGGGAAGACATGTCTTCACTGACGCTGCCAGGAGCCCATGTTCACGTAATGTATACACTGGGTCAAAACAAAACACCCATGAAAGTATAAAGGGGGCATGCTGGGAAAAGAACGAATCTGTGAGAGCAGGAGGAGACAAAGAAAGATAATAGGGTAAACATGATCAAAGTACATTATATACAGGAACGAAATGTCATAATAAAACCCATTATTACTATGTGATTAATATGCTGATAGACCTGTATACAGAGAAGTATGGTTACACCAGTGCCCAATTGCAGAGGGCATATGAAACTCGGAATTGAAGCTAACTTTGTATTCAGACTATCTAGTCATAAAAACCCCTAAGAGCCGCTCTGTGTGCCACGCCAGGCGCTACTCTCAGAGTGCCAGACATCATGGAACTCGGGAACAGGCAAAGCCAGCTCTGTCTGACTCCCAGGCTTAGGCCAGGTCACTCGAGGCAGCATTGGTGGCTGTGGAGGGACCAGCTATGGGATCCGGGTGGGGGCACTGGCAGAACGCCCCATGTGTTTGCGCACTGCAGGACTTCCAATGGAGAGGACAAGACGGCTAGAATGGATGGGCCACTGGAGTCCCTGAGCTCCACCGCCAGGACCCCCAAGCCCTGCGTTTTCTGTCTTCCCTCCAGCCAGGCAGTGGTAGGGACAGAGGGAGACAGGACAGGACAGCCCTGCTGCTGGAAGATCCCCACTGGGGTCTGGAGTGTTTTTCCACCAGGAAGCAGTAAGGGTCATCTGAGTTTTTCACCCTTTGTCCCAAGATGCAAAAATGAGAGAAATGCACAAGGGCTCTGCCACGGAGGGACACAAGCTCACCCCGTGTCCACTTCCTGTGAGGAGTGGGGGCTCAGAAGCTGCCTCTAGGGACTGGGTCTGGCTTCAGTTTGTCACATTCTTCCCCTGCAGTGGAGATGGGATGAAGCCCAATCCTAGACCCTGGCTTCCCCACTTTGAAATAGTGTGGCCATGCCCTGACCTCGGAGGCTATAAGCCACCTGTCCGTCTCCCAGACTCCCCAAGCTCCTTTGTGTTCTCTCTCTCTCTCTCTCTCTCCTCCATCCCCTCCCCTCCCCTGTTTTGTTTTGAGACAGGGTTTCTCTGTGTAGTCCTGTCTGTCCTGGAACTCACTCTGTAGACCAGGCTGGCCTCGAACTCACAGAGATCCTGGTTCTGCCTCCCAAGTGCTGGGATTAAAGACTGTAGCACCTTCTTTATTCTCTTAAGACTCAACAAAGCCTGGAGCAGTGGTGAGGCAGGAGAATTGCCAAGAGCTCCAGGGCAGCTGAGCTCCAGAATGAGTAGCAGGTTCGCTGGGTTCTGCAGTGTCCGTGAGACACTCAGGTGAGGGCTGTATAAGCCGGGAACCTGAGCCCCCCAGCCCACACAGAGGTGAGAGAGACCAACTGGGAAAGGTTGTCCTCTGGCCTCCACAGGTCCGCTGGGGCGTGAGCACTCACGTTTATGCATATAAGAACAAGTACATAAGATATAATAACAAGGCCAGGCAGTGGTGGCGCACGCCTTTAATCCCAGCACTTGGGAGGCAGAGGCAGGCGGATTTCTAAGTTCGAGGCCAGCCTGGTCTACAGAGTGAGTTCCAGGACAGCCCGGGCTACACAGAGAAACCCTGTCTCGAAAAACCAAAAAAAAAAAAAAAAAAAATGAGAGTGAACAATACAGGAAGTAATACATCCATCCTCGAGGCCCTGGCTTATTCCCAGTGCATTCAGCTCTGACGATCCTCCTTTGTATTCAGTAGGCGCCAACTGCATGCATGCTAGAAGGATGCTAGCAGCATGCACACTCCTCATCCATGTGCCAACAACCCACAACTCGCTGGTGTTTACTAGGACTGAAGCGGCATATATTCTGTCTCATTTAGTCTCATGCTTGCCCTGAGCTCTGTGCTATCAGCAGCCTGGTGTCGAGGATGCTTAACACAGAGAGAGAGAGGATTCTGCCACAGAGCCACCAATCTTTGGCCACTCTGCCTCCTGCAGCCTGCAGGTCTCAGGAGCCCAGACATCCCCACAGGTGGCATGTTTCCTTTCCTAGCACTAGTTTGGATTTCTTGTGGTCCACCAGTGTTACACCTTTGAGGTCCCCAGACCTTCCTGTGAGTCATTTCTGCTACAGTGAACAGTTTCCAGGTTTTTTTGGATGAGGACACACAGGCTGGGTCTTTGGGGGTGCAGGCATCAGAAGGTCAGAGCTGAAATCAGCAACTCTGACCTCGAATTTCAGGATCCTACTCTGCAGATACAAGCATCTAAGTTGGTGGCAGGTCGGGCAGAGGACACTGGGCTGTGGGGAAATGCCCTGTAAGGACCAACATAGACTCACAGCACCAGTTTCCTCCGTCCAGACTACACAAAGGCACCTGCCAGGAGACTGGGGGCTCTCGGGCCCTGCCTGCCTCACCCTTCATACCCAGTGGCACCTCACTCAACAAGAGACTCGGGAAGAATCTTTCCTGCCAGTCTCTTGTCCTACCCCACAGGCATGTCTGCATGCCAGGCAGGGCTGCCCGTGTTCTTCTGGGTCCTTGTCTCGCACATCCAGGGCTAAGGTTACTGCAGGACTCAAACAGCTGAGCAGAGCACACAAAGCCATGAGCACTGTTTACAACCAGGAAAGATCTGAGCCAGCCCCCTCACACACACACACACACACACACACACACACACACACATACCACCACCACATCACACCACCCCCACAGAGGACAGCACAGCCAACCTGGACCCACGGGAAGAGCCATGAGTCACCCCCAGACTCTGTCTTCTGCCTCTCTCCCGTGTACTTAGCTCCTTCCTCCCTGTGGGCAGAGGGACTCTTACTATTCCCTTAACACACATCGACTATGGTACAAGGGGCCAAATCCTGGCTAACAGCTTGGATGTTAAAGACTAATGCCTGTTTGAAATCATCTCCCAGCCGCTCTGTGTTGCCAAGGTTCCCCGCCTCTGCCAAGAGCTCTCTGGACCCTGAATAGAAACACTCAGCGTTACTTACTGTCTTGCCTTTAGTCAGTCCGGGAAGCAGATGAAGTAAGAACAGGCAGCCAGGGCCTCCAGCTAAGGTGACAGGGACCATACATGCTCTCCGCAGGCCCTGATGGCCCAGGAAGGACATGGGTTTCTTCCTAGCTTCCAGAAAACCAAAGAATCTGTGGGATGCCACATTGCCAGCGGTCAGCTACATGGCTAAGCTGCAGAAGAAAAGTGCATTGTGTATGTCCTGAGGCCTGGCAGGGTCTCTCGAAGTGAAGAACGACTTTGCCCCTTTTGGGTTTGGTTTTTCTTACAGAGTTTCTTTGTAAAACAGCCTTGGCTGTCCTGGAACTCACTTCTTATACCATACTGGTCTTGAACTCACAGAGATCTGCCTGTCTCTGCATCCTGAGTGCTGGGATCAAAGGCATGTGCCACTACCACCAGGCCCAGCAGCAATAATTTTTTTAAAGAGAACAGAGATGGAAAGTGATCTGCTCAGAGACACACAGCACTGTGGCAGTCCCATGATTCAGGATTTGAGTCCCCAGGTGAATGATTAAAGGCTTAGCTGTTAGGCTGTTGGGCACTAACATAAACAGCTTGAACTCAGTGTGGGGAGAGCTGGATACACAGTCTGTCACTTACAAGCCATGTGACTGTCACTCTGTATCTCAGTCTCCATGTTTACACTAACTCATTAGGGCACCTCTGGTTTCATAGGAGGGACCGAGAAGTATGTGGCCCTGTGCCCATCACAGAGAAAATACATGTCCTGTCCCCACAGTGTCCCTCAAGGGCAGAACTAGCCTCCATAGAGACAGAGAGAAGCAGGCAAGGCTGGTGGCATTGGGTCCTAAGTCCCTATTCTGACAGGTCCCCCTGCACATTAACCAGCAGGCTCCCATCCATCTGGGAGCAACCACAGCACATGGACCCAGGACATGTGGTACCAGGGGCTCTCAAGGGACAACACACTGGCAGTCACAGCCTCTGTGGAATCTGAGCCCATACACTCCCTGCCTTGGGTTTTCCTGGAGTAAGGAGGTATTATTAGTTGGTTTTGCTAGAGATGGACCCCAAAGCCTCTTGCACAAGAGGCAAATCCCTATGACTGAGCCTCCTTTCAGAAGGTGGCATCTGTGCAAGGCCCTGTAGGGTCTAAAAGAGGCACAACATGAGAGGAGTCGTGATGCAAAGGTCCTGGGGCAGAGCTGTCGCTGGACTGACAGGCAGGTATGAAGACGGTATGTTGACCTGGGGTTTGAGGGTTTAGATTCTGTGGGCCCTGTGTTCTGAGTGACGGGAGCCAAGCTGGGCAGAAAGAAGCAGAACAGGAGGTTTGGCCTCCCTACTAGGAACCTGCTGGCTGTGCAGAAGAAAAGAGACTGTCCGATGGCCAGCTGAAAAAACATAACAAAACAAACAGGCAAGCAGAAACAAGGGAGTTTGGGGCAACTGTGACGGTTGAAAAGATGACTGGCTGCCTGGGCTGGGTGGGACAGTGGAGGTGGCCCCAGCAATGGACTTCTGTGTCCCTGTTGAGGACAAAGCCATTACAGTTTCTTTCTTTTCTTAATTGGAAAGTAGAAGCTGATGGACTCTGCACAAGTTTGAGACCTGGTTAGAAAGTGTTTGTCAGGCTGGAGAGATGGCTCAGCGGTTAAGAACACTGACTGCTCTTCCAGAGGTCCTGAGTTCAAATCCCAGCAACCACATGGTGGCTCACAACCATCTGTAATGGGATCTGATGCCCTCTTCTGGTGTGTCTGAAGAGAGCTACAGTGTACTCACATACATAAAATAAATAAGTCTTAAAAAAAAAAAAAGAAAATCAAATGACAAACTATTTGACCCCTGGAAGACAGACAGGTGTCGCTGTGTGTGTGTGTGTGTGTGTGTGTGTGTGTGTGTGTGTGTGTGTGCATGTGTGTGTAGGGTGCTCACGTGTACACAAAAAAGCGGACGTGTGGAGATCACAGGACAACTCATAGGTATTGATTCTCTTCTACCTCGTGAGATTTGGTGGCAAGCGCCGCCTCACCGGGCCAGAATGTTCAAATCTTGGCCAGAAAACATCCAGGATACACGATCAGTGTGCAGAACACAACGGTGGACCCATCTCTGGGCGCGCATGCATGCGATCGAGCATGTGGTGCCAGGAATGGAATCCGGAGCCCACACAGGCGAGGAGAGTGTTCTGCCTGAGCTCTATCCTGCCCAACCTGCTCTTGCGGAAGTTCCCAAAGAAAGGAGGGAGGGACTGAGTGGGGAGGGTGGGAGGAAGAGAAACAGAGACACTGACTTCACAGGGGTTGCCAAGCTGCTCACAGGAGTCCTAAGGTTGCAATCAAGACTGAGGTCCTGGTGGAGAGCCACGTGGACACCTGGGACGTCCCCTTGCTCAGAAAGTCACCCTCTCTGTACACTTCCTATGTACCAAATACACTCTTAGCCCTTTTTTAAATCACGGAGGGCCTGGCCCCCTTCTTCCACCACAGCCGCACAGTTTAGCTAACACCCCCACCTGGGCCTCCTCCTTGGCCGAAGGAGGAGAGGCGGGACTTGGGCGTGGAAAGATTTTCCTTGTGCTGGCCTGCTCCGGGGCGCCTGGAAAGGGCCCACCTGGCCCCTAGGGTTTCTAAAAATAGAGCAGTCTTAACTCCTCTATAGGGCTGGCTTAGCTGTTCCTTTGAATTGTTCCAAGACATTGTTTCTATTAGCGCCATCATTCCCTGCACGGGGAAAACAGAGCTGGCAGGATCAAGGTCTGCAAAGGCATGGAATCAACCAGAAGCTGCCACTAATGGGGACCTACTACGGAACGCTACTTGGATACAGAGATTACAGGACCAAAGATACAGGTGCAGAAGACTGGATACAGAGACCAAAGGCGCAGCGAACAAAGCATCCGTGTCCCAGCGTGCTGATAGCCCTGGCTGAGCAGGAGCCTGGCTGTCCCTCCTGGGGATCTGTCCCCCAGGGTGGATCCAGAGAGGTCAGATTTGGTTGCTGACTCCTTCTTCACCGGAAGAAGGTAGCAGAGGACTTTGGCCTGAAATTTAGGGAAGATGGAGGTCTTTCCATGACAGGATCTCTGAGCCGCTGGTCAGTCGGTGGACATCAGGAATGTGCATTAGGGAGTTAAAGGTTTCTAATCCAGCTCCGGGGGCTCTGTGTTCATACAAACATACATGGGTGCCTGTTCGTGAGCATGCAAACACACAGCAATGCGTGGCTAGGAAAAATGTATATCATACACTTCACAAATGAAAATAAAATTTGCAGGGGCTAGAGAGATGTTCAGTGGTTAAGACCATTGGCTGCTCTTGGGGACAACCCAGTTTTGGTTCCCAGCACCCAAACGGTGGCTTACAACCAGTTCCAGAGGCTCAATCCCTCCAGCGCCCTCTTCTGGCCTCCCTGAGCACTGCATACACGTAGCACATACATCACGAAGGCAAAGAATTCAGACTCACAAAAATACAAATAAATGCTTATTCGATAGCTGGGCATGATAATGCATGCCTTTAATCCCAGCACTTGGGAAGCAGACCTCTGTGAGTTTGAGGCCAGCCTGGTCTACAAAGCAAGTTCCAGAAGGGCCAAGGCTGTTACACAGAGAAACCCTGTCTTGAAAAATCAAAATAAATAAATAATAAAACAAAATAATGTGACAAAATTTACATGGCCAAGTGTGGTGGCGTATGTCCTGTCTATTTCCCTGGAGGCTGAAGCAGGTGCATTGTATGCTATTTTTTGAAGATTTCAAACACATGGGAACTTACTGGGTCACTTAGAAGTAGACAGCCCCCTCCTGTGCCAATGGCAGCAGAAGGCAGATGCAGGAAATGACATTTGATGGGGGACTTTTTTTGTTTGGTTTTTTTTGTTGTTGTTGTTTTTGGTTTTGTTTTTTTTTTTTCAAGACAGGGTTTCTCTGTGTAGCCCTGGCTATCCTGGAGCTCACCCTGTAGACCAGGCTGGCCTCGAACTCAGAAATCCGCCTGCCTCTGCCTCCCAAGTGCTGGGATTAAAGGTATATGCCCACCACTGCCTGGATGAGGGGGACTTTAACATGGGCCATTTTCTCAAACCCAACAGCACACAGAGCAACAAAACAAGCCAAGCAAGCCCCGTGTTGGGCCTTTTGGCATTTTCCCACCAAGGCAAACTCCGAGCTTCAGAGATGGAATCTCTGAACATGGAATCGGGAAGGACTGTGCAGTGACCTGCCACCCTTTCACGTTCCTGCCATTCAGATGCGACAGGACACAGCTTAGAGGAAATGGCACAGTGAGTTCTGAGAGGCCAGGACATGGCTCTGTGGCAGGCTACATGCTTAGCACCGTTGAAGCCCTGAGTTTGTTCCTAGCACAAAGAAAATAGTTTCAAAAATGGGGACCAGGGAGACAGAGAGATGGCTCAATGGTTAAGAGCACTGAATGCTCTTCCAGAGGTCAAGGGTTCAGTTCCCAGCACCTCCATAGAGGCTCACAACTGTCTGTAGCTCCAGTTCCAGGGAATCCACTGACCTCTTCTGACCTCTAAGGACACCAGGCATCCATGTGGTGCATATAACGTTAACTACATGCAAAACACTTATATACATAAAAGAAAACAAAAAAGAGAGGGGGCTGGGGATGTAACTCAGTTGGCAGAGCGCTTGCCTAGCATGTGCAAAGCCCTGGGTTCACCCCCAAAACTGTACAAACCGGGGTAGTGGCAGGTGCTGTCGTCCTAGCAGTAGGCAGCTGGAACTGTGAGTCTGATGTTATTCTATCACAAAACACCAAGAGCTGACAACATCAGCAGCAGGCGCTGCTATGTGTGAGGCCCTATCCCCAACCTCACAAGTAGAAAGCAGAAGTGATAAGCTCTGTGTACTCCCTTCCTAGTTTAAACAGAAGTTACTCTGAGTTTACATTATTCTGGATGTAGCAACCAATTCACCTAATTCCTAAGACTCTGAGGGTGGGCTTTCTCAGGAGCGAGATTCCTCCGCCCCTGTGCAGGAGCCACATGGCAACAAAGTCTCCTGCAGCAAGTAAGGAAGAACACCCAGTGGGCAGAGGCGGTTGCCCTCACCACCCTGCAGGCCTCACAAGCCTCGGGGACCCACAAGTAGCAGAGGCTCCAAGACCAGCACCCACCTGTGGGTGATATCACAGCAAGGTTGGCCAGGTCAACCCCTGGGCGGTCAGGCCTACCCTGCTGACCGTCCTGCAGCCATATCCCCACCTGCATTCCCGGCATCCCATCCTCCCAATGCGGTGGAGCTCTTCCTCCTCCCTACACATCCTCGTTCACAGACACCTCTGGAGCAGGACGATGGGCTGGAAGTGCTTCCGAAGCCCTTCCTCCACCCCCACAGAGAGAGAGAGAAAGAGAGAGTGAGAGACAGAGACAGAGACACAGAGAGACAGAGAGAGGGAAAGACACAGAGACATAGAGAGAGACACAGAGACACAGAGAGGCCGAGAGCCAGCCAGGGGAACCAGCCCAGGGCCTTGTGCATCTGAGGCAAGCACTTTATCCTGACCTACCGTACCTCCATCTTGGGAATGTCCCTGCCCAGAGTCCCAGAATCCAGCCTACAGAACCTCAAGAGCGTTCCCTAAATAAATCCATTGCCCTGCAGATGAAGAAACTGAGGCTGAGAGAAGCGATTTGTCCAAGTCACAAAGAAAAACCACATTCCCTAGGATGGATAGGGGTTTCTGGGACCACAGCTCAAGTCCCTACTTTACCCTCAATGCAGGGGGTTCTAAGCCCGCCCCGGAAAGTAAAGGAGGCGTGGGTCCACCCCAGCGCTGCTGCCCAGTGGAACATTCCAAAGGAAGTAAGACAGGCCACATCTGGGTGTTGAGACCTTCACCTCTGGCTAGGAGCCTGGCCCTGTGGGGCTTCCCACCTGCTGACGTGCTGCTGGGGACTTCCTAGCCCTGGAATGTAAACGGGCATCCTTCCGCGGAGTGCCCGGGCTAACTCTGTCTGCAGCCCACTCCCTGCCCACGGCCAGCGCCACAGCAGGGATGGATATGCAAATAGCCGGCCGTGGTATTAATCCGAGAGATTCCCCCCAGGGAAGGCGTGTGGAAAGTGCTGGTGTGTTTCACAATTCTGTTTTGTCCAGAGGAGCCGCGCGGGGGCCCGGAATGATTTAAAACAGATTTTTGAAAAGGCAAAATAAAATTGGAACAGAACCTAGTCAAGGCATGCGCCATGCTCCCCGCCCCCGGCTCCCCACAACCCCCCACAACCCTCTTTCTCTCAAGTCCCTGGGGATCCCTTGCCCAGGCAATGGCAGTGGGCGCTTGTCCTCCTAGCAGAGCGCGCCTGGTCCAGCTCGTGCAAACCTCGCCTTCCTGACAGCAGAAGGTGGCTTGGAGCTGAGGCTGGCCTCCTCTGCTCCTTCCTGAAGCAACAGAAAGTCTATCTAGGGTATTCCTTCCACGCTTCCTCTCCTCACCCCATGCCTAGAATAAGCGCTTAGTCGGAAAGACACCCCACCCCCGCCGCCGCTCCTTGCTTGTCAATGCCACTGATGGGCTGTGTGACCCCAGACAAGTAGCTCCATCTTTCTGAGCCTTTCTGAGCAGAGTCATACACTCTACCAGGAAGGGAGAACCACGGGGACTTCCTAAGTATTCCCTGTACCAAGCCACTTCAAAAGTGCCCAGCACTCTGTCTGAGACATAGTGTCACGCGAGAGCCCCCCTTAAAGATCTTCCGGACAACCGCCCTATTTAAAGACAGACAGGGACACGCGGAGGCCCAGAGAGGGAAAAGAATTTGCCCAAGGCTCCACAGCAGCGGTCTCTCCGCTCCAACCCAGACTCCTCTCGTGGCCCTCGTGCTCTAGGTGAGTGGGAAGAAGTAGCCCCTCCCCTCTCCACCTGCACGTGCCAGCCTGCTGGGGACCGCGACGACACTCACCGTGAGACCGAGTCTGGACCTCCGGGACGGAGCTCCGCTGCTGCCCGGCGCCGGCTGGTTGTCACCGACCGCGGGCGGGCGGAGTTCCCTGCAGCCCTCTGACCACCGCGGATGCTGGCTCTGGGAATGCACTCGGTGGCCCCTGTATCCGGCTGTTCCCGGCTCTGGCCGCTGCGATAGAGCTTATCTGGCGGGTGTCAGGGTTCAGCGGCCGAGGGACCGGGGTTCCCGGAAGCCTCCAGCCCCGGCCCTGCGCCCCCGGATGCCGCGCTGGCCCGTCGTGTCACCGCGCTGCGCGGACACTCCCCTGCCGTAGCTGCAGGAGGCCACCTCCTACTCCCATCTCGGCTGATTCCAAGTCCACGCAAGGCTCTTGGCCGCCGAAGACTCGGATTAATCACTCGGGATCCGACGCCTGCCTGGGATGGAGCGGAAGGGACGCCTGCAAGTTTCTGTTTACTGTGCTGCGCGGGGCTGCGGCTAATGACTCGCAGGCAGGGTCGTGCTCCCTCCCTCAACGTCTGCCTTTTCCCTGTTCTCGGCCCTAGCCCCCTTCCAGTTCGTGTCACAGTCTGGTCTGAGCTGAACTGGATTCCCAGCAGGAGTTCCCCCTCTGCACCTCCTGCAGGTTGGGGACCCAGAGGGAAGGTCCAAGCTTCTGCAGACCCATTTGAGGTTTTTTTTTTTTTTTTTTTTTTGTCTTGTCAGTTGCCATTTTGCATTCATTCGTTCATTCATTCATTCGTTCATTCACTCATTCATTCCTTCTCTTGTTTGTGGGGAGAGTGCACATACCAGGACACACTTGGGGGGAATCAGCTTTCTCCTAACTTATGGGTTCCAAGATCCAGTTGTCAGGCTTGACAGCAAACAATTCTGTGTTTTGAAAGTTTTTTTTTTTTTGAGACACGGTCTCATGTAGCCAAGGCTGGCCTCGAATTCACTATGTAGTTGAAGATAGCAAGACTCAATCGAACCATCATGCCCAGGAACTTTGCAGGAACTTTGAACAGCAGGAATACATGCATGCATACATACATGCATACATGCAGATACATACATACATACATACATACATATACACACATACAAACATGCACACACTGTAAAATGGGTTGGTACAGGAAATGGAGAGTCACTTAACTGTGCCTACCTAACAGCCAGTTGAATAAAATGGAAGCGGGCTGGACTTCAGGGCGCAGGCTGCAGCTGTGGCCTGTGGCTGTAATCACGGTACTCAGGAGGTTGAAGCAAGGGGATGATGAGCTGGAGGCTAGCCTGAACTACATAGCAAGACATAAGCAACAACAGCAACTTCAAAAACCTGTACTCCCAGAGTAAGCACAGCCATGGGCCTGTAAGACACACTCCTGAGTGGGACCAGCCCTAGGAATGGCTGCAGATCCCGCTCGGGGCGGGAAGAGCGTCTCTTGTGCACTTTAGGACCTTACCGAATGGAGGTTTTCAAGTCACTTGGTTTAGTTGATTAGTCTCTTCTTTGCGATATGGAGGCTTGAACCTGGAGCCTCCTCCACGACAGCCCCTGCTCCTGAGCTCCACTCCCCTTCTTTTCACTTCTGGGGCAGGATCTCAGCTGGTTGCTCAGACTAACCTCAAACCCTTAAACCTCAAGCTCACTCTGTTTTTCTGGCCTTGAACTTGTGCTTCTGCCTGGGCCTCTGGAGTAGTAAACGTCTGGAATTATAGGACCATAGTGCCAAACCCTCACTCTCACTTTAGTTCTTAACACAGGGGTCTTAAGCCAGGAAAGGCAGCTCACACATCTAACCCCAGCGCACAGGAAGCTAGGCAGGAAGACCAAGATTTCAAGGCCAGCCTGGGCTACATGAGAGTCTGTCTCTAAATAAGAATAACTAAGGGTGGCAGTGGGCTTCTGTAATTGCAGAACGTGGGAAGTGGGAACAGGAGGATCAGACGTCAAGGACATCTTAGCTACATAGCAACTTTGGCCTAGCCTAGGCTACATGGAGACCCTGTCTCAAAAAGAAAACAAAGAAAAGACCAATGTTTTTAGATGTTGCCCAAGCTGGCCTTGAACTCCTGGACTCAGGTGCCCCCCCCCCCCAAGAAGCTGACTATATTGTGCGGCATGGCACCCACTCAACAGAATCTTGACTGTGTAGCATGCCCACAACATACATGAAATTGATTATGATTGAACTAAATATGTAAAGCCAGAAAGAAGAGCTGAAAGGCTGTAAGGCAAGTCCGAAAGGCTTCCTCTTCGTACACATTCGTGCAAACAGGCAAATACTCATACACATAAAATAAATAAACCTTTTTTTTTTTTTTTTTTTTTTTTTAGTGGTGGCACACACCTTTAATCCCAGCACTTGGGAGGCAGAGGCAGACGGATTTCTGAGTTTGAGGCCAGCCTGGCTTACAGAATGAGTTCCAGGACAGCCAGAACTACACAGAGAAACCCTGTCTCAAAAAAATAAAATAAAATAAATAAATAAAAAATAGGTTCCAACTTCTCTTTGAAATTCTGTGAACTCTGGCCACTGAGCAAGAGTAAGCTTCCACCGACTGACACCTCTCTAGGCTGGTCACCCCAAGTGGCTGAGCATCCTAGACTTCCCCCACCGCAGGGTTCAGTGCTGGGCAGTAACTCAGTGTCAGGAAAGCCACCCTCTCAAACTCACAAACCATAGGGCGCATTTGAAGGGATGAGTGAAAGTTCAGAGGTCACAGGAAGGCTCTGGCGGCACAGTTTCAATGTGATATCCCTTCCCGGCCTCCCTTAATGCCCAGCGTCCCTGACAAGGCTTGTTCTGTGATATCATGGGACTCCTCCAGAGGGCGCTGTCCCATTCTACACTGGGCAAATGTCTGCTGATGGTAGGAGCCCTCCCTGCAGGGCAGTCGCCATAGGAGACAGATGACAGCTCCTCAGTGCTAGCTCTGACTCTGTCCTCCTGAACAGAGAGAGAAGGCTTCAGGTTCCCAGCATAACCAGATGCCAGGGTGTTTCCTGGGGGGAAGTCCCACCGGGGTGGGGTCCATGCTGACGATGATATCATCTGACATGGAGGTGTCTTGTAAACTGGGCACTCAGCAGCCCTAGGTCTCCTGATGACGGAGGCATTTTATCCTCAGGCAAATAAATCTCTCCCATTGGGCCTGGGAGTGTCTCCCTTCCTATCCGGGCCTGTCTTCCCTGTCTATGGATTGACTAACCTCTCTTCCTAACAGAGACAGTAGATGTAGAAACAGCAGCCCTTGACTCAGGTTCCTGTGTGCACAGAATCTAGGAGAAATCAAGTGGGCCCGGGATTGTGTGTGTGTGTGTGTGTGTGTGTGTGTGCTTGAGTGTCACTGTGTGGATTCAGATGTTGGAGTCAGTTCTCTCCCTCCAGCACATAGGTCCTGGGGAGTGAACTCAGGTCGTGGGGCTTGGTGGTGAGTACTTTTATCCACTGAGTTATTTATGGGTCCCCTACTTTTAATATTTTAAAGGTTTAAAAAATAGATCCACCTGACAAGGGAAAATGAACACAACCCTAAGGACACATGGGATTTAGGTAGTGACAATAGGTTAGTAATTGTCCCTTAGCAGTGGTGAGTATCTCACAGAGACGGAAGTGGACCACGAGGGAACAATGAAAAAAATCTATGCAGAACCCTCCACACACACCAACCCTCCTATAAATGAAAGGAAAAGCTGATGGGGCATGGTGGCCACTGCACCCAGAAAATAGAGTCAGGGAGAGTTCGAAACCATCCTCTGGTACATAGTGAGTTCAACACCAGCCTGGCTACATCATGAGTTTAGTCCAGGCTACATGAGGCCCAAATAAAACAAAACAAATGGTCATTTAAACTTTGAGGCTTTTCCCCACCATGGTTTCTGATTTGATATTTAACCCAGGTTGATTTTGGATTCACTTTTAGTTACCGAGGCTGGCCTCACGATAAGGGAGCTATTCTCCTGCCTCAGGCTTCAAGTGCTGGGATTAGGGACATCACTGACCTCACCCCCAGCATTGCAAAATATCCTTAATGGGGGTCACAGTAAAGGGAAACATCCTTTGTTATTTGTTTATTTGTTTATAGACAGGATCTCTCTGCTACATAGTCCTAGGACTCACTATGTAGAGCAGGTTAGCCTCCTTGAACTCATAGAGATCCACCTGCCTCTGCCTTCTGAGTGTGGGGATTAAAGGCATGTGCCCCGCACATTCTTTAAAGTTTATTGGTTACTTTTTTGTTTTGTTTTGTTTTGGTTTGGTTTGGTTTGGTTTGGTTTGGTTTGGTTTGGTTTTTTCGAGACAGGGTTTCTCTTTGTAGCCCTGGCTGGCCTCGAACTCAGAAATCCGACTGCCTCTGCCTCCCAAGTGCTGGGATTAAAGGCGTGCGCCACCACCGCCCGGCTAAAGTTTTATTTATAAGGATAAAATGAGAAAAGAAGTAAGCACCACAAAGTGTCAACAACTGCTGCATCTGAGGCCTGTGGATTATTTTAGGCACTGCCCTTTCTATTTCCCTGCAGGTTTTCAATTAGTCGGAATAGAAATTGAAGTGAGGCATAGCTGCGCATGCCTGTAATCCCAGCGCATGCGCAATGGAGGCCAGCACAGTGGCTTGCAGAGCAGAAGTTCTAAATCAGTCTTGGCGACTTACTAAGTTTGAGGCCAACCTTGACCACATGGGATCCTGTCTCAAAATACCAAAAATACGGCTGGAGAGAGTTCTCAGTGGTTAAGATCACTGGCTGCTCTCACAGAGGACCCAGGTTCGGTTCCCAGAACCCAAATGATGGCTCACAACTGCCTGTAACTCCAGTTCTAGGGGATCTGACAACCGTCTTCTGGGTTCTGAGGGCACCTGCACACACATGCTGCACAGACATACACTCAGACAGACAGACACACACACACAGAGTAAAATAATAAATCTTTTTTAAGAAACCAAAAGTACAGCCAGGGCTACACAGAGAAACCCTGTCTCGAAAAAACAAACAAACAAACAAAACAAAAAAAAAAAAAAAAAAGAAAGAAAGAAAAAAGAAAAAGAAACCAAAGTAGAAACCCTGTCTCGAAAAAAAAAAAAAAATACATCAGCCAGACAGTGGTAGCGCACGCCTTTAATCCCAGCATTTGGGAGGCAGAGACAGGTGGATTTCTGAGTTCGAGGCCAGCCTGGTCTACAGAGTGAGTTCCAGGACAGTCAGAACTACACAGAGAAACCCTGTCTTGGGGAAAAAAAAAAAAAAAAGGAAATATACATCACCATCATCATCCCCTAATACAGCTTTTTTCTCAACTCTCTGAACCTAAGAGGAGAAACCTTTATTTCCAAGGACCCCAACGCTTTTGGGGGGGGGGGTCTCATTCCTAATTCACATGGAGAAGCCAGGAGTTGGGTTAACTGAGTTCTGTAATTTATCCCTTTCCTGAAAATGACAGAGACAAGCCTGTGAAAGGGACCCCTGCGGCGAGGGCCGGGAGACAGTAACCAGGATGGAAGCCCTTATCAACCTCAGAATCCTTCAGCTCTGACCAGGTCCCATTACCTGCTCCTCTCTGGAGATAAATGTTCCAATGCATCAGCCCCTGGCGACTCTGTGCTCTCAATCTGACCCCTCTGGAGCCTCACTCCAGGCCCTTCTGACACTCCCCTCCCCCTTGACAAACTGTAGTCCTGTAGCCTGTAGGCTCTGTTGAGCTAAGAAAGCCTTTGGATTGACAGGGTCTGCCTCTGGCATGGACCAGAAACCTCAGTTTAGCTTGAGGGAATAGCCTTGAAATCTGGGAGCCTTATCAGTCAGGGGATGATTAGCAGAGGTCGAGACCTGACCCTAAAGAAAGCCCTTCCTCCCCTCGCAGGAGTGCCACAACTCCCCCAGCTCTTGCCAGAGTTAAATCTTTGCAGAAACCCTGTCCAGTTAAGTAAACTGTCTCCACACACAAGCCGCCACGGGGCTTCTCTGGCGGCATCTGGAGGGCCTGTGTTTCTCCACGTGGTGACTGTCATCTCCGTAACATACCACTGAGAGCGAGCCCAGCATTCCAGAGATGACTCCACCAGCTGAGGAATTCTGCTGGCCCCTGGCGCGCTGGACTTCTGTGAGATGTGTGAGTTTGCGACAAGACCCTCAGCTGCATCTTTCATGATCTGATACGACACTTCTGTTGTGTGTCGTTCCCCCCATCCCCCGCCCCCACCACCGTGCATGCCTGTCTTTGCCACGGATTTCTAGTAAACTGTTTAAATATGCACAGCCTAAATTGAACCCTGATGGTGGGGCGCTTGCTCCCGGGCCCCTCCTGGCTCTGGAAACAACGGGCCAGTGCGCAGTTTATTTGGGTTGGCTGCTTTCATGCCACTCAGAATCTGTTTTGGGGGTGGGGGTGGGGACAAACCCTGCCCGTGTTTAGATTTATAATTTATATTCCAAGCACAAATACCCCATAATGGAGCTGGAGATGAGAGTCAGCCATGAGCAGGCCATTATGGGCTGGCATTGGGAGTGTGTGGTTGCATTAAGGAACCCCAAACTGCTTTCTGTTAAGTCACCTTCTAACCGACACGTGCCCATGCAGCCGGCACACTGCCAGCTTGGCCTCTGGTCCCGTGTCAGCTCTTCCCAACTGGAGATGCTCAGTGCTCAGTCCCCTTGCACTCCGCGCCCTCTGCCCCACCCCAACTCCCGTGAGCATGAACACGTATCAAACCGAAGAGGAAGCAGAGACCAGGAACATGAAAGTCCACTCATTTCCAGACTTCCGGCATTGTCTGTTTGGTAATGCTGGAGTACTAAACCAGGAGCCTTGCACATGCTAGGCTACTGTGCTCCCACTAAATTACACCCTCAACCCTGGGTTTGTTTCCTTGAGACAGAGTCTGACTATGTAACCCAGGCTAGCCTTCTACTTCTCATTGCACTGGCTGCTCTTCCAGAGGTCCTGAGTTCAATTCCCAGCAACCACATGGTGGCCCACAACCATCTGTACCTCTGGCTCCAGGGGATCCAATACCTCTACATAAACGTACATGCAGGCAAATACATTGAATCACATAAAATGAAAATAAATTATAAAAATAAGTAAAGAAAGATATTTAAGAAAAATAAACTAGCCAGGCAGTGGTGGTACACACTTTTAATCCCAGCACTTGGGAAGCAGAGGCAGGCAGATCTCTGAGTTCAAGGCCAGCCTGGTCTACAGATCTAATTCTAGGACAGCTAGGGCTATACAGAGAAACTCTGTCTCAAAAGCAAAACAAAACAACAACAACGACAACAAAAAGGAAAAAGGAAAAAGAAAAACAAATAAACAAGGCATGGTAGCTCAACTAGTATTAGAGACAGGAGGATTCCTACAAGTTTGTGGTTTGAGGTTGGCTACATAGTGAGACTTTGTTTCAAAAAAAAAAGAAAAGAAAAAGAAAGAGAACGAAAAGGAAGTAAGGAGGAGGGAGGGAGAGAAGGGGAGGAGGGATGGCACAGGGATCAAGTCTAATGTGCCCTCGGCTCACTCACTAGGACACTGAATGTCCACGGCAATACGGCTGCCATTCATTTATTCAGTATCAACCACTGTTCTCAGGACAGAGGACTGAGCTCTCCGAAGTACTGGGGACTGGGTGACACAGTACCTTTGCAAGCAGTTCCTAAAACAACAGAGAGAGGTTGAGTGACATCTCTTTTATTAGGTAGGGCAGAGCTTGGCAGTAGGGCACTGTCCCCAGCACTGCAATAATAACAACAGAATTTCTGATACGATCATTCACTCAAGAAATATTTGAGTCACTGGCACTGTGTTAAGGGTTGGAAATAGAATGTCAGGAATGTCCCCGATCTAGACTGCCTATGGCCTGTGAGGGGTCAAAGACTCCCAGGACATCAGGAGAAGAAACTGAGAGATTGCTTAAGGGCTTCAGGGTGGCCACTGCCCTGCTGCTGTGTAGAATGCACTTGGCCAGGGAGTCGGGAAGGGCTACCCTGGCACCGCAGCCTTTAAAGTGGCAAGTACAGCGACCAGACTCAAACGTGACAAGGGGAAAGGGGTGCTCCACCCACCCACCCACCCTGGGATCTCAGCAGGAACTGGGTTAAACTGGAGCAAGCTCCACAGAGAGGAGGTGACTCAGTGGATAGAATGTTTACCTCGCACTCTCAAAGGCCTGAGTTTAGGTCCCCAGGAATCCCCAGGCGGGGGTGGGGGGGGAGGGTGAGGAGGTGGGGGAGATGGTTCAGCAGGACTCACTTGCTGTTCTCAAAGAACCTCTGGGTTCAGGTCCCAGCACCCACAGGGAGGTTCATAACTGCCAGTAATTCCAATTCCAGGAGATCCAATGCCCCTTTCTGACCTCCGAAGGCACCATTCGAAGACACCACACCGTGAACATAAGTACATTCAGATAAACACATACATGAAGAAGAAGAAGAAGAAGGAAGAAGAAGAAGAAGAAGAAGAAGAAGAAGAAGAAGAAGAAGAAGAAGAACCTAATCTTTAAAAGAGAAGAAGATGGAAGGTGGAGAGATGGCTCAGTTTTGTTCCCACACAGACAAGGGTCCTCCCAAGTGTAACTCCAGTGCCTGGGGATCTGTCTTCCCCTACTGGCCTCAGGGAGCACTGCCTACACATGGTGAACAGACATATATACAAGCAAAACATATACATGAGAGACAGACAGACAGACAGACAGACAGATGTGACCAATTAAGAGTGCTTCTTGTTCTTCTAAAATCCAAGTTCAGGTCCTGTAACGCCCTCTCCAAGAGATCTGACGCCCTCTTCTGGCCCCTGAGGGTATTGCACCCACATGACATAAATTCACATGGTCACATACACATAAACAAAAATAAAAAGCAGGGTAGGAGCAATGGCTCAGTAGTTTAAGAGCACATTTTGTTTTTGCAGAGAACTAGAGTTCAATTCCCAGCACCCACATGGCAGGTTACAACCATGCCGTCCCAAGGGATCTGATGCTCTCTTCTTGAGTCTGAGGGCAGCAGGCATAAACACGGTATACAGACATACATGCATGGGCAAAATGCCTATACACGTTAAACAAACAAACAAACATGCACACTAAGGAAAGAAAGAAGGAAGGAAGGAAAGAAAGAAAGAAAAAAGAAAGAAAGGAGCAAATAAATAAACAAAAAAAATTAAAATAAATTTAGCCAGATGTGGTGGCACCCCCTTTAACCACAACACACAGGAGGCAGAGGCAGGTGGATCCCTGAGAGCTCAGGGCCAGCCTGGTCTACAAGGAGAGTTCCATGACAGCCAGGGCTACACAGTGAGACTTTGCTTCAAATAAAATAAAACACAAAACTAAGATTCAGGGAGATTCAAGAAGACACAGACATCAGTCTCTGCCCTCCACACACTTGTGTTTGCACCTCCCCTACACACTGACAGGAACATGCCAAGTACACACCAAGCACATGCCAAGCACACACCAAGCACCTTGTAGGCAGCACAGAGAAGCCTCGGTATGCTTTGCACTTAACTCTGCATTTCTTGGGAGTGCTAGAACCTGAAATTTGCATTTCCTGAGACTTAGGAAATTCATCCTTGTTCCATACTTACTTAAAATCTAGACCGTCCTTAGGTGCCCTTTATAAACACCGCCCTGCCCCCGTGCTCCCTGCACACAATGGTCCACCTCCCCGGACCTGTACCAGTCCCTACCACTGCTGGAACAGTCTGCCAGTAAGCTGATGGCTGGACTGTTATCGTTACTTCTGTGTTACTGAGCATGTGACTTGAAGCTGCTGTTCCAGCACTTGCAGGCTGGGGCAGGAAGATCACTTCAAGTTAGAGGCTAGTCTACAGAGAGGTTTTCCAGCCTTCTCAAAGGCATCTGGAAAAGGGCTGCCTCAAAAACCAGACAAACAGGCTAGCGAAATGGTTCGGCGGTTAAGACTGTGGCATGCACCTGAAATGCCAGCATAGGGGCCCCAAGAATTCAAGGCCAACTTGAACTGCACAGAACCCTGCCTCAAAAGTCCTGTACATGCCCTTTCAATTCCAGCACCCAAAGGGCAGAGATTGTCAGAGCTCTGTGAGTTCAAAGCCAACCTGGTTTACACAGTGAGTTCCAGGCCAGCCAGGGATATATAGTGGACTCTGTCTGTAATAAATCAGTAGATAAAATATTTGTCTTTGTTTTTGAGACAGGGTTTCTCTGTGTAGCCCTGGCTGTCCTGGAACTCACTCTGTAGACCAGGCTGGCCTCAAACTCAGAGATCCGCCTGCCTCTGCCTCCCAAGTGCTGGGATTAAAGGTGTGTGCCACCACTGCCCGGCAAAATATTTTCTTTTTTATTTTATTTATTTATTTATTTTATATTTTATTTTTTTTGGTTTTTCGAGACAGGGTTTCTCTGTGTAGCCCGGGCTGTCCTGGAGCTCATTTTGTAGACCAGGCTGGCCTCGAACTCAGAAATCCGCCTGCCTCTGCCTCCCAAGTGCTGGGATTAAAGGCGTGCGCCACCACCGCCGGCATATTTTCTTTTTTAAAGGCAAAATCCTAGAGAGGGAGCCAGGCCTGGTGTGTGTTGACAGGTCAGTCCCTCCAGGGCTACTTTGAACAAAACAATGGGAGATTAAATCAAGCCCAAGGAAAAATGGCCCACGCAGGTGGACGAGCTGCCGCCAACCGGCGCCTTGACAGCACACTTGACTTTACAAGTAGGAGAACGCTCTAAGATAATGACAGGTACAGCACAGAAGCCACACAAAGAAGAGCCTCACAGTTCGCCACAGCCAGGTGTAGCAACTGTGCCTAATTACACGGGCTGAGTGTTTACCCCACAGGGACATGGGTGTGAGCACCAACAGCAACACAAAACACGTGAGTGACTAACCCCTGGAGTTACAGTGTCACAGCGGCCTCGTCACTGGGAGAGGGGGGATGTTCCACTCCATTCCTCAGACGCGTGCTGACGGATGCTAACACAGACTTTGATTGACAGCCCTCAGCCCCTCCTCATTAGCAGGGACTGTGTGCCAGAATAGATCTGGATGCCGAAATGATTTTTTTTTTCTTGGTGTTTTGAGACAGGATCTCATATAGCTCAGGCTAGCTTCGAATTCAAGCCTCCAGCTCCCGTGTGTGGAGATGAAGTAGAAACTTGTGAAGTCCTTCTCAGAGCGCATGCTCCTGGTCTCAGAGCGCACGCTCCTGGTAGTAGGCTGGGGTGAGGGACGATAAGCGGACAGAGCTGGTAGTCATGACAGGGAGAACCCTGGCCAGAGCCTGAGAATTCACAACAGCAACAGCCAGCTGGAGAGACAGAGGATGAGATGAGTTAAGAAGGGAAAATCAAGGCTTGTCAGGCAGAGGCTGACAGAACAGTTTGACACTGACTCGCAGAAGCAGCCCCGATTAGAGGATGGGTTTTCCCAGAATGCTGCCTTCTCGTACTGGACCACGGAGAAGCGAAGGTAGAAGGAAGGAGATCAGAGAAAAGGCAACCGTCCTGGTGGGAGGCAATGGTGGCCGAGTCCAGGATGGGAGGTGGGTGGTGAGGACAGAGGAATCCTGAGTCGAAGTGCGGGCAGATAGGGCTGGAAGATAGCAGGAGGGCACAGGCAGCTCCCGCAACACCAACGAGGGCAGGCTGGCTGCTCAGATATGTGGGAAGGTGGCATGGCTGTTTGCTGCGATGCACCTCTAATACCTGAAGCAGGATTGCTGTGAGTTCGAAAGCCAGCCACCAATATAAGATCCTAAAAGATAAAGATTTAAGGAAATAAGGAACAGGTGGCTCTTTGCACATCACTTCCTAAAACTTTATAGTTTGCGGATGAATCTCTTTCTTTGGAATACTTTAAATATTTATCTTATTTTCAGGATTTATTTTATCTATAGGTTTGTTGCCTGTTACATGTGTGAATACTCAAGGAAGTCAGAAGACACCCTTGTATTCCCCCTCCACAAAGCTTCGAGTGGTTGTGAACTGCCTGTCACAGGGGCGCAAACTGAACTTGGGTCTTCTGCAAGAGCAAAAAGGTAATCAGAGCCAACTCTCCAGCCCCTGACTCTGCAGTGACGTGTGTTGTGTGTGTGTGTGTGTGTGTGTGTGTGTGTGTGCCTGTGTATTGCTTGTATTATGTCTGTCTCTCCAGCCCGTTTCTGTCTTTTTTTTTTTCTTTTTGGTTTTTCGAGACAAGGTTTCTCTGTATAGCCCTGGCTGTCCTGGAACTCACTCTGTAGACCAGGCTGGCCTCGAACTCAGAAATCCGCCTGTCTCTGCCTCCAAGTGCTGGGATTAAAGGCGTGCGCCACCACCGCCCGGCCGTTTCTGTCTTTTTAAACAAGGTTTTTTGGTTTAGTTTGGGTTTTGGGTTTTAAATTTATTTAAATTTATTTATTTATTTATTTATTTATTTATTTATTTATTTATTTATGTTGAGACAGGGTTTCTCTGTGTGGCCCTGGCTGTCCTGAAACTCTCTATGTAGACCAGGCTGCCCTCAAGCTAACAGAGATCCTCCTGTCTCTGTCTCCTGAGTGCTGCGATTAAAGATGTGCACCACTGCTCCCAGCTTCCTCTTCCATTTTATAGGGCGGTCTTTAAGACAGGGTCTCGTTTAACCTAGGCTAGTTCAAATATGCTATGTAGCCAAGGCTTCTCTCGAGCCCTTGGTCTTCTTGCACTCACCTCCTGAGTGCTGGGCTAACAGGACTGCACAACAATGCTCAGCTCATGGGATGACCTTAGGGGACATGGTGACCAGCTTAGAATACGGTTGAGATCCACGAGACTCCAGATCCCTGTGTTGCCCCTTCCTGGCCGAGTGGGCTTGTGTCAGTCACTTACTCTGGCAGCTCTGGGTTTCCTCGTCCTAAAATAGAGCGTAATTGTTCCTGTCTCCCAAGGTGTGGGAGGAGGGTGACGTCATGTCTGTAAAGGTGTCCAACAGCCGGGACCGGAACCAAAATCAGATGACTGGGACCAGGCCTGGAGGCCACCAGGCAGTGCTAAGCAGCGAGTGGTGACACCCCTGAGCGGGGGTGTAGGGTGTGGGTGAGGACAGTCAGAGGCAGAGAGGGCACAAGGTTATCTGCTTCGGGTGGAGCTGAGGACACCGGGCTGAGGTGTTCAGTTCTAGTAGGAGAAGGAAGGTCTAGCCTGCAACCTGCTGCCACTCATGGAGCTAGATGAGAGAGGGGGAGGGACAAAATAAAGTCACTGTCCTTGAGACCAGAGAAGTCACTGTATCCTTCAAAGAATGCACAGCATGGGAGGCCAAGAGCAGAGTTCTAGAGGGATTCTGGTGCAGAGGCCATCATCAGACCGGAAGCGTGGACCTTTGCCTACAGAGCCACCTGGCCAGCCTGGCACAGAGCTTTTTCTTTTGTAAGATTTATTTATTTATCTATTTTTAAAGATTATAATTGTATTTATATGAATACACTGTAGCTATCTTCAGACACACCAGAAGAGGGCATTGGATCCCATTAGAGATGGTTGTGAGCCACCATGTGGTTGCTGGGAATTGAACTCAGGACCTCTGGAAGAACAGTCAGTGCTCTTAACCATTGAGCCCTGCCTGTCTCCAGCCCCTGTAAGATTTATTTTTATGCCCAAGAATAACTAGAGTTTATGAATGAGGGTGCTGGGAACCGAAAGCCGGTTCTAAGGACAGGAGCAAGCGTTCTTAACCACTGAGCCGCCATTTCCCTACCAGCAACTACAAGAAGTTTTCAATGGCAGATACAGCCGAGTCACATGACTATAAACCCGGGAGGTTGTACGGTTACTTCAAGTTCAACGTCAGCCTTGTCTCAAGCAAAGATCCGAAAGGAGGAAAGAAGGCAGGGAAAGAGAGGCAAGAGCGTGGTGCACGCCTTTAGTCACAACTTCTATTTTTTTTGTTTTTGGTTTTTTTTTGTTTTTTTTTTGTTTTTCGAGACAGGGTTTCTCTGTGTAGCCGGGCTGTCCTGGAACTCACTCTGTAGACCAGCTGGCCTCGAACTCAGAAATCCGCCTGCCTCTGCCTCCCAAGTGCTGGGATTAAAGGCGTGCGCCACCACCGCCCAGCTCACAACTTCAATCCCCTCACTCAGGAGGCAGAGCTAAGGAAATCTCTGTGAGTTCGAGGCCAGCCTGGTCTACAGAGTGAGTTCCAGGAGAGCCAGGACTATTACACAGAGAAACATTGTCTCAGAAAAACAAAATCAAATAAACAAAAAACAGAATAAAGGGCTGGAGAAGTGGCTCAACGGTTAAGAGCACTGACTGCTTTTCCAGAGGTCCTGAGTTCAATTCCCAGCAACCACATGGTAGCTCACAACCATCTGTAATGGGATTGATCCCCTCTTCTAGCATATCTAAGAGAGAAACAGTATACTTGTATACATAAAATAAATAAATCTTAAAAAAAAAACAGAATAAAAGAAAGGAAGGAAGGAAGGAGGTTTAGAGGTGTCTCAGTGATTAAGAGCACTGGCTGCTCTTCCAGAGGACCTGGGTTCGATTCCCAGCACCCACATGGTGGCTCACGACCATCAGTAATGGGATCCCATGGGATCTGATGCCCTCTTCTGGTGTGCACACATGTAAACAAAATGCCCATATATATATATATATATATATATATATATATATATATATATATAATACCTAAGTAACCCCCCTTGGAAGAAGAAAGAAACCAGGCTATGCCCGGCTCAACTGGTAGAGAAAAAACGAAAAGAGGCTAGGTGGGGTTGTACTAGCGGAGCACACATATGCACGGGAGGCCCTGGGTTGAACACCCAGTAGAGAAAAGCAAAACAGAAGCTAGTCACACAACATCCCAGCCTCTTGCCAGAGTCAGAAAGCTGTACAGGTATTTGTGGGTTTGTTTAGACAGGATCTCAACACTGTAGCCCAGGTTGGCCTCAAACTCTCAGCAATCCTCCTGCCTCAGCTGCTAGAAAGCCGAGCTTGGCCTTTCCTCTCTGAGACCTTGGTAAGGGCTTCCACCTCTCAGCCTCTTGACCGGTAGATGGGGGAAAGGGAGTTCAACGCAAACTACCCCTCTAAGATCCATGAGAACCGTGAGAACCGGTTCTGTCCATCAAGACTGTCTTCCACAGAACAGACACATCTAAACTGTACATGACCTCTGACCTCCTGGAGTCTATCCTAGAGATACATGCACATGAGTGGTGCAAGGGCAAACACATGAACCGTGCACTGCGGCACTGAGTCATGGTGACCTTGATACCTAAGTAAATTATGATATGCCTGTGCCTTGGAAAGTTAGGCAGTCAGGAAACAGGAGGGCAGGTAACAGGAAGTATCGGGATGACACATTGCAGAGAGGGTGCCTAGCAAGTCAGAAAGCTATGTGTGGTATGTAAGTAATGGAAGCTTTGGAAGGAAGGAAGGGGCAGTCTCCCCTATAGAAGAACTTCCTTGTGTAGTACAGGTAAAGCATATTCATCTGTAGACTAAAACCATCTAAGGAGTCTGAAGTGGGAGATGTTGTTTGTTGGTTAGGTTAAGACACAATTTCATGGACCACAAGGGGACCTCAAACTCACTATGTAGCTGGGGATGTCCTCGAATTCCTGATCCTCCTCTTCTAAATTAATAGTACAGGGTTAGAGGTGGAGTCATCTGAGGCTAGGAGTAGAGCCCAGAGCTTTGCAAACGTTAGGCAAGCCACAGCCCAGCCCAGTGGGAGAGTTCTTGACCCATCAGACATCTTGAGGATGAGAGACTAGCCTACTGTACTTCACTGCCATGGGTCTGATCCTGTGAACAGCTTGGACTCAGGAACCCCGTGGCATGGCTCTGTGATGACAAGGAAGCCGAGACCCCATGGCTTCCAAAGTTCTCTCTGCCTGCCATGACAGAACTCACAAGGTCCACTGGCACTATGTCTCCGTCACCTGGGGTGTGGCGCTACAGCCACTGCCATTCATCGTGGTGTCTGGCAGCTCTGTCCTCAGGCACCAGGCTATCCCAAATGAGGTCTCTGTAATCTGACTTATTTGTGGGTTTCCTTAAGACAGTCTCAAGCCGGGCGTTGGTGGCGCACGCCTTTATCCCAGCACTTGGGAGGCAGAGGCAGGCGGATTTCTGAGTTCAAGGCCAGCCTGGTCTACAGAGTGAGTTCAGGACAGCCAGGGCTATACAGAGAAACCCTGTCTCGAAAAACAAAACAAAACAAAACAAAACAAAACAAAACAAAAAAAAAAGACAGTCTCAAGTAGCCCAGGCTGCTCTCAAGCTTAAGGCAATTCTCCTGCCTCAACTCTCAGAGTACTGTGATTACAAACCTATTCGAGTCACCACACCCAGCAGATTCTTTTTTTGTTGTTTTGGGTTTTTTTGGTTTTTTCGAGACAGAGTTTCTCTGTGTAGCCCGGGCTGTCCTGGAACTCACTCTGTAGACCAGGCTGGCCTTGAACTCAGAAATCCGCCTGCCTCTGCCTCCTAAGTGCTGGGATTAAAGGCGTGCACCACTACGCCCGGCTTCCCAGCAGACTCTTAATTTTGAAGGTGATGTCAGGAAAGATTTTTCTCCACATTATGGAACTGATAAGCTGAGAAAAAACATGGAGAAGGCCGAATACCAACAAATCAGTAGCTGGTGAAGGTTGAAACATCAGGTGTGGCCCGCTTGTGGGGCAAACTTTCCCCTTAGCCTCCCAAGGCGCTAGCAGGGAACATGGGCTTCTCGAAAGGTGTCCTGGTTTAAGCCCCGCTGTTAGTAGATGCTTTTGAACATACCCATCGGATTTCCAGATGCTGGCTCTAGGGGAAAATGGACCTGGAGCAGAATTCAGCCCTCGGGCAGTCTTCAGTTCTGCCTTGAAGCCCTTGGGCTGGGCAGGACACACCTTCCACCAGAAATGTTTGTCTGAACTTGAGGAGAAAATGCCTCCGTCAAGAAGAACTGCCAGGCATACCTGTCGGGCTCTCCAGACACAAACAGATCTGGAATTACGAAGGGGTCATCAGATTTCAAAGTCAAAACAAAACGAAAGGCTGGTGATGGTACATGCCTGCAATTCCAGCACCCAGGACGCTGACGTAGAAGGATTTTGTAACTTTGAGGCTGGCTTGGGCCAATAGTAAGTTCTGGGATAGCTTGGGCTACAGTGTAAGACCCTGTTCCAAACAGCACAAAAGCAACCAAGGAAACAAGCAAAAGCCCCAACCCATAAAGCTTTTGTTCTCACAAACTGCTTGCAGAAAGCTGGGGCATGGGGTGGGGGGCATGGGGGAGGCCCTAGGAGTGCCCTGCCCTGCCTACTTGGGTGTACCTGTGTGCTTCAGACTCCTCTGCGGTTCCCTCCTGGGAACTAACTGCCTCTGGCTGGCTTTGTTGTTGTCCCCAAGCTTCTCTTTCTGCTGGTTTAGTTTTACATAAGCTTGGCATCCCTTGAATTGTTTTAAAAAATATGTTCACTTCTTAAATGACTGAGGGAAAAACAACTTCTCAAAGTGTCCTGTCTCCTTCCTTCTGTCTCTTCTCCATGGCTGACCCCCTCCTTCACCCTCAGGTGTGAGGCTGTGAGGCAAAAGCTGGAGTGAGGGTGTCAGGCTTCTAGAAGGTTCTGGAAGACAATGTGGCTCACCACCTGAGTCTCACCTTACATTTACCTGCAGGGTTGTTTCAGAGCAGGGGAAAAGAGTTGGATATTCTTTCTACCCTCAATAAGTCAGGCCAGAATATGGTAGAACATTCAGGAGGCAGAGACAGGTGGATATCTCTGAGTTCAAGGCCAGCCTCGTCAACATAGAGTTCCAGGACAGCCAGCGTTACATGTCAAGACCCCTTTCTTAAAAATAAATAAAGAAATAATTTTACTTTTTAATTGTTTATTTATTTATTTTTGTATATGAATACATCATTGCTGTCTTCAGACACACCAGAAGAAGACATCAGATCCCTTTACAGATGGTTGTGAGCCACCATGTGGTTGCTGGGAATTGAACTCAGGACCTCTGGAAGAACAGCCAGTACTCTTAACCTATGAGCCAACTCTGCAGCCCAAAATAAATAATTTTAAAGATACAATAAAATGGTTTTAAGCCAACCATGAACATTTAAATAACCTATGAAGCACAGTAGAGAACAGTAGGGACTGGCCTTCGGAGCAGGCCAGGGACTTACCTTTTCTGTGATTACATTTGCAAATTTACATGGTTCCCAGTGATGCTGGACATGGTATACATACTTGAAATCACAATGTTGGGAGATGAAGGCAGGAGGATCTGAAATTTAAGGTCAGCCTTGGCTAAATACCAAGTTTGAGGCTAGCCTGAGCTACATGCCACAAACAAACAACAAAACCTCCAAATTTACAAGCTGGGGGTAATAATGCCCACATATGAATTCTACGAAGATGATGTGCAGTTTGCTGGGAACTTAGAAGTTTTCTTGGAGTCTCAGGACAAAGAAAGAAAATCAAGAAGGGAAACCTGTAAGCAGCCACGCCCTGGGGGAGGAGCCAAAAGAGATGCCAGGGGAGTGGGATCAGAGGAAAACTTGGGAAACAGTGTTCTCATTCCATCATCTAGGTCTGGGATCAAACTCAGGTCAACAGGTTTGGTGGCAAAAGCCTTTCCCCACTGAGCCATCTCGCTGTCTCTTAAGGATTGTATAGAATGAACTATAGTGACAATATTTTTTAGTGCTAAGGTCCAAAGGCAAGGTCTCACATGTGCTAGATAACCAGTCTCCTGCAGAGCCCGGTCCCCAGGCCAGAGGCAGGTTTTTGTTGTTGTTGTTTTGGGTTTTTTTAGAGCTTCCCTACTCTGGGCACTGTGTCAAACTGTTAGGAGCATTGCATCAGGTTCACGAGACAGCCCTGAGGAGCAGAGCAGGTATATTACTAACCTTCACATAAATAAGGAAGCTGGGGCCTCACAGCACCTCAAATCTGTAATCACAGCCCAGAAACACTGAGGAAGGAGCCCTGTGAGTCTGAGGCCAGCCTGGGCTACATAGTGAGGCCCTGACCTCTCCAAGCCTTGGCTGGCTCCTTCGAGGAGCAGAAGTCTCGTGTTAACACCAGGCTTCTGTTGGGATGCCTGGGAAATACTTCCCACAAAGCCAGCAGCTGTCTTGATGACGAAGACTCCATTCCATCAGAATGTCCCTCCTCTAGATTAAATCATGCCCTCCTAAAGGTTATGTCAAAGTAAGACCTGACTGTGATACCAGCTACAGGAGAGGCAGAAACAGGAAGTCCCAAGTTCAAAGCCTGCCTGAGGTTTTAATTAGTGTTTTCTTCTTTCTTTCATGGTTTATTTATTTATTTTGAGACAAAGTCTTACTGTATGGTCCTGGTTGTACTAGAGCTCACTGTTGTAGATGAGGCTAGCCTAAACTTTCATAGATCCACCTGCGTCTGCCTCCCTAATGCTGGAATTAAAGTCCTGCAGCACTATGCCTGGCTGTAACATGTGCATGTTAGTGGTGATGGAGGCCAGAAGAGGATGTAGAATCAGCTAGCACCAGAGTTACAGACAGCTGTGAGTCACCATGTGGATCCTTTAGAAGAACAGTCACTGCCAGCTCTCCAGTCCCTTACTTAGGGTTTCTATTGCTGTGATAAAACATAACAACCAAGCGAAGTGTGGCGGTGTTTGGAGCACACCTTAAGTTCCAGCATGCACTTGGGAGGCAGAGGCAGGCAGATCTCTGTGAGCAAACCAGCCTGTTCTACTCAGTGAGCCTGAGTTTCAGGACAGCCAGGGCTACGTAGTGAGACCCTGTCTCAAACAAGCAAGCAAACCAACAAACCAACCCAAAACTCCAGCATGACCAAAAGCCACTTGGGGGAGAGTTTATTTCTTTCTACAACTCTTTGGTCACACTATGTCCCTGAGGGAAGTCAGAGCAGGAGCTCAGGAAGGAATCTGGAAGCAGGAACTGAAGTGGAGGCCATGGAGGGACACCGCTCACTGTCCTGCTCATCATTTCTTGTTCGGCCTGTTTTCTTACAACAGCCAGGACCACCTGCCCTGGGTGGGCACTGCTCACAGCTGGTTGGGCTCTCCCATATTAATGAAGAAAATGCCCAACAGGCTTGCCCACAGGCTGGCTCTGGAGGCATTTTCTCAATTGGGCTTCCTCCCTCTTCCCAAATGATTTTACTTATGTCAGATTGTAAAACTAACAAAACACTTTGGACCACAGAGTGTGTTCAAGGCTTAGGCAAATAAGTGAGATGTCTCAAAATAAAAAGACACATGCAGCCGGGCGGTGGTGGTGGCGCACGCCTTTAATCCCAGCACTTGGGAGGCAGAGGCAGGCGGATCTCTGAGTTCGAGGCCAGCCTGGTCTACAGAGTGAGTTCCAGGACAGCCAGGACTACACAGAGAAACCCTGTCTCAAAGAAAAGAAAAACAAAAAAACAAAAAACAAAACAAAAAGACACATGCATAGTGGGACCCTGTCCCCAAAATAAAAAATACAAAAGGACTAGGAATACAGCTCTGCAGGGTAGAGCTGCTTGACTGGCTCTGGGAAGGGAGGGAGGTCCGGCAAGGGAGGTGAGGGAAGAAGGAAGGAAGGGAAGAGAAGTGGGGTGGGGAGGGAATGGGAACAAGAGGGGGGTCGTAAAGCAACCCAGGGTCTTTTAGACACTTATCACTTTAAGATAAGCTTCTTTGGGTAGGTCCTAAATCCAATCATGGGTACCCCTTATCGACACAGACTGCAGACACACAAACCGCAGACCGACCTGGAAAAGGCCAAGGATGGTGGGGGAGAGACTGCGGTGACTCATCTGGAAGCCCAGGAATCCCACGGTGACTGGCAGCTATGGGAGGTTGGGAGCCAGGCCTGGAACAGCCTGTCCCCAGAGCCTCTTGAAGAGGCCAAGCCTGATCACACCTTGCTCTCACACTTCTGGATTCTAGCCTTTGAGAGCCAGTGGCTGCTGTCATCTGACTAGTGGAAGACTCAGTGCCTATGTGAGTTAGGAGCCAGGAAAGCTACATTTCTCTACACTGCATGTCTTCCCAGGCTATCAACTGGTAAGATACTCCTGTTAGCTGGAGAGATGGCTAGGGGTTAAAGTTCCCACTGCCCTTCCAGAGGACCTGAGTTCAGACCCAAGCCCCCAAGCAGACTGGCTACAACCACCTGGAACCTGGGCTCCAGCAGATCCAGTGCCTCTCCTGACCTCCTCGGCATTTGGGCACACACACGCAGACACATGTATACAAACTTTGTTTTTACTTGTTTAAAGATGGAGGGCTGGAGAGATTGCTGAGTGGTTGAAGGCACCTGTTGCTCTTTCAGATGACCTACAGGGTGTCTCACCGCTGCCTGTGATCCAGACCCTCTTCTGATTTCCACAGACCCCATGCACACATGTGTTACACATTCAGACACAATAACATACATATCAAGAAAATGAATCTTTTTTTTTTTTGTTTTGTTTTGTTTTTCGAGACAGGGTTTCTCTGTGTAGCCCTGGCTGTCCTGAAACTCACTCTGTAGACCAGGCTGGCCTTGAACTCAGAAATCCGCCTGCCTCTGCCTACCAAGTGCTGGGATTAAAGGTGTGTGCCACCACCGCCTGGCTGAAAATGAATCTTTTTTTTAAAAGTTTTTTTGTTTTGTATTTTTGAGATGGGGTTTTCTGTGTAGACCAGGCTGACCTTGAACTCACAGAGATCTCCTGCTTCTGCTTCCCAAGTGCTGGGATTAAAGGTTTATATCACCACAACTGGCATATACATACATACATACATCATGTGTGTGGTGTATGCTTTTAATAGATATTTACATATGTATATGTTTATATTAAATATGTAATCTAAATATATTATAAATCTACATATAATAAATATATAATTCATAATTTTATAAAATACATTTATAATTTTTATTATTTTATTTTTTTGGTTTTTTCGAGACAGGGTTTCTCTGTGTAGCCCTGGCTGTTCTGGAACTCACTTGTAAGACCAGGCTGGCATCCAACTCAGAAATCCGCCTGCCTCTGCCTCCCAAGTACTGGGATTAATGGCGTGCGCCCCACCGCCCAGCTAAATATATTTCTATATAACATATATTTTATATATTATTAAGATATATTTATATAGATATCTATATAAATATTATAGATATATAAATGTATAATAATATAATATTAAAAATATATATTTGAACTGGATCTCAGTATCATAAGCGATCTTGACTTGTGACAATGTCAAGGATGACAAGAATCCAATCCTCTGTTTTGTTCCAAGTTTCTGAGATGAGATCTTGAGGCCATATTGTTTCTGCCATGTGGGATAGGTTGGGTCTGTGCTTTGTGATGTGCTCACCATGAGCCATGTCCCCTCCTGTTTCAATGATTTCATTTACACCAAGAGGTTCTCGTGCCTCAGAATAAATCCATTTTAGCCTGTAAAATTAACCCCACGTGGTAAGGCATTCTCCTTCACTCCAAGTGAGTGAAACACACACCGACCCCCCTGTCCCCTCCAAGCCGAGTGACTCAGGAGATATGACACCCGCCCTACTGTACCGCCATGTATGCATCATGTGAATGAGTTTTCTTGCTTGATTCTTATTTATTATTTGTTTGTTTGTTTATTATTTATTATTTTTGGTTTTTCAAGACAGGGTTTCTCTGTATAGCCCTGGCTGTATAGCCCTGCTGTCCGGAACTCACTCTGTAGACCAGGCTGGCCTTGAACTCAGAAATCCGACTGCCTCTGCCTCCCAAGTGCTGGGATTAAAGGCGTGGCTCACCACGGTGAGCCACCAAGGCTCTTGCCTTGATTCTTGGCTTTTGTCACAGATCCCTCCTGACCTCAGCAAGGTTATGGCCATAAAGAAGTCACCTTTGAGCTTTCAGTGGTGGCAACACCTTTAATGCCAGAGGCAGAGGCAGAAGGATCTTTGTGAATTTGAAGCCAGCCTTGTCTACAGAGCAAGTTCCTGGACAGCCTGAGCTACCGAAGAAACCATCTGGAAAACAAATGAAAACCAAAGTCTCTTTGGCAAAAATTCCCCTACATGTCCCATCTAAGTAATCTATCTCTCTCTCTTTCCTCTCTCTCTCTCTTCTCTCTCTCTCCCTCTCTCTCTCTTTCTTTCACCACCACACACACACACACACACTCATATCTATGCACTTACACATCATACCTCTCGCACAAGCTAATAGCTGAAAAATGCCCTTCCCCCCACGGCCCCCCACTCATCTGGACATTTAATCACACGCAGCCTGCCAGACTCATTAACTCCCGGCCGCCCCCGCCCCCGTCTTGCCTCCCTCTCGCTCGGTAGATCATACCGAGAGGAAACACAAATCCGATTCTTCCAACCCCCAGACTTAAGCATCTTAGGAGCTTCGGAGGCGTCCCCATCTGCTTCCCACCTACTTTGCAGCAGAGATCTCCTCCGGCCCCTGCCCAGGCCCAGGCTGGCTCGCTCAACTCCCTGCCCCTCCTCCAGCTCTCTGTCCCTGGAATGTTCCCACCCCTTCCCCAGCCGACTCCCACTCATTCCTGCCCGGGCCACTTCACCCAGGAAACAGTTCACCCTCCAGCTGACTTAGTCATTCTCTGAACTACCTCTCCGATCCCTGGCCCTCGCTGAGTAATACCTCAAATAGCAGCTGGTGTCTTCCTTGCCAGCCCTCGAGAGTGCCAGGCACCGAGCAAGCACCTTTAGCTATTGTCTTGGCCTGGATAAGCTGCCCTGCCCCAGCCACAGACTCTCAAACCTGACTCCCTAGAGGCAGCCCATCCACACTAATTAATTTACCTACAGGGTCTTCCTCTGCTGCCCAACTCCTGGGCTCAAGTGATGCCCTGCCTCAGGCTCTCTGCTGGCTGGAACTACAGGTGTGGGCCCACAGTTCCCTCTCTTCCCGCAGGCCTCACTCGGACCCAAGCCTCCCTAGTCTCTGCTCTATTTCAAGTGGCTCACTGAATCAGTTCACTTATTTTAAATATTATACCAATTTCTTTATACCTTATTCCCCCCTCTTGGAGCTGAAGATTAAGTTGAACACACCCACATGCTAGACAAGTGATCCACCACTGAGCTGTATGTCCAGGGTGTGTGTGTGTGTGTGTGTGTGTGTGTGTTGATATTCGTGTGAGACAACTTGCACAAGTTGGTTCTCCTCTTCCATCACATGGGTCTGAGGGACGGAACTCGGAGCATCAGGTTTGGCGACAAGCACCTTTACCCACCGAGCCATCTCTAGCACCTAACTAGTTCATCTAGGTTTGGGCTCTTACAATGTCAGCATCAGAAGAACAGATATTTTTGTGATGTTTTTCTTAATTACTGGGCACAGAACAGGCATTGGAAAATATTATTACATAAGGAATTATTTAATACATGTATGAATGGCATGAAGGAATACCAATACATGTATGCTTTTTTCTTCCATCTCTTCCCTAAGGAGAGCTAGCCCTGCTGTCTGGGTTCTCTGATTGATGTCCACTCTCGTGGTCCTCTCCATTCATGATCCTGAGCCACTGCCCCCAAGGGACAGTCTGTGGTTATTTCTCAAGGGTTTAATGGAGCAGGAACTCTGTTAAAATCTTTCAGGATTACTCATCTGACCCTTAGCTGTCAGGCTGTGAACCATGAAGGGCTGTGTGGTGTGTGTGTGGTGTGGTGTGGTGTATCATTTCTGTTGTTATTTGAGTTTGGTTTTGAGACAAGGTCTCTGTGGCCCTCAGAACCTTCCAGGCCTGCCGTCCTCCTGCCTCTAACCTTCCCAATGCTGGGATTATGAGGGTGCCCCAGCAACTCTGTGGTTAGTACACTTTTATCTCTGCCTGTGTTCCATGCACATGTAGGGTGTGGTGACAGTTACCACCCTGATGAAGCCTATTAAGACAATGGGCAATAAAAATAATTAAATAACAGTATTGAGAGTAGAGGTGCCCTGCGTGGAGATCTCACTCCTGTGATCTGGCCTAAGTGTGCCGCACCTGAATTAAGACATCAGACAATTAGCTCTTGTTATCCTAATTTCATAGACACGTTAACGGAGTCTCAGAGGACTTGACTGCAGTCCCACCTTGACAGCAGCAGACACAGACCTTACCTGTAGCTTGAGGACTGTTCTTGTTTGCTTCATTGGTTGATTTTTTTTAACAGACTCATTAGCTTAGGATAGCCTGGAACTAACTGTAGTCTAGGCTGGCTTGACACAAGCTATAGCCATTTGAGAGAAGGGAACCTCAGTTGAGAAAATGCCTCCAGAAGACTGGGCTGTAAGCAGGCAAGCTTTTAAGGCATTTTCTTAAAGAGTGATTGATGGGGAAGGGCCAGCCCATGGTGGGTGGTGCCCTCCCTGGCCTGGTTGTTCTGGGTTCTATCAGAAAACAGGCTGAGCAAACCGTGGGAGTAAGCCAAGTAGCATCCCTTCATGGCCTCTCCACCAGCTCCTGCATCCAGGTTCCTGCCCTGTTTGATTTCCATTCCTGATGGACTGTGATGTGGAAGCATAAGCCAATACAAACCCTTTCCTCCTCAAGTTGCTTTTGGTCATGGTATTTCATCACAGCAATAGAACAGTAACTAAGACAGTTCCTAGAATCCTCCTGCCTCAGCTTCCCGAGGGCAGGCATGGACCATCAAACTCCACTGTTTGCTTTTCTATTCTAAATATTTTAAAAGCTGGCTTTTGCCATACAGGGACTCGAACCCAGGACCACGTATATGCTGGCAGGTATCCATCCTACCCGGGGTCTGCCCCTTCCTGTCCCTAAGCCACGTTCTCACCCTTTCTAAGGGCTGAGGAGGTGGCTCAGTCAATGAGGTGCTTGCTTTGAAGCATGAGGGCCCGAGTGGAGACACTGAGTACTATCGTAAACAGGTAGGCACATCTGCAAAGGGTCGAGGGAAGCAGAGACAGAGGCCTAAGGATCATGGTCCAGCCCAGGCAAATCACTGAGCTCCAGGCTCTGTCTCAAAATATAAGGTGGAAGTGATAGAAGACAGATGTCAACTTGTGACCTTCGTGTGCAGGACATAATGACACAGATATAATAATATACATATACTAACATACATATAATAACAGATATATAACAACACACATATAATAATACACACACACACACACACACACAAAGGCCATTCTAAGCTTGGCGAGGTGGCTCACACCTGTAATTATCACACTTTGGGAGCCTGAGGATCACTGTAAGTTGGAGGATGGCTTGGGCTACAGAGTCAATTTCAGGTCCAGCCTGAGCTATACAACTATGAAAGACCCTGTTTCAGAAACAAATACCCTACCATTCAGGGCTGGGAGAGACAGCTCATCCAACAAGCACCCTGGCTGCTCTTCCAGAGTACCCAGGTTTGATTCTCAGCACCCTCATGCAGCACACAGGCAGCCAGAGGGTCTTTAGTACAGAGATACTCGTAGGCTAAAACACACATACGCACATGCACACACAATGCCACCACACACACACATGAGCTAAAAAAAACAAACTTCACCATTCCAGGTTGACTGTTGGGCTGTAGAGAGACATCCATTCAAAAGTTTATCTGGGGACAGTGATGGAGGAAGATGTCCAAACCCTGCTCTGGTCTCACATCTGTGATCATGAGTGCACACGCATGTACACAGTGTGACTGTGTGACTTTAACACACACATAAGCTCACACACACACTTGCACAGGCACACACACACACAGTCTCTCACACACACACACACAACACACAACACACAGACACACACAACAGTCACACGCACACACATGCACAGGCACACAGTCTCTCTCATACCACACACACACACACACACACACACCCGTAGCCCTTTGAAAACAAATACAAGCAGTTTTGCCACAGGCCCACTTCATCTCTAGGTGGCTTGCTTAGAGTTGTTGGTAGGGACCATTAATAAATATGCAGTAATAGTCACAAATGACTACCACCAACTCGGTGGTTTGCAAGGCAGTCTTGTGTCATTCCTCATCTGAAAGAAATGACATCTCAATTGCCATGGCCACCAGTATTGTCCCATTTCCCAGATAGGAGTGTTGAGTGCTGAGAGAACAGGGTTAACACTACCCAGTCAGTGAGGAGCAGAACAGAACTTCAATGAACTTGAGAGCCTGGAAAACAAGCCTCCTGATACCACACTCTTTCCTGCAATTTAAGATTTTAAGATTAAATCAGCTAATCCATGGGAAAGTGCCTGTTAGGTTTCATATAAATGCGAGTGCAATCATTACCTTTACCAACTCCTCCTGGGAAGAGTATCTTGGCCAATGACTTCAGTCTGGCCATGGAGCATGCTGGGAAGACTAGTCTCGCCATCCCAGTCCACCCTGATAATGTTGAGATAACCATCACTCTTGGAGATCCCTAAGGAGCCAGAGAGCATTGAGTTGGGATAGTAAAGACAACCTTATCCGGGCCGAGTTTACAGACACAGAAACTGGGACCCAGAGCGGGTTAAGGTCAGAACACAAACCCAGGGCATAGCCAGAGCAAGGGCAAGGCAGAGGCAGTAGCCTGGTCCAGATGCCTCCCGAAAACATAGTTTTCTTAACTAAAGGGGCATCAAGCCTCTAAAAGGCTACAGGGAATAATGGGCTCTTAGCCCCTACCACCCAGCTAAGTGTTATAAGCCATTAACCAGAAAAGAGCATGTGACAGAATTCCACCTCAGCTTAGAATGCTTGGGTGAGTCGCCAGAGATTCATAAATAGACATTTCAGCTCTTTCTCAAAAAATCATTAACTAAGCTCCTTCAAGATTTCGACTTGAGCAACCCAAGAGAAAGAGCTCGGGGGAGACATTCCTTGAAGAGATTTTCCCGGCCCACCTCTAGGGTTTCTGCACACCTGTTCTTTCCCTGAGAAGAAGATCACTAGGTCAAATGTTAATTCAAAAAAAAAATAATAATAATTGTGGAAATTTACAAACCGTTTCCATCACTCAGGGTACATTTCTAAAGAATTTAACAGGGCGAGTCTGTAGTGTTGGTGCGTGCGTGCAGGTGCACACATGTGTGCTAAAGGGTGTGTGTGCATGTGCAGGCCACGGGACAACCTCAGGGGCCATTCCTCAAATGCTCACCGTTTTTTCCCCTTTGGATCTATGAATGGGCTAGGCTGGCCGGCCAGTGTGCAGGGTGCAGGAATCCTCCCTTTGCTGTCTCCCTGCTGCTGGAATTACAAATGATACCACCAGGACCTGGTTTTTTTTTTTTTTCCCCCATGGGTTCTGGGGATGGAGCTCAGATCTCTGTGCTTCTACCACACAAGCCATGACCACCTAAGCCATGCCTGGCCTGGTGTGTGTGTGTGTGTGTGTGTGTGTGTGTGTGTGTGTTTATATTTAATCTTGTGGGTGTGTATGAGTGTGGGTGTGCACATGCCAAGGCATTTGTGTGGAGGTCAGAGGATAACTTGTGGGAGTCTGTTTCTGAGTTCCAGGGATGGGACTCAGGTTGCCAGACTTTGTAGTGTCAGATGAGCCATTTGGCTGGCCTTGAACTCACACACTTACTTCTCTCTGCCTCCCCGGGGGCTAGAAGTACAGTATGCACCACCAAATGATGTCCAGCCCCTTTTTTGTTTGTTTGTTTGGTTGGTTTTTTGAGACAGGGTTTCTCTGTGTAGCCCTGGCTGTCCTGGAACTCACTCTGTAGACCAGGCTGGCCTCGAACTCAGAAGTCCACCTGCCTCTGCCTCCCAAGTGCTGGGATTAAAGGCGCGCGCCCCACTGCCCGGCATCAGCCCTTAACTTTAATGACAGAGTCTCTGTAGCTCAGATTGCCCTGAATATAGGCAATCCCTCCTGCCTCACCCTCCTGAGTGCTGGGATTACAAATGTTGAGCCACCAAGCCAGGCTGACTGTTTATAACTCCAAAGACCACGTTGGGAGAGGATAAAGTGAAACTATAGCCCTTGCCAAGGAGTCTCGGGAGGTGAGGGGGGATGGCGGGGTGTGGGTGTGGAGCTCTGGTGACCCACTCCAGACTCACGATCTGAGGAGCCTGTAATTTATGGAGCCAGGTCAGGCTGTTACCTTACTTATCTCTCAACCCACTGAGCACAGCTTCTCACAGTTTCTCAGGCCCCTTGTCAGTCCGGATCAGCTCTGGCTTGAGGATTTGGGGGCAGGGAGAGGAGGTGGGGAGAAAGGAGGTTACCGGTCAGTCTCTAAACCAAAGAAGCAGGAGTCAAGAGTTAATCCACACTGTTTCTCTGCTCTTCAGGCTTCTTAAGCAAAGCTGACGACAAGGCTCCCCTCCCCCACGCCACCTTTATCAAACACAAACTATTTTCTACACTCCCTCCTTACATAGCCCTGGCTCGCAGCAGATCTGCCTGAGAGATCCAGGAAGCTCTGGCCTGGCCCTCCCTTCGAGAAAGGAAAGTTCAGGTGGTGAGGATGCCACACCCTGGGGGTGGGGGGGGGGGGAAAGGGCGGATGTGACGGCAGCTCCAGGAATGCAGGGCCCACGCAGGTGCATTGGCACCCATGAGTTTCCTCCTCAAAGCAGCTGATAAAGTAGTCTCGATAACAGTAATAGCAGTCACCCAACCATCATCCACATAGACTTGGGGCCACAGGTCCACAGTTCTCGAGGTGTGACCTGCTCAGGGCAGAGGCAGGAGAAAGCTGAGATTGGAAGTCCTATGCTTCATCACATCAGTTTTAAGAGTGGCCCACAGGGTCACTGGCACCCGGAAACCTCGCTAGGGGAATTTCCAAAGTCACAGTTTTCTCATGAAGGTGTCCGCTTCTCACCTTCCCTGTCTCAGAAGCAAGTGATGGAGTTTTCCAACAAGAGACGTGACAGATGATGACGTCATCTTTAACTGCTTGGAATATATATTGTGTATTGTTTTAGTTCCAATACAATAAATACCCATAGGCATTCACAAACTTGGAGGTTCCCTGTAATGTTTAGCTAAAGGGGTCTTGGGACCCAAAGAGCTGCAATTGCTGGCTGCTGCCCTTGAACAGGGTTCCAGGCCTGTGGCTAGCCCCTCACAACCATGCCTCTTCTTTCCACCACACAGGTATAGGTCTGGAAGGCAGCCTTGTGATTCAGCTTGGGGATAGTCGTTCTCCCTCCAGCGCTTCCGTCCCAAAGTGGCCACAAAGTGGCCAGAGAAACCTTAAATCGCCTACCCACATCTGGTGAACTGATTCATTTAAGGGGAAAGGGGCTTCTCGTCTTTGAAGGTATAGGGTGTGGCCTGGGGAAGCCATACACTCGGGTTCTCTGTCCCCAAATACATACATGAGAGCATGCCATGCCAAGAGACTGGCTCTCCCAACGGGAACAACTGAGCAAAGTAGGCGTATCCCACCATTGGGTAGCTTTCATTGTATATAGAGGAAAGCTATTCAAAGTGCGCGTGCACGAAGGAAAATACAAACACTGGGCCCCATCACAGCAGAAAAGGGGGAGGCACAGATGTTAGATTCTGTGGTACAAGGGGAGAGGGTGGACTGGAGTGAAGCCCCTGATCAGCTAGCTCTTCAGCCCTCAGCCCTCCGTGGGGTAAGGGACGGGGTAAGGAAGGACAAAGAGGGTTCCTTCCTCCTAGCATCAGCAAGGCCAACGGGTAAACAAAAGAGACAAGCAGCAGCCCCAGTGTGGAGCGCTCAGAGATTAGGAATTGGTGTTTGTGTTACCTCGGGACACAGTTCTGTCACTGGGGGAACAGAACACAACCCAGAGCCTGGCGTTGGTACAAACAACAAATGGCCAAGAAATTGCTCCACGGAGAGACGACTTCAGCCCTAGAGAGCGGAGAGTGAGGCCTGCAGGGAGCCAGGGCCTGTGGGGACCAAGGCAGGCCTCAGCTCCCTGGTCCTCTCCTGATACCCAGGGCACCCTCGGTACAGGGAAGATCTAGAGCAGTGGTTCTCAATCTTCCTAATGCTGTGACCTCACATTGTGATGACTTCCAATCATAAAATTATTTTCCTAGCTACTCAGCTGTAATTTTGCTACTGTTATGAATCGTAATGTAAAATATCTGTTTTCCAATGGTCTTAGGTGACCCCTGCGAAAGGATCGTCCTGGGGGTCGGAGCCTACAGGTTGAGAAGCGCTGATCTAGACGAAAAGTGCAGTTTCCTCGCATGAAATCAGGCCGAGGTCCCCCTCCAACCAGCCTCTCCCTCTAATGAGTGCCCCAGAGGCGGGAAAACTTGAATCTTTCAACAAGAGTTTCAGGGGGCCGCCTAGAAGCCGCAGCATGGGGGCCCAGGACGAAGAGGGGCCCCGGAAGCCCAGTCACCCCACACCATCACGGCAAGGGAACGGCCAGGCACACATTCCAAGCCGGTGACTGACTAGGGCGCGTTAAAGATACGGGTGCTCCCAACCCGACCCAGCAGGCGAAAACGCTCACGCGCATGCGCAAAAAAAACACACCCTCCTGAACTGCAGTCCAGGTGCGCTCACGCTTCCGGCTGGCCTTCCCCCTTGCCTTCTCGGGGCGGAAACTCTACCGCCGGCGCATGCGTCCTGCTGCTCCCCAGCTCAATCCAGAGAGGCCCCAGAGCTTCAGGTGATCCCGCCCCTCCCTCGCAACGCAGAACCAATCGCGAGGCTGTGGGCGGGGCTTCCCAGACACGAGGTCCGCCCACGGGCCGCGCGAGCCCCGCAGGCTGCGTGCCGATTGGCTGTCGCCGCAGGCGCAGGTGCGCGCTTCCTATTGGGTGTGGGCGGAGCGCGAGCCGCCGCCGAGGCTGCAGGTGAGCGCGCGCACGTGCAGCGGCTGCGGCCTGCTCGGTGCACGAGCACCGGGCTGCGCGCGTGCCCGCGGGGAGGCAGCCCTGGAGAGAGGCTGCGGCGGCTGTGGGATTGTGCTCCGCCCTCTCCTCACCGCGGCGGCCGCCGCCGCCCCCGAGCCTCGCTGGGAGGGACCCGTGTCCCCGCCTGCTGCACTGGCAGTCCGACCCTCAGGCCGTCGCGGAGCAGCCGGCACAGCGCTGCGCGGACCTCAGCAGGTGCCGTGACGAGGCGCCGTGCGGCGCTTCGAGTCCCGAGCCCGCGCTCCGCGGCCCCGCTGCCGCGCTCCCGAGGGCCGGCCCCCGACGAGGCCGCCGCTGGCCGGGCGCTCAGCATGAACCGCGGCCACCGGCACGGGGTGAGCAGCGGCTGCCTGGGCACCATGGAGGTGAAGAGCAAGGTGCGCGGCCGGGCGGGGCGACGGGGACGAGGGCTGGTGGGATGGTAGAGGCGGGCTGCCCGCTGAGGACGCTGGGTGGCGGGATGGTGGACCTCGGCTGCCCCTGTGGGGGATCTGCTGGCCGAAGCACGTAGGAGAGAAACTTGGTGGAGCGCGGCGACGGGAAGCGTTTGCGTCTGCTCCGCAGCAAAGCCCCTGTTTTCTATCCTTCCTATTCCCGCCTTGCTTTAAGGGTGGGATGGGGACCGCTCCAGTGCAAGGTGATATAGGATAGCTTTGGAGGACCCCTTCACCCGGGCACCGGTCAGAGGCTTTCGGAGCACCTTGTTGTCTTTTCTTGGGGCTCAGGGGTACCTCAAATGGAGGAGAGCTCTTTTTCCAGCTCTTAACTTTGGTATGCGTCTAATCTATGAAATTAGCACTATCGCCTTACTGTGGTGCTGCGCTTCACAATTTGAGACGCTGCTACCCTTTTCATTCCGACTCTTCATTCCGAGTGCTTTCCCCCTTGGCGGGTCTGCCAGTCTTCTGTTAGTGATTTCAGGATTTCAGTGTCCGTGGAATTCCTCAGTCCCAAGGCCGGGTGAGCAGAGTATCCCGTGGGGATTAGCTGGAGAATGCCTTCTTCCAAAAAGGGCTTTTCAGATGGAATTTGAAGGCAATCAGTAGCCACGGGAACATGTCGGCAAGCTTCTCCTGACTTTGAAAGGCCAGGAGGAACAGGATTATATAGCCTGGTTCTCTGAGAGTTCTAAGATGACAAGAAGACCTGCTCTTAAAGGGTGTGACTTCCCCCTAACCCTGCTCTAGGACCAGGTCTTGCCGATGGCTTTTTACTGAGCAACTTGTAAATTAGTGGTAGGGGCATTGCTGACTGTGAGAACTTAGGACAAAATTGTGGCGAGATACACAGAAGGAGCCGTGTATCGAACACCGCTGTAAAAATGAGAAGTGTGGTGGTTAAGGGACTCCTGGGGGGAATGTCGGTCTCGGGATGGGGTGAGTGGGGAAAGCTGCCTGGAGCCTTTGTGTGTACTTTCTGGGCGTGAGAGCAAAGTTTGTAACTAAGAATCACAGATCTACATTTGCTTTTAATGTTTTGGGTTTTTTTTTGTTTTGTTTATAATCTCCTCTAACTATTGAGGCTGGAACTAGAGAGTTCCAGGCCAGCCTGGCCTATACAGTGAGGCACAGTCTTAATGAAGGGGCAGGAGGAATTTATATATCACAACAGGTACTAGATTGAAACACACAGAGATCTGTTTAATAATAACAGGACTGTTGGCATTGGAGAGATGCACTGCATTTATGAGTGTGCACTGCTCTTGCAGGACACCCAAGTTCAGTTCTCAGCACCTCTGTCATGCAACACACACCTGTAACTTACTGTAAATTTACTATTTTATGTGTATGTGTGCCTGCATGTATATCTGTATACCACCTGTATGCCTTGGCACACTAGGAGGCCAGAATCATAGAGGGAGTCGGATCCTCTGGATCTGGAGTTAAAATATTGAACCACCCTGTGGGTGCTGGAACCCAAACCCAGAGCCTCTGGGCTTTTAACAGAAGATCTGATGTTCTGGCTTCCCAGGGCAGAACACATGGCATGCATATACAGAGACACAGGTGTACACATAATTGTTTTAGAATAAAACTGTGATAGTTTAAGGAACACACCCTTCCTGGCTGGGTTCTGCACAACAGCAAATAAAGTGACTTGTTAGTATAGGGAAATGAATGTTAGTATCCTGAAATGTCTGTCTGTCTTTTTTCTCTGGCTGTTTGTAGCTGTTAGCACACGAACTTTCTCCTGGTATCTCTTTGTAGTTTGCTTGTGGGACTTGAGGTGAGGAAAGAAAGCCACTTGTGATGTTGCATAATACCAACACTCAGTTTTATGGTCCTGATCTTAGTAGTGAGTCTTTAAATTTTTTTTATCATTAAAAAAAAAAATGAGTAGAGATTCTGTGTAAGTCAGATGGGAGTGGGTCTCCGGTGGAAGGAGACCGAGCTCTTGTGGACTGGAATTTCAAGCTGTTTGTTTTCTTTCTCCATCTACTGATTTTTGAATATTTTACATATTTCTGTCCAAAGTGTGTGGTGTTTATTTCAGCTGCTGTACCATACTTCTAGTGTGCGCCCTCCCCTAAACAGAGGCAGGGCGGTCAGAAGATATACTTGGGAAATGCTGTCGTGCAGTCTTGTCTGTTAATGAATGACAGCATAGGGCAGAGTATGTGGATCCTGCTTTGTGGGGTTTTGAGATTTTTTTTTTTTTCTGTGTAGCCCTGACTGTCCTAAAATATGTATATGTGTATGCCTGAGTACAGGTGCCTACGGAGTCCAGAAGAGGGCGTTGGCTCAATGGAGTGTGCTTACAAGCCACCAGACGTGGGTGGGAACAAAACTGTGGTCCTCTGGAAGAGCAGTACATGTTCTTTTGTTGTGGTTGTGGTGGTGGTTGTTGTTTTTAAGACAGGGTCTCTCTACATAGCCCTGGCTGTTGTAGAACTCATTATATAGACCAGGCTAGTCTTGACCTCACAGAGATGTGACTGCCTCTGCCGGAGTAAAGGCTTGTGTTGCTAGTCCTACCTTAGCTCAGGTTTGTAAAAAATACTTTCATTTTATGCTATGTGAGTGATAAAAATTCATTTAAATTTTCATTACATTCTGATCATTTGCTTGGTGTGCACGAGTGTATGGGGATTCACAGGTACCGACCGCAGCGTGAGTGTAGAGGTCAGAGGACAACTCTGGGAAGTTGGTTCTCACCACCATGTGGGTCTTGGGTATTGGATTCAGGTTAGAAGGCTTGGCCACAAGCACTTTTACCTACTGAACCATCTGCCGGTCCAGTATCAGTTCTATAATATCACAGATAAGCGATCCTAACCAGAACTGGATAGTGTGCAGGTCCTGGGTAGGAGCTCACAGTAACTATAGTGTCAGCCAGGGATGGCACACACCTTTAACACAAGCATGTTGACTCAGGCAGGAGGATCTCTGAGTTCGAGGCCAGCCTTTCTATAGAGCAAGTTCCAGGTTTGCCAGGACTACACAGAGTAAACCCTGCCTGTCTTGAAAACGAAAGAAAGAAAGAAACAATAGTGTCAACTTTATTATCTTTGCTCTGGGAAGGGAGACAGGGTACAGATAGTAAGAATAATGGGCGGTGTAAATAAGGGTCTAGTTAGAAGTGTGATACCAGCAGCTGGGCGATTTCTTTGGTAACTGATTTATCTTCCTGATTGTTTCTCCAGAAAGTTCTCTGCAATCATTTTGATGTCCTTAGGTAACCTTGGTCTCAAGGGCAGGGGCTATAGCTGCTACAGTGGAGCTTGACCAGCGTACCCAGGCCGGCTCATCTCCACCACCGCCAAGACACCTGCCCCACAGCCTGGGAACAGTCCTGAGATGTGCCACTTCCTAATTGCTACTCACGGGCAAATGCAGTGTAAACAGTACTGCAGGTTCAAGGGCAGCTGAAACTGCACAGGGGAGCCTACCAAACAAACAAATTAGGGGTAGAGAGATGCCTCCATGGTTAAGAGCACAAACTGCTCTTCTGGAGGACCAGGGTCCATTCCCCTTCCCTCCACAAGCTAAGTTCTAGAATATGCCAACAGATGCTAGGAAACAAGTTTGTGTACATCTGGGTTCCAAACCAGAAAAATCACATGATGGATAATTGTCGATTGGATTCATTTGGTCTCTATCTGATTTCTCTTCATGTCTTAAAAAGTTCTTATACTTTGCTGCAAGACGTAACCCATGCTCACCTCTCCTTTTGCCAGCATTTGGGGCTGGGGAGCGGGGTGCAGTTGGCAAATATCTAAATATTTAAGCCAAAGAAGAAAGTGTTAACAAAGAACATGCATGCAGAAGCTTTAGGGAAATCTAAGGGTTAAGTCAGTCATTAGGTATATTCCCATTCAGGCTGGGGGAGGGGGTGATGGCCTGGGGTGAGTCAGCCCTCACCGTGTGGACTGGCTGTGCTCTGAGACCTGGCCTGCAGAAAATGGAGGAGAAGCTGCCTCTGATAACATCATCCTGAGACTGATATGAAGGGTGTTCCCTGGGTTTTATTTACTCTGAAGTGTGTAGGTGTGACTAATTTTTTGAGAACTTTAAATATGAGTCACCTGATTTTTAGTGTTTATGTCTCAGGTTATGTGTTTTGGAAACCTTGAATTTGTTAAGAGTTAGACGTGGCCAGTGAATTTGTTCTTATGTCAAGCCATGGGTAGCAGAAGCGTGCGTGCAAAAGGAAGGTCAGCCGTAGGTAGAGAGAAGGCTGGATGGCTGGGGGCCCTGGGTTGCTGTTTGTTGTCAATGCCGGTTGGGATAAGGGCCTTTCTCTGCCTGGCACCTGCCGTTCCTGTGGAACATTCACGTTTCCTGGCTCTCCTTGGAATTTATACAGAAAAGGAGTCTGGCAGGCAAACGTGTTTGGAGAACATTTACTCTTTTTTTTTTTTTTTTTTTTTGTGATTCTGGACCAAGAGCCTTGCAAACACAAAGTTTATACTCTACCAACAAGCTCTGTCTCGAGCTCAAATAAGAAAGTTAACAATAGGATTTTAACCACCCCACCCCCACCCCTTAGATGAGCAAATGTCCCTCCTTCCCGTCCGTTTTTTCTCTATTTACTGTGTGTTAGTGTTTTGCCTGCATGCATATATGTGTGCCATGTGTCCTGCTTGGTGCCCTTGGAGGTCAGAAGAGAGCGTCAGATCCCTGGACCTGGAGCGTTGTGAACCACTTTGTGGGTGCTGAGAACTGAACCCAGTTCCCTGCAAGAGCAGCACATGCACCTGACTGCTGAGCCATCAGCCCAGCTCCTGGCCTTTAACTGAGCATTTAATGTGCTGTATACCAGTGACTAGTGAGGAGGCACTTTTTAAAGAGTGCAGATGACCTTTTCTTAGGGTCCCTGTTTGAGAGTGTCCCACCCAGTTCCATAGGGAGTTAGGAGGCACTTTAATAGTGTGGCCTTGAGGGACCTGGGAGGTAAATGGGAATGACAGAGGGTGCTTCCTGCCTGTCCTGTGATCTCCTGCCTGAGGCCGTTATTCTCCTCACCCACTAATTGCTGAGCTTTTGAAGCAGGCCAGCCTCCTGGTCCCAGAACACAGATACCTCCTTAACCAGATCAGGATTTAAAAGCTGATGTGATTTTTTGGTTTTTGTTTTGTTTTGTTTTTTTGGTTTTTCGAGACAGGGTTTCTCTGTATAGCCCTGGCTGTCCTGGAACTCATTCTATAGACCAGGCTGGCCTCGAACTCAGAAATCCGCCTGCCTCTGCCTCCCAAGTGCTGGGATTAAAGGCATGCGCCACCACCGCCCGGCAACAGCTGATGTGTTGATACACTTTTTTCCCCCACATGAACTTGGAGCAAGACACTTCTTTAAGCATATTCCTTACATGATGACATCACTCATTTCATGACAAAAAGCTCAAAGTCCTTTTGATACAGTTAGCTCTGACTCTTACAGCCCATGAAAAGATAATTCATTTTATGGGGGTGTTACTGCCGGGATAGGAGGTTAGGCCTGTGAATGCCTCTGCTGTCTGACAAGGTTGGAGCTGAACTGATTGATGGTGGGCTGTCATGGGAGACCAGGGAATTTGCCTTCAGCTCCTGGCCCTGAAGTTCACAACAGGGCTTTCTGTGGCCTCAGATTCACAGAGATCCTCTTGCCTCTACCTCCCAAGCGGGACTAAAGGCATGCACCACCACAGCCGGCTAACTTTCTAACTTCTACATGTTTGTTATATTTATAGTTTGGAGCTGAGTTCCGTCGGTTTTCACTGGAGAGATCCAAACCTGGAAAATTCGAGGAGTTTTACGGGCTGCTGCAACATGTTCACAAGATCCCCGGTGTTGACGTGCTGGTGGGCTACGCAGACGTCCATGGGGACCTGCTGCCCATAAACAATGACGACAACTACCACAAGGCAGTCTCTACCGCCAATCCACTGCTCAGGGTTTTTATACAGAAGAAGGTGAGTGCCGCACTTTGGGGGTTGGAGGGCTTGTCTGTGATGTCGTGCGCCTGCCTCTTGTTCAAGTCTTACACCAGATAGTACAGGAAGCTAAAGCCTCGTGTCGCCGGCTTACTTAATGCCCAAGTTCTCTGAATGTATGGGAGAAAACTGTGGTTTTAACAACTGTCAAGACAGAGACAGTCTTGTGGGAGTTAGAGGACAGCTTGCAGGAAACTGGGCAGCAGGCGCTGGGTGGATTCTGCAGGACCTTGCCACTGGCTTTCCTTCTTAGAGTTCTATTTTTAAATTGTGTGTGTGTGTGTGTGTGTGTGTGTGTGTGTGTGTATGCACGATTGTGTGTGTACGAGTTTGTGTGTGAGAGAGTAGGGGATGTGTGCGAATGCAAGTGTATGTGTATGTATGAGTGTGTGTTGTGAGAGAGAGAATGGGGAGGCGTGTGTGTGTGTGTGTGTGTGTGTGTGTGTGTGTGTGAGTGTGAGCTTGGTTCTGCACACATGTGTACAGGTGTTCTCAGAAGCCAGAAGTGTCAGATCCCCTAGAACTGGTGTTGCAGGCATTTGTGAGCTGTCCTGTGGGTGCTGGGAATCAAATCTGTATACTCGGAAAGAACAAGCCAGTGCTCTTAACCGCAGGGCCATCTTGCCAGCCTCCTCTTCTTAAGTTTTTTTAAAATTCAAAATGAGGATATTAGTCTTCATTGTTGCGCTGATGGGAAAGAGTGAGTGCGGTGGCCTCGAGCACCTCGGAGTTGGTGGAAGTGGGCTGCTTACTCCCTGGTCTGTCCTCTCAGGAGGAGCTCTGCTGTCTTCGGCATCACTGGGTGAGCTGAGGAGGACAGCACCTGCTACGAGTGGTACTCAGCACAATCTTGTCTGCTTTCCATTTTAGAATAGTTTTTAATTCACAAAACTAGTGTAAATATAAAGCTTGCTGGGAAATGAGATGGGAAGGATGACTCTGGGGCTGGAAATACTGTCTCTGGGAAAGTGTGTTGAGTCTTAAAACCTGAGACTGCCCCTGCCCTGTGTGCGACAGAGATGGACGGAGTTGCAGAGACTGAGGGGGAGGACGGACAGTCCCATCCTGGTGGTTATTCCTCCTTTCTGTTTGGTAATGGGAAGCTTTGAGAAGTCTGCTCGCCTTAGCTTTGAGTGGAATGTGATAAAGACCTTGCAGTTTCCCAACCAGCCATGGAAGCACCTTGAAGGGAAGGAGGGTGGGCATTAGCCACTCCCAGGACCTCACATACCGGACCCTGGTTTCTTTGGTTTTCTCGGTTTGGAGAAGCTGAAGGCAAGGCCGCCAGTCTCATCTGCTGCTGGGCTGTAGTGTGTTCTGAGCGAGTTAGTGCTCATGGTTGCAAGTGCCCTAAAACTGGAAGAACACAGTTTGGGGGGCCCCCGGGGGGGGTTTTGGGGGGGGGGGAAAAGGCCCCCTTTTCAAAGGGGGGGTAGGGGGGGGGGGGGAGGGAAAAGGGGGGAAAACCGGGGGAAAAGGGGGGGGGGTTATGGGGGGGAAAATGGTGGGGCCCTGGAAGCGGGGCCACAGGGGGGGGAAATGGGAGAACTGGAGGGGCCCCCCAAGGGGGGGAATGGTGAAAAGGGGGAGAGCGGTCACCCTGGGGAATGGTGGAACTGGAGAGCGGTTAACCTGGGGAATGGTGAGAATGAGAGAGGTCCCCGGGGGGGTGGTGAGGACTGGAGAGCGCCCACAGGGGGGGAATGGTGGGACTGGAGAGCGGGGTCCCCCCGGGGGGGGAATGGTGAAACTGGAGAGAGGTCACCCCTGGGGAATGGTGAAAAAATGGAGGCAGGCACCCCGGGGGGGGGGAAAAAATGGAGAAAAAGTATACCGGGGGGGAATTTGGGAGGACGGGAGAGGGGGCAACCGGGGGAATGGTGAGGACGGAAGCAGGTTAAAACCTGGGGAATGGGGGAACTGGACCCCCTTTTATACCGGGGGGGGGGGTAAAGGGGGGGAAAGAGGTAACCTGGGGAAGGGGGAGGAGGGAAAGGGGGGGGTTAAAACCCCGGGGGGGGGTACCCCGGGAAAGAGCGGTTTCCCCCGGGGGGGAAAAATGGTGAGAACGGAGGCAGGTTATCCCCGGGAATGTGAGAACTGGAAGGGGGGTCACACCGGGGGAAGGGGGGAGCATGACTCAGGCGGGAGAGGAGGACAAGTTTTTTGGGGGGGGAATTTAAAACTTTTTATGTGTGAAGTTTTTTTTTTTTAATTTGTTTTGTGAGGGGAGAAGGCATGCATGCCATGACACACTTATGGAGGTAAAAGGACAGCAGGTGAATGAATTCCTTACAATGGGTTCTGGGAATGGGCAAAGACACAAAAGAGAAGCAGGCTTGGCAGCAAACACCGTCACCAGTTTGCACCGCGTTCCCTGGTCTTTTTGGGCATGTCCTTGAGACAGGGTCTTACCTGTAGCCCAGACTGGCCTGAAGCTTACATATTTCTCCTGCCCCACCCTCCCGAGTTCAGGGATTACACATGAACCACGACACTGGCTGAGAAAAGCGTCTTAAGCTGCATCCCCCAAAGTGTGTTGTTGGGGTCTTTGCTTGTCGCATGCATCTCATGGTCTTGCTGCCAGTGTTACCTGAATTTCATTTTATTATGTTACAGCTGTTCAATGGGTTTGTCTTTTTTCATTTGCTTTTGTATCTCATGCTGTAGCCCAAGGTTTCTTCCGACGTGGCCTGGTCCTACTCCAGCCTTCAGAGTCCCGAGGTCCAGGCTGGTGCCACACAGCCACTCTGTAGGCATCAAGGTTTAGAAGCTCGTTACTATATGGACAAAGGCTCTCTGTGTGATAAAAGTAGAATGTCTAAAAATGATCAGTCCTTAGAATTTGATGTAGAGAGCCACCCAAGGTGCCTCAGCGGGGGAAAGTGACTGCCACCACAGATGATAGCCTGAGTTTAAACCCCTGGGATGCACAGGGCAGAAGGAAGAGAGCCAAGCCCTCTGACCTCCACCTGTGTGCCATTACCCACAAGCCCTCCACATACAACTAAGTACAGAATTTCAAATTATTTTTATTGTTTTTTTTTTTTTTCTTTTTGTGTTTTGTTTTGGTTTTTGTTTGTTTTTTGTTGTTTTTTTTTTTTTTTTTTTTTTGTTTTTTTTTTTTTTTTTTTTTGAGACAGGGTTTCTCTGTGTGTCACTGGCTGTCTTGGAACTCACTCTGTAACCAGGCTGGCCTCGAACTCAGAAATCCGCCTGCCTCTGCCTCCCAAGTGCTGGGATTAAGGCGTGCACCACCACCGCCCAGCTTATTTTTTTGTTTTGCTTTTAAACTGGGATCTCATGTAGCCCTGGCTGTCCTGGAACTCACTGTAAACCAAGCTGGCCTCAAATTCAGAGATTCACTTTGTTGACAGTTATGTATGTGTTAGTGTATACATTTTTTACATTATTTTGTTTTGTGAGGGGAAGGGGCTTGTGTGTCATGGCACCATCTCCCAGGTGCTGAGACTAAGGCCTTGTACCACTACACCTGGCAGATTTTAGTGTTTAAAAATAAGCCTTTGGGGTGGAGGGATGGCTAAAGCAGATGAGGGATCTTGCTACCAAGCCTGACAGCCTGGGTTCTTCCTTCCCCTGGATACATGTGATAGAATGAAAGAACTGATATCAAAGTTTCCTCTCTTACTCCTCAGTGTCCTGAACATACAGATAAATAAATGTATAGAAATACATGGTACACGTGTTGTGCCCCTTGTAATCTTTAGCACTGAGGAGCTGGTGGGAGGAGGATGGAGAGATAAGTGGTGGGTACCCTGGTTTACATGGTTCCAGGTCAGCCCAAGTGCATGTGAGACCTAGTGAGCTAGCTCAGGGGGTCCGGTGCATACCACCATACTGGTGACCTCAGTGTGATCCCCAGGGCCCAACAAGGTGGGAGGAGGAAACCAGCTCCTGTAAGTTGTCTTCTGGCCTCCACAACATGTCTCCGTGGCAGTCACTGACACAAAGTGTGTGTGTAACTATAGTATGTGTATTTATCCGAATTCTTTAGTGAGAGCTAGAAAGAGGCCGTCCCATCAGCTGTTGCTTGAAACTTGGTGTAACAGCTTCCACTCCAGCTAATAGAATCCTGGTGTGGACAGATCGCCAGAGCTGCCAGCATGGAGCACCCCACCCCTCACACCCTGTCTGCTTCAGTGCCTCATTCTGCCCTGTAAAACTAGGGGCTCCCTGTTCTCTGCCTCTGGCTTTGCCAGAAGGTCTCTTGGGACCTTCCTGACCAGTTTTCTTTGCAGTTTTCTATCTTGTGTGGGCCTAGGCTATCTGTTTGTTTATATACTGTTGACCACCAGGTCCTAGCATCACAGTCAGAGATAGCACATGCCATACTAATTCGGTTTGAACATTTTCTTAAAGCAAACAGAGGCTCAGGCAGAGGCTGGTGTTTTTTTTGTTTTTTTTTTTTTTTTTTTTGGCAGCCCTGGAGAAGCCAGCAGAGAGCCTGGTTAAGCCCAGATGCATCTCCCTGCAGAACCACGGCAGTCTGAGTCTGGTTTCTGATTTGTTGTCTTGTTTTTGTTTGGAAACAGGGTCTCACTGTGCAGCTCTGGCAGGCCTGGAACTTGCTAACTTGCTACATAGACCAGGCTGGCCTTGAACTCAGAGACATGCCTACCTCAGCTTCCTGTGTGCTAGGATTAAATCAAGCCTCAGTTTGTGTTTTCAGTTGTTAGCTTTGCCTTTTCTGTTTTGTGGTGCTCCTTGGTTTTGAAACTTCGGCCTCAGGGTGCCAGGTAGACACCGTGTTCTGAGCTGTATCCTCATTCCCTCGTGACCTTTTCAAACACTAAACCAAAGCCATTAACGTTTAAAACAGTGGTCTTTTAGAATCTGATATGCTTCTGAATGGATTGTCTGTGGGGTAAGAGCTGGTGCTTGCATGTAGACACTCACAGCTGATGCCTAGACAGCCATGTCTCACACTCTGCACACTTTGAAAGGTTCTCTTTTAGAGTATTTTCTGTTAGGAGAAAAATGCCATACTGTTCTTGGGCTGTTATCATAGAAGCAAAAACAAAACGAACACCTGATATATAAAAACTTATTTCACAGAGGTTTTTCAGCTCCTTCCTAGGGGTGGAATGTCTCCTGCTGTGGCCTGGCCAGGGTGAGACAAGCAACATCCTTTGTCATCTGTCTCATGACTGTGCACCAGAACAGGTTAGAGACGCTGAAGATTGCTTTTAAAACCTGCCCAGGTCAGGACAGCAGGATGGGAGTTAGCACCAGCACCATATTTCCGGTGAGCCAGCAACATAGCTCAGTGGGTAAACCCGAGTCTGATTCCAGTAACCCACGTGGTAGAAGGAGAGAACTGACTCCCACAAGTTGCCCCCAGACCTCCACATCCATGCCCTGGCACACACGCGCATACCTACACATAGTCACATATAATAAATGAATGTGTTGGTTATGGTGGCACTAGTCACACAATTTAATCCCAGCACTCAGGAGGCAGAGGCAGGGGGATCTCTGAATTCCAGGCCAACCTGGTCCAAATAGAGAGTTCCAGGACAGCTAGGCTACACATAGTGAGACTGTCTCAGAACAACTGAAACTCACTAGATCATCCCTGTAGAATGTTCTGTAGAACAGAGTCCGGTGATGTGTTTCCACACAGATCTGCTTAGTCAGGACATGTTAGAACTCAGGCCCTCTCCCCCAGCTAATCGCATCTGTACTGTGCTGGTGGTCTGTGTGTCAGACAAATTGTTTGTGTCCTAGGGTGTGTAAACACTGCCAGCAGGGCCTCCCGCTTTGCTGGGTCTCATTCAGGACATGGCTCTGTGACTCACACCTGTAACTAGCAGAAAATCAGCTCTTAGACCTTGACCTGGCACTGACATGACTTTGTAGCTACCTTTTAAGGTTACATTTTACTGAGGCAGGGTTTAATTTTAATACAGTCCAAGGGATACACAGCAGTTCTTGCAGGAGGCAGTAGTGAGTGGTCCAAGCCTGTAATCCCGGTTGGAAGTGAGTTCAGGGCCAGCCTCTAAATAAAAACAGAAATATAGACACTGCCACAAAGACTTTCCTCCAGAAACTGTAGAGCTGTGGTTCACAAAATGATCCCAGTTGCTGCTGACAGAAGCCTTGATCCTATCTCTGAGCCAACCTGTTCTCAGTCACCAGGCTGTACACACGCTGAGCTGTTTTCCACGTGTGTCCCGAATGCTGCCTCCGCCCCAGGCTGGTTACTGTCCTCAATGCCTACAGAGTCTTTCCGGGCTGCATCAGGGAGCTTTTTGGAAAACCTAGATAAGATTACCATGTCTGGGTCCACAGCCCAAGGCTGAAGTCCTTAGACCACAGCACTTCCCAGGAGCCTTGTCTGCACCTCCATTATGGCCCCTTCCTTGCCTGTGTGTCAGACCTCTGCACCCGCTCCCTTCCCCAAACATAACTCTCTCTGCATCTGGAACCTTCTTCCCCTTCCTACCGGGTCCTCTGCTCCTGCTCCTCTCATCTCTGGAGACACCTCATTTCCACAGAGAAGCCCTGCCTCCCCCTGCCAGCCCCGCTGGGTCCCCTACGCTCCTGACACTGGCTGTCTGGCTGGGATTCCTTATGCTGTCCTTGTAGGGCCAAACTCTGTGAGCAGTTGCCCCCTGTTGCACACTGGTACACTGCAGAGCGCAGTACCAGGCATGGTTTGAAAAGTAGTGGATGGTTGCTTCTTCCATGGGGAGGTGAAGGGGTCCGAGTCATTGGAATTGGCTAAAGTGATATTTAATCCTTGCTGATAGCTTTTGATTCATCATTGTACATTAGAAAGGGACTGGCAAACAGGCCTGATGTTTTGTAACTTTTTCTTAAAAACATTTCTTACTCCTTTACATAACCCAGGGTTGGTTGTAGTGGTGACACTGAAAGCTTAGCAAAAATAGACAGATTGCTGTGTAGCCCAGGCTGGTCTTGAACTTGAAGCCATCTGTGTCCACCCCCAATGCCTCAGCTATGAGTATTGTGTCTGCCAGCACACTCTTGTTACTAGGGGTTGAACCTAGCGCTTCGAGCCCCTAGGTCGGTGTCCTACCGTTGAATGCTCTATGTCGTCCTCACTCCACCCTGCCTTATTTTTTTTAAAGACAGGAGCTAGCCTTAACCTTGCTGTGCAACAAGCTTCTGGTCCTCTTATGTCTGCCCCCAGTGCTGGGTTATAGGTGAGCATGTCTAGCCTGGCCTGAGCCAATCCTCCTGCCTCAGCCTCCGGGTAGTTGGCCCTTCAAGCCCGTGCCACCAGGCCTAGCTACCCCATCTGCCTCTGAACTTGCAATGCAACAGGCTCTCGAGCCTGCTGAGGACTGTAACTGGTGTTGCTAGGTTTTCCTGTCGGGAATGCTTGGTGCTGTTCTGAAGTTTTGTTTTGTTTTGTTTTTTTCCTGTGAGCAAGCACAGGCGGGATTCAAACTCGGTTGGGAGAGACAGACGGTCACCTTGGACTCCAGAGCGCTGCGACTGCAACGGTGCGCCACCGCTGGCCTGAAGTTTTTGTTTACCAAGGTTGCTTTTTTTCGCTGTAGGCATTACTTCTGTCTGCTCGCCATCACAATGGCCCTGTCTCACCCTCATCCAGTGTGTTGTTAGGAAAACTGGGAGCCTGTGTGTAAGATAGACATTTGACTGCTTAGAAGTTTAGAACCTTCTGGGTGGATTCTTGTCAAGGGCAAGCAGAGATGTCGCCGAGGGACAGGGTTCTCCATAGGGTGTTCCTGTATGGCCTTGGTCAACTCTGCTGTGGGTCTCTGGGACTCCCATGGCCTCTGGAGTGACCTTGGCCTCCAGCTGGGCCCTCCTGGACGGTCACCTTTACACTTTACGCTCACACCCTGCACCCTGGCCTTCTGCCAGCGCGTTTCTTTCCCAGTGGCTGGAAACTGATTAGCTGGGTGGGAGGACAGAGGTGCCTTTGTGCTGCGCAGTGCTTCTGAGAATTTAGAGCGAGCATTCAGAGGGAGTCTTAGGCCAAGCCAAATTATGCAGATTTGGGTTTTCTCGGTAGGGTTTCCCATGAGCAGGCAAGTAGGCAGCTTGCTGGCCTTCTCCGCTTTGTGGTCTGGAATTCCCCGGGCCGTGTTTACGCAGGCTTCCCTGATTGGTTGTTCTGAAATAAACAGTTCAGTGTAGGACTAATCCTAACGGCTTTTATCAAGATTTTTGCCAAATCCTCCTGCTTCATTGGATTTATTTCTCAAACCAAACTATAAAGCAACTTTCTGCCTAAGGACACAACGCCGACTCGTTGTGAGAAGATATGGGTGGAGGGATGGCAAGACAGGGTGTCCCTAGGGCTCCCTCATGTGGCCTGAGGAGCCACACACTCGTACCCCGAGGTGTGGAGAGGAACCTGGAAGTTACTGATCTAGTGAAGACCTAGGTTCTCCCTGTCTCGGGTTCTTTTGTATTCTAATTCCATGGGCTGGGATCTGAAGATCATGATGGCTGTCCCTGGCTGGGGGGCAGGTCGACTGAGAGGGCAGCAGGGTCTCTGTAGTCCTGGGCTGTCTGTAGGGGAATCTCCAGCTATTTATTTTGGGGATGAAGGTGCACGTGAGAGGTTTGTTTTTTTGGAGACAAGGTCTGTGTCATCTGGCTGGCTTTACTGTGGCCTTGGGTTCCTGATTCTGCCTCTGTGTCCCAAGCCATGGACTCTTATTACTGAAGTATTGTTTGTCTTTGTTCATTGACTGTTTCCCAGGTAGTTTTGGTTTTGGGTTTAGCTTGCTTGGTTGACTTATGTTTTTGCTTTGTTCTCTGAGATAAGGTCTGGTGTAGCCCAACCTGGGCTCTGACTCAGATGTCCTGTGAGAGCCTCTGGACCTTCGGACTCCGGGCCTGAAAACCAGCCCAGCCTCAGGTGGCTTCCGCTCTTCTCCTCTGCTCAGTCTGTTCCTAGCCCTTCCTCCCCCATGTTCATCTGTGTTTTCTGCCTTCACCTTGTGACAGCGGTGTCTGGGGCTGTGTCTCCAGCATGTGGTAGACTCAGCTGGCTCAAGGAATTAGTCCAGTTGCAGGTGCAGAGTTAGCACTTCTGTTTGTGTTTGTTGTGACTTACTAGGTATCAGCACTACTCTTTCTTCTTTGTGTTTATTGTTCGTGTGGTGTGTGTGTGTGTGTGTGTGTGTGTGTGTGTGCACGCGTGCTCTGTGCAGTGGGCATGTGGAGGTCGAGGACAACTTGAAGGCGTTGACTCTGCTTTATGGGTGGTCAAACTCCAGTCATCAGACTTGGCATCGAGCACCCTGGCCACTGTGCCATCTCACCAGCAGCGAAGGAAGTAGGACAGAAAACAAGGCTTCCCACCATGGAGGGAAGTCCGCTGGAAACAAAGAGACAGGGCGCAACTTAGATGGAGCAGGAGTTCCAAGTTTGCCAGAGTCCTTGCCACTCTGCACCCAGTCTGTCACAGCACTGATGTTACCCCTGGTTGAAAACATGAAAGATCCCACACCTCTACCAAAGTGGGAGCGAGAGACTCAGAGCCCATGGGGCAGAAGGGAATTTATTTGCTGAGAGACAAGCCTTCTAAGCTTGCTGCACCCTGGCTCCACACAATTAAGCTGTGAATGCTAATGCCTGGTTAGGTTTGTCCCTCATCCCTCTACCCTTCCAGCTGCTGGTGCTAAAACTGAACCCAGGCAAGGGCTGGCCACCCCACCGCCACAGCCCAGCCATCTTTCTCTCCTGAGTTCCTTGGAATGAGTGTCCCCCCCCATCCTTGTTTTGGATGTGATAAATATGCAGAGTGGAAGTGTTCTAATTAAATGCAGGAAAACATGCATTTAAAGGAGCTGTTTTAAGCAGGCAGGTTGGGATAACTCTAATCCTAGCACAGCAAAAGCAGAGGCAGAGGATTGCTCCTGCATGGCCTACATGATGAGTACTAGGCCAGCCAGGGCTGCAGTGTGAGACTGTTTGTTTTCTTTCCCTTTCAAGATAGCGTTTCTCTGTGTAGCCTAGGCTGTCCTGAAACTCAAGAGATCCTACCCCTGCCTCCGAGTGCTGCGATTAAAGGTGTGCACCACCACCCTGCTAGGAGATACTTTATTTTTAAGTAGCTGATGTAAAATAATTTTATTTTGGCTGGAGAAGTGGCTTAGCTGTTAAGAGCACTGGCTGCTCCCCAGAGGACCCAGGTTCTATCCTGAACGTTCATAAGTGGTTTACAACTGGTGTAACTCCAGGGAACCACCACCTACTTCTGACCTCTGAGGGCACCAAACATACATGTGGTGCACATACACACATGCAGGCAAAATTCCCATACATGTAAATATATTTTAAAATATTTCTTTTAAATTTTGAGGAGATTTCATGCAGTTTAGGCCAGTGTTGAACTCAATATGTAGGTGAGGCTGGCCTTGAACACTTCTGCCTCTGCTTACAAGAGGTGGGATTTTATGTGTGAGCCACTAAATGTGTGTTCATGTGTGCCAGCAGTGTGCATGTAGAGGTCTGAGAGTTGATTCTTTCTTCTACCATGTGCGTCCTGGGAACCAAATTCAGGCCTCAGGCTTGGCAGCAAGCACCACTGAGCCAGCTTGCAAGTCCACACTTGATTTCTTAAAATGAGTTTGTAAACTGAACATTGGAAGTACATCCTGTAATCCCAGCTCTTCAGAGGCTGAGGCAGGAGGATTGCCTTGAGTACCAAGTAAAACCCCGGGGACAGGAAGGTGAGAAGAGATGAAGTTGTAACCAGGAGTGGTGACATCTGCATAGTCCTAGTGTCTCAGCTGCCTGGGTGACTGAGGCCAGCCTGGCAGTGTGAGACTCCACCTGAGAAAAGGAGGAAGGAACTGTGAGCCTGTAAGATCTGTCACAGGGTCTTTTGGGTGTTTTGGGTGGTTTGGTTTTTATTTTTTTTTTTTTTTTTTTTTTTTTTTTTTTTGAGACAGGGTTTCTCTGTATAGCCTGGCTGTCTTGGAACTCACTCTGTAGACCAGGCTGGCCTCGAACTCAGAAATCCACCTGCCTCTGCCTCCCAGGTGCTGGATTAAAGTCGTGCACTATGGGACCCAATAAGGGTATCCTGGTTCTTGGCTGGGCATGGGCCTAGAACCCCGAGACTCCAAGGGAGAAGCGGCAGGAGTTCGGCCACGTCCCCAGAACCCAGGGTCCTGACAAGCAGTCCAATCTCCATAGACCTACATTGTTCAGTCACATAGTCCATTACAGCCCCTCCCAAAGTACACAGGTAGAGGGTGTGACTACAGGCCTCAGGCCCTAGAGATTTACATACTAATGAAGGTCAGAGGGTGGAGCCAATTAAGCATTCCTCTTAACTCCGGTCTGCCCTGAGTTTGGGGGGATACATCCAGATCCATCCACCATCCGCCATGACAATAAACTCTTTTGGAACCAAGGACTTCCTCGTGTCATTGGGGCGTGCCGGGCCTCCTGGAACTCCAGACCTTTCTGTATCCGTGTCCCCCACCGTGTGGAAGCCTCCAGGACTCCTCCTCCGCCGCACCTCATTTACCCACAGTGCACCACCACCACCTGGCTGGTTTTTAGATTTTGAGACAGGGTTTCAGGATGTAGTCCAAGGGGACCTCAAACTTGCTGTGATATAATATAGCCCAGGTTGGCCTTGAACTTAACATCCTTCTACCTTCTGCCTTAGGCTCCTGAGCACCAGGGTGACAACAGGTGTGTGGGCCATGCTTGACTGTATCACAAGTCACTGGCCAGTAAATGTGTTGAATAGTTAGTAACATTTGAGATGTGCAAGAGGGCCCTCTAGTGTCCTTTTGTGGCATGGCAGTCACCGGTGCAGTTCTTGTGGTCTGGTTGAGTAAGCTGACACTCAGAAGCTGATCTTGAGTGCTGTGTGCATTGCCTGGCACTGTCCTCTGCCAGGTGAGCTGTGGGCGGGTGTGTTTCTTAGTGGGTCTGTAACCGTCCTGTGTTTGCTCTTTCCACGCAGAAGAAGCTGACTACAGTGCTTTCGGCACCGACACGCTCATCAGGAAGAAGAACGTGCTGAGCAACGTGCTGCGTCCCGACAACCATAGGAAGAAGCCCCACATCGTCATCAGCATGCCGCAGGACTTCCGGCCTGTGTCGTCCATCATCGACGTGGACATCCTCCCGGAGACGCACCGAAGGGTCCGTCTGTACAAATATGGCACAGAGAAACCCCTGGGCTTTTACATCCGGGAGGCTCCAGCGTCCGGGTGACACCGCACGGCTTAGAGAAAGTCCCTGGGATCTTCATATCTCGGCTTGTCCCCGGGGGTCTGGCCCAGAGCACGGGCCTGTTAGCTGTCAACGATGAGGTTTTAGAAGTGAACGGTATAGAGGTGTCAGGGAAGAGCCTGGACCAGGTGACTGACATGATGATAGCCAACAGCCGCAATCTCATCATCACCGTGCGGCCGGCTAACCAGAGGAACAACGTGGTACGCAACAGTCGGACTTCTGGCAGCTCCAGCCAGTCTACCGACAACAGCCTCCTGGGCTACCCACAGCACGTGGAGGCCAGCTTCGAACCAGAGGACCAGGACAGCGACGAGGACGACATCATCATTGAAGACAGTGGTGAGCCACAGCAGATCCCGAAGGCCACCCCTGACGCCCAGAGCCTGGAGTCCCTGACACAGATCGAGCTTAGCTTTGAGTCAGGACAGAACGGGTTCTCTCCTCCTCAGGACACGAGCCTGGTGCCTGTGCCCGGCAGCCTGGACACAGAGCTGCAAAGCCGAGCTCCGGACCAGAAACTCTTAGAGGAAGACGGAACAATCATCACGTTGTGAGCCACCACAGTGTTTTCTGAGTGAGGGTGTGAGGAACGGTGTAAGCGTGGTACATGACTGACGCTGTGGACCTCGGGGCCTCAAGTGTGGCTGGGGTGGGAAGGGTGTGTGCCGGGCCAGACTGCCATGACAGGAGCTTGAGGCCTTAGCTGTGGAGCAGGTGCTGCTTCTCTGACTGAGTCCTGCCTGGAACCGCGCTGTGGGCAGCGTCCTCCTGCCCGGAGCCCACTCTTCGTCCTCTTGTGAAGTCTGATCGTCTCTGGTGGCCACTGGGAACCTTGGTTCTTAGATTCCCAGCGTTTATATTTTCTGACTCTAAAGTGTTCCTCTGTTAACTGTGACAAATTATTTTTTCATGTGCAGTTTCTGTTCTGTCTTCTGTTTTCTAAGACTTTAGCTGGCTGTGTTTAGTCACCTCTCCCCCGGCCTGGAGCAACTCCTGTTGTCCCCACCTGGAGCTTTACAGTTGCAGGGTGCTATAGTCCTTCACCCCCATTCCATTGGAGATTGTTTCAGTGTGGGCACAAGTGTGTGTGTGTATGTGTGTCTGTGCTCGAGTGTGTGTCTGTTCGTGAGTGTGTGTGTGTGATTAGACAAAAAGGCCCCCAGGTTAAGAGACACACAATACAGATGTGCACTTTGTATTCAGAAGACAGTTTTCTTCCTGGGGATCTAGGGTGCTGCCTGCATTTGGGGAAGCCCGTGTAGGTTCACCACTCTCGGGTGGTGATCATTTGAGTCTGTTCTTTCCTGTGCGTCCATTCAGGATGAGGAACTGCAGTTGTCTTCCCCTACCCGACTCCCTCATGTTACATGCACAGGCACCGAGAGCCACACATGTGGGCTGAGGCTGCCCTGAGGCCTGAGGTGGACAGTTATTTATTTCTTACCCTTACGGTGGCCAAGTGTGGACACCTCACAGCTGTGTACTGACTCCGCGTTGAAGGACTTCTTTGCCCCATATTAAGAGCCGGCAGAAGTGAAGTCTTGATCCAATGAAGGGCGCTGGACTCCATCACTACAGAGCATGTTACCTGCAAGCACCTGGCTCAGGTGGGGTGCAGTGACCCCGCGACTGATGGACTCACTGAGTTCCTCTCACGAGGCACCACTTGCTGACAGCGTTCCCCCTCTGACACTGCGCACCACGCAGTGTGGCTCTCGGGTGGAAGGCAGCCAGAGGCATAGAAGAAGGCTCAGTTGCATACATGAATTAGGGGTGCATGGGCTCAATGTTGTAAGTAAAGATATTTCACATACTACCTCCTTCTTTCTCTTTCTCTCTCTCTTTTTTTTTTTTAACAGAGTTTTAACATTAGAACTTTTCTCTTGGGGAAGAAATACTTCAGGGCTGGACTTTTGTACAAATTTTAACTAAACACAGAATTCTCTTGTTTGAAAATGGAGATCAAAGCTGCTGACACTGATTTTAATTTAAAGGACAATAGTGTTAGCAATGAGGTCGTACCAATGAAGTGAGTGATCAGTAGACCTTCTGTGAGGCCAGCTGGTCTTGGCTACGGAGGTCCCGTCCTGTCCCGTCCCGTCGGCTCAGTTCTTTAGTTCAGGAGTGTAACTGTCGGCGGCTTGGCACGAAGTTCTGTTGTCCCGAACGTTGAGCCTCACTGTGAATTCTGTTCTGTCCTCCGTCAACCATGTCAACCAGATGCTGTGCTGTTGTGAACCATGAATTTTCTAATTAAATTTTACATGCTATAACATGATTTTTACATGAATGATACTTTGTTTAAACTATTAAATGTCAGTATTTTACTACAATTTTATTATAAAATGTACATTATCACTAAATGAACTTTGATTTAAAAAAAAAATCAAGTTAGCTTTAGTTACATATTATTTTTTACAAATAAAAACGGACTTGTATAAAGGCTACTTTCTTGTTTGAAATTGTATGAAAAGAGTATGTAAGGATAGTTACCGAATATCCTTAGTCACTGCCTAGGGAAGGAAACTGAGGCACAGCTCATCCCTTATCCAGGGCTAAGTGCTGAGCACCCGCCTCAGTCACCACGTTCCACACCCTGAGCTACACACCAAGCCTGGTTTACTCCTGTATTTTGAGTAGTCCAGGCTGGACTCCAACTCCTGGCACTCGGCCTCTCTGAACTGGGATAACAGGCACAGGCCATGTGGCCGTTCCCTGGTGGTTTGGTTTGGTGCAGTGACATGCCTTTGAGGTCCAGCAGAGGCAGTCGGATCTCTGAGTCCTGGGCCAACCTAGGCTACACATTAAGGATATGTGTTATTGAGATAAAGTATTTTGTGTGTGTGAACATAAGTATATTTGTGTATATATGAGTGTTGGACCACAACTTCCTTGTGGAGGTCAGAAGATAGTTTGTAAGAGTTGGTTCTCAGCCGGGCGGTGGTGGCGCACGCCTTTAATCCCAGCACTTGGGAGGCAGAGGCAGGCAGATTTCTGAGTTCGAGGCCAGCCTGCTCTACAGAATGAGTTCCAGGACAGCCAGGACTACACAGAGAAACCCTGTCTCGAAAAAAACCAAAAAAAGAAGAGTTGGTTCTCACCCACTGTGTCATGTAGCCTGGGTTAGCCTGAGACTCATACCCCTGCTTGCTGTGTACTGGGTTCTCAGAGGCCTATGCACAAATGTCTGTGGTTTGCTTTTCTCTTTTGGATTTTCGTTATTTGACTTCGGTTTTTGGGGGTGTTTGGTTTGGTTTGGTTTTGGCTTTTTATCTGAGCACAGTTATTTTAGAAAGTCTCCTGTAGCCTCAGGCTTGCCTTGAACTCCTGAAACTAGCTTTTGCTGCCTCCACTCCCAGGTATTAGCATTACAGACACATGCCACAAGCCTTGTCTTGTGTTTGGGTTCTGGTTTTAGAATTTGATAGATGACCAGACTGGCCTTGAACTAACTGCCTCTGCTTCCTGAGTGCTGGGATTAAAGACCACACCGCCTCTTGGTTTTTTTGAGTGCTCACTATGTTGCTCAGGTTGACCTTGAACTTGGCTTTGTTCTGACTTGGGGTTGGGGTCCCAGGTATATGTATCATTAATTTTGTGGGCCCAGATGGGTGAGCCACAGCAAGTGCGTAGAGATCAAAGGACAGCTCTCAAGAATAAGCCTCCATCCACATGGGTTCCGGGATCCACAGTCTAAACAGCAAGCACTTTTAGCACTAGGCCATCTTGCTAGAGGCTGGTATAATGTACCAGCTTGAATGGCTGCGTTTCTACACTCGGTGATTATTTCCTCTGGCTCTGGAATGAATCACACCCTGTACCACCCAAGTGTGTGAGCAGAGTGGCGTTCGTGGGCCTGCACCAGGAGGCTCTAGGTGGTCTGGACCAGTGAGATTTCCTGGCCTGTGGATCATAACAGCTGAGTCTTCCTGAGAAACAGACAGAAAGACCCTGTCTCAAAAAAGAAAAAGAAATGTAGACAGTTCACCCAAGAGATGACTTCCGCCACTGTGTTACTGATTTAAAACATGAATGCTTGCCAGACCTGGTAGCACAAGCCTGTCATTCCAGCTACTGGGGAGGCTGAGGCAGGAGGATTGCAAGTTCAAGGCCAATCTGGACAACTTCTGTTCCATGTCGGAAGTAAACAGGGCTGGGACGTCAGTGGTGGACAGCTAACATGCATGAGCTTATAGGCTTGGCCCCAGTACCAAAAAGGAACTGGGGCACCGAGGCTGTGGCTCATTCAGTAAGGAGCTTGTTATACAAGCGTGAGGACTTATGTTACAGCCAGGTACTGTACAGCCCTGGCTGCGACTGGCTGACCCATAATTTTAGTGGGATCAGTTCCTGATTCAGTAGGAGACCTTGTGTCAGAAAAATAAGATGGAGGGCCAGCAAGATGGTTCGGTGAGTAGAGGGGCTTGCTGCCCAATCTTAACAATCCGGGTTCAGTCCCCAGAACCCACATAATGGAGAGAACCAACTCCTTCAAGTTGTTCTCTAACCACAAACACGAGTGCTTTTCTTGGTTCGTTGGGTTTGGTTTTTCACGACAGGGTTTTTCTGTGTCGCCTTGGCTGACCTGGAACTTGCCCTGTGCTGGAATTAAAGGTGCACACCACCACACCCAGCACCCATTCAGGTGCAGAGCAGTTGAGAAGACATTCAGCGTTAACCTCAGACCTCTGCATATAAGTTTGCATATGTACGTGTGCGCTGTCATGAACATGTGTATGCCACATGCGTATACATGAACATGTGCATACTACAGACATGCACACAACCATCAGTGGCCGGTGACTACAACCTAGGCAGGGCCCTCCCTGTTTCCGCCTTACTCCTTCTCTCAGGCAGGTTTCCTCCTTGCAGAGAAGGTGGCCTACAGAGACCCATTCCATCTCTTTACTCAGTGTCTTTGACCCACCCTGTTCCTGAACCAAGCAAGCCCATTGACATCTGTGCCCCAGCCTGGGACACAAGGCTAACCATGGGGAGGTGTTCCCTCACATTGGGGTGCTAGCCTCAATACCCCTGTCTCAATACAACAAAAATAAACAATGTACCAGACATGGGGACTGGAGAGACGGCTCAGTAGTTAAGAACACTGGCTGCTCATCTAGAGGACCCAGGTTCAATTCCCAGCACCCATGTCTGGTGGCTCAGAACAGCCTGTAACTCCAGCTCCAGGGGACCCCACATCCCCTTTCAGCCTCTGTGGGCACACACACATACACACATACACACACAAACACATACATACAACATTCACTTATGGACACAAATCTCATGTCATGGACACAAATCCCTCTGCAGTGGGTGGGAACATACAGTGCTAAATTTTCTTGCTGGTTCTAATGTCCTGGGGCTGGAGTGGAACAGGGCAGATAGGGCTGACAAATGGGGGCCCTGAACCCCTGAAGCAGAGGGTTCTGGGTAGCACTGCACTGGTCTGGAGCATACAATGTAGATCAGGCTGGTTCCATTATGAATGCTGGAACTGCAGGTTTGGGCCACTGTGTCTTGTCCTTTAATCTTAGGACAGGGTCTCTTGTAATCTAGACTGGCCTCAAACTCACTCAATGCGCTAGGCTGACTTTGAACTCATCCTCCTGTCTCTGCCTCTCAAATGCTGGCAATTATAAAACATGAGCCACCACACCTGGCTTTTCTTCTTACCTTCCTGGGAATTGAACTCCGAAACTTGAGCAGGCTGGGCAACACTAAAGCCCTGAGTGGCAGCCTCAGCTCGCTATGGTTTCCAGCTTTAATAAGCCCTCAGGAGTTGTGTCTTCTACACCTGTCAGCTTCTAGGCTGCATCAAGGTGTGGGGGGTACCCATTCTTGGAGCCTGGAATTCATTTCCACTTGTGTTAGTGGCTGGCTCTGTAGTCAAGGCTAGCCCCTGGTATGGCTGCCGTTCTTACCGCAGCAACTGAAATCAGTCTGGAGCAGTCCTGCCCTGCTTATCAACAAGGTGAAGGAATGTGGCCCTTCAGAAACAGTTCTGATGGCTCTGATAAGTCCTCACAGCAGGCAGGACCTGAAGGCATGCAGTGAGCCACAGGGAACCCCAGGCTGTTGGCTGTGTTGTGTCATCTGCTAGGAGACAAGCTGGCAGCTGACCCACTACAGCCACAGATGTCTATCAGCACAGCCCTCTTCTCTGTGCAGATTCCCAGAATGCTCAAGGACATGAGCAAAGAGCTCTCATACCGTCCTCATACCGCAGGAGGCTACTCTCAACTCAGGCACGCAGCCTGTACCAGAGTTCTAGCACATAACTTGTTCCCAGGCTACCTGGCCAGGAGGGCCAGAGATGCAAGGGAAGCTATTTCCGGCCTTCAGCTGTTTGTCTCAGGTATGTATGTGCCCTAACGGACTGTCCAAGTGTGTGCCTAGTGACTCAGAAACTAAATCATTAACTCAGCAGCTAGCTGGAGAGCCGCAGACTGCCTGCCTTCCAGGGATGCCAGGACAATACTGAATGAGGGTAACAGTGCCAGGCGGGTTTCTCGGAGAGATGTAAGCAACCTTCGCCGCGATTGGAATCAGAGAGCAGCTATAACTCAACAGTCCACAGGGAGCCAGACAAAGAATGATTATTTCTTTGGGTGAATCATGGGGCAAGCTGGTTTCCAAAGGCAGAGTGAGGGCCTGGGGGGTGGCTCAGCAGGTAAAGGCACTGCCATGGAGCCTGATGACCTGAGTTTGATCCCCGGGAGTCACACTGGGGGATCCTGAAAATTGTCCTCTGACCTGCAGATCCATGCCACGGCACACACGTACCTATATACACATATGTAAATAGATGAAAAAATAAGAACAATAAATAAAAGAACATGAGGCCTGGCCGGGGGCGGGGGGGGGGCTCAGTTGGTAGAGCTTGCCTCGCGTCCACATGGTCCTGGGTCCCATCTGCAGCACAGAATAACCCAGCATTTTGATACATGCCTGCATGGCCAGCATTCTGGGGGTTAAGACCAAAGGGTCAGGGGTTCAAAGGTCATCCTCAGCTAGGTAGCAAACTGGAGGGCAGCTTGAGCTATATGAGACCTTATCAGTAAACAAAGTAACAAATATACATAGTCAGGAACAAGAGTCCACACTTGTAATCCTGGCAACTAGGAAGCTGAGGCAGGAGGATTGAGAGGTGGAGGTCACAGTGTACTACATGAGGAATCTATACTGTCTCAAAACCACATAAATACTTTTCTTTATTCATTTATTTCTGATCTCTTTCGGGGTTTTTTTTTTGGGGGGGGGGGCAGGAAGGGCACGTGTGCACGATGCCATGGTGTGTGAAGTCAGCCTCAGTCAGATGGCGACCTTTTGTGTTTTCGTTTTTCGAGACAGGGTTTCTCTCTATAGCTCTGGCTGTCCTGAACTCGCTCTGTAGACCAGGCTGACCCCGAATTCACAAAGATCAGCCTGCCTCTGCCTCTGAGTCCTGGGCTTAAAGCACTGGCCACCAGCAGCCGGGCTATTCTTTCACCTTTAAGTGGGCTCTGGGTTGAACTCAGTCCATAGAGCCATCTCTCCACAATGAGCCTTTTCACAATGAGATTGTATTCCATTATCATTTATTTATTTGTGAATGTATGTGTTGTTGCCACTGTACTACACATGTGACAATTTGTGAGGTCTGTTCTGTGTTCCATTATGTAGATCCAGGAGATGGAACTTGGGTGATAAGGCATGGCAAAAATGCCTTTAACCACTAAGCTGGCCCAATTGAATTGCTCGCTCGTGCACACACACACACACACACACACACACACACACACCCACACTCACACGATCCACTTGGATGTGAAGTTAAGCTTCCTGCATACCACACACCGGTGATGACAGGCAAAGCTCTTACTTAGGCACTGTGGTCCCAGCCCCCCCCCCCCCGCCCCACCGTGGGATGTCACAGGAAAGCCTGTGTGACTCTGCTACAATCCCGGGGTCTTGTTCCCTGGGAGCTGGCCTCGTTGCCCTCCTCCCCAGGAGGCCTTGGCTTGTGCTCCCAGTGCCCGTGCCCAGTGGGCCTGGCGTGTGCCTCCAACAGCCGGGCACGCAGAGCCAAGGGAGCCGGAGAAAATCCGCGGTGAAGGGAGCCGCGCCAGCAGCAGCCGGGCTGGGCAGCAGGCCAGGCGGGCCAGGCGCCTCCGCCTCCACTCCCGAAGCGCAGACATCCTGCCGGGCTGCCCACTTGCTGTGGGGCTCCCAGGGGAGCTCAGACCCCTCAGAAGCCCAGTGTACAGTCTTGAAACCAAGGAATATGGTCCTGATCCGGAAGGCTGATGGGTCGGACTCTCTGCCAGCCTTCCCTCACCTGACTGAAGGCAAAGGTCACCCCGCGGGCTCTCAGAGCCACCAGTGTGCCCCTACATCGGTGTCTTTGAGATCTTGGTGCCTGTTTCACAGCCCAGGAAGATGACTAGACTAATTCGGCTTCCGACCACAATGGTTTTTTTTTTTTTTTTTTTTTTTTTTTTTTTTTGATTCCTCATTTAGCTGTGCTAAGACAAACCATACTTAAGAGTGGATGAAATATTTAACAGCGGCCATGCATAATTCATGGTCCGGCTGATGCTTCTTTCCGGCCCTCAGCCTAGCCCTCATTAGGGTTTCTCAGACACCCGGCCAACCGTCTTGTGTCCTTGACATCTGCCTGGCTTGACTTTTCTTCCCAGTGCCAATTGTACATTTTTCTGGGTGAAAGGGAGATAGGATCATGTCCCGTTGGTTTCTTTCTCCATGCGTGGTCCCTAACGGAGGGCTTCACACGTTAGGAAAGGAATCTACCTTCTGCTGCTGAGCCCTGGGTCACAGACCAGTGCCCAATAGTGTTTCATTCATATTGTAGTATGTGTCCATGTCCTAGCCAGTGGCCCTTGGGTGTATGTAGGCTTCAAAAAAAGAACCAGAAGAAAGGAATTGGGGGTTAGTAGGGTGGCCCTGTGGGTAAAGGCGCTTGCTGCCAAGTCTGATGACCTGACTTAAATCCCTTGGAGTAATACAGTGGAAAGAGAATAGACTCCCTCAAGTTGACCTCTGATCTCCACATGGGCACCATGGCATGTGTGCACCCCCCCACACATACTTATAAAATAAGCATTAAATAATTAAACACTTGCGTTTAGTTTCGTGTAGTTTGAGACAGGGTCTTATGTGTCCCAGGCTAGCCTAAAACTCAGTCCACAGTGGAGGATAACCTTGACCTTCTGATCCGCACCCCCCACCCAGACCTCTGAAGCACAACCCTCCATCTCCAATCTGTGTTGTGCTGGGGATGGGACCCAGGATTTAATGTGAGGGGAGGTGGGGTGAGGCAAACACTCTTCCTACTGCACTGTGTTCCCCAGCCTCCTCCTGAACTGTATGTGAGCATTCGCTTGGGAAAAGATCAGCCAAGGGTGGCACACACCTGTGATACCAGCTCTCGTGAGGTGGAGGCAGGATGGTCGGAAGTTCTAGGTCATCCTCAGGTCCATAGCAAGTATGACGGCTGGCTGGGATGCAGGAGTGCTGTCAGGAAGGAAGCGGGGAGAAGGAGGGAGAGAAAGAAGGGAGGAGGGAAGACAGGATAGAGGGAAGGAAGGGGGAAGGAAAGGAGGGGGAAGGGAAGGGGGGAGGGAGGGAGAGAGGGAAGGAAGGGGAGGAGGGGAGAGAGGAGGGAGGGAAAGAAAGAGGGAGGGAAGGAAGTAGAGAGGAAGAAAGGAGGGAGAGAGGGAAAGAAAGAAGGAAGGAAGAAGGAAGAAAAAAGAAAGGAAAAGGGAAGGAGAGAGGAAGGGAGGAGGGAGAGAGTAGAGAGAGAGGAAGGGAGACGTTTCCCCTTTTCTTTCCAAAACCAGCATCTGCTTCCACCTCCTCCTCTGGGAATTCTCCAGAGGAGAGACACTGGACAAGCATAGAAATCGGTGTTCACTGTGTTCACCGCAGCCCAGCACTGCTGGGTCAACAGGTAACCGGAAGGAACGGCAAGGCTTTACAGAAGGACAGCTGGTGTGCCCGGTCTGATGGAGGAAGCAGCCACACAGGGTTTCACACTGCACAGCCCTCTAAGAAAAGCAAGCTTACCCATAATTCCTCTATGCTATGTTCCCGATGCTGTCAGACATGCGCGATGCAGGTGTGAGATGCAGGTGTGAGATGCAGGTGTGAGATGCAGGTGTGAGATGCAGGTGTGAGGTGCAGGTGCGAGATGCAGGTGCGAGATGCAGGTGCGAGATGCAGGTTCGTGCTGGGCATCTGGAGCCTTTACCTCTGTTTGGGTTCTATGGTTCATTTGGTTTGTTTTGGAGAAAGGGTCCCACTATGTAGCACAGGTTAGTCTCCAACTTCTAATCATCCTTCTGCCTCAGCCTCCCTGGAGATAGAATTACAAAGTGAACCAAAGGCTGGGGTCACATGGATATCTGTGCATTATGACATTTTTATTTTTACATTTTTATGTATTTTATACTGTGTGTACTCGTGCACGTGGTGTATGTGGTGGGTGAGGGACTGTCTTAGTTAGGTTTTTATTGCTGTAAGGAGACACCATGACCAAGGCACTTCTTTTTAAAGGAAAACATTTACTTGAGGCTTGCTTACAGTTTCAGAGGAGTAGTCAGTTATCGCTGTGGGAGCATGGCGGGGGGGGGGGGGGGGGGGGGGCGGCAGGCTGATGCTGGCAGCGGCCGAAGAGGAGAGACATTGGGCCTGGCTTGGGCTTTTGAAAAGCCCACCCCGCCGGGCGGTGGTGGTGCACGCCTTTAATTCCCAGCACTTGGGAGGCAGAGGCAGGCGGATTTCTGAGTTGGAGGCCAGCCTGGTCTACAGAGTGAGTTCCAGGACAGCCCGGGCTACACAGAGAAACCCTGTCTCGAAAAACCAAAAAAAAAAAAAAAAAAAAAAAGAAGAAAAGCCCACCCCCAGTGGCATCCTCCAACAAGGCCACACCTCCTAATCCTTCTCACATAGTGCTGCTCCCTGACGACTAAACATTCTTATGAGTACCATTCTTATTCAAACCAATACAAGGAAGCAGGGCTGAAGGACAACCTCTGGAGTGTGCTATCTCCTACTACGTGGGTTCTGGCGATCAAATGCAGGCCATCAGGTTTTGGTGGCAAGCATTGTGTATGCTGAGCCGTCTCTCCAGCCTGAATTGTGGATTTAGGGATGACTTTGTTTGAGATCCTGTCTAGCTATGTAGCTGGCCTCAAACGTTCAATCCTCCAGCCCCAGGTTCCCAAGAGTGGGGATCAACCATGTGCCACCAAACCTTTTGTTATTCTTCCCCCTTACCCCCCCACCACCACCAAATTTATTCTGAAATCATGTATCACTTCTGAAAAGAGCCCCCATAGGCTCAGATGTTGGAATACTTGGTCCCCAGTTGGGAAGGATTAAGAGGTGTGGCCTTGTTGAAGGAAGTGTGTCAGTGTGTCACTGAGGCCAAGCTTTGAGGTTTCAAAACTCTAAGTCAGGCCCAGAGTTCGCCTCTCTCTGCCTGCTGCCTGTGGAGATGTAGAACTCTTGGCTCCTTCTCCAGTACCATGTCTTCCTGGACACTGCCATGCTCCCCACCGTAATGATAATGAATTAAGTCCCTGTTTTCTTTTTTTTTTAGTTTTTTTTTTTTTTTTTTTTTTTTTTTTTTTTTTTGGTTTTTTGAGACAGGGTTTCTCTGTGTAGCCCTGGCTGTCCTGGAACTCACTCTGTAGACCAGGCTGGCCTTGAACTCAGAAATCTGCCTGCCTCTGCTTCTGCCTCTGCCTCCCAAGTGCTGGGATTAAAGGCGTGCGCCACCACTGCCCGGCAAGTGTTTTCTTTTATAAGAGTTGCCTTGGGCCGGGCGGTGGTGGCACACGCCTTTAATCCCAGCACTTGGGAGGCAGAGGCAGGCGGATTTCTGAGTTCGAGGCCAGCCTGGTCTACCGAGGAGTTCCAGGACAGCCCGGACTACACAGAGAAACCCTGTCTCGAAAAACCAAAAAAAAAAAAAAAAAAAAAGAGTTGCCTTGGGCAGGGTGTCTCTTCCCAGCAATAGAAAGGCAACTGAGACACTTTGTTTTTTTCTTTTTTAGATAGAGTTTCACTGTGTAACCCTGGCTGGCCTTGAGCTGTCTGCCTCTGTCTCCCAAATGCAGGGATTAAAGGTGTGGGCTGTGTGGGCCACTATACCTAGCTTCTTTTTCTTTTTTCTTTTTTTGGACAGTTTCATGTAGTCCAGGCTAGATCTCCTGCAGTCTCTCTCCAGCTGAGGCTGGGATCGAAGCCCTGACTCTCCACCTCCACCCTCAAGTGCTGGGATTACAGGAGTGAATCAGTTTGTGTGCTGGGAATGGAACCAGGCTCTGTGACCTAGGCACCCCTACCCATGAACTACACACTTTAAACAAAAGAGGTCTCTAGGGACAGAGTCATACCTCGGTGACACAGTGAAGAAAGGAGGGCCATCAAACTTCAGTCACTTGAGATGCGCCACTGTCTGTGTCAATAGCGGACACACCCTTGATCAAGACAGACACAGTGATGTCGGCAAGAGCAGCAGCTTTCTGGCGGACGAGGCTCTGCCATCCTGTCCAGATAAATAAAGGGGGTGGGGCACCACTCATATATGTCAGGTGCTTGCTGCAAGGGTGAGATTGGAAGTTCAAGTCCCTTGTGCCCTGTATGTGCCAGCTGGATCCAGCAGCTGCCTGTCACCCCAGCTTTTGGGAGGCAGAAAGAGGATGCCTGAAACAAGCTAGCTGGCTAGCATAGGCAAACAGCAAGATTGGGGTTCTTGTAAGAGACCTTGTCTCAGAGAATAAGGCAGAGAGTCATCCAGAAAGATTTCCAACATCAGCCTCTGTCCTACACACACACACACACACACACACACACACACACACCAGGGTCACCTGTGCATATACACAGACACCAACATGTGTAAACATACATGCACACAAACACCATACACATACAAAAAGAACAATCTTCCTGAGGCTATCCGAAATTCTACCATCTTCTACTCAACCTTTTGTGAAGAACCCACCATCAGTTCTTCACACCTGCTCTGGCTTCGAGTTGGCCAGATCCCCTAAGTAGACATGGTAAAATGGCCCAAGGCACTTGCTGCCAAGCCTGGCGACCCTTATGGTGGAAGAAGAGGTCACCTCGGCTAACTATCCTCTGACCTCCACATTCATACTTGTGACACACATGTGCCTGTCCCGCCTGTCCCCCGTACATGCATACACATAATAATTTCTGACTTCCCAGGAGGTTTGTCACTGACTTGGAACACTGGGGATCCTGGGTCACTTTTATGTCTGAGTTGACCCCCGTGTACACTACTCTATGGTAACTTCACTCCAAACACAAGATCTGTGTGTATGTGTCAGGGACATGTGAGAGGTCTGCTAGAACTGTCATGAACTCAGAGGGAGTCTGGAATCAGCGTGGGTCAAATGTCCTGAGTACAGACTGTGACCTGGCAAGGCTCAGGCCTCCTCCGGGTGCATTTGGAATGTGGGATACTTGAGTGGCTATGGACAGATGTTAGCTGCAGACAGATGTTGGCTGCAGCCTAGGCTCCTTGAACACCTGCTGCCCTTGGCCACTGGTCCAGGCAGGTCACAGGGAGGCCACCAACCTCCTTCCGGGCCAGCTGGAGTGAACTCCCTGCTGTCTTCCAACTAAGCCTTTCTCCATCTCTGAGTTCTCAGCTCTCTTAAAAACAGCCGGCTCGATGACGTCAGTGTGCCCTAGACTAGCAGCTTTGATGAACTCCCAAGCAACTAATTGAACCACCGCCCAGGCTCTGAGAGGTTGCCATTCTGAATATGTCCACCAGGGGGCAGGGATGCCCGGAAACCGAGTTACAATTTGCCATCCGTAATCCCCAGAGCACAGCGCCAGGGGTCGTCTATTCTGCAGCCTGGCAGGGACTTTCCAGCTTGCACAGTCTGGTGGGGCACTGAGCTTTGGGTTCACTTGAGTCCCTTCCCAGAGAGCCCACATTCAATTTCTCCCCACCATCTTCTCCCAGGGAATCTGTTTTCTGCAGCCTCAGCAGCAGCCCCTGGCACGGCTATGATCCCAACGCGTGCTTGCCAACCAAGACCCTGCCTGGCAGGTTCACCCGTTACACTGTGGTCTGGCCAACTCTGCCCTGTCTTGAAAACACCAGCTTGTTCATTCCACTCCCAGCAGGTGAGGCTGTCTGTCTGCCAGACACTCTTGGGTGCCATTTATGGGGTAAGCACACAGCACCTCTTGGAAAACTGGTAAGCTGCACTGCAGCACTAACTAATGAAAGAAATGAGGCATAGAGAGGTTAATCAACTCTACCAAGGTCACACAGGGTAGCGGTGCACCGGTATTTGAACCTACATAGGTTGAGTCTACCTGCTGGGTGGTGGCCACCGGAAATGGTTCCCTCCAAAGGTACCCACCATCATCAAGAGGAGCTAGCTAGGCAAGGTAGTGCATACCTTTAGTCTCAATAGTTGGATGGCCAGGGCTACTTAGAGAAACCAGTTGTAAACCCAAAAACAACAGCAAGGAGAGAGAGAGAGAGAGAGAGAGAGAGAGAGAGAGAGAGAGAGAGAGAGAGACCGAGAACAGCAAGGAGAGAGAGAGAGAGAGAGAGAGAGAGAGAGAGAGAGAGAGAGACCGAGAGACCCCAGAGCCTGGGGACATTTGATTTGATTGCAGCCCTTTTTAAAAAGAAGAAGCTGAGCCATGGTGGTTCACGCCTTTAATCCCAGCACTTGGGAGGCAGAGGCAGGCGGATTTCTGAGTTCGAGGCCAGCCTTGGCTACACAGAGAAACCCTGTCTCAAAAAACCAAAAAAAAAAAAAAAAAAAAAAAAAAAAAAAAAAAAAAAAAAAGAAAGAAAGAAAAACCAAACAAAAAGAAAGAAAGAAAGAAGAAGAAGAAGCTGGGCTGTGGTGGTGTAGGCCTTTAATCCCAGCACTTGGGAGGCAGAGGCAGGCAGATATCTGTGAGGTTGCCTTGTCCAGGACAGCCAGGACTACACAAAGAAGAAGAGGAAGAAGAAGGAGAAGGAGAAGAGGAGGAGGAAGAGGAAGAGGGGGAAGAGAGGGAGAGATGGGGAAGAGGAAGAAGTGGGGGGAGGAGGGAGAAGAGGAGGGGGAAGAAGAGGAAGAGTATGTATTTTGGGTGTGCACATGTCACAGCACAAGAGTAGAGGTCAGAGGTCAACTTGAAGGGACCAGTTCTCTCCTTCCACCATGTGGCCTCGAACTTGATCTGTAGCCTAGAACACCCTTAAATTCCTGATTCTCCTGCCTCCACCTAAACTGGGGGCCTTACAGTCCTGCACCACGGCAGGGCTTAGACCTGGATGCTGAAGTCTGGGCTGAGAGAACCTTGAAAGGCAGATTGACCATTGTGTCCCCAGAGGTGAGGCCAGAAGATGCGGGAGCGGAAGGGCGTGACCTGGGGCCCAGCTCAGGGCTCCATGGAGTCTCCATGCTGGGCAGGCACCCCCACTCCACCCCACTTATCGCCACCCCACCCCCACTCCCATCCCCAGGCCTTGCTGGGGCCCCCGCCCCCACCCACAGGGACGTCTAAAAACGGACTGCAGTTCTAAGACAGTTTGGGCGCCAGAGGGAGCTCCAAGGAACTGGCCTGGCTTCTTCCCGCAGCTGGCTCAAACTGGTTTGGGCAGGGTGCGGCCTCTGCAGGCTGCATTCCAGGCCTCGGGCTAGCAGCGCGTTCCAGGCCTTTCCAGGACCACTGGGGGTAGAGCCCTCTGAGAATCTAGACCCTGTGCAAATTCAGCTCTTTGATTAAAATCTTTGCTACAGCCTTGGGCACGGTCCTTGGCATGGGGCCTTCATCAGGTGAAGCCCTGAATCGGGGTGTGTCAAAACCAATTAGCGGCTGACTTGGTGGAAAGAGCAGGCCAGCTGCCCATTTTTCCGGGTTCCCAGTTCAAAAAGTGGGGTCGGACACCGGATTCTAAACACAGTGATTTCTGGCTTCCCCAACTCTGCCCAGGGTGTGACAGTTTTCCCAGAAATTGACAATTTCCCTAAGCCACTCACTTTTAAACTTAAATTCCAGGCCAGTGTTTTGAGAAAGGGGCTCACCTAGCCCAGGCTAGCTTCAAATGTACACGTAGCAGAGAATCACCTCAAACCTTGATCCTCCTGCCTCTCCCTCCCAAAGGTACTCTAAAGGTTGGTTAAAACCAACTTCAAAGAAACCGGCCTTCCAGATATTCGAACCTTCAGCTGTCCGTCACTCCCCAACTTCCTCTCTCACCCCCAAATTACCACCGTGCTGGACGAAGCTTCAATTCCAGTTCCTGCCATCCCAAGGCCTCTTGGCCAGGCCACAGCTGAACCAAAGCAGTATAGCTGGTGCCTGGTGACAGTGGAACGCCCTGCGTAGCCTCAGCCCCTCGCTCACCTCCCTAGCCTTTCTTCTGGTCATCCATCCAGTGGCCTGTGCCACTCAGTGCTGTTGGCCAACCCAAGGCCATCCTGGGCTCTTCCAGCCATTCCCAGCCCTGGCAGGCTTGCTAGAGGGTGGGCATGTGACATGTGAAAGAACTCAGAACGAGACATGTCATAGCCATGATGGATGGATGGCCATGTGTGGCCTCAGTGGACTCCCTTTCTAAGTGCCTGGGACCCAAGGTTCTGCCAAGAATTTTCCAGAAGATTCTGGGCAGAGAGCTAGAGAGTCCGGGTGGATGTGTAAGATCAGCCACACATCCGGAAGTGGGGAGCCAGCAGCCCCAGAGCACGCAAAAGCCAGACGGATCTAGTTTAGACCCCTCCCGAGGGTCGTCAGATAGATGAACTCACACATACTGGGAGGGTCAAGGGTGGTGGATATTTATTCCCAACCCTAAGACCAGCCTATTTAAAAATAAAGGCAATATTTTAAAAGACATCAGCTGGAAATTCAAAACTAGACTATGGTCTGATCCTTTCCCCTTTTGAGCTTTCCCAGTTCGATTGGAAGGAGGCCCTCTTCTTTAGCCCAGGCACTGCAGAATTTGGGTGAGCCTCCCATCCTTGGTGGTTCAAATTCTCCCCCTCTTTCTCTCTCTCCCTCCCTCTCTTTCTTTCTTTTTTGGACCCACTTACTCCACCAGAATCCCAGAATCCCATCCTCCCCCTCCCCCCAGCTTTTCCAAACGCGTTATATTTTTTTATGTGTTACAATTACTAATTAATCCAGCACTTGGGAGGCAGAGGCAGGCGGATTTCTGAGTTCGAGGCCAGCCTGGTCTACAGAGTGAGTTCCAGGACAACAGCCCTAGCTACACAGAGAAACCCTGTCTCGAAAAAAAAAATTACTAATTAGCGTGTGTGTTCATGCGTGTGTCACATGTGCCTGCACAAGTGTGGAGGGTCAGAGGGCAACCTCAAGGAGTCAGCTTTCTAGCCACACAAGGGTCATGGGGGTCTAACGCAGGTCCTCAGGCTCGGCTGCAGCACCTTCTTCTCTGAGCCATTTTATTTTGTAAGATAGGGTTGGAGCTTATTTTAAAAGCTAGGAGGACACGCACACACACCCAAATACCTACCCCTTTCCTAATTTCAAGAACTCTCAAATAGGACTTGGTATGAGGGGGTATGAGGGGAGGCTTTTGAGACAAAGTCTCATGTAGCCCAGGCTGCTCCCGAACCTAACCTACTTTGCAACCAAGGATGCCGACTTTAAATCTGGATCCTCCAGCTTCTATCCGGGAAGCGCTGTGAGCCACAGCACCTGGTCTGATTAAAAACCTCCCTGTGGATTTTTAACAAGCAGCCGGAGCTGGTTGACAACAGTTGCCCTTGGCTGTTGAAAAAGCAACGAGAAAGCAGAGCGCAGCACCCGAGCTTCGCACGTTGCGGCCGCTGCAGAGCGAGCCGCTGCCACTGGGCGGCGCTGCGCGCTCGGTCGGCGTCCGGTCCTGCGACCGCACCTGCTCCGCCTCCGCCAGGCGGGCCTCCGGGCTACGGCGGCGGGCCAGGCCGGGACATCCTCCTGGACGCCGATCAGTGAGCCGTGGAGCACGCGAGTTCGCGCTCTCCCTGACTCCAAAGTCTGAGGCAGAGGTAAGGGCGGTGAGTGCAGAGGAGCAGAGCGGTCTCCAGCTTGGAGATCGTGGCCCCGAACCGGGAGCGACCTCGACTTCACCGCGCCATCAACGGGGGGCGGGGACCTGAGGTCACCTTTCCAGAGCGCTGCCCTCCTGAGGCTATTCGGAGATGCTCCTGCCCCAGTGGCAGCGGACCAAGGCCCATCCCCTCCTGGGTCCACCACCACCTCCACCCAAGTCCTGTCCCCACCTGGGGCCCACATCTCCTCCCCCCACCCCCCGTTCCCATTCCCACCCATCTCCCTTAGTCTCATCCTCACCCTGGTCCCATCCCCACTTCGGTCCCATCCTCTTCTGGGACCTCTGGCCACCCTGGTCCCATCCCTACTTGGAACCCAACCTTATCTGAGACCCAGCCCACAAGAATCTCATCTCCAGGCAGAGACCCCAGCGTTCCCAGGTACTCGTGCACAGGGCTAAGAACGCCCAGAGCTACCACCCTGTGCCACACAGAGCCCTGGAGGGGCTCTGGAGGAGCCGAGTTGGCTCATAGCTCCTGCAGGGTCTCAGCCCCCTCAGCTCCTCTCCGGCTGAGCCAGATGCCTGGAGCTGTGTGGGCCGCGTGGGTTCCAGGAAGCCCCAAGGCAGCGGGCAGCTATGGTTGCTAAGAAGAAAAATACCGCGTGCGTCCTGGTCGTATTTTCTATTTTAAACGCATAAACACAAAGTAGATCTAAAACTAGACTCTCCAGCTGTGGCGGGCGGTCTGTCTAGGTGTAGGAAAAAAAAAAAAAAAAAAAAACGTTACCTACCCAAGTTCTCCACCCGGTCTCTTGTAAGTAGTGTTTGAAATAAACAGCAGGACTTTTAATATAGGGCAGTTGGTAGATGCTCGGAGGGGGTTCAGCCTGGGCTGTATGCAGCAAGACCCTTTCTCAGAAAATCAGGGGCTCAGCTTGTACTTGGTGTAGAATTCTTGTCTGTACAAGGTCCTGGGTACCACTCCCAGCAACACACACACACACACACACACACACACACACACACACACACGTGTGCGCGCGCCAGGAGAAATAACTGTTAATTTGAAGGTCTGACTCAGCTCACTGGCAGAACACTTAATTGCCTAGCAAACTGCAGGCCCCTCCAGCAATGTAAGTCGAGGAGAGAAGGCTCTGTGAGGCTAAGAACACCTGCTGCTCTTGTCAGACAGAGGACCGGGTTCTATTCCCAGCACCCACGCTGGGTGACCTGTAACCTCAGCTCCGTACCTTCTTCTGGCCTCCACGATACACAGACAAGTGCACACACACAAATATTTAAAAAAAAAAAATTAATTAATAAAACAAAACTTTCTAGTTTGGAGATCTTTCCTTGCAGCCGTCCTGCGCTAGGGCAGCTCCACCATTCTTGGGGGTGGAGAGGACAGTTGCTGGTAGAAGAGGCACCATTGAGGTGGAAGCCGAGGCGGTCGGTGGAGGTGTGGAGGTGTGCGGGGGCAGAGCTGGGTAGGCACCTGGCACCGTCTTCCCCAAGGATTGAGAAACCTAGTTGGCTGGCAGCTTACTAGTTCCACATTTTCTCCTTCTCTTACTTCCTCTTTGGGGGACAGGCCGTTCAGAGAGGTCTCTGGAAGCTCACATGCTGGCGGGGTGCCAGGTGTTTTGAAGCGGGAAGTGGCTCAGGGTTCCTCAGCTCCTGCCCGCTGGAGCGGATGGGGCCAGACTGTCTTGTTTTTGCTAGGACTAGGATTCATTTGTCATTTGTAGGTCGAGGTTCCCCAGAGCACAACAGCCAATATCTTCATCCTATCACTCTGAGTCCATCACTATCGGGTTTCTTGACTGTTGGCTTTCCTCACAGGAGGGTGTCAGATGCAGTAGGCTTCTTGCAGCATTTGTTTTTTTTTTGTTTTGTTTTGTTTTTTTGGTTTTTTTGTGAGACAGGGTTTCTCTGTGTAGCCCTGACTGTCCTGGAACTCACTCTGTAGACCAGGCTGGCCTAGAACTCAGAAATCCGCCTGCCTCTGCCTCCCAAGTGCTGGGATTAAAGGCGTGCGCCACCACCTCCCGGCCCTTCTTGCAGCATTTGTATGCATTACTTTGTTGTCCTTATTTTTGAGACAGAGTATCACCATGTATCCTTGACCGCCCTGGGACTCCCTCTGTAGACTAGGCTTTCCTTGAACTCACAGAGGTCCACCTGCCTCTGCCTCCGGAGTTCTGGGATCAAAGGTTTGCCACAGCGCACCTGGCTGGTCTGCTCTAATTGAGGGTCTGGGGAGGTTAATTGAAAACGGACCCAATCTACACAACTAGTAACTCTTCATTCATGGTGGGGGTGAGACTTCCCAAGTAGTTGCTTTGGGGTCATCCACCCTCTAGCCAATAACCCCTTATCCTTGCTCTGTAAGTCAGCTGATTGGCTCCCAGGGTGAGCTTTGGTTTGTTGTTGGGACCTCCAGGGAGGAAAAGATACGGTTTCTTTCTCACAAGAGAACAGAGTGGCCAGGAAGGGAAGAAATGAAGGACCAGGGACATTGTCACACCCATGGTCTTTGCTTGAGGGAGCAAAGAGGGCTGAAAACTCTGGGACCTCTGAGAAACTCACCTCTGACTAGTGTTCTGGAGACAGAATTCATTCGGTACCGTGCTACATCTGTTTCTGTATACAGGGGTCTCGGTTAGTTAGGCTTTGGTTTTGTTTTGAAACAAGGTCTCATGATGTCATCCTTGGTTAGCCTAGAACTCACCATGTAGGGTAGGCTGGGTTCAAACTTACTATGTAGCTAAGGATGGCCCTTGAACTCCTGATCCTCCTGCCTCCACCTCCGCAGTGCTGGGATTACAGGTGTGTGCCCGCACACCTGGTTCTCAGTCTGTTTTAAGGCTCAGTTGGCTGATCTTGGTGGCCTGATCCTGGAATTCCAGTACTTAGGAGATGTGACTGAAGTCACATCTAACCTAGTCTACAGGTCTACATAGTTCCAGACGAGGCAGGGCTCTGCAGCAAAAGTCTTAGCTCTCATCCACCATCCTCGTGGCCCCTACCACTTCCGTTATGTAGGGGCTGCTTCCGGTTGCTGTTTGCTCTCTGCTTCTGCTTTTTAATTACTAAAATTATAAGAAGACATGGAAATGTTTGTTTAAACCATACAAGGTTGTTTGAATGGGAACGGTCCCGTAGGCTCATAGGATCAGGAGGTGTGGTTCTGTTGGAGTGGGTGTGGCCTTACTGGAGGCCGTGCCTCAGGCTAGCCCAATGTGTCTCTCTTCCTGCTGCCTGTGGAGCTGGATGCAGGGCTCTCAACTACCTCTCCAGCACCACATCTGCCTGCAAACCTCTGTGCTCCCCGCCATGACGATAAAGAACTAAAAAGCCCTAAACCTGTAAGCTAGTCCCAGTTAAATGTTTTCTTTTATAAGAATTTCTGTGGTCATGGTATCTCTTCACAGAAAAAAAACCAAAAAACAAAAAACCCTAAGACACCATGGAAACATAAATTAGCCAAAGATGGCTGTGTACATCAAGAGAGATGTAATCGAGGCTGTGTCTCTGTGGAACCAATATTCTCCTGGTCCAACTTGCAAACCTGTGGAAGGACTAGGCTGTGTCTTGCTCTGTGACTCACTGGCCTCAGGGCATTCCAGTTTTAGGTATTGGGTTGGAAAGCTTCCAGTGAGACAAGTGGGTAGAGAGATGTTGTAAAGGCCAGAGATCAAAAAGGATCAGAGCTAATGTCCTCTGGACATACAAGACCCTGGAGCAGGATTGCCCGCACAGAACCCGTACAGGATCAAGCCGGAAGGGGCTCACAAGCCCCCAACCCCCACCCCTAGTGAGAAATTACTGGTATTTGATTTCTGCTGGGGCAGGGGAGAGTCAGTTTGCTTTAAAGGTGTTGGCATCTGGTAGGTCTCCCAGGATCCAGTGGCTATCCTGACACATATAGGTGAGGATACACCACAATGTAACACAGCACAAGGCAATGCAACACAGTACATACAATACAATTCAGTTGGACTCAGTGGGTTATTTTGGAAGGAGAAAGGGGGCCGTGGAGTTGTGAAGGGGTGAGTGGGAGGTGATCTGGAGATGTCAGAAGGGGGGGGTGACAGCTAAATATGATTAAAATACATTGCATGATATTCTCAGAGAATTAAGAACATAGTTTTAAAGGGGCCGGAGAGATGGCTCAGCAATTAATAGTGCTTACTGCTCTTGCAGAGGACTGGGGTTCAGTTCCTAGCACCCCTGTATCTTAGACATTGTTCTATTGCTATAAAAGAAAGCCTTCAGCCAGGCAGTGGTGGTGCACGCCTTTAATCCCAGCACTTGGGAGGCAGAAGCAGGCGGATTTCTGAGTTCGAGGCCAGCCTGGTCTACAGAGTGAGTTCCAGGACAGCCAGGGCTACACAGAGAAACCCTGTCCCCCAAAAAACAAAAACAAAAACAAAAAAAAAGAAAGCTTTCAATGGAGAACCTGCTTATAGCATCAGAGGTTAGTCCATTTCCATCTTGGCCGGAAGCAAGATGGCAAACATGGCAGCACATGCAGATACAGTGATGGAGAAGTAGCTGAGTTCTGTCCCCTGATCCATAGGCAGAGAGGGTAAGACTTGGTCTTTGATGGGCTTTGGAAACCTTAAAACCCAATTGACACACTTTCTCCAAGAAGGCCACACTTCCTGATCCTTCTCAAAAAGTGCCAACCCTCGGTGACCAAGCATTCAAGTATATGAACGTATTGGGGCCATTTTTATTCAAATTGCCACACCCTGTAACTCCTGTTCCTTCTTTTGGTCTCTGCAAGCAGAGTGGTCACATGGTGTCATGTGTACATGGAGGCAAACTACTCACACACATAAAAATAAATCTTACAGGTTTTTCCTTTTAACTCCTTACTGTCAGAAGTGTGAGTGCTGATGCCTCTACACCATGATGTGGATGTCAGCGAGGGCCTCTCTGGAGACTGTCCCCACTTCCATCACAGAACTCCGGTTGTCCCACTAGCTCTACAAATGACTTTACCCACTGAACCATCTCAAGTACCCTTGTCCGTCTGTCCGTCTGTCTGTCTTCCTTTCCTTTCCCTTATTTATCTATCTAGTCCTGGTTTTACATTCTTCCTTTCCTGTGATTTATTTATTTATTTATTTATTTATTTATTTATTTATTTATTTATAGCCCAGACTAACCTTGAACGTGTGACTTTCTTTTTTTTTTTCTTTTTTTTTTTTTTCGAGACAGGGTTTCTCTGTGTAGCCCTGACTGTCCTGGAACTCACTCTGTAGACCAGGCTGGCCTCGAACTCAGAAATCCATCTGCCTCTGCCTCCCAAGTGCTGGGATTAAAGGCGTGCACCACCACTGCCTGGGTTTTTTTTTTTTTTTTTTTTTTTTTTTTTTTTAGTTTACATTTTAAGTTTTATTTTTATCTGTCTAGGTATTTCACGTGCATGTATGTCTGTGTGCTACATACATGCTTGTACCCACAGACGTCAGAAGAAAGCAGTAAGCAGAGAGGTGTCCAGAGCCTTCCTTCTGAGGGAAGAACTGAGCCCCAGCTGCCTGGCTGGTTACAGATGGAAGAGAAAGAAGGGGCTGGAAACTCTGAAGTCCTTGACCTGAGCAACTGCTCACCCCGCTTTGCTCCGAGGATGGATCGGCTTTTTGTCCCTTGCCCATAGGCGGCGCCAGCCCCTTCCAGGCTCTTGGCCCACCCAGCAGGGAAGTTTGGAATGGCATTTTAGCAGAAGGGGACAGGAAAGGAAACGTATTTACTGGTTGTCCCCTGCCTGTCCCTTAATTGAGGCTGTACCTCCTTTCCCTCCAAGCAGAACAATTTATGCCCAGGGAGTTACAAAGAACAGAGAGGGTGCGTGGGCTGTGGCCTGCAGGAATCCTTTCTAAGGCCACTTAGGAGATTATCTTGAGAAAATTGTCCTGTGAGTGATTTGTGGGCCTGGTGGGGTGGCTGCCCTTGAGTGCTTCCTGTGACTTGGAAATATTTGGGGATAACTCCTTCATTAGTGGGTCAGCTGATAAGCCTGTCTTTGTGCCTGCCTACTTCTGGGCACCACCCTGGGTCCCAGGAGGTGGACAAAGGAGAGAGACCAGAGCTGACAGGCACCAGCCAAAAGAAAGCAGTCCCTGAAGCCTCCCATGGGTAGAGAGGTCAGCTCTGAGGTCAGAAAACTTAAGGTCCAATTCTGGCTTTGGTATTTATGAGCTGTGTGACTCCCAGCAAGTCAAACAACCTCTCTGTTCTCAGCCCACACAAAGAGGCGATAAGGGCCCCTGCCTGAGGGTTCTCCCTACAAGGGACTACCTTGTCTTATCTCTCTGTTGGGTGCCAGAGATCTTCAGCAGGACCAAGTCAGAGTGACAACCCTGATCCAAGAGAATGGTGGCTCCTGTCTCAAGCATGGCCACAGAAATGCAGCTACTAAGCAGGTCCAGTCCCTTGAGGCTGTCCTGCTGGCAAAAGAAAAGGGGGATTCGAACCCAGGACAGATTGGATGTGTAACATCTCCACTCCCTACATCACTCCCATGTTTCCTCTTCCCTTCCTGCTGGACCTCAGGGCCTCAGGCTCACTGGGCAAGCTCTGACTGGACTCCCTGAGTCCACCCGGCACGTCTAGCAGAGAGCAGGCCTCCCGCTGTCCCCCTGTTCACAGAGCCCAGACCGGGTGAGCAAGCACGATTGAAGCTCCCAGCTTTTCTTCCTGACCCCGGTGGTGACTGAGGCTCACTCTGTGTAAGACTGCCACCTTATAATCTGGCGTGATTGGTGAATCAGCTCGAAGGGGAAAGGGGGGTTTCAGGAAATGGAGTCCTTGAAACTAACTACCTTTGTTTAAAAACAAACCAAGCAAAATTGTTTCTTGAAGGACGGGCCTCTCTGGATCAGCTGGGCCTTGGTGGCCTGGGTGAGGGCGGGGCCAGAGTTGACCACCCACCACTCCCAGGGGTCACCAGCACCCCTCCACCTGACCTCTTGCTTTCCTTGGGACAGAGGGACTATAACTTCTTGTCTCTGTCCTCTGTGGCCTCCAGGCTCTTCCCCCACAACACCAGTATCTCCTGTGACCCCTTAGCCTGATATTTTGGGGATTGAAGCTTTCTGACACACCCATGCCTCCTTACTGAGGAGGGCCCTTTCCTGTGGGCTCTACAACCCAGAAATAGTCCCGCTATACTCTGGGTTCAGGGTTTAGAACCACAACTGGGCCCTATTTATAGCATACCACACACTGGAGGGGAGATGTTAGCGCCCCGGTCTGTGTTGTGGGGATGGCTCATGCTGGGGGCAGCTGTACTTGATGTACAGACCTTCTCCAGGGGACAAGACTGTGCCTGGGAGCCCTCAGGTGTGGGGTCAGCGGACAGAGACAGGGTCAGCTGGACAAAGAGGCTAAAGAGGCTCATGCATTGAGCGAGCTTGGTCCTCTTTGTCTGGTAATTAGGCTGCTGATTCTGACCGTGAGTAAAGGAGCCATGCCTGCTGGGAAAGAGCCCAGACTCAAGTTTGCATAAGTGGGTGGGGTCATGACACCAGTCCCTACCGGTACCAGCAGATCCCCTTATTAGGGTCCTGCTTGGTTTGGCCTGGGACTGGTTACAAAATGTGTGTTGGCTGGGTGTAGTGTCACGTACCTTTAATCCCAGAACCCAGCCAGCTGAGGCAAGTAGATCTCTATGATTTTGAAGCTAGCCTGGTCTACATAGGGAGCTCCAGACAACAGAGACCCTGTCTCAAAAAGACAAACAGTGTCAGTATTTGGAAAACATCAAGAAGTGTTTCCCACAAGATTAGAATTTCTGGCTTCCCTCCTTTGTTTTTGTTTTTGTTTTTATTTGTGGATAGTATGCAGGGCCACTTGTCTGCTAAGCCAGACCAGGACTGCTGTACCACAGAGCCACGCCCCTCCCCCTCAGAGACTCCTTCGCTCTTTTCTGTCGCTTCCGGCTGGGGCAGCTCCAGACAGAGCCAGCACCAGGCCCATAGCAGGGAGCAGCCACGCACAGGGCAGAGCTCCTGGAGGCAGGGGCTGCTGACAAATGAGGCTTGGCTTCCAACCCACCACAGCAAGCAGTGTGAGAATGAGCATGGCTCCTGGCTGCAGTTCCTCAGGACCAAGCCAGAAGAGTCTTTCTCTAGCCATTGCTGTTTATCACTGTGCTTGGTTCCAAAGAGGGTTTTTTTCTTTTAATTTAATTTTATTTTTATTTTTTAATAAGTGGGTCAGGCTGTGATGGCACATGCCTTTAATCCTAGCACTCAGGAGACAGAGACAGGCAGATCTCTGTGAATTTGAGGCTAGCCTGGTCTACAAAGCAAGTTCCAGGACAGCCAGGATTGTTAATCAGAGAAACCCTGTCTTGAAAATCCAAAAAAGAAAAGAAGAAAGAGTATACTTACCCCAGGCTCTTTCCAAACACAGGCCGGTGGATGTCTGTGATTTCAGGACACCCTGGTCTGCAGCAAGTTCCAGGGCTACAGAGTGAGACCTTATCTTTAAAAAAAAAAAAAAAAAAAAAAAAAAAAAAAAATTACATTTGTTTGAAGGAGAAGGGTCTGGGAATTGAACTCAAGTCATCAGGCTTGGCTGCAAGTGTCTTGTGTTCTCTGAGCCGTTTTGCTATCCCCTTTAAAGAAATTAGTTAGTTAGGGACTGGAGAAATGGCTCAGTGGTTAGATTACTTGCTGCTCTTGTAGAGAACCCGAGCTTAGTTCCCAGCACCCACATGGTGGCTCACAACCATCTGTTAATCCCAGTTACAGGGGATCCCACTGTCTTCTGGTCTCCTGCTGTTACCACAGACCTGCGCATACATAGTGCGCTCACAGAAACATTCATGCACGTAACAGAATAAATAGATCTTTATTTTATTTTTCAAGGCAGAATTTCACTGTATAACTCTCTCTGAGTGCCCTGGAAATCTGTAGACCAGGGTAGCCTCAAACTTACAGAGATCCACCTGCTTCCTTGGTGCTGAGATTAAAGGCACGTGCCACTAGACATAGCAAATAAATCTTTTAAAAATTTATTCAATTTCTGTGTGATGTGTATTTAGGTATACCCAGCCATGTGGGCACATGTGGAGGTCAGAGGTCAGCACGGATCAAAAAAGGATCCTCCTTTTGATGTCTTTGAGGCAAGTTCTCTCATTGAACACGGAGATCACCAGACTAGACGAGTCAGCCGAGCCCCAGGAGATCCTCCTGTCCAGATCCCAGCACCGGGGTTAGCTTGTGTACAGCATAGTGCCAGCTTCTTCCGTAGGTTCTGGTGATCTGAACCGAGGTCCTCACGATTGTGAGGTGGGTACTTCCCCATGGAACCTTCTCCTTGAGCCTCAAGGACTTCTGCAACCTGCTTCCTGTCCAGTTGCTTGGGACGTGTCTCCCAGTTTTGTTTACAAACACAAGCTTGAAGGCCGGGACTCCGGCCTACCCTGGACTCTTACCCTCTGCTTTAGCTGTGTGACCTTGGACAAGTTGCATCCTCTCTCTGAATCGCCAGCTTAGCAGCAGCACACTGCAGAGGGTTAGGGCATTGTTACCATTCCTTCAGAGTATTTATGTATTCTGTCTCTTCTGAAAGGTGTGTGGGGAGGATGCCTGAGGTGGCTTCACCAGTCTGTGGTAGGTGGGGGTCAAGCTTGCTGCCAGCTAACTGCTATTTTAAGCGAGGTTAAGGAGCTTTGGGAAAGGGTGGGGGGTCTGCAGGGATCTGGGCATCTCGTTCCTAATTCTTTGCCACAAGAAAAAAAAATGAAGGGGTTTATCTCCCTGGAAACCATTGCTGATGGAAGGACGCTGTCTTTGCGGGCGAGGGAGGTGGAGGCGGCTCCTGGCTTTGGAAGAGTTTTGCAGACTGACTGACACAGTGTAGAGGTCTGAGTTCACAGCCCCTCTTCAGGCCTTTGCTGGAGTTTTCTGGGAAGCCATGTTGGAGGTGACTTAGCAACCCGTAGGAATGGGCCGCTGGCCAGATGGGAGAGGAGAGCCACATGCCTGCCCTCCTCCCCCTCCCCCTCCTCCCTCCTCCCTCCTCCTTCACCACTCCCTCCTTCTTCCTCCCTCCTCCCTCCCCCTCATTTGCTTCCTGGGCAGCCATCTTGATCTACTCCTTCCCCCGAGATGGTTTCTATCCCACCCAGGAGCCTGGAGCCAGCCACAAGGTGGCACTCTCGGGCGCAGATGCTGGTAGTGGAGCAGCGGGGAGCCTGAGACTATATTTAACTCTCCTCAGCTCCTTGAAGCTTGCCCTGCAAACATGGAGGCCGCCAGGAAATGGCTTCAGGCCTGTGAGGCCCCAGAGAGGCCTCTTGCTCAGACAGAAGCATTCAGCCTGTTTCCATCAAGTTCCCGTCCCAATCCCCTGGGCTTTCTCTGCCTGAGGAAGAAGCTATAAGCTTCCCCATGACTGTAACCAGCCAGGTATAGGATCCCTAAGAGTAATCAGAATTTTCTAGAAGGTCCTAAGTTTTATGAAAGGGAAACCAGGAAATCCTATTGTGAAGCTTCCAATCTGTGGCCGTCCCCAATAGATAAGACCCAGGAAGGGGAAAATAGTGACGGGTTGGCCTCTGTGGACAGTGACTGGAGGGAGGGGTCTGAGAGATGGAAACTGGTAATAGCAATGGACGCAGATGTTAACTTAGCACCTACTTTGTGACAAACAGCATGATTTCCTTGAACAGACAATGCAGTGTCTTCCCTGGGCACAGAAGTGATATAGGAGACTCAGGGGACCTGTGAGGATGTTACTATTAGAGCCAATGTTTCACTTTAGAAGTGGGTCCAGGTGAGAGCCAGTTCCCATAGAAGGTTCTGACAGCTTGGATAAGCCGTGGGCTGAGCAGGCCAGAGGCATTGGGGGATCTATCCACCCTTGTTTCCATGGAATCAAGGACCAAGTAAGGCCCAGCGCTGTCTGTGAGCCATTGATGACAGACCCAGGGCCTTGGATGGATGTGCCTAAGGGAAGACCAGAACACTGTGGCGCTACTGTACAAGGAAGGCTAAGGTGGGTGAAGTGCCATCTTGGAGCTGAAGTTTGAGGTGAAGAGAGCAGGGCCATGCAGGCAATGGTAAAACTGGTATTTGAAGGAGGTGAATTCAGATCAACCTCCAGTGAGAGAATAGGAAGTCAGAGTTGGGGTCCCCTATGGTGGCTGCAAGGGGCCAGACCGCAGTGAAGGCACAACTGGAAGATGGTATGGACTCAGGACCAGGAAAGTCCCAGCGTGGCCGTGGGTGCCTTCTGTGACAGAAGGCCACTGCCTAGGTGTGGGGTGGGCTCAGTTGATGGAGTGCTTACCCAGTAGGCAGAAAGCCCTGGGTCCAATCCCAGTGAGGTGACACCGTCCTGTCATCCCAGTACTTGGAAGGGGAGAGGGAAGGATCAGAAGTTAAAGCTCATCCCCTCCCATAGACTGGGCTACATGAAGCCTTGTCTTAAAAACAGACATGGTGGCCACAGGCAGCCACACTGCCGTGCAGTGAAATGCCTAAGGTTGCAAGGCCTCCAGCTCTCTGGGACTTGGCCAGCGCCTCTGGCACTCAGTGCTCCAGTAGCCTCAGGCCCACCTTGTGCCCAAAGTAGCCTCCTCCTTCAAGACATAAATTGAGAAAATGTCCTTGTTGGCCTCCAGCCAGTGGCTACATTTGGCTCTCCTTACTGGGGGCCCAGTCATGCCGGACAGCCGGCTCTCTTTGATGACCTCAGCACCCTCTGCCCAGACTTCGGGGCTCCAGGGAGGTAGGAGAGGTTGGGGAGGGGTCTGCTGGTTCAGAAGATGTCTCAATTCCTTCTGGACACTCAGGTGCTTGTCACAAGGCAAGGAGAGGGGGCGCGGTGCGAGCAAAGAGCAGGTCCCTTTCTTTTTTTAAAACTCCTCTACAAAGAGTGTTCTGGGTACCGTGGACTCTGGGCTGGGGAGGCAACAGGGAGCAGTAGGAAGTGTGGTTAACCAGAAGGCAGATGTTCCCAGCTCTAGCTGTGTGCTGTGGGGCAGCGCTTTTAGGTTTTCACCAGAAACTAAAAACCCAAGCTCAAAGGGAGGCGTCTGAATTTGAGATGCTGACCTCACAGTGCTTCTGATCTGTGAAGTCCACACACAGCTCAGACCTGATGGCTTCTTTGTCAACCTGGCCCTGAAGCAGGTTCAAAGCCGCCCCACCTGGAATTTTCCATCCCCCACTAACTCTGTGACTTTGAAACAGCTCATCTGCCTTTGTTTTGTTTAACCGCCAACAAGATGGAAGGCTCGGTGGTTAGGAGCATAATCCCGGTATTCAAGGTTTGTGGTCAGGACGATTGTCTAGTTAAAGGCCAGCCAGGGATTATCCAGCAAGACTCTGCCTCATAAAACAAAAGCCAGGGGTGGAGGTCCTTAATTTCATCACTTAGGAGGTTCAAAAGTATCAGGAGGGCTGGAGAGATGGCTCAGGGGTTAAGAGCACTGTCTGCTCTTCCAGAGGTCCTGAGTTCAATTCCCAGCAGCCACATGGTGGCTCACAACCATCTGTAACAGGGACCCAATACCCTGTTCTGTGTGTCTGAAGAAAGCTATAGTGTACTCATATAAATAAAATAAATAAATATTTTTTTTAATAAAGGGGTCAGGAGTTCAAGGCCAGCCTTGGCTACATGGAGTTTAAAGATAACCTGGGAAATATGAGATGCTATTTCCAAAAAAACCACAAGAATGTGGATCAGTCTTTTCCTTCCTCCTTCTTCTTTTTTTTTTTTTTTTTTTTTTTTTTTTTTTTGTTTGTTTGTTTGGTTTTTTTTTTGTTTTTTTGAGACTGGGTTTCTTTGTGTAGCCCTGGCTGTCCTGGAACTCACTCTGTAGACTAGGCTGGCCTCCAACTCAGAAATCCGCCTGCCTCTGCCTCCCAAGTGCTGGGATTAAAGGCGTGCGCCACCACCGCCCGGTGGCTCTCTCTTTTTAAAGTTTAAACATTTTCATTCATTAGTTTTTTGGGGGGAGGAGGAGGACAGAAGACACAAGCAAGTGTGGCAATCTGAGGACAGCTCTCGGTAGTCAGTTCTGTCTTCCCACCTTGAACAAGGGGTTGGGCTCTCTAACTTCTGCAGCAAGGATTTTCATAAGCTGAGCTCTCTCACCAGGTGTGGCGCGCCCGTCCCCATTTGGGAGCTCCTCACCTGAGATGGTTCCCATTGGGGCTGTTATTAGAGAGAAAGATTCTAGCTTACATTATCCTAGTTGGCTTAGAAGTTACTCTGATTGGCCCAGGCTGACTTAGGTCATACTCAGTCCTACCTTTTGGCTTAAGTAATGAGATCACAGGTGCGCCCCACCATACCAGGCTGTTCCAAATATTTGTGGCTCACAAGTGGTTCACCAGTTTTTCCTTAAACTTACCTTTTTATTTATTTTATTTATTTTATTTGTGAGTACGAGTGTGTGCACGCATACATGCTCTCCCACACGCACGTCCCACAGCTCCGGCTTAGAAGTCAGAGGATTTCATGAGGGAGTCTGTTTTCTTTTGCCAAGGATTGAACTTATGTCCTCAGGCTTGGTGGCAAGCCTCTCCCCTGCTGTACCACCCCCCCCCCCCAGCCCGGAGGGGCTTCACTTGGCGGTGCGCAGTGGGTGTAAAAGGCACTCTTTATATTTTATTCCATTTGCTGAGACATTGTCTCATTCAGGTTACCCCATATTTAGCCATCTTTTGGGGGTACAGAACCCAAAGTCTCACCGGCGCTCACCAGTCCAGCCCTCCTTGACAGGCCCTTCTCATGGTCTACTGCTACAAGACACCCCAGGTCCCCCTGACAGTCTCTGTCCCAATTCTTTTTTTTTTTTTTTTTTTGGTTTTTCGAAACAGGGTTTCTCTGTGTAGTCCTGGCTGTCCTGGAACTCACTCTGTAGACCAGGCTGGCCTCGAACTCAGAAATCAGCCTGCCTCTGCCTCCCAAGTGCTGGGATCTCCGTCCCAATTCTAAACCTAACCTTTTCTTTTTTCTCTAAACAGGATTTTTCTCTGTGTAGCCCTGGCTGTCCTGGAATTCTCTTTGTAGACCAGACTGGCCTAGAATTCAGAGATCTGCCTGCTTCTGCCTCCTGCATGCCGGGGACTAAAGGCATGCGTCACCACTCCTAACTGGAGTCACACTTGAACTTTAAGGCTGGAAGTAAGTAAAAACTATAGAAGCCACGTGACTTGGTAAGGCACACCGCTGACTTTCAGGCCCACAGACTCCTACTGGACAAATCACTGATGCCTGTCCCCATTTCACAGATGAGGATATTGAGTTCTTAGTACTCTGGGACTAGCCTAGGGTCCTGGTGAAATGGGAGCAGGCCCAGAAGCCAGGTGGACAGACACCCTCCAATTTAATACATTGCCTTGTGGCACCAAGATATGAGTGGCCTGTGGGGGATGGGCTTTGAGTCAAGTGCAGGAGATGGCGGTGCCCTGACAGGGATTGGTGGGGCAGCAAACATGGAGAGCCACTCGGAGGAGGTGGGTCAGACATAAATGAATGAGTGTCACAGAGAGCTGGAGAGAGAAAGATGCAGGCTTCGCGGGCAGATGATGTCCTGTGGTGGTGAGAACCAATTTCCTACGAACGAGCCTCATGTATTTAGGTGGAAGGAGAAAGACTTGTCATCTCAGCTTTCTGAGGAGGCTGAAGCAGAAGGACCACCAATTCAAGGCAGCCTGAGCAACCTAGCAAGACCCTGTGCAAAAACAGAAGGTGGAGGCAGAAAGATGGCTCAGCAGGTAAAGTGCTCGCCGTGCTCACCGTGCTCATGTGAGAGCCTGAGTTTAGGTCACCAGCACCCACATAAAACCTGAGCCCAGCACCCTATGCCCAGAATTCCAGAACAGAGGAGATGGAGAGAGGAGGATCCTGGGAGTTTGCTGGCGAGGCAGCCTGGCTGAACCACTGAGTTCCAGGTTCAGTGAGGACCCTGTCTCAAGATACAAGGTAGAGGACCAGCCAGGCATTCTGGCAGTGAGCACAGAGTACCTTTAATCCCCGGACTCAGACTCGGGAGGTAGAGGCAAGATCTCTGTGGGTTCTAGGTCTGCAGGTGACACCCTGTCTCAAAAAATAAGGTAGATGAACATATACACACATGCTCACACCACACGCGCACACACACACAACACACACACACTCACGCACACACACACACATGCACATAATCGCATACACACAAGTACACACACGCACATACACGCCGTGGCAGCCATTTGCTCCTTAAGTGCTCTTTGCATTTTCTATTATTGAACTTCACTCCTGCATCCGGCATGCTTGCTTCACCTTGCTTATATGCCCAGGATTTAGGAATTTCTCTATCTCCCCAGTTTACTGTAACAAATCCTTCACTGCTCTTTATCCCTCCTCTTCTTACTTCTTAATTATAACCTCACATAAATTTGGTTTTTTGTTTGTTTGAGACAAGGTTTCTCTGTGTAGCCCTGGCTGTCCTGGAACTCACAGAGATCTGCCTCTGCCTCTTAAGTGCTGGGATTAAAGGTGTGCACCACTACCTCCTGGCTTTATTATTTTTTTCAATCTTTGTTTCTGCTTATGTGTACAGATGTGCATCTGTGTGTGTGTGTGTGTGTGTGTACACTGTGTGCAGTGTCCATGGAGGGCAGAAGAAGGAATCAGATCCTCTTGAACTGGAGTTACAGTTGTAAGCCACTGTGTGGGTGCTGGGAATTGAACTCAGGACCTCTGGAAGAGCAGTCAGTGTTCTTAACCACTGAGCCGTCTCTCCAGCCCTATCTTGCTTGTTTATCTACAGCAGTTATTGACATCAGAGGGCCTGTGGCCTTAATTGGCTTCTATAATGGCTATGCAGCACTGTCCAGAGGCTGTGGTTGTTGTCACTGTTAATATTCTACTCAGGGGTGAGACAGAGTTTACACCAGGCACCCTGAGCTCAAAAGTACATACTGCCACTTCACATTCCACACGAATGCTGCAAATACTTTAACTGAAGGAATATCATTGACTAAAAAAAATAAACCAGACAGCTGGACAATGGCGGCGCACACCTTTGAGGTCAGCACTCAGGAGGCAGAGGCATGCAGATCTCTGTGAGTTGAGGCCAGCCTGGTCTACAGAGCAAGTTGCAGGATAGCCAGAGCTACACAAAAACGCTGTCTTGAAAAAGAAAAAAGGAAAAGAAACTCCAAAAACCAAGAGGACACAATTCTTGCAAAAAGTACTAACCCTTCAGTAACGGCCTCTAGTGAGAGTAAGTTAGATGAATCCCAGACAAAGAAACCAAAGTAACGATTCTGATTATGTTCAATGGGAATGTCAAGAAGACCCTGTGATGTGCTGGAAATAAAAACTGCAACAAGTCCAGTAGAAACAAACCAAACAAAACAGCTCTGGGAAGTCTCGGGACAGAGAAGATCCCTGAGCTCTACCTTCCATGCACAAGAAAGGATGTCTGAGCTTAACGACGAGGTGGAGAATCTCTGTAAGGAGATTCTCACCCTTAAAGGCATTTAGACATTTGTAAAAGACATTTGCTAAAGAATCATAACAGGAAATTCCCCAAAGTTAGGAAAACCCAGGTACAGGAGGCATTTAGAATGCCAGGCAAAGCATAAAAAGCCCCTCCTCCTAGGATGATTGGGACAACACCCAATTCCAAAGAATTGAAACTAAGAAGCTGGAGAGGTGGCTCAGTGGTTAAGCATACTGGCTGCTCTTCCAGAGGACCTGGGTTCAACTCCCCAGCACCCACACGGTGACTCACAACTGTCTGTAACTCCTGTTCTAGGGGATCCTGAAGTGGAAGTTTCTGGTTATGCCCCGTGATGCAGAGGACATCACATGCTGTCTTGCTGAGGCAAACTCTCGCGGTGTTTTGCTGAGGTGAGACCCGTGGGAAGACACGTGATGTTTGGAGAGAGTATACACAGGACTCAATGGACAGTGAGTGGGCGCTTGCATAGCTAGTCCTGCAATGCTTCATTGGTCTTGTGTCTTCTCTGATCTGCACTTCATTGAGAGAGGCACAGCAGAAAACTTCTCCTGGTGTCCTGACTAGTTCTGGTGGCTTCCTCTGACTCATCATGCCAATTCCCCGGAGGTCTGGCTGTTTCTGCTGGATCATGCCACCACTGCTGATTAGTGTTTGGTGTCCTGACACTACTGAGCTGGACTGCTGTAACAGTTTGTATCCTGACAAATAGAGATTGCAATCATCCCAAAGAACTACTTCTAAACAGGTCCACATCCCCTTGTCCTATTTACCATCTTTTCTCTCCTACCTTTGGACGGTGGGCTGGAAGGGGGAGGGAGGTCAAAGGATTTGAGAACCCTTAATAAAGTAGGTTTTGAACACCCTAATCCTACAAGATCCAATGCTCTTTTCTCATCCCACAGGCAAAGTCAATTGACACAAAAGTGCTACACAGACAGACATGCCAGCAAAACATCCCGTGCATGTAAAATACGATACAGGGAATAAAATAAGAAAATAAGAGTGGACAGATTTACAGAGGAAGCAAGCTAAGCAATGCTGCAGGCTACAGAGGATAACAGTCAAGACTGACAGTGGGGGTGGGGTGGGGGATGGGAGGTAGAGTGAAGGTAGGGGGCTGGGGAGATGTCTCAGTGGTTAATAACACTGGCCGCTCTTCCAGAGGACCCAGGTTCAATTCTCCCCACCCACCCACCCACGTAGCAGCTTACAACTATTTGCATGTGGGGATCCGACACCCTCATGCATGCAGGCAAAATATCAATGCACATAAAATTTTAAAAATTAAATAAAATAAAATCGTTGGTAGTGGGTCTCCTGAGTTAGGGTTCCCAAAGGTCCCAGCTATGGCCTGAAATGTCTTTTTGTGTGTGTGTATTGGGGGGGGGTCTAAAGGAAGGACCAGGTGTAGTGACACACCCCTTTTTCCCTCCACCCACTTCTGTTCTTGGGAAACAGAGGCAGGTAGATCTGTTAGTTCAAGGCCAGCCTACTCTACCTAGTGACTTCCAGGACAGGCAAAGGTATAGAATGAGACCCTGACCCATACATAAAAAGAAAGAAAAGAGAAGAGGGAGGAAGGGAAGGTTAGTAAAGGTGTAGTTTGAGTGACTTTCCATTTTAATTGATATATAATCACTTCCTCTACTGGGCATGTCCCTCCCGACAATGCATCTGGTTTTAGTCACATGTGCACCTAATTATAATAGGCATACAACAGTGAGTAGGGGCCTTACTTAGAAGATGACTAGAAGACACAGTTCTACTTTAGTGCTCTCAAAACAAGTCCAGGCTGAATAGGCCCTTTTGTTCCTAGGAGCTAGTTACCTGGGAATACACTTGGACAGAAACCGTCCAAATTTGATGGTTACCAGAGGTGGGGAGACTCAGTCCATTGTTCAAAGATGAGAGTCTGGTAACCTAATAGAGACCGGGAAAGGAGGGTCCTGAGGTTTCTGGGTACATGAGAGGGGCATGTGTGTACAGTGCATTCTCATGGGAAAGCATGCACCCCAAATCAAATGGGTGACGGACCATGACTATATCTTGCTTGCTTCCTCCAAAAGTGACAAGACAGAAATACCAAGCCACACATAAAGGCAGGGCTATCAGAACAACACAAGGTCATTTAAATTAAACCTGAAAGGAAGGAAGGGCCTTAGAAGAACATATTTCAATTTGTGCACCAATGCATGTCTGGTGTGTGAGTGAGCCTCCATGTGGAGCGCTGGGAATCAAACCTGGGTCCTTTGCAAGAACAACAAGTGCTCTTATCCACTGAGCCAACTCTCTAGCCCGGATTTCAATTCCAGAAAGAGAGCTGCCAACCTGGAGTACCAGCAAAGATACCTACAATAATTGAAAGAAGAAGAAAATAAAACAAAAGGAAAAAATCCAATGTCAACAACCCTTTGGGAAAATATCAGAAGGAAGAAACCATCACCAATCTCCACTAAACCATCTCCAGTCACACTCTCGGGGAACTTGTGGCCACTGAGGCCACTCTACAGAGGATGGGTACTCGCAGGAATCCTGCAGGCTGAAGAGAAAACACGCTGACTCACAAGGCCACAGGAAAGATTGAACCACACAGAGCAGCGACAGTTCAGCAAGAAAGCTTGAAGAAAAAAGCAAACACAACATGATCGGCAAAATGGCAGCAGTCCGAAGACAGCTCTCGGTGATGGCTGAGTCCATGGTCTGGATTCTCCAATCAAAAGACACAGATTCAAAGGCCGGACCAAAATCAGGAGCCACCTGTTGTCTCTGAGAAGCACACATCACCGAAAACAGTTCTTAGGGAGATAGAGAGCATATTCCAAGGAGACAGACTTGGGAACAAGCCTTCTGCCGTCTGACAAAATGGACTTCTAAACTAGACGGGAAAGGTAAAGTCTAAAGGACATTTGAACACTTGCATCTGAACAGAGCACGTTAGCACAAATACAAGCTCTGGAGATCTCCATTAGACAGGATGGACCGGGAGCACGAGGCAGGAGAAGTGCATCCTGAGGACAGGCTGATGGAGCTGGAGCAGCCTGGGCGAGGCTCAGGAAACATGGGGGTCGAAGCTGGGGAATAACCAGTGGCGCATAGGTAAATAGTTTAGGGGTAATTGCTCAGTAACCGTGCCAAAAGCGCATTAAATAAATCCATAGAACTATGTTTCGACTACTGGGGGGCTGGCCGGGTCATATTAAGAAATAATAGAGGTATTAACAATCTTACAACACTGGAGGACGGGGAGGGTGCTGTAAGACACTGTCTGTTAGATATGGCTCAGCTCCTGCTCAACAACAGCCGTGGTGACCAGCACAAAAACTCACTACAAAGCCAAAGATACCCTCGAAACATAACAATGGTCCAAACAACCCTGCTTGCTTGGGACTGGCAGACAGATGTGTTCTAGGCCAAGTTGGTAGTCGAGCCCTGTGGCTCAGTCATCCCAAGGCGGGATGAGGTGGGGTCTGCTTCCACGTGCGAGGCACGTCACCCCTTGGTTCTCTGGTTGTTATCTGGCCGTCATGACCCTTTACTTCATTAACACTGGTAACATGGAAGCCAAGTCAGGGCACCAGGGGAGATGAGGTGACAGCCCTCTCCACTTGGAGCAAGTCACTGGATCCTGCTGGCCTCTAGGGAACACACTTATACAAGGACACGGGCAGTGGGAGCAGGGATTGTTGAGAGACAACAAATACATCGTAACAATCACACCCGGCCCCATGTCCACACTGGGCTGACCACGCCCTCCTTAAAACATTCGAAGGAAGGAGGACCAGCATGGTGCCATCGCTGTTCTCTGAAACAAAAGACGGCTGGAGATCAGGGTGCTCCATGGTTACCTTGGAGCCCTAGCTGAAAGTACAGATTCCAGGCTGGGGAGGCTCACTTCCTAAGGTTCTGGGCATAAGGGCCAGGTTCAGCCCTCAGATCAAGTAGTACACAACTGTACATGGTGGTGCAGTTATTACCTCAGTGCTGGGGAGGCAGAGACAAGGATCCCTGGGCCCAGAGGCCAGTCCGCCTAGCCTCAAGAACAATGTGAAGGCTGGGCGTGGTGGTGCACATCTTTGCTGGCAGGAGTATCTCAGTGAGTTCAAGCCAGCCTGGTCTACAAAGCAAATTCCAGGATGACCAGGGCAATATAGGGAGACCTTGTCCCCCATACAAAACCAAGGTGATCCCAGTGGTGGGACTCTTAAATCCAAGCACTCAGAAACTGGCAGGAGGATTTCTGTAAGTTCTAAGCCAGTCAGGGCTACATACTGGGACCCTGTCCCAAAAAGTCAAAACAGAACACAAGAGAGATGGCACTTAAGGACGCTCCAGATTGTCCTCCTGACACCATGAGGTTGACTCCTCATACATGGTCACAGGCACCTGCACATGCATACAGAAAATGAATGTTGCCAGATGTGGTGGTTTGTATATTCTTGGCCCAGGGAGTGGCGCTATTAGAAGGTGGCCCTGTTGGAGTAGGTGTGTCACGGTGGGTATGGGCTTTAAGACTCTCATCCTAGATGCCTGGAAACCAGTCTTCTCCTAGCAGCCTTCAGATGAAGATGTAGAACTCTCAGCTCCTCCTGCACCATGCCTGTTTGGATGCTGCCATGTCCCTGCCCTGATGATAATGAACTGAACCTCTGAACCTGTAAGCCAGCCCCAATTAAATGTTGTCTTTATAAGAGTTGCCTTGGTCATGGTGTCTGTTCATAGCAGTAAAACCCTAAGACACCAGACAAATGAATCTGTGCTGAGCGAAGGATCCTGCCCTATTTGGGTTACAAGTGAGCCTCTGAACCCAGGTGTTCAGTGTGTGTGTGTGTGTGTGTGTGTGTGTGTGTGTGTGTGTGTGTAAGATCTCACTGTGTAGCCCAGGCTATTGGCAAATGTGTGATCCTCCTGCCTCTGTCTCCTGGTTACGTAGAGCACAGATGTATGCCATACCTGACAGGAATTAGTTTCATTTTTTTTGTTTGTTTGTTTTTGAGACTGTTCTGGCTGGCTTAGAACTCACTATGTAGAAAAGACTGGCCTTGAACTCACAGAGGTCAGCTTGTCTCTGCCTCCCTAGTGCTGAGGTTGAAGGTGTGTGCCACCACACCAGCCTTGTTCCTCACTTTAAAAACCAGACTTAGCTAGATGTGGTGGATCTCTGTGAGTTTGAGACTATCCTGTCTCAACAAATGTATATATAATAAATATATATATTTATATAATACATTTAACTACCTCTCTCTCTCTCTCTCTTTCTGACTTCAAGGTCATTCCTAGTCTACAGGTCTACAGAGGTCCAGGACAGCCAAAGCAATAAAAAAGAAACCTTCCCCCCCCAAAAAAAAACCATTAAAAATAATAAAAAATAAATGAAAAGAAAACTCCATGTTAGAATGTAAATTTGAAGCTTCTTTTGAGAATCAAGAAACATTGCTAACTCTGGCTATATTTCTTCAATACTTCAAGCACTTTGTGTGGGAAGCCCTCAGATACATGTGATTTCGTTGGCATTATTAATGAATATTGGCTATAATTGTTAGCTTATTAATATTAATTCCATGCAGTAAAAGTGGCTTACAGAAGAGATCCGGGTTTCTGGATCCACCTCTGTACTGGCTTAGAGAGAGAGGATGGAGATGCCGGCTTCCTGTTACCAGGTGTTTGTGGCAAGGAGTAATTCTTGGTTCAGTAAATGATCACTGGTGGGTTTGAGCACTGGAGGGGAGGAGGCTAGACCCTGCTTGGGAATCTGTCTTGTTCCTGGGTCTGTTCCTGATGGAGAGAACACCCCAATGCTTACGACTATAGTGACAGAGATGTCTGATTTTTTGGCTCCAGGGGGACCAGCCTGAGGTTCATGCAGAAGGCCTGGTTTTAGTGGCCCCACGTCATCTGCCTGTGTCCTTGTCCAAGAAGCTGAGGTGGTCTTAAGTGTTTAAAGCCCAGAGGAGACGGTGTGTGCCCAAGCACGTGTGTGTAAGTGTGTGGGCACACACGTGTGCAAGCATGTGCATGTTTGTATATGTGTGTGCGTGCATATACATGCATATGTGTTCATGTGTGCATGCATGTGTGTATATGTGTATGTACATATATGTGTGCATGTGTGTGAGTGCATGTAGGTCAGGGGACAACTTTGTGAAATCATTTCTCTCATTCTACCATTTGTGGGTTCAGACTCAGGTGGCCATGTGCTTTTACGTAATGGTTTTGTTTGTCTATCTGTTTGTTTGTCTGTCTGTCTGTCTGTTTGTCTGGAGACAGGGTCTCACATAGCCTGTGCTGACCTTGAACTCACTATACAGCCAAGGATAACCTTGAACTCTTAATTCTCCTTCCCCTACCTTTTGGGTGCCGGGCTTACAGTGACAAGTGTGTACCCGTGCATGACCTGGCTTCTTTTTGAGCCAGGGTATCTCTCACCTATAGCCCAAGTTGGTCAAGAATTTGTTTCAGACATTGTATCAAATCAAGCTCCTATGCTGGTGTGGCGATGTATTCCTGCAATACAAGGAAGACTGTTGGGAGTTCAAGGCCAGCCTCGTTTGGTGTCGGTGGTGGTGGTAAATAACAAGACAGTCAGGCTATAGGTGTCCTAGGGAGAAGTATAAATTTGAAGCATCTTTTGAAATTTTGGGGCTCTGGAGAGATGGCTCAGTGCTTGAGAACATTTGCTGTGCACGCACGAGGACCTGAGTTCAAATCCCCAGCACTGACGTAAAGCACCACTGTGCATGGCCTCTTATGCTAGTAATCCCAGTGAATGGGGGTGGGGTTAGAAATGGGAGGGCAGCCGGGCTCATTGGCTGCTGCCCCTGCTCCAGGTTCAGGGGGAGGCTGTCTCAAGGGATAAGGCAGAAAATAACTGACCGCCTTCTCTGGCCTCCATACATGGGCATACACAACACACATTCTCGAACATTCACATACGCACATACTCCAGGCATACATACAATACACACGTGCACACTCCTATAGACATACCCCATATGCTGGCTAGTGTTTGTCAACTGGACGTAAACTAGAGTCGCCTTGGAAGAACCGCAACTGAGGAATTGCTTCATCAGCTTGGCCTATGGGCAAGCCTATGGGACATATTCTTCATTAGCGTTTGACGTGGGAAGGCTCAGGCCACTGTGGCCGGTGCCACTCCTGGGCAGGTGGTCACCCGGTTATATAGGAAAGCAGGCTAAGCAAGGCAGTAAGTAACATTCCTCCATGGTCTCCACTTCAGTACCTGCCTCCAGGTTCCTGCCTCTGAGATCTTGCCTCAGCTCCCTCCCCAAAGTGAAGGCTTGTGCGGTTCACATAAGGCAGTTAACCCCTTCCTCCCCACATTGTTGTCGGTCAGTGTTTGATTGTAGTCACGGAGAAGCAAACTAGGACAGTGCCACAGAGACACACAGAAGCATAGCCAACTTGAACTCTCATTTCTCTCTCTCTCTCTCTCTCTCTCTCTCTCTCTCTCTCTCTCTCTCTCTCTCTGTGTGTGTGTGTGTGTGTGTGTGTGTGTGTGTTGTGTGTGTGCACAGCTATGTGCACATGCAAAGCTCAGAGACCATGGAGTGTCTCCCTCAATACTCTACCTTGTTTCTCTGGGCAGTGTCTTGCTTTGAACTTGGAACTCACCTTTTCATCTAGACCTGGCTGTCTTGCAAGCCCCTGGGATTGGCCTGTCTCTGTCCTCCAGTATTGGGAATTATAAGATCGCACGCCTGGTCTGACATGGGGTCTGGGGTCTTGAACCCAGATTCCTTTGTTTTCTTTGTGGGGCACTTACCCACTGAGCCATCCACCCCAGTCTGAATGTTGTTTATCACCAATAAGTCTATGTTGGATGCTGTTTAGATTCGTACAACAGAGTGCATAGCCTAGTGTGTTTCCCTGTGTCATGCTCAAGTGAGGACTATTGTCCTGAGCTGTGGCTGCGTCCTGCAGCATTCACAGGACAGAGAGAACAGTGATGGCCACACCCAGCTTTCCTGTGTCTCTCTGTCCCCTCCGTCCCCAGTCGTTCCACCACTGACATGTCTTACCCTCACACCTGAGCCTGGACACAGCACTTGTGTGTTATTTTCCCTCACTACATGGCCTAGACCCTGTCCCAGGGAAGCAGCAGAGGCCTCACGGAGCCAGACCCTTCCTTTCTGAGGTACACTAGGAGAAAGCACCCCAACTCATACCCAGTGTGTATCATTGGCCACAGGGACTTGGGCTCTGCCCACAGAGGGAGCGAGCTTGTGTTTAATACCGACTTAGAGGAGAATTAGCATTCTTGTCAGCAGAAAGCGAGCTAGAAGATAATTAAAACTTTGCCCCTGGAATAGCTGATTCATTTGAATTTTATGGCTCACGTAAGAACAAGGAAAAGCCAGAGAGAAACTGCTCTGCCATGCTGGGGTCGGCTCAGCTGCTGAGCCCCATGATTTTTTTAGTGTGCAGTCCATGAACGTGGTCTGAGGTACTACTGTGTGCCACTGAGGGTCTGTCATAGTGAGAAAGATCCTGTGCTGTGATCCTGTCCAGACAGTCGCTCAGCAGAGATTGGCCATGTTGATTTTTTTTGTTGCTACGGTAACAGGCAGCCAATCTCTGGCTGACTCCAAGCATCATGTAGCCCATGGGCTGGGGACATGTCTTGGTGAAGAGAATATTGGCTCAGCATGCAGGAAGCCCTGAGTTCAATCCCCAGCACTGTATAGCCCCAACTCTGCCTCACAAAATAAAAAGACTAGGGAGAGGCCTCAGACTTAACAAGCAGAACTGAGTTTGGGTCCCCAGAACCCACATAATAAGTAAAAGCTTGCATTATACACCTGTAATCCCAGAGAGGAGACATGACCAGCCCTAGACCTTCCCTGGAAGCTCACAGGAAGTATAGCCTATGTGACAAAGTTTTAGGGCAATGAAAGTCCCCACCCCCTTTTGCTATGTAGCCCAGGCCAGCTTTGAACTCATGATCTTCCTGACTTAGCCTCCTGAATGGCAGGATCACAGGCTTGCACTTCCAGTCTTAGATAACTGAATTCTTATTGTACTAGTTAAAGCCAATCCCAGAATCCTTCTGGAACATTTTCTGTGGCTGTGAGTCATCTTCCTATCCCCTGGTCACTGTATGTTTCCTGATTTTACCTGGCTGATGTGCTGGGGATTGAACTCAGGGCTTTCTGCATGCTAGGCAAGTACCCTACCAACTGAGCCAGAGAGCCAGCTCAAGGACAAACGTACATTTCTCCAGCTGAGAAGGCTGGACCAATCTGGGCTTGTCACCAATTGTGCCCTGCCAGCCAGAGCCCAAGTGACTACACCGTAACCGGCTGTCACAGAGTTCAGGCTCACCCTGCAGTCAGTGTGAGACGAGAAACCCTGAGTGAGTCTCAGGCTGACGCGTGGACTGTCATTCATAAAGGCTAACACTGTTGGGCCAGCCACCCAAGGGGATGACTATTGGTGTCCTGGCCACAGCAGCTGAGACGCACAGTGGTTCAGTCAAGGTGGCCTCTCTCTGCCGGATGTGGAGGCCCGTTCTGGGCAAGGTTATGCTGTGAGCCTGGGACCATTGCAGTGTTCCCAGGTCCCTGCCTTCTCCCCAGCCAGCTCAGCCAGCGGCTGAAGCACTTTGAGGGAAGAGAGACAGAGAGAGAGAGAGAGAGAGAGAGAGAGAGAGAGAGAGAGAGAGAGAGAGGAGAGAGGAATCTCACATGTGAGTACATCACTTTACCCTCCCCCTCCCCTCTCTCCTCTCCTCCCCTCCCCTCCCCTCAACATCTATGCTGAGGTATGTATAAATACAACCGGATGAGTTCATTCACTGCTCATCTGTGTGTCTCAGCCATATTAACTGTCTGTTGCTCTCCATCCAGGGCTGGGGCCCAGGTGAGATTTCCCCCATTCATGCTAGCTTCTCAGGATGTGGCTGTGCAGGTCTTGTGATGGTGACCATATCGTTGGGGCTTCCTGGGAGTGGCTTCCCTGTCCTATTTAGATACCACCATCTCCCAGCAGATGTCCTGGCTCTCTGGCTTTTTTTTGTTGTTGTTTTTGTTTGTTTTTTTTTTTTTTTTTGGTTTTTCGAGACAGGGTTTCTCTGTGTAGTCCTGGCTGTCCTGGAACTCACTCTGTAGACCAGGCTGGCCTCGAACTCAGAAATCCGCCTACCTCTGCCTCCCAAGTGCTGGGATTAAAGGCGTGCGCCACCACCGCCCGGCAGCTCTCTGGCTTTTACTGTCTAATGCCTCATCTTCTGCGATGTTCCTGAGCCTTAGGTGTGTCGTAGATGTATCTTTGGATTTGGGCAGCATGGTCAGTTCTCTCGTCCTGACCAGTTGGGATTTCTGTAACGGTCTCCATCTGCTGCAAAAAGAAGCAAAACATCACATTTCCACCAAAGAGAGGAATGGAGGAATCACTGCCCCTCCCCCACCCCAGCCACCAGGGAGCTTGTAGCTAACCCCTCCCACCGCGCCTGTGCTGTGGGCAGAGGGAGTTTTGCTGGCTCCCAGAGCCCACCCCAAGGCTCAGAGGGCCCAGCACAGGCGTCTGGCCCTGGCTGGCAGGCCTGGGTCCCACCCCTCCTGTCAACACTTCTCTCATGGCCTCAGCCCGTTTCCGATCCCTCCAGGCAGCATTAGGAGTGCAAAACTAGAATGGGCTGCAGCTGGAAGCCCAGACTCTGGTTTAAGCATCCCCCACCCCCACCCCGCCAGATGTGTGGGCCAAGAGGCCTCAGCTCCAAGGTAGCAGCCTGCAAGAAGGTGCTTTCTAGAGGTGGACCTTGACCTACCTGCTTGCTATCAGTACATGTGCATAGAGAAGAGCTCACACACATCCATGTGTACTCCCACCTGCAAACACACTTAAACACGCAAACACACACATATACTGCCTTGTCACAAACACACACTCATGCACACATTCTCAATCACACAGCACACACTCAGATATACACTTACACAATTGGCTGACTGACCCAGCCTTTGAGCCCTGAAGATCAAGGCAGGTTCTGCCATATTGAATTCATCTGGGTCTCTGTGTCCACCCTGTGAAGGCCCCTACCAGGCCCAGGCTCTAGTTGGCCTGTGCCTCACTGGTGGGCTCTGTCACATACAGATCCCACTAACTAAGAACATTTGGGCAGGAGTGTCAAGACCATGGGAACTTGGAAAGCATGTTTACACAGGGGCTCCAGGTCAGGGAGGGCCCCAAGACTCCTCTGAGGGATGCCTGAGGACAAATGAGGCCACTCCAGGCATTCAGAGAGGACAGCTGAGCAGAGAGCTGGGGTACAGTGCTTGTGGAGGGAGAAAGAAACTATGCACTTCTGAGAACTCAGGAGGTCAGGGATTGAACAGGAGAAGCAAGCTGAGGACAGTGGCCTTGTGGGTACAGGAGGGCCTACTCCATGTAGTGAGGGAGGCCCCCTAAGGAGTTCTGGCACCAAACCTGCCTGGAACTAGGGGACACTCAGGGGAGGAAACCGCTATTGTACCCTGTGGTCTTAGCTGTGTATTTATGCATGCATATTATGTCTGTCTGTCTGTCTGTCTGTCTCTTCCTCTCTCTCTCTCTCTCTCTCTCTCTCTCTCTCTCTCTCTGTTCCTCTCTCTCTCTCTCACATACACACTCACACACATAGTCACACACACACACACACACACACACACACACACACACACACACATATACAGTGTAGAGGAAACCATGAAGCAAGGGGGTAGAAACCATTTGAGGTTGTTGAATGTTTCTGGGCCCACTCAGTTTTTTATTTTTGAGTTATTTTTATTTTATTTTACATGTACGAGTGTTTTGTCTGCATGTATGTCTGTGCATCACGTGTATGCTTGGTGCCCAGGGAAGCCAGAAGAGGCATTAGATTCCCCCGGGACTGGAGGTACAGATGGTTGTAAGACACCACGCGTGTGCCAGGAATTGAACCTCTGACAGCCAATGCCACGGAGTCATCATCTTTCCAGCCCCCTGCACAGGGTTTTTTTCCCTCTTGTTTTGGGGGCTGGGTTTGCGGCTATTGAGGACAAGAACTGAAGACTTCAGCAAGTATTGCATTGTAGCCCCAGCTGCAGAGAGGTGGAGACGGAGGATCCCTGGCCTTGCTGGTCAGCCACTCTAGCTGAATCAGTGAGAGACCCTGCCCCAAAAATCAGACGGGCGAGCAATCAAGCGGGACTGCCGGCATCCACCTCCTGTCCTCACGTGCACATCAGGTGCCCTTCGGAAAGCAGAGGCTGGAAATGAGAGTTCACCGTGGGAGCCCTTGGGCCCACAGTGTGAGCTGGACCAGGCAGGGAGCCTCTGAGAACACCAGGGTCTGGGAGTCTGGGTCTGGGTGGAGGGAGCTCGCTGGGAGGGCTCAGAGCTGCCAGATGTGGCGTTCCAACGGACTTGAGGCAAAGCCAGTCCATGGCGCCTTCCCACAGGCCCTTTGGAGGTGATTGGGATCTGTGGGCAACAGGAATAGTGAGTATCGCCCAGCGATGAACGGACCCCTGGCCACGTATCCAGACGCAGCAGAGAAGCCTCTGGAAATAAGTAAAAAGGGGGGTCAAAGGGCACTTTGGGTCCCCCCCTCCCCACCTCCCGCAGGCAGGACTGGCTGGGAGCGTGCCTGTTCCTCTTCGCATGGGTCTCCTCAGCTTGCTTCGTGACCCGACAGCACCCATCATCATCTGTTCACTTATTTACTTAGGTGTGAGACACACGTGTCACATTCACGGGTGGAGGTCAGAGGACACCGTATGGGACTTGTTCTCTTCTCCATAAGGATCAGACTCAGGTTGTCCGGCTGTAAGCACCTTTACCCACTGAGCCATCCTGCTGGCCCACCGTTTACTGAGGGCCTATAGTTTGCCAAATACTGTTGCCATGGCAGACAGAAAAAGCATCGCCCGCCCTCTTGACCTGTCTATGCAGCCTAAGGACAAGGGTCACTCAGGCAGGAATCAGTGGGTAGAGTTCAGCTTCCTGCAAGGGACAGCAACCAGGGAAGGCGAAAGGTAGAAGTCACCTGAGCCCGTCTCTCATCTCCCCACGGCCCCACAGGGAAACACCATCCTGTCCTCTCACTGATGAGAAGCCGAAATCAGGCACTGTGGTGGACACCTTCATGGCGCAGGACATCATGTTTCCCCGGCACTGTGCTCTGCTCCCGTTCCTGGGGAACCTGCCCCTGTGCCTGCAGAGGCTTTGCTCACAATAGCTTGGGGTGCTACTGGCATCAAGTCGGGGATTGTGGATTCCCACAAATGTGCATAGTGCACAGGTCACCAAGTCAGAGCCACATCTCCAGCATATGTCAGCGGTGTTAAAGATGCCACTGGTCCTCACGCCTGGGTCCGGTTCCTGACAGGTCCTCCATCTCACCTGCCTTGGATACTGTTGAATTTGGCGCCCACCCACTGTGGTGTCTCTAGGAAGGTGTTTTTCTTTACCCCACCCTATTTTATACAGGAGGAGACCATGGCTGCCAGGAGTACGAAAGTGACAGGAGTGGCTTCACCTGTGTCTACCTCACTGACCAATCTGGTCTCATGTTCCTTGAATTCCACCGAGTCTGTCGTCCCTTCTGCCCACCCCACAGCCACGCTGTGTTTTGTGTTATCTAAGTGGCTCATTTACCACTTCCAGTATCCAACTTCTGTGGTATGGTCCGTGTACTTTATCGATGGACTGTCTGCCTTTGCAGCCACAGTGGCCGCCAGATGTTGACCTCCACGTTAAAACTTTAAATCAGCCGGGCAGTGGTGGCACATGCCTTTAATCCCAGCACTTGGATGCAGGGGCAGCGGGATCTCTGAGTTCGAGGCCAGCCTGGTCTACAGACCAGGATAAGACAGCTCCAGGACAGACAGGGCTATACAGAGAAACCCTGTCTGGAAAGGCAAACAACAACAATAAAAACTTTAAATCTATATATTTACTTATTGTAGTGTGTCTCTCTGTGTGCGTATGTCTGTGTGTATGTGCATGTGTATATGTGTGAATGTCTGTGTGTGTATGTGTGTGTGCATGTATGTGTGTATGTCTGCACATGTGCACATCATGCCACACACAGAGGTCAGAAGCTAATACTGTGGAGTAGATCTCCTTCCCCGAGATTACGTGGGTCCCCGAGATTGAACTCAGGTTTTCAGGCTTGAGCTGTAAATGTTCCCTGCTTGGTCACCTCTCCACCACCACCCCTTTTTGAGACGGGGTTTCAAAACCCACTTGAACTTCAAATCCTCCTGCCTTTGCCTCCTGAGTGGAGCAGATCTGGCCTCCATAAATACATTTGTTTGGTTGGTGGTACACCTAAACTTTTAGGGAGACCCAGGCTTGCATTTGCTCCCCACCCCCAATCTTGCTAACTCACTGGATTCTGGTGGCTAGTAATAGCTACACTGTCGTCTCCACTAGCTCAGGGACTCCCTCTGGAAATCCTCTCAGATGGCCCTTTTCTGCACATTAGAAAGAGAAGGGACAGCTGTAGTGGTGACACAGACCTTTAATCCTAGTACAGGAGCCAGAGGGAGGCAGATCTCTGAGTTCGAGGCCAGCCTGGTCTACAGAGTGAGTTCCGTGACAGCCAGGACTACACAGGGAATCCATGTGAGAAGGGACAAAGAACTTGAAGGAGTTGCTCCTAAGCTGCAAATGTCTTGACAATGGTGGCTTGGGTCCTTGACTTCTGCCTCCAGGGTGGTCCTGTCATCTGTGTCCCCATGCCATCATGCCCACAACTGAATGGGTTTCACAGGCACAGGGTGGAGATGGAGGTCAGAGCCTGGCAGGGACAGCACCCCACAGTCCCCTTCTCCCTCTGTCACTGGCTCCCAGGATCCTCATGTTGGGACCTGCAGGTGTCTCTCCACCCCCACCCCTGCCTGTAGTGACCTGTCTGTCTCAGGAAGCATCCTGCTGGAGAGGTGAGTCATGGGAACTGTTGATTTTGGTCCCTGAGGGTTTGACTAGAGAAGACAGTGCAGGTGAGTGGGTGTAGAGACCTGGTGGCCAGGCTGTCACTGTTTGGGGGTGTGGCCTCCAACCCTCACTCCTTCCTTACACGTCCAGTCCTCGATTCTCTTTTACAAATGAAGAAAGGTCGAGTGGCTCACCAGCCAGTCAGCAACAGAACTGGGTTTGAACCTTGGTCACCTGGATGTGGCCGCTACTTGGCTTGCCGCCTGATATTCTGAGCCCTAGACCTGCCTTAGAGACCTCAAGCGGCTCTGTCTTCCCCAGGTTCCCCCAGAGCCAAGCTGTACTCAGGCTCAAGTCCATGCCTGCTTTTAGTGTCAAGTCGGTGCCTTCAAGGTCTAGAATGAAGCCTTTGGGGCAGGATCCACTCCAGCCTCCTCCTGCAGAGGAAGGCGGAGGTTCAGAGAACTGGTACTTAAAGAGAAGTTTTTCATTAAAAAATGTGGGTGGCTGGTTGGGGAGATGGCTTCATGTTATAGCAACAACACAACACCACAAAACCCACGGACCCTAACCAGTGGCTCTCACTGAGGAACCAAGTGTGTAAAGGTCTCTGTTGCTGTGATAAGCATGACCACACAACCAAAGCAACTTGGGGAAGGAAGGTTTAGTTCATCTTAGGCTTCCAGGTTACTCTCTATCACTAAAGGAAGCCAGGGCAGGAACCCAAGGCAGGAACCCAAGGCAGGAAGCCAGGGCAGGAACCCAAGGCAGGAGCCCAAGGCAGGAGCTGACACGGAGCCATGGAAGATCATTGCTCACTGACTTGCTCCTCATGGCTTGCTGTTTGCTTTCTTTCTTTCTTTCTTTTTTTTTTTTGGTTTTTCAAGACGGGGTTTCTCTGTATAGCCCTGGCTGTCCTGGAACTCACTCTGTAGACCAGGCTGACCTCAAACTCAGAAATCTGCCTCTGCCTCCCAAGTGCTGGGATTAAAGGCGTGCGCCACTACCTCCCGGCTGCTGTTTGCTTTCCTGTACACCCCAGGACCACCTGCCCAGGGATGACATCACCCAAAGTGAGCTCGGCCCTCCCACATCAATCACCAATCAAGAAAATATCCCACAGATATGCCTACAGGCCAGTCTGATGAAGGGTCGCTCTTCTCGGATGACCCTACCCCGTGTCAAGTCGAAAACCATTAACCTGGACACTGGATTTGATTTCCAGCACCCACATGGTGGTTCACAACTATCCCTAACTCAAGTTTCAGGAGATCTGATGCCCTCCTCTGACCTCCATGGCACTAGGCATGCACGTGGTACACAGATATGCACATGGGGAAATATGCAATAAGATAAAATAAGTAAATGTAAATTTTGTATGACATTTATTTGTGTGTGAGTGTGTGTATGTGTGTGTGGGTACACGTGTCCCACAATACATGTGGCATTTAGAGGACAATCTGTGGGAATTGGTCCTCTCCTTCCACCCTGTATGTTCTTGAGGTTGGGTCTCCAAGCACAGAGTTAGGGACATCAAAGTTCTGAAAGGCCAGCTCTGGGCAGGAGACAGGGTGACCCAAGACAGACTCAGCCTCAGCACTTACTTGTGGGTGATGGGCCATGACAGTGGCAGGGGACAAGGCCAGGCTCGTTCTGATTCTCAGCTTACAGTCCTTTCTCAATATATGTGTGGTGTGTATCCCACTTGAAATGGTGTACAGAGAGGTTAAGTAACTGGCCAAGGTCACACAGCTGGGTACTGGGAACCGTGTTCTTAGTCTATGGTACCCTGGAAACTTATATCTACTGGGAGGATACTAAGAATAACCAGATTCTAAGACGATTCAGTGATAGCTCCGTCTACAGGGATCAAATCTGGTCTTAGGGCATCAGAGGTGACTTGTAGGAAAGGCTGGGGACACAGAATGGAATGATAAATAAGAGTTACTTGGAATCAGAGGAAGGGATTACTCTTGCCCTGTATGTGCAAAGGCACGCAGGTGCAACTGAGCATGGAGCTTGAGAAGCTGCAGGAGGCTAATGTTGGTGGGAGAGCCTAGTGGGCAGAGCCAGAGGCACATGGAGTTCAGTATTAATCTAAGGACAATGGGGTGGCATAGAGGGTTTTATAACATGGTTACCAGACTTGGGGCCACAGCCTGCCAGGTTTGGGACGCCAGACTTCAATAAGCCAATTAAAGTAGCTAATGTATAGTGAAAAGCAGAGAAGGAAATGTATTTACTGTGGCCGAATCCAGAGGATACTGAGAGATCCGGGGACTTCCCAAGTCCTGAGGAATCCTGGCCTTAGGGTGGGGTTTAAGAAGCAAGAGATTTGATGACTAAGCTGTCAAGGCGTGACCCTGTCTGCCATCTTTTCCATCAAGTTCCTCTGTAAGGTCATTGGATTGTTCATCTTCTTCTGGGTGACCAGTCCCCCTCCCTCAGGTGGCCCCCAAGACTCCAGCCATTTATTCTCTCAACAGGAGCATACTGGGGACCTTTTCATTTCTTGGGGTCCATTTTTTCCACTAGACCGAAAGTTAAAGAGCAGGTCATAAGGGTCTCTTTAGAATGTGTCCCCTCCTGCCAGACAGGCTGGGTATGGCAGGAGTAGAGGCTTCTTCAGTGCTGGTGGGAACATCTAGAGACTTACCTGGGAGCTGAGGAGGGTACCTGGGTGCACCCCCCACCCCCCAAAGTAGACTTTTGCTCCTAGGAATGTCCTCACTTGGAAATATTTCATGCTGGGCCCTGGGCTCCCTGAAATCCTCAATCAAAGGAGAGATCAATAGATCAAGGCTCAGGGAAACAGCCTGAGGAGTATGCCAGGTTTAAGCCACACAAAGAGCATCCTACCTGCAGACTGTTCTGGTCTGTGTGAAGGGAGCTTTGAGCCAGGCCTGTAGCTGAGTGTGCACCCCCAGGTCTGCAGGAGACCACAGGAGATGTCTGCAGCCAGCCTGGCCCTGCTGTCAGGGCCAGTGGTCCCCTGTGCCCAGAGGCTCAGAAGCTCACTAATTTGTTGTAAACCACTGTTTGTTTTCTGCCAAGCCAAAACATCTTGTTCATGAGGTGTCACCTTGATTAATTTTATCCATGAGAGGTACTTTCCAGGGAAGGAAGGATCCAGGATGCAGGGCAGGGCCAGCTGGGCCAGAGCCTACTGCCCATGCAGCAGACAATCTGGCCACGGTGGCCCACCCTGGATTTTCACCCTGAGCTAGTAGGGCCAGAAGAGACCAGGAGGCCAGATGATTCCAGTCTGCCCCAAGGAAAAAATGGTCAGAGGCCCTGATGACAGATGGCACACTTTGGCCACAGCAGAGCCGGCAGGAGACAGTGGAAACAACAGGGAGATGGGAGCAGATTCTCCCGTTTGGGAAAAACTTGGATGTCAGATTTTTGATTTTTGAAACAAAGTCTCACTTTGCAGTCCTGGCTGGCCCAGAACATGCCATGTAAACCAGGCTGGCTTCAAACTGAGGAGTTTTATATTTTTGAAGATTAGTGTTAGACAAGCATATTGGATCCCCTCAGCAAGGCTTAGATTGGGTATAGTGGTACACTCCAGTAATTCCAGCATTTGGGATGCGGAGGCAGGAGGATCAGGAGTTCAAGGTCATCTTTAGCTAATCTAAGGATGACCTGAAACTCTTTGAACTCCTGATCCTCCTGCCTCCGGCTCTACCCCTCTGAGACCAGAAGCATAGACTGGGGGACATCTGTCCATGAGATTGTACTAGTTCCAGCCCAGATTTCCTATCTCTTTTTTTTTTTTTTTGGTTTTTTTTTTTTTTTTGGTTTTTCGAGACAGGGTTTCTCTGTATAGCTCTGGCTGTCCTGGAACTCACTCTGTAGACCAGGGTGGCCTCGAACTCAGAAATCCACCTGTCTCTGCCTCCCAAGTGCTGGGATTAAAGGCGTGCGCCACCACTGCCCGGCAGATTTCCTATCTCTTAGCTTTGGCCCCGATTCTGACGTCTATAACAACTGCAGAGATAAATGAATCCATTTTACAAGGAAGGGGCTCTAGGCTCAAAGACACTCCCCCACCCCAATGTCCCTTTCCCTGCCTGTGTTCTGTCTGGGTGGACCACAGCCTCTGTCCTGCCCATGGTGACACGTGGGCGGATGGATCTGCTCCCAGCTGTGAAGTCCCAGAGGGACCCTGGGTAGGATCCCTCCGCTATCATCCACCCAGTTACACATCCAGTACCTGCCAAGGGCATGTGCTCTTCCGCAAGGTTGTGCCCCCAGTAGGTGCTCAATAAATTCCAGAGATATCTGACCATGTTTGAGGCCAGCCTCCCAGCTCTGTCTGGCTGCGTCTGGCAGCAGGGAGCTGGCAGAGAAGAAATGGCGGCTGTAGGGAATGCGGCCCTGCACTGGCTGGCCTGTAGGGGTCGTCCTTGGGTACTAGGCCTGGATCTCTCCCTTCCCCACCCCCAGGCAGCAGGAGAGAGGCTTAGCGGGGCCTCCTCCCCCAGCGGGGGGCCCCTGGAGTGCCATGGGGGAGGAGCCTGCCTGCCTGGAGCTGGGAGGGCTCTTGCTCAAACACAAAGCAGCCAGGGGAGGTTGCAGGCGTCTGCTGGCAGCTCTGAACCGGCTTCTTTCTCTTCCTGCCTTCCGCAGTCCTTGTGGTAAAAACGCCGCATGACAGATGGCTAATACTGAAGGATGGAGGCCGAGTCCCACACCTCCCTAGCACCCAGCCTCCTACACAACCGTGCTTGTGTGTGTGTGTAGTGGTCAGAGTACAAGAGGGCAAATTGTTTCTGGGTTTTTGTTGTTAGTTTGTTTTGGGTTTTTTTTGTCAGCATCTTGTCTAACACTGACTGGGTTGGAACTCTTGCTTTGTAGACCAGGGTGGCCTTGAACTCACCTGCCTCTTCTTGCCAAATTCTGGTATTAAATGTAAGCACCACCGTGTCTGGCTTAGAGAACAATTTGTGGGCCTTGGATCTTTCCACCATGTGGGTCCCTGAGATGGTCGATTGTCAGGCTTAGCAGCAAGCACTTTACCCACTGAGCCGTCTCACTGGCCCTGAAATGTGGTTTTACACGGTTGTGTTCTTGTTAAAGCTTTGGGGAGAGTGATTGGATGCCCATTATGACCAGGAGAAGTTTTTATTTGGGGAGCTATTTGTGTAAGCATACTGAGAAGTACCCCAACTTATTATTTGGTGGGACACATTCAAAACTTACTTCTGCCAAAGCTGTGTCGTCCTTTGATGTCTGGGGCTTGTATGGTGGCATGATTAGTGTAATCTGCCTCTACTCCTGGGATCCCAAGAGCATTCATCCCAGGGGTGACAAACAGAAAGGTGTCCAGACATAGCCAGATGCCCTTGGAGGCCAGTTGTCCATCCTGGGTTATCAGACGGATGATGACCGTGGATAGTGGCCCAAGGCCAAGGAACCCACCCTGTCTCCTCAGTTATCTGTGGTAGTTTCCAGAAGGAACCCTCGACCAGCTCAGTAGGTAAAGCCCTGGCCTCAGAAACTTGAGTACCTGAGTTTGATTCCCAGACCCCGAATTTCAAAAGCAGATTGTGCAACCAAGAATGACAGTGTACGTGACAAGTGGAACAGGGCTCCGGGACTTTAATGTCATCCTCAGCGACATAGCAAACTCAAGACCAGCCTGGGACACATGACACTCTTGTCTAAAAAGTAAACCAGTCAGTAGTGATGTCACTCTTGTAGTCCCAGGTCTGGGAAGATGAGACAGGCAGACCTGGGACTCACTGGTTGGCCAGCTTAGCCTGCTGGGTAAGCTCCAGGGCAGGGACAGACTCTTCTCAAAACATAGGCTCAGCTGTGAGAGCTTAGGACCCACACCCGACACTGGAAGGAAACTGAAGACAGGAGATTCAGCAAATTATGGTCTGTCTCAACTACACAAAGAGAGTTCTGGGACAGCCTGGGCTGTATGAGACCCTGTATCAACAAAACAGAAAATCCGACTGCCAAGATGGCTCAGCCAGTAAAAGGCACTTGCCACCAAGCCTGCCACCAAGCCTGCCACCAAGCCTGCCACCAAGCCTGCCACCAAGCCTGCCACCAAGCCTGCCACCAAGCCTGCCACCAAGCCTAGTGAGCTATTTGATCCCCAAAAGCACACTGAATGAAGAGAAGAAATAAAAAAGGAAAGGAACGAGACAGGTCCCAGGTTTCTGCACCAGATGAGTGGAATGAAAGCAGTAAAGAATCCAAAGTAGCCACTCATGGGTAAAGGGAAACGTTTATTCCAAACCACGGAGGCTGTCTCTCTCTGGGGACAGCAGAGAAGCAACTGCCAGTGGCGACAGCAGTGGCGGCGATGGATGTTTCCAGGGTGTTAAGGGGAACAGATACCTGGGAGGAGGGGAATCTGTAAACTGGGGTGGAGGACTTTGAAGTGTATAGCAGGGACTTGTCCAGTGGAGATTTAGGGAACTACAACCCGGCCAGCACAGACCTTGATATGCTAATACGCACCACAGGTGTATGGTAATGGAGGGACCGGATGTTCCCTTTGCTAGACACAAGGAGAATGCTTCCTTTTAGCAGGTCCTCCAATTGTGTTTATTTACTTTTAAAAAGTTCTTTTGCCGGGCAGTGGTGGCGCAGGCCTTTAATCCCAGCACTTGGGAGGCAGAGGCAGGCGGATTTCTGAGTTCGAGGCCAGCCTGGTCTACAGAGTGAGTTCCAGGACAGCCAGAGCTATACAGAGAAACCCTGTCTCGAAAAAAAAAAAAAAAGTTCTTTTATTGTTGTTGTTTTGTTTTTTCAAGACACGGTTTTTCTGGATAGCTCTGGCTGTGCTAGAACTCACTCTGTAGACCAGGCTGGCCTCGAACTTAGAAATCTGCCTGCCTCTACCTCCCGAGTGCAGGGACTAAAGCTGTGAGCTACCACCACCAAGTTTTAAAGTTACTTTCTGAAGTGAACCAGGCATGGTGGCGCACGCCTTTAATCCCAACACGCAGGATGCAGAGGCAGGAGGATCTCTGTGAGTTTGAGGCTAGCCTGATCTACATAGAGAGATGTAGTAGATGGCACCTGGGGAAGGATTCTTGTGGGAAGTATCATGTATGAATCTTTCCTATTAGTTTCTATAATGTTTGTGTTTAAGACGAGGAATTAAAATATTTTGTCTCCCCTACCCTTTCCGTAAATGTTTTAACACTCCCTCCCACCCCCCACCCCCCACCCCCGTCCTTGCCACCACCATCAAAATCCTTGTTTGCTCAAAGGCCTACTGCTCTAGTCCAGGAATTTGATGTCCTGGAGCAGTGACCCCTTTCCCCTTCCTTTTTAACTCCAGTGAGCTAATTCTTCTCAGCCTAGCTAACTGAATAAGACTGTGAGGTCGGACCCCACCCGATGAAGAAGAGACACAGTTTCACCTCAGAATAAAAGCCAAATGCACTTTCTGTCTTGGGTGTTTGCTCTTCTGATCAACAATAAAATTTGCCTTGTCCTGACACTTCAGTGGAGTGGTGTTCCTTTCTTTGTGAGCATGAACATATTCTCAACAACACTCATGGTTGGCTTCTGGCCTTGACATGTGCACACACAGACACATAAGCACATAGACCTGTACATATGGTTTTTTTTTTCCCCTTTCTGCCCCGTGGCCTTCTGGGAATCTGTTCCTCACAAGCTGACAGAGGAAGAATGCAAGGCTGAAGTCCTCCCTAACTCCCTATCTGCCGTTGGGCCACCAGGCTGCCAGGTCAAGGTCAGGAAGGCGGATGGCACGTGGATACCCACGGCCCCTCCATGAACCCTAACCTCCTGTTAGGATGTACGTGAACTGCTAGGGAGTCCCACAGGGATGTGCCGGGTGTGTGCCGATCCCATGGCACATGGGAGCTGTAAGGTCAGCCCCTGAGGATACTTCCTGAGGTACACACAACATAGCTGTTATCCCTGATCACCTTGCTGTGTGGAGGCACACAGGACCTCCTGATCCTATGAAACTGGAACTCTGTCCCTGGGCCCCAACCTCGGCCTCACCACCCTCTGAGCTTTCCAGATGTGTTTGACCCAATTGCAGCATCTGTAGCACACACTTAGAAGGTTCTACCAACTTGGTAGGATTACAGCCGAGGCTCAGAGTGCATAAAACCCTGGACCACACCCCCAGCGACACATCACCTAGAGGTGATGTACACACACCCAAGGGTGCACACATGTGATCCCAGCACTCAGGCGGGGAAGGCAGGAGGATCAGAAGTTCAAGGCTATCCTCAGCCACCTACTGAATTCAAAGCTAGCCTGGGATACTCAAGACTCTCAAAACAAGCCTCATGCTAGCGCTCTCTCTCTCTCTCTCTCTCTCTCTCTCTCTCTCTCTCTCCTCTCTCTCTTCCACCCTTCCTCTCTCCCTCTCTCCTTCCCTCTAGCTCTCTCGCTATGTGTCTACAAAATACCTGGGAGGAATCAACTCAAAGGGAGAGACTTATTTTTCTCGTGGTTTCAGAGATTTCGATACCTGCTTGCTTTATGGGAAGCTAGGAGCTTGTATAGATTTTTAAAAATGCTCTCTGTGGTTGCCAGGAAGGAGAGAGAGAGAGAGAGAGAGAGAGAGAGAGAGAGAGAGAGAGAGAGAGAGGGAGGGAAGGAGGAGGAGGGGGAGTGAAGGAGGGAGGGAAGGAGGGAAGGAGGGAAGGAGGGAAGGAGGGAAGGAGGGAAGGAGACAGAGACAGAGAGAAGAGGGCAGTATGGGAAGGAAGAGGCATGAGACGGGAAAGGACACGCCCACTTCCAGGTGTGGCTTAGCTTGAATGTCACAGCTCAGAGAGGCTGCTGGGGCGCTGGTGTCCACCAATGACGCCCAGGCAGGCCTTCCATCGAGGTATGCTGCAGGGGTCAGTGTGGGGACCTGGAAACCGTCTGCTTGCTCTTTTGGGTTCCCTGAAGGAATCTGGACTCCCTTTGTTCATGCTTAACTCTACTGGGAAAATAAATCACATCCCGTTTTGCAGCGGGGGCCCCCCCCAAGCCTCTCTTCTGGCGGGTCCCTTGTCCCTTTGCCAGGCCCAGAGTCCAGGCCAAAGTTCCTGGAACTTGGCGATTCCTAATAATTAACCCGGGATCCCGGGGGCTGCGTGGAATGGGCAGCTCACCAGGGAGCTGTCGTTTCCGGACCCCAAGGTGTTCGCTGCGACATCTCCGGACTCCAGTCTCCACCCCGCCCCTTCCCAGTTCAGCTCTGGCTATTCCTTACCGATGTGCTCCCCACTCCAGAGGCCCTGAGCAGGGTTCCCCGGGTGTATCCTGGGGACATTCAGGAGGAGCCCTGGTGACACAGAGGACTCGGGGTGGAGGACTCTACTGCTGTTGCTTTCCCTGTCTGGCCAGCACTCCTTCATTGAGCCAGGCCTGAGTGATACAGAGCCAAGCCGCTTAGCCGCTAAGAACCGTCCCGAGAGCGGCTCCTTCTGAGGTGCCTTGTAAATTAAAGCTCAGAGCCTGAACCAAACCCCTCAAGTGCGATTTAGTCTAAGTGTCCTCATTCATTTTAATTCTAAAAATGCAAGGCACACCTGGCCTGTTCACAAGCTAAATGACGGCGTTTACCACAGAGATGAACTCGGGGGCTGTAACAGTAATGAAATTAGCAGCATTCACAGATCACGGCCTCCTCAGCGCCTTGCAGTTGGGTGGCTGATACATTCAGAGAGGCAGGTGCCACGGTCAGCCCTAACTGACTTCCAGGTTGCAGACTAGACACACAGGTTGGTAGTTTGGCCAAAATCACACAGCTACAAAGGGGACCACTGGGCCTGTGAGACGGCTAGGTGGGTAACGGTGCTTGCCACCAAACCTGAGATCTGAGTTTGATTCCCCATGGGTCCACATGGTGGAAGGAGAGAACTGACTAAAGTTGTTCCCTGAAAACACACACACACACACACACACACACACGAAACTTTTTTTCCAAAGAAAGGAGGCAGCTGCAATGTAGGAGTCTTGGTAGTGAGGTACAGTTCATTAAAGAAGGCTAAGGGATCTACCCCTGACCCCCACTTCTGATGCTAACTGCTTCATGGCTGAGTGCCAAAGTCTGATCTGAAGTCCTCATTCTTTGAGGCACACGGGATGTTTTGGGCTGATTTCTCTATACCAGCTCCCCAACTCAGCTTCACAGAGAACATCCATAGTGGGGGGGGGGAGCGTGAACCTGAAGATACCCCCAAGCAAGGCTACCCTCCCAGCCATTCTTTAATTCCTTCTAGATAGAACAGGTTCCTTAATCTTGCCTTCCCAAGCCCCCAGGCCAGATTTAACTTTTTCATTCCCAGATATTCATTCATTCATTCATTCATTCATCCATTCATTCATTCAGGAACCAGAGTTTTGCAGCCCCTGTGGTATAGGGGGTGGGGACTTCCTAGGACAGATGACAGCGTAGTGTCATGTGCTCTGTGCTGAGCAGAGACAGCATCGGATGGAAGGTAATGTTAAGGCAGATTGGTAGCTGAGAGCAGTAGCTGGGAAGACTGGATCTTAGGGAGGATCAGGGAAGGAACAGAGTTCTGGGCAGCAGAAAGAGCAGGCTTTGGTAACTGGGATCCTTGTCCCTGGGTCCCCGAGCCACTTCCTGCCCTGTGTGCTGACCACAGCTGCGGTCTCACTGTCATAGAGGGCAGACCCTGGGTATCCAAGAGGAGAGGAAAAGGCTTGAGCCAGGTGGACTGGGGATGTGCAGGGGACATGCCTGGACACAGCTGTGGAAATGTTCAGATTTGTGAGTGATTTGAAGGACACCTGGGAACCAGGCTGCAGTGGCTGGTGGCGGAATCCCAGCTCTCAGAGGCTGATGCAGGAGGTTATCAAGATCATTAAAGCTAGCCTGAGCTAGCTCCAAGTCAACCTGATGTAACTTGCCAGGCCTGGTCTCTGCGGAACGATGGCGCCAGGCTGTGCAGACAGCCTTGAGCTGTATGCTTATCAAAGTTGACAGTCTCTGTCTCTTGTTTTCTTGGTGAGTGCCTCTGGCTCTGACCTCTGCCCCACGTCAGCCATTCCTCACTGGGTGGTTCAACCTTCCAGGTAGTCTGTTTTACATCTATAGTTGTACCTGTTTTGTTTTATTTTATTTTATTTTATTTTATTTTTTGTCTACGGAGCCTCACGTGGCCCAGGCTGGCCTCAGGGAGAATGACCTCGAAGTCTTATCCTCCTGCCTCTACTTCCTCGGATGCTTGGATCTCCCTAGTGCTCACTGGCCATCCAACTTGGTTTGCCTCTCAACAGAAAGAGCGCTGAGCCGCGGAGCTGGCCTTCTAGCCTTCCCCCCACCCCCACCTTCCTCTACCCCTTGCAACACCTACCAGCCCTCCGTTTCTAGAATGTCACCATTCCATACTGTTCTATAAATGGAGCCCGCAGCCTGGCGTCTGCTGGGACTAGCTTTTTTGTCTCGGTGGATCTCCCTGGAGATTCTCCCAAGCTGCAGTGCGAGTCCAGTCTGGCTGGACTTTAGCAGGTAGAGTCAGGGAGACTGACTAGGAGCATGCGTAGTCAGGTGGGGGAATCTGAGGGTGGAATGTGGGGCAAGGAGCAGCCCAACCCTCCAAGCCCCCAAGTCACGTGGTCATGGAGCGGGTGAACGACATCACTCTAAAGTGCTGGGATGGAAGACCAGAAACTAACTCATAAGACCTTATAGATGGCTTTCTCATGCCAGACAAAGCATCGAGGTGGTGAAGACAATCCAAGGCTTGCGGTGGGAGGGGCTAGATGCCTGGGGAGCCAATGGGGCGGCAGTGGGGGTGGGGGTGAGGGAGTGGTGGCAGGGCTAGGGTAGTTCCTGGACCTTTTCCCTACCCTGCCCCCACTCTTCCTCTCTTTGCTGTCACAGGACACCGGAAAGCCAGCGCTATGCTAGGTACAGAGTTTGGCCCCAGGGAGAAGGAGGGAAGAGAACCCAGGGCCTTGTGCGTGCTAGGCTCGCCTTCTGTACCAGCTACGGCAGAAAGGAAAGGATCTAAAGACACGCTTATGTCTCAATCTATCAAGCTAACGAAACGACGGACAACAGAGATATGGGACTCCCTCAAGAACGGCACTCAGAGAGAAGGAAAAGGCACCAGCCCAAAGGCGGACTTATCTCGTTAGAAAGAGATTTCGCACAGTTCTCAGGGATGAGACTGAAGCACAGACACAGCTCAGTGGTGGGCGGGCCCACACCTTGGCCGGGCTGAAAAGCTGTGCAAGTCCCAGGCTTCTATTTAAACTTTGATCTCTCCTTAGGGTGGGTGGATTTTGGTAGCATTTGCTGGGTCTCTGTATCTCTCTTCCCAATGTGGCCACATTAAATACATCTCCCGCCGGGCAGTGGTGGCGCACGCCTTTAATCCCAGCACTTGGGAGGCAGAGGCAGGCGGATTTCTGAGTTCGAGGCCAGCCTGGTCTACAGAGTGAGTTCCAGGACAGCCAGGGCTACACAGAGAAACTCTGTCTCAAAAACAAAATAAATACATCTCCCTTTCTGCCTTCCAATTTTAATTCGATTCCTTAAATCGTCTTAGTGAGGACAGGTGGACCTGACTTGGGGCACCAGTTGTGACATACCACTAAGTCACAGAAGTCTTGATGTCTAGCTATCCCTGCACCCAGGGTGTACTGGGCAGTGTTCTGCAGAGCTTTGGAGCACTAGGAACCTTCCAGAACTGCCTGATGAGAAGGCATCTATGCATGCAGGCTGCTGGGGTCAATGCTGGGGGAACCCCATTGGCCTTCCCACAAAAGGCTCCTGTAGCTGCAGGGCCAGAAGCCCTGCATTATACAGGGACTGAGGCTCACAGAGAATGGGAAGGGACCTGCCTAGACCTGTCTGGGTGTTTAGAAAGGTTGATGCTCCAGGTCAGACAGCCAGGTGTGGCCCCTGAAGGAAGGACAGGCCCAGAAGAGCCTAGGATGTTTGTTTTATTTTCTTTGTCTTTTATCTTTTTTTTTTTTTTAAGACAAGGACTCTTTCTTAACCCTAGCTGTCCTGGAACTATGTAAAGCAGGGTCCTGAAACAGAAATCCACCTGCCTCCCCATCCTGAGTGCTGGGATTAAAGGCATATGCTACCATGCTAGGCACAGTTTGAATCCCAGCCAGTCACATAGCAGTATTGTGGTCCCAGCCTTTCCAAGCTGTCCTCATCCATGAAACACATGCCCGTCTTGTACTTCTAGCTCCTGGCTTTAGCAGACACCTTGTGACATGACTGTGGTTGCTTCCCACATCCCTGAGGCGCAGGGCAGGTGCTAGGAGGCCAGACCTCCAGCCAGCAAACTCCACAGTCTCAAGGGAAGAACCGCCGCCACCTCCAGGCAGGCCCTCAGGCTCCACAGAGCCTATAGGCAGGTTAGTCTGGTAGGTAGACTAAGAGAGACAGACAAGCATGCTGCACAGATGTTGCTGGTCTGCACACTGCACCCCACAGGAGTATAGGCCTTTTGTACTCATTCATGTAGCTGGAAGCCCAGCTTGTCTTTCTGTATAGCCCAGGCTAGTTTTGAACTTGGCCAGCTCATAGTGGTTGAAAACTTTTGATTGTCCAGCCTCTAAGTGCTGGGATGACCACTCTATTGGCTTGAGCTTTTGAAGGGAGAGTGATGCCAGCTCATTATTGGAACATATCAGTCATTCAAAGTTAGGCACCATCCCTAGGGTTTTATTGTTTATTTATTTCAACCATTTCATGTAGCCCAGGTTGACCTCAAATTCATTATGTAGCTAGGGATGGCTTTGAACTACTGATCCTTCTGCTTCTACTTCTTGAGTGTTGGGACTACAGGCATGTGCTACATACTAACAAACTTTGCTCAGTGCAGACCCAAGGCTGCTACTGTGCAGTCTCTGTGCAGTGGCTGGAAGGGCTCTGTAGTGCTGAGAAATCTCTGGGTCTTCATCTTAACCCCACTGGGCTCCAGATTGGTACAGAGCTATGCAGACTGCAGCCAGGTAGGCCTGGGTTCGGGTCCCAGCTCCATCAGTTGAGGGACTGGGTGGTTATGGTCCAGGGATTCTCTGTACCTCATTTCCCTCTGTTGCACAGGGATGAAGGCTCTCTGTCTCTCCCAGAGATGACATTTCTCCACCCCGACCCTACTCAGTACCTTTGAGTCTGGCTCTCCTGGGATATGTGATTTGTAGAGTTTTTGCATTTTTATAAAATATTGGTGGGGTAGTGGTGGTGCATGTTTTTAATCCCAGCACATGGGAAGCAGAGGCAGGCCGATCTCAGTGAGTTGGAAGCCAGCTTGGTCTCCAGGATGAGTTCCAGGATATTGAGGGCTACATAAGAAAACTGTGTCTTGAAAAATCAAAACAACAACAACAACAACTCTTGGGGCTGCACAGCTGCCCATGGGTCTGGCGTGTGAGCTGCTTGGGTAATGGATTGGGGCTGATGCCTGGCCGTGTCTGCTTTATGGGCTCTTCTGGATTTTTTAGTTTGCTCTCTTGTGTTTCGTTTTGGAGATAGGTCTTATGTAACCCAGGTTGGCCTCAAGCTCCATCACCCGTGACCATCTGACCCTCCTGCCCCTGCCTCCTGAGGGCTAGGATTATTCAGCATGTAGTTATACTGCCACCACAGCTAACCTATAGGACGTCAGGGATGGAACCAGGGCTTTGTGTACTAGGCAAGTATTCTACAGACAGAGCTACGGCTGCATCCTGTCCTTCTGTTAAAGTTATTATATTGTTATTATCTCTCTGTGTGTGCATGTACGTGTGTGTGTGTGGTGTGTGTGGTACCCTGGTGTCAGGGAGGTCAGAGGACAACTCGCGGGACCCAGGAACCGCACTCCAGAATTGAACTCATCTTGTCAGGGTTAGCAGCAAGCACCTTGGCCCACTGAATGGTCTCATCCAACCACCTTGTTTTAAACATTTATTTATTTATTGTGTCTCCAGTATCTTGGGCTGGCTGTGCACAGTCTTTATTTCTGTTTGTTTACTTATTTACAGACAGGGTTTCACTCTAAGTAACCCAGGCAGGCCTCGAATTCATAGCACTGCTCCTGCCCCACCCTTCCAAGTAGGTGGGATCACAGGATTGCAGAACCAGACTGTTGGATATTTATTTATTTATAGACAGGGTGTCTCTCCTGTAGCCCAGGTTGGCCTGGAACTGGCTGTGTAGCCTTGAACTCCTGATCCTCTCCTTCTAGCTCCTAAGTAATTGTGTTACAGGAGAGTGCGCTACCATGTGCAGTGTCTTAGTCAGGGCTGCCATTGCCCTGATGAAACACCATGACCAAAAGCAACTTGAGGAAGAAAGGGTTTATTTGGCTTACACTTCCACACTGTAGACTATCATTGAAGGATGCCAGGACAGGAACTCAAACATGGCGGGAACCTGGAGGCAGCAGCTGCGGCAGAGGCCACGGAGGGGCGCTGCTTACAGGCTTGCTCCCCATGGCTTGCTCAGCCTGCCTTCTTTCGCCAGCCCAGGGATGGCCCCGCCCACAATGGGCTGGGCACTCCCCCATCAATCACTAATTTTAAAAATGCCCTATAAGCTTGCCTATACTACAGCTGGATCTTATGACAGCAGTTTCTCAAAGTACTCTCCTGTCAAGATGACTCTCGCTTGTGTCAAGTTGACATAAAACTAGACAGTATATCTTTTAAAAAAAAAGATTTATTTTACTTTATCTGTATGCATGTTATGTATGTACGTGTACTAGGTGCGTGCCTGGTACCTGAGAAGACGATGTGAAATCTACTACAACTGGAGTTACAGATGGTCGCGAGTCACCATGTGGATACCGGGAGTCAAACTGGGTCCTCTGTAAGAGCAAAAACTATTCTAACCCACAGAGCCATCTCTCCAGCCTCTGTTTCGTTTGCTTTGTTTGTTTTTTAAATACATTTTTAGAATTAGAGGAACTTTTGTTGGTTGTGGCCATGCAGTGTCCCATGAGCTGTCACTGACTGTCTTATTGACTGTAGTATTGTCAGGTGAGGTGCCTCGGAGATCCCTTAGTACTTTGGTTCTCAACATTCCTGAGACCCTTAATACAGTTCGTGTTGCGGTGAACGCCAGCAAAAGCTTATTGTGTTGCTATTTTATCAGTGTAATTTTGCTACTGTTATGAACCGTAATGTAAATAGTTTTGGACACAGAGAGGGCTGTAGCGGGGGTCGCGACCCACATGCTGAGAACTCCGTCTCAGCGGGGAGCCGCCTGCTACAATAGAGGTGGATGAATATCGTTGCCTTCCCTGCGGCCGCTTCTCTTCTAGGACACCACATCTGTCATTAGTGAGACTTAATTGTATTAGAAGCGAAACAGGTCTTGGGCTCCTCTGGCCTCTGATGGTGTCTCTGAACTTCACGGCACATCTCCACCGTGCGGGGGAGGATAGTTTGCACGGTTTGCACAGCGTGCTCCTTCAGAACCTCTCGGGCCTCTCCTCCTGGCTAGATTCAGGAAGACTCCAGAGAAAGGTGCCCCTGCCCCCATCACAGCAAGGGCTCAGACGGGGCGGGACTTGATCACGTGGGTGGTGTGTGTCTGAGACGTGTGCTGGGTTATCCTCCCCACCCCCACCCTCCACTGGCTCGCTGGAAGCCAGTCCCAAAGCGCTTGAGGGAGCAGCAGCCGGGCTTCTGGCCCTGTTGGCCTCTCGAGTGTTTGCTTTGTTTGTGGGGGTGAAAGCCAGGTCCCAAGGGCATATGTAGAGCTCTCTACCACTGAGCCACAACCCCAGCCCTTTGGGGGACAGGAGCTCTGTGTAGCTCAGGCTGCCTTTAAACTCATGATAAAGCCAGGCGGTGGTGGCGCACGCCTTTGATCCCAGCACTTGGGAGGCAGAGGCAGGCGGGTTTCTGAGTTCGAGGCCAGCCTGGTCTATAGAGTGAGTTCAAGGACAGCCAGGGCTACACAGAGAAACCCTGTCTTAAAAAAACAAAAAAACAAAACAAATAAACTCATGATAAACTCCTGCCTCCACTTCCTGAGAGCTGCGATTTGTTATTGTGTCTTTTGGGGTTTGATATTTATTCATTATTATCCATGTGCATGATGTATGTGTGCACGCGGAGACCAGGCTGGCCTCGAACTCAGAAATCCGCCTGTCTCAGCCTCCCAAGTGCTGGGATCAAAGGCGTGCGCCACCACTGCCTGGCTTTTTTTTTAAGTTTTTTTTTTTTTTTTTTTTCTTTTGTTAGTCAATGACAGGCAAGGACCGTAACTCGGGAGACGCAGCCACCTCCGACTCTGGAGTGCGGCGACTAGGGTGGTGCGCCACCGCTGGCCGGCTTCTGATATTTTTAGCACTGTGGTGTTTGTCCTACTGGGCTCAAGGTGGCTGCAGTACCTCCACCATCACTACAGTATTCCAAGTGGGCTTGGGGAGGTTGATGGTATTTCCCTCTGAGGCATGGAGGCTATGAGCTCCCCTGAAAAGGGGCTCTGGGGATCAGGCATAGCATATCCATCATGGAGTCAGTTTAGTTATTCCCTGATAGTGGGATGGGCAGCTCCCAAGGTCCCTGGTTCAGGGTGCCTGGTGACCTGGGGTGGGAGTCAGTAAGCATGGGGCCCTGGTATTTGACACTTCAGCTCCTGTGGGTGGTCAAGCTGGGGATTCAACTCCTGGGAATTGATCCAAGGGCTGTGAGCGGATTGTCAGTGGTTGGGACTGACCCTGAAGACCTCAACCAGGCTTATGACCCGGACACAGGCTGGAGGATGCTGGGGTCAGCAAGGCATTGACCTGGGCTTCTTGCCTGGTCTCGTTGAGTCAGAATATGGGATTGCACTGGTTACCCAGGGGCCTCTGGGCAGAGTACATTCAGGCCTAAGCCTAGTTGGCAAGGCAGCCTTCCCTCCTAACCCCTCTCTGGCAGCCATGGCTGGGACCCACAATGCAATGCTCTGTAGTTTGGAAGCAGGGGGAGGGTGTGGCCATCTCTTTAGGAGGACAACGCTCTGGGGCCAAGTCTGGCCCACCACTGTTCTTGTAAATAAAGTTTGTTTTTTTTTTTTTTTTTTTTTTTTGGTTTTTCGAGACAGGGTTTCTCTGTGTAGCTCGGGCTGTCCTGGAACTCACTCTGTAGACCAGGCTGGCCTCGAACTCAGAAATCCGCCTGTCTCTGCCTCCCAAGTGCTGGGATTAAAGGCGTGCGCCACCACCGCCCGGCTAAAGGTTTTTTTTTTTTTTTTTTTTTTTTTATAGGGATACAGCCTTGCCTTTTTGAAGACAGGGCCTCACTATGTAGCCCAGGTTGGCCTCAAATTCATAATTCTTGGGCTCTTCGGTATCTGTGCTGTCATGCCCGGATCCAGCTGTGCCTGTGTTTATGGGTTAACTAAGGCAGCTTTAGGATCACAAGGGCAGAGTTCAACAGTTGGGACAGCAGCCACATGGCCCACAAGGCTTAGCATAGCAACTGTCTGGCCCTTTGCAGACAGAGCTGCTGGCCTGGGCCTGTACAGAAAGCAGCTGGCATCAGAATTGGTGGGCGGGGCTTTCCAAGAGTGAGCTGCAAGGATGGGCCAGGAGGCCTGGGGAAGGTCTGGGAGACAGTAAAGGCCCTGAGGTCTGGGTTTGGTTTAATACAGATTCAAAAACCCCTCTCTCCCAGTAGTGCTGGAAGAGAGGCTGGCTTGTCATAGGCTAGGACAGCCATTTGGGGGCCTTTGTGAGAAAAGAAGCCATTTCGTAGAACACAGGGAGCAGACACCGGGGCCTTCTGTCTCTGCTAGAGGCAGCATTCAGAGCAACTGGCTCAGACAAGCTCCTTGGGCTTGTGACCCTAGAGGACCAGGCCATATGATTTTTCCAAGAGAAGCCAACTTGCAGTTGGGTTTCCTGGGAAATCTGGTTTTTATCCAGTGGTAGTTAATTGCATTTTTATGAAGTCACAGGAATGCTTGGCCAGCAGGCTTCAAGGTAGGGAACTTGGGGGTGGGGTAGCTGGAGAATGGCTGGAGGGTGGGCCTGGCTGAGCCCCTCCTGCAGCAACAGAGCTGGGCAGGATGGTGTCGGGTTTCTAGTCTTGACCTAACCCACCCCTGAGCTGAGGAGCCTTCCTGCCTAGGAGTCTGGAGTTGGGGGTGGGGAGCCAGAGCTGGTAGCCTTGGGTAATCCACCTGTAGTCCCTGCTGAGGAACCCAGGGGTGCCAACTGCCTGTGAGACTTACGGTGTATGTTTGTTACTCTGTCATCCAGGAGTCTGAGAGGCGGGTGGCAGGCAGGGCTGAACACCAGACTCATAGATAGGGCTTCCCTGGGTAAGGTCGAGCTCGCCAGTCCTTTAAAGGGTGTCTGCACCCCTACAGTGGCTGGACCACTTTACAGCGTCCTGGACCTGCCGGCTCCTGTCGACCTGGCTTCTTGAGACTTTTGTGAAATCGTTCCACATTCAGGTGGATTTCCTATGGCCTCGGGAGGGAGTCTGAGCTGAAAGTAACAGCTGACTTGGGGCAATTTGGCTTAAGCAAAGAAATTCTGTGACTTTCGAACAGGAAACTTCCAGTATGGAGCCCGAATCGGATCCTGAGATCCAAAGAGCGGTACCCGGGCTCTTTTTGGCTATGACCCCACTCTGTGTCCCTAGGGTACTGTGGGCGGGCCCTGGGTGGTGGCTCTCCTGCAACCCCAGGGAGAGTAACCCAGTGACAGCGAGAGGAACCCAAGGTGGCTTCTCATTGGGCCTGATTGGGTCATGTGCTCAGCTGGCCCCGTCGCTGTGAGCAAGGGCAGGCCCTGCTGCTGGAGAGTTGAGCAAGACCAGCCTGGCCGAGAGAAACCGGGATACCATCCCGGAAGCGGAAGTGCACAGTCCAGGACAGCCCTCGGCCCGCATCTTCTGCAGGAGCATGCTCAGGAGGGTGTTAGGGGCTGAAGATGACACGGCTGCTCCACAGCGACCTCTCCAATCACTTAGCATGGAGATCACTCCATTATAACAGCCCCTCCCCCTAGATGATGCCAGCGGCCCTGCTCCTAGTGTGATGGAATTATACCAGCTGTACAAACTTTCTTGGGGTCCAGGGTGCAGACACTTTTGGGAAAGAAAAACCAGCCTTGTTGGGGGGACTTGTTTCTAGAAGAGACCTTGGAGTTCATAGTTAGATCCCCCTTTCTAAGCTCACACGCTCCAGCGTGTCATAATCCTTTGTGGTGAAGCTTCCCTCACACCCCCAATCCCTCTTTTCCTGGCTTCTTGAAGCCAGCAGTGGAATTTCTTCCCATCACCAAGAGAAAGGCCTGGTGCCAGCCTGCTGCTGAGTTAGTTCAGTAGACTTGGAGTTGGATCCTGGCAGAAGTTGCCAGGGCCTCCCGTTGCATCTGGATTCCAGCAGAGTTGGGTTCAACTCTCTCTTCCTTTGGAAATCTGTCTTCTTGTTGGTAGAACCATTACACGAGGGAACAGAGAGGATCTGGGTGGGGGTGTGGTTGTACTGTTTGGCTAGCACTCAGAAGGTGGAGGCTGGAGGATCAGGAATTCAAAGCCAGCCTCTGCTAGGGAGTTCAAGACCAACCCTGGAGACATGAGACCTTCTTGCCCCAACCCTCCCCTGAAAGTATCAGGAGGTTCTCTGTGGAGCTCATCTGGAACTGGGACATTGACTTTGGCATGGCCTTGGCACTCACATTCTGTTGGAGCCCACCAACCAACTAGGTAGAGGTGCCTGATGGGAAATCTCCCCTCCCAAAGTTACACTCAGCAACAAGCCAGAAACTGGATGTGTGGGGCTTCCTAACAGTTTAAGTTTTGAAAAGGAGTACGTGAGCAGGTAGGCCACAGCCTTGAGGGAGGGGGCAGGGGGGGAGGGGATAGGGTGGGGCGGGTGTGTGTGTGTTCCAGGGAAGAGATTCCACAGACAGAATAATATCTGTGTCTCAGCACAGGAACGATATCTATCATGTACATGTATGCTAGTGTATGTACCCACATGCACACACATGCACACATGCATGCATGCACTCACACACACTCTCACATACACACACACACACACACACACCAAAGACTGCAAGCAGGAGCATGAGGCTTGCGTTGTCTCTCCAGGTCCTTCTCCATCAGACCTTACACTTGGAATTCTGGTTCTAGCCAATACCCTCAGAATCTTCTGCTATGTATGGTCCGGTCCCCACCTAGGTAGCCTCAGCTCTGGACATGTTGGTGATTGGCTCTTTCTGCCTGGTCATGTAGAGACTCTCCACTGGTGGTGGGTAACTCCTGGCACCAGAGCCAGTGGATCCCTGTTGTGACATGACATCTTGGCTTTTCTCAATCCAGGAGCCAGCAGTGCCAGCAGCCCAGACAGATGAGCAGCCCACGCTGTACAGGACCAAGGGCTATCTTCCTATGGATGCTTGGAGGGGCAAAGCCTGAAAGTCCCTTGACTGTTACGGCGCCAGGGCGTGGAGAGATTGCACAGGAGCTGCCGGGTTCTCTTGCTGTCTGTGCTTGCTTTGTTATTTTTTTTCTCGAGCAGTGTGAAACAGCCATGGGACCTGACAAAGGAGTAGCATCAGAATCAGCCTGCAAAGGCAGCTTCTGCCAGTCTCTAAGGGCCTGCTGGAAGGGGTGTTGCAGGCACATCCCAGCCTGACCCTGTCATGTGAATCACCCCAATAAAGGTGTCAAGAGCTCAAGAGCTCTCTAGTGGCCCAGATGGGACCCATGCAGATTAAGCTTTCCTTTTCTCCTGTGCTAGTGTTTCTTGCAGGTCACTCTTCCTGCCTAAGGCAAGCTGGGCCTTCACAGGTCCCTGTCTCTAGGTGCTGGGCCATCTCTTCTGCAGATGGCCTTCTTGTTCTTATCCCTGCCCCCCAGGTCCCCTTACAAAGCTTCTACCTGGGCCAGGCATCTGGAACCCCTTTTAGAGGTAAGAATGTTCATGTGTGTACAGTATTACTTTGAGACAGGGTCTTACTGGGTAGTCAGGCTGGCCTGGAGCTTACTATGTAGACCAAGCTGGCCTCAAACTCACAGAGCTCTGCTTGTCTCTACCTCTTTTTTTTTTTCTTGTGACAGGGTTTCTCTGTATAGCCCTGGCTGTCCTGGAACTCACTCTGTAGACCAGGCTGACCTCAAACTCAGAAATCTGCCTCTGCCTCCCAAGTGCTGGGATTAAAGGCATGCGCCACCATCGCCCGGCCCTGTCTCTACCTCCTCAGTGTTGGAACTAAAGGTGTGCTCCAACACAGCTGGCTGCTTCGTTTTTAAGTTTATTTTTATGAGTATGAGTATTTTGTCTGCACATAGTTCTGTGTGTCATGCACATGGGTCGAGTTCATGGAAGACAAAAGGTGTTGCCAGATGCCCCCGGATTAGGGTTACAGACAGCCAGGAGCCTCCATGTGGATGCGGGGAAGGGATCCCAGCTTCTCTGGAGGAATAGTCAGTGCTCCTAACTGCTCAGCCACTCCTCCAGCCTACACGTGCATTCTTTGTTTTTCTTCTGCGAATGGGGTTTTTCCGCTAGCCTGTACATCTGTGCACTATGTGTTTGCGTGGTTGTGAGCCGCTCTGTGGGTGCTGGAAATCAAGACTGAAACTAGTTCTTCTGAAGAACAGCTAATGCTCCCACCTGCTGAGCGGCTCTCCCGCTGGCTCTCTCCATAAAGAGCCTGTGGAGGTGGCAGTAGACAGGTGTCTTAGTTAGCCTTATAATGGATACAATGAAACAGGATAACCCAAAGCAAAGGGGTTGTTTGATGGCTCACACTCCCAGATCCTTGTTCATCATTGGAGGAAGTCAGGACAGGAACTCAAGCAGGGCAGGAACTGATGCAGAAGCCACAGAGGAGTGCTGCTTTACTGGCTTGCTCCTCATGGCTTGTTCAGCCTGCTTTCTTATAGAACCCAAGACCACCAGCCCAGGGGTTGTACCACCCTTAATGGGCTGGGCCCTACTCCATCAATCACTAATTAAGAAAGTCTTCTACAGGCTTGCCTGTATCAAGCTCTGTGTGGAAAGAATTGTACAACAAGCATCTTAAGTTCAGGGCAGGGAGAGTCCTGTGTGTAGAGGAACTGTTGCATCCAGAGGACACAAGTTCATAGTTCTCTGCCCCAGCTTCCAAGGTGTTCTCTGAGCCCTGGGGCTATGACTCGGCTTATAATTGTAGTGTTTTGTTGCTGTTACTATTGTTGTTTTGGTGATAAGTTCTTACTACGCAGGCTGGCTAGCCTGGAACTTGCTATTAAGTCAGGCTGGCTCAGAACTCCCCTGCCAGTTCCTTGTGAGATGGGATTAAAGACTTGGACCACCATGCCTCATTTAAATTGGACTCTTTAAAGTAGTAAATACTGGTGTGTGTGTGTGTGTGTATGTGTGTGTGTTAGCTGTTGCTCTTGTGGAGAACCTGGGTTTGATTCCCAGCATCCACATGGTGGCTCACAACCATCTGTAACTCAAGTTTCAGGAGATCCAACACCCTCTTTTGACATCCATGGACACCAGGCACACACACACACACACACACACACACACACACACACACACACGAGCAGGCAGGCAAAACACTCATATAGATGAAAAATTTAAAATAAATTCTAAGTAGTAAAATAAACTTGAAATTGTGCTTATTTTGGTTATTAGGAGCCTGGCAAATGGGTCCCCGAGTTTGAAACCAGTTCAGTCTACATGCTGAGTTCTAGGTCACTCAGAGCTACATAGTTGATTTAAATAAAAACAAAAGATAAAACCAAACAAAAAAACCCAACCAACCAACCAAACAGAAAAACCAACCTGTCCTGAGGGATGGCTCAGCAGTTAGGAGTCCCCACTGCTCTTGGAGAGGATGTTAGTTTGATCCTCAACACCTATGTCAGGTGGCTCACAACTGTCTGTAGCTCCTGGGTATCCCACACTGTGCTGTGTTACAGACTTTTCCTGAGGCAACACAACACAACACACATGTCTAGTCACCCCAGAAAGGAACCTTGACAGACCAAAGTAAAAACTGCACCAATGCCCAACTTGATGAGCCAATGAGTTTATTGGAGTTATTTACAAGATTATGGGATAAAGGGTTACTTACAGGAGCAGAAATGACACAAAGTCACACCAGCAAGTATGACAGCTCAAAAAAGCAGAAACCTGGAGCACACCATACAGGCTGCAGGCAGCGCAGGAGATCAGAGTCCTTTCCTGGTGCCTCACTTGTCCTGATGATCTTCTAGGCAGCTCAGCGGGTCTCTAAGAGTCCTGTTAGCTTGGCTGGTCTGGGAGCATCTCTCAGCAGTCTTTATTTTTGTCTTCTGGATGGAATGTTTTGATCTCGGAGTAAATGGCTACATATTACACAGGGCATAGTTTTTTAAAAATAAATCTTTATTTCTACATTCACACATCGTGTGTGTGTGTGTGTGTGTGTGTGTGGTGTGTGTGTGTGGGAAGTCAGAGGAGGATTGTGGGAACCAGGGCCCTCCCTCTTGCTAGCATATAGGCCCTGGGGACTGAACTTAGATGGTCAGCTTTGGTGGCAAACACCTTTCCTTCTGAGCTATCTCCCTGACCCCAACAAAATGTTAAGCAAATTCAAGACAAATATTACAGTAGAAAAATGCGCCGGGCGGTGGTGGCGCACGCCTTTAATCCCAGCACTTGGGAGGCAGAGGCAGGCGGATTTCTGAGTTCGAGGCCAGCCTGGTCTACAGAGTGAGTTCCAGGACAGCCCGGGCTACACAGAGAAACCCTGTCTCGAAAAAAAAAAAAAAAACCAAAAAAAAAAAAAAAAAAAAAAAAAAAAAAAAAAAAAAAGAAAAATGCATTCACTAATTGTATTACAAAGGGATAATTTAATATGTAAAAAGCATCTCAAATAAAAAAAAATTAGGAAAATGGTCAAAGGGGTATATAAGCAGGCATTCCACAAAAACACTAAAGTAGGGACTTAGCCACAGTGACTCTGAGAAGCCTCTTCATTTGGACCTTTTGTTCCTCTGTGCGAGTGTGGGTGTGCCATGGAGCGTGTGTGGAGGTCAGAGGTCAGGTTCCGGTATTAGTCCTCACCTTGTATCTTGTCTGAGAGAGGGGCTTTCTTTTTCTTTTTCTTTTTTTTTTTGGTTTTTTCGAGACAGGGTTTCTCTGTGTAGCCCTGGCTGTCCTGGAACTCACTCTGTAGACCAGGCTGGCCTTGAACTCAGAAATCCGCCTGCCTCTGCCTCCCAAGTGCTGGGATTAAAGGCATATGCCACCACCGCCCGGCTGGGGCTTTCTTTTTTTTGTGACTCTCATTTGTCACTGTGTATGCTGACCATGAACTGCTCCCATTTTCATCTCAGCACAGGACCCCTGGGATTACAGGTGTATATCACTACTTGTGCTGGTTTTTTAATTTTAATTTTTTTTTTAAGACAGTCTCCAGTATAGCCCAGGCTGGCCAGGAATCTGCATTTCTTCTACCTGGGATTTCAGGTCTGCACCTGGCTAGTATGAGACAATACTGAAATCACCGTGATGGGTCTAGACTATGGCTCAATGGTCGGGTGCTTGCCTGAAATTTCTGTAAATATCTCAGATGTTTGGCATTTCAGGCTGAAAAGATTAAGTAACTTAATGGACACCATTGATGACATTTTGGAATCTCAGGAATCGCGTTCTTGTTCCCTGCTGCTGGATCCCACTCTGTGGACAACTGGCAGTGTCTGCCAGAACGAGGAGCGTGTGGAGGGAGCTTCACCTCTAGAAATCCAGCTCACACATATGACAAAGAAGTGACAAAGCCAGCACTGCATGGTGGCTCAGCACCTGATCCCAGCTACTTGAGAGGCTCAGGGAGGTGTGTCGTGAGTTCAAGGCCAGTCTCAACTACAGGGGGATTTCAGAGCCAGCTACATAGTAAATTCCAGGCCAATTTTGGCTACATGATAAGACCTTAAGTAAAACGGGAAGCATAGCTCGAGCTACACAGTGCAACCATCTCAGGAAAACCAAAGGCATTTGCCTAGCCTGCCTGTTCAATGCCCTGGATTCATCTGTGGAACTTAAATAATATAATAAAAGGTTATCCACCATGCATTGAATAGCAATAGGCAAGATAAAGCCCAAGGTTTTTTTTTTTTTTTTTTTTGAGGCAACTTCATATACCCCAGGCTGGCCTCAGATTTACTACATAGCAAAGGATAGCCTTGACTTCTTGGTTCCCCCCACCTCCTCTCAACTGCAAAGATGACATGTTTGAACCAGCACACCCTGTTCACTTGGTGCTGTGGCTGAAACCTGGGGTTTCCTGCAAGCCAGGCAAGCACTCTGGCAGCCCAGCCACATCCCCAGCCTTTAGTGTTCTTTGCTGTCCTAGCTGCTCACAGGATGCTGAGCTATATATAACATGGAGAAGATGGATCAGGAGGCCCAAGATATGAAAAGCAAGCACAGGGAGAAAGAGCGGTGTGTGTGTGTGTGTGTGTGTGTGTGTGTGTGTGTGTGTGTGTGAGAGAGAGAGAGAGAGAGAGAGAGAGAGAGAGAGAGAGAGAGAGAGAGAGAGAGAGAGACTGACTCTTAGGATAAGACTTTGCACAGCAGTTCTGTTTCAGGAGGAATCTTTTTCATGGCTATCTCCTTTCCTTTTTGATATTTTGAAGTGTTTTCCTATTCAAAAACTTCATTCAAAACCAGTTGTCAACCCTGCCCCCCCACCCCCCGCCAGGATATTCCATATAAAAACAGGTACCTATGGGGATGGAAACATGGCTCAAAATGTTTCTTATTCCTGGACGGTGGCGGTGCAATGTTTGATCCCAGCACTTGAGAGGCAGAGGTGTCGGATCCTTGAGTTCAAGGTCACCCTGGCCTACAGAGAGTTTCAAGATGGCCAAAGCTACACACAGAGAAACTATGCCTTAACAAAACACAACAAAATAAAACATAAAAATGCTTGCTGCTCTTATAGAGGAGCAGAGTCCTTCCCAGCACCCACACGGAGCTGCTCACAACTGCCTCTAAGTCCAGCTCTAGGGGATCGGAGGCTCGCTTCTGACTTCCTCCTCTCCGTGGGCAGCAGCATACGTGGTACACACATCTATATTTACAAAAATAGAGTATACATCAGGCATGAGGCATTTTTTTTCCCTTAAAGCTTTTATTTCCATGTACATATCTGTGTAAGTGTATACATGTGTTATGGAATCAAACTCCAGTCCTCTGGAAGAACAGCAAGCCCTCTTGAGTTTTGTTGTTGTTTTTTAAATTTAATTTTTCCCTTCTCCCTCTTGCTCCGGCCCTGCTCACTCCAGCCCTGCTCGCTCTGGCCCAAAGGTTTTTATTTATTTATTTATTATATGTAAGTACACTGTTTCTGTCTTCAGACACCCTATAAGACAGCATCAGATCTCATTACAGATGGTTGTGAGCCACCATGTGGTTGCTGGGATTTGAACTCATGACCTCTGGAAGAGCAGTCAGTGCTCTTATCTGCTGAGCCATCTCACCAGCCCCTAATTTAACTTTTTTTAACTTAATCACTTTATATCCTGATCATTGCCCCCATCCTGGTCACCCCCTCTCACAATCTTTTCCTGTCTTCTTTGAGCAGTGGGCCCCCTGGGTATTCCACCCTCCCACTCCCCCCCCCCCCCCACTTAAAGTCTCTGTGAGGCTAGGTGCTTCCTCTCTCAGTGAGGCCAGACAAGGAATCCCAGCTAGAACATATCCCACATACAGGCAACAGCTTCTGGGATAGCTCCCGTTCCAGTTGTCCCTGACGAAGACCAAGCTGCACATCTGCTAGATATGTGCAGGAAGGCCTAGGTCTAGCCTGTGTCTATTCTTTGGTTGGTGGTTCAGACTCTGAGAGCTCCAAGGGTCCAGTTTAGTTGACACTGTTGGTCTTCCGGTGGAGTTCCTATTCTCTTCAAGGTCTGCAGCAAGCATTCTTACCCGTCATCTCTATAACCCCAGCAATGTACATTTACGACGACAACTGTCCAGATCTCTCTTTGGCTTTCCTCTACCTGCCTGGCCCCTGTGGGTGCTGGATTCAGCATCCCTAGCACCTGGGACCTTACTTCCTCCAAGGAGACTGGTGAAACACTTGGGCAGAGTCTCTGGGGTGAGATCTGTACACATGGTCTCTGCAATTCTAGTCGCTGGCAGTCTGTCTGGCATCTGTCTGTCCTGGTCCTTACTGCACCACAACCAATTCCATAGGCTCTCTGGAAGGGACTCACAGCGGCCATTAGCCTGTCCAGGAGACCTACTTCCAGCAGGCAAGGGACGAAAAGACTGCGACTATAATATCCCTGTCTTTTCTCTTTATTTTCTTGGGCTTCACACATGTTTCTGATTTGTGTCAATACATTCTCCCTTAGCTCCAGAGAAGGAACCCAAGAGACAGCAGGCAGCCAGGATGTTCTGTCCACTGCTGCCAGTGGCGCTAGGCTCTAGACTAACCCATTCCACCAGCCCAGACAATGAGTCAATTCAGGTATTTTGCTCAGTACTGGAGGGGTGTCCCTTCTTAGGGTAGTGAATGAGAGACACCTCACAAATAGGTGTTTGTCTAGAATAAAGGTGGGGGACTTAAGACCCTGAGCTGTTGCTGACAGCATCACCTATTAGCCCCTCTGGCACAGGCAACTAATGTTTCTTTGAGCATGAGCTGGATACCTGCATGGGGCTCCTGGTTACCTCTAAGATATCCAGGGGTTAGGAAGATGACTCAGTGGATAAAGGCACTTTCTGAGTAAGCCTAGTGAGCCGAGTTTGCTCTCTGGCACCCAGGAAAAGGACACCAGTCATCCTCAAGGACCATGATGTGCAGGATAAGTCATCTGGGTCACCACTGCTAAAGGAAGTGAGTTTACTGGAAAGAGCTTGGAGATGGAATCCTAGCTGGGCTTGCAATCGAACTCCAGTGCCATCTACCACAGCAGTGTCATCAGAGTTCAGCTGCTCAAGCCGGGCGGTGGTGGCGCAGGCCTTTAATCCAGCACTTGGGAGGCAGAGGCAGGCGGATTTCTGAGTTCGAGGCCAGCCTGGTCTACAGAGTGAGTTCCAGGACAGTCAGGGCTACACAGAGAAACCCTGTCTCGAAAAACCAAAAAAAAAAAAAAAAAAAAAAAAAAAAAAGAAGAAAAGAAAAAAAAAGAGTTCAGCTCTCAGTCTCGCTGGACCCCTTTAACCTTCCAGAATCAAGTCTCATATGAACCCTAGCCCCTACTCTTGATTTTCCTTCGTATTTTTTTCCTCAGGTAAGACAGTCTGTGTATCTCTGGGCTTCAAACTCAGAGACCTGCCTCTGCCTTCTAGGTGCTCAGACTAAGGACTATCCCCATGTTGGGCTGCTTTCTCCCTTAAGCAGAGCAGGTCTCAGGCTTTCAGCCTTCAGCACAAAGTAAAAGCTGGCAATGGTCCAGGCTGAGGAGATGGCACACCAAGTACTTGTCTAGCATGCAAGAAAATTTGGGTTCCATTCCCAGTACCATACAAATCATCATGGTAGTTGGTGATCCTATCATCCTAGCACTTGGGAGGTAGAGGCCAGAGAATCAGAAGTTGGTCATTCTTGGCTACAAAGCAAGCTAAAATCTAGGATGGAGTATAAGACCTTGTCCCTTCCCCACCCTCCAAAAGGCATCACAAGATGGGTGGAGACAACGGAGAGCTTGTCTCCCATGCATAAACTCTATCCAGGTTTAGCCCCCACACTAGAAAAAAAGGTGTGGGTTTAAGCAGAAGGCAGGAAGTTCAATGAGAGGGTTTAGATTCTCAGACCTTTCCAGTCAGTCCCAGCAAGGGAAACCTTTCTTATTCGACAGATCTTCCCGCTGTACAAGGCTGCAGGGTGTGGCTCAGAATAAGAGCCCTGGAAATTGTGCTTTTCCTTGGCTGAGGGAACTACCCTTCTCTGAACCTTGCTGTCAGACCCTGGGGTTTTTCAATCCCTTTATAGGGTCCCCGTTTTGTGATGCTGCAGGAAGCAGGGCATGGCTGCTTTGAGAACTCAATGAAACTCAGTGTCCCATAGTCCTAGGAATGCCCTTCAGAGGCGACACTTCCCCAAACTTCCAGCTTTTAGGAATTCTTTTTTTTTTTGTTGTTTTGTTTTTCGAGACAGGGTTTCTCTGTGTAGCCCTGGCTGTCCTGGAACTCACTCTGTAGACCAGGCTGGCCTCGAACTCAGAAATCCGCCTGTCTCTGCCTCCCAAGTGCTGGGATTAAAAGCATGCGCCACCAATGCCCGGTAGGAATTCTACTTTCTGGCCAAGGTCATCTCCTTCCCCCACTACTAGAGGCCAGGGTGGAGCTTCTCCAGGAACTGACTAGGGATGCTAGCCTGTTGCTTCATGTGCAACTCAGCAGCAGACTCGTTTGGAGGCTGCCCTCCTCTGGCTCCAAGGCAGGATCTTTCTGACTCCCAGATGGCTGCCTCAAGGACCCAGCTGTCCCACTGGGTTCTAGGAGCCAGTACACTAGAAAGGCCCTTGTATTTCTGGCCATGTTACTAGGCCCCTAAAAGGTAACTAGTCTATTGGGGCATACATCATATGTGAATGCAAAAATGACTTGCGGTGGTGTCTTAAGGATTTCCAGGAGGGAGCACGACTACCGTTTGCCTTCAGTCAGTCTCAATAGAACCCTGTCCACACTGCAATCAAACTAAACTCTTGTCTAAGTTCAAGTTCTAGCGGATGGAAAACAGCCACACACTTGCCAAGCCTTCAGGATAGAACTGGGTGCCATCTGAAGCCAGGCTCCTTGTAGCTGAGGGTAGTTATCGATGTTATACTGGAGTGTCCTTTTGGTATGGTGTCACAGGTAGTCTTCCATTAGTACTTAGGATTTTCCAGATCTTTCACACCAATGCTGTAACTGAACCAGGCATCCAGAAAATCAGCAAGCAGAATCAACCATTGCTCGACGTAGTCCTATGTATAAAGTTCAGTGAACATTAGATTTCTCATTACCTCAGGTTGAGGGCATATTCTGAGACCCATTTTAAAAGGCCAGCATCCAACAGTGAGGAAGAGGCACAGGAAAGGCTCCCTTGTGGGTGGGAGGGATCACTTGACGACAAGTAGCCAGAATACTCACTTCTTGGAATGCTTCAACTAGTGAGTTCCCATCTTTAAATGCTTGGACATTCTGCCAACAAGCACTTAGATCAAATGGACACTTAAGCAAGGAAACTTGACACTTCTACCTAGATTTGAGAGACATTTGAACTACTCTTTTATGCCAGATGATGATGGGAGATGTGCAGAGAGGCACACAATCATGAAGTACAAGACATGGACCTCTGGGATTAAGGTTTTCTAAAAAGTACGCAGAACCTTTAAGCACAGCATTCCAGATAGTGTGTGTAGCTCCTAAGTTGAGTGTTGGATTCAGCCAAAATTAAACAGGAGCAATGGGGTTCTTTCAGAATGGCTTTTATTGAGACACTTTTGGAGTGTCAGCATGACTTCCAGTGGGGAACGCATTTCCACAGTGGCTAAACCCGTTGGTGCGGAGGTTTTACTCATTCACTTTGGCAGGTGAGCACCTAGACTCTGCAGATGCCCTGGGAGGACCGCAACCTCACTTCCATTCTACCTGTACCAGTCTCATGAATGGTCTTTGCAGATCTAAATTCCCACAAATGGGAGGGGGCTTACAAATCAGCTGGTGTTTCTGATTGGGTCTTTAGCATGTGGACATGGAGATGACTCTCCCCGAGACCAGAGCTGCTGCACACATTTATAATGAATGTATCCCGGTGACTGACTAGAAAAGCTCCGAGGCAGCCATAGTAGCTCATGCTAAAATCGTACATTCTCCTTTACTGTCACTAAGTCAGGAAACAGGTCTTTTCTTCAAAGAGGCTTAGGAGTCCTGAAGGTAGCCACTTCTGACTTCTCTGAGGCAATGTAGCCGAGGCATAGCTGACCTCCTGGCACGGAGAAGTCCTTCCCACCCTAAGTGTTCTGCCACTTCTGCCCCTTATTGCATCCTGCATTTAACCTGTTCTCAGAAATCTCTTGTCCAGTCAATGTACCAGCTCCGTCAGTGCCAAGTGCCCCAAATGTGTGCTTGTTAAGTCTTTCTCTTCAGGGCACAATAGTCAAAGGGCTCCAGAGACAGAGCAGTTGCCTGTTTGGTACAAGTGTTGCCCTAAGGAGGGAAATGAACAGTACACAGGGAAGACAGACCACCAGGGGCCAACATAGTCACGACCTTTACCATAGAGACCCAGGCTCTGCTCCTTACTAAAAGGGGAATTGAAAACCTCAAGGATGTTTACTTTTGCAACAAAAAGGAAACATACACATAAATGAACACAATTTGTAGCAGATGCCTGGAGAGATAGCATGTTTTAGGCAAATGATAGATTGTGACTTCCCACAGTATTCTTTGTGAGCCTGGCTTCCATCTCTGCTCAGGGTGCTGTGGCATCAAACAGCAAAAGATGTAATAGACACACAGGACTGTCGTGTGTAATAAAAGCAAATGTTTACATTAAGCACAATACAGCAATTTATTTAGATGCTTAAAATGAATACAAAGGGAAATAAAGACCACAAAATCATACAGACTACAACAGTGTGTCATATATTAGATGGTATAAATGAATACAACCCAGTGGTGCTCAACTAAAGAGGAAACTAAATATTCCAAACGCAGCACTCAACTGTGCTTGCTGCTCTGACACAACACTCTTACAGATCTAAAAGGTGTCAAAATTAGTAGCTGTAAAATCAATTCTTGCATGTTATTTTAGCTTAAAAGGTCTCAGAAAGAGATCTGAAATACCATTTTTGACAAATGTCAAGGATACTCAGAACAAGAAAAAAATTCTATAATACAGGAGAGTCCAGATATATATCTTATGTTGCTGGCCTCTGTTGCAAGATTGTACAAGGTTATGTGCAAAAACTAAGTCTGTCCAAAGGTCCATACTATCGCAGGTCAAGCTTCTGCTAGGTAAACTAGATATAGCATTTATCACAGCAAGGGCAACACTAAAAACCAATCTAGGACGGGCACACAGTAACAGTGTCATAAGCATCACTTGAAGTCTAAAAGACTGTACAAATATACATTTCAACTATTCAGAATGAATACATGAAAAAAAACGGTCCATGTTCCCAAGTCTACTAGACACATTTGACTGGTAGTGTGTGTATGCCCGCCCTGCACTACTATGTGAATCAGGGTAAGGCTTTCCCAGGACATCCAACCAAACTTACTGAGGAGGGAAAGAAATGCTGGAAGGCAGGTAGGTAATGAACTACTACTTTTCCCTGTGTGCATTCATGAGCCACCAGCTTATTGGTTTTTCACACTTCATCACTGAGTCTACCAGAGAAGAGTCTGAAGCAAGATCAACCAATCTTATGTCATAGACTTGGAAATAATCACTGGGACTGTAGTGGTCACATATCCCCACAGTCTGCTGACTGACCAGTCCTTGCAAGTAGTGCCCATTAGAAGACAACTTTGCAGTCAGACTGGAAGGAGAGCAGAAGTCCAGGATGTAACATGGCCCATATGCTATGGCACACCTGGGCCTCAGGCTTGCTGGCTGCTCAGCTTCACTCCAGTTAAGCTGCCACGCATAGGATCAGCAACTCCGTCAGTCATGCCGTCAAACTGTTCCCCATCCTCACTGTCAATTGTGCTATTCTGCCACTCAATCTGTGGGTTTGGTAAGCGCTCTGCATTCTCAGATGCATTTTCCCACTGTGACTGGTCCTTGGACCAAAACCCTTCAACTTTTCCATAGGAACTATTCTTCCACTTCAACTGCTCTGTGTCATCTTGCACTGTAGCCTTTTTTTTGGCAGCTGGCTTACTGCTCCTTGCGTCTTCACTCTGGGAAGACTCATCAGACCAGGTTCCTGGTTTCATTTCACATGTATTATCCTCAAAGTCTGAGATATGTTGGGAACCAGGTCCACTCTCAGACGGCGAAGCACCATCCTTCCACTCAACGACATCATCTTGGTCTACCTCACTATCGGAGGCATCATGCATTAGTTTGGCTGGTTCCTCAGTCAAATGGATAGTTTCATATTTTGAACCATCCTCCTCATCTTTTTGGTCTAGCTTCTCAGATTCCAAAGCACCTTCAGAAATGACCTTCGGAACAGGCTCCTCTGGGTTATCACTGGGAATTTTAGGCTCAACTTCAAAGACAGGGTCAAAAGGGCTGCCACTTCCATTGGATTCTTCTTCCAAATGTTCAAAACTATCTGAGAAGCTGTCATCTTCTTTCCCAAGGTTAAGCTTTTTGTCAACAGTCTTGCTAGCATTGATTCTTGAGTCTTTCTCGTCATGATTTTCAAATAGCCACTCAGCATCGAAATCCATCTCGTGTTTGACTTTATTTAGTTCTTTCATGTTAAAACCTAGCAGCACACCAGGCTTGTACTTCTCACAGTCTCGGACACACTTCTTCCTCTTGTTACTGAAATGGGAGGCAATGTCACTCTTCCACAGCCACAGACTGGCAGCCAACTTCTCAATTTCTCTCCTGGTGGGATAGGGCTGTTTGTTGAAGTACTTTGTGAGAAAGCTTTTCCTAGCTTCGTAAGAATCATCTTCATGACCCTTGGGGTCTAAAGCTAAAACAACAGGCTCTTCCGGCTTCTCTTCAAAGCAGCTGGGGGAATCATTTTCATCCTCCAGCTTTCGCTTTTTTAGCAGTGGAAACTCCATTTGCTCATACGTGCGCTTCACAGGGGCCAGGCCTGGAGACTGATTGAGCCGAGAAGGTGCGTTTGTCTTGTCCTGGCCATTCTGGGTCTTTCCAACACCCCTGCAGTGGACTAGATGCAGAGTGATGGTTGAGGCGGTCATGTTGCTAGTATACACACCAAGGCAATGGATACATTTGTAAGTTAGCTTTTTCTCAACTGGATGAACTGTCTGAATAACTTGGTGTCTTTCTCGTAAATGATGTGCAAGTGCATCAGATATGGGTCCTTTTAGGATTGAAAAGCACAGAGGGCATAGGGTCTTCCCAACATCTTTTTTATAGGGCACTGCAGCTTGAGGTGAACTTTTAACTGGGACATCTGCTTTTTCTTGAACTTTTGGTTGTGGCTTTGGAGGAACTGGGGCATTATTTTGGGCATGGTAAGCAACTGATTCAGCCGGGGCATCCCTCAGGTTGTATGTGGTCACCAGGAGATGAATGTTGGTGTGACTGCCCTGTTGCAACGTCAAATCAAAGCTCAAAGTAGAATCCGTTTTAGGCCCCATCTCTTCATCAATATGAACCATTCGCATGTGTGCTGCCATCTTCTCCACATCATTGAAGGTGGAACGGCAATATGGACAAGACAGACCATGAATTAACATATGGTTGAGTAGGGTATCTGTGGGCAAATAGCGATTACAGTAGAGGCATTTGCTAGTAAAATTGTGTATTTTCATAATGTAGTTGGCTACTGCTGGGACTTTCTCGGCTTTATGTTCCTTTTCAAAGTGAACACTGTAGACATTCTCAGGAAAAAGCTCATTACAGATTGTACATATTTTCCACTTCTGAGTGGCACAATGGTTGCTTGGAGGAGGGCCTGTGGCTGCTGGTGGAGGTTTAGAACTGGACTGACCCAATACTCTAGAAGCCTGTGACTGAGACACAGAGGGAGACTTCACCTGGCCTGGGGGAAGAGAGGAGCTGTTGGCAGACTGCAGGGAGTACCTGGCTGCTGCCGGGGGCCTCTGCTCAGCACCTAGCCCGTAAGACCTCCCATTTCCACTTGGAAGTAACTGTTTCACAGACTGAGACTGTTGAGGGATGGAAACTGGAGCATTGCCACCTAGCCCCAGCCTCACTGACTGGCCAACACCATAGCTCTGGCCCACAGATTTGACTCCATAGTTGTTTTGCTGCAGGTGAACATTGGACATCATGTTGACTCCCGTTGAATTTAAATTGGGCTTTGGTATTGACAATCGGTTTACCATCTGCTGTGATGGCAAAGAGCGGACATTTCCAGAAGCAAGGGAACTGATTCTTGGTGGGAGTCCCATGCCTTTTTCTCTTGAGGCTTGGGAGCAATCAGCATCAAGGGTTTGGCTCGGGGAACTACAACATTTGTGTGTCCGATCATGGCAGTGACCTGATAGCCTATCCGTTCATGGTCCTCAATGACATGCTGCACCAGAGCTTCATAGGACTTGGGCATGAAGAGGCATCGCTTGCAGTGGATGCTACACTCTTCTCGGGCATTTGTGCCCAGGGAGACTGCACCATTGAGTGATTTCTCTCCTGCCTTTGCTATGTAGGGTGCTGCCACGTGTTGAAAATGTTCCCTGTAGATGTGCTTCCTGACGATCTCATAGAGAGGGTCTCGGTAAGTGCACTTCTTGCAGTAATACACGGCTTGCTCTACATTGTCAGCCTGCTTAGGTTTAAGGCCATCGTTTTTGTTTTTATCTTTGAAAGTGCTGAGGCTGCTACTTGGTGCGCTGGAGTTTGGAGCATGAAATATCTTAATGTGTGTTTCCAAAGTCTTTTTATCTGCATTGAAGGTACAGTAAGGGCAGTTAAGGAGAATCCTATTTTCAAAGTCTTCGCTATGAACATTCCGGAAATGACTTTTGTAGGCAGAGAAGAATTTTGAGGAAAACGGACAAGCACTGCAGCAAAAGGTTTTGTCCGGTAGTCCTAAAAAACAAATGAAACAAAACAGAACAGAAACCAGAGTGAGAAGCCACTCAAGGCAAGTAGTTACGGGTTCTAGGCACCTCCCCCAGGCATCCCCAGAAACTATGCAAGGCAATGAGTTTTGGAGGTTTCTCCTGCAGGAAAATTAAGGAACGCAGATGCATTTTTGAATCAAATACTTTTATTTGTATCCCTACAACTTAAAGCTCAGTGCTAAGTTCTTGCTAAATCTTTAAAAACTGCTAGTTGTACTCGCTGGCTGTTTTCAGAGAGAAGTCAAAGGCAAACAAACAAAAAACCAAACCAACCAACCAACCAACCAACCAACCAACCAACCAACCAAACCCCTCCATTTTCTTGCTAAAAACACAAATCAACTATGGAAAAGCCTCCTTTTGTGGATCTGCTCAGCTTCAGACACAGGAACTCACAGGCAGTGCGCGCAGACCTTTATAAGTAACATTGGTATATGGCTCTCCCACCACGCCAACAATCTGCATAGAAAAAGGAAAATCTCAAAAAGTTTCTTCTCCATTCTAAAGCAGTGTATTTATTTGGAGTTCGCTGTGAATCAAAAGGTTCCAAACTGGGAACATTGGCCTCTTTCTATCTCTTCTCCGGCAGAAACAGCTTCAAAAAGGTCAACGAGGACTGGAGATGGCTCAGCGGTTGAGCACTGGTTGTATTCAAAGAAGATCTGGGTTTGATTCTCAGCAACTGCAAGGTAACTTATGACTATCCACAGTGCAGTTCCAGGGGATCTGGTACTTTGTTCTGACCTCAGAGGGCATAAAGCACGTACACAGCACACAAATACCCATTCAAACAAAACACACATTATAAAAAAAATTGTTTTCCATTCAAACTGCCAATTAAAAGTCAGGCATGATGGTGCACGTTTTTTCTCTGTATAGCCAGGACTACACAGAGAAACTATCTCAAAAAAAAACCAACCAACCAATGGCCAATGAAGTAGCAGCTGCTTTAATCCAGCTAAGAAGTTAACTATGACTGCCTTATAGACAGAGGGCAAAGTGTTTAGAAGCTACTGTGCGCTACAGAGCACAATGACATTAGAGATCAGCTTTCAGAATTGATCCAAAACAGGTAAATACAATACATGATAAATCTTTTCTCTTAGTTTTTCATGAACTGTTTGGACCAAAAGTAGTCTCCCTGTGTTCCCTCTAAGCTCCTCAGATGATGTCGTGGTGCATGGCTTTAATCTCAGTGCAGGGGAGGCAGAGACAAGTGATCTCTGAGTTCCAGCACAACTAAGGTTACAGAGACCCTGTCTTTAGAACCAAAGCTTCTCGAGGAAAGCCATCTGATGTCAGCACCTCTTCCTAGGGCATTCAGTAGAGTTCCAAAGTACAAATACAGACTTCGCATGGGAGATGACAATCACTTCTCCCTATGCAAAGAGGTACTACTCACAGTGTCGTCTAACTAGGGATACTCAATGACCATCCTTTTGAACACAGAGGTGTAAGACATGGTTGGTCATTGCCCTTCTAGGGCTCAGCCACCACACCCTCCCATAAACATCACACATCATCAATACAGTAAGGGAGTCTAAAATAGAAGAGTGCCTACAGTCAGGGGTTGGGGGTGGTGCACACCTTTAATCCTAGCACTTGGGAGGCAGAGGCAGGCAGATCTCTGAGTTCCAGGATAGTCTGGTCTACAGAGTGAGTTCGAGGACAGCCATAGAGAAATCCTGTCTCAAACAATGACGACGACAGTGTGGCTTATCTCTAGAAAACAAGAGTAGTAACAGAGACAGGACAGCAGGTGGGTGGCCACACACACAACGCTGGAGAGCACTCCTTAGAAATGGAAGCAGGGCCGGGCGGTGGTGGCGCACGCCTTTAATCCCAGCACTTGGGAGGCAGAGGCAGGCGGATTTCTGAGTTCGAGGCCAGCCTGGTCTACAGAGTGAGTTCCAGGATAGCCAGGGCTACACAGAGAAACCCTGTCTCGAAAAAAAAAAAAAAGAAATGGAAGCAGGAAGGCCATGGAGGGAGATTTATATACCACAGCCAACTTTGCTATTTCAGTTTTCTAGAGACAGGAGGATCTCACTTACACAGGCTGACCTCAAACTCATTATAGTGGGTGCTCCTAACCTTTTGATCCTGCCTCCAGCTCCCAAGCTTTGGAACTGTAGAGGTATGTGGAACCATGTCTGGTCTATGTAGTACTGTAGAACAAACCCAGAGCTTTGTACAAGATGAGGAATGCTCCAACTACCCAGCTGCAGTCTTAGTTCCAACTTGAGAAATTTTAAGAAACAAAATTTCTGTTTGCTCTGTTAACTTGGAAGTTTCAGTCTAGGAACAACCTGGGCTTCCTACCATTCAGGAAAATGAGACATGGAGTTATACACTTTCCACATCAGGCCACTGCCCAGACACAGCTGTCTTTGACAAGCTTGTGGGTGTGCTGGGCATTCCTGTGAGACTTACCTGGTTTTTCGTAAGAGAAGGGTCCCACAGTCCTACATCCTCCCATGTAGTGTTTTTCAAATAAAAGTCATTAGGTTCAAACTGTTTAAAATCCTAGAAAACAGTGAGAGAAATTTACAAAAACATAGTGGTATCAACCCCAGAAGACCCGGCACACAAATTCTATCTCTTTAACCAGTATAAAAGGGTCCAAGAGAACCAACCCACCGAGGACATTGATGCTGGGGCTCTCAGCAAATAGAAAAGCCACATGGCCAGCTTTCCAAAGAAAGTGCTGCGAGTGCAGCTAGGAAGGCTCCAGCTCCACAGCAGCTAAATCAACCATGTAGCTCACCAGTCACAGCTGGGTGGAGGAGGGATGTGTGCTAGGAGCCTTGTAGGACTAAGAGTCTAGTTTGGGTGCACAAACAAACAAACAAACAAACAAACGGAAGGAGGGGTGAATTTGGAATAAACTCAAAAGACTTTTTAAACCCAGAAAGAAAGTAAGCAACATGCCGTCCAGTTTCTAGTCTACGATGTGAAACTGTAATGCTCCCCTTCACAACTGAGAAGAAAGCAGGGTGAGTGCTCTACAGCTGGAGCTGGACAACTCAATGGTCACAAACTTCAGAGTATGCAATGGGTCTAGGGGAGAAGTAAACCCAGCACAGGATAGGAAAGACACTTGACTATTGGTGTATTTACTTGTAAGGATCACCCCTCTCTTACACCACCAAGTACAGATCCATATGAATCTGAGGGGCAGAAGAGTTACCTCCATCCTGTGAACAAACCCCCAGAGTCCACTTCTGAGAGACCCTGGTTTCCAGGGAACATCCCCAACTATTCTGAGTGGGACTCAGGAGAAAAGAACTTGCTCCAGGAATAAAATATACATCAATTCCACCCCTGCCCTGTGTTCTCAGCATTTGTTTTGTGCCGAGCATTGTGTCAGGTAGGCAGTGGAATAAATGGCTAACCAAGGCCAACTGTGGCCTGGTCAGTAGAAACTTAAAAGTGTGTCAGGGAAGTAGCTGTAAGCAATTCAATGGGAGCTTGTGTCTACCTAACTGTAAGATTGGGAACAAGGAGATCTGGAAAAGGAGGAGACGCCTCTATCTAGCCTATGGGGCTTGAAGGCTCAGAATAAAAAGGACAGGAAACAGTCTGGAAAGGCCAAACTGTTATACAAGGGCAAGATAAGTCTCTGATAGTTCAGAAGGCTGACAAATGCTCAAATCCTACAGAAAGAGATGACACACACTCAGACAACCATTGCCTCAACAGTCAGGTCAACAGAAACACCCAGGCTTATCACAAGGAAAACAGGCTCTGCAGTCCCCACTGCCCCTTCCCTAGCTGAGAGCCTGACAACTCTGCTTTCCCAATTCCTTTCACAGACTGGAGACAAGAATTCCTAGAGCCCCCAAAGGTTATTTCAAGGACAAAGCTCATATACAATTTTAAAGCACCTCGTGTACTGTCTGACTTGTATATATTCTCCATGCTATAACTGCTTTTGCTTCAGGTTACAAAGATGAACAGGTTTTCGGGAAAATGAAGTAAGCTATCCTAAGTGAGAAGGTTTTGGTGAAGCTGAAGGTCTAGTTAAAATTTACTATACCATACCTAACAGTGAACCATCTTGCCCATGGACACAGTAATGGATCAGAAGCTGAGTCACATTAAAATTTAAAAATGGCATGCTACTTACTTCTATATGTTCTTTACAGTATTCCAACCCAATGTCACTAAGTATTTTTTTCACAGTTTTCCGGGCTTTTCTTAAACTGCCAAGATTGTTGACAGGAAGTTGGAACATAGTTTCTATTGGAAAAAAAAATTTAAGTCAAAGTCAAAACATGTACAACTTGTAAGTTACTAATCCACTGATCCCAAACCCTGGCTCCCTCAGTTTTGAATTCCTCGCCTAGTACAGAACACTTAGAGCAGCAGGCAAAAAGGTGAGTGCTTGCTGGCCTTCCTTCCCTATGTCAAAAGAGGACACTTTAGACCACAGGGCTAGGCACACAAGTCTCAGGAGGCTGTAAAAATCTGCTCAGATATGAATTTGAAATTGGAAAGTGGGAGCAACAATATCAATCAGCCATCTCAAAACCAAATCCAGCATGCTCGTTTCCTCTTGAGGCTGGACCTATGAAGCTGGACCCACGTGGGCCTTCACAGCACCACTCAGCTTCCAGTGCTGAGGGATGACTTTGCCATCTGAAATGGCCAATGACACTCACAGAAGCACATGTCATTCAGTGACTGTTTCTGTCTCCTCCTCAAACCAAAGTCCCAAATGGTAGCAGGACTGGCTCCTTGGGTGGCAACACACCAGGGCAAAGGCCTCACATAGGCCACAGAATAAACACATAGATGGATGGGAAAAGCCATGCTTGCAGCATCAGACCATACATTGATTGCTGTAGTCTTTCTGGGATCCTCTAACAAAACCAATGCCTGTGAGCATGTGAGCACTTGTGCCTGAGGGAACCAAAGAGCTGCTTGACTGTCCCAAATGCATTAAAGGGAAAAATGTGATCCCCTTTTCAAGTTTCTTAAAAACCAAGGCACTTATGTTTATTTAAGACAACTGAATTAGTAAACTTTGAAATCAGATTTTTAAGGCTTTGAATGTGACTTTATTTTTTATAATAATTTAAATACAACATAATTTTGGAGAATAAAGTAGCTCTAAGACCAAAGCCACAAAACAAAAAACAACAATAACAAAAAAACCCCCACAAAAACAAACAAACAAAACCACCAACCCCAAAGCACCAGCAACTAACTGGGGTCTGACAAACCAATCTAGGGATGTTCCCGTAAGTCACAGGCCCCAGGGTACCCCATTAGGAAGTACCCGCACTTAGCTGGCTCTCCCCAACATCAAAACATTCACTGAAAACCCAGCACTTCACAGCTTTATCCTCTAGATAAACTCCTATGAGCTTAAGACCAGGGTGGAGAGTGCTCTCTCTCTAGAAGGAGCAACCATTACCATTTTTCCTTCATACTCCCTGGGCCTTACACCAAACCAAGCAAGAAGGTTTCAATAAAACACTAGTCCATCTCTGACATGAAAAAGGACTCAAAGGCTTCCATGCTTTCCCTCAGGCCACACCTGTTAAAGTACTTAAGGGTCAGGCTGGGCTCACATTTAGAATTCCAGTACTCAGGAGGATCATGAACTAATGGCACCTATACCCTAAATGATATAAGCCCTGTACAGTGACACCTTGACTTAAAAATCTAAGTTCAAGTTAGTAACTAGCTCCAGGATTTATCATTGTCATCCATCCAGTTTTTTGCTTAAGTTTTAAAGACCCACCCCCAAAAAGCCTCAAAACCCCTCTGAACTAGACACCTCAACAGATCATATTTTGAAAATAAAGAGGAAAAACAACAAACAAACAAACAAACAAAAACACCCTGCAGTGCAGAGGGAGGGGTAGGCTGGGTGTACTTTCCTCCAGTCCATCCTTTGGTCACCAATCTCCTCTGGCCAGCCTCTCTGTTCCTTATGCTGGCAGTTTCTAACAGGTTCTTGCCGACGAGAACCTCCTTTCAGCACACAGCACAAAAAGGGCCAATTGTCCAACTTAATGGAACTGTCCTCTTGTTCATCAATCACTTCCAAGACACCTAAACTTTGCAGGTCACGGTGCTGGGAACACACAGGAGGTCCTTAGGCAACAGGTTTACACAAAGCTTTGCTGTCCAGCTTCAGTTGGAAACCACTCCTGCCACAAATGATGTGAGGGCTCAGGTGAGCAACAGGCTTCATCTCTGCAGATACTGATCAGCACACCAGACTGTTCATGTGCTCACAGCATGGCTGTGAGGTGTGCTGGGAAGCAGAGGGAAGACACCTGAGTTAGCCCCCCGCCCCCCGGTGACCACACCCGTCTAACAGAAGCATATGTGCCCAAGCTTTGTAGAAACAACGGGCAGCAGGACACACACAAAAAGTGAGTCAAAAGGAAACATGGGATCAATCAGAAAGAAGCTTGTCAAATATATTCAGTAATTCTACAACTCCCCAGGCCCCAACAACCAAAACCAACACACTATATGGAAAGAAGTCAATTACTAAATTCTAAAATAATTTCGGGGACAGGCCAATTAGCTCAGTTGGTTAGAAACATGGTGTCGCTGGGCAGTGGTGGCGGATGCCCTTAATCCCAGCACTTGGGAGGCAGAGGCAGGCGAATTTCTGAGTTCGAGGCCAGCCTGGTCTACAAAGTGAGTTCCAGGACAGCCAGAGCTACACAGAGAAACCCTGTCTCAAAAAGAAAAAACAAAAAAAAAACCAAAAAAACCGTGGTGCTAATAATTTTGGGAACATTCAATCCAAGTGTTTTATTCACAGCTATGTAATAACTGGGAAAGCTACATTGTATAAGCCAGGTTGACCTCCAGCTCAGAGATCCACCTGCCTTTACCTGTGCCTCTGCCCCTGTCTCCTTAGTGCTAGACGAAAGGCATGTGTCATCAATTCTGGCTCTTAATCACCTTTTTTTTGGTTTTTTCGAGACAGGGTTTCTCTGTGTAGTCCTGGCTGTCCTGGAACTCAGAAATCCGCCTGCCTCTGCCTCCCAAGTGCTGGGATTAAAGGCATGCGCCACCACCACCCGGCTTCATAATCACCTTTTGAGAATATCTTAAAAGATTCATTTGGAATGAATGAGTCACACTCTTTCTCAATCTCACACTAAAGAGAAGAGCAGGAGTGTCACAGTTTAACCCAGGCCAAACTCTTTTGTGTTTTATTAGAAAGCAAGAGTCCAATGGCTGCAATGAAAATTAGATTCATCCAGGCCCAAGGCTCCAGATGAATTAAAACCATGTATATAGTACAGTATGCCTGATCCTCTAGGCCCTTCAGATACCAAAAGCAAGTCTTCAAGCACCAAGAGGGTAAACAGAAAACAGGACAGCCATAGGCCAAACCTGTACAGGGGCAAGGACTGTAACCACTATCAGTACCGGGCAATACTGAGCAGACTCTACTTGAAGTTCTGCATTCACCCAGAAGCTGAGCAGGTTCTCAGGAAGATGGAGGAGGACACAATAATGACAGTGACAGTTTAGCAGCTCAAGGAAAGGTCTGCAAGACATGAAGCACCATCGAGGTGTCTGGTATCAGTGTCCCTGCAGAGCTCCCAAGTCAGGGTAACACCACTAAGTCCTACTTTAGAACTACAAAAGATCAAACAATAAAACACAGTGAGGAGAGCAGCTGTCTTGTATCCAGGGAGCCATGGGTTTGAGTCCCTGCATCTCAAACAAATACAACACAAAAACTTCTACCAAGCAAAACAAGACAGAAAGGAAGGAAATCTTCACAGCCAGCTGGAAACTTTTTGTCTGAACACAGCAAGAAAAATTCTCAATTCAACTTGTCCAGGTCACATTGAGCCACTCAGAAAACAAAGGTGTCTTTAAAGGTAGAGTCATCTTGCTTCAGTATGTACCCTTACTTGACCTTTCTAGGCCATTCTTGAGTGTCTAGGTTAACTGAATATGATGACAGTACAACAATAAATACGACAGCTAGCCAACCACAAGCATCTATCTCTTTCTGCCACTTTCCAAAACTATTTGGGAACCAAAATCTGAGCACATATAAGTTGACAGCTAATGTATTACCTGAAGGAGAGATGTAACCCTCTGGGTTTTCAAGACTAATCTAGCACTGCAGGAAGAGCCAACAAGGAGTTACTTTGTCATACAACAGAAGCACGTTGGTCTAAAGCAGTGTTTTTTTTTTAAAGTATAGAATAGTTTATTCAGGGCATGAGGAGGAGAGTTAAGAGGGTAGTAGAGAGGGGGAAAGGGAGAAGAGGAAGAGGAAGGAGGAGGAGAGGAGGAGGAGGAGGAGGAGGAGGAGGAGGAGGAGGAGGGGGAGGAGAAGTTGAGGCTGGCCATGAGCATGTGGAGTGGGGGAAGGGGATGGGGAAGGGTAAGAGTGGGAGCAAGAAGGCAAGAGAGGAACAAGAGAGCACGAGTACATCAGTGGGTTTGAACAGTTAGTATTTTCTTGAGACAGGGCCACACACACCCAAGGCTGAACTTGACCTTGCTTCCATGTCCTAAGTACAAGGATCCCAGGCCTAAGCCACCCTCCCTCCCCTCTCCACCCATTTTTCTTTATGCCAAAGGGGTTGATGATCCTTCTGTATCTGTATTTGTACCTTGGGTTTGTTTATTTTTAGCAAATAAGCCTTAAAAACCTTGCTAGGCTCTTTCATCCAGCAAGGCACCCTATCAAGGGGTTCCTAAAGTTTGGAAGTCATCACCTACACACTACTGCTACCAGGAAATAGTTTACCCTTTCTTCTTGTCAGTGTGGGAAAAAGTCCTTCAGGAGTCCCAACAGAAGGGCTGCTTTAACATCTCTCTTCTTCTCTATCTGAAACACCACAGTAGCTACTTCTGGCTACCCAGGGACAAAATGTTCTGGATTAGGTAAAACTGCAACAAGACAGAAGCATATGAGAGAGGTGGCTCAGACAGAGGTTAAGAGCACTGACTGCTTTTCAAGAGGACCCAGCACAGGCTGGTTTCTCAGCACCCACATGGCAGTTCACAGCTGTCTCTAACTCCAGTTCCAGGGAATCTGAAGCCCTCTTTGGGTTTCTGAGGGCACTAGGCTCAACATGGTGCAGACAAAATATCCACATACATAATTAAAAAGAAAAACTTAATAAAAATTAGGTTTAGGGCCAGCAGCTGGTTCCCTGGTTAAAAGAACACTTTCCATCAAACCTGTTAACTTGAGTTCAATCCTTGGGACCCCTCATGATGGGAAAAAAACAGAACTGATTTCTGTAGTCAATTCTGATCTCCACACACACCAAGGCACCTCCCAGAAAATAAACAAATGTATTTAAGCAAATGATGACACAAATATATTGTTTTCAGAACTACTGCTAGGCACCAAACTTTCAAATTAAAGACATTTCCCTCTTCTTTCCAAGTTTTCTCTCTCCTAACTAAATGTGATTTAATTACTTTTGTCATCGCCTCCGTGATCTTCAAGTCATTCCTCAATAAATAGGCTACAGTTTGTCAATCTCCCTGGTTGGCCCTGTGTGAACTAGTTACTCTGGATATGAGAAACGCAGGAGACAGAGAGCTATTCTAATTCTGGACACTATTTTTAAATTAATACTAGAATGTCCATTTCTCCGGTAGAAGCCATTTCATACAGTAAGCGAGACAATCCCACCCTTGAGGTGGTATACCAGAACGCTGCTGCCACAGCTTCACCCATCCAGCCCGTGGGTGCACACACATAGATTAACATCTGCACACAACTAAGGTCAGCTAGATGATCCTACAACACCCAGAAGAGGAAGAGAATACAGCTGAGACAAGGCATGCTCTCCTATCAGCTAGGATGCTAGTGGCTATGAACTATAACCACACCAAAGGGTCTTCTCCTTGTTTTAAAAGAAAGACAAAAAAGAGTAAAGCTTGTGTATTTAAGAGAACTTTTAAGAGTTAGTTCTCAGGTAGGCATGGTGGTGTACACCTTTAATCCAGCACTTGGGAGACAGAGGCAGGCAGATCTGAGTTCAAGGCCAGCTTGGTCTAGAAAGCCAAGTTCTAGGACATCCGGGCTACACTGTCTCAGAAACACAAAAAAGAAAAGAAACAAAAAAAAGCTACACCACACCCAGCACAAGATGGCTTTTTAAAAATGAAATGTCTTCCATCCCTTCCCATTGTTAACATTTCTGGAGATGGTAAGTTCTCACGTAGCCAACTAAGGCTGATCTCAAACTCACTGTGTAACAGGTGTGAGCCTCCTGCCTCTACTTCTCAAGCCTCGGGCTCGCAGGTGTGGACCACTGCACTTACGAAGTGTGTTTTTCTGAAAGCTACTTGGGGAGGGCAGAGGCTCTGATAAGTTTGTGGGGTTGTTAGGCTGTTCTCATTTTTCCAAATAAAGAACTGTACCTTCCCCAGCAGAGACCAACTTTTGAAACATGGTAGGTGAATCAAGCCAGTCATAAAAGGCCATTGTTATTTGACCTTGTTTCTATAAAATATGTAGAAGTGAATCTCTATGTGGAGATTAGGGCAGCCTGAGTAGGTGGGAGAACAGGAGGAGACTGGATGGCTGGCAGCAGGCTTCTTCCTGGGGTAAAACTGTCCTGCCTATTGCTATTTATGTATTTATTTAACATCCTGATTGCAGCCCTCGCCCCCCCCCCCCCTACTGTAATAGGCACCAACTCCAACCAAACTACTGAACTGTACACTAAAACTGGGAAAAACTGTTACCAAAATAACAAAAACCCAAAATATAAAGTAAAACTCTCACATCAATCACTCAAAGGCACAATTACACAATACAGCACATCTTTTAGACTTTTGTGCATGAATCTGATTCTCCTTTTTGTGGTGTCGGAGACTAGACCCAGGCTATCGAATTGGCTAAGGCAAAGTAAGCATCATACCAGACCTACACAGCTGTACTGTCCTATTAAAAAAAAAAAAAAAAAAAAAGACACACGTGTATTCATAGTCCTGGCTTGCCTCCTCCTACTAGAGATCCATCACCACCTTCTTAGAAGCATGTGCAAATCTGTTTAAGACAGGGTTTCTCCGTGTAGCCCCAACTGTCTTGGAACTCTGTAGAGCAGAGATAATTTTAAAAAGCAGTTGGTGAAGGGGTTTGTAACCCAATAGGAAGAACAACAATATCAACCAGATACCCCAGGGACTAAACCACCAACCAAGGAGTACACATGGAAGGACCCATGGCTCCAGCTGCGTATGTAGCAGAGGATGGCCTTGTTGGGCGACAATGCGAAGAGAGGCCCTTGGTTCTGTGAAAGCTCGATGCCCCAGTATAAGGGAATGCCAGGGCAGGGAGGTGGGAGTGGGTGGGGGAACACCCTCATAGACACAGTGGGAGGGGGGATCGGGATAGGGGGTTTCCAGGGTGAAACTGGGAAAGGGGATAACATGTGAAATGTAAAAAGTGTGAATCAAATGATGGAACTTTTTTTTGTAGTCTGCTCTACATGTACACTGTTCATACCTAGAGAATAAAGGTGAAGTTTTACACTAAACAAATAGTAGTCAGTCACTTTCTATCAGAAAATTTCAGATTCTTACTTATTGGTAAAACCAGGAATGATTTATAATTTGTCAATAAATGGAGTCAAAAGTTAAAAAAAAAAAGCACTTGGTGTTCAAAACCAGGGAAATTTATCAGTGACGGGTTTTATCACTTACTGTATGAAATGACTACTGTATGTACACCTGTTAGAAGTTTTCTAGACTAGAATCAATCTCTAGAGCAAGTTCCTGGATGCGATCTAGAATGATCTTGGCATAGTTCCAGAACATTCTAGATACTGTTAGTGAGTTACTTTGAGTAATATAGCAAATGGAGCCTGTCTCCATGGCCCCAAAACTTTCAACTACTAAAACAAAACAAAATCCCAAACAAAGAACAACAACAAACCAAAACAACAAAAACACTCAAACCAAAACAACCCTCAAACCCACTAGACAGCTTTCTTGGCAAATTGGCTCCACTTGTAGAAGCCAAGAACGGTGCAGTGTATCATCAACAATGAAGGTCTTAGTGCACTCTGACTCAGATGACAGACTACTCATCCCAACTCATGGAGTCAAAAAACCCTTAAGACTGTGGCTCTCAACCTTCTAATGCTGAGACCATTTAATACAGCTCTCATGTTATAATGACTCCCAACCTTAAGTATTTTGTTGCTACTTCATAACTGTAATTTTGCTGTTAGGAATCAATGTAAATACTTGATATTATTGAAACCCACTGGCTGAGAGCTGCAGCCTTAAGGTATGTAAAACACTGTCTGTCTTCTTATTCAAGACAAACCCTGTCTATTACAAAATACATTCCTGGCCTCCCCATCATTTATACCAGTAGCTGCCACAAAGTAGAAGCTCAAAAGACAGACTGAATGAACAAGGCCTCTCCACAGAAGGCTATGCCAGGTTATGTTATAACCATCTTCTGACGTAGCTGCTGCTGGGGCTATGGTGCGAGAAGCAGGGAAGCCAAGTTCCAGCACGTCCCGCACTGGATCTCAATGACCACCTTGCAAAAGCAAAACTTGCTGAAAAAGTAGGCTGATGATAAGCTAGGAACACAGTTTGTGCTATGACTATTTACAGGTATAGAAAGAGAAGTTGTGTACACACACACACACACACACACACACACACACACACACACACACGATTAAACCTAGACAAGCCAGGCAAAGACTAAGGAATATTCCTGAGATCTGAGAAGTGGCATTTGAAAGGTTAGTAGTGTTGAAGAAAAGTATGAAGACATTTTAATACCAGGAATTAGCCAATGTGAGAACTCAAAAGTATCACTAAGACACAACTCTTCTCTGAAAGGTCTGTGAAATCACCAGTGCCTTAGACATGAGGTAAGACAGTGAGGGCACAGCAAAGAAAAGGAACAGAACCGTTTCAGGAATACAACTTATAGCCCAAACCAAAACCAACCGTTTTCTTGATACAGTTTCACTCTCCCTGGCCAGCCTGGAACTTACTTTGTAGACCAGAATAACTTCAGATCTCTGTGAGTTCAAGGCCAGCAGGACTACACAGTGAGACCATGCATCCCACTGCTCAAGTGCTCAGGATTAAGGCAGGCAGTGATCCCTTACAATCAACTGAAAGCTAGTGTCTCATTGTTCAACTCAGAGCAGTATCTTATTCTCTGAAACAGCCTAGTGACCTTGTAGAAAGCTTAGCTGTATCTTATTCCTGAGAACCAGCAGTGGTTCCATAGTAACATCTTTCCGTATACAGCATAATGTGCATCCGTACTCACACACACTGTAGTGGTTTTGGCAATAATTGGGGTACAAGTAACTGAGCCATTCAAAATTAGCACATTCTAGTTTTTACGTTCAGTCGTACTTCAAATATTTATCTAATGGGATTTTTGCACATGTATCACACCTAAGCAAATAACTTTTAAGACTTATATTGCCACCCTATGTCCAAGGCACAAAGAGAAAGCTGCGATGCAATGCCAGGTCTGACTTGTTAGACTGACTCCATCAATTTAAGAGATCATTTTGTTTGAAAAGATGGATGATGTCTCAGTGATGAAATCTTTAATGAATGACGATGCATGAAAGAGACGTAGATAGACGCAGAGCGCACGAGTGCAAAGGCATTGCTGAGAGGCACTTCCTGTCAGTACAGTAGAGGGCAACCTGGTTTAAGAGGAACCTGGGGGAAAAAGCAATTCAAATACTCAGTGGGCCTAAGCACAGCAGACATGTTCATTTATAATCATGAGAGCAAAGCATTCTTATCCCTCAACGCTTTGTGACTAAGTTATTTTAATACTCTAATTTTTCAAAACCACTCAGGAATAACTTTCCACAGAAATGAGAAATTATTTTCTACACCAATTAAAAATAACAGAATAGTTTATTTGAACAATGTTATCAAGCTGTTTTTCTAAACCCTCTCTCAGGGTCAAGGTTTAACAAAAGGCGTGTTTTCCAAACAGGTTAACCCTTCAACTTCCCATGCAGCTGAGGAAGACCATTATCTTCCAATCCTGCTGCCCCTACTTCCTGGGTGCTGAGATTACAGGAAAGCCAAGCACTCCCACACAGGGATCCTACAGCACTAGAGAATCACTTGCTGGCTCAACCAGAGGTATTTCATTTGCCTTTTGCGCCTGCTGTTTTTCATGATTTGGGGCACTTCTTGAATCAGAACAGCCTCAGCTCACCTTTCACAGGAGTAAGAATTCTACTAACCTAGAATTCACAACTGCAATTTAAAACTTAAAGCTGCCACAGCACCATATGCAAGTTTCTCACCACTTTCTGTTTCTAAAGGGACCAATCACAGAACTCCATAGAGAAGGGGCAAAAGCTATGACTGCTAAGCAAAGCCATTACTGAGCCACATGAGAACAGAAACTAAACAATCAAAGTACCGGGGCATCAACGGGACCCGAGCCAAGTCCTCTATTCAGATCCTGGACAAGCAACTACAGATGCACTAATGCAAACTGCACAACTGATCCATTTCTTGCTGGGGTGTGATCAGAACCCATCCATCCATGCAGGTTCACTACTGTATGCGCAGACAATAGTCAAGAGCTCATAGAAGCACTCAACGTGTCCCAAGCACTCGCTGCAAAGATGGTTTAGTAGTGAGAGAATGGTTTCCAGCTAGAAAGTCAAACTGATGAGGCAGGCATTAGTCGTGGTCCCCCAACACCCAGACAGGGCTTCTCTGTGCAGCCCTGGCTGTCCTGGAACTCTCTGAACTCAGAGATCACCTTGCATTTGTTTCCCAAGTGTTGGGATTAGAGGGAGTCTCCATTTGGCTGAGACACTAATCTCTTACTCTTCCTTTGGACTTCTTTTTACTTGTCCATTCCTTTGCATCTGTGTGTGTGTGTGGGGGGGGGGGGGGGGCATGTACTCCAGTGCGTGTGCCCATGGAGGCCAGAAGAGGATGTTGCTGGCTACTCTGGAGCTGTACAGGTGGTTCTCTACAGGAGGACATATCCTTAACCACTGAACAATCTCTCCAGCCCTAATCTTACTCAATACTCTGAAATCGAGTAATGGGTCCCTATACAGAACAGTTTATCCCCACCAAAGCCAAGTTACCACCAGGAGTCCATTACAAATCTAGACTCTAGCCAAAGGATTAAGGATCAAGACGTATAGAGATTCAGCTCTCTTCAAAAGCTATTTCCAGAGGTTCTTTTTGCAGTCCTCATATCTCCCAAACACATTTCTGGAACATTGCTGATCCTCTTCCCAAGTTCCAGCATTGTTCTAGCAACTGTCTTGGAAGGGAAGGATAAGCAACAGCAAGGATGGAGTGTCTCCCAAAAGGCAAAGGGCTGTGATCACAGAGATGAAGGAACCTGAGCGGTACAGTCCTCACTTTGCATGTTTCACTGACAAGGACAAGACTGTGCCTCCCATTCTGAGACCCCTCCCTGTTCATACATCCTCGGTAATCAAGCTGATGCAGCTAACCCTACTTTTAGGAAGCAGGCTAGTAATACATGGAAAAAAGGTCATGAAAAGGGCAAGTATGAAAAGTGCTAAGACACTAGAGACAGGAAAAGCCAACCTTCTACCTGAGCAACAGGAGAAGCAAACAGAAGCTCCTGACCACAAAGGCTGGGCAAGACATAGATGGCTTATGTGACGTTTCCACCATCAAGATATGGGACAGCCAGTTTGCCAACAAGTCAATAACCCTGCTGAAGTAGCCATCTGCTTAGTTAGCATTAGTGTATACCAGCTTCATAAACCACCTTTCCATACTGACAACACGAAGAGCGATACAAACCAGTAAGGGATGACACCAGCCGCAGGGACAGCAACATTCCAATTCATGGAATAGCAACAAAATGTCAAGTTCTTTCAGTCTCACTAAAGTTACACACTTTGGGGAGCAACTTTCCCCCTACATGTCTCTTGGACAAGTCGATGAAAACTAAACTCCTACTGAGTATTTTACCTTCCAAAAAGTACAAGAGGCTTTATGACACTCATAAAGTTGATAGGTTGGAACAAATAGCTTATTGTAAAACAGCCTATGTTTATAGACATAAAATAGTATAGACACTATGGAGAAAATATCAAAGAAGCTTCTTTTTTTTTTTGTTTTGTTTTTTGTTTTTTTGTTTTTTTCGAGACAGGGTTTCTCTGTGTAGTCCGGGCTGTCCTGGAACTCGCTCGGTAGACCAGGCTGGCCTCGAACTCAGAAATCCGCCTGCCTCTGCCTCCCAAGTGCTGGGATTAAAGGCGTGCGCCACCACCGCCCGGCCTCAAAGAAGCTTCTAATATTAAAAAAACTAAAACACCAAATTTTTTTAGTATCATGTTAAAAGTTACCATAAACTATATTTCTAATATTTAAAATATCTTATTTGTATCGAATGTGACAATCATTCTCAACTTAAAAGTCCCAACTTTCTCTCTCTCTCTCTCTTTTTTTTTTTTCCAGGTAAGGGGCTGGAGAGATGGTTTAGTGGTTAACAGCACTGACTGCTCTTCCAGAGGTCCTGAGTTCAATTCCCAATGATAACATGGTGGCTCACAACTATCTGAAATGGGATTCAATGCCCTCTTCTGGTGTATCTAAGGATAGTGTACTCAGAAAATAATATCTTTAAATAAAATTCATATACATCCAATTGAGCTCAAAATTCCATGGCTTCAACTAAAACAAAGCAACAACCAACAAAAAAATGCTACTTAACTTTCCAAGTTCGCCCCCCCCCTCCCTCTCTCGGCATTTGAGCTCATTACATACATCCCATGGTCATGAACCACCATGTGGTTGCTGGGAATTGAACTCTTGACCTCTAGAAAAATAGTAGCTAGTTGTCTTAACCACTGAACCATCCCTCCAACCCAAGTTTTTTTTTTTCTTTCCATTTTTAAATCTACCAACTATTAAGTTTCTACTTTTTCCCCTTATAATAAGCCAGCTATTTCTTAAGTTGCAACTTTTCACAACTGAATTTGTAGAATAGACATCAGCATTAAGATAAACAGCCAGTATAATTCTGAACATTTCTGTTTTTTCCAGACAAGGTTTCTGTGTAGTTCTGACTGTCCTAGAACCCAGAGATCCACTTGCCTCTCTCTGCCTCCTGAGCTTTGAGAGTAAAGGCGTGCGCCACCACTGCTGAGCTTAACGTTTCTGCTTTCTAAAGACTGAATTCTTTTTAACAGACATATATTTAAACATTGCTACAAGGAACAATCTCATGCTGGTGTATCATATAGATATCTTGACTTTCAGTAATTAAGCTTATTGGTCAATTACTTTTGAGCTTTTGTGGAAATAAAACATACTCAATATTGTGACGTTAAAGTGTTAGTTTTTTTTCTCTACGCTGCTTTAAGAAAAAGAATCAAGAAAAGTCAGTTCATCATCAGTGTTTTCTATATAAGGCCTTGAGAACCAAAATTTAAGATCTGGCTATTTTCAATGTCTAGTAGACTATTTACAATAGAAGAAAATCTTTCAACAAATCAAGATAATAAAGTAAATTAAACAACACTTACTTCCCTACTCAGGTTTACTAAGGCTGTTCAAAGAATTCTAGTTCATATACTATAAATTTCAGCTTCCATGGAGCTAGAGATGGCTCAGCTGTTCTTACAGAGGACCAAGTTTGGTTCCCAGCACCCTCACTGTTATAACCATCAGTTCCTCCAATTTTAGGAAATCTATTGCTCTCTTTTGGTCTCTACGGGCACTGCAGGCACACAAAGCACATCTATATAAGTAGAGAAAACACTCATTCACATACAATAAAAACAAATTTCCATTTTCCAACCCTTTCTTTTTGTACCAAACCCAGCTAACTGTTGAAATTTCAAGTACATACATTCTCACATCCCACAAGGTTCCCTGAAGGAAAAATGACCACCATCATGAGAAAACTAGCTAACTCTGTCATTTCATTTAAAAGAATGAACACAGGCACACTTGCACACTTTATCTCGAACACATATTCTAACATGAGATTGTTCTCTTGTTACTTTATGTGTCTAATAAATACTAATACCACAGTATTTAAAGATTACAAACAATCTTACTTGTATTTAATATTGAACTGTGTAAATACTAAAAACATATGAACCATGAATCCAATATAGTCTTTTAGAGCAATACTAAAAGGTAACAAGGTGCCTCTTTTTCACTCAGCAAAATGTTACCTGACAGTAACTTTAAAAAACCAAACCAAACAAATAATATTCAAGTATTAAATAGTTACATGTATTTATTGATATCCCGTAATTTATCTTGGCATGTCGATGCAAGATGTCTGTAACAGTAGGATAAAGTATTCACAGATACCAGCATTCACTGTCAATCTTTCCAAACAAGAACAAGTGCATGGCAAGGCACTTTCAACTTTCAGAGAGACCTACCAGGCTAATCACATCTCTATCAATCAACTACTTTTCCCAGTCCCTTTTAACCAATTAGTTAAGGCTTTCAGAAGCTTAGCAAGTCTTGAGTTAGACCACTTAAAACTTCATGCCCAATAGTACAGAATGCAAATGATTTTAACAACATCATCAACTTTAAAATTTTCTCTTAAGAGACACATATCTTAAATGTTCACAACCCACTACTGCAACCAGCTGTAACTATGTAACTAGTTCCTTGAGGAATGTGGCTAGGCTGAAATTTTGGAAGTTCAGGTTTTGGTGGTGATCAGGAAGTCTCTAGCTTTCCTGATGCTGCAGTCCCCACCCTCCAAAATGATATACCCACCGGTGTGAATTGACAATGTAGTCCAAAGAGCAAGGCGGGGAACGGAGTCCAGATCCTCAAAATGGCAGTACAGGGAATAACCACTAGGCCACCTATCAGTTCAGTACAAAAAGTGCAACCCTGTGCATCTCGGTGTAAAAGTTGGGGCCTAGGTTTCGTACTGTGCATCTCACACCTATGGAAATAACAACAGGAGTAAAATCTACAGAAATCTACACACCCTAAAAAGGTGGGTGTGTACCGAAGACTGGTATCAACACTTGCAAAGGCAGTTGGCTACCGACAGTGTACTGCTGGAAGGGTGAAGGTGGAACGCAATACATTAACTCTATTAAGTTTGACAATAAAGAACCCAATAGGGACCTGATGTTTACCAACAAAGCCTTGCAAATCCTGACACCCATCTCTCATAGCTATCAAAATCATCACCCCACAAAAACCTCTAAAGAATGACTTCTCACTTCAAAAGAGTTGGAGAGATTTGGATTGACCAGTGGTCCCCAAGCCCACGACTCTCAGGTTTTAAACCACCCCTTTACCACCTGACCTAGGAAAGAGATGTCAACATACCAAATCTTAAGGTGAAGGAATTCTTGAGAAAGGGAACCTATGACCCAAGGATGTGCACCAAGTTGACTGATCAGCAATTAAAGTCCGAGGGTGAACAGGTTTGAAAAAGTAAAAAAGACAACTTTCCAAACAGAGAAGTGGCTTTCTTAAATAAAATCTCTCTAGACTCACTTAATCCTTCGCCATGTTGCTGTCAGCTCACTCAGTGCAAGTCTTGCTGGGCCCATTTTCCCATGGTCTGTAGAAGGCGCTGTTAAGCACATCCTGTTCTAGTTCTGGGGCCCTTCCCCCCTCTGCAGCCTTACCCAGCGCAGAGAATGCGCCCCCTACTGACTTCAACACTCAGTGCCTTTAACCGACTTGGCTGCAGTGCCTTTTGGGTGGGGGCTGGTATTTTCTTCATGGCCATAAACCAGAAGCAACAATGCAGATTTATAAAGAAACTGCACAAAGCTATCCAAGAGACACCCCCTATACACACATCCCATTGTGAAGGTTCAAGACACAGGCACAAGAAGCATCAGGGATGGGAACTGGGCGTTTGGGGCTGGACAGCATTAAAATGGCTAACACAGGAAACAGTTTGGTTCTTTTTCCCTCCTAAGCCTTTGTCTGTGAAATGGGGTTATGACAAGAACTGTCCAGAGGACCTGGTGACTGTAAGAACACTGAGAAGACACTTGGGGTGTGTGGTAGGGAGTGAGAGTAAAACGAATATTAGACTTCAGAGCTCGATCTTGGAGAGAAGAAGAGAAGCAATCGCGCCTTTTCTAGCAGACAGGCATCCAGGTTGGGGGGTGGGGTGGGCAGGGGAGGAAAAGGACAGGGAGCCCGGAGGAAAGAAGAGGTGAACAAGAGGTTGCTCAAAGAACTACTCCTCATTCATTGCATTCGAAAAACAAAATCTTTCCGCGGCTTTCTGGATTTCGATTTTCTAACTACAAAGTTGATCAGAAAGCTCTAAAGAGGGAGTGCTGACCAGGTAGCCCAGATTGAGAGCATGGCTGGTGAAGGGCTGTGGTGGTTGAGATGGGAGGGAAACTGGCATGTTGTTGGGGAGGCAGACTTTCACCCTGTGCCATGCACGCTCCCCGCCCCCCAGGCCTTTCCCCCCTCCCCCCCAAGCTTAGGGTGGGCAGACCTGGCAGAAGGCTGGTTCCGGGGACTGGGGGAGTGCAGGGGGAAGGGGCGGGAGGGGATTAGTTCTGGGGATGAGAGCGCGAGCGGGGTTCGGCCGGGGGCGGGGTGGGTGCGGGAAGATGCCACCAGCCGCAAAAGCCCAGGGTGGCCGGCGGCCTCGCGGGGCGGAGAAGGGGGTCGGGCTGCGGCCGGTTCAGAGCAGTGTGTGCACGCTGTGCACAATGACCGCGCCCGGGACTGGCGGCGGGCAGGGCCGCGGGCTTACCTTGGCTCGGCCTCGAGGCGTGCGCGGGGCCGGCGTGCTCCAGGGCCCGGCGGCGGGTGGACGGCGGCACGGCGATGGCGGCGAGGACGCGCCCGGGGCCTCGTCGCGCTCGGGCTCCGGCTCGAGCCGCGGCCGCGGCTGCTGCCGGGGGGCGCGGCGGGCGCAGCAGAGCGGCGGGCGGCGGCGGCGCGGGCAGTGCAGACAAAGGAGGGGCGGAGGGCGGCGGAGGGCGTGGGGCCGCGGCTTCACCGTCGCGGGCGGGCGGCGGTAGCCGCGCGGCTCCTCGGCGGCGGAGACCGAGAGAGGGAGCTGTGTCTGAGAAGACGCCAAATCCCCCCCGAGCGCGGCCGGAGGGGGAGGGGGCCAAGATGGCGGCGGGCGGGGGGCGGGCGCTCAGCTCATGGGTCCCGGCGGCGGCGAGGAGACCGGGCCGGCGGTGGCGGCGGCTGCGGCGGGCGGGGGGAGGGGGCTGGTCCCGCGTCTCCCCTCAGCAGACAATACAAGCGCCTCGGAGCAAGTCCCCGAACCTGCCCTAGCCAAAATGGCGGCCGAGAAAGAGCGGAAGTGACGTAAGCAGCTCATTAGCATAAGAGGACTCATTGTCCAGCTAAGCGGGGGGGGGCGTGGGGGGGCAAGTACCCCCTACCGGAGACCCCCCAAGGGAGTGCTCTCCCGTCCTCAGCGGCGGCGACCTCTGCCTTCCTTATGGAAGGATGCCCCCAGCCCCCCCTGCTTCGCTTGGGGAAGATTATATAATCCCCACTGAGGGGAGCTCTCGCGAGAACGTGGAGGATTTGCCATTGACCCACTAGGAGGCGCCGTGGATAATGGCCGCACTGCGCTCCTGGGTGCCTTCCCCTGGCCGCAGCGCCGCCGGCGGAGGCAGAAGCAGCGGGCCGCAGCACGCCTCGACAATCAGTCAGGTGGCTGTACTGGGGATCCCTGCGCGGGCCCATCTGGGCCTGAACTACATCTGGCGGGAGGGTGCCTGGGGCTGCCCCAAAGCTCCACGTGCTCAGCGCCCGCTCTCTTGAGCTGGGAGGCAAAATCGAAGGGTTGAGACTGGTGCCTCCTGCCTTAAATGAGGTGTGATGCCCTCGTGCTTCTCACATTTTCTTGAGATGACATAGCTCTGAGGCCATGTCAGCTCTTCTAGTGGATTGGTATGGGATAACAGATGGACAAGGGCTCAGCTTTTACAGTTCTGCTGTTCCTTGGACTCAAGACATTCAAGTCATCAGATGGCCTCTTCTCCTTGACTTAAAAAAAAAGTGGGATTTGTAGAGTTGAGGCCATTGTATTGTCAATGGCTAAGGATGAAAAGTTCTGATACGTAATGGCACCTGAACTGTTGGCTTTATAATTTTGGATCAGCCCCAACCAACATACCATGTCAACATCCTTGGGTCCACTTTAAACCAACAGTAGTTACCCTAGAGTATATATAGATGGCTAAACGCTCTGAAAAGTACCAAGTGCAGTTGGGAAGGATTGGCCACCCCTCCCCCAATATGTGGCCTCTACACTTGTTTAAGTTGCAAATTTTGAAAGAATCAGACTATATATACACAGCTCAATGTCTAAGGGTTTGGTTAGGAGGTTGAACAAACCTCCACCTGACACTTTTTTTGCAATTATTACAATATATATTTAAACACCTAATCAATACCTCAACAATGGAAAACAAGGGATAGAAGCTGTTTAAAAGGAGGTGGGGCTGAGGCCAAGGCCTTTCGTCAAAGGACTAGAGATGGGGAACTACACAATGCAGAAGCCAGGTGGACTGAATTCATCTCCACAGTTCTTAAGACACTTGGTTTCATGCAGTGATAACACAGGTATGAAGAACATCTGCATTTCATCAGTGCTTTGCTTTGAAGCACAGATGGAGAACTTAAAAATGTGCATGCTTATGTCACCAGATTTAGCACAAAAATACAGCTTAAATATTGGGCAACATTCTTCTCTAAAAAGCTTCTGAATGCTGGCGTTCACTGCTCAAACACGCCCAGTGAGATGGCCGCAGTGAGAATGACTGTACACAGGCTGGGTACTGAGAAGATGAAAAAGACCAAAGTTCTCTGCTCCAGTGAGGCGTGAGGCAGCAATGCTGTACCTACAGTGACTTCTGCTGAGGTGGCTGCTTAATTTCTGTTCCATACTTGACATTGAAAACTTAATGCCTTGTTTCAAGATAGATTTCTTAGCACTCAAAAAACCAATTTGAAAATATTATAGTCCTACAACTTTGGCTTAAAACAAAATTTAATTGAACAATAATAAATATTCTAGTTATAAGGATGAAGAAGTCACTTCCCCACGGATGCTTGAACACAACAACAGTGGCCCTTATAGAACATGCACTGCAGGCCCAGCTAGGACTGCCCGGCAAGGCTTTCATGCTCCTAAGTGAAGTTTCATTCTTGTTATGATCAGCCAGAAAGATGGAAGCAAAAATTTAAGACTTTCAATTTCTTTAGCGGCCCAAGTAAGGTCGGAAAACAAGTATCCAGGTTGGGGTATAATGGTGCACATCACAGTCCTAGCACTTGAGAGGTGAAGGAAACAGGACCAGTAATTCAAGACTAGCTTTGACTACAGAGTAAGCTGGAAGTCAGCATGGGCTGTATGACACCCAAATGCTGTTCACTAAATGTGATTATGCAGTAACTGAGATGTCTTCTTTTTTTTTTTTTCTTGCAAAGGACATGCAACTAGTATTCACTCTAAACCTAAAACATACACTTGGGAGACAGAGGCAGATGGATCTCTGAGTTTGAGGCCAGTTTGTTCTACAAAGACAGTTCCAGGACAGCCAGGGATGTTACAAAGAGAGACCCTGAAACATACTACATGATCTGAAAGCTATGCTGCAGATAGAAATTCACTGACTAATAAAGGAAGTGTCTGCCCTGGCTGCATGTACAGCTTATCCTTCATCTTAACAAGAGAACATTTTTTTCTGGATGAAGAAAAATAGTACAGATATTTTTCTGTCACGGTGACAAGTTTTGTTGAAGTATTGAAATAATGTACAAATATTTTGAGATAAAACAAGATAAAATACTTTTCTTTCCAATAGAAGCTATTGCTTAAAAAGAAAAACCCAAGAGCACAGTTACATGTCCCCACTGCCGAGCTGCCTCCACCCCGCACTGTACTCTGCACACTGCACGTCTGCTTTGAGCAGACAAGCATCCTCACCAGGCTATGCAAAGTCTGCATGCAGGGAGTACTGCTTTATCTAGGTTCAGATATCTGAGAGGGACTTTAAGGTCAGAGATTTTATTTCTTTTCTAGTTCATACATTAACTGTATTTCCTAAATATAATTAAGCTTCCCTTTCCAACATCTAGCTATATAAATCTAGTTTTATGAAGTATTCCATATTTTCTCATAAGAAACTGCACTCACATTATCTAAATGAAAAAAGCAACATTTTATGCAAAACCTATATATATTTATTTACAGGTATTAATACAGTATAATGTACATGAAAATTGAGGACATTGCTGACTAAACCAAGAACTTTACATTTTAATTTGAAATATAAAATGAAGTTTCTCCAGAGAAAGATCCATATTAAACGTCTTACCTTTGGCTCATGTGTTAAGAGAACACTGACAAACATCAGTGACCAGGCTTCTCTTACTTTTAATTGAAATGAACACGGGAAGCATAAATGAATAATTTCTTTTATGTAGTAGCAAAGAGAGTCAATAACCCTTTCAGGAATGAGACTATTTCATTTCCTCCCAACTTGGATTCACCATAAACTCGATCCACAAATGAAATTGGAACCTGGTTTAAAAAACATATAATACATTAATTAAAGTCAGTCTTCAATCAACAACGGCAGCGAGCTCAGGCCATTGCATTCTCAACACAACAGCAAAGCCTCCCCCAGAGCACCAGGGCTCTGTGTCCATTGACAATCATGGTTCTTAAGGTAACTGTCCTCGACACACTTATTATCTAAAGCAAGTCATCTGGATGAAATCTACAGCTGTCTGAAATGCACTGACCTGAACACTATGTTAGTGCACTCAATTTCAGGGTATATTTCCAGTAAGATGGTTTTTCAGTTTTTTTCTCCCTTCAGATTGTTACGTTTAATGTCACAGAGGAGTTAAATTACAACCGTTCTAACATTCACAAGACAAGAGGCATTCTGGGAGGGTACTATTTTCTTGCTTTGAGTGAGCATTTGGTATTAGATGTGGGGTCATCTCTAATAATTCATCACCCAGCCTGAGAGACAAACCCTGCCCCCAGTCTGTGTTCTGTAAGCCCTGAACATTTACTAAGAAGAAAAGCAGCCAAGTACTAGTCAGAAGAAAGAAGTCTGACTTTTCAGAAAGGACATTATTTCGAAGGAAACACTCTTCAGTGTAAATCACAGTAGGTCAAATACACTGATCTGAATGTTCACCTTTTCGTGTGTGAACGTTCCAAGCTCTTGTTCAATCAGCAGTGAAAGCATGCTTTTGTGAGCACTGTCCCTCTCTGGGGAGTAGGACACAGGACTTAGCAACACTCACTCACCTCACCAATGGTGTAATCCATCTGTCTTGCTCGAACAATCATTTCCATCTGAAAGACATAGCCTTTGGAGACACATTTTTCTATTAATTTCTGTAGAACTTCTTTTCGGTATAATCTGTAAGAACACAGGGCATTTATGAACATCTGGACATGCGCCCATCTATACATATCTTGACCTTTCAGAACTCACTGATGTCTATAATGTAAAACTCTCAGTAGTCACTGGTGTACAGACAAATTCTCAGAGCTTGTGATCACCTCTCTTGGCCATAAAGTATATGGTAGGAGCTTGGAATAGTTTTGAAATGAGTCCTTCGTATCTTCTTCGTATCTGAGATATATCTTATCAAAGTTATGAAAATATGGCCAATTAGACACCTGATGCACACGCACCCTTCCTTTTTGTTTTGGATTAGCCTTTGAACTGGACATGCTGGAATGGCAGGGTGACAGATTGAGTGATGACACGTGCCATGGTAACCAGCAGTCCAGCAGTTAACCAGCAGTTAACTCGCCAACATGGGCTAAGGTCTGAGGACAGTCAGGTCATTCCAGGAATAGCTGTCAAGACCACAGATAAGCTGAGTTAGACCAGGACTAAACACCACAGGATGTAGGCAATCCTTCAGGCTGCTCTGGAAAATGGAGGTCATAGGCACTTGTGGTAGGCAAGTCTACCTTATCAAGTACTCACTCAGACTATAAAGTAAGATGGGGCAGCTTTGTGGGGAATCCAATCCTTTAGTTCAGAAAATCCAAACAGCAAGAGGTATCATTAGAAGGGGTTTCTAATTATTTAGAACGGTAGGTAGGGAGGTTACAATTTCTTTTTAAATTTAAAGTTTATTGGTCTGTGTGTGTGCATGTGTGCATGCACACCTGCCTGCTTGCCTGCCTGCCTCTCTCAGTGTGTGTGCGGGTCAGGAATTGTTTTTCTTCTACCATGGATTCCAGGGATAAAACCCAGGTTGTCAGGCTTTTGTAACAAGCATCTTTACCTACTATACGGGCCTTCTTTATCATGTGTATGTACATTTATAACCTAGAAATGGGAATTTGGCATAGCTACATTTTGAAGACCAATGGATGGACCAAAGGAGTTATCTGAAACCCAATTCTTCCTCTAGTCCTCCTGAGGCTCCTGTAATGTTCAGCTTTTACGTGTGGGTAAAACCGACAGCACAGACTCATCTATAGAGAGAACAAGCTAACTGAAAAGTCAGAATAGTAAAGCTCTAGGGTTTTCCTGCTGAGATGCTGTGACTGGGATACACATGTGCTGTTCTTCAGAGCACACCAGTAGCAGCCATGTTCCCAGTGGGCAGCCAGGCCCAGCACTGAGGGGAACAAGCATGCCAAAGTCCTACATTCAACTTGGAAAGCAGGAGTCGAACACGATGCCTGTAATAAGGTTCTTGGAAGCTTCAACCTGCTGACCATTAGCGTGGAAGAGTGACTAAGTCATTGTGAAAGAAACGTAGCTCTTTTTTGGGGGTGGGGGATCTCTACGCAGCCCTGGTTGTACTGCTATGTACTATGTAGATCAGGCTGGCCTCAGGTTTAAGATCCTCTTGTTTCAGCCTCCTGCATGCTGGGATTAACATGCCCTGCTGAAAGCAGCTCAACAACCTCTTAACGAAAAGCATCCAGGGAAACCTTGTAGAGGTAGAAACACTGTACCTGAAGCTTCCTGTTAAGTCCGACGCTCCCGGTCTCAGCAAAATCTGAGTTATAAAATTGGCCCCACGGCTGCCAAATGAATCAGATTTTCCTTATTAAATATATGTTTAAAAACAAGAGAAACATACCCAAGAGCAGAATGTTAAAAATATTAGTTATTAATAAATAAGATACCAATTCACATACACAAAATAATTCTCTAAGAACAGACAATAAAATGAAATCTGATATCTTTTAGAAAATAGGTATTTCTCAGAAGAGACCTGAAAGTAACCACCCTATGTATGTGAGAGGGGCAAAGTAGTGTTTCCATCCCAGCACTGTGGGGACTGGTTGTGACTATACTGTCTGAGCTGTGTGAAACAGTCATATACACTCCCATACGCAAACTCAACTTCTGCTAAGAAGAAAACCAGTCATTTAAACTTCTAAGTGCTTTGGCAGAAAGATCAAGAATTCCATAAAAAGTTTCCCTTTCAGATTCCAGCAAACAGAGATGGACTTCACACCTAGTGTGTTGGTACAACACTACTATGGTAGACAGCACTCAGAAAGCTGAAGCAGGAGGATCACCACATTTGCTGAGCCAGGGAAGCAGAGGTCTCAAGAAAAACCAGGAAGAAGGCAGAAGAGTGCCTGAGGGGGTGGTTGGAGACTGTCAGCTTGGCTACAGTAATGAAATCCCAGTACATTGTGTAAACTGGAAAGGTGCTCTCCTAGTCTAGAATGAGAAGTTCAAAAGAAGGTGCAGGACAAGAGAGAATGGGGGTGGGGTGGTGACTCTCTAATCTCTTAAAAGGATGTTAATCCCATCAAAAAGAGCTTATCCCTTACCCTCCAAACTAACCACATCCCAAAGACCAAAACTCCACAACACTAGAGGCTCTCCTTTAACATAGGCATTTGTGAAACACAAATGTTTAGTCTATAACAATAACTCTAGATTAACAGAATCCAATACAATTACAAGCTATTAAGAGACTGCTGTATTAACATTTCCAAGGCCATCAAGAGCCAGAAGAAAGACTTTTGTACCGCAGCTTCCAAAAGGTTTAAAGTGGAGAGTCACTCTCCAGAATCCAAAACTAAGGCTTCCTTAATGAAGATCATTTACCCCTGCCAGGCCTAGTCTTGCTCTTTCTGCCTGCAATTTGATCACATACAAGCTTGTAGCTAGTGTCCCAGCACTCTGCCCACCTGCGTTCTTGTTGCTATGCTTCCTGCCAACCACTGATTAGCCCTTTGAAGAGGTCAGCAGACCCCAAGTTCAATGCTTTTATACTTTGCTGTGGTCATGGTGTGTCTTCAGAACAATAGAACAGTAACGACAGAAGTACTTAAGGTCATTTTTGGCTTGAGTTTTTTTGTTTGAGAGAAGGTCTTAATCATCATCCCAGGCTAGCCCCGATGCTACTTCTACAGTGCTGGATTATAGTAGTGCACCAGTGAGTTACTACATCTAGTTGGTGCAGATGTGCTAAGAACAGAACCCAGGGCTGCCTACATACTAGGTAATCATCCCTAGTCCCAAAACTGCATGTTCATATTTCATGGTTGGGGGATGGTCTTGTGCACTGTGTATTCAGATGATGTATGCCCAGGCATCTGTTTGCAGACCTTGGCATGGTCAAGCATCTCTAGTCTCAATGTTATGTAATTGTTCTCCATCATCTCTGATTGGTTAAAAAAGAATTGATCAGCCTATGGCTGGGTATGAGAAGTCAGAGGAGGTGGGAGGCCCAAGCCCAGTGAGGGAGTTTCGAGGGGGGGAGGGAGAGGAAGGGAAGGCATGGAGAGACCATGAGGTCGCCATGAGAATACACATGGGACAGAGTGACCCAGAGCAAGACTCAGAGTGAAGATAAAGGACCATGTGGATGGGAAGTGGGCAGCCTTAGAGGATTAGAATAACTCAGAACCTGCCTAGCATAGTGCTTGTTAATACAACCATCAGGTCTCTGCATTGTTCATTCAGGAGCTATAACAGGCTAGAGTGGGTGTAGAGGTACCCTGCAGTTATTAGGGAGTGAAGGGGGCACAGCAGGCCACGCCCTCCCAATACATTTACATTTGGTGTCCAACGTGCTAGGTAGAAATTCAAGCACAGCCGGGCGGTGGTGGCGCACGCCTTTAATCCCAGCACTTGGGAGGCAGAGGCAGGCGGATTTCTAAGTTCGAGGCCAGCCTGGTCTCCAGAGTGAGTTCCAGGACAGCCCGGGCTACACAGAGAAACCCTGTCTCGAAAAACCAAAAAAAAAAAAAAAAAAAAAAAAAAAATAGAAATTCAAGCACAGAGCCTGAGAAAAGTTTTGGGCACAGGAGCCACAGCGTGGAAGGTGAGTGAAATGTTTCCTTAACAACAGCAGTTTCTCAATCAGGCCTGGTGCTCATGGCTCCTTTAACACCCACCCCGCCATTACTATTACATTTGGTTTCATATTATTTCATTTATTTAAGATGGAATCTTGCTTTGCTGCCCACGTTGGTCCCTGTGTTTAAGTCGTTCTGCTTTAGCCTCTTGACTATGGGGCCAACAGGCGTTCGCTGGATTGCCTGGTGATAATGGATTTTTAATCGGATGGATGGTGTGGACTCCTTATGTGGTTCAACCTGACCCTGAATTAGAGTATTTTGATTAAAATGTGTTAAGAGTCACCAACTGTGGGTCTGAATTCTAGTTGTGGGCTACATTCATGAGACCTGAAGCCTACAAAATGCTGACAGTGACTACTATCACCAGACTAAACTAACTAAATGGTACAACTAAAAGGTAGAATGTGCCCATGTTTGAATTCATAGGTGAACGAATGATCAAGTTCAAAATGTCTTTGGAGGTTAAATGTTTTCAGCCCCAGTTAAGCCTGTTTCCAACCTCTGGAGAATCTCAGTCACACGGTAGGCAACAGGTATGAGAAGGGCTGGAGCTACTGTGTGTTCTCTTGTTAGGAGAGACTGAAAACCACTATTCTTCCAATCTCTGTTTCACAGAAAATGAAATGTTTTAAATGACTATCCCAAGATTCCATAATTGAGGTGAATTTAATCTGCGACTGGAGGAGGCGAGGACAGAGACATCACTGACTGGTGGGTACTGATTCCTCCTTCCCATCACTGTGATACTGAATGGGGTAGACTGGGTTCCAGTTCCTATGAGTCTTTACACCAAGTGCCAGACTATTCCCTCACTGTTTGTCCATGGGGAAACCCTGATTTTGTAGGAGCCCTAGTGATCCACATGTGATGGACAGTGGTCTCTATCTTTGTTTCTCCAAAGAAGCCATGTGAAGAGGTTGGGGAAACAGCTCAGACAGGAAAGTGCTTACTTTGAATGCACGAGGACAAGAGTGGGATCCTCAGAATCCTCACTGAAAAGCCAGGCGTGGAGGTGTGCAACCAGCAACGTCCAAGCCAATGAGAAACCCTATCTCAAAATATCAATGAACAGTACCTGAGGAATAGCACCTAAACAATACTGAGGTGTACACTTACTCATTCTCTCTCCATCTCTCTCTCTCTCTCTCTCTCTCTCTCTCTCTCTCTCTCTCTCTCTCTCTCTCTCACACACACACACACACACACACACACACACACACACACAAAGTGTGTAACTAGCCATCAGAACTGAGATACCCCGCTAACTACCAGCAATAACTGCCTGATGTGTGACCTGCTAGCATGGCCAACCTATGCAGAAAGAAGCAAGGCTAGCTCCAGGAGGAAGTAGAGAAGCAGCGACCAGTAAGTCCATGGAACCCTACCCAACTTGCCACAGCATCAGAACTCGAGAACGCTGGCTTTGAGACAGTTTTGAACAGGTAAGCATATGACCACAGTATCAGAAATCGAGACTGCTGGCTTTGAGACAGTTTTGAACGGGTAAGCAGATGAGGTAACACAGTAATGAGCAACTTAATTCTAACCAAGCTCTGCCTACTTAAAACGATCACTCCCAAACTGAGTTAGAGAAACACGCACACATACCTGATGATCTTTCTTTTCAAATCCCATCCATAAACACCCCCATTCCCCTTGTAGCGAGTTCCAGAGACAATATCAAAATTACCCTCCTTTTGTTTCCTGTAAAGAACAAAAGAAAAAAAAAGAAAGAGGAAAAACAACCCAAACAAGCTCGATTAGACAAAGCTCCTGGGTGTTCAACAGGTCTCTCCACAAACCAGGCAGTCACATTTTAAGAGAAGCAGATTTAAAGCATGAAGCCAGACGACCTGACTGTCCAAATGAGTCTTTCAAATCTGTCATGGATCTTGTGTTTTAGTTACGATTGTAAAAATGTGATGTGTATGGGTGTTCTGCTTACATGCATGTTAGCATACCACATGTAGGTAGTAGCCTCAAAGGCCAGAAGGTGCTGGATCTGCTGGAACTGGAGTTACTGACTATAGTAAGATATCACATAGGTGCTGGGAATTGAACACGGGGTCTTCAGGAAGAGCAGCCATTGTTTTTAACCACTGAGCCATCTTTCCAGTCCCTTTATTTACTTTTCTTATATTGAAGTATGAACCCAGAGATTCTATCTGCTAACTTTACCACATGCTAACCCCAACCCCCCTTCACTGTTCAGGCCCCTTCTGCAGAAAAGGCTAGGCACCTCCAGACTGCTGTTTCTTACAGAAAACAACCAGTTATCTTCCTACTAAGAGTTTTATTGTGATTATAAACTTAGAATCCCTGTAAGTCAATAGACACCTTCTCCATTCTTAAACTGGGGCAAACATCAACAACAATAATAACAAAAGCACTGTTGCATTAAGTGCTCCAGGCCGGCCTTGCATTTATAAGCTCTTCCTGCCCCTGCTTCAGCAGTGTTGAGATTACACGTTGCCTGTGCCCAGTATACTCTCCCCTTTTTTGAGACAGGGTCTATGTAACCTTGGCTGTCCTGGAACATTCTACATAGACTAGGCTGACCTTGAACTCAAGGTCAGTTTGCCTCTGCCTCCTTAAGTGCTGGGACTTAAAGGAGGGTGCTATTACGCTTAAAAAACCCTTTTTTTTGTTACTTACTTTTTCAGACAGGGTTTTTCTGTGTAGTCCTGGCTGTCCTGGAACTGACTCTGTAGACCAGGCTGGCCTCAAACTCAGATCCACCTGCCTCTGTCTCCCAATTCCCAAAATTAAAGGCGTGCGCCACCACTGCCCAGCTCATTTCCTGTTTTAAGCAGTGGCTGCTGCCTGACAAGGTATGAGGGTTACACTGTGGAGTTTTATGATGCCTAGAATCCTGGCACCCCTGGACCAAACCCTATTCCTAGACTCTAACTAGTCAAGCACAATTCTCGACAACAAGAGCTTCATATTTTTTGTCTTCTGAAAGAAAAGAGAATAGAACCATCTATTGCGGGTGCCTAAAATAAAACATTTATTTTATTTATAAGTATTTATAAATACTTATAAATTGAGACTGTATTTATAAGTCTCAACTCTCTACAGTTAGTTAAAATTTGACAGAAAAGTTAAAGTAGCATGTATATTTTAAATTAATTATGTGAATTTAAAATTTCTAATATTAGAAATACTACAAACTGTACCTACCTGATAAATTCAGGAATAAATTTGGGCTGAAATTTGGAAAGAATAAACAATAAGTCAGGAACACATGACAAGTTTATCATAAACACCTAATCAAGAAGGGCACGCTAGGTGTGGTAGTGCATATTGATTTATCTTCACATTCAAAAGGTTGGATTACATAGTAAAACCATCTCAACACAGGACGGAGCACGGGGAGGCCACTTACATGGTGCGAGAGGTCAGCATCCATGATGATGACGTAGTTCCCGGTGGCATGTTTTATTCCATGGATATAGGCAGTTCCTAGGAATCAAAAGTATTTATACTCATTAATAAACATCACTAGAAGGAGCTGGAGAGATAGCTCAGCATTTAAGAGCACTGGCTGCTCTTCCAGAGATCCAGTCTATTCCTAGCACTGACATGGCAGTTCACAACCATTTTAACTCCAGCTGCCCTGTTTGGATTTTGCAGGTTTCATATACACATTACAAAGACATATAAGGAGACAAACACTCAAAAGTACAAAGTTTGAAAAACACAACAAAAGCCCACCCAAAATGCTTAGGTCTGCACTGAAGTAGGAAAAGAGATCACTTAGCATCCTAAAAGCAAACATTTGTCCTCTAAAAGTGACCCTAACCAACTGGTATCTCTCCATATTCAGTAGCACAGTTCACATGCATTACAGAGTCAGAAAGAAGGTAGCTGGCCGCCCACCCTCCATTTTGATGTCAATTTAATGTAAAAGAACTAACAAAACAAAACAAACCTACCCTTACATTCAAAATTACCAAAGAGATGTCTAATACCAGTCTCCCCCCCCCCTCCCCGGGAGTAGGGGTTAAGACAAGGTTTCACTCTGTAGCCCAGGCTGACCTCAAACCCATAAAGATCCTTCTGCCTCAGCCACCAGCTACTAAGGGCCATCATGTCAAGCTTCCAAAGTATCAGATTATATAAAAATTATTCTAGCTTATGCTCCTTGGTGCTTTAGTGTCTTCCTGTGACAGAAGAGGCCAGGTAACTTTCTCAGAGCACCATATCTACACATCAGCTCGCCGGCGGCTGCCATCCTCACTCACTGATTTTAGAAATCTCAACGGTATCCCCAACTCCTCCAATCCCTGGCTCTTTCACAGGCTACTACTCAGGAAATGGCACCGGATGTCTGTGTCACCCATGCCCAGGGAAGGCTCTGAGTGCCTGCCCCTGCCTGCAACTCCCCACGGTGATTACAAGGCACACCAGCTTTCTATCCCAGCCATCTTTTATTTTTCCCTACTGTTTGCACCTTCATGGTGCCCCAGGCATTACCTTCTGACCCCAGTTCCATTTCTCAATCATTTTCTCTCCTGCTCTTCCTTGCACTCCAAGTTAGGTTCCAGAAGCCATCTGAAGGTCAGCTGCAAACTGCCTGGTACATTATACTAGAACAATGTGGCCAGAGGCCCAGCTACCAAGTATTCTGGTATCTGTGTGCACAAAGTCTCCCATTCAGGACTAGATTGAGTTACCTGTTGGGAGGACTGATAACCAATCAAGAGAATCCCTGTTCTGTCTAGCCCTAGCACCACCACAAGCTACAGCAGTCAGATTGTAGTGGCTGACACCAGCTGAGAATTTCAAAATAAGAGACTTTTTAAACCCTTTTTTAAAAAACCAGGATCTCACTCTGTAATTCTGGCTAGCCTGGAATTTGTTATATCAACTAGACTGGCCTCAAACACATAGAGATCTATCTGCCTCTACCTCCTGAGTGTTAAGATTAAAGGCATTCACCCCCAGACCTGGCTACAGGAAGCTTTTCAATGTTCTGACAACTGAGAAGCGATGTGTTTGAGGTGGCGGAAATACCAAGTCTCCTGATTTGATCCTTGTACACTGTACACGGAAGCTGCCATCACAGTGTGGACACTTACTGTGGATCAGGTAAAGCAGAACCAAGTATTTAAACATCACGAGTACCGCATTTGGAGCTGAGCTTTCCTAACACCTTCAACTGAGTGGCTCTAATATTTTTAGTGACTGCTCAAAAATTCTTTGTGACTTTTTCTGGTGGTATTTTCCACATCTTTTCAAGCACAAAGAATTCTATGGCTTTAAAAGGGCAAGCATTTGATGTTGCTAGCAAGTTCATTCTTCCACATGTGTGCATGCATGTTTTCCTGTGTGGGTACGAGGCATGGAGGTGTGAGCATGTAGAGTTGATGCTAGAAGTCGCACTCAATCCTGTTCTCTTCGTTAATTATGGCAAGGCCTCTGACCTCACAGGCGAGCTCCCACATCCACGGTCGAGGCTGCTTTGGATCTGATCACTGATCGCTGCGCATGAGCAAGTGTTGAGCCACCTCCCCTCTCAGGAGAGCAGCTTTTAGTTGTTCAGAATTACAAGCTGAAGGCATTTTGAGTCTCATCTCAGACTGGCTGGACTCATTCCACATACTCTAGATCAGTGGTTCTCAATCTGTGAGTCCCGGTCCTCCTGGGAGTCAAGTGACCCTTTCACTTCGGTCACACGTCAGATATCCTGCATTTTAGATATTTATAGTATGATTCAAAACAGTAATTCATAACTGTAATGTTGCTAGCAAGTTCATTCTTCCACATGTGTGCATGCATTTTGCTATTCAATATTACAGTTATGAAGTAGCAATGAAAATAATTTTACAGTTGTTGGTCACCACAATGCCAAGAATTGTACTGAAGGCTCACAGCATTAGCAAAGCTGAGAACCACTGTTCTTGAATGTTCTGTTTAAGGTGGAAAGTGTTTCATTCTTAGAAACAATCACACTCTAGACTCACCATTTAAAGAATTTGCAAGCTGTCCTCCTCCAGCTGTCCCCCTTGTACCTTCCTTTCTCTAGGCTACACTATAAGGAAGCCCGTTTCCCAGGCTCTTTTGTGTCTAGGCAGCTGTTAGGGGCACAACTGATGACTGCCAAGGGAAGCTAAGAACACCGAGGAACCCTCTCAGCATGGCATGTGGCAGCATGCACTGAGCAGCTCCACAGCACCACCATTAGCACCTTCCACCTCCCAACACTGCTCCCTCAACACAGCAGCTCCTCCCCATGGCACTTGCTCCTCTCTGTCAGGCTCCTGAACAATTCATTTCCTGTCAACAGGAATCCCTGGACTAAATTTCCCATCTGGACACAACTACAGCACTTTCTGTTTTGCTGAGTGGGTTCAGACCGATACAGGCAACCCAAGTTAACCATTAGGATGCCAAGCAGACCCTTAAGGGCCATCACAGTCAGCTGTCCTTGGGCATTTTTCTAAAGTAGAAAGACAGAGTGGCAAATATGACTAGGGCAGGTCCTACTTACCAAGGCCCAGCTTTTTCTCCCGTGGTCTTAGGAGCTTCAAGAAAAAGAAACAACATGTCAACACAAAAAGACTTTAAATGTTATTTTACTCCTATACACGGGTACTCACTTTAAAACAGTAACAGAATTTCTTAGACCTCAAAGCAGAGCATGTTGCTGTGAAGAGACCAGAGTCTACAGAGTGAGTTCCAGGACAGCCAGGGCCACACAGAGAAACCCTGACTTGAAAAACCCAAAAAAACAAAACCAAAAAAACCAAACCAAACCAAAGCAAAACAAAAAAACCCCACAAGTCTGCACCAGCTCACTCAGTCGTATCTTCCAGTTTTAAAGGGTGCTTGTTGTTTCCTTTTTAGATAAACAGAGCCTTTAACCAACAATTCTACGGCTTTTCAAAGTATTGGGTATCACTCTCCATCTTCCCAAACTTCACACACTGTTGCCACGGCTTTTTCCTCTGCCAGCTCAACCTAATCATGCCTTGGATGACTGATCTTGTTCTTTACAGCTCCAATCACACACTCCATTTACTTTAAAAAAGTTATTGTTTGCTCATCTGTCTGCCACATGAGGGCAGCTCTTCCTGCTTCTCTCCACGACTCAGAAAAGGGGTCCTGGAGAGTAGCTGAGGCTTGGCACTGTGAGATGCCAGGAAATACATCGGTGAAGGGGGCAACCTCAGTGGCAGCTGAGGTTGAGGCTTAGCAACATGGAGAGAACCTATGAGAAGCTATTGGTGAAAGTGCAGCCTCGCCGTAGTGGAAGACCCGGCATACTGGAGATGCCAGGACCATGGGATGACCACCAAACCCAGCAGCAGTGGTGGAGTGCAGTCAGCCAGAGCCTAAAGTGCTACAGAAGGCAGAACTGGACAAGTGACCCAAGTCCAGAAGATATGTGGATCCCAGACATTAGAACAAGAAGCTGTGAAGTTGAAGTTGCCTTGGATATCCAAGATGTTTGAGATGCCAGAGCAGTGGGCTGTCTGCTGAGGAAAGCTGCTGACAGGGAGTGGATCCAGCCCAGGAGAAAGACGTATGTTGCAGTCAACAAAGATGAAAGGAATTGGTGATCTCAAGAGCCCTTTGATATGAGATATGGAGATGCAGAGTTGGGAGTTTGCCCAGCTGATTCTGTCTTGCTTTGGTCCAGTATCTCCTCACTGTGCTCGTTCCCCTATGTTTTGGAACTGTAATGTATATTCTGTACTATATGTTGGAAGTATGTGATCTGCTTTTTGATTTTGATTTCATAGGGGTTATAATTAAGTAATTGCATAAATCTCAGAAGAGATGCTGAACTTTTAAAACCTTGCTGAGATTGTGACTATGAGGACTTCTGAAGTGAGACTAAATGCACTGTGCATTATTTTATGACTACAGGCCTTTGAGAGCCAGAGAGTGCAATGTGGTGGTTTGAATAGGTCTGGCCCCTATAGACTCATGTGTTTGAATGCTTGGTTCATGGGAAGTGTGGGCTTGTTGGAGGAAGTGTCACACTGAAGGTGAGCTTTGAGGTCTCCTAGTGCTCAAGCTCTGCCCAGTGTAGAATAGTCTCCTGGCTGTCTTCAGATCAAGATGTGGAACTCTCAGCTCCTTCTCTATCACATCTGCCTGCATGCTGCCATGCTTCCAACTATGGTGATAATGGACTGAACCTCTGAAACTGTAAGCCAGGCCCAACTGTTGTCCTTTATAAGAGTTGCCTTGGTCATGGTCTCTTCACAACAATAAAACTCTGACTAAGACAATAACCAAAGTGAACCAGTAGCCTTGGCCTGGGGCTTCTAAGAAAACTTTAAAAATGATAGGCCAAAGCAATGAACACAGCATCAAAATCTGTCTCAGGCTGAAATGCCAAGGTGTGAGATATGATAGGTGTGTGACTTGGCTGTTTGAGACAGGCAGAATCCTGAGTATGGGTGGATCTGCCATATGTATGAGTGGTGTAACTTCCCTACACCATACCCATTTGCCAATATCTGCTACGTGAAACTCTTAGAAATACTACCCATGGAAAACAGTCCTAAGCCCTACCCAGGGGCAGGTTCATAATCTCAGCTTCTCAGAAGCATATGCAGTGTGAACACAGAAATGTCAAGGCCATCTGGACAGCACAGTGGTAAGACAATTGCCTCAGATAACAGAGAGTTAGAGATACAGCTCAGTGTAGAGTACCTACCTAGCATGTCCATAGCCCTTGGTTCAATTCCCCATGCCACAGGGAAAAGATTATCCCACTATTGGGACTGTAAGAAAACTAGAACTTGTTTTCTTTTTTCTTTTTGAGACAGGGTTTTTCTGTGTAGCCCGGCTGTCCTGGAACTCACTCTGTAGACCAGGCTGGCCTCGAACTCAGAAATCCGCCTGCCTCTGCCTCCCAAGTGCTGGGATTAAAGGCGTGCGCCACCACCGCCTGGCTAGAACTTGTTTTCTTATGGTGATGAATTACCATTTCTTGAAAGGCAAGTCTCCAAAGAGTCTCCAGAGACTGGTTTCTTCAACGATGGTTCTCTATCTCGAGAAGGGACAATGGTTAAGATTTATTTATTATGATATACAGTGGTTTGCCTGGATGTATTTCTGGAGGCCAAAAGAGGGCACTTGAGGGTTGTGAGCCATCATGTGGGCGCTAGGAATTGAACTCAGGACCTCTGGAAGAATGTACAGTGCTCTTAACCTCTGAGCCATCTCTCCAGCCTAAGAAGGGACAATGTTATTTATCCCCAAAGGGTGATGTAGTAATATCAGGTACGTTTCAGGTTGCCAAGGGAGGGAAGCTGCTACTGGCATCTTGTGGATAAAGGACAGAGATGCTTAAACATCTACACTGCACAGGACAGGTTCCTACAGCAAGTCACCCAGCAATGTGTGCAAACCAAGAAACCCTGAATTGCAGTAGACTGCAAACACAAATGACATCTGCATTGCTTGGACCAGTGTGTTTTCTAGTTAAGCCTGTATCCAACTGTGTGCTTTTGGTCCTCAAAATTATCCAAAGCCAATATTCACAAACATTTTCAAAGATTTATAAACCCAAACCAGTAATAAAAACAAAAACTCATAGCAACTGTTAGCAAGGCTCACACCTATTGGTAGCATCTTCGTCTTTGCGTGTGTTCATGTGTTTGTGTGCTGGGGATTACTGGCACCCATCAATTGCCTGATGTAGGTTCTGGGATCTGAGCTTGGTCCTTTACAGACCATCAGGAGCTCTTTCCTGCCCAGATACCTCTCTCCACCCTCATGCTTAAAATCTATACTGAGAATATTTTCTAATAAGCTCCAACTCTATTTTCAAAAATAATAGCAAGTTTATGAAGCCACTATAAAATTGCCTCTACAGCTGACTCAAGTCACCCTTAAAGGACAACAGATTTCCTGGTGCAGGAGAATGTCAAGTTTGGGATTCAGGAAGCCCCTTTCCTATCTACAAGCTCAGAGCTGCAAGTAGCATTGTGAACAAAGTACATGAGGGCCCAAAGAAGGGGCAAGCAAGACAGAAACCCGAAAACTCTTTCCTGATTAGCTATAATATGCTGGCAAAGTGTCACATTTTGGTATTTTAAGAAAATTTATCTACAGAATCCATCACAAAGCCAGAAGTCAACCAAGGTCTACTCTTTGGCTGTGAAATTACCACTGGCCCACAGACCAAAGATACATAATATCAATCTCAAGAGGGTCTGCTGCCTCTTTTTCCCAGACTTTGCTCCTCACCGCACTTTCTCCCTCAGAGAACAGGCAAGGGTCCGTGACTTACAATTCTGTCTGGCCCATAGATCTTTTCCAGTTGTTCAGCAACTTCTCTTGTCCCATCTGGGCTTCCATCATCTATGATTATAATTTCATAGTTGATTGCACTAAAATAAAATTTAAGTTTATATTAATGTTGGATGATAATATCTAAATTTTAAAGGAACTTAAAAGTTAGAGCCAGATGTGTTAGGATGTTCAAAGCTACTCTATATAGCTATAATGACTTCACAGACAGACTTCCATTCCAGAGATCTTATCGCAAAATAAACAAAGCAAAAAAAAAAAAAAAAACTTTAAATGGCATTAGCAAATTTAAATAATCTAGAATTTATCTGACTTAATTTCACTCTTAAAATTGCTTCCCATTATATTCACACGATAGTTTCCACTCTAAAAAAAATCCCCCCCTCTCCACACACACACACACACACACAAAATCATAATGCCCCACCCCCTTATTAAAAGACAATAAAGGGGAAGGAAAAGGAAGCAACACCTAATGTGAAACCCAGGAAACTAGTGTTAAAGGTTAGGCTATTAAAAGTGGTAAAAGTTAGCCCCAGCAAACTTGGCAGGAAAGAAACAAACCCCGGCCCGTTCTTCAAGAAGAGCTATTAAGGGGGACTGTGGAGTTGGTCAGTGGTTAACAGCGCCTGATATGCAAGCAAGGAAGTGCATGGATACCCAGGAACCAAAAGAACAGGTATGACTAGGCATTCTTGTAACTCCAGTACCGGGGGTGGGTGGTGGGGGTTTGAAACCCCTAAAATAACAGAAGCTCAAGAACCCACCAGCCTAAGGGGAAGATCTAAGCTGAGAGAGAGCCTGTTTCAAACAATTCAAAGTGGAGAGTGAACAAGGAAGGCATCGGATGTTCTCAGCCAGCCTGCTCCTGCATGCACCTTGCCCCCACAACATACACAACAGAGTAGGAACAGTGACCAGCTTCCCTCTGGTCCTGTAACTCTAGGATAGGTATTTAATTTGGCCAGACACAAATTATGTGGATTCTGAAAAAGATAATTCCATTTTGAATGGAGAACACCCACTGCAGGACACTGGTAGAGTTCCATCCTCCAGTCCCCAAAATTACTCAATAAAAAGACAGCCCAGAACTTCGAGGCTGAGGGTGGAAGCTGGGGTGTTCCAGACCAGCTTGGTTACACAGGATGAGGGAGCAGGGAAGCAGAGTGGCCAGGTTAGGTGTGGGGGTGTTGGGCTCATAAATTAAACAGAGCAGACAACAGCAGTGTACAAAGCTGGAGCTCATTAAAACATTTGGAAAAAATCTGGCAGAGCCAGAGAAAGCCTGGGCTGGAGAGATGGTTAAGAGCACTTGACTGATCTTCTAGAGGTCCTGAGTTCAATTCCTAGCAACCACATGGTGGCTCACAACCATCTGTAATGGGATCTGGTGCCTTCTTCTGGTGTGCGTGAAGAGAACTACAGTGTACTCACATACATAAATCTTTAAAAAAAAAAAAAAGATAAAACCTAATGAAAAAAGATATGCACTACACACAGAGCCACTATATATAAACTAATTTCTATTCAGATGCAACCAAAACAGCAATCCTAAACCGGGTGGTGGTGCATGCTTTTAATCTCAGCTCTTGGGAAGCAGAGACGGGGGAATCTGAATTTCATGCCAGTCAGGGCCACATAGTTTTGACCTTGTCTCAACCAATCAAACCAGGCAGTCTAAGGCTTTTACCAATCAGTATGGTGAGGTTGTGCTTTCTAGAAAGAGAAACTATGCATCAAGTATTTTGTTTTTCTGAGACAGAGGCTGCTAATGTAGCCCTGCTGGCCTCGAACTTGCAATGCAAGTCTGCAAATGCTTCCCTTGCACTACAGAGCTTGGTATCAAGTACTTTTCCTAGCTGCTAATAATATGAGCACAGCATCCTCATTGCCATTTGAAAAGCAAAAGCCAACGAACAAACAAAAAGCTCTGAAAACACTGTGGTCTCTGACGCACCGCTAAATAAACAGCGCGCTGGGACAGCATCCTACTCTAGCAAAATCACCTTTCTGTATGTTGACAGGAAAAGACCGCCCAAGATTATCACAACATGACGCTCATCTGGCCATAAACCATTAAGTCCCTACTGCTATCAGGCATTTTATTTACTGTTTAGTTCAGAGACTTTTTTTTAATGCGTAACACTTCCACTATCAAAATTCCCGTTCCTAAGGGCTGGGGCTCTGCCCAGCAATTCGAAAGGCCCCGTGTTTTTCAAAAACAGCAAACAAACAAGACCCGGTTCCCAATCAAACTCGGCGAGGATGCTCGCTCTCTGCCAGCTCATCAGCCGTTCTCTGACAGCGCAAACAACAAGCTTACGTAAGCGCTCGGCCCCGAGGCGACGGTGAGAACGCTGGCTCGGGACTCCCGGCTCTGGCGGCAGATCCTGACCGCCCGGAGAGGGGTGAGGTCAGGCTCTCAGCCTCGTCCCGAAGTAGAAGTGAAGTCAGCCCTTTCAAGAGAAAGGCCGGGGCCGGAGACCAGAGCGATCTGTCATTAGATAAACACAGGACTCGCTAGAGACCTGAGCAGGAATGAGAGCCCGGGGGACAGACGCGGCGCTCTGCGCCTCGCTTTTCCCCGCTGTGAAAAGCCTCGAGCAGGCTCGGGAGGGAGCCGAGGCCAGACCTCCGAGGGTCTCCTCGCGCAGCCAACCGCCGACGTGCAGCCCGCGGCTGGCTCCCAGCACCCACCCGCGCGACAAGTTCCTTCTACCTCTCGGAGAAGCTCTTCACCAGCAGCCACACGATGAGCGGCAGGTTCTCCCGTTCGTTGTAGGTGGGCAAAAGCACCGAATACTTGTCCTGGCGTGAGGAGCGGCCCTGCGGCGGCCGCTGAGACGCAGCAAGACTGCGACTCGCCCCCGTGGAAGCCATGACGGATCTGCGTGAGGGGCCGGAAGCGGACTTACGTCATCTGACGCGGAGCGTACCAAATCCCGGCGCATAAGGGCGACTGGGCTCGCCTACGTCTCAGTGTGGTTCCCGGGAAACACTCAGATAGCGTGACTGCTTCCCGTCGATGGTGAAGGCTTCCCCAGGCAACACTCATTCGCTTCACTTTCCAGCTCTAGGAAGCGTTTTAGTTCTCCAGTCTCTTAAGAGATGGGCAACCGGAAACGGAAGTCACTTCTCACATATTTCCGGAAGAGGCTGTCATGGCTGCCCAGGAGGACGTACTAGCTTTGCAGGATGAAATTGCTCGGCGTGAGGAAGAGCTAGCTTCGCTGAAGCGGAGGCTGGCCGCAGCTCTAGCAGCCGAGCCGGAGCCTGAGCATCCGCTCCCGGTATTGCCGTTGCCGCCCAGGGCCGCGCTGTCGCGGGACGAGATCCTACGCTACAGCCGTCAGCTGCTGTTGCCGGAGCTGGGCGTGCGCGGTCAGCTGCGCCTGGCCGCCGCTTCGGTGCTGGTGGTGGGCTGCGGCGGGCTGGGCTGCCCGCTGGCTCAGTACCTGGCGGCGGCCGGCGTGGGCAGGCTGGGTCTGGTGGACCACGACGTGGTGGAGACGAGCAATCTAGCCCGCCAGGTGCTGCACGGGGAGGCGCAGGCCGGCCATAGCAAGGCTTGGTCGGCGGCCGCGGCGCTGCGCCGCCTCAACTCGGCGGTGGAGTATGTGCCGTACGCGCGCGCGCTCAGCGAGGCCTGGGCGCTCGACCTGGTCCGGGGCTACGACGTAGTGGCCGACTGCTCCGACAACGTGCCCACGCGCTACCTGGTGAACGACGCATGCGTGCTGGCCGGCCGGCCGCTGGTGTCCGCCAGCGCGCTGCGCTTCGAGGGCCAGATGACCGTCTACCACTACGACGGCGGGCCCTGCTACCGCTGCGTGTTCCCGTGGCCGCCCCCGGCCGAGACGGTGACCAACTGCTCCGACGGCGGCGTGCTCGGAGTGGTGCCCGGCGTCCTAGGCTGCGTACAGGCGCTCGAGGTGCTCAAGATCGCCGCCGGCCTCGGGACCTCCTACAGCGGCAGCTTGCTGCTCTTCGACGGTCTCGGGGCCACTTCCGCAGGATCCGGCTGCGGCGCCGCCGGCCCGACTGCGTCGTGTGCGGTCAGCAGCCCACCGTGACCCGCCTGCAGAACTATGAAGCCTTCTGCGGCTCCTCGGCCACCGACAAGTGTCGTGCCTTGAAACTCTTGAGCCCCGAGGAGCGGATTTCTGTGACCGACTATAAGCGGCTTCTGGATTCCGGGGCGCCCACGTATTGCTGGACGTCCGGCCTCAAGTAGAGGTGGACATTTGTCGTCTGCAGCACTCTCTGCACATCCCTTTGAATCAGTTGGAACACAGGGATGCAGACAGCCTGGAACTCTTAGGGGCTGCCCTCCGGGAAGGGAGGCAAGATTCACAGGAAGGGGCTGCTCTCTCGGTGTATGTGATTTGCAAACTGGGGAACGACTCCCAGAAAGCCGTGAGGGTCCTGCAGTCCTTAACCGCAGTGCCAGAGTTAGACTCTTTAACTGTTCAGGATATTGTGGGGGGACTCATGGCCTGGGCTGCCAAAATTGATAGGACATTTCCACAGTACTGAGGGGACAGCATGTGATTCCAGTGGATGACGGTTGTGATACCTGAAGGATCTATTCAAGCCTTTTCAGTAATGTAGGGAAGAGCCTGGATTCACAGTCTCTGAATAAACTTTTTTTTTTCAAGGAGCTTTTTGAGAAAACAGGATACCATTGTCTCGGATTGCTGCCTTTGTTTTGGGCCCTTTGCAGTACCTTCAACATGTGACATAGAATATGACAGGATTTTTGTTTTCCACCTGTTCCGTACAAAATGTTCTCTGGGCCATGCATCTTATACTTGGAATTAAGATGCAGCTTTTACTACATCTTAATCTAACAGAATTAATCCCTTACATTCAGCCCAGTTTTAAATTAAAGTGTTCTTTGGGAGTTGCAGAGATGGCTTAACACAAGCTGCCCTACCCGGGAACCCTCGTTTGACACCCAGCACTCATGTGTTGGCTCTGTAACTCCAGTTCCACGAGATCATATGCTGTCTCCTCACCTCCTCCAGCTCCAGGCAGGGTCTTGGTGCACAGACATACATACAGTCAAAACACAAAGTTTTAAAATCTAAGAAAAAAGTTTAAAAAAATAAAGATACTATTTGAGTCTTAATTCTACTTCAAATGATAGGCTATACCCCTTAAAAATACTTAACATGTGTAGTGTTTTCGTTATCTGGGAATTGATCTCTGTGGAACCTCGTGTGAGTTCAGAGTGCAGTCTTGACAGCTTAGCAGAATAAAGGGAGCTGCTGTGTCCATCGGCTTCCCTAAGGTGTTGCTAGCTTGTGTTCAGCCTCAGTGTCTGCCTTAGGCAATACCAGCGGTTCTCAACCCTTGGTTGAGATCCTTTAGGGGGTCAGAAAATTGGAAAACAGATATTTAAATTATAATAACAGTAGCTAAATCACAGTTATGAAGTAGCTATCAAAATAACTTTTATGGTTGGGGGTCACCGTAATATGAAGAACTGTATTAAAGGGTTGCAGCTTTAGGAAGGCTGAGAACCACTGGCCTATACTGTGGCGTATAACACGTGACATTAGTTTACCTGTTTGTTGTGGTCCTGCTTTGGAATCTTCTAGTCCTAAGTTCTAGCCTTTTGCTCCTATCCCTTTGTCTTTCTCTTTGGTTCAATGTACTTTATTCCAGTGGTTTTTTATGTAGGTATTTTTATGTTTATTTGCATAGTAAACAGTTTGGCCAGGCCTATTTTGAAGGTCTGTCTTCCCAGCTATTGGAGACAGGCATGAGGATCTCAAGTTTAGGTCTGTGTGAGCTATAGAGTGAGTCCAAGGTCAGCCTGGCCAACTGATTGAGACCTGTATTCAAATATAAAGTAAGAAGGGAGCTGGGAGTGTAGGACAGTGGTAGAGCGGTTGCCTAGCAGCAGAAGGGCTTGGGCTTCGTCTCCAGTACCAGAAAACTGTTTGATGAACAGGCAGGCAAACCACCCTTCCTGTGTGACTGCCAAAGAGGTGTTGGGAATTGAAGCTGATTCCCCTGAAAGAGCAGCTAGTGCTAAGCAGCTAGTGCTAAGCCATCTCTCGGGGCCCAGGCTTCTGAAGAGAAGCAAAGACCATGGAAGTAACCCAAGTAGCCTTAAGGATAAAAACATTGTAGTTAGACAAAGCCCTCTGCAGACCAGTCACCAGTTTGTAAGCATTGACTGTGTGTGTGTGTGTGTGTGTGTGTGTGTGTGTGTATATCTTAGACTCAAAGCTAGGCCAGACATTACTTTCATCTGTGAGACACTTAGACTCACTGAGCAGGTGCACTGACCAGCACGGTGGGCTGACTCCTCAGGGCTCTGGAGCAGGGATGCCGTGACTACTCCCAGGTACCGTGCACCTGCATGTCCTTTCTAGCCCTGTACTTACTTTTGAGACAGGGTCTTATGTGCAGTCCAGGCCAGCTTTGAAATTCAGTGACAGTCATGTTCCTCCATGTCAGACTCCATGTCATGCTATTCTGATGAAGTGGTGATTGCAAGTAGTTTCTTTTTTGAAAGCAGTGTCAGAAACTGCCTGATAGATCAGTCAGAATGAAGGTGAATGAACAGGACAGGAGGGTCACAAAGGTCATCTGGAAGTTTGCACTTGTACTTCAGGTTGAATTCACAAATTAATTTCCTGCAGCAGCAGGAAAGAAGTGCCAGATGGGTTAGGTTTAAAAACGGCTGGAAATCAGGGTCTGGAGAGACGGTTCAGCAAAGGACCCAGGTTCAGTTCCCAGCACCCACATGGTGGCTTCGTACTGTCTTAACTCCAGTTCCAGGGATCCAATACTTTTCTTCTGGCTTTCGTGACTACTGCACAAATGTGGTGTATGGACATGTATCTAGGCATACACATACATATAAAATAAAAAATAAAAACAAAACACTTAAAAAATAAAAAGAGGAAGATGGTGTCTTTTCATTGTAGTTGGAACCTGAATGCTGGCAGTCTGTAACAGAAAAGATCTTTTTAAGGATGGACAAGTGCTGATGTGGACACAGGCATACACATGGTGGGGCGTGGACACAGGCATACACATGGTGGGGTGTGGACACAAGCATAGACATGACAGGTTGCTTCTGTAGTATGTTTTTCCATTCTAGAGACAATCCAACAAACATCACACTGAAGTGTGTACAGAAAAGCACAGCAGTCGCAAGTGCTTGTGAGGTCACACACACACACAACATACACACACACACACACACTGGGTATTGAGCCCAGGGCTTTATGCATTGAGTCAAGCACTCTTCCACTGAGCCCCCCTTTAAAATTGTGTCATTTTGAGCTGGTGGTGGGGCACACCTTTAATCCTAGCACTAGGGAGGCAGAGGCAGGTGAATGTTAATTGGAAGCCATCCTGGTCTACAGAAAGTTCCAGGAAAACCAGGGCTATACAGAGAAACCTTATCTTGAAAAATGGAAAAAGAAAAAAAAAAGTCATTTTGAGTTACCCAAGCTTTTCACAAATTGTACACATTTGTCACCAGCTCCCTTTCAGACAAAAATACTGCCAGGGATTCAGGAGTCCCCACCCTCAAGCCTCCCCCTTCCCCAAGAAAGATGCATAGGTTGTAAACATGTCAGGAGTCCAGACTGGTCTCAGTGTAACTCTGGCTGGCACGGAACTTTACATATAGACCAGACTGGCCGTGAGCTCACAGAGATCTGCCTGCCTTTACCTCCCAGTGCTGGGATGAAAGGGATGTCACCATGTCCAGCTAACAGACTCCTCAGTGAACCTTGTTTCCCAAGATGAAGCCACACTTCACCAAGATGCATCAGACCCTTAAAACTTACCCTGATTGTTGGGTCCTCACTTTAAGAGCCCTATATCAATGGCTTTTTTTTGGTGCCCTGTGTTGTCCATCGCTCATGACACCTTGTGATTACCACCCCACCCCTGGGATTTACAGATGGACAAACACCCTGATGAGTCAGGGTTAATGTGCAACAAACTGGACAGAAATCAGCTCACTCTGCCAACCAGGACATCTGGGGGCTGCCACTCATGCCACTCAATCTAGCTGCCATGGCATAAGGCAGGCCACACAAGAGGCCCACAGACCTCTCATCCACTCACAAGAATGTTCTTCGGTAGAATGTTTGTAAAACCTGGGCACACTGAACCCACAGGTATAGCTGCATATAACAGAGTCTCTGGTTATTCTTCCTCAGTAGACACAGCTCAGGGCCTTGATGCACCTTCTCTGAAGGTTTCCACCACCTTCTATTCCCCAGTAACAGGACACAGAAGCTATTAAGGTGGACACACTTCATGCTCTCCCAGAACCCCAAGCACTTCAGAAGAGACAGTCCTTGAAACACAAGTGCAGGATGGAAACCTGAAATGGAAACTTTTAGTTTCTTTAGAAAGCTAATTATGTCAAATGTTTTGCTGGGGCATACAGGTGAAAGGATGTTTGGATATAGCAGACACATGAAAGGATCCTTAATGAAGGAGTACAAATATGACCCCACAGACAGTGGGAGACGAGGACTGAGTATTGATTTGGTTTGCTCCGCCTTGCTATGGTTCGCTAACAACACGCATGTATTGGTTCGTCTTACATAGCGTTGTTGAGCTCAACTTGTGGTAATGCTGTCATTAAGAGAAACTCTCCCAAGAACTGCTCGTGAGGTTTCTGCGGTGGCTTGCCATTCAGCAGCCTGTCCTTAGCTCGGTTGATGAGCCTGGTGGTTCCTTCAGGATTGAACTACAGCTGCTGGTTTGTGTGTGGTGTCTGCTTCCTGAAAGGACTGGACAGTAGCTGCTGGTTAGTGCCTGGTGTCTGCCTGCCTAGAGGACTGGTCTGCAGCTGCTGAGTCGTATTTGGTGTTTGCTATGGGACTGAACTGCTGAAAAGAAGATCGAGCTCACCCCCCAAAGAACTGTTGCTAAACAAGTCCATTTCCCCATATCCTAATAACTTTTCTCTTCCACTGCCTCTGCTGGGTGGTGGGCTAGAGGAGGGGTTGAACTCTTATTAAAAGTAGGTTGCAAAAACTTTCTGCCTACAGAAACCAGCAGTACAACTGTAGGTCCCTGCTCAAACACTGAAGAATTTCCAGCTAATAAATGACATCAAAGATGTTCAGCTTAGCTCCTTGTCACTAAGCCTGACAAACTGAGTTCAGTGTGGGGTTCAGTAACCTCAAACTTGCACCAAAGATGTGAACTATTTCATGATGGCGTGGTCACGTGTTCAAGCCAGCCCTTGTGTGCACAGCACCTGTGACTTCACAAAAGTGTACAGTGCAAACTGCACACTGTAGACGAGATGATCGCAGGTGGGGGGAGGGTATCCACTGGCGTTGAGTGGGGAGAGGGGAAGGGTTCTGTTGACGACACCCCACACTGCACAATATTTACTGCGATCAACTGGCTTCAAACTCACAGAGACCCCCTGGCTTTGCTTTCCAAGCGCTGGGATTAAAGGCCTGTACCACCACTCTGGGCTTATTTGTGTAGTGTATGGGCATCTGTGCACATTGTGCGCATGTGCGTTCTCTTCAAGTGTGCAGCTCACTGGCTCAGCTGTATTGATTGAATTCTAGGTATCTTCCTGTCTCTGCCTTCTCAGCTTTGGGGTTATAAAGAAATGCTGCAATGTCAGCTTTTTAGAAGGGAGCTGGAGATCTGAACTCCTGTCCTCTTGCTTGTGTGGCAGTCACTTTATCCCCTGAGCCACTTCCCTTGACCCTTGCTTTTGGCTTTTTGAAACGGTGTGGCACTACATAGCTCAGGCTGGTCTGGAATTCACAATGAAACCCAGACTGGCCTCAAACTTGCGAACTCCCTGCTGCCTCAGGCTCCTCAGCACTGGGGTTAACAGGTTGTGCCCACCTCGTTTGACCTTGCTGCTGCCGCCTGTAGCTCCTGAAGTGACTCCCTCAGCCCTGGGCTCGAGACACACGTGCTCATCCAATTAAGACAACGGCTGCTCAATTTTCCGTTTTGAAACTTAATTGTTGTCTATTATTTTTCCCAACTCGGCTTGCGTTGAGCTTTGCTGTTGCTAATTTGAGGTTTCCGGTAGGAAAAGCCAACAGTAGATTCAGGTTCCAATAGGAAGTCTTTATTATAGTCCCTGAGTCCAGTTAATGTCCAAAGGTTGCCTTGTAGCAGAAAGTGCAAGTGTATTGAAGTCCTAAAGGAGAAAAGGCTAAGCTCAAACGCCCTTGACCCCGTGAGTTCTAAGATAAATGCAACCAGACTTCAGATTTATCTTCCCTGATTGATTATTCTCTTCAGTCTCAGCTGTGTGAGGTCATGGTGCCAGCCAGAGGAAGAAATCTCAGACGCAGCCCAGGCTGGCTCCCCTGAACAACAGCATCAGCATCCTAGAGCCCCTGGGCCTCTAAAGGGTGAATGGATGGAAACAGAAGGATGAGTTATGCCGGCTCCCTGCCCATGACGCTATCCAAGGGAGCCTCCTCCAGCTTTGAGCAGGAGCCCAAGCAAAACCATGCACCCACAACCTGCTCTTTGCAGAACCTAGACCTGAGGTCAGCTTTGTAAAGAAAACAGCAGAAATCTAGGTATGGGGCCCACACCTATGACCCACAAAGGCCGGGGGGGTGACTGCAAGTCTCAGGCCAGCCTGGGATAAATCGTTAAACTGTTTCAAAAACCCTAAACATGGAGCTTCGGAGATAGCTTGGTTGGTGAGGTGCTTGTCTGGTACAAGGACCTGAGTCAATTCCCAGAATGAAACTAAAGAAGAAAGCCAGATGTGATGGTGTGTGTTTGGGATCCAGGTGTAAGGGGATGAATCCCTCAGACTCACTGACCAACTGACCTAGTCTACTTGGCAAAATCCAGGCTGGTCAAAGCCTCTGTGTCATAGACAGTAAAAATGGGGCGGGAGAGATGGCTCAGCGGGTAAGAGCACCAACTACTCTTCCAGAGCTCCTGAGTTCAGTTCCCAGCAACCACTTGGTGGCTCACAAACATCTGTAATGGGATCCGATGCCCTCTTCTGATGTTTCTGAAGAGAGCGACAGTGTACACATATTTGTAAAATAAATAAATAAATCTTTTTTTTTTTTAAACAAAAACAATGACAAAATGTGGATGGCTCTTGAGAAATGACCCTTGGGGTTGTCCTCTGGCTTGCACATACGCACACGCACACACTGATACACATACTCACAAACATGAGAATACACAAAATAGTAATGAAAGGAAAGAGCCCTGTCCCCAGCTTTGCCAGGAAGCAGGCAGCCCATGTCCAGTATTCATGCATAAAATGATACATTGAACATCTAAGTCCTGTAGGAACACAGCCAAGCTTTTGGGCTTTTAAGACGTAGGGTCTCCACTGTGACTGCTCACCTGGGCTCTTGCTGTGTGACAGTGATTATAGAAAATCCCCAGCTGAAGGGCACAGCTGGGTGACAAATTAAAGATGGAGGGGGTGTGGTAACAGTTCCCACCAGAAGACTGCATCTGGCCGTGGACGTTCATTTTTGTTCTAGGAGAAATAAAAATCTATATATTCATGTATCCCTTCCTCAGAAAGCAGGGGCTTAGAAGTTTCCATTTGGGGCAAAGCTTCAAAATATGGAGGCATGGGGGTGCACACCTTTAATCCCAGCAATCAAAAGGCAGAAGTAGATGGAACTTTGAAATTGAGGCCAGCCTGGTCTACATAGTGAGTTCCGGGACAGTCAGGGCTATGTGGAGAAAAGGTGGTGTGTGTGTGGTGTGTGTGTGTGTTTAAAATGTTGAAAGCCAGCTTCGACACCACAGGGTAAACTAAGGAGGGCTGAGTGTTTGATTGGTCACTCAGCAGACTTCTCTGAGGGAATAAAGCTTGTTTCACTGGGGCCAGCATTCCCTGTGACCCTCTAGAAACTCTCTGAACTCTTTAAATTCTTTAGGGACCTGTGAGAAGAAGAGAAAAAAGGGGGAGAATTTCTCTCTCTCTCTCTCTCTCTCTCTCTCTCTCTCTCTCCTTTATCTCCTTCTCTCTCTCTCTCTCTCTCTCTCTCTCTCTCTCTCTCTCTCTCTCACACACACACACACACACACACACACACACGGTGGATGAAGCAAGACAAACCCCAACAAGTTCACATACATACATTCATATTTACACATTGGTGGAGGGAGCAAACCTCCAACCATTTTACATACATACACATACATTTTGTGAATGGAGGGAGCAAAGCTCCAGTTAGCAGGTTCCAACAATATACATTCATATACATACACTAATATATGTGGTGGATGGAGCAAACTCCAAGGAGTTGATTGGACAACTTTATTTTTTTTTTCTCTTAGCCTTTTTATATCATCTAAGACAAAGTTCTCTATGTAAGAAAAACGATTACTGAACAGCCACAAGTTACATGTTCTCTAAAAACAATCACCACAAACACATATTCTTCAAAAGCAGATTAAAATCATTAAACAAAAAGAAATTACAATTGATTATCGATGGTGTATTCTTTAAAACTCACACCTAACTAAACATTTCCCATCTGTTTTTCTCTCCACAAGGTTGCTGGAACCCCAAAGCCATAATTCTTTTGTCATTAATGAACAAAGCTTAAGCAAGCCCAGTCTATAGTAACAAGGTTTTTCCTGTGCTTAGATGGCAAAAATTTGTATTTACCAAGAAACAGATCATCATGTCTTATGTCTTATTTTGGAAATCTCCTTCAGCTAAACTGGCTAATCATCTATTTTACATATTTATTATTTGTATTTATTATTATATGTATTGCATGTATTATTATTATTTATTATTTATTATTTATTTATTATCTTTTAAAAGGTTTATTTATTTTATGTATATGAGTACACTGTCGCTGTCTTCAGACACACCAGAAGAGGGCAGAAGATCTTATTACAGATGGTTGTGAGCCACCATGTGGTTGCTGGGAATTGAACTCAGGACCTCTGGAAGAGCAGTCAGTGCTTCTAACCACTGAGCCATCTCTCCAGCCCTATTTTATATTCTTTTTTTTTTTTTTTTTTTTTTTTTTTTTATAGCAGAATGTCAGTAGAAGCCATTTTATTGATACATTCCTTTAGCAGAACAGTAGTATTTTGGTTTTGCCTAGGCACATAGTCTATCTAGCCTCAAGTTCTTGGCCACCCAAGCAGTACTGGAAATGGATTCCATCTTATGGTGTGGCCTATTTTATATTCTTATAAAAGAATCCTTTACTCTTTATTCAGAACCCTGTTTTTTCATGGTGCACACTAAAACGTGTGGCCACATCCCTAGACCACAAGGACCAGGAATTCAGACCCAACCTAGAATGAATATTTTCTTTGATTATTAACTTGTCCCAGGCTCATTCTTCTCTTCCGAGTATATTTGCAGACTTGTAATGGTGAAACTTCAGTGCCCTCCTTTCCTCACCATACAGCCCTCCCTGTTCTACAAGGGAGAGGACATATTCTATTCTTGACGCTAAATTTATTATATCTTTCTGGCAACACAAGTTAATCCATCTCCTTAGACTTTTCATCAACTACGCTAACTTCCTAAAACTACTTAAATCCAATCAGGAATTCCACAAAATCATTAATTTATCTAAACAGCATTGTCTCATGAAAGTTCATCTTCACATTGCTCTGCAGGAAAATAACTTAACAAAGTGGGGCTGTCACCCAGGAAGCAATCACAGCAGGCTCTAGGCAGTGAGGGTCTCCCCACGTCCAATCACACCATGCCAGGTATATGAGGAAGACAGCAATGACAAACATGAGAAGGCATGACAGTGACTAGAAGGAACCCTGGGACAGTGGGGATCAGAAGAGAGCATCAAGTTCCCTGGAACTGGAGTTACTGACTGTTGTGAGACATTGCTTTAATGACTGAGCTCTCTCCAGCACCCTGAAGGGTTTATTTTGACTGACAGTTCAGAGGGGTGGTGGTGGGCCGGGCAGTAGTAGGAGGCATCTGGTTGCATTGCATCTGCTGTCAGGAAGCTGAGAGCCAATAGGAAGTGGGACTGGGGTGTAAGACCCAGGACTGGGGTGTTGAGTCAGCAACTAAGAGTGCTCACAGCCATCGATAACTCCAGTTCCTGGAGCTGCAACATCCTCTTCTACTTCTGAGGGCACCAGACATGCATACATACACAAAGTGTACATATACACACAGTGCACATATACACATAGTGCACATATACACACAGTGCACATATACACATAGTGCACATATACACACAGTGCACATATACACATAGTGTACGTATATACCATACATAGTGTATATATACAAACACTGCACATATGCACATAGTACACATATACATACAGTGCACATATACACACAGTGCACATATATACACAGTGCACATATATACAGTGAACATATACATACAGTGCACATATACACACAGTGTACATATACACACAGTGCACATATATACACAGTGCACATATACACAGTGAACATTACAAACAGAGCACATATACATGTAGTGCACATATATACATAGTGCACATATACACATAGTGCACATATACACATAGTGCACATATATACATAGTGCATATATACAAACTGCACATATGCACATAGTATACCTACATACAATGCACGTATACACAGAGTGCACATATACATATAATGCACATATATACATAGTGCACATATACACAATGTGCACATCTACACGTAGTGCACATATATAGATGGAGGCAAAACACACATGTATATAACATAAAAATAAACTATCGTAAAATGCAACACCACCAATTCAAGGCCCACCCTTGCAAGACAAATCTTCCAGCCAGGCTCCATTTCCTGAAGTTTCTACAAGCTCCAAACAGCGCCCCATCTGGGGACCACATATTGCACTTTCAGGCAATATTGACATTGTCCATTCAAACCACAACACTCCTTGTCACTGCTATGCCTGTGCCTGTCCAGATTTGCAGGTGCATCTGTCCACAGAGCCCAGCGCCATTTAATACATACCAGGTGGGCTCTTGCAGGAACCGTCAGTGGTAGCTGGGTAGGATGGGTTATGCCTGCATAGCCCACCAGTCAGGAGTTAGAGGCAGAATAATTACATATTCTAAGCTACAGAGTGAAACTTGGTCTTCAAAAAGTTAAAAATGGGGGCTAGCTCAAGATGATGGTTCAGCAGTTAAGAGCATTGGCTGTTCTTCCTGAGAACCCAGCACCCCATGGCAGTTTACAACCATATGTGATTCCAGTCGCCTGGGAATTCAATGCCTTCTTCTAGACTTCCTGGAAACCAGACACACATGTATTACCGAGGTATACATGCAGGCAAAATGCCTATAGACTTTAAAAACAAAATTAAAAATAAAGTCAAAGCTAAAGCCATGTTAAGTGAGGATGTGTGGCTGTACCATTCTGTTTAGAGATGCTGTGGCTACATCGTTCTGTTAAGTGGATCTGGTGTGGTCTGTACATCAGTTTCTGTTTAAGTGAGGATTCTGATGTGGTCTGTACATCCGTTCTGTTTAGGTGAGGATTCTGGTGGGGTTTGTACATCAGGTTTTGTTTAACTGAGGATTTTGGTGAGGTCTGTACTCAGTGGATTTGTCTTGTTTGTACTGTTTCATCTCACCCTTTCCCTATTTCCTTTTCATCGGATATACTTATTGAAGGAAATTGCTGCTGGCCCCATGCAGCATTCTATGGTGGTCTTGTTGCTTGTAGTGCCATGGGGTCATGTAGCATGCACCTACACCTTTGGGAGATACATTAATACTGATACATTGATACAGGATTAGATTTGGGCTGGATTTCCGAGCAAACCCTTTGCATCGGTGGCCTGTCCAGCAGGTGGTCCACTGTCCAGGTGTTTCCCTTTATGAAGTGCACATACACTGGTGAGAACCATCCACTTCTACGGCTCATGAGGGTGGCAGTGTGGTGGCCTGGGCTGGGCTTTACTCTCCCACGGACCTGATGGAATGTCAGAAGTGAGGCTCCAATGCTTCAGACTATCTATACCTCTCATTTCCCAAGCTCTAGCTTGAGAAGCACGGGCCAGGAAGAGTTTGTTCTTGTCCTCTTCTTGGCCTTTTAATTAGCCTGTTCCACAGAGTTCTCCTCTCTCTCTCTCTCTCTCTCTCTCTCTCTCTCTCTCTCTTCTCTCTATTTCTCTCTCTCTCTGTCTCTTTCTCTCTCTCTGTCTGTCTCTTCTTAATTAACTTAGAAAAATCTACTGCCTGCCTGTAAATGACTGCATGATATCTAAAATCTCAGGCATAGCTTACGTAATTAGTATATACAAGAGAGGGTCTGGGAATGTAACTCAGTTGGTGAAGTGCTTGCCTACTTAGCAGCACAAGGTCTTGAGTTCCATTCCAGTACCACACAAAGCTAGGCATGGCGGCACAGGAGATAGAGGCTGGAGGGTCAGAAGTTCAGGATTACTCCTGTCTATATCGTAAGTTCAAGGCCATCTTGGATGACCTAAGACCCTGTCTCAAAAAAAAAAAAAATTCCAGAGGACACATGGATGGTAATACCCTTATAAACCTAGGAACCCCCATGGGTTTCAGAAATGTCTTCATTGGTCCCCAAGCCATTAAAAGCACACCATCTCTTTATGAAGTGCACAGACACTGGTGAGAACCGCCCACTTTTGTGGTTCTTTCAAAGTATGAACACAATTTGGGGGGTATCTAATTAGGCAGAGCACACTTGGGGTGGGTGGTAATTAAAGCCAGATTCATTAAATGTTCCTGAAACAGAATTGGTCCGGGAGAGAGGAGCCCCAGTGACATCTGCAACTTGTTACAGACCTTCCCATGTATCCCTCCTTCTAAAGGTGAAGCCTTTCTAGGACCAAAAGACAGTCACTCCTAACGTGACTGTAGACAGGACCCAGACGTGACCCTCATTCAGTACCTTCTTCATCACATTGCAAACATGCCCTGGTGTGTTGCCTGTGCCCTGGACTACTCACCTCCTGACCCTACCTACCTTGGGGGTTGGAGGTGAGGTGGCACAAAGTCAACCACACAGACTCCGGGAGCAGGTGAGAAATGCTGCAGTAAGCTCATCTGAGCACTGCTGCAAGCTCCTCCACCCCACCCCATTGGTCCCGAGAAAGCATCTCTTCTAAACAGCAGTTCCTGATTGGCTGGCATTGTATGGCTGGCAATCCTTGCATCTCTCAATTAGGTCCTCCTCAGGAGATGCTTTCGGCTGCGTGGCCCTGGCATTTACAGAGAACTGGCCATTGCGTTCCTCCTACACTGCTGGAGGCTGAGTCTCTAAGAAGTGAATGCACTGAACCTTCTGGCCTCTCGTCCACCCTAGCTCTCTCCAAGGCCCTTGGTGGGACTCAAATTTTGTTCTCGTAATTTTATAACCCCCACCCCCCTTTTTTTTCCAAGACAGGGTTTCTCTGTGGAACAGCCCTGGCTGTCCTGGAACTCACTCTGTAGTCGAGCTGCCTCGAACTCAGAGATCCACCTGCCTCTGCTTCCCAGTGCTGGGAGTAGTGCCTTGTGCTTTCTTCACAATCTGCGTCTGATCACAGACTCTGTGTGGTGTTTCGTCAAGCTCCTGTTGCCTTGGCTGCCCTGCGACTGTGGACAGATTCCTCCAACTGAAAGCCAGAACAAAGCTTCCTTCTCTAAGTTGCTTGGGTTATTTTATCACAGCTAGAGGACAAAGAATTCATTATGAGAATACTGCTAAAAGATGGCTGCTGTTACCTCAGCTCTCAGGAGGATAGACCTTGTCCTACCTGGGAGATGCTATAGGTGACTGTTGAGGCCCGGAGCTGAGCCAGTAAGAGGAAAACATGGAACTTTAGAATGGCTTCTATGGGAGGCCCAGAACTGGGTAGTTAGAAAAACTTCAGTGGGTTCTGGGTGTGGGGTTGATCCTACTTACCTAGTGGATCTGGGATGTGGGGGTTGACCCTATCTACCTAGTAGATCTGGGGTGTAAGGGTTTACCCTATCAACCTGGTAAATCTGACCTACCCTATCTAGTGGATCTGGGGTATAGAGTTGACCCCACCTACCTAGTGGATCTGGGATGTAGGGTTGACCCCACTTACCTAGTGGGAGCTGACCTACCTACCTACATGGTGGCTCTGGTGTTGGGGCTCATAATAGCTGCCTGGTGATTCTGGAGTGATGGTGACTTTAGGGAGGTGGATAATGGGGACCCTCTCCCCCAAAGATGTAGTTGTTGTGTGGGCTCTAAGTTGGTTTGCATGGGGAAAAGCCAGATCCCAGTGAGTTGAATTCTGTCTGCACAGCCTGGCTAACTGCTCTGAGTCTGCAAGGTCCAAAGATGTCAGAGATGAAAAGGTGTTAAAAATACACATTAAGGGCCAAGGCAGGAGGATCAAGTTCAAAGGCTGCCTGGTCTACCGAGTGGGTTCAAGGCCAGTATGATCAAGTAGTGAGACCCTGCCTCAAAATAAAAATATCTAAAGGGGGCTGGTGAGATGGCTGGTAAAGGTTGTACTGGCTGGTTTCCGTCATCAGAGAGAAAGAACCTCCATTGAGGAAATGTCCCCGTGAGACCAGCTGTAAGGCATTTTTCTCAATTAGTGATTGCTAGGGAAGGGTCCAGTCCAGTGTGGGTGGCTTCATCCCTGGGCTAGTGGTCCTGGGTTCTATAAGAAAGCAGGCTGTGCAAGTCATGGGGAGCAAGCCAGTAAGCAGCATCTCCATGGCCTCTGCATCAGCTCCTGCCTCCGGGTTCCTTCTCTGTGTGAATTCCTGTCCTGGCATCCTTTGATGATGAACACCGATGTGGAACTGTAAGCTGAATAACTTGCCTTTGGTCATGGTGTTCTCCCCACAGCAATAGAAACCCTAACTAAGGCAAGGTGCTTGCTTCCAGACCTGGCCACTTGAGCTCAGTCTCCAGGACACACATGGTGGAAGGAGAGAACTAACTAACTGTAGCTAGCTGTGCTCTGACTTTAACACAGGTGTAGCATGCAGATGCTCACACGAGTGCACACACAGACAGGTGTGGTGGTGCACGCCTTTACTCCCAGTACTCAGGAGGCAGAGGCCTGAGGATCTACATAGGCAGCTGAGCAACACAGTGAGTTCGAGACAACCAGGGCTACATGGTGAGACCCTGTCTAAAACAAACAAACAAAACAAACAAATACCGCCCCCAAAACAATAGCGGGTTTGCTGTGCCTTCTTGTGGTCCCAACATCGGGAGGCCCTGGCTGAGGTAGGAGGGTAGAGGGCTCCAGGCTAGCCTAGGCAGGCCTTACTGAAAAACAAAGAAACAAACAAGCAAGCAGAGAAACAAATGTTGCCCCTTCAATTCTCCAAAGGAAAAAAAAAAAAAAAAAAAAAAACGAGACTACAAATGCTAGACCCACAGATGAAAGACACTGTCTGTGGGAGCAGAGATCCAGCTGCTTCAGACACCCAAACTGGGCCTCAACTCACTTCCATTTTTTTATCCCCAGCCCGTTGGAGCACAATGGATTCCTGCACCCCCAAGCTCCTGGTGATTGCCACTTTAATGCATTGGGTCTTCCCAAGGCTTCTTGCCTGGGTCACTAGGTCTGAGGGGCTCCACCTGCCACTGCCAGTCACTTCATTCACTGTCAAGGAAAACTGGCACTGGAGGGTGACAGCAGCTCTCACATCCCTTGGCACCAGCCTTTCTTGTCATCTTAAGACTGTGCAGACATGGTGCCTGCTGTCTCCAGGAGCAGGGAGGATGGTGGCAAATGCTTTCTTTAGGTGTCAAAACCACTAAGGCACCTCCAGGCAGGGCATGGGACTGGGAAATGTGAGAGACACATGTCTGAGACAGATGCCAAGGGGACAATTCCTGCCCAAGAAGACTGGCAGGTTCAGGGTGGTGTTGGGCCATCTAAGGGACTTTCCCCTTTGTGTCTCCTTCCTCATTTATTGAGGTGGTCTCTGAGGGAGCCAGGCAGGCAGCAGCTGTGACCAGAAGTGTAGGAGTGTCCAGAATCAGGGTAGTGGGTGGAGGGCTGGCAGGGGCCTGCTCGCTGTGTCTTCATCTTATGCCAATATGCCCAGGGGTATACTCCATCCTCTCTCTCTCTCTCTGATTGATTATTTATTTATTTTATGTGTATGAGTACACTGTCACTGTCTTTAGACACACTAGAAGAGGGCATCAGATCCCATTACAGATGGTTGTGAACCACCATGTGGTTGCTGGAATTGAACCCAGGACCTCTGGAAGAGCAGCCAGTGCTCTTAACCACTGAGCCATCTCTCTAGCCCCATACCCCATCATTTCTTAAGCAGTGGCTCAACCCCAGTGCCAGTTTCTGCCCACCCTGCTCATCTTGGCCTGATGCCCTGACTTTCAGGTAGTTCTTTAAATTAAAGATTGTTTTTTGGCTAATGTGCCAAATAATGGGTTTCATTGAGACTTTTTTTTTTTTTTTTTGGACAGGGTCTTATTATAAGTTCCTACCTGGCCTGGAACTTGTTGTCATACTTGGCTAGAAAGGGACACTTGATAACCCTACCCTGAAGTGGGAGAGTGACGGTCAGTAGATGCGGGGGGGTGGGGGGGGGGGGGCGGCTGACTCTCTGCTGTAGAGAGCGGTGGGGCTGACGGCTGATGGCCTGCTATGGTAACAGGTAGGAAAGAGCAAGCAAGGAAAAAGCCAGCAGGGAAGGAGGGGCAGGGTGGGCAGGTTGGTAGTGTCTTTTGTAAGGAGGAAGAAATCTCCTGGCTCGGAGAAGTCTCAGGCCTCTCAGAGCTGGGTAAAGCTTGCACAGGCCCTAGTTTGGGCCGACTTCTAAATGGAGATGGGCTCCTGTTACAAAGGAAGCGAACCGTGGAAGTGGTACGATTGTGAGTGATGGCCAGAACGTCCCCGCCTCCGGAAGGGCACAAAAACAAAGAGAGATGCAGAGAATTGGGTGTAGTGCACACGAGGGAGGTAGAGGTGGGAAGATCGGAAGTCCAAGGTCATCCTCCAATATGTAGGGAGTTTTAGGTCCAACTGGACTACATGAGATGCTCTCTCAGAAACAGAAACAAGCAATAAAACAGCTTCTACTGCTTTTAAAGCGATGTATGGAATTTGGCTATTTACAAGCCCCGGGGGCAGGGAAAGCCAGCCCTATCCCATGCTGTAACTTTAAAAACCACCAGTAGGTGGCAGTGGAGGACAAGGAACGCCCTTATTGCAACGGCTCAGCAGGGGAAGCCTGTGAGCTTCAGACGCATTGGCTGTCCAGTTCCATCAGGATATGAGCACTACAGAGGGAGGAGGAGGAACACGCTAGTCAGTCATGGGTCAAGGAAGACGTCTTACTTTTGTTTCATTGCTGCTACGAACGAAACACCATGACCAAAAAGCAAGTTGGGAGGAAAGGGTTTAGTTGGCTCACACTTCCACATTTATAGTCCATCATTGAAGAATGCCAGGACAGGAACTCAAACAGGGCAGTACCTGGAGGCAGGAGCTGATGGAGAGGCCATGGAGGGGCGCTGCTTACTGGTTTGTTCCTCATGGCTTGCTCAGACTGCTTTCCTATAGAACCCAGGACCACCAATGGAGAAGGCACCACCCACAACGGGCTGGGCCCTCCCCCATTAATCACTAAGAAAATGCACTACAAGCTTGCGTACAGTCCTATCTTTTTGTTTTTGTTTCTTTACAGTCCTGTCTTATGGAGGCATTTTCTTAATTGAGGTTCCCTACCATCAGATGACTCTAGCCTGTGTCAAGTTGACATAAAACTATCCAGCACAGAAGCCCATGATATAGTCACAAGAAAACCCCTCCTTCTTCCTGGGTTATATGAACCAGGGTAGGCATAGGGAGGTGAAGGAGAGAGGAAGCTTTAGATAGGGCTAAGCACCATGGGCTTTCTCCAGGAACCATGCACTTCCCCACTTTGGGGAAGAGGCAGTGTCAGGAGATGGAGGTATTTTTCTACTTTATGGAAGATCACACTTCAAGAAGCTGCAGCAGCCAGGACAGCAGGCAGTGACAGCAATACGGAGCCCAGGGATAGCTGGTGGGACTCAGCTGTACCTGGACCTGTTGCTGGCAGACACTCAATTTTGTTATTGTTCTGGACAGATCTCAGACTGGCCAAGAACTCATTATGTAGCCCAGGCTGGACTCAAACTCTCAGTAATTCTCCTGTCTCAGCTTCATGGGTGCTGGTAATCTAGGCATGTGCCACTATAGTGGGTCAGAAACCTCCTCTCCTTGACTGTCTCTACTCTCTCTCCTTTTGTTTCTCCCCACGCCTTACTTTGCAGTGATCAGCTCTGTTCCCCCTCCCCCCACCACATTCTGGCCATGGCTTTGCAACAGGCTTAAAGCTACAGGCCATGTAATATGGATGAAAACTTCTGAAATCATGAGCCGAGAGAGAACCGTTCTTCCTCCAAGCTTGTCTTCTGAGGTGTTTGGTCTGAGTGTGGGAAGTTGACTTGTTTAGTGAGAACATTGGCCCTGTGTACTTACCGCTTGGTCATAAAGGGCCCTGGGATGTTTGAATGTGACTCACCTCAGTCTCAGCAATGACTTCCAGCCACCTGCCTCCATGCACTCATGTGCTGGCTACAGACCTGTCCCAGGTCTCCTCAGTAAACTAGGGATGGTGACTGTACCTGCAGAGCTAGGTGTAACTAGTCTGCTTTCTGTTGCTGTGAGAAAATTCCCTGAGGCTGGCTCTTATATCTTGAAAAGGAAATTATTTGGCTTGTAGTTTTGTAGCTTCAAGGAAACGGTGTCAACATGGGCTCTGCTCAGGGGAGAGACCCACATGGCTAGGTCACACTTTGGTGGATGACATCATCTGATTATATGTGTAAGAGGGGAAGATCACACGGTGAGGATGGGGGGGTGGGTCAAGCCTCTCTTTATAAGGTTCACCCCCTTTGGATCTAAACGGGGTCTCATGAGAGCTGCTATAGCCCCTGCTAAGGGAAGACCCCGTGACCTACCTTCGCTCTACAAGCTACTGCTTCACAACATGGCGACTCTGAGCACCAAGCTTCCTGTCCATTAGTTCCTTGGAAATAAGTCACATCCAAGCAGCATTCCTTACCCCAAGGGAAGTGACCTTTGAGGATTTTGTAGCTAGAGTATCCTGTTGTGGTTTCTGTTGGGTCTGTAAAGCGGGAGGGGAGGCCGGGAGGCAAAGATGGAGCTAAAGGCTTACTCCTGGCTGCAACTACGCTTTTCTCTACTACAGCTTCTGCCGGGCAAGTGTATGATTCAGTTAACGCCTTCGTTTTGATCTAGAACCGAATCCTTCTAAACATCTGGCCTTTACACTTAGTGCAATGCCAACTCTCTCCACAGAGGGCGATAGAGAGGCATTGTGAGCTCTATTGGGTTTTATGCCTTACCTGCTTTCAGACCACAGCCCCTGGGTATGGTCCGCTGCCACCTCAGGACCTCATCGATTGACTCAGGGCTGGTCACGTGGTTAAGCCGTTCTGGTCAGAGCAAATCTCAGGGCTTCTCTTAGGAGCGATCTTAGTTCTTGTTTTTTCCTGTTACACTTGGTCTTGAGAAGGTGAGCGTCTGGGCTGCGGCAGCCATGCCATCACCACGAAGGAAAGGTTCTTGAGCTATCAGTGATCGGAGTGAGGAACGCAAGAGTGGATGAACACGGTGGGAATTGTAAAATGGCGGGACTCCCCACGGCGTGTGGCAGCCCACTGTGTGAGAGGCTGGGGTGAACTTAAAACTGACTCGTTTTTCAAGTTAGCTCCCTCATCGTGACCTTTCTCCCATAAAGCAGTTTTAGGATACTTGGGAACAGAGTGGTCCTTCCTAAACAGTGGTTCTAGAAAGAGTTTCTACTTCCTCTGACAAACACTTTCCCCGTGAATCTCACTTACTTTCCTTTCACGTCACCACCACTTGATCCTTGGAGAAGAGTCTCCATGTCCCCCCCCTTCCTCCCCCTCCCTCTCCTCTCCTCTCTCTCTTCTCTCTCTCTCTCTCTCTCTCTCTCTCTCTCTCTCTCTCTCTCTCTCTCTCTCTTTTCTCTGTCTCTCTCTCTCATCTTCACCTCTCAGTTGCTGAGAGGACAAGCACACTCTCACCACTACATTGTCTGGGGCTTGAACCTAGAACGTCGTGCATGCTAGGCAAGAGCTCCGTCAACCAAGTGTCTAGCCTGTTATCTCCCTTTTCCATATGAGAAAAAAAACTGCTCAGAGAAGTTAAATAACCAGCTCAAGGCCACCCAGCTCCTGAGGGGCTGAGCTAGGGCCACCCAGCCCTTCATACCACCATGCTTTGCTTCATAGAGGAGAGATGGCCAAGAATCCATGCGGTCGGGGGCGGGGGGTGGGGAAGTCAGAAGAGATCACGGTGGAAGGTGACCGAGGATCCTGGACTCTGTCACCACAGTGGAGGAGGGTTGGGGATGGGAATAGAACATAACCAGGAGGCTGAGTAACAAGGCAAAGCAGTGCGTCTTCTAAGTGCTAATGAAAAGCTCTCAGGTTGCTTTTGCCAAGTCTGCTACTGAGGTGCGAACATGCATTGGCAATTAGCAGCTGAGGTGCCAGCAGATGGAGCATGTGTGAAAGCCTTCGCGGTGCCATGAAAACTCAGCTGAAGCAGACACCGTGCCCCCTCCCGGCCCCCACCCCATTGTTAGGTGACCAGACCTTCCGCTGTGGCTGTCTGCTCCCTGAGCAACAGTTACGGGAGCTGGTGACATCTGCTACCCCTCGGGCATTTCCCCGAGGACCACACCCACTGCCGCTTGCTCTTATTTCCTAGATAAGTCACTGAGTCGGGCATATAGTTTGTTCTTCGAACTGGACGTTCAGCTGGGCACGGTGGCTTCTCCACTGTGATCCTAGCACTTGGGAGGTGGATGGAGGTGGATTGGGGAGTTCAAGGCTGGCCTCACCAACATAGCAAGTTAAGGCTACATGAGACCCTGTCTGGAAAAACAACACCAACCAACCAACCAAACATAAAACCTAAAGCAAAAACCCCAATCCACCCAAAGATCACATGCCAGTAGTGTGCCCTTGTTAACTCTCTCCCGTGAAGGGAGCTGGCTTAACAGTGCATGCACCTCTGGTTGCAGGGAGAGAATGCCAAACCCGCTCCTTCTGGTTTCCTTCCTACTTTTCTGGTGTTAGCACTGGGAAGCAAACCTGATGAAGCACTGTGGGGACTCTCTGGGTCATGAGCCCACTGGAGTGGTGGGTCTCCCTCCCTGGAGGAACTGAAGGCACTGACCCATTCCCAGGGGAGTACAGTGGTGGCACTGTGTTGTCTTCCTCCTCCTGGCTAAGCATGGAGACTGCATCCTCCAGACTCAACACACTTGGCATCTGTTATAGGATGGTATAGATCAGGCTGGTTTTGAACTCAAGATCTGCCTACTTTGGCCTTCTGAGTGCTGGGATTAAAAGCATGCGCCACCACCGCTTGGCTTCCTCACCTTTGTTTTTAATTGAAAAGCATTTAAGCTATTCTAGGAGTGGTTTGGCTGCATTTGTACTTGCAGCAGGAGGTATATGAGCACCCTGGGATGGATAGTTGGGAGGTGCCATGTGGATGCTGGGAACTGAGCGCAGGTCCACTGGAGGAGCACGCGCTTTTGCCTCCTGAGCCATTTCTCCATCCCCTTTCATTTTAGTTTTGAAATAGAATCTCCTTATGTCACCCTGGCTAGCTTGAAATTAGCTATGTAAACCAGGCTGCCCTTGAACTCACAGAGAGACCTAAGCCCCAAGCCTAGCCAGTGGCCAAATCAATTCCTCATGTGCCTGGGACATCTCCAAGCAGAGAGGAGGCAGAGGGTTTCAGTTTTCGACAGGGTCTCCAAGTGGCCACAGGATCATGTGTCCTCCTGGTGACTTGGTGAGGGGGAGATGGACTTACGTCAGCTGGTGCCACTCAAGAACTGACCCGAGGACGAACGGGTTGGGTCTGTCACAGCAGAGGAGGAGAGTGGCGTTCAGTGGTCAGCAGCATCAAAGTCACTGCTCTACATCACATGTGATGTAACTTCTCCTGGTCCTGCTGGACTGTCATCCAGGGGATGGATTGCTCACAGCAGGGCCACCTCTATCACTCTCCCAGCCTGCACGTCTATGACAAGGTTGCTGTTATGTTTGGGACTGTGAAGGGCTGGTAGGGCCACTCGGGTCTTCCAGACATGAGCATCAGGATGTTGGGGTGTCTGCTTCTTTGCCTCTGTCACCTTATCTTCCTGTGAAACTAAAGCACTCCCTGGGAGCTTTTTGGGGGATAGACCATCTTTGGGAGGCCAGAGGGTGAAGGCCTGGCTACATTCCCATGGGTCTCTGTCTCCTAGAATGGTGTCCCCAGGTGCCTTGGTGGATGGTCATTGCCCTTAGACTGCTGAAGTGAGGTGCTTTGTCCTTTATGGGCAAATTCCAGACACTTATAAACTGGACTTGTCACTAGGGAAGGGGGTCTTTTCTGGACCCAGTGTTTGGGACAGGAGGAGCTGCACCTGGCCTCAGGAGCTAGTTCCCTCCTCTCCCCTGCCTTCCCCCCATCTACTCTCCATTTCCACCTCTCTCTCTCTCTTTCTCTCTCTCAAAGAAAGGCTAGTTGGTGACTTTAAGTCTATTTCAAGCCAAGCCTGGCTATTTACCAGTCATTTGGGTAAACAACATGATTTTGTTTTTGTTTTTCTGAAAAGCAAGTTAGAGACTTCAGGGAGCTGTTTTAAGGTTGGGACAGCAATCCCCTGGCACCTGTTCATCCACTCGATTGGACACAAGGGACAGTTGATGGACAGTGACCCTCACAGGATGGAATTTGTTTCCAAGCAGAATCCCAGGGGCACCCGGGGGAGGCTGTGAGTGTGGGTATCCAGGACGTACAGCTTGGACAGTGTGGGCCTGGCTCTGCCCTAGACTGAGTGCTCTGAGAAGCTTCCTGTCTTCATAAGGGGGCACAGAAAGATCACAAATAATAACTGTGATAATGATAATATATCATTTGGTAATAAGGGTTTTAGAAATGGGTAAGGAGGTATTTAAAATATAGGTTTAAGCAGGGTCTGCTCATGTAGGCCTGTATGGGATACTGGAAGCTGAGGCAGGGGGCTCACAAGTTCAAGGCCCACCTGGACTTCATGAGACTGTCTTAAGACAAAAAAGTAAAAAGAGGCTGGAAGGGAAGGAGGCTTGGGGCAGAGGAGCTGCCCAGCATGGGTGAGACAGTGGGTTCTGTGGACAATACCATGAACTAAATAAACAAAGGCTTGACTTTTACTGAAGCATGTGGGGCCAGCATGTCATGGCGAAAGAACATGTCATTGCAGAGTAGCATGTTCCTCCAGGGGAGGGGCACATGGAGATGGCAGGGTAGGAGGTGTGAGGAGCAGGGAGGCCATATTGGGGGGAGGGGCTTTCCCTGTAGCTTCTGTGTGAGGACCAGGTGAAGAACAACAAGTGGACTTGGTCTCTGGGTCAGAGGGACTGTGCCTAGCTACCTGATGCCTGGTTTTAATGCGCGTGGTATGGGAACTGTGTGCTGAGATAGCCACCCCACCCAGGAAGTGGTTGGGTCAAGGCTCTGGAGGTAGGTTTGAAATTGACAGTCTCTAGGGACTGAGACCCAGGAAGTGGCAACTGCTCTTGGTCTTTGGTGACTAGAAAATAAGTGGTGTGGCTGAGAAGGAGAAAATGCTCAGGCAATGGGGAGAGGGGAGAAGTGGGGGGGTAGGCGGTGGAGGTGGGGTGGGAATGGGGGTTAGGGGCCTACCACAGGCAAGGGTTGGAGTGCCAGGTAGGATTGGCTCTGGGCAGATGTGAGAGAGATCTGACAGAGTTCCAGGACTGTGGGACTGAGGGCAGGAAGGAGAGGAAACAGGAAGACCAGAGAGGTGGAGCCTGTCACACCTCAGAGCTCCTGAGGAGAGGTGGCACCTGAGGAGAAGTGAGGGAAGGTAGTGGGAGATGGAGCAGCACTAAGAGGGATGCTGGGAGGAGCCAGGGGCCGGGCCTAATGACTGCAAAGATCCTAAATTGGCTTCTGAGGTGGCCGTGTGTCTGCCCTGGGCTCTCTCCAAGGCCGGTGGAATCACCGTTACCTCTGGGCAGTCAGCCCAGCCCTTCTCTCTGCTTGAATCTCTGCTCTCTTGACTTAGCATCATTTCCTTTGTGAGTCCTTCTCTGAACAGACATTTTAAAATGTTTTTTGAGGGATGGTGAAGCACTCGGGAAGCAGAGACAGGCGAATCTCTGTGAATTCAAGGCCAGCTTGATCTATAGAACTAGTTCCAGGACAGCCAGGGCAATGCGGAGAAACCCTGTCTCAAAAAACAAAACAAAACAAAAAAGAACCCAAACAAAATAATAAATAAATAAAATCCTTTTAGAGGCTTTAAGGCCTGGGTCGCAGGAATGTCATGGCCTCCAGGCTACTCACAATCCTCACTGCACCTTCTACTTTGAGACAGAGTCTCACCAAGTTGCCAGGTTGGCTTTGAAGTCCCTCTGGGGCCCAGTTTGGTACTGGATTTATAATCCTTCTGCTTCCACCTCTGGAGTAGCTGGGGTTGCTGATGTCTACCTGCCTACACATAAGCAGCCGTATTCTGCCTCTCCTGACCCTGTCACCAACATCAGTTTCTTTCCTGCCAAATTCACATATTCACCACCTCTCTTCCTGTCACCGTGTGGCCCTCACAAAGATCAGGCCTTGGTCCCCAGGGTTGGCTGCAGGGAGGCATTGCTGATGGCCCCTGATCCTTCTAAAAGGGTAAGGATGGATACAGTGTCCATAGCTGAGATGGTGACAGCCATCAGCTCTCTCCTGTGTGTCCCCCTTCTGGAGCCAGACTCTGACTGCATGACAGTGTCACACCTGGGTACGTCAGGGTATTGGGACAGGATGGTAACAAGTGTCAAGGAGACCAACGTCAGATTTGTTTTTATATAACATCCTGACATTGTTCATCACGTGCTTGAATCTTAAAGCATTTGAGTCTTGACTGCTGAGTCGTCTGGTCCTTCCCCTTCACTTTGGTGTCAAAGACAGATGCCCAGTGGCCTCACTTTGGTCTAGGGCCACTCAGAGGTTCTTGTCCTTTGTGACAGGTCCCAGAAGAGGACAACCATGGGACTGATGGTGATTTGGCAAGCCTGGTGCCAAGCATCCTAGAGCCGGAGTTTGCACACAAGGCTGTCAGGGTCGGCACAGAGGCCGATGAGTGAGGCAAGGCGTAGGTCATACCAGTCTTTTGCATCTCTCACCACAACCTTCTTATAGCCGCAGATGGCCCATGGACAGTGAGTCCCTGGCTAAGAGGACAAAATACTTGGCCTAGAGATTGCCCTCTGCTCCAGAACAGTTTGCTGGGTGTCCTGGGCGCCCTGCTTCTTACCTCAGGCTCCTGAGTCTACTCTGCTGTTGGTGGGATCTAGAGCCTTTGTTCCCAGGTGAGGTCCTGGGTGGCGGCAACCCAGGTTTCAGAATAGAGCCAGACCTGCAAAGGGAAGGTTAGAGATCCCGGCCACTGAGACTCCAGCCTCTCCACACACTCCAGGCCCTGTCTTCAGTTTGAGGGCCTCCTCCCTGACAAGTGGCATTTCTTTTCTCACTCTGACTTCGGAAAGCTCCCCAATACACCCCTCCCAGTGCATTTTTAGGCTGTCTTTCACAGCCACCTTTGAGGGTGAAAAGGCACCCCACTACCCTGAGGTGTTACCCTGATGCTGGTGGTGCTGGGCCATAACACCTGCTGGGCCAGGGAAGACGATGCTAATTAGTAGTATCTTACTTTGTAGCTCTGAGTCACTGGCAAGCAGGTGTCAGAGGAGCTTTTAAGGAGGTCCTCGGGGGTTTGCATGGTATTTCCACTCTGCCTATTTGTGGGTCTATTGTGTAGAGATGGCCGTGTCTCTCCATAAGATCAGGAGAAGGTGGAGGCACTCCAGGGACCTCCACAGCCTCCAGTGTTAAAAACAAACACCGTGACAGACATCGTTCCATGACTATGACAAAACACCAGAGGGTGGCAGCTTGAAGGAGGGAAGGTTTATTTCGGTTTCTGGTTTCACCATGGTCATGCGGTTCCATTGCTTCTGACCCACTTCAAGGTGCAGCATCCCAGGAGGGCCAGCTTGCTGGAACTCACCTGCTTCCCCCACTGCATCCAGGAAGCAGAGAGGAAGCAAGAGGAAATTATCTGGGGCAACACACCCTTCAAGGGCATGTCCCTGATAATAGACTTCCTCCAACCCTGTTCCACCCCTCTAAGTTTCTAGTACTTTCCAGCAGCCATTGAAGCTGTGAGTTTATCATGAGTTGATCCATTGATGGGGTCAGGGCCCTTGTGATCCCATCACCAGAGGTCCCACCTCTGAACACTGCTGCATGGGAATTAAGTCTTTGACAGGTGAACCCTGGGTGACAGGTGAGCCTCCGGGTGACATTTCAGATGAGATCAGGCACATTTAGGGTGGTATGGCTCTAGACAGTTGGGGACATTTGGATCTAAGTCGTAATGGACACGTTCTCCATCTCTGTTCCTTTTTGTCCTTTCCCCTTTCTTGTGTGTTTTTAAATAAGTATTTTCTGAGCACCTGTTAGGTGCTGACCCTGAACGAGGCCTTGGGAGGCAGCAGGGAACTGCTTTCGCGTCCCTGCCACAATACAAGGCTGTTCCTGCAGGACACAGAGCAGAGCTCAGGCACTGAGAAATGGCAAAAGCACTTTCACTTGGTGAAGGCTCAGCAGGGAACGGAGAAAACTGTGAAATGGCAGATCTCAGGACAGCGAGGCAGTGGAAGGAACACCCTCACCCTTAGCCAGGCAGTGCTCTGCCGGAGGGCAGGGCGGCCCAGCAGATGGCTCTGCGGTTGAGAAGCCCCACAGTGAGGTGGGGTAGGCTGGGTGTGTCTGAAGGGAGGTAGGAGGGGCTGCTGGGATGTCTGAGGAGGTGTGGAGACTGGCAGCAGGCAGGGGTCGGGCTGCACAGCCGGCAATCAGGCTTAGACCTGTCTCAAAGCCCAATTTCTGCTGCTGGACAGAGAAGACGACAGCTGGGATGTGGGAAGCGAGGAGTAAAGCTGTTGTACCCGTGAGGCTGCGGCCAGGCATGTATGTATGTGTGTACACATGTGTGTGTACGCTCCAGTGCTCGCGCTTGCGCTTGTGTGTGTGTGCACACGCGTGCGGGCCGCACGCGAGCGCTCTCATGTCTGTGCATCAGTGTGTATATGTATGTATGTATTACATATGTCTATGCATGAGTGTATATGTATGTGTGTATGCCACATGTCTGTGCATCAGTGTGTATGTATGCATGTATGCAACGTCTCCTCAGTGCCAGGGACCCAGGACTCAGGCTGAGATGGAATCTTCTAGGTTGGCCTGGGGTCCTCTTGGGGCACAAACTATTTCTTGAGTGAGTGGCTTCTTTTGAGGGCATAGAGGAGGTTCCCTCACACTCCCCAGACTTCCTGGGGACCACCACCTCTGCCAGAAGCACGGGTCCATGGTGGGTTTAGACTGAGGCTCAGGCAAGGGATATAAAGTCCCCACCCCCTTTTTTGGTAATATTAAAATAAATTGGAGTAGGCTAAAATCTCACTAATTTTAAACCACAGAATGAAGCAATTTCAAAACCTTTGAAGTCAGTGGAGATGACTGCTTTGTTGGTCCGTGTGTCCCCCCCCCCTCTGGGATGAGTGGAGTCTGGAAAGAGAGCCCTGTAGAAGAGGGTGTGGAGAGTGTGAGCAGGAAGAAGGATGAAGGACGAGCTTGGGGGTCAGGGGCAGGAGAAGCGTGCACACAGCATCTGTGCTGGACTCCCTAAAGGTCTTCTGTTTGCTTCTCTCCCATCGTGTCAGAATCCCCCAGCCCGCAGACCCCGGCAAAGTGGTCCTTTCACTAAGAGACAAAGCTCCTTCCTTGAAAGTTCCAATGGCAGGCTCTTTCTTCCTTCCCCAGACACACACTAAAGTCACGTGTGGCTGCCAGCTGTCTATTTTTCTCCAGGCAGTCCCCGCCGGTTTTGCTGGGCATGTTCTTTACATGGTGGGACATGGCCAGTCAGCTTCTTAGGGAGAGAAACAGCTATGAGGCCGGGGTGGGTGAGGCACTGGCCTTAGCTAGCTTCCCTGCTACTTCTGGGCTTAGAGGGAGGGCAGGGACTCTTGGTGATGTGGCACGTATTCTTTCCGTGCCTTCCGTGCCGTGGCTCGCTCAGGTCAGTCCCGGGCCAGGGCTGGACTTGAAAGCACTAAGTCCTTTTCCAGGCTCCAGTGGCGGTGGTTGCATGAAGCCGCAGCTGGCAGGCAGGGCAGGGGTGTCTTCTCGACTCAGTTGTTGTCCCTAGTGTCTGAAGAGGCACTTCCAAACAAGATGTCACTGTCCTGGGACATGCCACTGAGCTGTGACTTGGTTTTGATGAGGTACTGGGCCCGGCGGATCAGCACCCGTTCTTGTTCCTGCTTGAGCTCCAGGTAAGAGCGGGAGAAAGTATGGAAGATGGAGGTGACAGGGAAGGCCATGAGGAGGATCCCGCTGAGGATGCTGCTCAGAGCCACCACCTGGCCCGGCGTGCTCCGGGGCACCATGTCTCCGTAGCCCACGGTTGTCATGGTGATGACAGCCCACCAGTAGCAGGCAGGGATGCTGGTGAATTCGGGGCTGTCTGCCATCTCATTCTCGATGACGTAGAGCAGTGGGGCAAAGAGGGCGATGGCCACACACAGGAAAAGCAGCAGAAGCCCGAATTCTCGTGTGCAGCGACGTGCCGTGAGGCCCAGTGTCTGCAGCCCCAGTGAATGTCGAGCCAGGCGCATCACGTAGAGGATGCGCAGCGCCCGCAGCACGCGCAGCACCAGCCCAACCTTGTCCAGGTAGCTGTTGCCGGTGCTTGGCTTGCGGCGGCTGGAGGCAGCGCCATCCACCAGCAGCGTGACGTAGTAAGGCAAGATGGCCACCAGGTCGATGAGGGTCAGCGGGCTCCGCAGGAAGGCGAACTTGCTGGGTGCCTGGATGAACCGCAGCAGGAACTCAAGGGAGAACCAGCCCACGCACACCGACTCTACGATGAAGACGTTGTGGCACATCTGGGAACACTGGCCCTGCGGAGGCAGGGATCACACCAGCAAGTCATCAGGGAAGCTCCAGCTTAAATGGGACACCCAGCTCCCCTGCCTCTCCACGCCGCCAGGCCCTAGGGCATCCCTCTAGCTGTTGTTAATCCCTATCTCCAGACAGACTCCTCTGCAGCTGCCACTGCAGGCTGCTGCTCTCTCGACTTCCCCTTTAGTCCCCTTTAACTAGGGCTTAGGCAGTCCCACCATTCTGGCTCCTGGTTGCTCCCTTGCTTGCTGTGTTTTCCCCCTCCCCCCTCCCTTTTTCTTTTCCCTTCGAGATAAGGTTTTCTTTTTGTAGCCCCGGCTGTCCTGGAACTCTGTCTCTGTACATCAGGCTGACCTCGAACTCACAGAGATCCCCTGCCCCTGTCTTCCAAGTGTTGGGATTAAAGGAGTGGGCCACCACCACCCAGCTCTTTTTTTTTTTTTTCCCCTACTGCAGAATATTGATACAGGTGCTAGGATGATACATCCCATGAAACTCAGTCAGCCTGCATCCCCCCCACCCCCAGCTAGCATCCTCCCGGCACACAGCCCTTAAGTGGTTGGAACCCTGGAAAACTACAGATGCCCCAACCATAGACTTCCTAAAACAGCGGTTCTCAACCTGTGGATTGGGACCCCTTTGTGGGATCCCCTATCAGATGTCCTCTATATCAAATATTGACATTATCATTCATAACAGTAGCAAGATTACAGTTATGAAGGAGCAACAAAATCAATTTTATGGTTGGGGGTCACCACAATGTGAGGAACTGTGTGTTAAAGGGTTGGAGCATTAGGAAGGCTGAAAGCCCTGCAAAGGCTCTTGATTGTAACTAGATTCTCAGGGGACCTCTGTGGTCTTGTCTTCCTGAAAATGCTCTCCAGCCTGGGAACGTGATTTGACCTGGGGACTCTGATGTCTCCAACCTCTGGGGTAGCAAGTTCTCCTTCTCCTGGAAGCCTTCCTGGAGTGTACCCCATCTGAATAGCCCCAGGTGTGTTTGGGCCTCTCATACAAGTCCCCTTGTCGTGTGGTTATGAAGTGGGGTACCACCAACTCAGCTAAGCCCAATATACTTGGAAGTATGAAGACTTGTCCTGGTCACTGTCCCCCCTGCAGTGCCTGTATACAGTAGGCCCTCAAATGTATGCACATGGACCAGGTGCCACAATGAATCCTACTGGTTCCCAAATAAAACCAAAGATCATTGCCACTGACATGAAGAAGGCCAGGGTTGGGCATGGTGACACACGCCTTTAACTCCAGCACTTGGGAGGCAGAGGCAGGTGGGTCTCTGTGAGTTTGAGGCCATTGGCCTACAGAGCAAGTTCCAGGACAGCCAGGGCTACACAGAAAAATATAAACAAACAAACAAACAAACAAGCAAGCTAGGGATCAAATTCTCTCTCTCTCTCTCTGTTTTTTTTTCAAGGCAGAGTGGTGGAGGATGACTTAGAACCTCTTTTTCTGCTTCTTTTTTTTTGTTTTGTTTTTTTTCCGAGACAGGGTTTCTCTGTGTAGCCCTGGCTGTCCTGGAACTCAGTCTGTAGACAAGGCTGGCCTTGAACTCAGAAATCTGCCTGCCTCTGCCTCCCAAGTGCTGGGATTAAAGGCGTGTGCCACCACTGTCCAGCAACTTAGAACTTCTGACCCTTCTCTCTACACCTCCCAAGTGCTGGGACCATAGACTCAAACAACCCTGTCCTGTTTGTTTGTTTATATTGTTTTTTTGAGACAGCGTTTCTCTGGGTAGCCCTGGCTGTCCCAGAACTTGCTCTGTAGACCAGGCTGGCCTCAAATTCAGGGATTCGCCTGCCTTTGCCTCCTGAGTGCTGGGATTAAAGGCGTGCGCCACCACCTGGCTTATTTATTTGATTTTTCAAGCCCTGTCAGGGTGCTGTGGGTGATCCAGTGTGCAAAGCACTTGCTGTGAGGACCAGTGTTTGGATCCCCAGGGCCCAGGTAAAATCCAGGCAGGTATGGCAGCCACTGCAGTCTCTGCTCAGAAGGCAAAAACAGGATCCAGAGGCGAGCTGGGTAGCCAGATTAGCCAGGATTGGCAAACTCTTGGTTCAGGTAAGAGATCCCATCTCAATGAAAAAAGCATAGGTCAATTAGGAAAACATGTGAGGTCAGCTCTTGGCCTCCACTCACATTCCTGCATGTGTGCACTCTTTCACATGCATACACATCACACGAATGTATACATACATGTGCACACACATGCACACACACCACATATGACATGCATTACACATATCACACATATACACACATCACACATGCACATATAACACATGTCCTGACCTGCAGGGCATTAAACAGGGGTCCAGGGAGATCACCTGAAAGAGAAAGTGGGGGACAGGCCGACACAAAGAATGATGATCTGTCTATAGTCTGATCAGATCGACATTTTTACTTTTTCACACAGGGGTTATATACACAAAAAGGCAGGATGTGGGGAGGGGATGACACCAGAGTGTAGGTGTTCAGGGGGAGTACAGATATCTTCCAGAACAGAGTGTCAGCTGGGTGAAGGTTCAGGAGACAGACCACTATGACTCCGCCTATGATTCACTTGTCTTTATCTAAGTTGGTACTATCCACCAAGGCTACCTATCTACAAGGTCTATGACTACTCAGGCTTGGCAGCCTTCCACCAAAGCTGCTTGTTTACAATAGCTTGTAGGCATCTGTTTCAGTGTTTTTCCACAGAGACCCAAGACTTGGTGCTAGCAGGCATGTATGTCAGGCCTATTGCTGATTTTAGCCTATGGCTGATTTTAGGCCTTCAGTGTATAAGCAGGGCTGCCCCTGACAACACATACATGCATATACATCACACAATCACACACATGCACAGACATCACACAAGCACACACACATTACACAATCACATACATGCACACACCACATAAATGCATATACATCACACATATACACACATATCACATACATCACTCATCACACATACACACAACACATACAAGCACATACATGCACACAATCATACACATGCACAGACATCACACATGCATACATACCACATGCATGCACACACATCATGTACATTATACATGCCCACACACCACATACATGCACACACATCACACACATACATTCGCACATGCACATACTTGCACACACATCACACACCCACACCACACAGATCACACACATACACACATTTAAAAAGAGTGCTATCAGGATTGGGAGTGTATACACAATGATGGGCCACTTGCCTAGCCTGCGTGGGACCCTGGTCTCCACCTCCAGCACTACATGGAAAAAAAACGAAACAGTGCCAGAAGTTCCACCAGTCTGTCTTTGACACTGTTTTCCTGATAAAATTAGAAATAAGGTGGTGTGTGGGGGGAAGTGGTGGAGAAATGACTCAGTGGTTAAGAGTGCCTACTGCTCCTCAGGAGGACCTGAGTTCAGTTCCCATCACCGTGACAGGTGGCTAATAAGAGCCTGTAACTCCAGGGCATCCAACACCCTCTGCTGGATTGAGAGAGTCCCCATTCCCCCACCACATACACATAAAAAAAAATACAAATCTTTAAAAACTTAGGACCAAGAATATTGGAGCTGGTGATGATGAAACTACTCCTCAGAAGGCTGAAGCAGAAAGGGTTGTGAGTTTCAGGCCAACCTGGCCTAGTAAGGCTCTGTCTCACAAAATGATGGCGCTAAAACCAAATCTGTACTAAATAACATGTACTAAATAACATCAGGCTCGGTGCCGATCCCCTTACATGGACTTCCTCACTGAACTGAATGTTCATAGTCCCATGAATGGGTGGAGAAACTGAGGCATAGCATGGTCTAGTGACTTTCTCACAGCTATGCAGCCAGGGTGGGTGAGCTGGGACTCAGGTTCTGGCTCTCCTTGTCCCCAGTCCCTATGACCATCAATATTTAATTTTGTTGGCGAAATGTTTTCTTAAGATCTTTTAAAAAACCCTTCCAGTGTGTAAGAACACGCCAGCAATCCTCTCTGGGTTGTAAACGCAGCCGGGATGACCACATCCACCACGACATCTGTAGATGGCATGGCTCCTCCCTCGTGAGAACTTCTAAGATTAAGTCAATCAGCACATGCAGGCTCTACAGCCGCTCCTCAATTAGTGCTGCGGGCGTCTGTGTTCACTCCACGCTGTCAGACTGTCTCTCTAATGTCTGCACAGTGTGTACCTGGTTCCTTCATGTGGCCTCAGAAGTCACAACCCAAGGGCCCAGGGGACCTCCCCTTGTGTACCTACATCTTTCCAAAGGTGTGTCTCTGTATGAAAAGCCAAGAGTGCATCTCCATATTTCTGAAGACCTCAAGTCTAGTTTGGGGGAGTCGGGGGCAGGCAGGTCAGTCATGGACTTCTGTGGTCCCCAGCTGCTCTGTGGGGTATATAGACCATGGATTCCATGAACCTAGACTTGGTAATCTGTTCTGTCTGCTTCACTGTCTTCACCTGCTGGGTGGGTTAGAGAATATGTTTCTTATGGAGTTACAGGAGGACCTGCGGGGATGGTAAGAAGGAAGCAGAGCCCCACCCCCAGGCTCCCCTGGCTTTTGATAGCACGCAGCCTGTGTCAGACTGAGAGTAAATGTCTTACATGCAACCCCCCCCTCCCCGCCACACACACAAGGTTTGTTTGTGTAGCCTTGGCTGTCCTGGAACTAGCTCTGTAGACCAAGCTTGCTTCAAACTTGCAGAGATCCACCTGCCTCTGCTTCCTGAGTGCTGGGATTAACAGTGTGTGCCACTGTCGGCTACATGCAACTTTTTGCTGTGCATAAAAACATGCTCATCCTGTGGGGACATGTACATACACACATACCTATAAATAAGAAAAAAACAAAACAAAACATGTTTTCATGGCTAAGAAAACAAGTTTGGGGCTGGAAAGATGGTTCAACGGATAAGAGCACTGATGGCTCTTCCAGAGGTCCTGAGTTCAAATCCCAGCAACCACATGGTAGCTCACAACCATCTGTAATGGGATCTGATGCCCTCTTCCAGTGGGTCTGAAGACAGCTTCAGTGTACTTGTATAAACGAAATAAATAAATCTTGCCTGGCAGTGGTGGTGCACGCCTTTAGTCCCAGTACTTGGGAGGCAGACGCAGGCGGATTTCTGAGTTTGCATCCATCCTGGTCTACAGAGTGAGTTCCAGGACAGCCAGGGCTACACAGAGAAACCCTGTCTTGAAAAGCAAAAAAAAAAAAAAAAAAAAAATCTTAAAAAAAAAAAAAAAAGAAAACAAGTTTGGTGTGTTATTATAGAAGGCAGATAGAGGGAGAGAGGACTGGGGTCTACGAGGTCAGTTTTAATGGTCCCTGGAGTGTGCCCAGCTCAGAGGCAGGCATGTCACGGTAACATCGTCCAAAAACTCTCACTCATGCAATCTGCAGAAGAGACTTAGGGTCTCTTTGTTGGGCTTTGTTCTAGATCCCATAGGCTAGGACAGTAGGGGGCGCAGTAGAGACCTGGACATTCACATATTGTCAGGGAGGGAGATAGAGAAGATGGAGATGAATACATCCACATAGTATGACGTCAAGCACCACGGAGGCTGTTGAGCTAGCGCAGTGAAGGAAAGCCTCCCAGGGAAGGTGGCAATGGCTAAGGAAGTTATAGCCAGTCTTGAGAATTGCTCACGGTCTTACCTGTTCCTCTTCCTCGCGCAGGCTGGGCAGGGTGCTGACAGACAGGTTGACAGCGGTGACGGTGACGAACAGAACGGACAGGCAAGCAAACACCTTGCCAGGCAGCCCTGAGTGTGGCCTCTCCACCATGTCACGCAGCCTCCTCATACAGCGGCTCAGGCGGCCGTCACTGGCGGACGGACCCTCACTGTCTTGATCCTCGCTGTCCAGCGGCTCCTCCTCATCCTCGCGCTCCATCATCTCCGCAAACTCCTCGATTTTCTGCAGGTACCGGCGCTTGCAACAGCCGTCCAGGTGATCCTCCGCGATGCCCCAGTACAGCAGCTCCTCCTGGAAGGACAGGGCACACATCTCCCGAAGCAGGCGCAGCTTGCCGGCCCGCAGGAACGTGAGGATGGTGCCAAAGGCTCCCGGGTTGCGGTCGAAGAAGAACTCGTTGCAGGTTACGTCATAGTCATCACACACACTCAGGATGTCGTCGAAGTTGGTGCAGGCCTTGAGCTGGCCCAGCCGCGTCAGTGGGAACTCATCCAGCGTGGTCCAAGGTAGTGAGTACTTGATGCCACCCACGTTGATGATGATCTGTCGCCTGCGGTCCCCAAGGGAGCTGCTCTGGTGTAGGTCGTCCTGCGGCCGCAACCGTTGAGCCCTGCGGTAGAAGACGCCTTTGATGGCCTGGCGCTGTGGGAAGAAGGCTGGGTGGAAGGAGGTGTCTGAAGCACAGCTTAGAGCGCTGTAGTCATAGTCTGAGTTGTCTCCCGGTAACAGGGTCATTTTGGGGCTTCACATCCCTCTTGGGCCTGGAAGGAAGAGGAGCCGCTAATGCAACAGCCCACAGTGCCCACTGAAGTCATCTGGCCCTCAGTACCCCGAATGCTGAGTGAAAGGCCCTGGTATTGAAGGGATAGCTTTGGAAGCTACACAGTCAGGGTAAGTCACCTACCTGTGAAACGGGCTTGGCCATGTGACCCACGCCACAGGATCAGAAAGGACAAAGTGCCCGACACAGGTCAGGTGCTCAGTACTGGCTGGTGTGGTGTTTCTCTTAACACCTCTATTGCTTCCGCAAACAGGACACCGGTACATAAGAGGCAATGGGCAAAGAAATGTTTGAGTTTGAGTCTGTTTTGCCCCCCTTTTTGGTGGTCCCCAGGAGTGGAGAACACAGAGCCAACACTGGCTCCTTTAGGTGCTTCAAAATAAATCCTCTCCAGGTTGTGTGTGTGTGTGTTCACATGCTCCCATACTTACCTGTGAGTCAGGATCTCACACTGAACCAGAAGCCTGCTGCTTCAGCTTGGCTGTCTGATCCGTGAACTCGTGTGCTTCTCTCCATCCCCCAGTGCTGGGGCTATGGGCATATTCATCTATGCCTGGCTTTTTACATGGGAGGTGGGGGTTTGAACTTGGGTCCTCGTGCTGCAGCAACAAGCACTTTACCCATGGAGCCATGCCCTTAGCCCCGTGGTGTATCCAGTTTTACGGTTATCTGTGCGCAAGGCTGGATACTTCTCTGGACCGTCTGCTCCCCGGGGGAGGTACCACCTCTGACTCATCTCTGGAACCCTGCACTCAGCAGTGTAAATGCTCCATGACCCATTGCCGGATGAGAGCGTTTACTGTGCAGAAGCCAGCAGCACGCGCCGCTTTAGAAAGCAAAGGTCAGACTATCAGCAACCTTGAACTCCCTCCTTCCCAGCCTCAGAGTGAACGGGTGAGGGGGTTGATCTGTCTCCAGCTTGTGGGTTCACCTTGGTTCACAAACACTTCTGATAATTAAGCCATTTCATGTCAAGAGATGTATTTGTGGCCTGAATTCCAGTTGAGAAACAGCTGTACCTTTTAGGACCGGCTCTAGTCTACTGCAGTCGTAACTGCCCCCACGCTCTCCCTCAGACTCCCCCCACTTCACTCACAGGCATCGGAAACCTGGGATTACTCAAAAGACCTTTCTAAAACTAAATGGATGCATAGGAAAGTAGCAAAATTTTAATATCCCACCTCCCCAATCTCACTACGTAGGCCAGGTTGTCCTCAGAACCGTGATCCTCCTGCCTCAGCTTCATGAGTGCTGGAATTACAGGTCTGCACTGTCATGTTTAGGTAACACTCAGCTTTTTAAGATCACCATCCATCGCTGGGCTTGGTAGTACACCTGGGAGGCTGAGGCAAGAGGATTACTTTAAAAAATATTTATTCAATGTGAATGGGTGTTTTGTCTGCATGCACGTCTACACAGCAAGTGTGCAGCGCCCACAGAGGGGTTAGACGTACAGACGGTGAGCTGACACGTGGCTGCTAGGAATTGAACCTGGGACCTCTGGAAGAGCAGTCAGAGCTCTTAAGAGCTGAGCCATCTCTCCAGCCCAAGAGACACTGTTTTAAGACAGGTTTTCTCTGTGTAGCCTGGCTGTCTTGAGACTTGTTTTATAGACCAGGCAAGTCTCAAACTCAGAGATGTACCTGCCTCTGCCTCTCAAGTGCTGGGATTAAAGGCCTGTGCCACCATGAGTGGCATTTTTTAAAAAAAGATAATTAAAATTTCTTTTTCTTTTACGTGTATGGGTGTTTTTCCTGCATGCAAGTACATGACTTCCTGGTACAGGTAGAGGTGTCGATCCTCTGGAACTGGGGTTACTGATGGTTGTGGGCTGCCATGTGGCTACTGGGAATCGAACCCAGGTTCTCTGAAAGAGCAGTCAATACTTTAAGCTGCTGGACCACTCTCCAGTCCACAGAGATGCTTGTTTTTATGAAAAAAGTGAACCAGCTGGGTATGTAGCTCAGCTGGTAGGTGTAGCACCAGTCTAGGATGAAGAAAGGCCTGGTTTATGCTCAGCCCTCCAGAAACTGGGCATGGGGGTACACCACCATAACCCCAGCACCTGGGTGGTGGAGGCAGGAGAGTTGCAAGTTTAAGATTGTTCTTTGCTAATGTGAGGTGGAAAAGCAGGAGAGAAAAAGGCACACAGAAAGACAGAAACAGGAGGGGAGGCTGTAACCTGTGTTAAATATTCTATGATGCCAAATGACTGAGCTTGGAGGATTCTGGAGCCTTAAAACGTTGCAGACCAGAACCAAATTATCTCGGGCTATTTTCGGTCCCTTTGAAAGCCGTTCATTGCCCACACTCGTGTCTGACCTAATGTCCTCGTGACTATGGAGACCTCAGAATACATTCCCACTGCCTCTGGTTATGCTGATTCACTACCTGTGGCCCCCACGGCTGTATTCGGTAAATACTTTGATTTATGCCTTTCTTTGTTCTGTAATGAATAAGGTCTCCTGTAACCACTTTCACAGTGGAGCAGGCTGTTTGGGGAGACTTCAATCTGCTTCCCCAGGCCAGGGACACTCAGATTTGCCTCCAGAATAAATCAACTCTTCTTCCTTTTGGGAGCAAGAGCAGTGCTTTTGTGCTACAAAACAAAGTGGAAGCCGCTGAGGGTTACAGGAAGACCCATTTCAAAACAAAAGGAAAAAAAAAGGTCTCTCCCTTCAGTTCTTGAAAGAAGCAAGCAGTGTCAGTGGAGACTGTCATTTCCAGTATCAGGGGATCAAGAATGCACAGCTGATCTTAGGGGAACCCAAGCTGGGAGGGCGCTCACTTCCTGGTCCTTCTCCCCACAGGTGCTCCCGACAGAAGCTTAGCGCTGTTGCACCATCTCTGCGAAGGCTGTAGCTTCATAGAGCGAGCTTTGGGAAACTAGGCTACACCTGTTTGAAGTCGATGACTGCATTTTAGAGTGGCTGAGGGATTTTCACTTCTCCTAAAATTGGAACCCATGTCCTCAGGCTAAGCCTGCCGGGATCCCTCGGAGGCGTGGGAACAATCCCTTTAGGTACGTCAAGAGTGCCTTGTTTCTCAGCTCTGCCACTTTATCCTGCCACCGAAGACAAGAGGAGAACCCTGCTCTACTTGGCTAGAACAGCCTGGGAGCCTTGTTCCCCAGCCAACACTCATTCGTGAGCCTCTTCTCTCTAGGAGTCTCCCAGCCTAGGTTCCCCATTCGCGTCTCATTGGGTCTCCTGCCCACAGTGGGATTCCTACATGGAGTTACCTGTCCCAGCAGGCTATTAAAACTAGAGAGTGGTGGGTGACCGCTGCAGATACAGTTTCCTCCAAGCCAGAGCTCATCGGGAAGGTCAAAGGTCTGATCTGCTGAGGGACGAATCACACTTCTCCCAGTTGTGGTTCCTAATCTGATGGTCACAGGAGGGCAGCTGGCATTTCTAGACTTCAGAGTTAATCTCATTCATCAAACAGGCCACAGGCAGCTCCTGGACATGAAGGCTGCTCTCTGCAGCCTGATTCTTCCCAAATATGTTCATTGAGTTAGTTATGTCAGCTGCAGGGACTGGGGGCTATTGAAGCTCGAGGGAGTCTCCTGCTGACTGAGAAAGGGGCCGTGGAAGAGTTGAGTCATTTTCCTTCTTCAACGTTCCCATGTATTAGATGTATTAGATGCTGGGTCCGGGGACCAAGACATAACGTGAGAACAGAGGAGCAAGGCTAGGACAAGTGGAAGGGACTCGGGCTAGCATGGTTTCAGCGGGCTTAGAGGAAGAATTTACTGAAGAACCTGAGCGAGTGGACAAGAGAGCAGCGTGATTCCAGAGGCGACCAGTAGGTGGCGCCGAGACAGGCGAGAGTGGGAAGGAGCCTCGGACAAAAACTGGTGTGGATGATGAATAGGGGAAAGATTCGACTTAGGAGTAGGAGAGAGACAGCAGGAGGGAGACTCTCACAGCCAGGTCAGAGGACCAGAGCCGACCTGACCAGTGTGTGGTCCAGGGAGGGGCCAGACTAGCAGAGTTATTTCGGAAGTACAGAGGCAGGAGTCTGACCTGGGTATAGTACCCAGACCCCAGGACTCCATTGAAGTCGTCCACATCAGACCCCAGAGGTTAGTGCAGACAGACACCACAGGAGTTATACATTGGGAAGATGTGAGTCACCCCAGGCACACACGTTCAGTTCCCGGACCCTGTGAGCATTCAACGGCAAGGAGGGCCTGGGGCTACAGACCAGGAAGGTTGCTAAGGTTGTACCAGTGGCTTGGAAGACAGAGGAGGAGCTGGGAGCCAGTGTGGGCAGCCAGCAGAGGTTAAGACAGTCAAGTCAAGGGTTTCCTGAACAATCAGAAAAGAGTATGGTCTCGCCAGCTCCTGGTTTTAGCCATCAGACCCACTTTAAACCTGTGGTTTACAGAACCACAAGATCACCAATGTGGATTATCTTAAACCATTCAGTTTAGGCAATACCCATACAAAATAGCCAGGTGTCCGGGCACAGGCCTTTAATCCCAACATTCAGGAAACAGAGACAGGCAGATCCCTGTGAAATTAAGGCTAGCCTGGTCTACAGAGTGAGTTCCAGGTCAGCCAGGACTACATAGTAAGACCTTGTTAAAGAAGAAGAAGAGGAGAAGGGGGAGGTTTAGCTTTGACATAGGCAGGTTGCTTTATGACTTTGGGCTTCTGCATTTGTAAAATGGAGATGTAAACGGTTCCTATCCAGTTAAATTGTGGTGAAGAGAGGACTTGAGTGATGTGCTTGGCCCAGTGCCTGGTCGGCAGACACCTGTCAACTCAATCTTGGATCTGACAAGTGTCTATCACTTATCTCCACCCACCAGCCAAGAGCGCCTCCCCTGAACTGACCTGGCAGGATTCGAACTCAACAACACCTGACGCCCATAGCCCAGGGCTGGAGGGAATGCTGTCAGCCATCCCTCCGGGGAGACCATTTTAGGCTGCTAAGGAAACTAAGGAATGTTACTCACCTGTGGCCCCAGACCCTGCTCCAGAGCTGTTCTAGGGCCACAGAGGTGATGGGAGACACCAACATGACAAATTACCCCTTTAAATCTTTGACTGGGGTCCGATTTGTGGGAATTTGATCTCAAGGATGAACAAGATACAAGAATGTCACCCCCTTTACTCGAGGCAGTGGGAGGTTGCCAGCATCCATTCCCAGGGACAGTTTGGTGAATCTTGCTAGAGAAAGAGACAGAAGACACAAGGTCTGTGTGGGATCAGAGAAACAATTGGGTCTTTAAAGCACAAGCCAAGTGGGAAAAGCAACAGAAGTTTACAGCACCGTGCTATTTATGTAAATGAACACATTACTCCCGACTAGGACTCAAACACACAGAAGGATCTGTGTGTAACATGGAGCCTGCTGGAGGAGGTGGGGAGGAGACCACGCCTGGGAACTGGAAGAGTGGAGAAAAACTGGGGAGACAAGACAGCCCAGCTCCGGTCAAAGAGGAAGCCTGTTATAGGGGTGAACACATGGACCCCACAACTTGAGATGGCCTAGGTTAACAACAGACGAACAGAAAGCACAAACTGCCATAAAGCTTCCAGCTTGGGAATTGTCTTGGGTGGGTGCTCAGCAGAGATACCAGCTCCTGGTGTCCCTCTGAGATTTCCTCTGCTCTGGAACCAGCTTGTCTGCTCCTTCAGCAACAAGCATCATGTTAAAAGTCCCAAAGAATAGGAGGCAGGGTTCCTTACACGCTGGGAGAGTCCAGGGCTGCAAGACATCTCCTGTCTGACCACTCTTCATGACATCCTAAGGCTTCACTGCAGAATGGGAGAATGCCCCACCCCCACGGTGCTTTCTGTCAGTCACTCATCTCCCTTGGGGTTGCCTCCATCCCATTCTTTTCCAGGAGTCCAGAGACCCACGGCAACCCCGAGGCTGTTTCTCATCCTTCCTCCTGGAAGAAAAATAACACTCTGGAGCTGTAACTGAGACCCAGCAAACATTTCCAAAGATAAACGTTCATTCAGAGGGAGATGTCTAAGTAGCACTGGGTTCATCATGGGCTTAGGGGATGTGAGTGCAAGGGGTAGGGTCTGGATCTGGGAAGGGAGTAGTTACAATGGACAAAGTGTCCAAGCCTGATGGACTAACTATGGCCACTGCTCCTATGAAGGACCCTGCGCTCAAGCCAGCCGTCCGGCCCTAGAGCACTGGTCTCTTAGAGCCTTCTCTTGCCCCTTAAATGAGAGCAATAGTGTCCCTTGCAGAGCTGCTCTGAGGGCCCGTGAGTAGAAGTTTCTGTAGCCTTCAGTGACATCATCTGATCTCCATCCCCACGGTCTTCACATGAAGGGGTTCCATGAACTGCTGCGAGTTGATTCTGACCCCTAAGGTCCCTCCCAGGGGCTGTCCAGGGGCTGCTCGCCTGACTTCTGCTTTATTAGCTCATCCCTTTGGAGATTCTCTTGACATCTCTTTTCAGGGTAGGTGGGGTGCAGAAAGAACGCTAAACCTCACCTGTCCATAAACAGTGAGTCTTTAGACCCCCATCCCTCTGCACACTCAGTAAGCACTAAGGTGTGATGCTGGGGCCCTAACTTCAAGGCCTTACATTCTTTCCTAAAAGGCAATATGGGGAAACTGAGGCTCAGTGAAACAAGCATTCATGACTAAGGGACTGCGATAGTCTGCAAGTTCCCTGAATTCTACTGTCACAGTGGGGACTGGGACAGATGTTTTTCTTGAGAAGGACTGGACCTTATCTGTTTCTGCAGACAAGCTTTTGGGGAGGCCTGGGGGTTGGGAGAAGCAGGTGACTATGCAGCCGGGAAACAGCATCATCTTCATACTTGCACTGGGTAGGAAAGCAACAGAGTCCCTGCTTTTGTTGAGTTCTGGGTCATCACTGTGGTTTCCAGAGAAATGACTATGGTCACAGGGGTTACAAGCGAGGCCGGGCATGAGCCAAGGAATTCAGGGGGCCTCTGGGCTCTGGAGAGGTATGGGGGAGTGAATTCTCCCCAGAAGATGTTACAGGGCAAGGCAAGATTTGGAGTTCTTATCTCCTCAAACTCTGAGATGTTGATGAACACTGTGTATGAAAGGCGGGAGCCTGACATAACAGCCTAGGCAGATTTCTAGAAGTTAGACATTGTTAAGCTTCTGGTGTCGGGATTTGGCCCTTGTGCTACCATCCCTGGCTTGGAGTAGGGGACCTGAGGCTCCCTTCCTTCTGTTCCCAGGCCCCATGTGGTTCTTGTCTCTCCTGTGAGCCTCATCTGTCAGGATTAGGGCTCCTGACTAGGTTGACTCAGAGGCTGGCCTCTCTGCATTCACCCCCAATTAAATCGTTAATTATAATAGATCCAGCTATTAGGCTGCCCAGGTCTTTGTATGCTGCCCCCTCCCCTCAGGATTGCTGCCTGTGGAAGTCTGTCTTTGCCACTTGCCATCCATCACTCCCACACGCCTCAGCCTCATCTCCTGAGAGCAGGGGTCAAAGTCCCCCAGGGAATTCCATGCTGGGAGGTGGGCCCCTGTCATCATGCCCCACCTGAACCAAACTGAGGAAAAGTGTATCAAATAGGCAGGCTCTCTGTTTGGCTGCTTGGCTCTGCTGCTGGCAAAATGGCTCCTGGTGCACACTGTTACTCTACCTAGGAGCTTTTAAAAGACTGTGGCCAGAGCATCTTTTCTGTTAGCCTCTTTCTTCTCGTGTGTGTGTGTGTGTTGTGTGTGTGTGTGTGTGTGTGTGTGTGTATGTGTGTGTTTCAGCTGTTGTTTCTGTCCACTTGTTTTTGAGGCAGGGCCTGTCTCTGGGCTGGGAGACAACTGAGCCCCAAGGGATCACCTGAAATCAAGCCCTGCCTCCCAGCCCTGGGATCCCATGCCTGGTCTGTTGTGGTTGTTGATTTTGGTACTGGGGATCAAATTCAGGTTCTCGGCTTGCTTATTGACCTAGCGGGGAACACAGGCTAACACAGAGGAATGATGGGGACCTGGAGACAGCTCACAGGGCTCGGCAGGAAGGAGGGGAAGCTATGCCTGTTGTCTGCTGGGGCAGGTGCTGGCCTGAGGCAGGGATAACTTCAGACAGTTCAGATCCGGTAGCAGATTCATATGCTGACTTTGTTCATTAAGGACAGTCTGCCAGGTAAAAATACCAAGGCTTGGCAGCAGCCTCCGCCCCTTCTGTTTTCATTAATTCTATTTAGGTGGTATCACCAGCCATGGGTATGGGTGGAGGAGGGGGGCTCCCTTCTTCTGGGTTTAGGCAACCAACCCAGAGTGGATTCTCAGAGGGCAGCCCCTGTGAGCCACTGTGTTCAGGAAGCATGTCTGTCTTTCTGTCCCTGGGGCAGATGGCTCACCTCTTGCCAGAGTCCTGTGCCAACCCAGTGCACAGAACTCAACTCCCCCCAGAGTCCGCCTCATCAGGCTGCGGGACACCCACAGCCCGGGTCCTCCAGCTCTGGGAAGAGGCCCAGAGTGACTTGTTTTTGGTGCACTTGTCCCTGTGGGTTTGGAGTGTGTCCCACGGCAGCCATTTTTTCCACTGGAATGGGTTGGCTCAGAGCTGGGCTGGTAGGAGCAATCCCTTGGGGCCAAGCCTCCATGCCTAACCTCTTTTTCCCCCTCCCCCCACAGCAGGTGCCGCTGCAAAGCTGCAAAAGCTTAAAGACCCATGGGTAGAAAAACCCACCATGTGTACACCCCATTGCCTTAATCTCCAGGGGCGCCACTTAACCTGGCGGTGTGTTTATTGAAGAGACACCAGGCAGTGACTCGGAGTGCCGTCATATGGGTGTATGTGTGTGTGTGTGTGTGTATGCTCGGGGTGTGTGTGTGTGTGGGTGCCAAACAGACCCCATTGAACATCTACCCAGATTTACAGAGCCCTGTCTTCCTTTCTCCAGTCAATCAGACCAGTCCCCGCCCCCTCCTCTCATCTTCCTGTGCACTTAGTTCAGGTGTCACCAAAGACCGGTGAATATGCGATTGCCTCCCACCTATTATCCACTTGGGGGAACTCAGGTGTTTAGCACCCCATAAGTACCTCCGAATTGCACGTGGTTAACAAAATGTGTGCGAAGTGACAGCTTAGCTTATAAACCCCATCACTAGGTGGCTGTGTTCACCTAGCACTAGATGCACCTTCTCAGCCCCCATCACCCCCACCCCCCCATTAAAGAGCTTTTAAAAGCCCACTTCTTCCTTTCCAGGATCAACCCCCTTTAGGAATGAATGCATTATATGCCAACCTTAAATCTGCTATACACGTGTGCTGTAGCTGCTGGTCACTCTGGCAGGCTGTGACCTTCTGAGGCAGGGACCGAGTCTCAACCTCTTTCTTCCCCATCTTGCCCTGTCTCCACAATGGCCATTGTTCAGTACAAGATTGTTGAATAAATGGATGGATGAATACTGAGTATTTGGTATAGTGAGATGCTCACAGCAGGTGCTCAACCAATTTTTGTACAACTCGGAGAAGGAAAGAATTCGTCACTTTTCCATCCACACCCAAAAACTGGGAGCAAAGCCGGGCCGCTCATTACGGGTCCACTGAGGTTAAGGAGACCTCTAACTTTCCTACTAAATGCTAAGGCCCACGACCGTTGAATTGTCTCCAGGGCCTTGCACACAGTAGGCGGTCCGTAAGCCCTCACTGAGTTCGTAATTATTGAATGACTTAACGAGGCCCGCTGGTGGGTGGGGGTGCTGCCTTCCGTGCCTAATGACAGTGAACTAGCAAGTGAAAGACTCCCCTGCGTTCCAAGTCCTCCCGGGGGACCCTAAAAACCCTACATGCCAAGTCAGAGCGCACTTCACATTCCGGGGACCCCTCGAGAGGATACGCGGCCGGACCAAATTGTGGCCGCGTGGGTGCATCCCGCATCGCCCCGGCGGCCTCTCCGGGCTCCTAGGTATCTATCTGCAGGGGACACCGGGACCGCGGCCACGTGCAGAGCCCGGAGCGCCGCTTGCAGGATCAGGGTCCCGCCAGGCTGCAGCCCGCGAAGTTCCCACCTTAAGTTCCCGTCGCGGCGTCCCCGCCTCGGAGCTAGCCGGGCCGCAGCTCTGTCCCCCGGCGCAGCGATGCCGGGGTGAGGATGCGAGAGGGGGCAGCAAGCGGCACGTGGAACCCGCTTGGCCTGCCGGGCTGCTGGCCAACTTTGGCCCCGGGGCCGCTGCGCTCGGACCCCTGACCGTCCCGCCTCCGCCTCCTGGTGCCCGCCGGGCTGCAAGTGCGCCGGCAACGCGGCGCGGCAGCAGCTGAGGGAGGTGGCCGGGCAGGAGGCGGGACGGAGGGAGGGGACTGCGCGCGGGGCGGGGAGAGGGGCGGGCGGGGGGGGGGGGGCGGGAGGATGGAGCCACCGCGGGACCCGCCACTGCGATGCGGCTCACCCTGACCCGGCCCAGAGTCCTCTGGGACGCTGGGTCCCAGCGGAATGCAGCGCCGCACTCTCCTCATCCCGTCTATAACCATCTCCTCCTCCCTTAATCACCTCCTGCGCCCTGCAGGCCCTGGCTTCCCTTGGTGACCTTTTAAGTCCCAGCGCTACTCCTCCCAGGGCTCCTGGCCTGGGGCGCAGCCACCTCTCCAGTTTTCGCAGTGGTCGTGGGACGTTCCTGCTGCTCTTCTACCCTAGGCTCAGCGAGTACCAGGACCCGAGCCTCATTCCCCACGTGAGTCCCTATCGTAGGAATGCCACACGACCTGTCTCCTGTCCTTAGGAGGTCCAACCTCATGTGAGGTCGTGGACCCTCGCTGAACTGTCACAGGCAATGCAAATGTCACGTCCGGAGGGCACTTCATGTATGACAGCCGGGGAGCCCCACGGGCTTGCCACTGAAACATCTTCTAGGGGACCAACACCTGGGCCCTACCTGCCTCTGCGGTAAAGTTTGCACCACTTTTGAGGTGTCACCAAAGCCAAAGAATGAGCGCCCCGTGCCCCAGAGTGACCCCTATGCTGTAGTTGCTCACTGTCCCGGGTGGGACCCGGTCTGGCAGTCTCTGGGTCCGGTACTTGGCAGCCTGGGGAGGGCGGGTTGGACTCTGGAGGCCTCTGAGTTGGCGGAAGTTGACCCGCTTTGGGATTAGGTGGGAGGTCTTGAGAGAGGAGAGTGAGTAACTTCTCTGGGATACATGATTGGTACTGTCCTTTCTCCTCCATCGGAAGCATGAGGACTAGGGACCACGCTCAGGAGCGAGTGTGGCTCCTATGCCTGGGGCTTCTTTGCAGAGATGGTTAGGCTTGGCCGGGGGATGTAAGCTTTGGGCTCACTCAGTACTGTGGGTGGCACAGACAGATGGCAGAGTCAGAGAGTCAGCTGAGGACCTGCCCCAAGAACTCCTGCTTCTGCAGCGTCTACATCGGGAGAAACAGGGCTGAGAAATTCAGGTATAGGGGGAGGTGGGGGAGGTTCTTTAGATGGAAACAAAGAGGGGCTAGGAGCTGAAAGGACTACATCTTTGGAAGATTTGCAAGAGACCCACCAAGGGACAAAACAAAGGTTTCTGAGATGCAGAGAGACCCAGAAGTAGTGTACCAGAGGGACAGGTCAGCGTAAGGTTTCCCAGTGGACTTTGGTGGCCAGTGTCCCGGGTTCCATGTTGAAAACATGGCTGGTCCTTGGTGCTCTATCAGGCCCTTCCTTCTCGAACAGAAGGACCTGTGCATCCATCTTTCTTGCTTTCTTCTGAGCCTTAGGCTCTACCAGAGCTTTCTTCTGACCAGCAGTTTCCACATGGAGAAACTTAAGAGTAGTCTTAATGATTGTTGGAATGACCCAGCACTGTCTTTTGACCAGCAAGTCAACTGCTGTCCCCATGGAGGACCGCAGGACCAGGATGTGAGCAGAAGTTCTCAAAAACCTTACTGTGGTCTGAGTCCTCTGGAGAATTCTTCAAACCCACTGGATCATCCTTGTGACCCTTCTAGCAAGTTCCCGGTCTGGGCTTTTTGAAGACTTCAGTTTATCCCAGCTTCATCTGGTCTCAGAGCTCACCAGAGAGATTCTTAGATGGGTTGTGAAGCCCAAGCCAGCCTAGCTACTTTATGTTTAGGACCAGGGGACTGGGTCTATTGGAACACTGGGCACCAGAGTCTGGTGCTGGGGTGACCTGCAGAAAGCCCAGCACAGCAGAGGCAAAGACTCCACCCTTCCCGCCCTCTACCCCCGACCTCCACACGGTCTCAGACCCAGGCTGTTCTCAGGGGTGAATTTATATCTTACTCCCCTCTGTGTTTTACCGTGTCCAGGAAAATCCTTCTAAATCCTTTTAAGGATTCCCTCTGCAGTTCCTCTCTCCGGTGCCGCCTGCCAGATCTCCAGCTCTTATCTTCGTCTCCCTCCGGAGGAGAAGCATCCCTGGCCAAGTTGGCCTGTGGAGAAGGATGCTGAGGGTGCTGGGTTAGGCTTTCTGACCATCAGTCTTGTTGACACATGGGTGGCCTGTAGGTAGCGGGTTCACACTTGCTCTGTAGGCGGGCGGGCTATGGCACAGGGCCCTGTTGTGTTTTTCTCTACTGGGTTAAGTTTAAGAAGTTTGAAATTGATTGCTAATATTTTTAAAAAATCAGATTTCATAGGACATTTTTTTTTCCTTTTGAAAAGCTGGCAGATCTGGCTAGTATTCTTTTTTTTTTCTTTGTAACCCAAGCTAGCCTTGGACTTGCTATGTAGCTAAGGATGACCTTGAGCTTCGGATGCTTCCATCACCCCCTTGCGAGTGCTGGGATTACAGTTGTGCACCACTAAACTTTAAAAAAATTTTTAATGATTTTCATTTAAAAAAGATTATTGAGACAGGGTTTCCTGAAGCCCAGGCTGCCCTTGAATTTGATCCATCTGAGGATGCACTTGGCCCTTGTGCCTCCTGGGCCAGCAGTGCTAGTGAGGACCGTGGCTTCTTTCTCAGCTGCACCCCATCATGTAAGTCATTTTAGTTACTCCCAACCCCCCCGGGAGCCAGAGCTGGTGCAGATCATCTTAGCGAATCTCCTAGATTCCCATGGTAGATGACAGAGCTGGATCTGAAGTCTTGCTAGTCTGACTCCAAAGCCTACACCCTGAAAAACCAAATGCTATTCCCCTAGGGGCAGGAGGAGACTCATTAGTGAGGCCTCAGGACTTGCCTTAAAAGGGAGTTGCTGTCAGTGGGTTAAGAATGTTCTCCTTCTTATCCACTACCCACTGTCAGCGAGTCACCAAGTCCCTGATTGCTTTCCTGAGGCAGTGAGGGTTATCTACAGCCGTCCTGAAGTTCTTATCTATCCCGAGATGAAAAGGTTTACATTAGATTACAGTTGAGGAGTCTGAAGAGGCTAGAGCGGGTGCTGGGCCTCGGTCAGGGACTTGAGGAGTGCATCTTGTTAGAGGAAAAGGTCTGGAGTCAAGTCAGGGAGGAGAGCCAGGTACCTTTCTATCTCAGGGACCTCGTCTTCTGGCCATTCTGTCCCCTTTCTGTGACTCTGATTCTTGCCCGCCCTGCACCTCTACTCAGAGTCTACACCCCATGGATTTTCTTTGTCACCTTGAGACCCCTCATCCAGGAGTCCGGGTGAGCGTGTGTGAGAATGGGCCACTCAAGGACAGGCCTGGATATTTAGCACAACACCAATCATTTTGCATTAATTTTGATATTTTAAAATATTGTATCAAGATGTTATTAGTTCTCCTTAGCAACTTCTTTAGAAGAGCCTACAAGGTCACTTTTCACCCCAGCTCCAGCCTGGGGCCTTTCTTTTTCTCTTTTTCTTTCTTTTCTTTTCTTGAGCCCTAGCTGTCCTGGGGCTTCCTATGTAGACCCAGTCTCTGGCTGAGAATGCACAGAAGTTTGTCTGTATCAGCCTCCTGAGTGCTGGGTATTAAAGGTGTGTACCACTTGTGTGTGTGTGTGTGTGTGTGTGTGTTGAATTATATATATGGAGAGAGAGAGAGAGAGAGAGAGAGAGAGAGAGAGAGAGAGAGAGAGAGGCTGAAGAGATTGAAGACATGGCTGTTGGCTTAGTTCTTTCAAAACCTACTTTTAATGATGGTTCTTAAATGCTGTAACCTCCCTTCTAGCCCACTACTTACCAGAGGAAGTGGGGAAAAGCTTATTGGGATACGGGGAGGTGGACCTGTTTAGAAGTTGTTCTTTAGCAAATCCTATCTGTGTTGTCAGGAGATCAGCAGTTCCACTCACAGGAATTAGCTTGATCCACTCACAAACACTTCACGAATACACCAGCAGTCCAGTTTAGAAGTGTCCGGATAGCAAACCCGAATCAGCAGTGGTGGCATAATCCAGCAGGGAAAAGTCTGCAAGGGTGATCAGAACCATCGGGGACACCAGGAGAAGTTCTCTGCTGTGCCTCTCTCAACAAAGTGAAGATCATCGAAGACAAGAGACCAAGGAAGCATTGCAAAGCTCGCTATGCAAGCCCCCATCACAGTCTGTTGAGTCCTAGTTATACTCCCTCCAGACATCATGTGTCCTCCCAAGGGTCTTGCTTCATTAAAGGACCACATGAGTCTGTCTTAGCAAAAATCCACACGAAGCTGTCCGAAACTTCCGCTTCACTCTGCCAATTGGCCTGAGTCTGTGGAAGTGACAAGAAGCCACAGGAACCTCATGAGGAGTTCTTTGGTGAGTTTCTGTCTATGGCGTCACCACAAATGGCGCTCAGCAATGCAATGGAAGGCGAACCAATACACGTCTGTCGTTAGTGAAGATTCCTTCATCACCTGCGGGTCCCGCGGCGGAAACACAGGGAAGCTTTCCATCTTGCTTTAGCAGAACATCCTTTCACCTGTGTCTGCTTCAGTGAAATGTTCCTTCACATGTCTGCTTTAGCAAAGCACACCTTCACCTGTGTCTGTTTCAGCAAAACATCCTTGGTCATATGGCTGGTTTTCCAAAGAAACCAGAAGTTTTCACTTCAGATGGCTCATTGGCCAAGAGCTCTGGCTACTCTGACAGAGGATCTGGGTTCAGTTCCTAGCACCCAGCACCCCCAGGACAGCTCACGACCATCTGTAACCCTGGTTTCTGGAAAGCTGACACCCACTTCAGGCTTCTTCAGGTACTGCGTACACATGGTGCATAGGCAAAGCAAAACACCTATCACGTAATAGCAAATCTTTAAAAAATATTTACTTTCCTTTTTGTTTATGTGTATATGTGTGTATGCATGTGTGAGTGCAGGTGCCTGTTGAAGCCAGAACAGGGCCTCAGATCCCTGGAGCTGGAGTCACAGGCCATTGTGAGTTCCCTGATTGTGGGTGCTGGAAATAAACTCAGATTCTCAGCGAGAGCAGCCAGTGCTCTCAACACCAGCCATCTTTCTAGTCCCTGCCTGGGGTCATTGAAAAGAGCTCTATAGTCAGGTGTGGCGGTCACACCTTTAATTCCAGCACTGGAGATGCTGGGGCAGGGGGATCTCTGTGAGTTGGAGACCATCCTTGTCTAGATAGGGAGTTTCAGGCTAGCTAGGACTAAATAGAGAGACATTATTCCCCAAAGTAAAACAAACAAACAAACAAACAAGCAAGCAAGCAACTCTGGGCTGGATTCAGAACAAACTTAGATTCAGTCTGTGCCCTCAGACACAGGTCCCATTGGCAACTTGAGCTCTTAGCTCATTATCTTAGGGAAGGTTAACCTCTGACTCTAGTTCTAGAATGATCTAAGAGGCCCACTAGAGTTCTGTCAGATACACTGAGTCTCTCTTGTGGCCTTTTGGACCCCAGCCATTTAGGAATGTCACTTGTATTTTTTTTTTCCTGGTGCCGCCCACAAAACCTCACACCATGCAGACAGGATCTCTATGTGATTATTTCCCTCTCTTGGCAGCATGCAGTTTGGGAGGTATGAGGTGACTCTATTCTTCAATGTTCTGCTCTCTGTGCCTCAGTTTCACTCACAAGATCACCTGACAGACGACCCTTAAGGATCTCTATTGTGCAAGAACTGAGTCAGCACTTGGCCACATCTGTAGCCTGAGAGCTCTGACACATGACTGTGGAGTCCAGAGGGCCTCAAGAAGATGCCATGCTGAGTGTGGGTCTATGCAGTGTATGGCTTGAGGGTGAGACGTGATGTCCTCCAGCAATATGCCAGGCGGGCCTTTCCAGCGCTGTCTCCAGATACCATCAGCCACTCAGCAGCCTTCTCAGCAGCACTGTCTTTCAGAGAGTGCTGTCATGTTTGGGAGCACCCTCTCAGGACTCAGCTGTGAGCTCTCCACTTCCCTCAGTCCTTCCGAGGATGGTAGCTTCTCTCTAGTCCTGACAACCCACTCCTGAAGCCCTACCTCTTCCTGCTTGCATCTTTCCCCTCCAGCTCCAGCCTTTAGTGCACCCCCTGCCAAGCCAAGCTCATAACCACGTTCCAGGATGCTTTGGCTCAGGCTGCCCAGGGTTCCTGCAGCTTTAACCCAGCTGGGAGGCGTGGCTCTTGTACCCAAAGGGTGCCTATCTGGTCCTCAGTAACACATGGGGAGGAGGGAAGACTGGACTTTAGACACGTAGACTGTGGAGGGGACTGCTTCAGAAAAGTCCCTGATGGTGATTAGACACTTTTAAGATAGGGAGACAATAAACACTCTTGAACATGTGATGTCCTGTGCAGCGTCAGAGGGAGAGCGCCTGATGGGAGAAGGGAAAGCCGGATGTGAGGGCACTTGCTTTGAACCTGCTCCATACATAGTCTCAGAGGCTCATCCTGGCTGATATGTGGTCTTGCCTTTACATGCAGCAATAACCCTAAGTCACTGGAACATAAAGTGGTTCTTTACTGAAGAACGATCTAAACCTAAGGACCGTCTATCTACTCCTAAGGCTGAGGAAGGAGGATCACTTGAGCCCAGGAGTTCTAGGTTAGCCTGGGCTACATAGTGAAACCATGGAGAAATGGCTCAGAGGTTACAAGCACTGGCTGCTCTTACAGAGGACCTGGGTTCAATTCCCAACCTTCATATGGTAGTTCACAACCATCTTTAACTCCAGTTCCGGGGGAATCTGACACCACCTTCTGGCCACCATGGACACTGCATGCACATTGCGCATAGATATACATACTGGTAAAACTATATGTATAAAATTAAAAAAATTGAAAAATCTTACAAACAAACAAAACCACAAACAAACAAACAACAAAAATAAAACAAAACTAACAGCAGCAGTAGTACAGATACCCATCTTCGTCCTAAGACATACACACTTAAAAATTACTTATTTGGATTATATTTACTTATGTTCCTGTAGGTGGTGCATTTGGGAATGTGTGTGTCACAGCGTACATGTGAGGTCATGGGACAACTTCAAAAGTCAGTGCTCTCCTTTCACCATGTGGGTCCCCAGGATCGAACACAGGTCGTCAGGCTTGGCTGCAAGCGACTACCCACTGAGCCATCTCACCGGGCCCTCTCCAAAGATTTTTAATACTACGACCCCACAGGGTAGATTTTATTATTCTCCTTGTTTTCTGGACAGGGATAGGGTGCTCAGGTTATTGTCAGGATCACAAACCAGTTGTGGTTTCCAGGAGGGCAGAAGGGCCGGGGTATACTTATACCTCTCCTGTTCCTCTTGAGTCCCCCACCCCCCCACCTCCCCACCCCCTCACCCCCAATTAGGGAGAGCTGCTCTCTGCCTTGTAGCGGTCATTCCCCTCTTCCACAGTGGAGGTCCAAGGCTTTGCTGCCTCAATCCAGTCAGTAGACAGGGGGCAGGCATACAGGGCGGGGGGAGCACAGAAAGACGAAGGTTTCTTCCCACAGGGATGGGTCAGATGGTGGACGTACAGCCCGCTCCGCTTCCGGCCCAGCACCAGCTCTGCGCCCAGGTCTGGCACTCAAGGTCAGGGCCTCATGTACCATCCGGAACATCGCTTTGCTGCAGTGGAAGATTTCGATTCCCGCGTTCCTTTGCGTTATTTCTGGGCTCGGTTCCCTCTTATTTCATTTCCATCTCAAAGCCCGAGTTCACCTCCTCAGTGGCTGACGGGACCATTTATTTCTGAGGCCTGCAGTGGCTGAGCGCTGCTGACGGGAGAGTGAGCGAGCACTCTGGGCTGTTGCCCCCTTGCTTTGTTCCTGCAGACCGGAGGGAGACACAGAACATCTTCATTTGGCAGCATCAAGACCGTCAGAGCGGCAGAGCCTCTGTTCTCATCCCTTTGGCTGGATACGCATTCTGTTGCTGAAATTCTCCCTCCCGGTTCTCCCCACCCCCACCCCCCCAGGACGGCCTAATGGACTCCTCCTTGCAGATTTGTCCTTTAAGCCTCAAAGCCTTGAAAGTGTGTGACCTGTCAAAGTCTCCCGCTCCTCAGATGCCATGGATGGACCAGACTCTAGATTGTGTCTTCAAACTTATTTTATCAGTGTTCAAATGATGAGATGAAGCCCAGAGAGGGCTAGACATTGTAGGGTTGGCACAGCAGGTGACTGGCAGAGGCAGGGCTGACATCTCCCAGATGTTCCACCTGTTTTCTTCTTTAGAATCTCAGAAAGCCAAACATCAAGGATCTACTCTCTCTACTCTGACTTCTGGAATGTTCTGCCGCTACTACTCGAGGGTCCTCTTTCTTCTCTTTCTGGGGTCTCAGTTGGAATGGTCCCCTTTAAAGATGTCACTCTAGGGCTGGAGAGAATGGCTTGGCGGTTAAGAGTATGGATTGCTCTTCCAGAGCTCCTGAGTTCAATTCCCAGAAACTACATGGTGGCTCACAACCATCTGTAATGGGATCTGATGTGTGTCTGAAGACAGCTACAGTGTACTCATATAAATAAAATAAATATATCTTTTTTTTTTTTTTTTTTAAAAGATGTCACTGCAGATTCCTATGTGCCCACCCACCCCTCAGGCCACTGTTCATGTGTTTGACAACATTTGCTGAGCTCTGTCTGACTATGCCTGGTACATAACTCTGGACACAGAGATGATAGTCTGAACTGGCCATTTCTTCTTCTGACTTGTCATACCAGCTCACCCCGCTGAAAATCCTAGAGGCTCGTGTTTCCTCTGACTCCAGAGCCTACACATGGACCGGCCTTCCTGCTGTTTGTCAGCCTGATTGCACATAGCTGCGTAGCTCAGAATACCTTATCCAGGCCTACAGGATTACAACATTCCAGAGGTTCCCCTGGGCCCCTTTCCACAAGATCTGAAGCGCTCCTCCCTGGCCAGGCTGCTCTGCAGCAGCTGGGCCTTGCTTTCTTCCTCTGCACATTGGCTTTGCTTCGTCCCAGCGTTTCTTCAGTGTGACAACTCCCGTGAGAGACTGTGTGAGAGCCAGTGAGAGAGACCCTGCATTTCAATTTTTCATTAATTCTTTGAGAATTTAATAGAAGTTTAATATAACATATTTTCACTGTATTCGTCCTCCTAACTCCTCCCAGATCCACCGTCTCCATGTGCCCCTCCTTTACCATCTAACTTTGAGTTTTCTGTTTTTTTTTTCTTCTCCCCCCAAATCAAGTTCTGTTTGTGTTGCTCAGTGTGGTGATTTGAATATGCTTGGCCCAGGAAGTGACACTGTTAGGAAGCGTGGTCTTGTTAGAGTGGGTGTGGCCTTGTTAGAGGAAGTGGGGGCGGCTTTGAGAGAGCTTCCTCCTAGTTGCCTGAGAAGGCTGAGTCTTCTCCTAGAGGCCTTCAGATGAAGATGTAGAACTCTCAGCTCCTCCTGCACCATGCCTGCCTGGATGCTGCCATGCTCCTGCCTTGATGATAATGGACTGAACCTCTGAACCTGTAAGCCAGCTCCAATTAAATGTTGTCCTTATAAGACTTGCCTTGGTCATGGTGTCTATCACAGCAGTGAAAACCCTAACTAAGACATGCAGCTGCATACACTTGGGGCCTGGTATGTGGTTGACCTGGTAGGTTGTATGGTTAAAGAAAACAGACTCTCCCTCTCTCAGCAGCTATTAAATGCCAGAGCTCCTCAGGGAGGGGTGAGATGTTGTGCCCTACCTCTGCACTGCATGATGGGATTTTGTCTGTGTTGAGCGTGAGCAGATCTTGTGGGTGCTGTCAGTCTCTGTGAGTTCACGTGTGTGGCTGCCCTGTTACGTCATCTCCACCTCTGGCTCTTATGGTCTTCCTGTTGCTTCTTCCTTGAAGACCCCCCGAGCCTCAGAGGAAGCCAGCCTGCCAGTTTGCACATAGGCTGATCTCAGCCTCGTTGTAGCTCCTAGCAATGATCACATCCTGCATTCTCTAGTCTAGTACAGCGGGGAGGCTGGGCAGAAGGGACTGAAGTCTAAGGTCAGCTTGGGCAACATCTTGAGATTGTCGGGAATGAAAAAATTGCCAGAGGAAACAGAGGCTGGTGCTTTAGATAACCTCCTGTTGCCGAGATAAAATACCGTCATCAAAAGGAACTTGGGGGAAAGTGATTTATTTCTGTCTACAGCTCCAGGTTGATACAGCCCGTCGTGGTGGGCAGTGAGAGTGTGGGGCAGCTTGGCAGACAGAAGGCTCCATAACCTCCCCAAACACTGTCACCAGCTGGGAACTGCATATTCAGATACGGAAGCCTACAGAGGGCATTTTCTGTTTAAACTACTGGGACAGGGGTCATATCTCAGTGGTAGAGTGCTGGCCTAGGGTGCAAGAGGCCCTGAGCTCCACCAACACAAAGATGACGATAACAATAGTGCTGTAGAATGAATGAGTGAATGAGAGATTGCCTGCTATCCTTATCCCACCGTTTATAAATGGGTGAATGATCCCACCATCTATGTAATGAGTGAAAGATCCCATTATCTATGAATGAATGATCCCACCATCTATGAATGAGTGAATGATCCCACCATCTATGAATGAGTGAATGATCCCCACCATCTATGAATGAGTGAATGATCCCACCACTATGAATGAGTGGAATATAGCAATTGCCTCCTTTCCTGATCCCACCATCTATGAATGAATGATTGCCTGATATCCTGATCCCACCACCTATGAATGAGTGAATGATCCCACCATCTATGAATAAGTGAATATCCCATCATCTATGAATGAGTGATTGCTCTCCTTATCCCACCATCTCTTTCTTAAGATCTCACCTTCTGGAGCAGATGGCCTGGCCTGCTGTCCCAGTGGTCCATCACAGTGGTTTGGAGGACATCTCTGGTCCCTCTCTTCCTTAGCGATTCCCTCTAACAGACCATCACAGTGGCTCGGGCTTCACGGAACAGTGGCTGGGCTGGGTTACTGACTGAGCAGTCCTAGACAGACACCATGCTGTGGCTTCTGTCCTGGGAGCCAGGAGGGTTGAAATTGGACATATCTCCTGTTGTTGACAAGAGGCTGCTTGGTGCTTCATGACATGCTCCGAACAGCTCTGGTGTTAAGTGATTGTCACCCCATGTGTGACCCTTGGAGACCTGCAGCAGCTGGCTGCAAAGAGCCTTGCAGAGGGTTTGTGGTGGGCAGGCTCTTTCATGCCTGGCCCTTCTGTTCCTGTGTACTGGACCTCCGACCTCCCCCTCCCCCAGGTCGAGTCTAGCATTTCACGTGCTTTTCATCCTTTCCTCGCTAGTCAACTGCATGCTTTGCTGCCCTCGGGTTCTCCCGTTTATTGCCAAGCGTTTCCTTTTGAAGTAAGACAAAACATGAAAGCAGGAATCTTATCAGCTTCTCCTTTCATTTCTGCAGAGACAAATTTAGTTCTTTTCCACAGAGCGTGGAGCCCGCTGACTTAATGGGGAAGAGTCTTAGTGTGGGAAAGACAGGGAGCTGGACACCCTGATTTCAGGACCCTGGAACCTCACCTCCCTGGCTCTGCCTACTTCGGGCTACACCTCTGCGTCGTCAGCTGCTTATCCTGTCACACCTATTACCTGCAAGTGGTTTGTTGACGCACAGCCTGACTGACATGCTCTGTCCTCAGTGCTCAAGCTTGCGGCTTCCACTTCCTCCTTGGGGACTGGAAAGCACGCTGTTTTGAAGGAAAGAAACCTGTTAGCTGTCTGCCCTGGTAGTGGTTTGTGAGTTTGTTGGTCTTTCCACACCTTCCTTTTAAGCATTCACGAGCGCTTACTGTGATTCTGGGGATGTAGGCTGAATGGCAGTCTTGTAACTCCGCGTGCACAGGACTCAGTTCTTGCTGGGGTAGGAGCTGAACCCCAGCATTTTAAAGGCATCCCATGGTGATGACCTGCCCTCCTCCTCTCTTCCCTTGAGGGCAGGGGTGGGAGGAATCAGTGGTATGGTATTTTTTTTTTTTTTCTTTTTGGTTTTTTGAGACAGGGTTTCTCTGTGTAGCCCTGACTGTCCTGGAACTCACTCTGGAGACCAGGCTGGCCTTGAACTCAGAAATCTGTCTGCTTCTGCCTCCCAAGAGCCACTGCCAGTGCCTTTTTCTTTTTTTAAAACTACATTTGATTTGTTTAGTGTGTGAATGTGTGTGTGTGTGTGTGTGTGTGTGTGCCACAGTGCACAAGTGGAGGTCAGAGGATAACCTGCTGAAGTTGGTTCTCTCCCTTCATCATGTGGGTCCTGGGGATTGAACTCATGCAGTCAGGTTTGACAGCAAGCCCTTTAACCTGCTGAGCCATGTTGCCAGCCCAGTGATTCTTACCTCTGTTCTCTCTGGACACATCAGGTGATTGCTTCATGCTCCCCAGTTGCCTCTTAGAAAAGAAATCCTGATTCCTTTTCCTTGTTAGGTGGTAGTTGTCCCTGTCACCTTCCAGCACAGACGTTAGTTCTGGCCTCTTTCTTCATTTAGCAGGCATCCACTCCTGTCCCAGCTCTATTGTCTCATAGCAGCGTCTTTCCCATGTCACCTCTCAAAAGCACTGTCTCCTGAAGGCTGCTTCTGGTGCCAGTCCTTGTTGAAAGCGAAGAGGTCAGCTCAGAGCCTTGGAAAATTCCACCAGACCTCCTCTCTTCCCGGAAAAGAGAGGTCATTGGAAGCACATAGGCACCCTTGCCCCCAGAAGAGAGAGGTCATAGAACACATAGGCACCCCTCCCTTCCAGAAGGGAGAGGCTGAATTATATTCCTCAGGAAGATCACAGGGGGAACAGAACATGAAGACATATTCCTCAGGGCTGCTGACTGTTGCCTGCCCTCCTTCCCCCCAGACAAAGAAAGCCCTTGCTACCTCCTTCCCTAAGGACCAATCAGTTTAAAAGTCACACTGTTCTGCCAATCACATTGTGCCTAGTGACTGTTGCTCTATTCTGACCCTGAAAACTGTATAAAAACTGTCCCAACAGGCTGCCTGGGGTCTTTGCCTGTCCTTTGGATGCAGGACGACCCAGCATGCTGGAACAATAAACTCCTCTTGATTTTGCAACGATCTCTGGCTCCACGTGGTTCTCTTGGGGGTCCCAGTAGCTAAGGCTCATCAGATTTACAAAAGCTTTCTCACCAGCTGGAGGGGATCTTTCAAAAGCTCTGGCCACATCAGGTCTTAGATTCTTCAAGTCCCTCCTTCCCCATCTCTGACCTGGAACCAGAGCTTCCTTTGTGGCTGTGATATCTAGTGATCTTGGTACCAGGGCTTCAAGGCTTCAAGGCAGCCATTCTTTCCAGATCTTTCCTGGGGACTTAGGCATATATATGTATGAATGAGGCAGGGTCCCACTGTGTAACTCTGAATGGCTTAGAACCCATGATGTAGACCAGGCTGGTTTCAAAGTTCACAGAAATCCACCTGTCTTTCCTTCCCTTGTTCTGGGATTAAAGGTGTGAACTACCAGGCCTGACAGAAATGCATATTTTTAATAAATGCATACAATTAATAGTGATTTTATACCGTAATTTCAGAGCCACAGGGTGTCATTTGGCCTCACTCCTTCTACACTGTCGTTTTTTTCCATTTCATTAATAAACACTTAAATTGCTAAGCTTCTGTGTGTGCATGTGTTGGGGGGGAGGCTAGGGGGAGGGGAAGAAGGAAGTGTAGGGTTATAAGAAGAGTGAGTAGAGGTGGAGGGAAACTAGAGCCGGAGAGAGTTAAGACAGAGAAGAGGTGAGAAGAGTCAGGAGGCTAGCATGGACTCTGAGGCGCGGGAGGCCAGCATGGGCTTTGTTGTGCTAATAGGCAACGCAGATAGCCACATGCTCCTTCTGCCAGAGCCAAGGGGAATGGCTTCTTAGGTGTGGGAACCAGTTCCACAGCCTCCTGAGGAATGCTGCCTTTAGTTTGGAGAAATGGAGTTTCCTTTGGACCTGAGAGTGATCGGCCCCCATCTTGTGAGTACCTGTTCATGTATTTTATTGTTTCAATCCTTCTGCCTCACCTTCCCAAGTAGCCAGGAGGACAGACCTGACACAGGCCCAGGCTGAGACATTGCTTTTAATAATTTAACTTCAGTCACACTTGCACGAGGTATTCCCATGGTTCCTGCATGTCTGAAGAACGCCCTTCATCAGCCAGAGGTCCTCCATTATCCACCGCAGCCAGGGATCTTGATTTGGGGAGGTTACCCTGCTGATCTTGGTCTTTATCAAACAGAAGCTGGAATCTCAAGGCCCAGACCAGAGTTTATCCCCTACCTCCCCCAGAGCTGCTTCTCTACTTTGAGTGGCCAAACCTACTCCATCTTGGGACTGGCCTCCATTTAAAAAAAAAAAAAAAAGGACCTGAGAACTTGACTTGCAGATGAGCCCAAGCTGGGCCCAAGTTCCAGAAAGAACTATATAGCTCGCCCCTGGCCCATACCCAAAAATTACTCCCTATCAACAACCAATCAGGATTAGTCTGGTAGTTCCAGATGTACTTTCAGACCATTTGTGATTATTGTTTGTGGTTTTGCTTCAGAGCACCCACCTGTCTGCTTATAGGACAACAGATATCTTAATAGTTATCCAGTTAGATGCTTGCCAGGCTGGAATCCTCCCTTGCTTGCTCACTGTTTCCCATAAAACCTTGTCCGCTGAAGGCTCACTGCTTCACCCTCCTGTCCTGCTGTATCAGTGACAGTGGCGGGGGGCGGAGGGCGGGGGGCAAGCTGGAGCTTGAATAAAGACCCTAGTATAATCACATTGGAATCAGCTCCTTGGTGGTCTTTTTGGGGGTTCTCGAAATGGGCACGACGACCTTAGTAAGGTTTTACTTGTCCTTGTCACTCGTCATTTTTCCTGGTCCCCTGACAATGGACCTGGGAGCTACTGGCCCAGAGTGACTTGAGTGGCCATTGTGTTTCTAGGGTCCTAGTTCTCTGACTTAAGCTCCACCCACTCAAACATCCCCCACCCCTGCAACAATACCACCAAACTTGTTCTTGACAGAGGGAGTCAAAAGCTCACAGCCAGAGAGAAAATGTGTGTAGCAGCTGGGTTGAGGCAGGAGAGGATAGCATATGGTTGCCAACCTACAGTATGCCCACTGGTGACTTTCCCACCTCATGATGTTGAAGTGCACCCATACTGCATGCTGCATACTCAATGGCCTATTATAGAACAGGCTTTGTAGTGGATGACGTTGCCTAGTGTCAGCTAATGTTGTCTCAGCTTGCTTAAGGTGGTCTCAGCTTGCTTAAGGTGGTCTCAGCCTGCTTGAGGTAGTCTCAGTCTGCTTAAGGTGGTTTAGCAGATTCTTTTCCCATACCCATGGCAAAATCTGTGACAGAAGCAACTTAAAGAGAGAAAGGGTTTCCTTCAGCTCAGGTTTTCATTCCTCATTGGCAGAGGACACGGCAGCCAGAGAATGTCTGAGAGCTCTCATTTCTTGGCCAATCAGGAAGCAGAGAGCTGAGGCAGGAAGCATAGGCTAATTCAACTTTCAAGCGCCCCTACCCAGACCGGAGTCACACTTCTGCCAGCTAGGCCTCCTGTCTCAAGGGTTACAAAACTTGAGGACAGCGCACCACAAGGGGCCAATTGTCCTAACTCCTGAGCCTGCAGGGAGCATTTCACCTTAGACTAGGACAGGCAGGCTGGGCGTGGCTTATGGGCGTGACTTATGGTAGTGGTTTATGACAAATGCTCAGTTACACGGTGTAGATGTTTTTGTTGCTATGAACTGGATTAATTAGAGAGGAGATGTCAGGTCTTACAGTAAGCGTCTTCTATTGATTGATTATTTCCTCAATTATCCAGCAGATATGTATTAATGCATTCCGAGATGAGATACTGGAAATGTAAATGGGTTTCACAGGAATTTGATTAAAGGGAAATAAGCCAAGATAGTTTCCACTAAGTTCCATCAAAATTCTCTTAGGACAATTTGCAAACTTGTGCCTTCTGCGTTTTGTCTTTGCTCTGATTTATCGGTCCCCATGACTAAGTAGCAACTTGAAGGTTCCTTAAAGCCAGTTTGTTTTGTTTTAAATAGATTTACTTCGAGAAGAAATCTTAGGGCCAGAGAGATGGCTCAGTTCTTAAGAGCGTTTGTGGCTCTTGCAGAGGACACGAGTTGGTTCCCAGCACCCCAAGTTCACACAGTTCATAACTGTGTGACGCCAGTTCCACACCCGATGGAGAGGGGCACGGTGCCCTCTGCTGGCCGCTGTGGGTAACTACGCTCATGTGTATGTACTCCCATTATGCCAATGCTCATAGTTAAAAATAAAACTTTTTTTTTTTTTTTTTGAGACAAAGCCTCACTATGTATCTCTGGTGTCCTAGAACTTGCAAGATAGACTAGGCTGAAATGTGACAGAGCAAAGATACCACCACCTCATGGCAGCTGGAAAGGAGCAAGCTTGGGGCTGGACAGGCGCTAGCTCACAAGTGACCTCCTCAGTGACCTGCTTCCTCAGCTGAGGCCCTGATTTCCAGCTGTGCCATCAGAATCAGTGCACCACAGACTGAACCCATAGACTGGGTCAGAGCCTCATGGCTGGAGGAGGAACCATTTGGGGGACACACTGTATCAGGCCATCAACACTTGGTCTAAACTAAGTAGCCAAGGTAGAGGTGACACCTGAGACATTGTATCAGACCACCACACTTGGTCTAAACTAAGTAACCAAGGTAGAGGTGACACCTGAGATTCTGCAGAGTCATCAAAGGGAGCCAGCCCTTCCTCCGAGTGGAAACACAGCCTTGTGAAGCTGAGAGAGAAGCTCCCACCCCTGTTCACCAAGCCAGATGTGGGTAGAGTTGTTTTTGATCTGTTTCTGGTGCTGTTGTGAACTTCTGTCTTAGTCACTGTTCCACAGCAGTGAAGAGACCCCGTGACCAAGGCAACCCTTAGAAAGAAAGCATTTAATTGGAGGACTTGCTTACTATTTCAGAGGGTGGGTCCATGAATCATTATGACGGAAGCAGACAGGCATAAGGCTGGAGCATCACACGAAAGCAGCAGGCAGAGAGAGAGGCTGGGCTTGTCATGGATTTTTGACACCTCAAAGCCCACTTCCATTAGCACACATCCTCCAAGTTCCACCAACTGGAGACAAACCATTTCAACATAGGAACCTATGGGGGCCATTCACATTTAAATCATCACAACATCCAAAGTTGCATCGAATCCCTGAAGATAGTATTAGTTGTCCTTGTAAGTTTTGTTGTCTAATTGGCATACCTGGGAAGAGGGAACCCCAACTGAAGAACTGCTTCAGTCAAATTGGCCTATGGCCATTTCTGTGAGGTATTTTCTCAATTGCTAGTTGGTGTTGGAGAGCTCAGCCCACTGTGGGTGGCACCATCCCCAGGCAGGTGAGCCCCCGGCTATATAAGAAAGGTAAGGGAGCAAGCCAGGGGAAGCAAGCCAGTAAACAGTGTTCCTCTCTCATCTGTTTCAGTTCCTGCCTCCAGGTTCCTACCTTGGATTCCTCTCAGTGATGACCTGTAAGGTGGAGTTAACCCTTTCCTTCCCCTAGGCACTTTGGTCATGTTGTTGTTGTTATTCTTTTTAATCACAGTAACAGAAAACAAACTGGAACAAACTGGAATGATGATATTTTGAGAACCTTCATGTTTAAAAGCCCCTTCAGATCCATCAGTGAAACACTGAGTTTGGACAGAGAAGTTAGACATAAGTAATGTGATTATTATTTCCAGTCACCCTCCAGCCACTCATTGTACTTACTGGAAAATTCATTTGAAATGTACTGTGGGCTTCTGCTTTGCAACTTTCCCCTCTTGATTAACGTCTCTGTCATAATCCACAAGATGCTTCTTTGTGGCTCTCAAAACCAATCACGCCTTTCCATGCTAACTCGCTCTGCACCTTGAACTCTTATTTATTGAAGATAAATCAGAGTTTTGTAGGCTGTGGACTGCCTGAAAAAGAAATCCTACTTACTCAACTTAAGTCCAAAATTATAGAAGCACTTTCCCTGTGTGTGTGTGCGTGTGAGTGCCCATGTATGAAGGACAGAAGACAACCTCAGTTGTCATTCCCAGGAGCCATCTACCTTGTGTTTGGGGACAGGGTCTCTTGCTGTCCTGGAAAACTTATCAGACTAGCTCACTGGCTACTCATTGAGCCCAGGGCTCTGCCTGTTCCACTTCCCCAGCACAACTGTGAGTTTCTTCTCCTTTTCTAAAAATTAATATTTATTTTTATTTGTGTGTGTGTACATGTGTGAAGGTGCCCTCAGAGATTCAATCCCCAGGATTTGGAGTTATAGATGTCTGTGAACCACCCAATGTGGGTGCTGGGAAGTGAACTAGGGTCTTCTGCAAGAGCAGTCAGCGCTTTTAACCACCGAGCCATCTTGCCAGACTCCCTGGGATTCGTTTTAGGTAGGTTCTTGGGGTTGACCTCAGGTTCCCAGACTTGCATGGCAAGGCATACCGAGCCTTCTCCTCAGCCCTAACTAAACTGTTTTTCCTGTTCTAGACATTCTTCATGCCGAAGTTTCCTGCAGAATGCATACCAAGACTCCAACACTTTTCAAATCGTTGACAAAAAGATCACCCTCCCACCCATGTCCAACACACATCCGATTTGAGGAACGCATGTATAATGAAGTGCCCCGGAATAAACCTGAGCCCAAATTGCTCAGGTTTTTGGAGGATATCAGCCTTGCATGGTTTTGTGATAGGCAGATGAAGCAGTGGTAGGAGGAGCTGTTGAAAGGAACCCACCCACACCCTCAGTGCCAGCGTCCAGGGAAGATGGTTTGCCAAGGAGGCAGAGCTGGGTCCAGACTGGGGCTGTTCTGTTCAGAGAAGAGTGGCTGGAGACAAAGATAACTGCGATGTCTTTGTGAACCACACGGCAGGGTCCTTATGTGTGTGGAGGGTCAGGCAAGCTGTGAAAGAGAGGAGAGACCTACAATTCATTATCAGGAGTTGGCAGTCTGCCTGTGTAAAGACCTCCCAGCATTCCCTGCAAGAAGATGTGATTAAAAACCAGCCAAGAGGAGCTGGAGCGCTGACAACATGGCTAGGAGTACACACTGCTCTTGCAGAGGACCTGAGTTCAGTTCCCAGCACCTACATTCATCAACTCAGCACTGCCTGGAACTCTGAATCCAGAGAATCTCAGGGAGATGAATGCTTCCGGCTTCCAAAGGCACCTGCACTCACATGCACATATACGCACGTGAACATGCACAAGAAAATATAATTAAAATATGTTAAATAATAATTTAATCATCTCAGCAAATCCTGGGCTGCAGAGGTGGCTCATCGAGGCCTTGACTTTAATCTCCAGCAGGAGCAGGAACGCCCACCAGTATCTTCCAGAAAAGGAAAGGGGGGAGTGCAGAATCTCCTGTGGCTAGAATCCTTGTCGTTTGCTTGTTCTCAGCCTCCAGGGACACCTGGTTGGGAACAAGTATGAGATCATCTGCTACCTAGACCTGGACAAGGCCAGGGGATCTGCTTCTTCTCTCTTTGAGACAAAGTACTTAATTCAAGATCATTTAAAAGGGCTAGAGAGATGGCTCAGTGGTTAAGAGTACTGTCTGCCCTTCCAGAGGTCCTGAGTTCAATTCCCAGCAACCACATGGTGGCTCACAACTGTCTGTAATGGGATCTGATGCCCTTTTCTGGTGTGTCTGAAGATAGCGGCAGTATACTCACATACATGAAATAAATAAATCTTTAAAAAAAAAGAAAGAAAAGAAAGAGCAATTTAAAGAAGAGGAAGAAGGGTTTGTTTGGGGGCCACAGTTTGAGAGTACCATGATGGGAGGTGACAGGAGAGTGAGGCAGGTGAGGAGGTGGGTACCCGATGGCCTTTCCTTCTGATTTAGTCTGGAACTCCAGGGTATGGGGTGGTGCTGGTCCCATGGAGGGCTGGGCTTCCCTCCTCCATCAGTCTTTCTGGAAATTCCCTCTCGGACACACCCAGAGGTGTGTTGCCATGGTGATTCTAAATCTTGCAGAGTAGACAATGGAAATTACCGGCCCAGCCTAGCAGACATAGACTGGGAGTTGGGGTTTCAGACTGCCCTGGTGCCAGCTACGGTCTTTACCTTTGAGCTGTGTTAGCCTAGGTGGGTTACCAGGTTTGCTGAGCCTTGGTCTCCTGACTCCACTGAGCACATCGCTGTGTCTCCAGCACATTCATGGAGTTGGGATGACAGAGGAGTCAAACGGAGTCGTTAGGGTAGAGACCCGCATGGGTGTAATGGTTATTCTTGATTTTCAACCTGATGGTGTCTGGAATCAACTAAGATATACAATTCTGGGCAGGAAAGTGTATGTCGTGGAGGATTTTCTGAAAGGATTTTCTGAGTGGGGGAACACCCGCCACACAGTAGGCGGCACCTTCTGGTGGGCCCAGACACAGAAATCTAGGGAGAAGGCAGCTTGCCTGCCTCCCTGTCTTTCTAGAGAGTGTGTCTACTCAGTTGCCACCATGGCCACGGTCACCGTTCTTGCTGCTATCTGCTTCTTCAGCTTCCAAGGTGGACTGAAGACCAGCAACAATCCAGGGATCCTCCGGGTCCTTAGTGCCAGATTGGAGCTGCCGAGGGGTCGAGGGTCGAGCTTAGCAGACCAAGCAGCTGCTGAGTAGTCAGGCTCTCCAGTAGGCGGGTGGCCACTGTCAGAAGCCAGTCTGGTGAGTTCCTTCGTATAATATATATTCACTCTAAGGGCTCTGTCCCCTACAGAAGGTCTGTCTAACACATCGAGGTGCTCGAAGCTCACTGAGATACTGATGCTAGCAGAGGGGAGGGAACGAGCAAGGGTTAAGACAAGAAAGGTCACCCCAGAGTCTACCCTGCCTGTCCCAGAAACTGTTAGTTTCCCAGGAAGTCAGATCCCGCAGCATTTCCCAGGAGGACAATGGTAATTATGCTAATCAATGGAAATGAGGTACCATGATTAATCCTGTCAGCCTGATTGGATTGGCAGGTGCCTAGGAGGTTCGTGAAGAGCATCCCTGGCTGATCCTGAGGATGCTCAAGGGAGACCAGGAGGGCTCTGACCTAATCAATGCCTTTCCCTGATTATGAATTCAGATTTGAATTCCACATTTATTTATTTACCTTTTTCTTGAGACAGAGACTCTTGTAGCCCAGGCTGGCCTCAGAGTTGCTATGTAGTTGAGGATGGCCTTGAACTTCTGATCCTCCGGCCTGCACCTCCTGAATGATGGGATTATGGGTGTGAACCACCAATTCTGGCTTCTCCCAAAATTTTGAGAACACAGACATCCAAACCACAGCAGTCCAAGTAAACTGAACAGTGTCCCTGGGCAGTGAGGAGTCACGGGATGGAGGCTGCCAAGCGCTGGTTCAGATGTGCCATGCTGTGAGTATGACACATGCACAGGAACTTGAGGAGTTAGGTTGGGAAATGCTAACGTATTTATTATTATTACAAGGTCTCCTATCTCCCAGGCTGGCTCTGAACTTGCTACGTAGCTGAAAACGACCTTGACCTCCTATCCTTCTGCCCCGCCTTCTGAGTGCTGGGTCTTCAGGTGCGCACTACCACACCTGGTTTGCGTGGTGCTGAGGATGGAGCCCAGGTCTCCTGCGTGCTAGGTGAGCATCCCGCTAACAGCGGAAGGCTAGGCCTGTTTGGAGGAATGGATCACTGGGTTGTATCGTACCTTCATTCTTTCTTGGATTTTGTTTCCCCTTTCTGTTTCTTTTCCTCTTCCTCCCTTCCTCCTTCCTTTCCCTCCTCCCTCCCCCCTTTCTTTCTTTTGTGCATGTTTATGTGTGTTGCATGCACATATGTGACTCTGGGTGTCTAGGTGCATGTGCGTATGCTTGTGTGTGCACATGTGTGTGTTCACGTGGAGTCCAGAGGTTAAGTTCAGAGTCTTCTCTGATTGATGTCCACCTCATTCACTGGGGCAATTCAATTCAACCCAAAGCTCACTGATAGGATGAGTCTGGCTAGCCAGCTTAACCTACTGGGAATGTCATCTCTGTCTCCCAAGGTCTGGAATTATAGGTTGGCCACCCCGTCTACCTGCCATTGATATGGGCTCTAGGGATCTGAACTCTGGTCTCCACACTTGCAGCACAAACTTTAGCTCCCCGAGCCATCTCCCCAACCCTCCTCGCTGTTGCTTCTCTGAACTCTTTCACGCCATGTGGTCTGTGCCAGGGTGGAGGCTGGCCTGGCAATTCTGGTCCCAGCAGTGTGCCTTGGCAGAGTTGAGTTTCTCAGCTCTGGTGGGGTCAAGCAATGGAAGTGAGAGGCCCTGGCCCTCACTCCCTGCCTTCTGCAGGAGTTACAGGTGCCTGTGCTGCAGCCAGAGATGAGGTCCTTGGGGCCGTGACGTGAGGGAAACTGCCATACAAAGCACATTACCACAGAGATACTGAGAATTTGTCAGCAGGCAGTCACCAGGGAACTGTGAGGCCTTGGCAGCTCCTCAGAAGACTTTCCAGGGGGGTGAACGGAAGGAAGCCTGCTCGCTGCTGGAGGTTAAACCACCTCAGTCATCCGAGTGATCAGCTGCGTGCTCCTCTGTCTTTGCAGATAAAAAGAATGGGCATTGGAGTTGGCAGACAAGTCCCTTTGGCTTGGGCTACAATGAAAATAAGCTGCAAGTGTCTCAGAGCGGGGGTGGGGGTGGGGGGAGGAAGAGGTCCCTGAAATCCAAGGAGGGATGACAGAGAGAAGCTTCCAATTGTAAACTGAAGACCTGAGCAAGGCACAGAGCCAGGCTGTGGCCTTAAGTCAGCAGGAGCAGCTCAGACCAGCCAGTCCTTGTCAGTGAAAGTAGGGATGAGGTGTTTTAGAGCAAATAGCTGGGATAGAAAAACTTGTTTTTTATGTACCATTCATCTGTGTCTATCCTCCCACTGAGCTGTCCATCCATCTACCTGTCCATCTGTCCATCTCCCTAGTTATCTATTCACTCAGCTGTCCATCATCAACCCACCTATCTCTGCATCTTTCCACCCACTTGGGCACCAGTTTCTCTACCCATCTATTCCTCTGTCTGTCTATCTATCTATTCATCCACTATCCACCCATCTGTCCACCTACCCATTAATTCATCCAACAACCACCCATCTAGTCATCTGTTCATCTGTCCATCTTCTTTCATCTATCTATCTATCTATCTATCTATCTATCTATCTATCTATCTATCTCTATCTACCTACCATCTATCTATCTACCTATCTCCAACCACCCATCCATCTGTCCATCAGTCCATCCACCCACTCATTCACTTATCTATCTTCTCACCCATCTGTCTTAACACCTATGTATCTACTCACCCGTCTATCTGCCCATCTGCCTATCTACCAATCCATCCATGCACCCACCCATCTGTCCATCCATCCGTCCATCCATCCATTCATCCATCCATCCACTCACCACACCCCTACCCACTTCTACCAAGACATCCATCTGTCCATCCATCTACCCACTCACCAACTCATCTGTTCACCGACCACACTGCTATTTAGGAAACACATTTTATACAGTTAACATATTCCAATGGAAGAATTCAAAATAGAACAAAAGGATGCAAGGTAAGTCCAATATTGATTTTCCTTCCTAGAAAAAGCATCCGTTTCTCTAATCCTTTCAAGCAAAGTGTACAGGGAAACACCCATGTGTACAGCCTGTGCGCATTCTCCTACTGTGCCTCGGGTACTTAGCACATCTTAAAGGCACAGATGCTCTTTATGTATCACCTGGGTACCCGGGCAGGGGTTATCTCTGACAGGAACTTTGAAAAGTTCTGCTAAGTGGCTTCCTGGAAGTCAGGGCGGGTTGGGGTTTTCTGCAATGGCATTGCTTGTTCACGAGTTGTTTTCTGCATCCAGCCCTGGTTTAAATGGGAATAAATGGGCATGATGCTTCCACAGGTGCTGTGAAGAGCCTCACTTCCCCAGCAGAACCGTGAATGGCACTTGGCACACGGTGGGTTTGAGCGGCTCGCCTCCCACTTCTGGAGACCCCTGAGCCTTGTCTGCAATTGGCTTTGCACACTTGCCTCATTATCCCCTGAGACTCATTCTGACACATTTCAGATGTGTTGAAAAGGTCAGAAGATAGTCTAATGACCTCCCCATGCCTTCTTTTGGGCTCACCATTTGGCATTTGACATTTTGCTTTTTTCCAAAGTGTTTGAAAGCAGCATGGAGACACTGTATCCTCTAACCTATAAATACCTCCGTCTTGGGGCTTCTAAAAGCAAGAACATTATTACATAATGCACACGACTATCATACTCAAAAACTAGTTCTGATGTTGTGATTCTATTGAAGCTAAAGTCCACGTTGGCAGCTGGGCTGGGCAGACTCATTTCTGTTTACTTATAGTCTTGGAGAAGGCTTTCCCTTCCTCTTATTTAATTTACACGGCTCAACCCAAAAACTGTATAGGAAGGTGGCCTTAGAGGTCCCCCTCCACCTCCCTCCATCTTCTTCTTTATTCACACACTCCCACGCAAACTTTCCACTAGTTTCCACTTGTACATACATATGTGCGAAGCATACATATGCACTCACATACATTTGTACACACACACACACATAAACACACCCATATTGTCACAAAGGCAATCCTCCTAGCTAGGCTACCTCCACCTTCAGGAGTTTGGTTGGGACTGCTTGCAAAAGAGCATCACAGAGGTGTCCTACTGACTGGTGACCTTCCCTCAGGGAAGGAGTTGGGTGGGAGGGTCCTGACACCCTCATCTGTGTATCCAGCCACCACCCTTCCAAAACAGCCATATGCGATTATACAAATGTGTATGAGTATACATGAAGAATTAGGGATTCTCACCTACACAGTCCTGGGTAAAGCCACCATCCCTCTGGGTACAGACCTTCCAGTGTGGTTGCTTTAGCCACCCACGCTCCTGCCTGTCACTCCTCACCCATGCCCTGTAAGGGAGCCTGATAAACCCATTGGTTCCCTGTGGTGGAATCATGCCTCAGATTTTTGTTGGGACCTCAGGATGCAGGGTAGGTGTTGCTTACAACTCCCCTCGGGGAAGGAATTTTAGCAACACAAACACACGCACATATATAAGCGCTCAGACACATATATCTGTACATACAGGCACATGCACACTCACGGACACCTGTGTAAGTCTTAGTCACACATTCACACACACTACGCTTGTTTGCACCTTACTCTGCCCACGAGTCCCAGGACTCCATCAGATGAACCTGTGCATGTGGGTATGGGCGCTTAGGAGCCTCTGCGGTTTGCTTTTTCTGAGCCTGCTGCAGCAAACACTCCTGCTCACTCCTGCACACACTCAATCCTGCACACTCACTCCTGCACGTGCTCACTCCTGCACATGCTCACTCCTGCACACACTCACTCCTGCACACACTCACTCCTGCACACACTCACTCCTGCACACGCTCAATCCTGCATGTGCTCACTCCTGCACATGCTCACTCCTGCACACACTCAATCCTGCACACACTCAATCCTGCATGTGCTCACTCCTGCACACTTACTCCTGCACACACTCACTCCTGCACACACTCAATCCTGCACACTCACTCCTGCACGTGCTCACTCCTGCACACACTCACTCCTGCACACACTCACTCCTGCATGTGCTCGCTCCTGCACACTTACTCCTGCACACGCTCACTCCTGCACATGCTCACTCCTGCACACGCTCACTCCTGCACACACTCACTCCTGCACACACTCAATCCTGCATGTGCTCACTCCTGCACACACTCAGTCCTGCACACGCTCACTCCTGCACACACTCACTCCTGCACACACTCAATCCTGCATGTGCTCACTCCTGCACATGCTCACTCCTACACACACTCATTCCTGCACACGCTCAATCCTGCATGTGCTCACTCCTGCACACTCACTCCTGCACGTGCTCACTCCTGCACATGCTCACTCCTGCACACACTCACTCCTGCACACACTCACTCCTGCACACGCTCAATCCTGCACACGCTCAATCCTGCATGTGCTCACTCCTGCACACTTACTCCTGCACACACTCACTCCTGCACACACTCAATCCTGCACACTCACTCCTGCACGTGCTCACTCCTACACACACTCATTCCTGCACACACTCACTCCTGCACACACTCAATCCTGCATGTGCTCACTCCCGCACACTTACTCCTGCACACACTCACTCCTGCACACACTCACTTTTGCTGCCTGTGGAACAGTGTGTGCTCCTAAGGCAGGACTGGTGAGTCAGAGGGACTTCGTGCGTGCGGCTTGTGAGCTGCACCCACACCCTCCACTGTGCCATGACACCATGACATTAGAGCTCCCAGCTGCGCAGGAGGGTCTGTTTCTCCCTGCCTCTTCAGCAGAGGTGTGCAGCACACCTCCATGATGTCCATCTGATGGAAGTGTGTGTGGCATCCAGATGTAGTAGTATATATTTATAAAAGCTTGTTACTTAATTGTTGAGATAGGAACTCCCTGTGTAGCCGGCCTGAACTGAAACTTACTGTGTAGGTAGGCGCTCTTCAGTTGACATTACCAGGAAGACAGCCTGGTTGGATTGTAAAGTGAATTAGAAAATAAGTTAAAAAACAATTTTAAGGAGAAAAATCAAAGAAATTAAACAAGTGTGATAAAAATACAGAAGAAATCGAGAAAGAAAGGAAGAAGAAAGAAAAAGAAAGAAAAGAGGAAGGAAAAAAGACGGAGAAAAATTGAAGCAGATGTGGCTAACGACCTCCAGAAATACACACAAATGTGTTCCCACACACATTACACACACACGCATTACACACACATACACACATTACACACACATATTACACACACAAACACTATACCCACATTACACACAAACACACACACATTACACACACATACACACATCACACACACACAAAATTACACATACATATTATGTACATACATTACACACACATTACTTCACACACATATACATATATTACACACACATTACATATACATATTCTACGCATATATTACACATACAAACACATACACATTACATACACATATTACATACATACATTACACACATATCACATACATTACACACACACATTACACACACATTACACATACATATTAGACACATACATTACACACACAAACACACACATTACACACACATATTACATACATTACACACACATTACACACATCACACACATTACACACATATATTACACACACACATTACATATACATATTAGACACATACATTACACACACAAACACACAGATTACACACACATATTACATACATACATTACACACACATTACACACACATCACACACATTACACACATGTTACACACACATTACATATACATATTAGACACATACATTACACACACATTACACACACATCACACACATTACACATATATCACACACATATCACACACATATATTACATACACATTGCACACATATACATTACATACACATTACACACATATCACACACATACTACACACATACATATTACACACACAAACATACACACACACCCCAAACATGGTATGTTCTTTCTCTTTCCGTCAAGAACTGACTCCTGTTGCGCTTGTCATATTCAGTATGTGTGAGCCTGGAACTTATAATTAGGTCACCCAGAACCTCGATGGTTTTAGGCAAACACATCTCTAGCCATGTTTAGATAGTCCCACTGGCTTGCTCAGACTGTTTTCAGTGTTTGTTTAATCCTCCTGCCTCAGCTTCTTGAGTAGCTGGGATGATAGCCCTGTCTTTCTGTAATCATGGACAAGGAGAATCTCCAGGCACTGTTGCAGTATAAACACAGCATCCGGATATAGAGCAGTTTGGAAAACTGTCCCTAGTGATTAGTATTTAGACTCCATGTAGGATGGAGTTCAGACCTCATTCTAAGACACAAACTCTCAAGGACTTTATCGTGACTTTGCCCTGTCGACTGAAGCTGCTGAAGTGAATTCCCCTTTCCTACCTGTGCCCTAGCTTCAGGCTTGTGCATGAGTCTCCTAGCAACTGGGCTAATGATTGCAGTAAAATTTCCTCTTTTTGGTATTCTGGTATAGCATGCTATTTTTAAGCACCAAAATACTGTTTTTTTTTTTCTTTAAAAAATATAGTACTGTTATTTTTGCATCTTCCAGAGTCTGAGAGCTGAGTCATTTCCGTCTTGAGGTACCCAGAGATTGTTTCGGATTGCATAAAAATTCAAACTGAACAAAAGAGCACTTGTTTGGAAACACCTTTCTCACCTTCATCGTCCTAAGGAGCCGGGAGGGGAGGGGGCATTGTGTGTGCTCAAAGGAAGCTTGTGCCTCACTCGTGGGCCTAGTAGAAGTTCTCTGTGAGTGGGCTCTGGCTGAGGCGGGGGAAATAGACCGAGGCATCTTGGCGAGAAATCAGTAGCAACGTGACAGAATTCTAGCGCTGACTGACGTGGGCACTGGGAATGCAACTGGGATTCTCTTTGAGAAAGTAAGTATTGAGGGTGTGTATGTGGGAGGGGTAAGGAGGTGTGTCAGGGTGTGGTGTGGGGGTGGGGGTGTTTGTTTTGTTTTTCTCTTTTGAGACAGGGTCTCTCTATGTTGGCTAGGCTAGCCTCAGAGACCCGCCTGCCTCTGCCTTCTCAGTGCTGAGATTAAAGACACATACCCCACACCCCTGTAAAGGCAGCATTCACTTTCCAGTATGAACTGGGAGTCAGTTCTCTCCTACCGCATGGGTCTCAGGGATTGAATTCAGGTTATCCGGCTTGGAGGCAAGCTCTCTCTTTTTTTTTTTTTTTATCTGATGAACCCTCGCTAATGGTCCGCAGTTGTTCTGTTTTGTAGGAGACAGGGTATCACTATGGACCTGGCTGTGGAGGAACTCAATCTGTAGATCAGGCTAGGCTGGAACTCGCAGAGATCTGCCTGCCACTTCCTCCTGAGTGCTGGGACCAAAGGCCCTGGCCCATAGGTGGTTTTTGTTTTGTTTTGTTTTGTTTTTTAAACAGTTGAAAAACAGTTGCACCAGAAGATACTTCCAATTCAACTATGGCACAATTAGTACAACTTTTAAAGTCAATTAACGTCTCTAAGTTGACATGCAAAACCCTGGGTTTTGTCACAGCTTTCAATAAGAATGTATATTTATATACATGTTGTTTTTCTTTGCCCACATTTGCCTCCCCGTTAATGCACTTTTCTCTGAGAATCAAGTATTATTTTGGGACTGGGGACATGGCTCAGAATGTAAAGCACTCCCTGAGCTTACAGGATGCCCTGGCTTCCATCCCCAGTGCCAGATAAGCTGGATGCTGTGTACACCAGGGATCAGGGATCAGGACATGCAGGCAGGAGAATCAGGAGTTCAAGGTCTAACCCAAGTAGCACCCCTAATGCTGACAGTGTGTCCTGTATGTTCTCTTTAAATACAACGTCTTGCTACTTAAAAACAAAACCCAAAACCAAAGAACAGGTTAGGGTTACCCTTGACTCTCTCCTTGAAAAACTATTAAAAGTTTTTTCTTATTTAAAATTTTATCTCTGTCCTTGGCCATTGTGCACCGTATCCCTGACTCTGCCTCTTGCCATATCTTCTCAGGAGACGTTCGAGATCATGTGACTTCTGGCCACGAAGCAAAGCAGAGCCATCTATTCCCCAAGAATCCAGATGAAAACTGGTCACAAGGTCAGGTACAGTGACCCTGCCCGGAACAAAGCTGGTCTGGAAGGATTCACACCGTGGTGACACGCGATGGCGTGACGCACGATGGTGTGACACAGGGTTTGTGTTGAATCGTGGTGAGACACCCTACCTAATGGAGCGGAATGGTTTTTACTGCTGGGGACTTGGTTGTGTTTAAATTGATTGAATATTCTGTTTCATATAAACTAATTGGTTTGTTGTAATAAAATGTAGAATCTTTTTTTTTTTTTTTTTTTTTTTTTTTTTTTTTTTTTTGGTTTTTCGAGACAGGGTTTCTCTATGTAGCCCGGGCTGTCCTGGAACTCACTCTGTAGACCAGGCTGGCCTCGAACTCAGAGATCCGCCTGCCTCTGCCTCCCAAGTGCTGGGATTAAAGGCGTGCGCCACCACCGCCCGGCTAAAATGTAGAATCTTTAAAAAAGAATTTATTTAGTTTTGGATTTGTTCCTTTTTTTTTCTTTTCTCTTTCTCCTCCTTCTCCTTCTTCTTTTAAGAAAGGGTTTCTCTGTGTAGCACTGGCTATCCCAGAACTCGCTCTGTAGACCAGGCTGGCCTTGAACTCATAGAGATCTGCTTGCCTCTGTCTCCAAGTGCTGGGATTAAACATGTGCTCCACCACCACTCAACTTGAATTTGTTCTTCTCGTAATGTTTTATTTATTTATTTTTATACAAATTAATTCATAGTAAACATTCTATTTATTACTTATAGTTTTTATATTCATTGTATTGCTTAATAGCTGTTTTATTGTTTATAAATGTATGTATTAAAATTATATTCCATGGTGTCACCAAGATGGCTCAGCAGGTAAAGGTGCTTGTCACCAAGCCTGACGGATGACCTGAGTTTGATCCACAGGACACACAATAGAAGGAGAAAACACATTCTGGCAAGTTGCCCTCTGACCCCCAGATCAGTGCTGTAGCATGCATATACCACACACAAAATAATCAAATGACTGTAGTTTAAAATACTTTTTTGTGCAATTACTGTTAGTGATTTGAAAATGGTTTTGTTAAATCAGGATACTTTTTGGTCATGGTGGAATTAAATACCAAAATGCTGACAGGGTCGTTTTCCCATTTGTAGCCCTTGGTAGGGTTTCTTTCCCTTTGTCAGTGTGAAGCTCTTAATAGAAGATTCTTATCTGTGTTCTCAAATCCCTGAAGACTTTTAGAGGGCAAAGCTCTCAGGTCGCTGTCCTCAGAGGCGGCTGGCATGGGGGTGGAGTCAGAGCATCCTGGTTGTGAGTCTCTGGGCTTCAGGGTGGGGTCTGCACATAGGTAGCTGCTGGCTGCCTCCGAGGGCTTCGGAGGGATAGAAAGATGGGGAAGATGAGGGGGGCCTGGAAAGGGAAGACCCTCGCCCTGGGAACCTCACCCTGGAATCTAGTTTGCATTTTCTTCTGGCCCAGAATGAAGAAACGTCTACATGGCTGAGAAAGTCAAAAACCTGCTGGAGAGATGCCGCAAGCTTTCTTAAGATGGTTACCATGAGCCTAGCTGTGTTTGCTTTGACCTAGCATAGTGGCAACCACCTCTGCTCCTGAACAACAAACTTCCTACAAGAAGTTCCTTAAGAGAAGAAAAACAGGTTGAATGTAGTTCAGTGGGTAGAGTGTTTGCCTAACATGCACAAAACCTGGGGTTGCATCCCTGGTGGCTGGGGTGGTGTGGACACACAGAGCTCTAGCACTTGGAGGCTGAGGCAGCTTTAAGGTCATCTTCAGCTACGTCGGAACTTCAAGGCCAGCCTGGACTACACAAGTCCTTGTCTCCAAAAGGGTATGTGGGTGTATGGATGGGGGCACTGCTGGGGAAATGTCTCAGGGAGTAAGAGCACTGGCTGCTGTTCCAAAGGACCTCAGTTCAATTCCCAACACATACATGACAGTTCACGACCCCAGTTCAGGATATCTGCTGTCATCTTCTGGCCTCTTTGAGCACCGCATACACGCGGTGCATAGACATACATGCAGGCAAAACACCCACATGCATAAAATACAAAATAAGTTTAAAAGGGAAAATAGCTTGTATTTTGTACTTAATTTAAAAACTTCACTTAATCTTTAAGCCTTGTTATAAATTATGTCGTGTGAGTAGTGTAATTTCACATACAATCCTCTAATCCTATATATAGCCACTGTTGAGACTCTAAGGGTGTCTGGCATGGTGGAATATGCCTTTGATCCCAGGACTTGGGAGGTAGAGGCAGGTGATCTCTGAGTTCAAGGTCAGCCTTGTCTATAGTCCAGGACAGCCAGGGTGACCTGGTTCGAAAACCAAACAAACAATGCTTAGGGCAACTTTGTCCCGAGAAGCCCCACCCTTGATCTGGGGGAGTAATTTTCCTCGTTGTAAGCATCTCTGTGTGAACAGTCATGCTTAAGTCTGAAGCATGCATCTCCCTTCTCTCCATAATAAACTTGATAGTGTAGTGGAGATGTGGTTTCACCATTAAGGAGGCTGTCATCTCTTGCTTTGTTAAAAACAAAACAAACACCACAACTCAGAGGTGAAAGGTCAGCAAGCCCAGACTGCTGGTGGTGGTGTTGGGCTGTGTCCCTTGCTGCCATGGCAAGGCCACTATGATGCTCAGTGAGAATGCTTGTCCAAGTGGCGGCTTCTGCTCACTAGGCTTTCTTTGCTCCCTCCCTGTAACTGCCCGAGCTGCTCCTTAGTAACAGCCTTTCAGCTCCTTAATAATGGCCCGCCTGTTCTGCTACTTTGTAACGGCGTTCTGGGTTCCAGTCTGCCGGTCAGGGTCTAGCAAGAGAGAGTGGGGACGGAGGGGTGAGAGACACAAAGGATGTAGACAAGACAAGACAAAGGGTCTAATCAAGTCTCTTTATTGAAAGGAAATCCTGGGTATTTATACCCTTTACCACGTGACTCGCCCTCGTGGGCAAGCTCAACTGAAGGCACTACATCGTGTGCCTAGCAGCGTGGAGACCACGCGCTCCTAGCTGCTGGCAGCACTAAACCGCAAAACAAGATGTTTATCAGAGTGTGCTCATCTGTTGTGGGCTGTTGAAAACAAGTCTCTTGTCAGGGTATATGGCTTGAGATGGCTGTAAAGATGATAGCCGCTTTCGGCTAAGAGTCGGCTCCCAACACCTCCCAGGAAGAGGCTTTTTCCCCTGCAGGATTCTGAAGATCGGGATCAAGTCAGCTGGGAGAAGGAATATGTCTGATGACACATGACTCCTTTGGAGGCTGTCACAGGTCTCTGATAGCCCTCACTTTCTAAATGGACCGGGGCAGATGAAGCCATCAGAGCAGCAGTATCAACCGAGACCATGGACCGGATTCCTTTCTGTTTCCACGCCTTTTCTCCTTCAAGCATCTCACCTGGAAGAGAAAATTAAAACAGCAAGGGAGTCCACTGGGAGTCTTTATTTGCCTCCTGGCATCAGGAGCCACCCACAAGGAACCAACAGAGCCTCATGGTGGATGCTCACACTGAAAGCACTCACCAAAGTACCATGGGAAACAGGGGCAGGGGCTAGTGGCTTTCTTTTCTGCATGCCTTCTGAGCTGACTTCGTTAGTGATCTCAGGAAATCACCGTGGACAGTCACCCAGCACCACCCAACACTTCCCATCATCTCTTGTTAAATAACTAACCCAGAGGTTGGTGGGACCCAGCAGCGGGGAAGGGAAGGCAAGCTCCAGTTTGCAGCGATTTGATTTCCCTGTTTGCACACTTCTGCAGTCCTCGCTCTGTTTATCCCATTGTAGGAGATCAATCTAGTTGGTTTGGAAATGCTGCCATTTGGAAATGGATAACCAAGGTCTGGCCCAGATGCCACCCAGGCAGGGATGAGGCCTCTCTGTGGTCCTATTTGTCATGCCAAGTCTCTTCAAAACACGCATGGCTGTGTTTATTGAACTCAAGCTTTGAGCTGGCCAACGGTTAAATAGACTCAGCCCTTTCCAGTGGAGACCCATCCCACGCAGCTTCCTTGGCTGTCAGTCACATCTGCTGACCCCACTCATTAGAAACAGGATCTCAGCTTCTATCCAAGCAATATGCACAGTGCTAGGCTGTACATGGACCTGATGAATCTAACCCCCACCCCTAACCCCCACCCCACCCCCGCCACAGCACCTGGTGTGTGTGTGTGTATGTTGTGTGTATGTGCCAAGCAGGTGAGGATGTGCATGATCACGCATGTATGTGTGGAAGGTTGTCACGTGTCTTGCTCGCTGTTACTCCCCCAACATAGGGTGTTTCACTGAACCCGGAGCTAGCTGTCAGTCAGCAAGCCCCAGCATCGTCCTGTCTCTTCCCTGACTTCTCCATACTGGGATGACAGATGTCTTTCACATACCCCACCTTTCTACATGGGTTCTGGGAATTGAACTCAGGCCCCCATGCTCTGCAAGGCAAGCGTGTTCTGACTGAGGCAGCTCTTCAGCTGTGAATCTACTTTTGCTCGGCATTTATGAGAGAAGATGACTTTGTCCAGATGGATATGGCTGGTTCCTGTGGGCACTGTCCATTCATTCTGTGACTCAGGTCAGTACCACGTGTCTCCTAGGACTCGGTGCTCCTTCTCCGTGAGGAGAGAGGACGTGTTCCTCACCATTGGAGTGCTGGCGTCAGTTGGTTCATGGTTTCTGATTTAGTTAAGCACACAGTTTCCTTTGAGAGGATTCACAATTCTTCTCCCTAGAAAGACATTCCCATAAGTGTGTTCAACTTTTATTAAGGACACACTGAGGCCCTTCTGTACCACATCTGCCCCAGGCATGGGGACACAGCAACAAAGGAGATGGGAGAGATACAGATTCCATGCCTGGACTTCAGGGTTTGCAGTGGGAAGAGTGAATGGGAGGCAGGGGGTACCGGGTCGATGCATCTCGGGGTGGGTGCTGTGTGAGTGTTTCCTGGGTCCAGACACTCTCTCCTGCAGCGGGGAGGTCTACAAGGCTTAGGAGTCTCATGAGAAATGCACAGGACTGGGATGTCTCTCCCGAGGACATCCAAGCTGGGAAGAAGATTGTCTATGGCAGAGTTGTTTGCAAGCTGTACCAGGAGTCCAAGAGCAGCTGCTTTTCTGAATTCCCACCCAGGCTGGGGTGGGCTTCACAGCTTTTGAATTACCCATGCTTTTAGTAAAGGAGCCCATTCTCAGGTTCTCCAAGCTGGACTTGAGAGAATGGTTTCTTTGGATGGTTGGTGCCTTTCTTTCCTGTCTGGGGTGATAAAAGTGTCTCCCCAGTGAAAGGTCTCAGATGACGGTTCAGGAAGCACACAGAGACAGATGATTGGGGGTGAGATGTTTATTAGAAGAGTTAATAATGCCACGATTAGACAGACAGACAGACAGCAGCATGGTGGGCTTTGTGGAGAGTTCAGGCCCCAGCACCAGAGGCAGAAAGCACAGCAGGCTCTGAAGAGCAGAACTGGAGACTCTGGCAGAAATGGGATCTGTTCTTGTGCTTTTCTGGGGTGGGGAGTTCCCAGCACAAGTTTCAGCCAGTATGTAGTGATGTCTGGCAGACCTGCCATGCTGGATAAGAAAGTATGAACTCAGAGCAGCACTGAGGCCTCCCGTGACTGTGGACACCTGACGCAGGTGCTGAACACAGGATGAGGTGCCCATCCCAGCTCTAAACCTGGGGCATCCAGGACATCCCCCCAGGTCTCCACAGGCCCAACAAATGCAACATACTCAAAACTGGACCCTGGATCTGCTCCCATCTGCTCCTCAACCTGATTTTCACCTCAGAGTGATGAGAGTATTCACCACACAGCCCTGGTGACTGTTTCAGAGACTGTTTCCTCCTTCTATGGTGTTGCTCCATCTGCCAAGGAGATGGAGACCCAACCAAGCTTGCAGAGTGAGCAGCTGTGGTTTGGGGTTTGTGAGAAGCTGAGCTGGGGTGTGAGTGGAGTTGGGGAGGGAGGGCAGGCAGTGGGTCAGAAGACCCCAGAGGGGCTGCACAGTCCAGCAGTCATGAGACCCAGCAGTCAGTCCCCACAGTGACTTTATCCCAGAAAACAGCAGCCTGAGGCTGTGGGCTCAGGCGGAGTTCCTAGGAACTAAGGTGACCCAGTCCTGTGTGCTGGTCAGGTAGAGTCTGACAGGAGCCAGGTGGGAAGGACCAGACTCTGCAGGCCATTTCTGCCTGTCCAGGGTGGGGAGCCTCTCTGTGACCCCAGCCCTTTCTCTACTGCCAAATCTGGGCTACTGAGAGGGCTTCTCCTTAGCCCAAGGTGACATCCTGAGGACCAGCAAAGAGCTAGTGTGTGTGTGTGTGTGTGTGTGTGCGTGCACACATGTGTGTATACATGTATATGTACATGTGAGTATACATGTGAGTACGTGTATGTGTGAATGTGTCTGAGTGAGAATGTGAAAGTGAGTGTGTAAGAGTATGTGTACGTGCATGTACATGTATGTGTACATGCATGTGTACATGTGAGTGTACATGTAAGTATACATGCGAGTACACGTGTGTGTGTGAGAATGTGAATGTGTGTGACTAGGTGGGAATGAATGTGAAAGTGTGTGTGCATGCACATATGTGTGCACATGTGTGTGTACATGTGAGTATGTGTGTGAGAGTGTGAATATGAAAGTGTGTATGTCTGTGAGTGCATGTGTGTGAGTGTGTGTGTACCCCTGCCTGGTGAAGGGGGTCAGCAGTGTCCCAGAGCCATCTTCAGATAGCCCTCAGCACAGTCCCTGGGAAAGCTGTTAGCATCTTTAACGAGGTGAGCACACAGTGACCCTTTATTGCATCAGACTGCCTTTGTATTATGGCCTTGGTTCTGTCTGCATCCCATGCGGGCCCCTGCAGCCTGTGGCTCCCGACTCATCCTCCTCTGGGCACAGCCAGCTTGTCCAAGGACCTGGGCACTTGAAGCTGTGTCTTTGCTTGTGGCTGTCCCAGTCCAGCACAGGAGGGGCACAGAGTGGTGCAGACGTCCCAGGTGCACGGAGCTGCCTCCTGCCAGGCTCAGTTCTGTTCAGTATGGACAGCCACCTGTCCTGTGTGGGCTTTAGGTGTAACTGTCACCTGTTCACCCAGATAGTGATCACATTTTGCAAATTGGCAGCTGAGGCTGGAAGGGGCAGGGACTTGTCCTGTGTCATCTATTGGGTACAGTGTGGGGAGCATTTGGCTCAGTTTAACTCAGAATCTTGGGCAGTACACTGGGTCGACCTGCTGTGTCCCTCTCACCAGACACCTAGGTGTGTGTCTGCAGAGGTCCTCTCTGTCCCCACACCCTTCCCTGGGCATAGGCTGAGGCTCCTCCTACCTTACTGTGCAGTTCAAGTTTGGTTCTACCGTCGTTACACAGCAGAGTCCGGGGCTCTGTCTGTGGCTTCTGGGCAGTTGTGGCTTGGGTTCTTCATCTCAGTTAAATGTGTGGTTAAGACCCTTTTGGCCACTCTAACACTGCCTCTCCTCCCAGTGTTACTCAGATCCCCCCCCTCTCTCTGTGTGTGTGTGTATGTATATGTGTGTATGTCTGATCTTTGCTATGTAGCTCAGGCTGGCCTCAAGCTTAAAGATGGCCCTGAACTTCCGATACTTCTGCCTCAGACAGTTCTGTATGGACTTTAACAGAAACCTATGGATCCAGGCAGTGGTAGCGCATATCTTTGATCCTTGCACTTGGGAGGCAGAGCCAGGCAGATCTCTGTGAGTTCAAGGCCAGCCTGGTTTACATAGCAAGTTCCAGGATAGTTAGGGCTATACAGAGAAACCCTGTCTTGAAAAACCAAACACAAAACCAAACCAATAAACAAAAAGAAAACCCAGAAACCTATGGGATCACATAAGATGCTTCCTGTGGCTTCCATTCTAAACGTCCTCAGCTGAGTACCAGGTAGTCCATGCCGAGATAATTTTATTGAGGACAGGAGAGAGGACACAGTCACACAAGGACATTTTAATGAGCTTTTGCTATGCCACACCTCCATCCCTCATGTGGACTGAGTAGCAGAATGTTCCAGCATCCGTGAGCCTGGACACTGGCAAAGCCTTCCCAGGCATCTCTCCGAGAGCTGGGCACAAGGCCCTCAGTCACTATTAACAGTTGGTGTGTGAAATGTCCCCACAGCCTCACGTGTCTAAACACTGGGGCCCCAGCATGTGGTGATGTCAGGGAGGCTGTGGGCCTCTCAGACAGCGGTCTGGCTGGTGGGTGTAGCTATAGTCGTAGGGATGGGACTTCAAGGTTTCAGGCCCATTCTGCTTCTGGAAGGTTCTCTAGTTCCTGGTCCCAGCATGCTGCCACATCCAGGATCTCTGGTCTGCATTCTGGGTGGTGATAGACGGTTGTCTCACAGACTCAGAACCACAAGTCTCTTCTGTCTCAGCAACGGGAGACGAAGTGACAAGAGGACAGCTGCCATGTGTATTTCACACCCACGCTCTCCATCAGACCCAGCAACCTTGGAAGAGGCACTCGATGGCCCCCATAGTATAGACAAGGAAATTGAGACTTAGTCCAGACTCAGTTTCCCTAAATGTTTTCTGCTGGCCAGTGGTGGGGACAGGATTTGAGCCCAGGGCTTTCCGGCCCTGCATCCTTAACGTATTCTCTAGTCTGGGAAAGTGCTGAGTGATTGGTTCTGGGTGCCAGCTCTGCTCCTAAGGCAGGGTCGTTTGGAGTCTGGTGGGGTCAAGTGTGTGCAGAAGATGTTTAAACACAGGATGGTTGAACAGTTAAACAGAAAGCATTGAGGCTTACATCATCTACTTGGATTCTGTCTCCAAAGGAAGAAGACTGAGGAAAGAAAAAAAAAATCAACCACTTGAACTTTTCTCCCTGCCTGCCTGGACCTCTGCAGAGCCTGAGACTTAAGCTCTTCTTTCATCAAGACTTCCTTGTCTTTTATTATGGTAGGGGGACAAGAGAAGAGATGTTGTCTTTTACTATGGTAGGGGACAAGGGAGGAGATGAACATAGCACAGGTAGGGAGGGTACCTCTAAGCTCTCTTTGGGGAGGTGTACAAGAGGGATCCAGGACTCTCTCTGCCGGCCTTTCTGGGTTCGTATTTTATGGTCTGAGTTGTTCCTCAGTGATTTATCCTGTTATCTGCAAGCTCATTTGTTTTTTCCCTCCTTGGCCCGAAGAAGAGCCTCTGTATTCCCAAACACATTTGCACCCTTAAAACTAACACATCCAGTCTTGTTGCCGCTGGTGTCTGCAAGCAGGGCCAGGCTCAGCTATTTTGGGCTTGTTTCCAGGAAAATAATTTACTTTTCGTTGTGCGGTCTGTCAGGCTCAGCAGAATGATTTCTCTCTCTCTCTCTTTTTTTCCATGAGGCTGGACAAGTAAATCCTTTAAAAGCTGAGGAGGATTTAAAACCTTGCCTGCAGAGATGGCCCACGGCTGGGCTTATCGGGTCCATTAAAATAGAGAGAAGCCCCTGGATCTGCAGCCAGCTTGGTCGGCTATGATCCTTGGCAGTCGGGTGATGATGACAACTGTGTCTCTGTCAACATCACCTTTGAGGCTGTGGCTGCAGCTCGGGTGGTAGGACCCGGCCTAGAGGCACATGCCTGTAATTCCAGTATTCTGCAAGTAGAGGCCTGGGGATCAGAAGTTCAAGGTTGTACTCGGCTACACAGCAAGTTTGAGGCCAACCCGGGCTCTATGAGACCCTGTTCCAATCAATCGATCGATTTTTAAAAGAGAAGATTAGCCTTTGAGGGCTTAATGAAGCTCCCTTCCCAGCATCAGAGATTCACATAGTCCACAGCTGGATGGAGCCGGATTGAACTGTGAGAGGTGTTTTACAAACTTCCTCACCTGAGAAGCAGGAAGAGTAAGTAGCCTGCTACGGAGTCTCACTGAGGACAGTGCATAGGGAGAGACTTGTCTATGTACCCAGTGCCTGGAATACAGGTAGCATGACAGCCACTTTGGACTGTTGAGGCATGCTTGAATTTGGTGATAGAAAGAGCAGAAAGCTTTAGGGCCTTGAAGGCAATTCTTGGGGCTTCCTTGATGGGAGTGGGGTGGAGTATTCACTTTCACTTGTAGCCAGCCCAGGAAGTGCAGGATCCCAGGCCTATGATATTTGCTGAGAGCCACTGATAGTTTCCATTTCTGTGTCTTCTAAAACTAGAAGGCATGAGTGGTTTCTCCTGTCACTGTGGTAAAACGCCTGGAAGAAAAGACCAAAAGGAGAAGGATTTCCTTCTTGCTCAGGGTTCAGAGGGAACACTCACTGTGAAGGATCCAGGCAGTAAGTGCAAGAGCCCTGAGGCCCAACCGCGTCTGAAGAACAAAGAAGCCTCTGAGCTGCCAGCGGGTGACTGGGTGTGGAGGCTGGCAGGCCACTGCTAAGGATGTGGTTGGTCCTAGAGGGCTGGGGCAGAGCGCCCCACTGCTGGCTTTGGGTGAACATGGCCACGGTTTGAGCACACAGAAACACAGGAGGTTCAGGGCTCTCCTGGTGCTGGCGACTTAGCTTGCTTAGGATAGAGGACCAGCAGGGGTGCGTGTCTGGTGTCATGACATACTTTCTCCAGTCTGAAGCCCCTCTTTTTGGGTTTCCGGCCCTCCCACCAGAGGGCACAGTTTCTTGACACCAGCAGCGTCTTCTATGTTGGTCCTAATAAGGACAAGGGTCCCCTGCCACCAATCACCCAGCTGCTGAAGCAGGAGAGTGACTGTGGGCTCCCTGGTGAATTTAGCCTGGGGATAAGGAGGATAAATTGCTTAGACAGCTTGGAGCCTCTAAGACAGGAGTGAGCTAGCCTTCTGCCACAGACTCTGATTCTTTGTTGCCTGTCCCTCACCGTGGGGCCACTTTGACTCCTGAGACTTGGGGCATTTGGCTTCTAGGGATCTGAGGCTGCCGTGGAGTGGGGTTACCATGCCTACCCTGTACCAGCTGGGATCTCTGCCACTCAATCCCCTTAACCACGGTTTTTATGAATAGGATTCACGATCAAGGGCCGATGGCACAGATAGGTCACTCCCATTACTTGGGAAGCTGATGCAGGAAGATAGTGAGTTCAAGGCCAGTTCAGGCAACTTCTTTAAAGTCTGTCTCATAATAAAAAGTACAAAGAGGACTGGGGCTGTAGCTCAGTGGTAGAGCATTTACCTAGCATGTGTGATGTCCTGGGTTCAATCCTTAGTATAGCAAAAAACTCAAAATAAAACCGAGCACCCTCTGGAGTCCACAAATGAGCACGGGGCAGTAAAATAACTTTGCCAAGACCACAGCACTTCTGTGAGAGTTGATACAGAATGTTCTCTCTTAATTAGCCAGTCATGAGTGTCTACTCATAAGTAGAAGATTCTAGAAACAGAACCAGAGAAGGGGCCATTCTCCTTTCTTCTGCTCTTTGGTGGAGACAAGGAAGGGTTTGTTCCAAAACAATATCTGCAGCATGCATGGCTGTGCCTTCAGACTCGTGCATGGGCCTGTGATACCCACTGCACTCCTGCAGGGCCTGTGATAGCCCACTGCACTCCTGCAGCCCTGGATAGCTCATGCACTTCCTGCACAGCTGTGATACCCACTGCACTTCCTGCAGGGCCTGTGATAGCCCACTGCACTCCTGCATGCCTGTGATAGCCCACTGCACTCCTGCGGCCCTGTGATAGCCCACTGTACTGCTGCCTGTGATAGCCCACTGCACTCCTGCAGGCCCTGTGATAGCTCACTGCACTCCTGCATGGCCTGTGATAGCCCACTGCACTCCTGCAGGCCCTGTGATAGCTCACTGCACTCCTGCATGGCTGTGTAGCCCACTGCACTCCTGATGGCTGTGATAGCCCACTGCACTCCTGCAGGCCCTGTGATAGCCCATGAACTCCTGCATGCCCTGTGATAGCCCACTGTACTGCTGCATGCCCTTGTACTTGAAATCATGCATTCGTAGCCTTGCTTAGCAACTCCTGCTGCATTTTGTACTGGCATTTAGTGGCTGGAGGTAACCTTGGGGCTGGGGCAGGAGGATGCTGGGGAGTCCTGCTCTCAGCATCCCTGAGACTGCCCAGGGTTCTCAGGTTCTCAGAGCGGCACTTGCCTTCCGTGGGTTTGCAGGCGGGGAAAGACACACGGTGGCTTATTTACCTTTTCCTACATTCCCCCCTAATTTCCCAATCTGTTTCCATAGCAACCCTAATAGGGATTGACTTGCTAGAAAAGTATTTGTTTCTATAGAAACAATTTTTCTATAGAGAAAAAATTTACTTGGTTTTACATGAAATCTAATGTTAGGATTTGGGTCTGTTTTTGACTTTTTGTCAGAGTATTTTCAAGCCACCTACAGATGGATGTGGCATTCAGGCTCAAAATCCATCCTGATAGTCTACAGGTGCTAGATGCAGGGGGTGGGGAGCAGCCCTTGGCCTCGATACCAAGAATGTACAGTTTTACATTAAAACAAAGGTGGGTACTTCATTCTTGGATACGAGGGCAAAAGACCAGGTGACTTGACTCTGGGGTTAATTGGAAACAGGCACTTGCTGGTTTCTTGATTTTACGAACTCTGAGGGTTTCCAAGTGAATGTGTTAGGTTGTCTGTCACAAAAACAAGAACCAACTCAAAACTGGGTAAGTCCAGCCAGCAATAAACGAGGACATTATGAGTCACTGTCAGAATATTGGCAGCTTCAGGAAAGGTGGATCCAGGGGCAGCTGTGATGATCAGTCTTTCCTTCAGTGATAGGTGGATGCTCCTCTCAGGCAGGCTCTCTGGAGGCTCCGGGTTGTACAGCCATGTTCCTAGCTGCTTCAGGTCAGACTCTCTAGGAGGTGGGAACTGAGTGATGGTTAGCGTCAGCGGTCAACTTGACAGAATCTAGACAGCCTGGAGATGGGTCTGTGGGTATGCCAGATCAGAGGTGGGATGTCTTATCACTTTTATTGATGTGGAGAGACTTGCCACTGTGGCTCATACCATCTCACGAGCTGGTCACGGCCTGCAGGAGAAGGAGACAGTGAGCGAGCACCAGCATTTACACTCTTCTGCTTCGATGGTGATGTAATGGGCTAGCTGCTTCAGCTCTGCTGCTCCTCTTTCTTGCCACGAAGGACTGTAAGCTGTGAACTGTGAGCCAGAATAAACTCATTCTTTCCTAAGTTGTGTTTGCCAGGTCTTGGGCAACAGAAAAGCCATCAAGACAACATGCAGGTCATTTCAGGAAGAAGTCACAGAAACGACAGGAGCAAATTAAGGAAAGGAGAGTTTATTTCAGGTCATGGTTTCAGGGGACCACAGTTTCATGGTGGGAAGGGCGTGGCAGCCTGGAGGCCTAAAGCCTGCGGCCAGAGGACATCTCAGATCTTGGCAGATGGGAAACAGAGAATCGGGCACATCAGGAACTGTTCCCAGAGACCTGTTCTCACATCATCCAAAAGGGTCTTCTGCTCTAGAAACAAGGCTTCAGCTGCGGAACAGGATTAAACTGGATTGATGTGGGTGTGTCCATCCACACGCCTGGGAAGGATGAGTGAGCTGATTGGCAGGCCCAGCTGCTTCTCTTTGGGTCAAAGGTGAGGTCAGCACTTGCCAGTCCAGGAAACAGAGGTAAGTGGAAGAGAGCCCTTAGGAGAAGCCTCACGAGGGGTGACGTGGTCAGGCCTGGGTCCCATTTGGAAACAACAAGATGGGTCGCTGGGGAGATGGCTCAGGCCGTGAAGCGCTGGCTGTACAGGCATTAGTGAAAGCCCCAGACCCCACACTGAAACAAACCAGGGTGGTAGCTCACACTTGGTGATCCTGGGCCTCCGGGGCTAGAGGCCAGAAGAGTTCCGGCGGGCTAGATGGGGCCAGCAAGACCACTCTGTGAGCTCCAGGCCAGTCGAGAAAATGACTGCTCAAGAAGAGAACAGAAAAACAAACCCATGACAAACATACCGAAATACACCTGAACCCTCTCTCACCACACAACACAACAGCATACACACAAACACACACAAACACCACATACATCTGCACACAACACACAAACCATCACAAAACACCATAACCACACACACCACTCACAACACACATATAACACACAACACACAACCAATCATCACAGCCATGCACACAACTACACACAATACACCCATGCACACACACACACACAATACACCACACACATATACACACTACACCATGCATACACACCATACATACCACACAAACACAAACACACACCATACACACACATCACACACACACACACACACGACACACCATAACACATACATGCATGCACACACCACACACATACCACCACAAACACACCACACACACACAACACCACACACCATGCATGCACAGTCACATATAGACAACACAGGCACACACCATCATACACACCATGCACACACATATAACACAATACACCATGTACACACACAACCACACACATATCACACTACACCATGCATACACACCATACATACCACACAAACACACACATACACCACACATCACATACCACACACACACAGATACACAGATACACCATACACACATACCACACACACACACACACACACACACACACACACACAACAACACCCGAGGAAAAGGAAGGAGCTCTCAGGTTTCGCCCTCTCAATCTCATCTTTGCTAATTAACCTCCCACCACTGCCTCCCTGACATTCCTTCAAACAGGATGGTTTTTTGCTTCATTTGAAGGAGCTAGGGTTGGAGGGGGGGGAAGCAGAATTCATTTGCATGTCACCTAAGTACTCTCGCTGTGTCTTATCATCTTCTCAGGGCACAGCCGTTGTAATTCCAGTCACCTTCAGCCTCACAGTTTTCTTATAAAAGGTTTATAAATGGGAACAAAAAAAAATTGCTGAGAGACACAGCCGAGGTCTTTGAAATTGTCCTTTCATTCTGAAGCTCAGAGAGTTCTAGCAATCACTTCGCAGATTTAGATGTATATGTATTATATATGTATATGTTTTATTATATGTATGTATTTTGGGAAAAATTCTCCAAGATGATGGAGGTGTAAATGATTTAGGAGGGGAGTTGGTGTGTGGCCAGTAATTTAAATTAACAGGATTTCCAGGGCTTATTAAGATCTTGAAATAGGATTGTTAAAATTCAGCATTTTGGTTTGAATTCAGCTGTTGCTACAGGGGCTTCTGGGTTTTAAAACCGCCTCGCTTTCCTTGCCATTAGCTTGCAGAGATATTTTAAAAGTCTTTCCCAGTCCTTAGGCATCATCTTTCCTCATTAGTAAGCTAACGGTTTTTTGCAGAAATCGCTTCCACCTTGCTCTTGTCCATCAGGGTGGGCACTGTGGGGATCAGGGGGGATGGCTGGGAAATGGCAGCAGGGACTGTGTGCTCATGGGTGGGCCCGGCTCCTCAGGAGCCCTTTGATGTACAAAGAGCGAGTGTCCCCCAATAGGTGAGAGGTATTGGGTTGGTCACAGCAAGTGTATCTGCACATGTGTGCACACGAAGGGGCGGAGGGCCTTGAGCTCTGTTGTTCTGTGTGTCTTTCACAGCCCTGGCCTATGACGTTTGACAAATGAAGGTGACATTTGGCTGAAGGCTAGAGGTGACTCTCCCACAGCAGTGACCAGGGCTGCGGTGTGGAGTCTCCTGTGCTTGGCCCAGAATCCCAACAGCTGGCCATTGTCATGCCTGTGAAAGGCGAGGCCTGGGACTTGACTCTCTCTCTACTCTCTCTCTCTCTCTCTCATCTTCTCTCTCTCTCTCTCTCTCTTCTCTCTCTTCTCTCTCTCTCTCGGATGAGACCCTGTTTCCAACTGCAATGTTAACTGAAGATGATCTTGGGCTTCTGATCCTCCTGCCTCCACATCCTGAGCCCTGCAATGACAGGCGTGCTCTGCTCTGCTGGGAATGGAGCCCAGGGCTTCAGGTGTGCAGGACAAGCATTCTACCAACTGAACCGCATCCCCAGCCCTGAGGCGACGACCCATTGGTCAATCGTAACCAAGTCCAAAGTAAACCCTCACTGCTGGACTCCACCTGTACTTTCAGTGGCATCTACAGGCAGCTTCTTCCTTTGCCTCTGCTGGGGAATGGTTTTCTGGGCAGGAGTCTGTGGGTCCTTCCTGTTGGACTTCTTCGCAGTCTGGAAAGGATGCCTCAGGAGAAGGGTGTAACTGAAACAACGTCTGTCCAAACCTCCTGCTGGCTCCGATGGTGCCCTAACCTCGCAAAGGAACAGACCTGGAGGAGCAGTACAAGAAGCAGAATTCAGGCAAACTCAGCGTTGAGAGCAGTAAGGCAGCCTCTGTCTTCCGAGGCACCTGTCTGTCGCACCCCTGGAATCAACTGCCCGAGGGACTGAGGGAGTGGAGTCAGTCGTCTTGGTTGACTGAGCCCCAAAGGCAATTATGTTTCTTTTAGCATGGCCTTGTACCTGAGTTTTCAGCTAGGGAGGGGCGGAGCTAAGGGCTGGGGGGGGGGCTAAGGGCTGGGAGGGGCGGGGCTAAGGGCTAGGAGGGGCAGAGCTAAGGGCTGGAGAGTGTGGCTCACTTGGTAGATTGCTTGCCTAGTTTGTATGAATCCCCAGGTTCTATCTTCAGCACGACATAAACCAGGCGTGGGGTGAACGCCTGTAATCCCAACTCTGGGAGAGGCGGAGACAGGAGGATCAGAAGTTCAAAGCCGTTCTTGGCTGCATAGTATGTTTGAGGCCAGCCTGGGCTACAACGGAGCCATTCTGAAGCATTTCATCCCGTTTTGCTGTGGAGAGTCAGCGGAGGAAGGCAGCTAGTGGCTTTGGCTCTGGAGACGTGCGGAGCAACTGGTCTGTGGTAGGCAGCTACTGCTGTGCCACAAATGGCCCCAAACCTACCAACTTCAAGCGATAGATAACCTTTCACAGCATTTCCTGGCTACATCAAACCCATAGCATTATGATGTAAATCTCATAATATTCTTCAGGCTTTAGAAAAATCAGCACTATAGGGCGTTTTTTAAAAATGAAAACTAGAACAAAACAGGATTTTTCCTATTTCCTCTTGAGTTGGTGTGTTCACTGGGAGAGCATGCCTACTTCAGCTGTTCCCAGTTTTTGGTTGGCTGCAGGCCCTCAGGGGACTAGGGGCCCAGTGAAGCTGCAGCCGGGTGGAATTGACTTTCCTTCTCATCTCCATACTCCTCACAGTGGCTCAGAGGACTTAGTGTCCCTGGTCACTCAGGGGAAGGGGCACTCCCTGCCTTCCATGCTGTCTGCGCCACCCCACCCCACACAACGCTGGCATCAGTGTCCCCTCTCTGTGATGAGACTTGACATAATAAACTCCTACAGAGCAGAGGTTTGCTTGGCCCACTATTATGGTTATGGGTAGAGGTTCCCATCTGTGACTGGGAAATCCATTGCTTGGGTCTCTGATGCAAGGGCAGGGAGCCTAGGGTGAGCCACCTGTTTCTCTCAGGGCCAGTGCTTCAGTCTGTTGTCACCTCTGTGGTCATTACCTAAGAGGGACAACCTGAGGATGGGAAGGCTGCTCTGGGCTGGCGTGCGTGGGGCAAGAGAATTGTTCACTTCATGGTGAATAAGAAGCAGCAAGAAAAGGAGATAGAGTAAAGGGCCAGGGTAGGCAGGATACAGCCTTAACCCAGACCCTGCGATCCATTTCCTCCAACTAGGCCCTCCTCCTACCTTCTACCTCCTGTCAATTATGCAATCATTTTCTGAACCTATCAAGGGTTGGTCCACTGCTTAGGTCAGGTCCTCATATGTTGGCTCCTTGCAGCCGGCAGGTCCAGGCGAGAGGAGAGAGACGTCCTGGTCCTGCCAGGACTCTCTGAGGCTGAGCGGAATGGTAAGTGTCGCTGGCCCAAAGAAACACACCAGGAGTCTTGTGGAAGCAGGAACTCAACTTTAATGTATCAGCCTCTTGCTTATATAAACTCAGAGCATAGGGAGGAGGGATTTTGGTGGGATGAGATGACATGGGGTCAGGGAAGGGTGACAGAGGGTATGGGGTGACTGACCATGGCAAAGCTCTACATCAGCAACTGCAGGGCAGAGACAGGGCCAAACAGGTCTTGCTGAGTCACCCCGGTACGGAAGTGACTGAGACAGGTCTCAAAACTCGAATCAGGCTCAGGTTTGTCCACAAGGCCCAAATCAAGGCCAAAATGGGGCCCAACACTCATGGTTTCAGGGGCTTCTCAGTCCAGTCAGTTGACAGGATTTCCCCACATAGCTGGGACCCAGAGAGAGGAAGGTGTTTGGGTTCATTGTTCCTTCCAAGGACGCCCCCAGTGACTGAGGCTCCTCTCCATAATGGCTCCATCTGGTACCACTTTGGGACCCAAGACTTCAACTCTCTGGGGATATCCCACTCCACACTGCCACAGCCTTGTACAACAGGGGTGGGAGTGGGGCATAGGGGCTGAGTGGTGGCAACAGGGCTCCCTGTCGGGGTAGGGATTGGGAGTGGCAATGGTCCTCTGTGTCAGAGCTGAGGGTGTCAGAGGTGGTAACAGGGCTCCTGTTGGGGCTGGGACCAGGGTGAAAGTCATTGGCCACATAGCTCATGATTTAAACGAAACAAAAGAAAACAGAAAACCAGAAAACAGAAAATGTGTTTCCAAGACAGAGTTTCTCTGGCTGTCCTGGACCTGCTGTGTAGACCAGGCTGGCCTTGAACTCACAGAGATCCACCTGCCTTTGCCTCCGGAGTGCTGGGATCAAAGGCTGCACCATTCTTGGTGGAAAACATTCTTAAAGAGTGCGTAGGTGGAAAGAAGGTACCGACACGTGTGAATGAGGTATGAATATATTATATGTGTACAAAAACACAACATTTAAGTTCACTATGATTAACAGTTAATAAAATAATAAAAAAAACCTAGTTCATACTTAATGAATGTACATACTTATGGAATAAAGTATAATGTTTCAGTAACACAAAGAATTTGTTAGGATCAAATCAGGATGAGTAAGTCTCACCCTAATATAAATCATAATTCCTGAGTTCAAAATCCTGTTTTGTTTTTCTACCTAGTTGGAAACACATAAAGAATTGCTAAACGGGATGACCCACTGTACTGGGAGTTAGCTCTCCTACCTGCATGTGTGTGCATCCATGTTTATGTGTGGACACCAGAAGGCAACGTCAGCTGTCCGTTGTTCTGTCTTGGTTTTTGAGACAGGGTCTCTCAGTGAATCCAGAGCTTGCCAATTCACCAAGGCTGGCCAGCCAATGCCAGAGTTTGTCTCTCAGTCTCCCAGCTTGGATTGCTCACCACTGTCCTCCATTATTATTAATATGGGTCTCAGGGCTCGAACGCAGATCCTTGTACATGCAGGGCAACTACCTTCTTGACTGAGTCACCAGCTCCTAACTGTGCTTTTGTGCCTGAGAGTCACCTTGTCCCCCATCTCTGGGGACTGATAACCCCTGTTCTTTCTACTTCTAAGCCAGCTTACTTCCCAGCTGTGGCAAGAACATGTAATGTTTATCTTTCTGTGCCTAGCTTATTTCACTAAACAAAATACTCTCTAGGTTTCACCCACATCATCACAAGCAGTGGGAATCCATTCTTTTCTGTGGCTTAGTAGTTTTCCACTGTGCGGACTTTAGCATTCTAAGAGTGACAGCTAGCTTGCTTCTGTTTCCCACCTACTGTATGGAAGTAACCACATGGAATTTGGTTTTCCCTGAGGCATAGTGTAGCCCAGGTTCTGCTGGAACCCATAATCCTCCTGCCTCAGTTTCCCAAGTGCCGAGATAGCAGGTGTGTGTCATCATGTCCTGCCGTCTTCAGCTTCGGAGAAAGCCCACACTGTCCTGTCATTGGCTCCAGATTCCAAGGCCTAGTTTGAGTTTGTCAACCGAGAACAGGCAGGACTCTTCCTCCGTCCATGCCTGCCCTGATTCATTCATGAGACTTTTTTTTTTTTTAAACTTTTCTCTGTGCTCAGCCCTGGGCTGTCAGAAGTGACTTTGAAGTTTCCCTTGCTTGCAGCTCCACGCCCACTCACTCTCTACCTCTGGATCATCTCCACGTGGAAACTGAGGAAAGTCTTTGCCTACACCCTAGGGCTCTTGGCTCCATGGAGTCTCACTCTGTGGAGTGAGTGGGGAGTTGTTGTCCCCAGAGTCCATGGGGGCAGTGACTTCACATTGCCATGGAGATGCAGGCTGTCTTGAAACACATACCACCTGCCACCCACTCTCGAGCCTACTGCTTTCCAAGTTAAAAGGGCCTGGCTAGAACTCGGAGGCCTGTGCCCCACTAGGCCGTCGGGCTCGTCATCCCTTGAAAGCTGTTATGATGGTCTCTGACGTAAGTAACAGTTTCACAGATTGAGTTTTGTCTGACTTTGATGGATGGAAAAGCTCATTGTAAACTCCCAAGTGCTAAGCAGATGGCAGAGTTTCTTCTCAGTGTGTGCAGAAGAAGACCAAATACAGAGACTGGGGCTGTGGGAAGCAGGAAGAGCCAAGCACTGAGAACTACACATCTCCCTGGACTAAATCCCTGCATTAAGGCTGACTGACCCTGGCTGCCTCTGTGATTTAATAACCTGCCAAAAGCCAATGTGGTGGCTCACAGATATAATTTTGGTCGGTATTCCTGGAGCTGAGGCAGGAAAGTTACCACAGGTTTGAAGCTAGCCTGGGCTACATCTTGAGTTCGGCTCTAACCTGGGCTAAAGTATAAGCCTTTATCTGAACCCCTCCTCCAACAAATCAGTAACTTGCTTGATCATCATCAGCTCCTCTCTGTCACTCGGACCCAGCTCCTGCTCACCCGCTGGGCTTCCTGGGTTCACAGCAGCTCTGCCTCTGGCTGTCTCTGGGATCCTACGTCAGCAGCTAGCTTGCCATGTCTACTCCTAATCTGGGCAGTGGCGATGTAACAGAACAGGACTCTCTAGACCAAAATAAAGATCTGGTGAGAGAGTGTATGAGCAGCACTTTGCATACAGCCTCTGCTCAATAAATGGTACCATTGCTCTGTGTGTAGCGTGTGTCCGCTGCCTTGACAGTAGCTGGTCTGCACGACATTCTCACAGTGGCGCATGGCATTGCTGGTCCCCCCGCCCTGCCACCAGGCTCTTCCAGCTCTTTCCTTCACCCACCTCAACCATTCAGTATTCTCCCTGTGCCCTGCTCCATCCAAACAGAACCGCATCTCTCAGCGAGGCCCCGCGGGAGCACACTCTTAATACAACCATTTTACAGATGTCATGGTTAAGACCAGGGAGGCTCAATGTGTGCTTAGAGTCCTGAAGATACATGGAAGGAGAGGGAGGACTTGAATCTGGAGCCATGTTTTAGAAACAAAACAAAGCAAAAACTATTCTCTAAAAAGAGAATAGTTTCTTGATTTTATCTATTTTCTTTTTTTGTGATAGTAGCCTAATTAAAATCGATTTTTACATACATCCAATTTTGGGATTGTTTTTGAGACAGTTCACTATGTAGTCCTGGAAACTCTCTTCGTAGACCAGGCTGGCCTTGAATTCATAGTGGTTCGCCTGCCTCTGGAGCAAAGGTGTGTGCCAGCAAGCCCAGCCTTCCTGTAGTCTTTTAAATTGTTTGCTGGAAATAGAGCCTAGGTAGAGGCAACAGGTTCTATTTCTGAGCTACACCACAGCCCTGCATATATAATATATAACATAAAACATATATATTATATTAATATAAAACATATATATACATACTATAAAACAATTTTATATATGTTTAAGTGGGTGTGTACATGCTGTGGCAAGCCAGACCATCCTCTGCTTCTACCACATGGGTCCTGGGTTTGAACTCAGGCTTGGTGGCAAGCACCTTTGCCCACTGAACCATCTCGTGGCCCCACACTGGTGTGACCAGTGATCTCTGGTTTACTGAGTTTTCAACCGTCACCACGTTCTGAATTTACAACATTTCCATCAGTTCCAAAAGAAAACCCAGCCACTGTTTCTCCTCCCCCTAAACAGAGTGTCCCTCACCCCTTTCTCATGTCTGCATACGACATGGACAGACCATAGCTGTTGTGCCGTACAAATCTCATCTACGCCCACAGGAAATTCAGTGAGAGTCCAGGAACTACTCTCCCTGCTTGCCAAACTTTGTGACTCGCCAAACCGTGTGGCAGCGAATATTTAATTATCCGGCAAGACCTCATGTTGACCAGGTGGACTTTGAACTCGATATGCAGCCAGGGATGACCTTCTGATCTTCTAGCCTCCATTTCTGCAGGGCTGGGATTACAGGCCTTCACCAGCATTCCTGGGTTTCTGTGGCGCTGAGGATGGAGCCCAGGGTTCTCAAGAACCGGGGAAGCTCTGCCATCCCAGGTGCAGTGACCCTCATTTAACTTCATCATTTGCCTTCATTCTTGTCCCTTCTTGGTTTGGGGCAAAGTGACAGAGCAGAGTTATAGTTATGGGTTTGAGTACAGGTTTGTCCATGGAAGCGTGGTACCCAGGGACCCCAGAATGGGGTTTCAGATCTCCTGCAGCTGGAGTTCTAGGCAGCTGGGAACTGAATTTGGGTCCTCTGCTAGGGCAGTACATGTTCTTAATGACTGAGCCCTCAACCCTGGTGTTGCTGTCTGACCAGGGGCATCTTCTACAGCGGCGTCATCCTTTGCCTCAGTCCTCTCCTTCCTTTAGCAGCTGTGTGGCAGAGTCGGGTGCCTGGGATGAAGGAGCTGTGATTGGTACTGCCAATCAAAACAAGACTCTCTCCCCACCTCACCCCCAAGCAGCTGTTTGGCACTTACAAATCAGGTCGCAATTCATCCCTGAGGTCAGTGAGTGAGTGACAGGGCAATCAGATCCAAGCTTCCTCTAAACAGGCCTCCGTTTAGCACACAGGGTGGAGAGCGGAGAGCGGAGAGCAGAGAGCAGGTCAAGTATGCAGACCGCAGGCCACTCCTTGGGCCTTGCAGAATTTGTTTAGCTGCGCTCCCGGTGAAACAGGCAAAAAGCAGGGGGTTGGGCACAATCACATCTCTTCAGAAACCAGGGTCTTCTATTCCTAAGCAGCGTCTGGTGGGTGTGGGTGTGGGTGGCCATGAGTTTCCTGCATGGCTTTCCCCTCCCCCTCCCTGTAGCAATCCTGTTGGCATTTGGAAAGAATTTAGCATCCTTCCAGTTAATGTCATGGTTACACTACAAGCCAGGGCAATGGGCCTCCTGGGAGCCTCATCCCCAGGGCTCTGGAGACACACAGTCAGGCTTAAAGGGTAATGTCTGTCCACAAAAGAGCTATTCTACTCCTTGGTGGACCCCAGGGACTTTGCTGCAGAAGGAAGCCAATAGCTTTTTTTTTTAAACTAAATTATTGAACTTTGGAGCTGTGAAGGGAAGTTCCCAGAGCATGAAGGGCCGAGCCTGCGTTAAAGTCTACAAGGTCAAATGACTGAACTTGGTGATTCTGGAATGTTAAAACGTTGCAGACCAGACCCAAATTATCTCGGGCTATTTTCAGTCCCTTTGAAAGCCATTTATTGCCCTCCTCTGTGTCTGACAGAACATCCTTGTGACTATCAGAACTTTTAAAGCATATTCTTAGGGGCCGGGGGATGGCTCGGTGGTTAAGAATGTTCGCAGTGCAAGCAACGAGGACTGGGAGGTTGAATCTCCAGAAGCTTGTTAAAAAAAAAAAAAAAGTTGCATATCGAAGTGTGTGGCATTGGGAAGTGAAGACAGATAGATCTGGGAGCTCACTGGTCAGACAGCTGAGCCTGAGAGCCCTGCCTCAAGGCAGGAAGGTACCTGATGTCCTCTGACCCCCAAATGTGTGCACACAGATGAGTGCACCTCCACATTCACCTGCACACACACACACCAACACACAACACACACACACACACCAGACACACGAGACACATACAGAGACACAGACACACACAGAGACATACACACACAGACATACACACAGACAACACACAGACACACACACACACACACACAGAGACACATACAGAGACACAGACACACACAGAGACATACACACACGACACACACACAGAACACACACATGATACACAACACAGACACATACAGACACAGACACACACAGAGACATACACACACATACACGACATATCAACACACACAGACATACAACAGAGACACACAAAGACACACACACACACACACACACACACAGACACACACACAGACATACACACAGACACACACACACAATGTATTTTTAGCAACCTCTTGGCTTCCACTAATTCAAAAACCAAGAATGTTATCAGATAGCATCTGAAATCCAGGACGGGGTTTCAGAGGTAACCCACTCCCCTGTGGCTCCAGCAATATCTTCGGTAAGTGCCTTGATTTATGACTTTCTTTCTTATATAACTAATAAAATCTCATACAACCACTTCAGCAGTGGGACTTGGGATTTGAAGCAACCTGTATTGTGTTCATAAGCCTCTTGCATTCGGCTCCAGAATAAACTATCTCTCATTCCCTTTGAGCTGAGAGCTGTATTTTCTTGTCGGCAGATCTGAAGTCTTTGAGGGTTTGATGCGTGTGATTGTGATTGACCTCCCACTGCCTTGGTGTTGGGAACATTGTTGACAGTGACAAACGTTCACTGCAGGGCAGGCCATCTTCCAAGGCCTCCTGCGCCATCTCTGTGATTGGCAGGTGTGTGAGCTTTGATTCTGCATGGCTAAAAGGGACTTAAAGCTGCCTGACTGTCGTTGTGGAGCTTGGTGAGTCAAACAGCCACCATCTTTGTCAGATCAGCCAGTACCTGTTTACAATGGTCCACCATGGGCATGGTGGCACACACCTTTAATCCCAGCACTTGGGAGGCAGACGCAGGTTGATCTCTGTGAGTTGAAGACCAGCTTGATCTATAGAGCAAATTCCAGGGCTACACAGAGAACTCTGTCTCAAAAAAAAAAAAATGTCCATTATTAGGCTGTTTGAGAACTGTTGACATTGTCTTACAGGAGACGGTGGGAAGGGTCACTGGACCCTCACCTGAGATTCCAGCCATTTGTATGCAGTTCTTCCCTAATACTTGTGTTTCAGGGTGCACAGGCTGGGCAGGAGGGTATTAGGGGAAGGTTAATGGAAGGCCTTCTTGGCCCTGAATCAAAGCCAGCACTTTGCTGAAGCTGTTGGTTTCAAGAAGACGCCTAAATAAATGTCTTACTGTGGTCTGTTGGCCGTTTCAGACGTTTAAAAATGTCAATGGTTAATTCATTAGAAAGGAACATCTGGCTGAAAAAAGAAAGAAAGAAAAATGGAAGGGCTTCATCCATGCCACTATGGAGAAGCCATCAAGTATAGTGGGTGTAGACTTTCCATGTGGCTGCTTTGGTGTCACCCACACTCACCCCAGGGTGAACTGTGGTGGCATCTACTCTGGTTTGTTGTTGGGACCTTAGAAGGAAGGTGCAGACATCATTTCTGTCTTCTCAGCAAGGGATTCTTCTCAGTAGCTGAAGAGCCCACCAGGTCTGCAGGAGGTAGCCTGGAACCTCTGGCTTCACTTTGGGGCTGTCTCCTTGACTTTGCTCCGGCTCATACTGGTCATACAGAGGTGTGCTCGTTGCTAAGGAGTCTGCCTAACCCTGATCATCCTCCCTGGAGGTTGAAGGCAGAGAAGCGGGTCACTGTCTGTACACCTGTAGTCCTTTTGGTTCCAGGAACAGCAGAATCTCACCAGAGGCACCTAAGGCAGAACAGTTGTCTCCGATGGAAAGGCTGAACCCTCAAACAGGAAACCTTGGTGGATCCAGATGGGACCCCTGGTGGTTAATACTTACTGATCTGCCTGGAGGGGCTTGAGCCTACAGTGATGGACAGACCACAGATCACAGACCACAGACTGGGCAGATCTAGTCGACTTAGTTCCTCCTCCACTTAAACATACAGTTCGTATCAGCACCTGCAAGACAAACTTGGGGTCACTGGACCTGTTTCCTAAGGCCATGGTTGAATCTGCTATCTCTGTTTTCCACTATTGCCCAGCTGGTGAGTGGGTCTGGCTTATTGGGACTGCTGGGCTGAGACATTTGTTCCAAAACCCAGTTATAGTATCTGGGTCAGGAGAATTAGTGTGTCTGTGGGGGGGTGTGTGTGCATGTATGTGTGTGTGAGGTGCATGTGTGTGTGTGTGTGGTGCATGTGTGTGTATGTGTGTGGTGCATGTGTGTGTGTGTGGTGCATGTGTGTGTGTGTGGTGCATGTGCACGCAGAGCACCTTTGGTGCAGATCCTCAGGAGCTACCAACCTTCATTTTCGCGACAGGATTCTCACTAGAATCTGGGACTTGCTAATTAGGGCAGCCTGGCTGGTCAGTGGTTGGAGACTTCTACCTGTGTCTGCTTCCCCACTGTTGGTGTTGCCAGCCTAAGCCATCACACTCAGTCTCCTCCTCCTCCTTCCTCCTCTTCCTCCTCCTTCATCCTCCTCTCCTCCTCTTCCTCCTCTCCTTTCCTCTCCTCTCCTCTCCTCTCCTCTCCTCTCCTCTCCTCTCCTCTCCTCTCCTCTCCTCCCTCTCCTCTCCTCTCCTCTCCTCCTTCACAGAATTGGGGATGGGGCCTAAGACCTTGAGTATGCTGGTTGAACACTCTACTACTGAATGGCATCTTTGGCCACAGCCCTGGATAGCTCTTTGCCATGCAGGGCTGTCCTGAACACCTAGGCTGCCGAGTGGTGCTTTCCCTCTACAATGAGCATACCCTCCTTAGATGACAACCCAGTGTCTTAGACATTGCCAAGTCTGGAGGGAGCATCAGCCTCACCTAGAACTAGAGTACTTGAGGAGGTAGATGGAAACCATAGGGAGAGGAGAACCAGGAAACCAGGGGAGAAGCAGGCAGAGAAAGGATGGGACAGAGTGGAAGGGACCCATTAGCCCAGGCTGGCCCAGGCTCTGGGCTCTGTGCTGTAGTGGTGAAGGGACCCTGGAACACTCCTTTCACCCTGCTCTGCCACCTGCAAATTGAGCACCTATCCCCCCAGAAGTGTCATAAGGAGTGACTTGGCTGCCTTCTGTGCATAAGACAAACTGTGTGTTTGTCTTGACTGTGCTGTTTGTTGACTTCAGCTGTGAGTTGGACCCCTTTGTAATCCAGCCAGTGTTATCTGAGCCCATCCAAAGACGATCTGAGTTCTCTGCCACTGCTGCACCCTTAGTCACTATCAGAGCAGAAACCAATGCAAGGCATATGTGGATAGAGCTGAGATGGAGTGGTGTGAGTTCAGGCACAGGTGACAGAGTTGTAGAAGAGAGCATTGTTTGAGGCTCCTGACTGCGGGAGTCCCTGCACTGCCTGCACGCCTGCATCCCTGCCTCCTCCACCTCGGCAGCCCTCAGTCCAGCTGCAGCCCCTTCTGGGAGCTGGAGATGAAGTACTGTGTGCTAGTCTGTCCGCGCACCAGCAGGGGAAACAGAGGTTTGTGCACACCCTCCAAGTCTAGATCAAGAGACTTCACTAGTTCGGGGCCTCCCTACATTGACCTTGCCCAGGTGCAGAAGCGTTTGGCATCTTGTATAGCCCCAGAGGCCTGGCCTGGTTCCCGGGATCACCAACCCACAGCAGTCTCTCACACTGTCCCAGCCAACCCAGGTCTGCTCTTTGTCCCTGGCACTCTTGGTTAGGTTGAGAGCCTGTGGCAATTTTCACATGCAGCCCAGCCATAGAGCAGAGTCAGGACCTGTTGGGAGGTTCAGAGTCTAAAGGGATGAAGCCGACTAAGAGGGGCATGGAGAAGGAATACAAGACAGGCTCTCTAAGATGGCAGCTTCTTTTTCCCTGAAATCCAAGACTAGAACCTGCAGGAAGATCCAGGGTTGGGTATCTTGATAGGATAAAGAGGGAAAGCAGAGATCCCAGGGGACCCCATGAAAAACCGGAGCCAGCAAGTGTGTAACAGACTCCCAGCCACAGCCTTCTCCCATTCTGAATGGTGAATGTTGGGTTTTTCTCTGTTGTTTGGGTTTCTGTCTTTTCTTGTCTTCAACTCTCTGTTTTGTGCCAGGGAATAAACTCGACAGTCCCCTAGACACCGATGACACCTCCATTACGGGAACACTGTGTCCCCTTGCGTGCTGTGCCAGGACACATGGCTGGCTTTCATCTGTGAACTCTTGGGACTTTGTTCAAAGTTTCAGCTTTCTCTCTTCTACAATTTCCACCCAATCTCTCCCTGGCAAAATAGAACTGGCCTTTTAGAATGGGGATGGGAAGGTGACTGGACAAGGGTCATCTAGTCATTCTTATTATTAGGTGTACATGTGTGCATTTATATGTGTGTGTGTGTGAGAGAGAGAGAGGAGACAGAGAGACAGAGAGATAGAGAGAGACACACATAGATAGAGAAAGACAGAGACAGACAGAGACACACAGAGAGAAAACAAGTGACTCGTGGTTACACATGGCGGTTAGAGGACAACTTTGTGGAGCTTGTTCTCACCTTCCATCTTTATGTGGGTTTGGGAATTGAACTCATGTCACCAGGCTTGTGCGGCAAGCACCTTTACCGGCTAAGCCATCTTGCTTACCCCCAGACTTTAAATTGTCAAAAAGCAGTCTGGCAGGCTCTACATGGTTTTGGAGTTAGGGAATAAACTTAGTCTCTCAGTCTTTCATGCCATGGCCCTCAATGGACATTAAAGGATGCTTAGTTTGGGGTGTTCCTGGCATTTTTTTTCAGGTAGGTGGTGTCACGCTTGTTGCCGGCTTTGGTGGCTCTGTGAGGCTTGGGGAGCCATGTGGCTGTGACAAGGGCCTTTTCTTCTCTGATGTGCCATCCTAACTCTGACACTTCCTCAACCCTGCCATTCCCCTGCCATCTTTATGGTTGTCAAGGCAACAGTTTCCTGGGCAACCTGTTGACTTATTTGACTGCCAAGTTTGTATGATCCGGAGTGGGGAGCTGTAGTGGAGAACTTAAAAAAAAAAATAACGTCGTCAAGGTAACCGCCAGCAGCCATTTAATTATAGTTTTAGGTAAAGATAAATTCTCTTTGCAAATGTTACTGTATTTTTGGTTTGAGGAGGGGAGACTCACCCTAGAGATGAACGTTCTCAGAATTAGAAGCTTTCAAGCGTGGACAAGTCTGTAACTTGGTTTCATTCAGGACTAATTCTTTTCTCAAAGAAAGAAAGAAGAAAAGAGAAAAGAAAGAAAATAGTGAAAACAAATAGCTAAAAATAAATCTGATGGGACGCAGGCACCAAGTGCGGTGGGGCTGGCATTGCGGAGGCAGTGCCAACGCCTTTGCCCAGGCTTTTCTGAGGCAGACTCTCTCCAGATTTGGCAGGCAGTGTGGGACAGTGGTTATCCTTTGGTGTCTGAAGTCAGGCTGGCTGGGTTCAAATCCCACCTTAGCAACTCCTCAGCTGTTGACAGTGGACAAAGAGCTGAACCTGGATATGAGTTCCCTCCTTGAATTTATAAAACGGGGAGGCAGGGTAATGAGCGAAACCCCAGGACAGGTCGGTATGCTGTGCCATTCAGATAGGCTTATGGGCGCTTTGATGCGAACCCTGGTGTAGCACAGTAGGGATCAGCCATACCTATAACACCGAAGCCTCTTTCTAAGCCCCATGCTCTTGCTTAGCTAGAGTTGGACCACCCCAGCCTGCAGCCCAGGTCAGGACACTGCTGTGTAACAAGCCAATTATAAAAACATCCAGATCCAACAGGGATCTAGCATGTTGGGCTATCTTTGGAGACATTACTAAATTTCATGTTTCACTACAACCCCAAGAGTTAGGGACAATTATCTAGCCATTTGACAGAGGAAGATGCTTCATAGGGAAGAAGAAAAAAAAGTACCATCCTCCCCCCTCCCCCTTTCCTTTCTGTTTTGAATGAGAAGAGGAATCTTGCAAATCTCTGGGCTGGGCATCTGCTAGGTTGGCCTTCTCAGTGCGGCTTCACAGTCAATCAAACCTAGGAAGTGGAAGTTTGGCGTTAACCTGGGTGTGAGGAGCTGGTCCTCCAGAGGGAGCTCACGGGGTTCAGTCCCAGAAGCCCTGGGGACTTAGCCTTTAACTGCAGGGTCTTTGGATACTGAGTGGAGGCAGTGATGGTCCGGAGTCTATTGCCTCAGCCTGTATCCCCAGGGCAGAACCCAGGGCCCAGGAGCAGATGTGTTGGGTGGGGGATAGGCCCTACCACCCATTCTGCAGACAACTGAGTACAAGACGTCCAGTGTCCAGAGGGACAACAGTGTCTTACGTGTGAGCTCAAACACTGGCTTCCTTCTGGTCCCAGGGTTTGTCACTACCTAAGAGACCAAGGGTGTCTCCTGGAGACTGTCTGGGTTTAAAACTCTGATTTCAGGGCTGGGATACAGTTTGGTGGCCAAAGCACTCAGCAGGCAGGTGTGAGGACTGGAGTTTGGATCTCTAGAACCCACATAAATGCCATGTGAGTGGGGTGGCCTGCCTGTAATTCCAGTCTCACAATGCCGAGAAGGGGATCCCTAGAGCAAGCTGGATCCCAAGACTGGCTGCATCGATGAGCTCTGGGTTTGACTGAGAGACCTAGTCTCATAGAGAGACTGGGAATGATTCCCACCATCAACCTGGGGCCACATACACACACTACACACACACAAAAACATGCATGCACACTGCACACGAGTGAGCATGCGTGTGTGCGGGGGAGTCTATGATTTCATAAGGGGCAGAGGAGTCACAAAGTGGCCATAGGGAGCCAGGAGAGTGGGGTGTAATCATCTTTCTGGAGCCAGGGTCAGCCCTTCCCTTAGTGATCTGGGTGAGTGATGCGTCTCTCTGTGCCTTAGTTTTCTTATTGGCACGTGAGCCAGTAACCACTACTAACTCAGGGGTGTGTGAACACAACCACAACAGTTTGACTTGCGCAGATCACCAGGAATGGTTATGGCAGTTAGCTGGGCTATAAAATAATAGCCAGAAACTACTGCAAGCTTCACAGCCAGGGGACACTAATGTCAACACAGCCTGGCCCGAGGAGGGATGGCCTGGCATTTTCTCACTTAGCTTGAGCTCACCGTCTGTAGAGCGGTTACATGGGCATGTGACACCTTCTGGGTACCTCAGACCCCCATCTCTCCCACTTCTCCCTATTGGCCAGCTTTGCAAGCCTCTTTCCATTGAGATTCAGCTCCAAGCGCTGGCACTGCTGGGAAAGATTCATTTGCACCTTTTGCCTTTTCCTGTGGATTCTGGACGTTTTCATCATTTGCCAAGGAAGACTTGCATAGCAATGACCACGCAGGTGGGGAGAGGCTGGACCAGTGGCATCCCTGAGGGAGTATCCCAGGGCTAACTGGGTTGATGGGGGTAGGGGTGGGGCGCGGTGGCTTGGGTGGGGCTCTGCTCCAACCTATCCTTTGCCTTTGACTTTATCAGCACTATGGCTTCTCCCAGGAACTAGGAGTACAGCCAACATTTTCTCCCCCGCTCGTCTTCCCTCTAGGGGCCAAACAAGATTTTATTATTCTTTTTTTTCTGGGCATTGCAAATACAGCTTCTTCATTCCCGACCCTGTGTTTTTTAAAAAAGGTTCAATGTTAGATGGAAAAGCGCATGTTCTGTCAGGATGATTGAAGAAAGGTAATTATGTCGAAAACCAAAAAAAAAAAAAAAAAAAAAAAAAAAAAAAAAAAAAGAAAAAAGAGAGAAAGAAAAGAAACTGTGTATCAGCCTGAGGCTCAGTGGGAGAGGGGATTGGGAACGCTTACGGCTGCACTCCTGCTTGGGGGTGAAGAGTGGCATTGTGCTCTTGATTTAAGGTCACCTTTCAGGTCCAGGGGCTGCACAGTGATTGTCGTGGGTCACGTTGTGAGGGCCCTGTGACAAGGGATCCATCAAGGGACCGTGGATGGGAATTTGGGCTCTGCGGAATTCCCAGCAAAGCCTCTGCCTGGTATCTCCTCGTCGTCTGAGGTGGGTGCCCACCCTGTCGTGGGTGTCACACAACCTTCCGTATGCACTGGCAATAATGACCCTAGGTCTCTTCAAATCCCACGTGACCCAGTGCTCCTCAGCACTTTCTAGTCTGCAGGTATGACAAGCGTGGCTGGGAGGGCTAAAGAACCCCAGGTGTCAGCTTTGTTTCTCCTCACCAGCTGGGTGTCGTTGGGCAAGATATAGAAACTTTCTGGTCCCCAGTTCCCCATCTGAAAAAGGAGCTCACACCCCAGAGCTCCTGCAGACTGAGCAGACAGGCATAGAGCAGGCGGAGCTACTGCGGCAAGTGTGGATTAGTAACTATGTTGCCATCCATGTCCGTCCTCCAAGGAAGCCAGAGAACAGCTCCTCTTCGTCACATGGCCACTCCTGGGGGAAACCACGGTTTATTTGACTTATTTTGCAGCACTTGGAGGTCAACCACAGTGATGTCTGCATGCTTTACAAGTGTCCCCCCAAAGACAGCATAGCATCACCCTGGGGACTGCAGGGACCCTGTGGACACTCAAGGGGACAGCATGACAGGAGCGGGACAGAGAGGGGCAGGTGTTTCTGGTCTCAAGGCTGGCAGTCAGAGCTCCATCCTCACAGCATCAGGCTGTCTGTTGTTCTTTCCTGCGTGCCTCTGGAAGCATGGAGCTGCTCTCTCTCCTTGGTTAAATTCACACGGTGGGTGGGGATCATGCCTCTCTCTGTGCTACACAAGAGAAGGGTCGAAGACATTCCACCTTCTTTATAGGTCCCCAGTGATGAGCCAAAGTACAACTCCACCAGTGTCTGCCTGGGCAGAGGAATGAGTTCGTTGGTCCTACTTACAGGGACAGGTGAAGGGTTACTCACAGGAGTATGGGAGACTGTCTTAGTCAGGGTTTCTATTCCCGCACAAACATCATGACCAAGAAGCAAGTTGGGGAGGAAAGGGTTTATTCAGCTTACACTTCCACATTGCAGTTCATCACCAAAGGAGGTCAGGACTGGAACTCAAGCAGGTCAGGAAGCAGGAGCTGATGCAGAGGCCATGGAGGAATGTTACTTACTGGCCTGCTTCCCCTGGCTTGCTCACCTTGCTTTCTTGTAGAACCCAGGACTACCAGCCCAGGGATGGCACCACCCACAATGGACCTTCCCACCCTTGTTCACTAATTGAGAAAATGCCTTACAGCTGGATTTCATGAAGGCGTTTCCTCAAGGGAGGCTCCTTTCTCTGTGATAACTCCAGCTTGTGTCAAGTTGACACACAAAACCAGCTAGTACAGAGACATCACTCTAGCATGGATGTTGACTTACCAGTAGATACAAAGATGGAGTCCCCAGCTCAGCTGACCTTCCACAGTACAATACTCTAGCATCTCCTGTGACCACAGGCCATGTAGTTAGGATAGAGTTATACACAACTGGCTACAAGGTGGAGGGAGCTACTACATCTCAGGTGAGGGTCCGGTGACCTTCCACACACCCTCCTAGGAGGGACTCTCAAGAGACAACAAATCTGACCTCAAGGGTCTCTAGCAGGAAGTCACACCTCCCTTGGTGATTATGGCTGTATCCTTGGAGGATGGTACGGTATCTACAACAGGGAGACAGCGGGTAGGGGGTGGGGGTTTGCCTGCAATTCTGTACTAATTGCACCTGGTTAACTGAGTAACTAGCAACTGAGACTGGCTACAAAGTTGAAGTGACTCTTCTTAGAGTCTCCTTCCGGGACTCATCATCTGACTCCTGTGGGTGGTAGGATTTAACTGTGTAGTAGGAAGAGGCCCCGCAGGTGAACTGGGTTTGGACTCTGAAGGAGGGTCCACTGTTGGGGGATTTCCAGTTAAATTCACTGTTTAAAGCCAAGAGTGAAATCTGGCTCGGGCTTAACCCCGGCACATTGTCGGAGCTCGAATTTCAGCTCCTGCATCTAGCCAGGCTGTGAAAAGTCACAAAGGGCCTGAGTGTCACCTCTCAGGCTGGGAGTCTGGCACTCTCAAGCCAGAGACCTCAATTTCTCTGTCTGAAACAAGACAGTGGAGCCTTGGACCGAGGGTGTGGGGCTGCAGGGATTTGTAGAGTACTCAAGGTAGGAGGCACTGGCTGTCTCCATCCCACGTCCCTATCTGCCCTGACCTAGAGCAGAACACATTAGCGTGTTGCCTGGGAGGCATCGGTTGAGAGATACAGACTTTACTGAAACTATTCCTGCCAGCCCACGTTGCTAAATGCTCATTTTTGTTTTTAAGTTTAATTAACTTTTATCTTTTGTTTTTTAAATCACTGTGGGTGTGTATGACACATATGAGATGCCTTTGGAGTCTAGAAGAGAGTATTGGTATCGAATTCCCTGGAACTGGAGTTGCAGGTGGTGTGAGCTGCCCAAAGTCGGTGCTGGGAACTGAACTCTGGTCCTCTGGAAGCTCAGCAAATACTCCTTATTGTGAAACCGTCTGTCTCTCCAGCCCAAATGCTCATTTGGAAAATCATATCGATTTTTTTATTTTTATTTTCTTGAGACAGAGTCTCCTGTAGTCCAGGCTGATCTCAAACCCACTATGTAGCCGAGGATGACCTTGAAACAAAAGCTGGCAGCCGCTGAGGGAGGTGGGCAGGAGAGGTGGGCACCCAGGAAGGAGGCTTCTGGCCCCTATGTCATGTACCTCCCTAGATGCCTAGACTCCGGAGCTGTGGGAGGAGCATCAGACAATTATCCTCTCCGAACCCGACACAGTTATTAACACAGCACTGAAGCTTTTAATTACCAGCATATTAGCATACTATAACGAGGAGCAGCACTTGGTGAATAACAGCCTAGGGCCTGCGGAAGCAAGGCCTGTTCTTACCACTAATTAAAAGAAAACTGTAGAAGCCGGAGGAGGGAATTGGTCTTTCCGGGGAAGATAATTGGATAAAGATTAGTTCTTCCTCCCCCATCACTTGCAGGCAGATGGTATCGTGCCCATGATCCGTTTGCCAGGATGTTTCTGTGCAGGATGTGATGGTTGTTTGGATGGGTCCAGCACTTTACAGTTTCCAAACCCATTCTCTCTGTGTGTTACCATGCTGAGTCCTATGGCATGTCCAGGATGCCACTGTCCCCTTTTTACAATGTGATGGGACAACAAAGAGAGACTTCAGCAGCTCTCCACAGGCCACAGCTCAGAGATCTTGTGATGAAGTCTTCCTCGTGCCTCAGTCTTTTCATATGAACCAGGGTGTGTGCGTGTGTGAGTCCCAGCCTCACAGCATCATCACAGGGCCTAGATGGCCACAGGGAAAGGAGAAACACCTGGAGTCTAGACACACTGCTCTAAAGGGGATCAATTGATAAGTAAATCAACCCCCATTGCTTTATTAATAAGGTAATATACCTGAAGTCACATAGCCATAACCGGGCAGAGATCCAGCCCTCGGTTTCTCATTTAGTGTCAGAGGAGAAGAGCACTTAGTGAAGTGTGTGTGTGCGTGTGTGTGTGTGTGTGTGTGTGTGTGTGTGTGTGTAGTTGTGCAGACAGAGCCAAGAGACCCTTTGTTGCTGGAGACTCTTTTTAAAGCTTGCTTATCACACAGGGGCTGTATTTTCCTATGTCTAGTATAAAATAATACAAAGCCCTTTTACTCTGCGTACGTTTCTGTCGCCCCCACTCAGTTCCTGGACCCTAGCAATGCACAGTGATGGAGACAAAGCTGGCTCCTGCTGCCACAGGGACAGTTGGTGAGCAAGCCCAAGAACAGTTTGTTTGTTTGTTTGTTTGTTTATAGGATCTCATGTAGCCCAGGCTGACCTTCAACTCACTGTGTTGCCACGGATGACCTCTGATCTTCCTCTCCATATTCTGAGTGCTAGGGTTACAGCATGAACCACCATGCCTAGTTTACGTGGTTGGGGGGCCAAACCCTGGACTTGATGGTAGGCAAGTGCTTTATCAACGGAGCCACCCCCCTGGTCCACCCCCTTTGTGTTCTAAGATATAACCTCACTATGTAATCCAGGCTAGCCTTGGACTCCCAATTGTCCTGCCTTAGGTCTTGTGCTTCCAACACTCTGTCTGAATGCCTGAGATAGCCAATCCATAAACAGAGAGTTCTTAGCCGGGTATGATGGGGCCAGGTGTGATAGTGCGTGCCTGTGATTCTAGTGTTTATTTGCTAAGGCAGGAAGCTCAGGAGTTCAAGGCCAGCCTTACTTAGTTGTATAGTGAGTTGAAAAGTCGTCTGGGCTAGAAAGAGAGCCATCTTAAACAAACAAATAAGCACATGCACAAACACACACACACACAGAGGAACACACACGCACACGGGCACATGCAGAGGTGGGTATTTTGGCTCATGCTTTCAAAGACTTCAACCTAAGATAAACTGGTTCATTGCTTTTGGGCCTGTGTCAGAACATCACAGCAAGACTGCTGGGTGGAGGGACACTGCTCACTTCATTGTGGCCAGGAAGCAAAACCAGAAAGGAGCCATGGGCACACCCCAGCGACACAACAAGCTAACTTCTTCCTATAAGCCTCACTTGAAAAAGCTTAAATTAGCTCAAATGCAGATCTCAAAAGACAGCTTGCAGGAGTTGGTTCTCTCCTTCCAACATGTGCGTCCTGGGGATGGACTCAGGTCATCAGGTTTGGTGGCATCTGCTTTTACGGATGAAGCATCTCACAGGCTCACCTGGGTCCTTCTTGTCATCTCCTTAGGGAGACCTGTGCTACCTGCCACCATCCTGGGGCTCTGCCATCAGTCAGGACAAAACATGAAAGCCAACTTGGGTTCTTTGTAATCCCTGCCCTGCAGTGCCCTGCTGTGCCCTGCTGTGTCCTACTGTGCCCTACTGTGCCCTGTTGTGACCTGCTGTGCCCTGCTGTTCCCTGCTGTGCCTTACCTCATCCCTACCCTGCTATACATACTTGCTATGGACCTGGATAGGGACTTTGGGACTTTACTTTTCTGTCATTGTGCCCAGAGCCCCAGGGACTGCAAGCAAAGGTTGGTGCCCAGGAGATCCCCTGCATGTATTTGCTGTCAAATGACTCTGGGGGTGGCCAAGCTGGGAGACTTCAGAGCTGTCTTGGTTGGGATTTCATTGCTGTAAGGAGACACTATGACCACGGCAACTCTCAGAGAGGAAAAAATTTAATTGGGGATGGCTTACAGTTTCAGAGGTTCAGTCCATTATCGTCATGACAGGAAGCATGGCAGCGTGTAGACGGACATGGTGCTGGAGAAGCAGCTGACAGTTCCACATCCATTCTTGATCCACAGGCAGCAGGTGAAGGCTGTGTTTCACACTGGGCATAGCTTGAGCATAATAACCTCAAAGCCCGCCTCCACAGTGATGTACTTCCTCTTACAAGGCCACATCTATTTCAAAAAGGCCACTCTATGGGCCAAGCATCCAAACACATGAGTTTATGGGGGTCATACCTATTCTAACCACCGAAAGAACCATGGCTTCATTTGTAAACAGAAAGAAAAGTTCACCAAGGATTTCAGAGCCAGGATCTCGGAGACTAGAAGCCAAGGTCAGAGGGGCTTATCCTTAGAGCAATTCTGAGAGACATGGAGGCCCCCAAAGTGAGGCTGTGACCAGCTGAGGCTGAGCTGTAAAGCACCACCCAGGAGGCCTATGCTGGGCATAGCATGAAGCAGGTGGAATGGAGAAGGGACCCCCCCATAAGGAACCCCCACAGTGTCACAGGAACTCAGGGGTCACAATGAGGTGGCTGAAGAGCCTGCCTGTCATACTGTAAGCAATGGGGACAGCTGAAAGCCTTTGATGACCTGTGACCTCACTAGGAAGCCACCTGCCATGCTCCAAGACACCCTGCCAGACTCTGTCTGCCTTGGCTTTGCTGTGGTAGGCCTGTGTCCCAGCCTGCTCATCTCGTGGGACTGAGATGATGGTTTATGCCAAGAGCCATGCACAGCCATAAAAGTTAAGTGTGTTTATACACGGCAGGGGGCCTGCCTGCCACAGAGGGACGGAAGAAGCTCAGGCTTTAGTCAGCCTCCTAGAGATGGAGTCAGGACCTCCAAGCTCAGGGTGGCACCAAGGCAGGAGATAGACACTCATGTATGTGGGGAGGGAGTCCTAGGGTGGACAGGTGAGAGAGTGGTCCACAGAGGGCTGCTCTTTGGATATAGCATCTGGGGAATAAGAAAACAGCCAGCCAGTAGGAAGCTTTTCCAGGATTCTACTGCTGTGATCAGACACCATGACCAAGGCAACTCTTATAAGGACAACATTTCATTGGGGCTGGCTTACAGGGTCAGAGGTTCAGTCCAGTATCATCAAGGTAGGGACATGGCAGCATCCAGGCAGGCATGGTGCAGGAGGAGCTGAGAGTTCTACATCTTCATCTGAAGGCTGCTAGTGGAAAACTGACTTCCACACAGCTAGAATGAGGGTCTAAAACCCTCACCCACAGTGACACACCTACTCCAAGGACACACCTCCAAATAGTGCCACTCCCTGGGCCAAGCATATTCAAACCACGACACAGGCCACACACAACGGCTTATTCCAATTTCACAGTGTATCAGCTGGGTAGGACATAATGTCTTCATTGTGGAGACTGAGAAACTGAGGCACGGAGAGGGTACCCAAGTCATATGTCAGAGGTGGTAGATCCAGGGTTTGAATGAACCTGGGGGTGTATCTATACTGAGTCTTAACTACTAGACAAAGTCAGGGTGTAAGAAAGATATCATTTTATTCTGTTTTCAACATGAGGTCCAGTATGAGATGTGCTTGGAGCTCATTAGAGGGACAGATAATCAGGAGCCCGCCCCCCTCATCCCCAGCTGGGACCTGCATGTCCCAGAGCTCTCAGGGGTGAAGAGTTGAAAGCAGTGTGCTGTGCTCTTCCCTGCCCTCAGTGCAAGACACACTGGGGCCAGCTGCAGGGGACAGATCAGCCTTACTTGGGGTGATTCAAGGCTCATATAATTTGGGGGACTGGGGGTAGGAACATCCAGGGTGGGCAAGGTCATTGGCTGAAGGCTTAGGGTACCAAAATGCCTCATAGCATAGGGAAGCATTTCAGGAATCTCAGGTGCTAGCTCAATGAGTTCCTATCAGGAGAAAGGAAGTTGACCATGTAATCTAACTAAGGCTAGATAGATAACATTTTTCAGGTAGAGGTGCGAGGGGGGGGGGTTGAACTCCCCAGACAATGTCAGGGAAGGAGAAGGCTATCTGATCAATGGTCGACTTCAACCTTTATAATAAGAAGAGTTTTCCCACAGTCAGAAGAGGAAACAACCTGGCGTCCTAGGATATCCTCAGGAAGGCATTGCGCCCCGAGCCAATAGGATGGAAAGTTTGCTAAGAAGTTTGCAACACGATCAGGACGATCGCAACTTTCAAAAGTACCAGCCTGCGGGGGGGGGGGGGGGGGGGACGGGGGGAGGGCAGGGATTTCTCAAATCAAGGGCTTTAAAAACCTCTGCCGAAAACCAAAATTCCACTCCTGCCATGTGCCTTTTCTGTAGCCTGGTGTCCGCTTCTGTGAAAACAAACAATTATTTTCTAGCCACTTGAGTTGCTATTGCAGAGCAAGGGTCTAGCTCCTTCCTCACAACACAGAGCTCCTCTGTCCAACTCTCTGATGGCCACAGCCGCATGAACTTGATCTGCTGGCCAAAGTGTGAAGGGCTTTGAAGACTCTTGACCCTCACATCTGCCTGTGAGGCCAATGGTCAGCTGAGCCTGGCAGGGTGGGATGAGAGTGAGCAATTTATCCTGCCTGGCCCTTTGTGAAGAAACTGAGGCACAGTGATAAGGTACTGTGTCCCAGGCGCTGCAGCTGCCAGGCCATCAAACCAAGCTGGATTTGAAAGCCTTTGTCCAGGCCTGAGAGATGGCAGAAAGTCAGTAGTTTAAAACACTGACTGTTCTTCCAGAGGACCATGGTCCAATTCTTATCACCTACCTGGCAGTTCATAACTGTCTATAACTCTAGCTCCAGGGGTTCTGATACCCTCACACAGACATACATGCAGGGAAAACACCAGTCCACACAAAATAAACAATAAATAAATAAATAAATAAATAAATAAATAAATCATTTTTAAAAAAACAAGGAAAAGAAATAAAAATCCAGCATTTAAAAAAAAAAGAAGAAGAAAAAGAAAAAGAAAGCTTTTGTCTAAAGCCCTTGTGTTTCCTTGTACTGACTAGGGTTGTTTTGTTGGGTTTATTTTTTAAGATTTATTTATTTATTTTATGTATATGAGTGCTCTATCTGGCTATACACTTGCACACCAGAAGAGGTCACCAGATCCCATTACAGATGGTTGTGAGCCACCATTTGGTTGCTGGGAATTGAACTCATATGTCAATTGGACACAAGCCACAGCCATCAGAGAAGAGAGAGCCTCAACTAAGAAATGCTTCTATGAGATCAGGTTGTTGACAAGCCTGAAGGACATTTTCTTAATTGGTGATTTATTGGTGTGTGTTGGGGGGTTGGAGGGTTGCCACCCTGGGCTGGTAGTCCTGGGTTCTATAAGAAAGCAGTCTGAGCAAGCCATGAGGAGCAAGCCAGTAAGCAGCACCCCTCCATGGCCTCTACATCAGCTTCTGCCTCCAGGTTCCTGCTCTGCTTGAGTTCCTGTCCTGACTTCCATCACTGATGGACTGTGATGTGGAAGTATAAGCTGAATAAACCCTTTCCTCCCCAAGTCCTTTTTGGTCGCTGTGTTTTATCTCAGCAACAGTGACCCTGACTAAGTGCCAGCCACTGAGCTCATCTGTTCCTCTGAAGCCCCCAGGTTGTGGGTTTTTATTTTTATTTTACTTTTTTTGTCTTCTAAGCCAGGATATCTTTATTCCTTTGGTGTACTGAGATTCAGAGAGGGAGAGAACAAGGCCACACAGACACAGTGGGTGGGTAGAAAGGCAGGACTCAAAGTGGGAGGAACCTAAGGTCTGTCAGTCATTCTTCTGTGTCTCTTGTCTGAGCAGCTCAGACCATCATGGCTTAAAGTGATGGAGAGACGAGGCGCCTTTCTCATTGATGAGGTCTTTCCCATTGCATGGGAGGGGATGATGGCCTATAGTCCAACCAAGAAACCAAGAGGCAAAGTTGGGATCCAGGCCTGGAGTGGCCTCATCTGTCCCTGACCACATCAGGCCTCTCCTCTGAGCCTCCAGCCTAGGCTGAAGAACACAGTGATGAAGGGAGTGGGTAACTAGGTCATAAATTCTTACAGATGCTTCCTTTCCCCATACAAGAGTCAGAACTCCAGCCTGATAAAGTGCAGGACTAACCTGGAGGGATGAGGAGGGAGAGGAAGAAGAGAGGGGAGGGAGGAGAAGGGAGAGAAGAGGAGAGGGGAGGAAAAGAGAAGGGGAGAGGAGAAGAGAGAGGGAGGAGAGGAGAGGAAGAAGGAGGAGGGGTGGGAGGAGGGAGAGTGTTGGGTCTCGAACCCCACAAATGGCTAACTGAGGTGCCTATTCAGCACATCAAAGGGAACTCTGTCAGGACCCTCCCTCAGTCCTTGCCTGTCACAGAGTCAACCTGGCGGACACCCTGCCCCCTACCCTAAACTCTCCAGCCCAGGGACTGGGTTGTATGTTCATTCCCTCAGCCTCTCTGATCCCTATACAACCCAACTATTTTGCTACTGTGGTCTCTTGGTCTCCCTTTTGGTTCCTGCTCTCCTGGCTCTTGGCTTCTGGCTCACCTTATGGCTACTTTGGTGGCGAGACACACTAGATCAGTGGTTTTCAACCTGTGGGTGGCAACCCCTTTACGAGGGGTCAGATGTCCCTTTCTTAGGGGTCACCTAAGACCATCAGAAAACACAAGTGTTTACACTATGGTTCATAACACTAGCAAAATTACAGTTGTGAAGTAGCAATGACGTAATTTTTTGGTTGGGGGTCACCACCTCATGAAGAACTGTATTAAAGGGTCTCAGCTTTAGGAAGGTTGAGAGCCACTGCTATGGGGTGAGAGATACTCTGACAGAGGGCTCTGAGCAACAAGACCCTGTCTGAGCTGCTTGTGTACAGCCTTCCAGCCGGGCTCGCTGCAGGGCCTCACTGGACAAAGTATCAATGTCACAATATCTTCAGAGTGGCCCAGCCATTGTAGCGATGACATCTTTCCCTGGATTGCTCTCTCCAGATCCTGAATGAACCAGATCCAGGGTCCAGCTCACTGTGTACTCTGAACTCTCCAGGGGGCCTGCAGTCTACAGGTGTGGCAGTAAACCCTGGGCATGATGGGAGCCAGGTAGCAGTGAGGCACTTCTCACCCTCACAGCAAAATCAGACCTGTAACTCGGTTCTTGTAGCGAAATCAGAAACCTGTTGGGCCCAGTGTGGGCGGGCCCCACGTGCAGCCTTCTGCTGCCAACTGTGAATCACAGACATCTTTCATTTGATGGGGCCATCTGCTCCCGCAGGCAGCCTGTGTGAGCAAGCGTCTCTCTCCTTCATAAATGAGAGCAAGCAGAGAGAGCTGAAGACATGGTGGATGAGCCCCAGGCCCGGCAGGGTCCGGCTGCTCTGGATCTGTCTGGAAAGCTTTGGGGTCCAAACCTGGGGACTGTCCCTGGAGCCCTGGGGTGCATGCTACATCTGATTCTCTTCCACGACAACTTGCAAACAGAACCCATTTCTGTAAGACAGATAATGCTTGGTTAAATCAGAATCTCAGACGTACTGAATTCTGTTGCAGAAGACGTGCACTGTTGTTTGTTGTGTCTCCTGATCTACAAGTCCACCTGGGCTCCCTGAGGCTTTCTGGGGTAACTTCAGAGTCAGTACCATGGACACCCACCAGCTCCATCCCTTACTGTGAAGTAAGCCATAGGCAGGACACTCTTAACTGCTGGAAGCTTCAGTTCCCCTCTTAGTGAATACAGATAACAAGAATGCATGTGTCTGTGGCTGTCATCACTAGAAAATATAATAATCTTGAGATATTATGCTCTCAGTAAATGGTGGCATATTATATTATACATACAGAATTAGGGAAAATACCAGAAGTATCTTTTTATTTACAACTATAAACATTATAAACTCTTTAGTCCAAATTATAAGATTACATGTACATTATGAAAAATGAGATGATCCTGACAGAAGGATAGCCTGGTGGCACAACCCTGTCATCCTGTCTGCTCAAGAGACTGAGGCAGGAGGATTGCAAGTTTAGAGCTTGTCTAGGCTTCAGAATGAGCTCAAGGCTAGCCCAGTAACTCAGGAAGACCCCGTGTCAACATAAAAAGAAAGCCAGCGATGTAACTCAGTGCTAGCGTGCTTGCCAAGAAGGTCTGAGACCCTGGGTTCCATCCCTATCACTTCAAAGAGCAAGAGGAGGCAGGGGAGTGGACGTGTTGGGAGCCTTGATTGAAAGCACAGAGCAGCTGGAGTCCAGGGTGAATTTATGTTGTTGGCATAGCACAGCCATGCTGGGGACCCAATGCTTCAGTTGGCACAGGCACAGCCACATGGAGAACCCAATGCCCCAGGCCCATGAGGGTGGCAATGTCTCCCTTCCCTGTCCCCCTCTCCCGCTGACAGTGTTTTCCTTTGGTCCACATGTGCATGTGTAAGAATGAGTGCTTATGAACGACTGACCATTGTGTTCAAAGACTAGCTCCTGTAGCTCCCTCCTCTGATAGTCTACAGCCTGAGTCTGCTCGCCCGCAGACACTGCCTACCGAGACCAGCCCCCACCCCTTACTGTACATAAACACTCTGAGGTCCTGGGTGGTCACATAATCAGTGCTACTCCAGCAGAGCGCGCTTGAACCACTGGGTCTGTTTTCTGTATGTTTGTATGCGTGTATGCGTGTCTGTGTGTCTGTCCTTTCTTCATCCCCTCACCAGCCCAGTCAGGTCTCCAGGACCAAGAGGCTCAGGGGACCATCCCCAGTACTGCAAGAAGAGAAGAGCAGAGAAGACAAGACAAGACAAGACAAGACAAGACAAGACAAGACAAGACAAGACAAGACAAGACAAGACAAGACAAGACAAGAGAAGGAGGGGGTGGAAGAGATGAGGACTTTGATGTTTTTATGATTATTCTGCTTTTTTTTTTTTTAAATGCACAGCAAAGTCTAACGTGCGCTGTAGCTGCTGCTTCTCCTCCCCAACGCTGGGTCTTAAGTAAGTCTCTAATTTGTTTGATCTTTGAAAATCCCTCTTCTCTCTGTGGATGCCAGCACTCATCCCTAACCGGCCTCCGCGGCTCACCCAGGGTTCAGCGCTGCTAAGTAGCACCTCCATGGACTCCTCATCTTTTATTAAGGACTGTGTAGCGCTCGCTAGCCGGCTACGCTGGTCCCAAAGGACTCCTCCTGGTTGTGTCTGTGGCTGGATGGCTGCTGCTGTTGCCACGGCAGCTCTGTGAAGCCAGAATGCATAGGTTTCAGCTGGGGATAAGGACCAGAGCTGCCCAGGGATACAAACTTGCTCCCTGTCCCAATGTGAAACCCCTTACCCTTTGATGCATTTGATGGAAGAGGACACAGTCTTTATGGTCTTTTATGTTCCCAGCTGCCTGGATGACATTTCTACTTGTTACCTTCACCATTCCCATTTTAAGGAGTTGGGGTGGGAGTGGGGGACTCCGCTGCCCATAAGTGGGTTCAGCTTGTGTGGCTGAGGGACCCTTCCCACTGTTTACAGCATTTACATCCCCACTGGGCCCCAGACATTGCCCCGAGGCCTGGAAAGAACCTCACAGCACTATGCTTCTGTTAGCTAGCTCAGGATCTTTGTTGGGTAGTTGTGTCGCATTTGGGAACCCCACAGGTATCTGTCTTTGGGTGAGGAGGGTGCACAGCCCCAGGCTGGCCTCACTTGGGAGTGTGACTTCCCAGGAAAGCCACAGTGTGAGAAAGCCTCCCCCACTGCAAGCTAAGTGGCAAAGAGAGGCAGGCACGGGCAGAACGAGGCCCGCTGGGTGCTCAAGCTTTGCTTTATGGGTGGTTTGTGTTTGACATTTTAAGTTGGGGAACATTGCTCAGGTTTATAGAAGAACTCCGTTCCAAGGGCAGACCGTATAAAAATGTCCTAATGAGTTTCCGCCGGTGGAGGCTGGAACACAGGACTCTTTAACTCATTGTATTCCTGCCCCAGAACCTTCTGGAATACGATTCTCTGGGCAGATTCGAGACAGCAGATTGATTCAGTAGTGAGACTCGGGTAAGGCCGCAACATTTACAAACATCATACGAACATTTGGGGTGCAGATATGTGCTTGTGGAGGTCAGAGGTCAACCTTACAGATTTTCCTTGGGCACTATCTACTTTATTGTTTTGAGACAGGGTCCCTCACCGGCCTGGGGCTTGCCAAGTAGGACTGGCATTTAACTATGCTCTACTCTACTGTGCCTGGCTTTTAAAAGCGGGTTCTGTAGGTCTGAACTCAGGTCATCTTGCTTATGTGGCAATCCTTTTACCAACTGAAACACCTAACCCAACCCAGATTGAGTTTTAAATTCAAAATAATTATACCCAAAATCTCCCAGTTCTTGGTGTTTTATCATAGCAATAGACACCCACTCTTATGGCTTGGGTACAAACCATCCCTAAAAAAGCCCCATGTATTGGATGCTTGATTCCCAGTTGATCCTCATGGCGCTGTTTTGGGAGGTTGTGGGAGCTTCAGGAGGTGGGGCTTCATTAGAGGAAGTAGTCATGGGGGGGGGGCAGGTCCTCGGGTGTACTTCCTCTCAGAGCTTCCCTATTTCTCTCTCTGTTTTGGAGCCACCATGAGGTGAACTGCTCAGCTCTGCCCTGCCATCTCTGCCATGACTGACCCATAAAATAACCCTGAAACCATGAGGCAAAAATAGAGAATTCTTCCTAAGTTGTTTCCATGGGTATTTGGTTGCAGTGACACAGAAGTAGTTAACATAGGTGCCTTGGTTTCTGTTTGGGGGTGATTAAAGAGAAATGGAAGCGGTTGTCAGTAACTATAAAGTAAAACCCATGGGCTTCTGAGAGTGTGCAGTGCAACGTGCTCTCAGTCTCTCTGTGGCATTGTGATGTTGGTGTTACTGTTGTACCCATTTTGCTGCTGATAAACTGAGGCTCCTAGAAGATGTGGAACTAAGCCAGCACATGGCAGAACTCTGCCTATTCTCTAAGGAGAAGTGGATTGTGGGAAGTAGAGACTGGAGAGATTTGGGCAAGGTGGTATCTCTGTGAGTAGGGGACAGGATGCCAAGCAGGAATGTGTGGCTTGTCCCTCTAGGCTCCATGGTATCATCAAGTATGTCACATCTTCCACACAGACCTAGAGCTGAGTACGATTCTCCGGTGTTGAAAGGGTAGTAGCACGAGCAGTCTGTGGGTGAGTCCACAGCTGAGCTGAACTTGCCCAGCTGCTGGTACCGAGGAGATGAAAGAGCCACATGGTATCTCTTCCCAGACTGAGCATCAGGCACACAGGCAGCTTTGTGCTTACAGCTGAGCTGACAGCCCAGTCAGTTGGCAAGGTAGGGTTGACAGAACCCAGAGAGCCATAAAAGGCCACCCCAGAGCGACAGGGTCACACACACTGTTAACCAGATGGTCTATCTCCACCTGACTGAATCCCACACCCTGGAGAATAATGATAACCATTTGATTGAGACTCACCCGGTAGACACTTCTGAAATCAATGCTGGTGGGAACCCTGCCTGGAGAATTGTGTGCCCTTTGGGCTACCGTAGTAGTAACACAAGGCAGCTGAAGATAGATTTGAGTTGTCTGACTTAGAAGACATTCAACCTCCTGGCTAATAAAAGCTCAGCACATTACAGCAAGGTGCTCGGGGCTGGAGAAGGGCTCAGGGATAAGAGCACTGACCGCTGTCGCAGAGGACCTGAGGTTGGTCCTCAACCCAATGTGTTGGGTGAGGGGAGACTCACATGGCTTATAACTCCAGTTCCAGGGAGTTTGATGTTCTCTTCTGGCCTCTGTGGGTACACATGTGCATCTCTCTCTCTCTCTCTCTCTCTCTCTCTCTCTCTCTCTCACACACACACACACACACACACACACACTCACAGATGCATGTGTGCACACACACAAATAAATCTTGAAGCAAAAGCAAGATGCTTTTTATTACTTTGCTGTGGCCTGTGAGACTGGCCGTGGTTAGGAGAGACAGCACCCTCCCTGTGTAGGTTGAGGTAGAGAGAGGATCGTAGAGGCAGGAGCCTGGGATCCTGCAGCACTTCTCAGGAGGACGGCAGAATCCTTTTATTTATTTATTTATTTTTTTTTAAAAAGATTTACGCTGGGCAGTGGTGGCGCACGCCTTTAATCCCAGCACTTGGGAGGCAGAGGCAGGCGGATTTCTGAGTTCGAGGCCAGCCTGGTCTACAGAGTGAGTTTCAGGACAGCCAGGCTACACAGAAAAACCCTTGTCGGGGAGCCAAGCCCAGGAAACTACCTGCTGTTCTAAGAGAACCTTAGGAAATTGCCTGCTGTTCTGGGAGGCCTAGTCAGTACAAGGTTAAGAAAGGACGTTCTCGGGTCTCAGGTCCCAGGAACTTAAAGAACGTCTGGCATTTCCTGGGAGCTGGTTACAACAGTAGGATGGTCTAGGGCAATAACTGCCTCTTTTGGGAGAACCTGATCTTCAGCTAAGAGAGAATTACCTGTTCGTAAAGAACCGTTGCCCCAGGACATTCTGGGACAAACCACAGAATGCTCCCCCAGATCAAGAGTTGATAGAATCCCCGCCCTGTTCTCTGTTCCCTGTCGATACCCTCGTCCGACCAGCGGAATAAGGCAATGGCAACCGTGTTCTTCTTCAAGCAGTTTATTCAGGCTCCCTTGTTACAGCAAGCTTGCTCCTCGCTTGCTCTCTCCCCTTGCTCTCCTGCTTGCCCCTTATATGCATTGCCTTAATCCTATCAGCAGCTCCCATGCTGTCACTGTTAATTGGCTGTTCCATATGATGCAAGATGGGCTGATCAGGTAGCCACACCTGGAATCGCAAACCTTTTCTCTTTAATGAGCCACAGCCGCGGTGCCTAATCATGCTTGCTCGCTACATGCCAAATGCCATCTTTTTATGGCGGGGAGAACTGCTTCCTATAGTTCCCCTTCCTCCTGCCACCCACACCCCCCCCACCCCCCCCGCATTAAAGTGAGACCTTGACAAGACTCTTTTGCTTGTTCTTCCGTTCCCTCCTTTGCCCATGTTCCTTTTCAGGTGAGGTCCCACTTGACATTCCAGGAATAACTGGACCTGTGGGTTGGGTCAAATCCTGTCTCAAAAAACCAAAAAAAAAAAAAAGAGAGAGAGATTTACTTATTTATTATTTATCTTACATGTATGGGTGTTTTGTCTTCATGTATGCCTGTGCACCACATGCATGCCAAGTGACCAAGGAAGCTAGAAGAGAGCAGCAGATCCCCTGGAACTGCAATTGCAAATGACTGTGAGCTGCCATGTGGGTGGTGGAAACCAGACCTCTGCAAGAGCAAGTGCTCTTAACAATGAGCCATCTCCTCAGCCATAGAGGATGTGATCTTCGACCCAACATCCCTAGAAACAGGGATGACAGGGCTGGCAAGATGGCTCAGTGGGTAAAGTGCCTTCCAGGTAAGTGTAAGGATCTCAGTTTGGAGCCCCAAAAATCTATGTAAAGGTCAGACTTGGCAGTGGTTGTTTGCACCCCTACGCGGAGACAGGAGACTTCCTGTCTCAAGGACGGCAGAAAAAAAGACTGAAGTCTGCTTGTCTTCTGATATTCACATGCACAGTGTGGCACGCATGTGCCTGCACACACATACACATGTACACTTACACACACATGCACTTGCACAATGCACTTATACACACGTGCACAATGCACTTACATACATATGCTTACACACACGCATGTACATGCACACACACACACACACACTTATACATGCATGCACTTACACAATACACTTGCACACATGCAGTTACACACACTTGCACAACACACATATATGCACACACACATGCATTTACACTCATGTGTACAATGTACTTACACACATACGCTTACAAACACACACACACTTGAACACACATGCATTCAGTTTTTCAAAAGTGAGATATGAGCACCAAGATGCATGTTCGAGGACGAGGTCTGTGTTTGTATCAGGCTCAGTGTCCAGGACGAGGGAATGCGTCACTAGCTTTTGGGCAGGCGTGCCATGGTGAAGCGCCACTTTTCAACATTGCTATGGCAAGATGGTCCAGATATATCCCGGGGAGAACATATGTTAGAAAATAGTGCACACGGTCTCAGCTCGTTTTTGCAAAGAAGCAAACAGGACCATCCATATCTGTGTCTATATCCGCAAGTGTAAATGAGGGGAAGTAGTAAAGTACTTGTCTTTGGGTGTTGGAGTTATGGCTGAGTTCTGTGCTTTTTAAGTTCTTTGTGTGTGTAAAGATAAAACAAGGACTGGAGTGACACAATTAGACTGTATAGGATCCAAGGAGTAGGTTCTGCACGGGAGGGTAGTGTGGCGGTCCTGGGCATGGCTGCTGGAGTCAGCACGGACCCGGGTGTGACTCTGGCTTGGAGAGGTATGAGCCTGGGGCTCAGAATGCAGCCTCTCTGATCACTGTGCAGATGTGGACTGTCCTTACAGGTTCATATGTGTGACCGTCTGGGCCCCAACTGGTGATGCTGTTCTGGGAAGCTGTGGAACCTTTAGGAAATGGGTCCTTGCTGGAGGAAGTGGGGGCAAGCTTGTGGGTTTATACCGCCACCTGACTTCTGGTTTCTCTTTGTATCCCAACTGCCCAGATGCACCCTCACCCTCTGTTGCCACAGCTGTGAGCTGCTCCCAGCACCTTCCCTGCCCTGACAGACCCTTAAGCCATGAGCCTATTTGAATCCTTCCTCTTTTAGGTAGTTCTTGGCATGTGTTGGTGACAGTGACATTGCTAAGAGGACAATGTCTGTAAAGTTCACGGCCCAGAGAACATACTCAAATGTACCCGAAGGAGCCATGACAAGGAGTCCATCAGTTACAAGCACACACATGCAGGAGGACCTGCTTTAGAAATGGGTGGCTCTCGTGGGTAAAATCACAGCAGACCCAATTCCACTCTCCAGATATTCAGAATGGGAATGTCGGTTCCAGCGAGAGGCATCCGGAAAGCTCTGTTTGAACAGACACCCCGTGCCAGAGACAATGCTTAGAATTATACGTGGGGAGGTCCCGCCATTGGGGATTCTTAGTCCTCAGACTGAGCCTCCAGTGTGGGAGTGAGAGGATGGTGCAGTCAGGACATCCGGGGCTCCTTCTCCGTCCTCCCCTCACCAGCTGCACGTGATGCTGGGTGGTATCTCCCCCACTCTTGAGTTTATACTGCTAGCTGACCTCTGCGGAGAAGTATAGGAATTGTCAGTAATCAGACCTGGTACAGTGTGACCAGCTGCCTAAGCTCCTGCCTCTGGGTTTCCCTACTGTGACAGAATTGCACTCTCAGACTGTGAGCCAAAAGGACCTTCCTCCTGCACAAGCTGCTTTTTCCCAGACATTTTGTCATGGTGATGACAAGTAGCTCACACTCCCGGCATGTGCTACCTTGCCTGCAATTTTATGTTACTTATTGCTGGGCTCCTATACTCTTAGAAACCCCTCTTGGCTCGTGCTTTTGGAGAAACTGTCCCTTAGGCAGTGTCTAAAGGCTGTGCTGGCTTGGAAGTCTGTATTCCCACGAATGGAGGCCCTGGGAAGAAGCGCTTCTGGTCCTGCCCAAAGCTCTCTTCACTCCCTGTGTCCTTTGGGAGCCATTTCAACCGCGATGGGGGAGCAAGCCTTTGATGGAGTACTTGGATCTGCCCAGCCGTGACACATGCTAAGTCTTGTTCCCATCATCTGTAAATCAATTTTGCTGTTCCAAATCTTTACTCTGAATATTGAACTGGAAGAGGGAATTGAATTCTCTCAAGTTCAAATGTACTTTGTTGTCATTCAAGGTGAATGGGTTTGTCCCCAGAATCTCTGTGATGTCTCCTCAAAGGCTATTTTGGTGGTGGGCCTTCCCGAAGACAGTGAACATTTGCTCAAATGAGATGTAATAAAAACAGCCTCTGTTTGCTAGACCCTTAAGCAGGTGGGGCAGAAACTTGCTGAAATCCTAGACCTATGATGAGAACAGACTTCCACTCTTCTGCTTCTCTTCACGTTCAAACAGGAACAAACTGTCCTTGGCAACTGTGCCACTGGTTCTCCTCACATGGCTCTCTGGAGCGTTGGCCTACCCACCTTTCCAACCACAGAAGTTTAGCCACCTGCATAAGGTCACCCAGCAGGCAATCTGGGAAAGTGGAACTTGAGCACGGGGCCAGGTGAGCCTTCCAGACTTCTGGGCACTTGGGCACCTTGCTGAGAGCTCACAATGAGGCTGAGCAACAGGCTTGCTGACAGATGTATGCAGGAAGTTGATACATCTATGCAAAGTAGGTGGCAAGGGATGGGGCTGTTCTCTGGTGCATCTACCCGCTCAGTTACTCTCTCCCCTCTAAGCTGTCAGTGGTTCCCTATTTCCTTCTGGGAAACATCTATATTCCTGAACTACTCCTTGTAGAAATGTTCCCTCTTACATCCCTGCAGGTCAACAAGGGGTTTCTTAAAGTGCTTTGATGGACACAGCACCTGCAATACCTCAGCTCCTTCAACTGCCTCTGTACCACAGAATACAAAGAGGCGTGGGTTAGTGCAAAAATGCACTTAGGCACACGAGCATGACTCGGAGGTCAGAGTTCACTGCCAGCCTAGGCTGGATAGGAAGCAGCCGGGTTAGTGGGACACATTAGCAGGATGTCATGAGGTGTGTTTGCTAATAGTATAACCAAGGAAAGACAGAACTGTGCTGGGGAGATGATTCAGCAGGTAAAGTGCCTGGTCTGGGTTTGACACCCAGAATCCAACATCCAAAGCATCTTAAATGGACAAGACAGACAGAGAGAAAGAGAGAGAGAGACAGAGAGACAGAGAGAGAGAGAGAGAGAGACAAAGACAGAGACAGAGACACACATGCACACCCAGAAAGACAGACACAAACACACAGACACACATAGACAAACATACATACAGATAGACACACAGACACATACAGATGCAACTGCAGACACAAACACAGAAAGACAGATGCAGAAACAAACAACAGACACATAGACACACACACACACCACACACACACAGACACACACAGAGTTCCATCCTCCCAGGGAGTGCCAAGCCCTACCCAACCCCTGGTAACAACACAGAGGAGAGAGGTGTAGCTGCTTCCTTAGCGCACAGACCGGAGGCAGCCTGCAGCAGAGAAAATGTCATTAGCATACAGAAGATCCATACTTATCCAACTACCTGCCCTGCTCGGCCACAGTTAATTGAAGTCATCAGAGAATCGTTGAAAAATGCATTTTTGTTGTCCTGTAGTCTGGGGTCTGGGGCCTGTTATGGCCACCAAACTCAAGTCTGTGCTTCTGTGGTTTCAGAGACCATCTGTCAGCATCTGTGTTCACATTGATCCCATGAGTCTTTGCAGGTGACCTGCTATGCCTTGTCTATCACCAGGTAGCCATCTTTAATCAATGGTCTCAGCAGCACAGTGGCTCTTCACCCCGATCACCTTTGTTCTGCTTTTCTGGCCCTGAACTTACATATAGATGAGGTTAGTTTTGAACTCCTGACCTTCTGTCTCTATCTCCCAGTTTATATGTATACACTACTATGCCTAGCTCTTTGCTTTTGTTTGTTTGTTTGTTTGTTTGTTTTATTAATTTTTTTTCAAGACAATGTTTCGCTGTGTAGCCCTGGCTATCCTAGACCTAACTAGCTCTGTAGACCAGGTTGACCTCGAACTCATAGAGGTCAGCCTGCCTCTGCTTCTTCAGTGCTGGAATTAAAGGTGTGCGCCATTGCCCCTGGATGGTCCTTTGCTTTTATCTTTAGACTCTCAGGGCCAGCAAGTTGGCTTGTCAGTAAAGGTATCTGCTTTGGACCTGGCACCTGGGTTTAATCCCCCAGACTCACATGGTGGAAGGCAATAACTGACTCCATTCACATGCACTGAGGTGCCCCACCAACACCATATACACAACACACACACACATACTCAATAAGTAAAAATAAAAAAGGAGCCTAAATACAAAGTGATTCTTGCATCTGTTTGTAGTAGATTTCCGTTGCTGTGATAAAATACCTGAGATTAGAATATTATAAAGGAGGAAAGGTTAAGCCAGGGGTTACTTTGTTTTATTGCTTTGGGGCTGTAGAGAGGTCAAGCATCATGGCAGGAAGCACATAGTAGGACAAAGCTGCTTACCTCATATCCAGGAAGCAAAGAGAAAGCTGGGCAGGCCTCCCAATAGCTCCTTCAAGGACACTCCTCAGGACCTGGCTCTTCCAAGTACAATCCCACCTCCTAAAGTGCCCTCTGCCCACCAGTAGCACCACGGGCTGGCAAGCAAAGCTTCAAGCTGTGAACGGCTACAATCCCAAATTCCACTCTGCTTCAAATTAATGTTGTTTTCTAGAACGGGGTTTGGAACCAGAAGGATGGAGACTGACATTCAAATTTAGTCATTTACTTATTTTCTTGTCAAGTGGGTGATTTAGGGAAAATTCATTTAAGATTTCAGAATTTGGGGTTCCTTACTTACAAAGTGGGGGGGTGGAGCCCCAATCCTCCCACCCTCTTAACAAAGGCGACACAGGCATCCATATGGTGCTCCATGCTGGGCACCTTGGAGAACATGTAAGCATTGTTTTCTAAGTCATCGCAGTGGCCCTGTGGGGATGGGGTCCTCTCAGCTCCGTTCTGTGTGTGTGGTGTACGTGTGTGCACGTGGAGGCCAGAGCCTGATGTTCGGCATCTTCTTTGATCACCTCACATCTCTCTCTGGTGGCACTTAGGTGTCAACATCTTCAGACCCTTCTTCCACCCGTGTATCCTCCTGGTTAGGTCGTAGGGACCCCAAGGCCAGGCCCTGGGTGCTGGTGTTTGGCTTCCTGGTCTCCCAGCTCCCAGCTTCCTTTTGATTGGTGTTTGCTTGTTCAGTGTGAAGGAATCCGCTCTAGTGTGTATCTCAGAGTTTACTTCTTCTGTACTTGGCTTTGGTATATTAACATGTCGTTCATTGTTTTGCTGTATTTGTATACAATCCAGGCTATTGTTAATATTTTGTGAACATAAAGCTGTATACATTTAATTATATGTCACTATTGTAAACAGAGAGCTGACATCTTGTTCTATAAATAAGCTTTACTAGTCAAATAGGAAAGAATCGGAGGCATTATTAGATGCCAGTCCATGCTGTGGCCCAGAACACGCCCTTTGCTAAATGGGGGTGTACAGGTGCAGAGGTGAGCTTCCCCTAGCCTTCTGCTCCTCTGCAAGGGTCACAAACACTCCCTCAGAGCCAGCCCGGGTGTGGTGAATGCATCAGGGCTGGAGCTGGAACCCTGGAGAACTGATTCGTGGGCATGAGAAGAGCTAGAGGCTCACAGTGGCCACTTCACCTCCGCATTCGGCTCTTCTCATAGACTTTCTGCACAGAGCAAAGGCTTAGAGAGCAGCGGTTCTCAACCTGTGAGTCGAAACCACCTTGGAGGTCATATATCCCTTTCACAGGGGTCCCCTAAGACCACCAGAAAACCCAATATTTACATTAGGATTTAACAGTTATGAAGTAGCAATGAAAATAATTTATGGTTAGGAGTCACCACAACACGAGTGTAGGAGGAGTGGCGGGGGCTACTTCTACATAATGCAGCTGCAAAGGCGTCTCCTGCAGGAGGACCTGATTGAGGACTGCCTGAGAGACCAACAATTGCTGACGCAGACAATGCCAGCCAATCAGGAACTGCTGTTTAGAAGAGAGGCTTTCTTGGGACCAATGGGGCGCGGTGGGAGGTACTAAAGGAGTTGCAGCAGTGTTCAGATGAGCTTGCTACAGCGTTTCTCACCTGCTCTTGGAGTCTGTGTCATTGACTCTGTGCCACCTCACCTCCAACCCCCAAGGGCAGGTAGCATCGGGTGGTGAGTGGTCCAGGGCACAGGCAGCACAAGAGGAACTGTATTAAAGAGGTGCAGCGTTAGGAAGCATTAGGAAGGTTGAAAACCGCTGGTTTAGAGAGAGAACATCTCAGGGCTTTGCAGTGAGGGAGTTTTTAGTGAGACATTGAGAGTATCAGCCATGAATAAAATACCTGTGAATGGGACTGCACAGATGTATACACAGAGAGATGTACTCAAACATGTATACATGCATGGACACAGGTACATCATATATACACACAGGCATACACACATGCACACGCACTGGTTTATACACACACATATATGTATACATATGCACAGATACATGTACACATATACACACATGTATACACAGTACTACAAGTTCACTAGAGTGACTGACTAAACAGACCAACAATTCTAAGTACTAGTGAGGATGTGAAATATTGGGGACTCTCTCCTGCTCCTTTAAGGGTCATAAATTCAAACACTTTAAGAAACTGTCCTTTGTTCAAGATTATACTATATCTATCTCCTGGTCCAGTGTTTTCTCTCCTTATGCATCTTCAACAAAATTACACATATCTATCTGTGCTCCAAAGACACAAACTAACTCAACAGGCTCAAACTACAGCTTGTCTATGATCTGCAACAGTTTCCATTTTGAATGAGTTTATTGAGAGAGAGGGAGAGGGAGGGGAAGGGGAGGGGGAGAGGGAGAGGGGAGGGGAGGGGGGGAGGGGGGAGGAGAGGGGGGAGGGGGAGGGGGAAAGAGGGAAAGGGAGGGGGGGAGAGACAGAGACGGGCAGGGGCATCACCAAATCACATGCCCAAATCACTCATCAGGAAAGAAGCCCCTTTAAGGTGACCAGCTGGGAGAAACAGACAGCACGGACAGTCTCCACAGGTGAAGCGTCAAAGAACAAACAGCAACAGAGAGAGAGAGAGGGAGAACACCAAGACATCCACCAGAAACTGACTGGGAAGTTGAGGCATCAGCTGGAGTCCCTGACTTGGTCTTTTCTCCAAGACGGAGCCTGCAGCTTCTCTTTCCCACTGCAGGTCACGGGACAGACACTTGTGACTGCTGCCGGGGTGGAGACCTGCGGCTGCTCTCAAGGGCACAGGGGTCTCTTGGGCTGTTTTACTGTTTCCGTCACTAGACAAGGATGTCTGCTGCAGGACAGCGAGAGAAAACACGCTGGGGTCTGAAATGAGAGTGGGGCAACCCTCTTCCAGAGAAGTTTCTCGGTGAGCTCAAACATTCCCTGGGAGTTTACCAGTCTAAACAGGATGGAGCCAGTTACAACCCCAACAATGAGACAGACCACAAACATCTGGTGAGCAGAACCAGGTGTGGAGGAACCCTTGCCAAGTTAACTTAAAACCAGATAATATGAATGGAATATACACATGAAGCCATTAATATGAAGTTTAAAATTGGCAGGGTCGTGGTGTCATTTGTCGGGCCGTGGAAGGGTTGCCAGTGGCCTGGAACCCTGAGATTGCAGGTGTTTGGCCACGTCCCCAAACCCTGGGACCCTGCTCCATTTGGCCTGTAACATTAGTCACGTAGGACACAGGTAATGGGCATGTCTATGAGTGTTCTGCCTTGAGATTTCCATATTAATGAGGCCGGGGGACATAGCTAATTAAATTTTCTCCCTAGCCCCTCCCCTTTTCACTCCTAAATATAAGGGAGCTTCTTTGGGCACTGGGGGCGGGGGCGGGGGTGGGGGAGGGGAAGCGCGCATCATCCAGATCCAACAATCTCAAATAAAACTACTTCTTGGAAACTCAGACCACGTGTCTTCTCGGGCCTGCTTCCATCATCCGCAACTCCAGACCCTCTCATCTGTGTGGGAACTCACCGCGCAGCTATCGCTGCACGGGCCCAGGCCACCGCCTCCAGACGTGCCCGCAGGACTCTGCCTCCGCTGCTGCATCGGCCCTCGGGCCACCGTGCGGGACCAGGCCTGGGGCCGCGGCCGCCCGCACTCGATATCCCACATGTGTGTGTGTGTATGTGTGTGATGTTTCAGTAAAATATGTCACCTGGAAAGGATAAATGTTGGAAAAATAGGCTTACTGAGCCGGTTCTCCTGGGCCAGGTAATGTGCCGGGAAACAGTGAGCAGGTCAATGAGGAGCCCTGTTATAGACTGCACATGTGTGTTCATGTGTGTGTTTGCTTATGTTCCAGAGTATAGGTATGTGTTTATGAGTATGTGTTTATGTGTATACATCAGTGTGTATGTGTGCATATGTGAGTGATATGTGTATATGAATGTATGTGTGTGGTGTGTGTGTGTGTGATATGTGTGTATGTGTGTATATATGTGTGTGTGGTATGTGTGTATAGTATAGTGTGTGTGTATAGTATGTGTGTGTATGTGTGTATCTGTGTATATGTGTGTGGCATGTGTGTATGTGTGTGTGCGTGTGTGTGTGGTATGTGTATGTGGTATGTGTGTATGTATGTATGTGTGTGTGGTATGTGCATGTGAGTGTGTGTGTGTGTGTGTGTGTAAGATGGCCTCTGGGCAGCTGCTGCTGTCATTTCCTTTCGGTCACATCACATGTTCTGGAGACAGTTTCTGGCTTAATCTCCATATGTTAAATTATAATGTGTCACCGCAGTGTACTCTTGGGAATCCATCTGTGGAAGTACTCTTTCTCCTTCTGGGTAAGCTGGTTCCCACATCCTGACCACCCTTCCCATTCTCAGGTGGTGCGTGGTGCTCTCTCCAGACCGAGCTGAGCGGCTACTGTGGAAAGACTTCACAAAGCCCCTCCCCTCAGCAACAAGTATCCATGTTCCCATCTCTCCAGCATTGTGCTGTGTGAGGCTTCCCCCCGGCACTCAAAGCAGAGCAGGGGATCAAAGCTGCCCAGACTCCCTGTCTCGAAAAACCAAAAAAAAAAAAAAAAAAAGCTGCCCCAGACCAAACAAGGCTGGAGCTGGCCCATGGAGCTTGCTATCCAGACCCAGTGTTCCCTGCCCTTTTCTCTCCAGACTCTTCAATGGCCCGTTCATCTTCAGAGTTGACCGATTATGGTTAGAATATCCTAACAAAGCTGGATGCAGTGTTACATACCTTTAATCCCAGAACTTGGGAGGCAGAGGCAGGTGGATCTCTGTGAGTTTGAAGCCAGCCAGGTTTACTTAGCAAGTGTCAGGACAGCCAGGACTACATAGAGAGACCTTATTTAATACACATATTTAATATATCCAATATATAAAATATTATAATAAAATAATAATGAATTATTAAAATATAATAAATCATATATATAAAAAACAAGGGCCAAGGAGATGATTGCCTGCCTTCAAGACGCAAGTTCAATCCCCAGTACTCACATGGTAGAAGGACAGAACCAACTTCTTACCTTCATATATGTAATGTGGCACACACACATGCAGACATACAGACATACATGCACACATGGGCTGTAGCTGCTTGCCTTAGGTCAGGTGACCAGGGGAGGTGGGGCTTGAGGGCCTAGGCCTCTTCCAATGCAGCAATGAGTTTCCTTCTGATTCTGTCATGTCTCTATCACCATGGACAGTATTTCCTGAACTGTGGGCCCAACTAAGGCTCTTTCCCCTCAGGCCTTCTGTGGTATTTGGCCACTAACCCACTCCTGTCTCTAAGCCATTGTCGTTTCCCAAATGAAGCCTCTGCTCACCATACAGTCTCTCCAGTTCCTGCCTCTCCTTCGCCACTGAACACCCCTGCCCACCCAGGCTTCTCTTCTTACATATGCTGGACATTTTATATAAACAGAATCATGTAGTGTGTGACTTTCTTGATCCAAATGCTTGCGTGTGACATACTGTTTTCATTGGTGGTTCATATGGGACTGTAGCACATACTAAAATGTATTCCTTTTTCACTGCTGAATAATGTTCCATTGTGCGGATATAGCACATTTTGTTTCACCAGTGGATAGAAATTGAGGGCATCTGGGCCTCTTAGGTACCCGGATAAAGCTGCTGCACCCATATTCTTTGTCTGAAACATTTGTTGATTTGTGGGTGTGTGAGTATGGGGGTGTGTGTACCATGGCTCATGCACAGAGGTCTGAGAACAAATTGTGGGAGTCGGTTCCCTCCTTCTGCCATGTGGGTCTTGGGGACTGAGCCCAGGTCTTCAGGCTTGGTGACAAGCCCTTTACCTGCTGCGCCATCCTGCCACCTTCCCCCCAACACATACTTTTCATAAGGTTGTTTTATATTTTTATTTGCCAGCTGTCTTCTGTTGATGGATACTGCGACTCCTTCTTAGATGGAAGACTCTGGAACACAGCTCTGGTGATGATGAAGACAGGGTATTTTCTGGGGCTTCAGGCCCTTAGGCCCACCCTGCAGGAGAACCTTTGTGGACAGCTATTGAAGTCCACAGCTAGTGCCATTGTCTGGACCCTCTAAGAAGTTGGGTTTGGTGAGGGTGATCTGGGAGTGGGATGCTCCTCCAAGGATGGCACTCACGGCCTGTATCCATTCTTGCCCTTCTGCTGGGATGGAGGAGTCCCTGGGAGGATGGGAACTAGATTTCCACACCTGACCTGGTGCCCCTGATGGTAGGAAGAGAAGTATGGTGAGGACAGATGCTTTTGACAGTGACTATACCCTGGTGTAGGCGGCCGAATAAAGATGGCCAGCTCAGCGTCCTGCATAAACAAGCCTATTGCGCATGGGTCGGCCTCAAGCCCCTCCTGAGAGGGCTTATGCTAATGAGGCATGAGCCCTAACCAATCAGAGGGCTTATGCTAATGAGGCATGGGCCCTAACCAATCCTGAGAGTACAGGCCGCCTGACCCGCCCCCTTTGAAGGGTATATAAGCAGTGCATTTCTGCTGCTTGGGGTTCCCCTTCGTTGGATGAAGATTGTGCCTGGAACAAAAGAGCTGTCAGAGAAGAATCCAGGCGTGTTGTGTCTTACTTGCTGGCTAAAGAGGACGCAACACCCTGGTGACAAGTGACAGGAGGCAGGCAGGCTTGGGCAACAGCAGCTGACACCCACAGAAACATCTTCTACTGGGAGTGGTGGGCATGTGGTGGCCCTGGGGGATGTGCTGCGGTCCACACTGCAGAGAGAATTGCAGAGGTCCCTCATTCCTGGTCACCTCAGGAAGGTCCTCAACATCTGCTCCATGGTGTCTGTTCCCATTTCAGAGTGCATCCCTCCTGGGGCCTGGCTGGACTTCATGTCCAGGGAGGAGTGCTGTCTGTCACTGTTCTGTTGCTGCGAAGAAAACTCCATGACCATGCCAACTCAAAAAAGAAAGCATTTAGTTGGGGGCTTGCTTACAGTTTCAGAGGGGTAAGTTCATCCATGGTCGTCATAGAGGGGAGCCTGTGGGGCAAGCATGCTGCTGGAGAAGGAACGGAGAGCCACATTCTGACCCAAGAGCAGCAGGCAGAGAGGCGGGGCCTGGCTTGGGCTTGGGCCGTTCTTATTCAGACCACCACAGGGGCTGAGCAGCTAGAACAGGTTTCTGTGTGTTTGTTTGTTTTAATGTGAGGGTGTATGCTTGTAAGCATTGTTGGGGTGCACACGTGTATAGGTGCATGAATGTGGGGTGTGTTTGAAGGCCAGTCAGAGGGCAACCTCAAGTATCATCCTTAAAAGCTCTGTCTGTTGTGGATAGCCTCAGCCTTGTATTTTGATCCGTGTTTCACTTTCCTGGGGGGGGCTGCAGAGGATGATTGAATCTGTACACAGGTGACATCTTGTAAACCTTCTGTCCAATTAAAACCTGTAAAATAAGGCTAGAGCCAGAGATTGGGCAGTAGAAGGGGAGGCGGAGAAAAAGGCTTAGGGGTGGAGAGAGTGAGAGGAATTGGATATAAAAGGAGAAGCAGAAGCAGAGGGAGAAGCAGGAGGAAGCAGGGCAGAAGGAAGCGGGTGGAAGACTACGGAGGAGCTGGAGCCGGAAGGAAAACCACACGGCCTGGATAAACTGCAAGTTATAAGGGATCTCACAGCTGGGGATTAGAGTAGTGTAGTGGTAAATCTGCCCAATCCAGGCATGCAATTTATACCAATAATTATTAAGTTGTGTCTTCCTTTACTGGTCTCCTTTGGGTAGGAGATTTTACAGCAACAAATTTGGCGGTTTAAATAATTTCTTCTACTACATCTGTCCATCTCTTGAACAAGATCTCTCACAGGCCCGGAGCTCACACATTAGACTAGACTGGTGAGTGAGCCCCAGAGTCCGTCAGTGTGCCTCACACGTGCTGAGGTCACAAGTGTGTACCACTATGTGTGGCATTTCTCTGTGGGTTCTGGGGAGGGTACTCAGTTCCTCGTACCGGGAGTCAAGCGCTTTACCAACCAAGCCGCTCACCAACCGGTTCTTGTTTGATGCTAACGATGGAAGGAGCAGAGCCCTCGAGATGCTCTCTGCTGTATACTCTGGTCATCGGCTTCCCCATGTGCACAAAGCAGTGGTTCTCAACCTGTGGGTCTTGACCTCTGGGGCATCGACTGACCCTTCCACAGGGGTCACATATCAGATAGCCTACAAGCCAAACGCTTACATTACGGTTCATAACAGTAGTAAAATTACAGTTATGCAGTAGAAAATAATTTTATGGTTGGGGGTCACCACAGCACGAGGAATGGTATTTAAGTGTCGGGGCATTAGGAAGGTTGAGAACCACTGTCTTAAAGGAAACAGCTGGCTCTAGGCCACTGTGAGGGTCAGGTGAGCTCAGACTTGCAGGGTTTGGAAGCTCTGCTATGAGCCGTTTTGAAGTGACATGTCATGGGCCATTCCATACCCAAGACCCCTTTCCAGTCTCCAAGGAGCCACACTGTGGCTGTCCTTTAACCCTGTAAACTTTCATGCCAAAAGTGTGCCAGGGAAGACTGGATTAAGAATAGAGTTACCCACAGGACCAAGAATGGTGATTGTACATAAAGTGTGCCCTGGCTGTCAGTAACTGCACAGTGCCATCTCCCTCCAATGTGCACCTGATAACTGTCACCCTTTACTAAGGACCAGATGCTCAGAGGAGAGACTGTGCAGAAGTTCCACCAGCTGGGAAGAGGCAGAGCTGGGATTGCAACCCTTTATCAGATTCCAACTGTGTCCTTCAAGGCAGGAGAGAACTGGCTTCCCAGAGCAGGGTGCCGTGTGGGTACAAGGGCTGAAGTTATTTATGCACAGGCCTAGTGGATTCAAACCTCCCACCATGCAAGGTTTGGTTGTTGTTTTGTTTTTACTGTTGTTAAAGGAGAAATTGAAGTCAAAGGAAATGATATTTACTTGGGCAACACAAATTTCAGCCCAGGTACCCCAAACTGGAACACCCAGAGTTGTGTCCATGGGACAGGTGCCGGAGAGGGTTGACATAGGACTCCTCTAAGGAACTGGTTTTGGGACAAGTCACGACCTGGGCAGAGAAGCAAATTTATAAACCAGTCTGTTCTGAGTTCTGATGGGTGAGTTAATTAGCCAGCTCCCAGCTTGAGACTTGTAGAAGGTGGGTGGTCACCCAGGTCAGTTCAAACAGTCTGCAGTCTGATCTCTAGACCTCTGGCCAGTGTGAAATCAATCCTTGCACAGCCTCTAAGGAAATAGGGGCTGAGTTGGGCTCTTTCTTTGCCTTCTGCACACCAGCCAGCACCTGATCTCCTTCCAGCATGTTCTTCCTCATTCCGGTTTGGAGGCCAATCTCATGGGCCCTGGGAGCTAAGATGAGCTAAGGTGTATAACACACTCAGCTCCATGGTGCTGGGCATCTGGACAGGTGTGAGGGCTCACTACCTCCACCAACAAGGAGCCAGGATTATAGAGATGAGTCTGACACTGTAGGCAGGGTTAGACCTTGACCTTTGGTCTCAGGTCTTAGACCCTTGCAATCAACCCAGAACTGGTGGCCCAGCAGGCCCAGGGACTCGTCTAAGAAACAGAAACTTATTAGGTTGTGAGGCAGATGCACATTCATCCAGGATAATTTAGAACATGAAATCTTGCCAAGGAAGAAGAAATAAAAACCCACCAGCGTTCTCACCGCCTGGGGACCGCCAAGGCTGCCGTGTGTATTTTCAGCCTTGGGGGAAACTTTAGAACCTAACACTGAGGTGCCCTGCTGGCTTTCAGTCACCATCTGGGGCTTCTGCAGGGTTTCCTCCTTCACAGAAGGCTATGGTTCTCTGTCATGGGGCTCCCCTGCACCCTGCAGGATGCTTGATACTTTCCTGGTCCATTTATTTTCCTCACCTGATCCCAGTAGTACCCTTCAAGCCAGGACCATCAAAACCATCTCTAGATATTTCCAGGTGCCAGCTGGCCTTGGATGAGCATCTCTGAATTTGGGGGTGAAGGTGTGCTGGGATCAGCCAGACTTGACTTCCTATCTCTACTTAGATAAGGACCCCGGCCAGTGAGCTCCGACTATCTGGGAAATGGCAGAAGCTTTCCAGCCTGCAGCTCTGGAGAGGAGGAAACATAAGGGTACCCGGGACTGTGTTCACCGTAGGGAGCCACAGCAGCCTGGGTGAGGCCCAACTTCCCCAAACATTAAGAAGTGCAGTGAGCCCTCCTGTTTCTGTTTCCTTGGGAAGTTCTCTAACAGAGTACTGTGCATTGCTGTCTCAGGGAGGCAACTGGGGCTGGGACAAAGGGCAGCTTTGGAGGTAGCCAGCTTCGGTAACCTACATAAGTGGGCAGGCCTTTCTGTGCCTTCGTTTCTTCATCTGTAAACACAAAGCAATGGTAGTATCTTCTTGTCATGGCCTCCAGAAAGGAAGTGATTTTTACCTACTAATGGCTATATTAATCTGACGTGTGCTCAGTGCGGACTTGGAGGAGCATGCTGGACACAGCCAGGGCAGCCTTTGAGAAGCTCCAGCAGTCTGCAGACCAAGAGAATGTGGTTAGCTTCATGCCTGCTTCCCGCAGTCCTGGGCTCAGCTGCTGTCCCTATGGCTTCAAGCTTGGGAATGACACCTGACTTCTCTTGTGATCTGGGATGATAGTGTCCACCCCCTGGGACATTTCAATCTAAAAATATCCATTGCATCCTGAGAGCTCCCAAGAATTCACTTAAAGTTCTTGCTTTTTATATTGTTGCAATATTCACAACTTATTAATAGAGAAGCAATATTAAATATGTGTAATAATTGACATTTTGTTACATATAGCTTACTATCGAGAGCGTGCAGTTTGCTTTGTCCCCTCACACACCCGCTGAGCAGCTGCCACCACCCATCTCCAGAATTTCTTTTCTATCCCCATAAAACACTAGCTCCCCTATTCCTCCTCACTTCCTACCTCCTGCAACACCCCTCCCTATGCTGGTTTGTTTTCTGCTTCCATGAATGTGACCTCAGACAAGTAGGATCTTAAACTGTGTAATAGTGGGTGCCTTTAATCCTACCGCTTGGAAGGCAGAGGCAGAGTTCCAGGCAAGCCTGGTCAACATAGTGAGTTCTAGGACAGCAAGAACTATGGTTAGAGACCCTGTCTCAAAAAACCAAACCAAGCAAGCAAGCAAACAAAACCCCAACCTGACGAATAGAATCATGACATTCTACCTTTTGCTTCTGAATTGTTCTTGGTATCAAGTTTATCCATGGTCCAGCATGTAGACATTTCCTGAGTTTCTGAGATCTAAGACGCTCCCTCTTGTGCTTAAACAGCATTCTATTGATCTGTCTGATGGCAGACATTTGGGGAGCCTCTGCCTTTTGGATGACATATGCTGTGAACACTCATGTATAAGGGTGGGGTTGAGCCCCGCTTTCAACCCTTTGAGGTCAGACCTAGAGTCAGAATTGCTGGACTGTGTGGTAACTGGGTCACAGTGGTGTGAAGGATGTGAGACATCTCCATATGGTCCTCCCCTGACCCTGCAGGAGCTCTGTCTCCACACCGTGGACAGGGATAGGGGGCCCAAACCCTCCAGCCTGAGAGCTGAGAACTCAAACCCCCAAGCTCTCACCAGGTCTCTCTGTTGTCACGCCAATGCCCATAGGATGATTTGGGAAGTTGAGTGCCATTTTGGGTGACCTGCATTCCAATGTTTGCATCATGACTGTGTGGCATCATTTCCATCGAGCTTGGCGGACTCCCTGTAAGGAAGCCATTTTCCAGCTTCCTGATCGAGAGCACTGACTGCTCGTGCTGAGGACTCTGGTTTTATTCCCAGCAAATACTGGGCAGCTCACAACTGTCCGTAACTCCAGTTTCAGGGCATCCGGTGGCGTCTTCTGACCTCCAAGATTTTGAGTTGACTGATTTTCCTGTAGAGCCCTGAGGAGCTGATATTTGTTTATCCAAGCATGACCGCATGATCTTTTACAAACCCTAACAGTTGGCTGTGCTGGCTTAGGTCTGCCGATCCAACACTTAGGAGGCTAAGGCAGGAAGATCGCCACAAGTTCAAGACCAGCCTGGGCTACGGTGTGAGATCCTATCTCACACTGCAGAACAGGAACAAAAGTCAAAGCCCCACTTCTCTGTTCCTTCTAATGTCTTCTCTTGCTTCTCCCTCAAGCTCAGCAGCCCTTCTACCTCAGCCGGGGTTAATCTGTCTGCTGCTGTCCACTTTGGCTGTTGTATTTTTTGGCCTTAGAAGCTATAGTTCATTTTTTAAACATTTTTGTTTTCATTTTTACTGACATTCCCTAAGTTTGCTCATTATGATAATATTTTAAGACTCCAAATATGAGTATAACAGTTGCCTTGAGCTTCTTGCCTGATATCATTGTGAATCTGTGATCATTTCCTATTATTGGCTTTTTATTTTATTTTAAATGTATTTATTGTTTCTAGTTTGTTTCTTTTCTTCTTTCTTCTTCCTTCTTTTTCTTTCCTTTCCTTTTCTTTTTTTTTTTTCTTTTTTCTTTCTTTTTCTTTTTTCTTTCTTTTCTTTCTTCTTCTTTTCTTCCTCCTCCTCCTCCTCCTCCTTTGTTTGTTTGGTTTTGTTTTGTTGGTTTTTTGAGACAGGGTTTCTGTGTGTAGCTCTGGCTGTCTTGGAACACACTCTGTAGGCCTCAAACTCAGAGATCCACCAGCCTCTGCCTCCTGGGATTAAAGCCACCACCTGGCTGTTTTTATTTTATTTTTTTTAATTAGAGGATCTTGCCCCATAGCCCAGGCAGGCTTTGAACTCTACATCTTCCTGCCTCAGATTCCTAGTGCTAGGATGGCAGGCCTGTAGACACTCTGCCTAGCTGCTGTGGGCATGGATTGGGCTTTTACACATCTGTTTACATGGTACCTGGTGATTCATGACCAAACCCCACCAGTGAAGTGCTGTGCAGAGCCCAGCTTTTGTTTTATTTCCCTGAAGAGTGACATGCTCCTTGCGGAACATATGTGGATATACTGAGCCTCCAACCATCTCTGCAGGGTCAAGCCTCACCTTAGGTCTTAGGTTCCCTGCTTAGCTTTTATATCAATCCCTGGGCTCCCCAGAAGCACTAGCTCTGTGGTTCACCAAGGCTGTGGAGGACATAAGGGGTCACGTGAGCTTTTCTCTGGGTCTCAATGTCTCTGTTGCTCTCTGTTTTCTCTCTCTCTCTCTCTCTCTCTCCTCTCTATCTCTCTCTGTCATGGTTCGTATATGTTTGGCTCAGGGAGTGGCACTATTGGAAGGTATGGCCCTGTTGGAGTAGGTGTTTCCTTGTTGGAATAGGTGTGTCACTGTGTGTGTGGGCTTTAAGACCCTCATCCTAGCTGCCTGGAAGTCAGTATTCTGCTAGCAGCCTTCAGATGAAGATGTAGAACTCTCAGCTCCTCCTGCACCATGCCTGCCTGGATGCTGCCATGTTCCCGCCTTGATGATAATGGACTGAACCTCTGACCCTGTAAGCCAGCCCCAATTAAATGTTGTCCTTATAAGAGTTGTCTTGGTCATGGTGTCTCTTCACAGCAGTAAAACCCTAACTAAGACATTGTGTGTGTGTGTGTGTCTGTCTGTCTGTCTGTCTGTCTCTGTTTCACCCTGTCTCTCTCTGCAAGAACTCAGTCCTTAATTTCTGACTGCTTTCCCAGATGACAACCCTCTCCTTTTGTCAACCTCAAACTGCTTCTGGATTGGTGTACAGCTTCTAGCCCATATATAGTTCCCACCATACAAACTCTACACATTGGACTCCAGGTTTTCCAAGGACAGGGTCTCACTCTGTGTATACCCCTTTCTACTTGCTTCCAGAACCTTCCAGAAGGTGTTGCTGTCTAACACATGCTGTCCAGGGCTGGGGAGAGGGCTCAGTGAGTAAAGCACTTGCTGTACACATGTGAAGATGTGAGTTGGAATCCTTAGTGTAGACCTTGTAAAGCTGGATGAAGTGGTGTAGGCCTGTTATCCCAGTCTCATAGAATGAGACCAGGGTCAGAGACCAGGGAATTCCTGGGAGCTCACAGGCCATCTAGTGTGGCATAGTAAGTGTTAATCAACAAGAGATCCCCATCTTTAAGTAGGAGATGAAGACTTACAACAGAGTGTTGGGATCCCAGTGCCATGATGCTTGGCTAGGCCTGCCTTCTCCTGTTCTGCTTGAGTGTGGCCACACCTCACCTGAAGGCTGGGATTAAGGTGTGCACCACCACGCCTGGATTTAAATTGTTCTTCACTTACAACTTGCTCTGCCCCAGGCTGGCCTTGATTAAAGGTGTGTTACCATCAAGCCTGGGCCATAGTTTTCCATGGCCACTATTCCTCAAGATCTAGATCAAAAGCCTGTGTCTTCTAGCTGCAAGATCTGGATCACAAGTGTGCCCTCCATTTCTGGACTGTCGTTCATTCCAGATTAAAAGTTCAAATGAAAACAATAACCAAGTAACAACACCTAACATGACATAACTCTTCCTTGTTCAATGGCAAACACATAAACAATAACCTCAGCTGGGTGGGATCCTGCCCGGAGATCACCACTCTCTTAATGTGTCTATCCCTTGAGCATAGGATTCAGCTCCATTCTACTTCTTGGTGCCCCTTTACTGTTTTTTTTTTTTTTTTTTTTTTTTTTTAGCTGTCTTCAGACACACCAGAAAAGGGCATCAGATTCCATTACAGATGGTTGTGAGCCGTCATGTGGTTGCTGGGAATTGAACTCAGGACCCATGGAAGAGCAGTCAATGCTCTTAAGCACTGAGCCATCTCTCCAGCCTCCCTTTATTCTTTGAACCAAACACTTTATATTTTTCCTTTTGAAGCTTGTTATGCTTCATCACAACACTCTTTGTGATAGTAAGTCAGAGGACAGAGTCTACGCTAGCTTTTTTGATACCTCCTTTGTCAATGCAATTAATCTGGTTATCTTCACCTTCGACTCATGCAGATGCTTCAGACAAGGGCAAAAAGCAGCCACATTCTTCACCAAAACATCACAAGAACAGTCTCTAGGCCACATACTAAAATTCTCCTCTGATCTTGAACCAGCAGATCTCCACAGTTCAAATCACTCTCAGCATGGCCATCTTCCAGATTCCTACTAGGATGGTCCATTAAGCCACACCTAAAACATTTCATGGCTTTCCAAATCCAAAGTCCCCAAATTTACATTCTTCCAAACAAAAACATGGTCAGGCCTATCACAGCAATACCCCAGTCCCTGGTATCAACTTCTGTCTTAGTTAGAGTTTCCATTGTTGTGAAGAGACACCATGACCAAGACAACTCATATAAGGACAACATTTAGTTGGGGCCTCTCCTCTGCCAGGGTGGCAGCTATGGGCCGCTCCCTGGAGCTGCTTTTTCTACACTCCTGACCACCTCTCCTCCCCATCCTGCAGTAGCTGAGCATCTGCTGCACACACAGGTTGCTTTGGAAACTGGTGATGCTGCAGTAAAGTAGACATCACACAGTTCACCTTCACGCGTTGACACCTGAAGACAGGGTCATGACAATGATCGGGGGTCATAGTGCCAAGTTCTACAGAGAAAGGCAAAGCTGCATGAGAGGATATGAAGGTATTGCAGATTCTCCTGAACTTTGGTTCCCCACTGCCCTGGCCCTTCTGAGCTTTGTGTATTTCAGTCCTCATGACAGCGAGTGCTTCTTTGGGTCAGCTCTGGCTTTGGCCAGTTCTCAGCTCTGTGGCTTTGGAAAAATCCCCAATGTCTAGCATGGTAATACACACTTGCCATCCCTGCCCATGAGAGATGGATGCCAGAGCACTGGGAGTTTGAGGTCAGCCGTCACATGGGACCATACCTCAGAGAACCAAAATATAGAAATCTATAAACAAGTCCCCACAGAAACACATCTATTTCCTTCTTGGTGACATAGAGGTAAGAGGTTTCTGAAAGACTTAAAAGAGTACTTGGCACACAAGGTAAATCTCCATAAATATCAGACACCCCGTCATAAACAAACACACTTCCTGCCGTGTCAGAAACAATAAGTGAGGGTCTGGATACTGACATGTAATCCTTTGCTCTTCCCTCGGCTGGGCCAACCAAGTCTTCTCTTCCTATTGGTGTTAATGGAGAAGGTAGTAAGGATCAGTGGTCACCGTTGCACATTGACATAGCCCTCAAAAGCCACCTGGGAATACAGCTGGAGAGATGGCTCACCTAGCACTTGCTGCTCTTGCAGAGGATCTAGGTTCTAATCCCAGCACCCACATGGCTCACATCCACCTGTAACTCCAGTTCTTAGAGGAGTTGATGCCCACTTCAGGCCTCCAAAGGTACCAGGCACACACAGTGCACATATGGGTGTGACATCCATCTACATAAGTAAAACTAAACATAATTTTTAAAAAGCACCGGGAAGAGGCCAGGTGAGATCAGAGCTGGGAATGGCACTCCCGGACGGGCTTCAGCTTATGTGAATGAGAAGGAAACCCCGTCACTGTGGCAGGATCCTGTCACTGGACCTACACTGTGACTCTGGTGTCCCATCAATGTTGGAGAGAGTCCCAGAAACGTCAGTTCTCACTGCTGTCTGGTGCCACTTCCCCTGCTTGTCCAATGTGTCCCTGCCAGGAGCTGTCCCTTCTCTCCCTTTCTGGATGAGCATTGTCTGGCTTGGGCTTGTCTTCAACTCCCTGCTGTACCATCGGTGAGTCCCAAATTCTCAGGCGCTCTCAGGGAGGAAGGAGCCCACAATCTGCCAGTCTGGCTGGCTTGGATCTGGCATTCACCCATGCCCCACACTTGAGAGGGCTGTTTCTATTTTGTTTTGTAATTCTTGGGGAGGATCTGGCTTGCAGGAAGCGAACTGTTAATTGATGCTGTCAGAGGAGCCAGATGACTCGTGGGTGGCCTGTATTGCAGATGCAGGGACAGGGCCACCTGAGAGAGTAGGGTGTTTACAAAGTGCCACCTGTGAGCACCAACTCAGCAGCCTCTCGACTCCCATAGCACCACCGTGAGCCAGGTGTTCTGTTTCCAAGAAAACAGGGGGCTTGTCCTATGGGACTAGGCCATTGAAACCCCTTCCTTGTGAAATTTATTAAGCATAAAACCTCTGGGCTATAACAAACAGATCCAAGGAAAGCAGCTTCAGGCAGGCAGAGGTCACTTCTCCTGTAGTAAATCGTCCAAAGTGAGGTAGTGCAGGGCTGGTTGTGTAATCCTGCTTTGTAATGTCTCCTAGGGACCCAGGATCCTCCCAACCTGTCATTGTATTCTACATGGTTTCCATTTTCCAAGGTCACTGTCTTAGTTAGGTTGCTGTGATGAAGACCATGACCAAAAGCAACGTGGAGAAGGGGCTTGTTTCAGCCCACACTTCCAGGTCACTGTCCATCACTGAGAAAAGTCAGGCCTGGAGCCTGGAGGCAGGAGCTGGTGCAGAGGCTGTGGAGGGGTGCTGCTTTTGTCCTCATGGTTTGCTCAGTCTGCTTTCTTATAGAACCCAAGATCGCCTGCCCGGGGTGCTGGGCCCTCCAACATCCATCAATAATAATAATAATTTTTTTTTAAAAAAAGAAGCTTCCACAGACTTCCTACAGCCCAATCTGATGTGGTAATTCTTCACTTGAGGTTTATTCTTTTCAGACGACTCTAGCTTATGTTGACAAGCAACAAGGGCAGTCACCTTTTTACCCAAAACGACTGTTGCAGCTCCTGCCATCATAGCTGGGTTTCAGGGAAGGGGGAGGCAAAAGGGCAAAGTCGGATGGATACATGCACTGCCTTGAAGGACTCCTCCCACAAGTTGCTCACACTTTTACTGACATCCTAGTTGGTCAGCACTTAGTTATATGGTCACTGCTAGCTGCAAGGGAAGCTGATACACGTAGCTTTTATTTCTAGCTGTCAGCAGTTTTTATACACACTAGGCACACGTGTTATCAGGGCCTAAGATGACTTTCTGCAGAGCATTGGGTATGCACACATTTTGAGATGCTTAGGTGTCTACTGATACAACAGATCAGAGAGTCTCTACACACTGTGAGGACCTGCCATGGCCCTCACTTTGGAGGGGAGAAGTGGAGACCAGGGAAAGGCTGGAATAGAAACAGTCAATTCCACTCTGCCATGCTCTCCCAATCAACCTGCTCACTCCTCACCAATTACTCTTCCTTGATAATAGAATGCACGGATTATCCCCAGCCCCACTCACCAGGGCTTGGCAGTTTGGGTCCCACAACTTCTTGGGGATACTGAACGGTAGAATCTTGTGTGAGGTCTCCAGGGCTCCTCACAGTAGCCTGTGGTGTTGTGAAGACTGGAAGGGGCACAGGAATTCTAGGGTATAATGTGGGGATGACCAGTGCACAAGGTGATTTTAAGTGGCAAACTTAAAATATTATTTATTTTTGCATCTATATGTATGGGAGAGACGTGTGTGTGCATGTATGTATGTGTGTGTGCATTTGAGCGTATTTGTGAACACAAGTGTGTGTTTGCATGTGTAAATGTGTATGTATGTGAGTGTGTATATATGTGCATGTATGTATGCATGTGTATATTTGTGAACATGTGTGTATGTATGTGTGCATGTATGCATGCATGTGAGAATGTGTTTGTGCACACATGTGTGTATGTGTGTGTCGCGTGCGTGTGTGCGTGTGCATATGCCTGTGAATATAGGCCAAAGGCTGATGTCGAGTGTCTATCTCTGGAAGGCTGGGATACCGGGGTGGGGTGGGGTTGCCGTGCTCGCCGGGTACTGTTGGGAATACCAGCTCCTGTCCTCAGGCTGGTGCAGCAAGTGCTTATACTTGCTGGGCCATCGCCTCAGTCCCTTAAAACTTTTAAAATATTGGTTTGTGTGTTTTAACATATCACTAAGAAAAATAAACTCAGACTGGAGAGGGGCTTGCCACCAAACCTGATGACCTGGGTTCAGCCTCCAAAGCTCACACGGAGAGAAGAGCCACCAGGAAGTCGTCCTCTGGCTTCCACACACATGCTGTGGCACATGCAAGCCCTGCCTCAATGCTTCCCCAACAAATAAACAAACAACCTGAGAGTTTTGTGGCCATTCTTATTTAGGATAAGGCTGGGTTTAAAGCCAGTAAGTTAGTGAGGTGTTCTTTGAGTTGTGTAGAAGCATAGGTGAGAGTCACAGGCCTGATAAGTGCAGGGGTTGGGTCTGATGACACCCAGGTCAGACCTCACTAACAGTTCCAAGTTGAGCTATCAGTGAATCATGAGCTCATCCCCAGGTCTGTGGTGAAGTTGGTTACTGCAGGATTAGAGAGGCTTGAAGAAAGCTATCTTCCAAGTAAGCAGCATCATCTCTCGTCCCCAGGGGCCTGAGTGTTCTGAGTACAGTGTGTATCTTAGGGTTTTACTGCTGAGAGCAGACACCATGACCAAAGCAAGTCTTATAAAGGACAACATTTAATTGGAGCTGGCTTACAGGTTCAGAGGGTCAGTCCATTATCATCAAGGTGGGAGCATGGCAGCATCCAGGCAGACATGGTGCAGGAGGAGCTGAGAGTTCCACATCTTCATCTGAAGACTGATAGCAGAATTCCAAGAAGCTAGGAAGAGAGTCTTAAGCCCACGCCCACAGGACACACCTACTCCAACAAGGCCACACCTTCAAATAGTGCCACTCCCTGGGCCAAGTATATTCAAACCATCACAGTGTAGAATCTCTTCCTGGAGACAAATGCCCACTGAGGGGCTGCCTTGCTCCAATGAGACTCCAGGGAGATTCCAGTTCATTGGGGTCCATTGTTTGAGTCTCTGATGACTGACAGGAGTCTCTCTTTAGACTCTCTTTGCTCCTACACCACCATCTTTCTTGTTTTGTTTTTGTCTTTCAAAAGAGGGTTTCTCAGTGTAGCCCTGGCTGTCCTGGAACTTGCTCTGTAGACCAGACTAGCCTTGAACTCACAGAAATCCACCCGCCTCGCCTCCTGCCAGGATCAAAGACCTGAGCTGGCAGCCTCTGCCTTTAATTCCAGCAGGAGGTAGCTGCCACCTGCTGCCACCACCACCGTAAGCAGCAGCAGCAGTAGCCCCATCTGGTTTTCAAGGGAAAACCAGAGTCCTTGCTACTCATTCCCAGTCACACACTGACTGAGAAGTATCCTGATGTGGCCCTGATCTTCTGTCCTGTTGGAGTCTTTGATGTGATGTCACCTCTCTTAGATGACAAGGTCATTTGGTCTTCTTTATTCCTTGAGGAAAGTCTTGTTACTGCTTTAGAATTTTAGCTATGCCAGTTAAAAGTCCTTTATAATATATGCTATTATACTAATTGGTTATAGAGCTGATTTGAAAAACAGATTCAAACATTTGTCCATTAAAATGCATTTTACAATCACTACACATCTGGAAGGGAGGGAGACTGTGGGTGAAGAGGGGGCTGGGGTGGGGTTGCTTTAGGGCTTCTTAGCTGAGTCACCAATAGCTGTTTATTTCCTCTCCAGCTGCATTCAAGTTGCCAACGGGCTCTGAGAACACGTGGTTCACTGGGTCCTCTGCGCTCCTCAAGGAATCTGGCCAAGGCCAGCAGGCAGCCCCTAGGACCTCAGGCGGGTGTGCAGGAAAGTCCCTGTTCCCTCAGGGGACACAGCAGCAGCCTTCAGAGCAGCACATGTGGGAATAGGAGGCTCAGCAAGGAGTTTTGAGAGGGGGCAGTCCAGGCAGCCTCCCACAGGAAGGAGCCATGCTGGGGCCAGCTCTGGGGATGTGCGGGAGCTGAGCCCAGGGTGGGGAGGCACTTAGTGGAAGGGTTTGCCTACTGGACTTGGGCGAGGCATGGCAGATGAGCTGGCTGGTGGTCAGCTTCTGTCTGAGAGATGCAAGAGCTTAGGATTTCCTACCGGTGCCCATCCTGACCAAGGGCTCCGTCTGTCGACCATTATCTCTGGACTGGTTCTGTGAGGTAGTGCAAAGAATTCCTTATTGTTTAAAGGGACAAGCTGGTCCCTAGGAGGTGACATGCTGGTCCCTAGGAGTTCTGTAGCTAGTCTCCAGAAGGTGGCAAGCAGGTTCCCAGGAAACGACTGCTCCAGCTCAAGGACATCTGTCTCAAGCTCTTACTCTTCCTGGAATTCAGGGTAACCACAGGTTTGGAAGGATTATTGCTGTTTCTGGAGAAAGCCAAGAGAAACTATATGCAAGGGAGGCGCAGTAAAGAAACTGCTGGCATGCCAGCTCCGTGGTGTGGTTAAGGTTTTTACTGTAGCCGTGAGAGAGACCAGCCAGGGGTATCTGGAGGGGTTCAGAGAGGAGAGAGAAAGAAGGAGCTTGGCTAGCAGCCTGGGAATGGCCAGGGCTAGGGAGGTGGGAGAGTTGGGGAGTATAGGAGAGAGAGAGAAAGTGAGAGAGAGAGAGAGAGAGAGAGAGAGAGAGAGGAATTAGAGAGTCAGAGAGAGGGAGACACACAGAGAGATAGCAGGAGAGAGAATTAGAAAGAGTAAGTCAGAGAGAGAATAAGTCAGAGTAAGAGATGGATGGATGGGCGGACAGATGGATGGACAGACAGACAGACAGACCAACCAACAGTGTAAGGAATGTGAGAATAACAAAAGTAGAGAATAGTAAGACTATCCATGTTATAAGAAGGCTGACTAGCTAAGCCTGTTGGAAGCTCAGAAGCTGGAGGAAGCTGAGGTAGGGGAGGCACTGAGAAGGCCTCGAAAGGACTTTGAAGTGTGTACCAGGTACTCACTCCTGTTACTGGGAGAGCCTGGGGCCAGCATGGTTTTGATATGCTAATGGTACTACAGATTTATGTCCACGGGTCTGTCTTCTATCAGAGGTAAGGGAAATGCCTCATTTTGGCAGATAGGAAGGAACTGGTTTCACACGTTCCTGAGGGATGCTGGCCTTTATCTGACTGCCAGAAATTCTAATATATATTCCAGGTTGAGCTCATTTCTAGATATGTGGACTGCCCAGGAGACCTAACAGAAACAAGCTGGAAGAGAAATCACAAATGTAAGAAACCCTTTCTCCCTAATTGACAACACCTTTATTACCTTTAATATTAAATGTAAACCCTTCTCCCGGATCCGTAAGGAAAAACCAAACACTGCTGGAGAAAATTGTCACGGTTTTAAAACAGGAACTCACAGAAGAATTATCAATGTAGTGGTACACAGAGGGAGAGATGCTTCACTTCCGTGACACATTCCTTTCATCTCAGACTGCAGGAGTGAAAGGAGGGAGGGAGAGAACGAAGGAGGGACGGAAGCAGGAAGGGGTCAAAAAGGAAGGAGAGGTCCTTGCGTGCTCCTGAGAATTTTGTGTCTCATCTGAGCGTAACTGTGGATGAAGTGGATGCCACCCTTCCATTTGCTTCGGGGAAACTGGCCAGAAAATGGCGTCTTGGTGCCCGTCTCTGAATCGCTATATAAGGGACATCCCTGAGTGGGTCACCTAGCGTCTTACCAAGCCCACCTCCCACACAGTTGTTGTGTAGTTTGTGTTTGAGGAGGTACTTTTCTTGCTTAAATATTTTATGATCTCTATCTTCTCTTTATTTTTCTGCCTTATGGGTTTAACTTCTGACCACTATGCGATATTGCAGGGGATTGCTGGAAGACAAGCCATGCAGATGATATGGAAACACCCCACACCGCTGTCTGTGTTCTGTCAATTAGGCACAGCGCTGTTTATGGACCAGAGAGAGGTTTGCTGGGTGGATCATGTTTCCGAGAGTAGATTTTCCTTGTCATTTTTATTGACCCTGTGGGCAAACATGTACTAGCTCTATCTGACTGTGAGGTTCCTAGAGCCAGAGGTAACTCCTGGGGCACCTCCTGCCATAAGCGTAGCAAGTGGTCAATAATCATCACATAGTGATTGTTCTCAGGGTTTCTATTCCTGCACAAACATCATGACCAAGAAGCAAGTTGAAGAGAAAAGGGTTTATTCAGCTTACATTTCCACATTGGTGTTCACCACAAAGGAAGTCAGGACTGGAACTCACGCAGGTCAGGAAGCAGGAGCTGATGCAGAGGCCATGGAGGGAGCTACTGACTGGCTTGCTCCCCCTGGCTTCCTCAGCTTGCTTTCTTATAGAACCCAAGACTACCAGCCCAGGGATGGCACCACCTGCAATGGGCTAGGCCCTCCCACCCTTGATCACTAGTTGAGAAAATGCCTTACAGCTGGATCTCATGGAGGCATTTCCTCAAGGGAGGCTCCTTTCTCTGTGATAACTCCAGCTTGTGTCAAGTTGACACACAGAACCAGCCAGTACAGTGATAGTCGGGTGATTGAGAATCTCAACCAAACAGCGAGGGATTCTCCAGAGGCTGTCGGGAATGCTTCTGTTTAATGTCCTTGCTGACAGCTCAGAGACCCTGACAACATGCTTATTATGTGGAGCAAATGACAGACTGTGTCAATGCTCCGGAAGGCAGGAAGGGAACTTGAGAAGCTTCCAACAACAAGAGGACTGTCGTCCCACAGAAGGATGAATGTATACTGTCCACAAGCAGGCACTTCCACTCGGAGTGGGAAGGGCATGGCTCCGCTCACTCTGTAACTCCCAGTCTGTGTGAGCTTCTCACCTTTAACAAGATGAGACTGGGGAGTAGTCTGGTTGGTAGAGCACTCAAAAAGCATGCAGAAAACCCTGGGATCAATTCCTAGCACCACATAAAACTGGGCAGGGTAGGACATAACTTCAATTGCAGCACTTAGGAGGTGGAGGCAGGAGATTTAGAAATCGAGGCCATTTTCATGTAGTCCATTCAAGGGTCAACCTGGGCTACTTGAGATCCAGTCTAAAATCAAATCACCACTTCCCATGTACCTGCTGTGTAAGGGTCATGAGGGAACAGGGACGAAGCATCCAGCATGAATCTAGACACATAGTAGGTACTCAAAAAATGTCACTTAGTTTGTGAAGTATCCACCTAAAAGCAGGGAAAAGCCACAGGAGGGCTCAGGCACAATGGCTGGAGGGAGAGTGTATCAGTTACTCTTCTGTGACTGTGACAGACTATCAGAACCAAGGCAGCTTATAGAAGGAAGGGTTTATCTGGTTATGTGTCCAGAGCAATAGAAGTCTATCATAATGGGAAAGCTTGGCGGCGGGCAGTGGGCAGAGGGCAACGGGCAGCAGGGAGTGGGCATCTGGATGTGGGCAGTGGGCAGCAGAGAGCGGGAGTGGACAACGGAGATCAGGAAGTGGGGGGTAGGCAACAGGGCAGCAGGAAGAGCTGAGAACTCACATCTAGAACTGCAAGCAGAAAGCAGAGAGGGCAAACTAGGAAGGCTGTGGCTTTGAAATCCCCAAAGCCCACTGTGGTGGCTTGAATACGCTTGGCCCATGGGAAGTGGCACTATTAGGAGGTGTGGGCTTGTTGGAGGAAGTGTGTCACCCTGAAGGTGAGCTTTGAGGTCTCCTAGTGCTCAAGCTCTGCCCAGTGTGGAACAGTCTCCTGGCTGTCTTCAGATCAAGATGTGGAACTCTCAGGTCCTTCTCCAGCACCATGTCTGCCTGCACACTGCCATGCTTCCTCTATGGTGATAATGGACTGAAACTGTAAGCCAGGTCCAATTAATTGTTATCCTTTATAAGAGTTGCCGTGGTCATGGTGTCTGTCACAGCAATAAAAACCTAACTAAGACAGCAACTCTCAGTGATATACTTCCTCCGGCAGAGTCACACCTCCTAAATTTACTCAAACAGCACCACCAACTGGGGACTGAGCGTTCAAACACCAGAACCTATGGGGAACCTCTCATTCGACCACCACAGAATGTAAGGAAGTGCAGGACTCACAGCATTATCTAAACCAGGCAGAGAAGGCATTCTGTTATCCTGAAGCAGATTGGTGTGTCCTGCCAGGCTGTTATGAATCTGACTGAGGGTCTTCAGGGTCTCATGTGACACGTTAGTGGCATTCTGATGGACTCAGCCATGGTCACGGATTAAAAACAAAACAATAACAAAAAATAACCCTGTAAATATCGGAAGGCATCCAGGGAGGTGTGGCCAAGCTGACCGGACAGATGGACATTGAGGTGCCTTCAGAGGAGAGAGGGGTCTGGAGAAGGCAGAGACACTTCCTCAGAAGCCAGGTCTTAAACAACTTCTGTGCACCTATTGTGGTGTGTATTTCTTTTTCCATCCTCTTATCTCCTTTACTCAATGGTAAGACATTTAGTCACTGCCCACTGTACTGGTTACATAGTGCTGTGTAACAAATTGTAACACTCTCAAGAACTTCAATCAGTGTAAAGTTACTGCCTCACAGTGTTAAGAGGGTGGAGTGGAATTTGCAGGGGTGAGGGGTGAGCAGGCATCAGCCTTGAAGTGAGAGGGAGAAAGAGTCCTCCGAACCTGAACAAGGTCCTAGGATCACAAGGAAGAGGAGTCCATGACACGGTGCCATGGACAATAAGCACCCCCAGCTGTATCAGCAACGGGCTGTCATTGCTGGGACTATATCTGCAGCTCTTGTTGTGTGACAGTTTCTGAGGAGCCGTGCAAAGCATCTACAGATTCCACTCAGGTCCACTGTGCTTTGGTTCGGGGAGGGGCTGACAGAATTCCCTGACAGCTGTATCACTAGGAAGTCTTATACCCTCATGGTGATGGTCTCCCCAGAGCTGGAGTAGTTCCCTGTCCATACTCAGTCAATCGTCTACTTCTCGGACCCTTCAGAAACCATGTATAGGCAGGATGCCACAAAGCTGGTACAGGGCTCAGGCATACATAGCTGGGACCTCAGATAAGGATCTGATGCTCCTTGACTCCTTCTACAAAGTGGTGGTAACAGGCCTGATCTCATGAGGGGCTTCTGGGGTCATCGTAACTGCTCTGAGGTCAAGATGGTGACAGACATGTCCCGTCCAAAAGACAGTGTTTCACAGCAATTGTTTGATCCAGAACTGGAACAAGAGAACTCTTGATCGATGCATGTTGAGCAGCGGTGGTGTCTTCTATCAATCAGGCCTTGAGGACAAAAAAAAAAAAAAAAAAGTCAGCTTCTGACAAGCTGACAAGACCATTGAATGTGATTCAATATTACATTGCAACTTCAAATAAAATATTAATACGTTACCAAGTTCTGTCATGGCAACCCTGAGAAAATACTGAGTGTTCATCTTGTACCAGGCTGCTTACATCACTGTAACATGAGCATGTGACTGGCTTCAACTCCCCCAGCAACATGCACTGTTTTTCTATTTATCTGAAGAGAAGACAGGGTCAGAGCAGGCCACTGGGTTGCTCAAGGTCATACAGAGTTGTGCAAGGTCATACAATGTAGTGTGCAATGGTACAACAGATGTGTGTTGCAAGGTCATACAGATGTGTGTGCATGGTCATACCAGATGTTGTGCATGGTCATACAGATGTGTGTGCATAGGTCATACAGATGTGTGTGCAAGGTCACACAGATGTGTTGCAAGTCATACAGATGTGAGTGCATGGTCATACAGAGTGTGTGCAAGGTCATACAGATGTGTGTGCATGGTCATACAGATGTGTGTGCAAGGTCATACAGATGTGTGTGCAGGTCATACAGATGTGTGTGCAAGGTCATACAGATGTGTGTGCATGGTCATACAGATGTGTGTGCAGGTCATACAGATGTGTGTGCATGGTCATACAGATGTGTGTGCATGGTCATACAGATGTGTGTGCAGGTCATACAGATGTGTGTGACAAGGTCATACAGATGTGTGTGCATGGTCATACAGATGTGTGTGCATAGGTCATACAGATGTGTGTGCATGGTAGAACTGCTGCTGACCCTCAGCTTTGCCACATGGATGCCCCAAGACAGTTGGGATAGGGTGGGTCACATGGTGCCCATTTTCCCAGAGTACCCCTCTGCTCAGGGATGTGTTTTGTATATTTCTGCCCAAGGTTCTTGGCATTGTAAAATAATTTTCTAAATGTTTTACATTATTTTAAAAATACTTTTGGGGGCTGCTTGCCCAGAAGCCACGTGTGGCAGTCACACTGTAATCCCAGTCCTTGGAAGGTGGAGACAGAAGAATCAGAAGTTTGAAGTCATCCTTGGGTGTGTAGGGTGTTCAAGGGCCAGCCTGGGCTACCTCAGACCCTGTCAGGAAACAACTGAAACAGCAACAAACCCACAAAAGAGCAGGAGGGAAAGAGGCCTTTGGAAGAAAGATCCGTAGTGGACGTGTGAAGAGGATGTTCTTGTCGGAGGAGGCTCTCAGATGATGAGCAATGGACCTGCTGTGGAGATCAAGAAGCCCTGAGCCAATGTGGTCATCCTCAAAGGACCCAGGAGGCTGGACATGGTAAAGGATGCATGTCTATATGATCAGGGAAGACAGTGGCTCAAAAATAAGTGGTGTTTTGTCTTCTTACCTGAACCATTTGATGGGTGTTTATGGCAGAGCCCCACAGTTCCCTCTCCCCTCTCCCTCTCCCTCTCCTCTCCCTCTCCCTCTCCCTCTCCCTCTCCCTCTCCCTCTCCCTCTCCCTCTCCCTCTCCTCCTCTCCCTCTCCCTCTCCCTCTCCTCTCCTCTCCCTCTCCCTCTCCCCTCTCCCTCTCCCTCTCCCTCTCCCTCTCCCTCTCCCTCTCCCTCTCCCTCTCCCTCTCCCTCTCCTCCCTCTCCCTCCCCTCTCCCCTCCCCTCTCCCCTCTCCCCTCCCCCTCCCCCTCCCTCTCCTCCTCCCCCTCCTCCTCCCCCTACCCCCTCTCTCTGTGTATGTATACAGCAGGGGACCTTGAGCGTCATACACACACACACACACACACACACACACACACACACACACACACACACTTCCTTACCACAAGCTGTAAGGATCTTCTGTCTCAGCACCAGGATTATAAATGTTGCCATACTTGCCTGACTGCCTTCTGCCTTCTGCCTTCTTCTGCCTTCCCGCCTCCCCATCTCCCCACTCCCTGCCTGCCTTCCTTTCTGTCAGTACTGGGGATCGAACCTGAGTCCTCATGCTTGTATGGTAGGCACTTTACCAACAGAGCCATCCTCAGCTCTGGCAGAAGGTGTCATGTGTAAGTTTGAAGTACACCATGGGTCACAGGCAGTAGAGATTACTCAAGCTATACTGTGGGGATAGGGAGGTCCTTTCAGTGGGGATAGGGAGGTCCTTTCGGTGGGGATAGAGAGGTCCTTTCAGTGGGATAGAGAGGTCCTATTCTCAGTGGGGATAGAGAGGTCCTTTCAGTGGGATAGAGAGGTCCTTTCGGGTGGCAATTTTCCTGTGTGAATGAAACTCATGATGAGAGACCATACTTGCCATGACTCAGTGTTAGGGTGTTCCTTCCTTTACAGTCCAGGTGGGAGGTGCCTATATCAGGGTTTCTGGTGTGACTGGACAGATCCATAGTATTAGCACTTCTTAATGTTTCCCATATGGTTGAATACATCCACGTTATTGAACACATATCCATTATTTTGAGAAGACTAGGCTGACTCCATGACAGGCTTCAAATTAACAGTTTTGGAGACTAGGCCTAAATCTGTTTCCAAGAACTGGGTAAGTCCAGGCAAGTCCAGGACTCAAAAAGTACCCCACCACCTGGGCTGAGACAAAGACAATGGATCAACAACAGTTTCCAGACTTCCCCACAACAGTTTCTAGCCCCCCACCCCCAGGCCCCAGTAATGGTTCTGAAATGTCCCTAGAGATAGAGCCAAGATTAAGATAGAAGTCACCTACCCCTCCCTGGAGTTCCCCTAATGTGCTTTAAATCAGGCCTACAAGCTCACTTTGGGGTCTCTTCATCTTGGTAGATGGTAGATCCCAACATGCTGGACTTCTACAGAATAAAACACTTTATGTTTACAAACACCTGAGTCCAGGGTGTCATTTTTTGGCCACTCATGGTCCCTTAAAATTTATTAGTACTGATGAGCTTTTTATCAGTTTGAGTCTTGGGTGTTCTGGCCAGTGTTTCTGTTTATTTGTGTAATGAAGACGTCATCGTTCAGTCACCCAGGTCAAAGCTGTTTCCTTATAAACCAGAGTCATTTGAGGCTAGATTCAGCCTGAAGGTGATTTTCTGTGTGATGTTGGCTCACCCGGAGCAGCCAAGCCTGCTGTCTCCAGTGGGGGTGTGTTTTCTGTCACTACCCTCCCACCTGCCCTAAGGACACTTGAGATGGTGTCCCTGGGACCAAGTGACTCTGGCCCTATCTGATGGTGACTGCTCAGCCCCAGGACCCTCTCCAGGCTTTGGTGTCCTCGTGACAGAACAGGGTGATAGCATCCTGATTGGAAAAGCAATTGGTAAGGAGTCAAGAAATGCGTGGGGGAGGGGCAGTGGGTAAGGTGCTTCCTACACAAGTGGGAGGCAGCATTCAGATCCCCAGACCCAAGGAAAAGAACCAGACATGGAGTCACATGGTTGGAAGCCCCGTGCTGGGGAGGCAGCAGGATAGATCTGTGGGCCCACTGGCTATGTATCAGCCTAGCTTACTCAGAAACATAAGTCGGGCAATTTCTAAGGAGGAAGGACAGCCGAGGTTGACCTCTGGTCCAGGGTTGGGGGTAGGGAAAGGGGTGTTGTCAACCATCACATAGCTCCTGGAACTTAGAAGGTATTTCTTCCTCAGTGTCTGATCACACCACATTCACGGCCAAGCTCAGTCAGCAGTGCCCACGGAGCGTCCAACAGTGTGTGAGCATCCTGGCTAGGGAGGCTGTGGGAGCTCCTACCTCAGGCAGGCTGCATTACCATAATTTCTGTGTGACATATTGCTGGGGGGGGCCACTTGGAGGCTGCAGAGCCATCGGCAGCGGCGGCCCTCACATCTACCTCCCTGCCTGCCCAGATGCCAGTTCCAAGTCAGGTCAGCTACTGAAGACATCTGGAAACCCCTGGAGCTGTCATTCCTGTTACCCCCCCCCCCAGCAGCCTAGCCTTTGCTAATCATCTCCCCGGAGACCTTTTTAAGAAGAGAGATGGCTGCGGTCTGCCTTTTCCAAACCACCCTGCCTCTCCCTCTGATCACTGCGCTTTGTAGCAGACGAATTCCGTGGAGGTTTAATGCGAGCTTCGGGAGCTGCTCCCAGAGACTCCTCCAGAAGGGAAGCAGAGGTGGGGTGGCTTGCTCTCTCTACGTCTGTGTAGTAAGACTTTCCAAAGGAAAACAGCTTGGGCACAGGGAATTCCTAGGAGGATGCTCTCGTGAGTGACACATATGCCACCAAAGGCTGCGGAGCTGGACAGCCATAGGACTGTCAGTGAGGTGATCATTTTATCACTCTCCAGCACACCAAGGGTGTATACAGGCAAGTCACCTCTTTGATCATTACCTGCTTTGTGAGGAAGAAGTCAGATGGCTTCTGGGACACAAGTGACTTCAGCCACCATGCCAAAACCAAATGGGATTTCTCTCCTCCCATCCTGCGTAATGGTCTCCAATGCACCCTAGGGTGGAGTCCCTGACCTGCCTGTCTCTCCACTGACACCTTACAGGTGTTTATTCTAGCAGGTGGCTTCTGGGCTTTGTGCATCACTCTATTCCCTACTGGGACAAGGGAAGAATTGCTCTCCCCTGAGTCTCAGTGCGTTATATAGAACATTGTTGCAATCTCCTGACATGGAGGTCATGGGACATAGACAAAAACTGTCTCCAGGATGACTGGAGGGAGGCAGTCCTAAGTGGAGTCAGTTCCAAAGAGGTGGGGGAAGGAATTGTAAATGTAGACGACTTTGAGGTGTCTGTAGAGGATGGGAGGTGGGGTGGTGGCGGTGAGGGGCTACTTATTCTTGCAGGGTCTTGCACAGCTGGGCAAGCCATCTGCCACTGAGCTGAGGGCCCAGACTCAAGGCCTCATCATGTAGCCCAGACTGGTCCTAGAAGTCACAATCCTCCTGCTTCAGCTTTTTGAGTGCTGGGATAAGATGAGGAGGGGGCAAGCAACCAGTCCTTGGGAGCTGTCCAAGATGAAAAGTGTCACCACAGGAGGTCTGGAGAGGAGGGAAGGGTGGCTGGGGTTTTTCCACAGCATTTCACAATGTATGAGGAGACATCTCCATCTTTGCCCTTCCAGACAGTCCAGGATAAATAATTTAGATGATTTTGAATAATTGAGAGACGTAAAGGTCTTTATTTCATATTGGTGTGCCCCATGTTTTCTGAGTGGGTTACTCAGGGCTTGTTAGTCAAGAATGACACGTGGCGCTCCTCCTTCCCAGCTCACCCCAGCCAGTCCCTCCCTCAGGATGCCATGGGCATCTGGGATCGTCCCCTCTGCAGGTGACCAACCCTGTCCAGCTCCCAGCCCCCTTCTTGCCATGCACCTCTGACAGACACCCATCCTTCCCCGCCGTTCTCTCCTTCTGCCTGACACCCTCCCTCCAGGTCTCTGGCAGTTCAGAGCTGATCTAATAGAAACTCAGCCCAGTCCTTGCTGGCTCCAGCCTCTCCCTGCTCCATCCATCCTGCCTCAGGAATACAAAGTACTGTGTTCTTCATGCAGCGAAAACACAAAGCCGTGCCCTAGGCTTTGCAGGCAGAAATTACCTGGCCCAAGATGACCTCTTTTCTTACCTTCTGAAGAAGGTAAAAATTTTTCCCTAAACACTTCAAGATCTTTTTTGTTCTATTCTGAAGATAAAGTTCCAGGGTTTTTTTTCTTTCTTTTTTGTTTTGCTTTTTATTTTTATTTTTGTGCTGTACAGAAGTTTTGCTTGCATCTATACCTGTGTGCTACATACATGTGGTGCCTGTGTAGGTTGGAAGATAGCATTGCATCCCCTGGAACTGGAGTTATAGACAGTTGTGAGCTGCCATGTGGATGCTGGGTCCTCCAGGTCCTCTGGAGGAGCAGCCAGTGCTCTGACCCAATGAGCCATCCTTCCAGCCCCAGATTCCAGTTCCCAGCACACCCCAGCATGCCTGCCATCTTCACTCAGCTCATTGCCCAGGCCTACAGCCCCTCAGCCTCATTTGTCAGCCATTTCCTTCCCCAGGACCTTGGCACTGGCTGTGTCTCCTTCCCATGGTGCCCTCAGCTTAGATAGCCACCAGTAGCATACTGTGGGCGAGCAGAGGGAAGGGGGGCTGGTGCCTGTGCAGGGGATCCCTACAGGGGTTATGCTTGGCTAAGTGTTCACCTAATCTTTAGCACTTGGCTTCACCCCACTGGCTTCTGAATGTTTTCTAGGCAGAGACCCAAGCCTTTCACATGGCCTAGAGGGCCACAACCCCTATCTCACTTCTGTCCACCTTCTTCCCTCCCCTTCCCTTCTCCTTTCCCTCTCTCCTTCCCTTTCCTCCTTTCTCCTTCCCCTTTCCTTCCCCTTCCTTCCCTCCTCCTCCTCCTTCCACCACTGGTATAGACCAGTCAGAAGCAGAAGTCAGAAATGGCGGTCTGAGGTCCACTTCTTCCCTTGAGGCATCTGCCTGCCAGGCAGAAAGGGGGCAGAACCTGAGATAGGATCTGCCGAGTACCAGAGGGGCTAAGGAGAGAAAGCCTTCTTCAGGAGTCTTAGGCAAGGCTCTTTTAAGTGAAGGCCTTCCCTGTGGCGATCTTTAATGAAGCAGCTCTCTCAGACTATCCTTACTTGTTCATATTGCTTTATTTGGTGATGGATGAGAACGTACACTTTATTTGGGGTCAGCCAGGGATTATACACCTCTTGGGAGAAGGACTACCCAGGAAGAAAAGGCCATTGGCTGAAGGCTTAAGGTGGGGAAGTAGTCCAGTAGTCAGTGCTAGCTGAGTGAGTTCTTACTGGGAAAAAGGACGGTGAACCTCTAATCTTAATTAAGGCTATGTGACTACTGCAGGTAGAGCTCTGTGTGGGGGTTTTGAACTCCCTGGACAAGGTCAGAAAGAGAAGCCCTGAATGAAAAGAGTCCTCCATATTGCACGGGCCCAGAAGCCTATCCAGTCAATGGTAGACTTCAACCTTAATTAGCAGTTTTCCCGCAATACACACATGTGCACACACACAAGGAAGGACTCTGTAAGTACAGATCCATGGCATATAAACTGGGCATGGCTACTCCTGAGAGCTGCTGGGCCCTGTGCCCAGTCCACATTCTTCATTTTCTCTCTAGGGAGAGAGAGCATCAGGTAAAGCTTAGCATTTAAGAACTCTTGGAGACTCCTCCTCCTCCTCCTCCTCCTCCTCCTTCCTTCCTTCCTCCTTCTTCTCTTTCCTCTCCTCTTCCTCCTCCTGCTTCTTCTTCCCTTTTCTCACTCTCCTTCTTCTCCTTCTCCTTTTTTCTTCACCAAACTGACTCTATTGCCAGTGGTCCATACTGTTGAAAGAACATATTTTCAGTTCCGTGAGTTTTAACAAATAACATTCAGGACTGCCACTTTAAATCAAGATACAGAACAATTCCTGCAGTCTGGAAAGTTCCTTGTGTTCTGTCGAGGGTAGGCCACTGCCATAATCATTGATCTGCTTTTATTAGTAAATATTAGTTGTGTTTGTTCTGAAGCATCAGGTAGCTAGAATCACCTCCTCTCTCTCTCTCTCTCTTCTCTTCTCTCTCTCTCTTTCTCTCTCTCTCTCTCTGTGTGTGTGTGTGTGTGTGTTTTCTCTCTCATGACCACTTTAGCTCAGTGACATGTGAGGTGTGCTTTGCTTGTCTTTCCGTAGCCTCTTGCCTGTGGCCGGTGTATTGCATTCATGTTTTGGTTCACATCTTTGGTGTGTTGCTCGCTTAGTAGGGATCCTTTCTGCAGTGTCTGCTCAGGTCTTTACTCATTGTGGGATCGGGATTTTGTCTTATTATGGGCCTGGGAGAATTCATTATATTTATAGATAATCCATTGTATTAGTCAGATTCTCTAAGGCAGTGGTTCCAACTTGTGGGTCATGACCCTTCTGAGTTGAATGATCTTCCACAGGGGTCACATATCAGATATTCTGCATGTCAGATTATTTGCATTGTGATTCATAACAGCAGACAAAATCACAGTTATTGAGTACAATGAAATAATTTTATGATTGGGGGTTACCACAACATGAAAACCATATTAAAGGGTCAAAGCATTAGGAAGGTTGAGAACCAGTGATCTAAAGGAACAGATGTGTGTGTGTGTGTGTGTGTGTGTGTGTGTGTGTGTGTGTGTATTAGAATATTTACAGCTGGTCCAACAATGGCTACCCAGTCTGGAGCTGGTTCCCAGAGGACTCTTAGAGAACTGCTGGTCCTCTGTCTATATGGGCATTACAAGGAAGCCGGCTCTAATAACGGTGAAGAAATGCCTGCCTCTGCAGCAGGGTAGATGAACTCACCATCGAGAGCAAGGGCAAGCAGGTAACAAGCAGAAGCTTCCTTCTTCCATGTCCTTTTATGTGGCTGCCACTAGAAGGTGTGACCCGGATTTAGAGTGGGTCTTTCCACTTCAGATGGTCCAATCAGGAAAATCCTCACAGATGTGCTCAGACGCTTGGGTTTTAGTTGATTCTAGATATAGTCAAGTTGACAAGATTAGCGTCACATTTCTCCTCAGGCAGATATATATTGTGAAGATCAGTCCGTCCTTGATGGCAGCTCTCCTTTCCACTTCTCCTTTTCTTCTATTTCTGTTTGTTTGTTTGCTTGCTTGCTTACTTGTTTTTAAATAGGCCTTTCCCAAAGCACAAGTTACAATTTTTAAACCACCAATCATTACATTTAAATCCATTTATACTGTGTGTAAGGGTGTGTATGTTGTGAGCACGGACATGCTGCCGTGTGCTTGTGGAGAGAACAGTCAGAGGGGTTAGCTCTCTCCTTCCACCCTGTGTGTCCTGGAGCTCAGCCTCAAGCTGACCAGTGAGCACCTTTATCCACTGAGACATCTCAGCTGAAAGTTCAAATTTTGATCGAGATTAGTTTATCCGTTTCTGCATTGTTGGGTGGCACCGAACGTCACATTTGAAAAGCATACTATGTACGTGTCATGGAGGGAACGGAAGGATGTCTGCTCATTGAATTCATTCTGGGCTCAGTAGTGACTTGCCTATCCTTGAAGAGGCCACCTCCCCACACTCCTTCTCCAACTCAGAGGCCTGGTCAGGTGGCACCTCCTGGTCCTGGTCCCTTCTCAGGGTGGGCTAATGATGGGGCTCCGTCAGTATGCATGCACTGAGGATAGGGCAGGCTTGTTTCAATACTGAAACACTAAAAAACAAAGCTAAGCCAATATTTTCCTTGTACACTGGGCACGTTTTCCCCAGATTCCTCCTGGGGCTGAGATTCTCCGGAAACACTGCTTCATAAATATTGAATCCCGTCCTTACCTTCTGCGCGGGCCTCTGGCAACTGCTTCCTAGAAATGAATTTGGAGTCGGGCAGTAATTACCCCCTGGAGATGTTCGCTCAAATCTGAGAGCAGATTAAATAATGAATAGGAATGTCATTTGTGTGTTCCAATTTAGAATCCCCAGCTCATTCTTTTTCTGGATGAAATTGAATGTCAAGAGCGATAGGGAATCATTGGGTCCGGACGAGGGACCGGATGGCCGCAGGGCTGGGTTCTGATGCAGGGGCTCTGAGCACTGGGCTCCTGCTGCCCCTTAAAGGCCAAGCAGGGAGCAGAGTTGTCGGGAGGATGCGGTCATACAGGCAGTGTTGGGGACCTGCGCATGCAGCACCTGACGCCTGTCTTTGTGACATTTTTCTCTTGGAGAAAAATCACTAATGAGGGGAAAAACTCCACCCATTGTCCTGTCAGGCAAAGGCAGCCACTATTAGCATTTTTTCTCCCAGCCTATTTTTTTCCCTGCCTTTAAACAAACAAACAAACACCATAACTTAAGCCATAGTGTAGACACAGCCGTGTCTCCTGTGAGAGATGAACCATGCTCGACACACAAACATTTTAAAACCTGAGCGTGTGCGCTTCTTCAACAGCTCTGGGAATTACTGTGTCCTCTGGGTGGGGTGCTGGTGCTGGACACATGCTAAGTACTTTCCAGTGCCTGCCTTATGCAGCTGTGCCACATTAGAAGACAAAGCATTCTTTCGGGGCCTGAACACACAGACCCTGGAGTGAGGCTATGAATCGGGTGTCACACTTGGGAGTATGGTCTCTGATATCCTAGAAGCTGTGAAGTCTTGGGTGAGTCACCTCCCCTCTCTGAGCCTCCATGACATATAACGGAGACTCTAGATGTATAAAGACTAATAAAACACCACCTCAGAGGAGTGTGTGATGGCTCATCTCCAGCATTGACTTGATAGGATCTAAAATCAGCCCTGGACAATTGCCTGGACGTGACTGAGGGGTTCCCTAGATTAGGATCATGCAGTGGCGGACTGTGGATGACACCAGTCCTGGGCTGGGGTCCTGGATTGTATACAAAGGACAATATAAGAGCTGACAAGATGGCTTAGTGGGTAAGGGGCTTGTGGCCAATCCCAACAACCTGAGTTTGATCCCTGCAACCCACATAGCAGAAGGAGAAAACCGACTGATAAGTGGTTCTGACCATTCAGTGTGCACTGTGGCCAGCCAGCCTAGCCTACTCAGCAAGTTCCAGACCAGGGAGGGGCCTTGTCTCAAAAAACCAAGGTGACGGCATGTGAGGAACAATACCTGGGATTGCCCTCTGGCCTCCACATGCAGGCATGCATGTATGTGCTCGCACATATGAATACACACATGTAAAAAGAAGTGAAAAGAAAGAGGACTGATTCTTATTGCATACCTACTATGCTAGGTGAGCTTGCTTTCTGACTTATGTCTTTATTTTTATTACATCTATTTAGATAGTTATTTTATGTACTCAGATATATACATACACATATATGTATACATAAGCATATATGTATGCATGTGTGTCTGCCTGTATGTATGCATGTGCTACAGCATACATGTGAAAGTCAAAGACAACTTGTGAGACTAGGTTTTTTCTCCTTCTACCATATCTGTCCTGGGATTCAAACTCAGGTCCCCAGGTTTGCTGGCAAGCACCCTTACCCACTGAGCCAACTTGACAATCCTGTGATTTACACATTAACTGACCCTTAGAGGCTGGGGCCAATGTGTCTGCTATGAATGAAGAAGGTGAGGAAGATTTCTGAGCGGCTGCTAGACTTCGGCACTCTACCATGTGCTGTATGACTTGAGGGGAGTACTCAGTGTTGCCAGGCACGTCTGAACTTTGGGAGTACTGAAGTCCTGACGTCATGTACATCACAGGAATCAAATCTGATGATATGTGGATATATGTGACATTTGGTCTACAGTGAGTGCCTTCGGCGAATGCCCACATATCCCAGCCTTTGGAGCTAGGACACCTGTTTCCCACTGAACCCTGTTTGCCCCCGATCAGCTGATGGCACCGTGTGTGTCCACTACTGACTCTGGTCCTTTCAACTGATCTATGAATGTGGCTGTTCCTTGCCAGGCCTGTCTGTCTCTGTCAATGTCAGTTCATAAGGAGTCTTGGAGCTGAGCTATGTGATTCTGCCCTGGGCCTCTCCACAGCACCTTTCATTTTACTTTAGAGATTACTATTAATATATTTTAATGGATTTTCATTTTTTACCTGACAAATGGAAATGATGTAACTGACTGCTGAAAAGTATTCTAAAGGGAGACGATGTATATTCGTCCCTTGACTGTCAGACTGTTGAAAATAATAGATCCCAGGGGACTAAAATCTCCCCCATACTAGGGGATAAGAAAGGCTGACGCCATTGTGCTAGCCAGAGGAGGAACCTGCCTCCCAGGAAGACATTTTAACAGTTGTGACAACTGGTGGAACCACTTTCCAGGAGAGATTAAAGTTGAGACGTGGGTCACTGTGGGTCAGAACCACACCTTGGCTAGAACTTCTGAATAACACAGACTTCATTCCATCTATTTAAGTCTAAATCTTACACCAGGACTCCTAGGACTGGGGTGAGGGGAGGCGGTGGACCCCGACCCTCTTTATTTGCTCCTCTTCCCAGTGTGACCACACTGACTCCCCGGCCTTCTCTACTTTCGCTGTTACTGTCTCTTTAATCAGTGCGATAGAGATGGCTGCCTGGACCCAGCTGGCTGGGACCCTGTGCTGTCCAATTTTAGGTCAACTTGACACAAACTAGAGTCATCAGAGAGGAAGGGGCCTCAGCTGAGAACACATCTCCATAAGGTCTGGCTATAGGCAATTCTGGGAGTCCATTGTAAGTGATGCCATCCCTGGGCTGGCAGTCCTGCGTTCCATGAGAAAGCAGGCTGAGAGAGCCATAAGGAACAAACCAATAACTGCACGCACCCCTTAAGGCCTCCGCATCAGCTCCTGCCCCCGGTTCCTGTCTTGCTTGAGTTCCCAACCCCACTGCTTTTGATAATGGACTGTTCTATGGACTTGTGAATGAAATAAACCCTTCCCTCCCCAGGGTATTTTTTGTGATGTGTTATATCTTTCCTCACGACAACAGTAACTGTAACTACGACAGACTTTGACCTTAACTCTAGCAACAATGACACAAACAATAACACACACTTGTGGGGTCTAGTGAGACACTCAGGACGTACATACAGGGTGCCACACTGGGGTCACGGCGATTATCATAACAGTCACCTGAGATGTCACTTCTTTGTGTAGGGACCATTCAGGTGCTCTCCTAGCTCTTCTGAAAGATATCTTAATTGCTTGCCAACCTTAATTATCCTACTGTGCTGTAAAACACAGTAAGTTTTTCTTCTGCCCATTTGGACCCTGCGCCCATTAGCCACTCTCCTCCATCACAGGCTCCTAACATCCTGCTAACCGCTATGCTATTGAATCCTTATCTGAGATTGTCTTTTTTTTTTTTTTTTTTTTTTTAAGTAGGAATTCATCTTGTGGATGACAGTGTGAAGAAAGGTGGGGGGAGGGGCTGAAGATGTGATATTTAAAAGTCTCCAGGAATGTGTGATTATAGGCTTGGGGAACAGCAGAGGAAGAGGAAAAGACAGATACACACCAAGGGACCAAACTCACCCATGAAAAATGGGATCACTGTGGAGTCGGTCTCTAGAGGACTAGTAATTATCTTGTGCTCTCTTGGAACTCCAGCCTGCAGCAGGAAGAGGAAGGATAAAAGGTTCCTCTCTGTATACTGTCACCAAGAAGAGTGTTGGAAGCACGGAGCTCCTGGCTGGCATCTGGCTGAATGTACTAGGGTGGATCTTAGGGGACAATGGAGGACTCTATAGCCTCTGACTCTGCTCTATCCCTGACTGTCTGGCAGCTATATCTAGAGTCAAGATAGGCCTGAATCCAGAGTTAGTTACCTGATATATAGACTTAGCCATTCTCGGTCTCGGTTTCCTTACCTGTACAGTGGGGTTAGACGGCAATGTGCATTTAGCGTGTGTGTGGTGGATTAAATGGGCTAGTCCAGGTAAGGTACTTCCTGTCTGGTGTGTGGTGTGCAGATGGGTAGTCTTGTCAGGGGTCTTAAAAAAAAAATTAGAACCTCAGTCCGCTCCCAGCACCTCAGGCCCCTCCCAGCACCTCAGGCCCCTCCCAAAACCTCAGCCCCTCCCTGAATCTGTATCTGCAGAGTTCTCTTGAGATACACACAGAAGCTGGGACTGGGTGTTCCTCAACCTTCTCCCGCTTTCCCTGATGAGACATTGTGTTTCTGAGACAGCTGGGTTTCCCACGGTCTCATCCCGGCCTTCTCCACGGGCTTTCCCTCCACCCACGTTGGGCAATACTCAAAGTACACAGCAGCGGGAGATGCCAGGCTCTCGCAGCTTTGAGAAGCCCGGACTAGTCTGGGGGATTATGCCTGAATTCCCTCTTTTCACTCAACCCACCCGCCCACACACGGAAGAGAAAGATCTGTGAGCTTCTGCTACAGTTTGTTAACATTGGTGACTAAATCGCCCCTGGCAGCTTCGCTCTTTCTTTTTAAAGTGCACCTATGGGAGCCCGCCATCAAAAGAAACCCCATGGTGCTCAATTCTGCAAAGCAAATAATTGCAGGCTAATTCGCCCGTTTACAAAGCCCAATTTTTACATATTATAGTTTTAGAACAAAACCGGTTAAGCTGTTGGAAGCTTGAGTTCTTGATTAGCTATATTCATAATCTCCCCTCACCGCCAAGTAAAATAAGCTTCTTTTCCTGGTCTTGGGGTGGGAAGAACAAAATTACATTATACATATACATATATGTGTATATATGTATATGTGTATATGTACTAAGGTACATGAATCTTGAGTGCATGACTTACCAATTCTTATACAGGAATAGCCTGTATTGATTGAAACATGAAAGTTCATAGCTCCCATAGCTTACATGTCTGCTTCTCACCCTCCTCAGAAAGTGCCTGTCTCTGATATATCTGGCATGGATTAATTTTCCTGTTCTTGAAGGCCACACGGTGTGGCAGTGGCTTGTGTATTCAACACACATCTCTTCATGGTCCTCTTCACTGTCCATGCATGCTGAGTTGTTCCAGTTCTGAACTACACTGGGTGTGGTGGTGTAGGCCTGTCATCCCCAGCATCAGGAGGCCGAGGCTAGAAGATCACAAGTTCCAGACCAGCCTGAGCTACATAAGCAAGACCACTGCAAAAAAAAAAAAAAACAGAATCTGTCTGCTGTGTCTTGGTTGGGACAGAATCCCAAAGCCGCAGACTTGTTCATGTTGAGCTTAAGTTGGCACTACAAAACAGGGCCAGATGGGAGCTGTGTTTTCATTAAGAGTTCTAAGAAAGGACCCAGGGTCTCACAATGAGATCACAAAGTTCTTTAGCCTGGAAGGCAAGCAGCAGGAATCCTATGTCACTGTTACCTAGGCCGTTCTGACCCTGCTGGGCAGGATCTGCAGACTCCTTGGTGTCAGGAGGATAATGAACAACTCATATTTTTTCTTTAAAAAAAAATAAGATTTATTTATTTAATGTGTATGAGTGTTTTGCCTGCATGATGAACATATAGATATGTTCATCACATTCGTGCTGTGCCTGTGGGGCCCAGAAGAGGGCTTGGGGTTCCCTGGAACTGGAGTTATGAATGATTGCCAATCACTATGTGGGTGCTGGGCAACCAAGCCCTGTCCTTGACAACATCATACATACTCTTACCACAGAGCCATCTCATCAGCCCTTCTTTTCCTTCCTTACTAGATGTTTCTTAGAATGTATAATGGAGAGGACCAACGCCAATGAATGACCTGTGATATTCCTGTCAGATAATACAATGGTTGCCCACCATTTCTGTTACAGCCCCTGTTTATTGTGATCTATAGGAACCTAGAACCCTCCCCCTCAGCTGCAATTTGGGGGGGCATTTTTCTGGGCAGTTAGAACCCATGTCTTCTCCACTGTGGTTGTCCTCATTTGGGCTCAAATAATTTAACTGTTTTCCTACTTGCTTGCATTGACTGTTAAGGGAACCATGGCAGTTTCTCCCTGGGAGTTTTTGATGGCTATGGTACTCTAGACTCTTGTCCTGACCTTTAGAACCAACCTCCTTTGGGAAACAAGACTTGGGAAGCTGTCTGTATCCCATGATCCTGAGGGAAATGGCCAGTTGGGCCTCACTGACCAGAGTGTGATGGTGCTAAGCAAGACCCACCATGTAATCAGAGGGAAAGCTGGCTGGGCTCGCTGGTCCTCACAGAGAGGTGTGCTTGTCTTTCGTGACTTCACACTTTCTCAGGTGTCAGCTTTCCCTCGTGTTAAGAAACGTGAGCTGTAGTCTGTGCACAGTTTATTCTTCCCCCAGGCTGAGGAAAGTGAGCTGTAGTCTGTGCTACGGTTATGTCTCCCCAGGCTGAGGAAATGGTAGCTGTATCCTGTGCTACGGTTTATGTCTTCTCAGACTGAGGAAATGTTGAGTCTCCAACCCTGGTGCTATTTGGAGGTAGTGGAACCTTTAAGAGACAGGACCAGATATGGGGAGCAGTCAGGTCATTGGAGTCCTGCCCTTGAAGGTGAATGTGGGGCCCTACCTGCCATGTGTGCCTCACAGTGTGTCCCATAGCACACCCTTTTGTCCACACATCTTTACTTGCAAATGTTTACTGCGATGAACATGCAATGAATAGTCTGGCTTCTGCTACTCTATCAATCCTGGACCCTCATTGGGACTCCTCTCAGAGATCCTGTTGTTGCCATGTGTCACAGAGATCCTGCAGCTTTGGATCTGGAAGGGCCGGACTCTTCACGTGCTCTAGCAGGTCATAGATGGCGTAGATGTTGGAGTGGGACAACTAAGGCCCTGGATCTAGGCCTGGGTATTAGATGAGCTGAGCACCCTGTCAGCTTTCCTGAGCTGCCCGGGTGAGGGGCAGGGCCAGCTCTCCCAAGCTTCTCATACTTCCATTGAAGTCTAACTTTCAAACAGTTTAAAATATAGTGTATGTATGTGTTTGCATATATGTTACCAGAGTTGAACTTAGGGTCTCACATGTGCTAGGTGGGTGCTCAATACTATCATATTATAGGCTTAGCCTACCTCTCTACTATTAGCCCTTAATTATATATGTGTGTGTGTGTGTGTGTGTGTGTATGTTATAAGATATGAGTATTTTGCCTGCATGTAGGTTTATGTGCCATGTGTGTGCAGTACTTATGGAGGCCAGTGGAGGGCATCAGATTCTCTGGAATTGGATTTACAGACAATTGTGAGCCACCATGTGGGTGCTGGGAACCAAACCCTGGTCATCTGGAAAATCAGACAGTGTTCTTAACCACTGAGTCATCTCTTCAGCCTCTCTGCCTAATTTCAGATATTAAAGTTACCTAAGGTCTTTTCTTTCCCGAAACCAGTGACTTTATTTATTTGTAGCATCATACTGAATCTAGACCTTTCCCCCCTCATAAAACTAATGACTTTGCTTGTTTGTTTGTTGGGTCTTGCTGTGTGACTCTAACTAGTCTCAAGCTTGTGTTAATCTTCTGCCTTGGCTTTCTGACTGGTGCATACAATTTTTATATGAAGGTACAGGGTAATAGTCATTGTTTTTCATCACTGAAACCAAACAGCTGAAGACAACAATTTAAGGGCATTTGTTCTGCTCACATTTTCAGAGGCATCATGGGTGTGGTATAGTGAGGCAAATCACCCCATAGGGTGAGGGAGGGAGAGGGGAAGGGAAGGAGGGATGGAGGGAGAGAGGGACAGAGCACCTATCTTTTCAGGTTTTCCCTCTTCTATTCCTCTGGAACTGAAGCTATGGGATAATGTTACCCACATTCTGGGTTACCCCCACCTTAGTTAATTGACCAAATCTGCCCTCATACTCACCCGAAGCATGTTTAATCCCCAAGGCTGCGCTCACTCCAGCTGACAGGGTTAACTCTCTCACTCCCTGGTCGGTGGTCCTGTTCCCACTCATTAATGGCTCACTGATGACAGAACTGGCTGACGTTGGCAGCTGGAATCAGGATTTGGGAGAACAAAATGGATCTATCCAGGAAAGAATGCCTCATCAAGACTGCAAAGCCAGACACTGCTGGTTCATTTTCTATAGAAAAGTAATTTCTAGGATGTCTTTACTCCTGGGATAAATTGTGTGTTCTGGAGTCGAAATCATAACCGATACAGCTTCTCAGAATCTTGGCTTCACCTAAAACCAAAAACAGACCCGTGAGATGACTCACCTGATAAAGGTAGGAGGTAAGGTGCTCGCTGCCAACCCTCATGGCCTGAGTTCAATTCCCAGAACCCACTAGGTAGGAGGAGAGGAGAGAAGGGACTCCTGCAAGTTGTCCTCTGACTTCCACATGTGCACTGTAGCAGACATGTAACCATACACATTCAGTAAGTAAATGGAAAAGTTTAGAAGCCAGAAAGCTGGCTGGCGCTGATTTCTTTGGGGTGGAGGTGCATGTGTCTGAGTATATCCACAACCATCCGTGTGAAGACTGTCGGGTGATCCCTGGGATATCCCTCAGATGCTTTCCACGTATTTTCTTCTTAAATTTTTTTTAGATTTATGTGTATTTTTTTTTTTTTTTTTTTTTTTTTTTGTCGTGTGCATGTATGTGCACTGTGTACTTGCCTTGTGCCTGGGAGGTCAGAGAAGGCATTGGAACTAGAATGTTGGATGATTATGAGCCAAACTCAGGTCCCCTGCAAGAGCAGGAAGTGCTCTTAACCACTGAGCCACCTCTCCCTAGTGCCTTGTTTTTTGAGACAGTATCTCTCATTGGCTAGGCACCCAACCAATTAGAGAAGGACGTTTGTCATCCTGTCTAAGACTTTCCAGTGCTGGGATTACAAGGGCACCAACGGCTTCACAGTTTGAGCCCTCTCCCCGCCCCAAAGTTGATTTCTTGAGACCAGTAATCGTTTAAGTTCCTGAACCAGCCTGGTGTTTCTCCTTTCCTAGTTTTGTGGGGCCAGACGGTGTGTATCATTAACAAGTGATACAACTTCCAAGGAGCTGCTGGCCCAGAGCCCACATTTGGAGGCACCAAGAAAGTAGGTAGATTATCTGGAAAGATTCAAAAGATTGTGCAGTGACCTCTTTGCCGTATTTCCTGGCTGTTGGGGGGGGGGGGGGATGGAGTGAGTGAGTTCTGTGTGCTAGCCTCCAGCATGTGGCTGAACACTTGACTGCTGCGTCCTTCAGGAGGCCATTGGAACCCCCTTGTGTTCTGATTTCTGTGATGGTGTCCCCTCAAAAGTTGTTAGTGGAGACACTCTAGTTTTAAGTGTATTTTTAATTGAAATGAAAGAGTTCATGTTTATAGGAGCAGTTCTGAAGTAAAGGGGTTGGGTTTTACTTTACCCCTACTGTGGTTGAAGACTGAGGCTCGCTGTGTTTCAGGGCTATGAACAGAGTGGGTGGGGCAGGAGAAGGCCCCGCCCCCGTCGTGCCTGGAGGCTGGGTTCTGAGTGCTGTGAACCCCGGGGAGCCAGCCTGAGCCCTTTGTGCTCCTTTGAAGCTGCAGATGAAAAGCAGGTCTGTGTCCCGGGAGCCAGTGTTCCAAGACCAATGTTCCTTCTTCGCTCTTTTGAGATGATTCACTTGGATGTCTAAGGAGTTATTTCCAGTCCAGCCCCTCCTCCCACTTATTTGCAATACTGGGGCTAGAACCCAGGGTCTTGTGCTTCCTGATCGAGCCTTCTACCATGAGCTGCATCTTACCTCCCAGCACCTTACTTGGAATGCCTTCCTGCTGCAAGCAGCCTGCTCATTCCCACCCCACCCCCACCTGTAGTTAGAAAGCTTGCCTCCCCGCTGCCTTATTCTAGGGATGTTGCCTCTAAGTGACTGGAAACTGTAGCCAACTTGCGAGTTCCCTTTCAGCATACTTTGTGTGGCTTGTTTCCTTATTAGGAAAAAGAATCAGTAGAGAGTACCGGTCTGCCCAGACAGCAGGGCCTGGGATTAAAAGCCTGTTTCAGAGAGGGAAAGAGGGCAGAGCCAGCTCGCCAGTAGAGTGCTTGGAGATTGTGTGCCAGGTCTCATCTACAATGTCACAAACAAGATGGCAAGAAAGAAGATCCAGGGCTTTGGCTAAGCAGAGTCCCATGCAGTGTCCGGGAGTGCTGTGCACATGTGATATCAGCACATTGTTATCAGATGGGAGTATAAATCCTCTAAGCGGTCCAAGAAGCTGACATTTGTCTAATTATGTAGCCCTGGAATTCACACTATACAGACCAGAATGGCTTCGAACTCACAGAAATCTGGCTGCATTTGCCTCCCTAGCGCTGGGTGCAAAAGCATACACCACCATGCCTACCAGAAAATACCTATTTTTCCTCTAAAAGGTGTATTGCGGACTCTAACTCATCAACTGCCTTTCTCTTCTCTAAATGTGGATTCATCAGGTTAGGGCAAGCTGCTTAGGGCTTTTGCCCTGGCGACCACCAGGGGGCTGGTTTCTGAGCTTGCCTCTGGGTTATAGAAGTTTATCTCTACAAGTGAGGTGTGAAGGCCACACATTCAAAGCACTCTCCTCTTTCCCCCCAAGGCTTTGCTTCCCATAAAGGTTCAATTCCATTTCTATTAGAAGGCTTAGCGAGTCCTAATTACTGTATTTATAAAAATTACATACAATTAGAGTGGGCTTCAGGAACCAGGCCAATTTCCCCCAGAATGTGCACTAAAAAGCACACTTTTCAAAGGACAAAAGATGCTACTGGGTATGGCTGTCATGTGATACCCCCAGAGCCATTTTGGCTTTTTTTTTTAAGGGGGGGCTGAATATAAGTTGTTCCTGGGGCCTTTGTTCTGGTTTGAACTCAAACTGCTCTGTGCACAGCAAACTTTCTTCCTGAATTTTAGTGGGAGGGTCGTTGCTCCTGCCTGAGCCAGGGTTGGAACCCTGGTCTGCTGAGGGCCTTGACACAGATTTCACCCATCTGAGGGGAAGATGAGTTGTGGTTTGACAAGGAGGGATTTGGAAACAAGAATCAGTGAGAATATTCCATCAGAGAGATAAATGGGGGACCCCAGAGCCTTTGAGCAGGTCCCTAGACTGGGGACCTATCAAAGCATGTAGAGGTGACATGGGGGTCCAGAAACCCCACGACCACCTGCTCCTCAAACCCCAGTCTCCTCAAACCCCAAGATCCTACAGAGCTTCCACCAGAACTAGCAAGAAGCTAAGCCTGTCCATACCTACAGGTGTCCCTCACACACACACACCCCAGCCTCAAGTGAGCCATCCCATAGGCCACTTGCTTGTGATGGTTCTCTCTAGATTTGGAACCAACTAGGAGACACTGTGGGTGCACCTCTGAGGGTGATACCACAAAAGCTTAGCTGAGGAGGGAAGACCCACTGTGTACCTGGGCAACACTTTAGGCTGGGGACTGAAGGACAAAAGGGAGAATGGAGTTTGGGAGTGGAGCACCAGCCTTCATCTCTTCCCAACTCTGGATACAATGTAGCTGCCTTGAGTTCCTGCTGCTGGGTCTCTTCCACCATGACAGACTGTACCCTCAAAACTGCAATCCTTCCTTGAGCTGCTTTTGTCTGGCATTTTGTCTCAGCACTAAGAAAATCGACAACCTTGCCTGGACAGGTGGTAGCCGCTCACCCCTGTCAGGTCTTTGTCTGGTTTCTGTCCTCTGTTGGGATCACCCACTTTGTCCACTTGCCCATACCCATGTGACTCACACTTGGGTCGTTTGTCCTGCCATACACTCCCTGCAGAACCCAGCGCCCTCTCTGAGCTCACAAGGCAGTTGCAACTGCTCCTGCGGACTGCAGGCCAGTGTCTTGTATCTGGCTTGAATTAGATATGTTCATTTTCTCCCCATTTCTCCAACGACAGGTATCAGTAGTCCTTGTGTCAGGGAGCCGTGTACTTGCCATCCCATTGTCCTCTGCTTGTTGGGGTGTCTTTATCTGTGTAGCACGTACCTAGTACTCTTAGGCTGGAATTCCAACCAGGGGCGAGCACACCACTTTCCCTCCAGGCCGCAGGCGCAAGCAGCGTGCCTTCATTCACTCACTCACTATCTTGCTTACTCACACATTTAACCAGGGTTTTCACGCCTGAGAGATCTTTCTTGGTTTGGGGGGATGAAGTCTCTCAGAAATCCACACCAGGAGCTAGGAGTGTGCCCATGCCTGTGGTCCAAGCACTTAGGCAAGGCAGGAAGTTGGTGCATTTGAGGCCAGCCTGGAAGATACTGTGAGTTCGAGACTAACCTGGGATACATAAGGAGACCCTATCTCAAGTAACAAAACCAAACAACAGTCCTGTGCCCATGGAGTATCCTGTGAGGGTTGGGGGGAATATTAGTAAGTAAAACATACTGGATTGGCAAGATGCAAGATGTTGGTAAAGGTGCTTGCTGCCAATCCTGATGGCCTGAGTTCACCCACATGTGGAAGAATCAACTCCCCCAAATTTTCTTCTGACTTCCACATGAGTGCTGTGGCACGCACAGGAGTGCGGGTGCTATAAGTAAAAATGTAAAAATTAAAGAATAAATCATAACATACAGGTATATGGTGTGGAAGCTCTCAGAAAAGGAGAAACCTGCATCTCGGGGTGCTTGTGGTACAGGAACGCTTGGGCTTCCGAGAGAGTCACCCGCAGTCAAAGGCTTGTTCTTGGTCACCAGCTCAATGAGGATCAGCGAGGATGTTTGACAGTGCCGAAGTGTGCGATCGGTCCCTCCTGAAGGTGGCGCTGCTGAGCGCTGCTGCCCGACACCTGACTCCCGGAAGAAGAGGGACTGTAGCAAACAGGATACGCCCTCTGCAGTCACATTCTGCCCATCCCAGGGCTCCGAGCCCGGGTAATTCATCCCGAGCCCTGAAAGATCCATTTCCCTTCTCAGTACCAAGTTCATTTATTGCGTGGATTTAACGCTGCTGTCTCCTTATCCCTCGTTTGCAGCCTCAGGGACTTCGATCCTTCCTTGGTCTTGTTTGCTCTAGGTTTCAAAGATACCTTCTGCTCCGTTCCAAAGCTCTCGAGTTCCACTATCCCCCGGTGCTGCCTCAGCTATAAGGTGGTATATCGTATGCCTCACCTTGTGATGGCTAGGTAAAATATCACTTGTACCTAAGACCACAGGTTTCACCTGTGTCTGGGCGATATACACATCTAAAAAATGATGATATTTCATATACAACTGGAACTGGCATGAACAGGATGTGTTTGATGTGACCGTCTAAATGTCAGACTTGCCAAAGAGTGTATGTATGTCATCACAGTAGGTAGTGGTGACAGTAATGGGGTGGAGTGGCTGGTGTGCTCTGATAAGGGGCTCCCTCCCTCATCCCTCCCTCTCCCTCCTTCCCTCCCTTCCTCCTTCCCTCTCTTCCTCCTTCCTCCCTCTCCCTCTCTCTCCCCTTGCCCCTTCCCTCTCTTCTGTCTCCTCTCTCCATCCTCCCTCCCTTCCTTCTCCTCCCTCCCTTCTTCCCTCTCCCCTCCTCCTTCCCCCTTCCCCTTCCTCCTCTCCTCCCTTGCTTCCTTCTCCCCACCACCCCCATCCCCTTTTTGAGACCCTGGTTCCTAACTCACTGTGTCTCCAAGGACAAGCATGAGTTTCTGATCCTCTTTGGGTGCTGGGATTGTAGGTGTGCACCGGGTTTGGTTTATGTGCACCGGGTTTGGTTTGTGTGCACCGGGTTTGGTTTATGTGCACCGGGTTTGGTTTATGTGCACCGGGCTTTGTTTATGTGCACCAGGTTTGGTTTATGTGCACCGGGTTTGGTTTATGTGCACCAGGTTTGGTTTATGTGCACCGGGCTTTGTTTATGTGCACCGGGTTTGGTTTGTGTGCACCGGGTTTGGTTTATGTGCACCGGGTTTGGTTTATGTGCACCGGGTTTGGTTTATGAGGTACTGGAGATGGAACCCAGGACTTTGTGCATCCTAGAGACTGTCAACTCCAGCTGTCTCCAGATCTGCAGACCTCCCCTATCTCTTTGAATACGTGTGTTTGTGTGTACAGCCATGTTTGTGAGTGTGCAGGAGTGTGTATGTGTGTGCTTGTGGAGGCCAGGAACAACCTTGAGTCTCATTCTTCAGGCATCATCTACCTTGATTTCTCTTTAAGGCCTGGAACTCCCTCATTGACCTGGAACTTGCTGATTCAGCTAGGCTGGCCATCCAGCAAGATCTGCCTGCCTCTGCCTGATCAACTTGCTCTGGTTGTCCCTGCCCCTCCCTCTGCTCCCCCCCCCCCCCTCCCCTGCCTCAGCCTCTCAGCCTCTGCATGCCCCACACTAGCATGAGAGTGTACACAACCACTCTGAGCTTTCATTAACATGGGTTCTGTGGGTTGATTTTGGGTTCTTCTCTGTCCAAGGTGAGTACTTTGGTGACTGAGCTATTTTCCCTGCCCAGGACAGCCTTCTTAACCGTGACATTGAACAGCAAGCTGCCAGGAATTGTGTGAGAATTATATATTCCAAAATGGCTATATGTGTGTAAATGTCTGTTGGAAAATATAAGGAGACCATAACGTACTGGATGTTTAATCGACACCATGTTCTGATTTTGTTCGTTTTTCATCTGATGAGGAAAATCATCATAGTCTCTTGCAATGTAGGGTTTGAATAGCATTGGCCCCACAGACTCATGTGGGCCAATGCTTGGCCCAGGGAGAGTAGCACTATTAGGAGGTGTGGTCTTGTTGGAGTGGGTGTGGCCTTATTAAAGGAACTGTGTCACTATTGTGTGTGTGTGGAGGGTGGGGGTTGAGGTCTCCTATGCTCAAACTATGCCCAATGTGCTACACATTCTCCTGCTGCCTTTGGATCAAGGTGTAGAACTCTTGGCTCACGCCTGCTTGCTTGCTGCCATGCTTCCTGATACGATGATAATGGGTTAAATCTCTGAACCTGTAAGCCAGCCCTAATTAAATGTTTGCCTTTATTAGAGTTGGTTTGGTCTTGGTATCTCTTCACAGCAGTAAAACCCTAACTAAGGCAATGCAGATAACAAGGATTCCCCAAATACTGTGTGTATGGGAGCTTCCCGAGGTACAGTATAAAGAGCCAACATGGCACTTCACACGCTTTTCTGTCTAGCTACTGTCAGCATTTTAAGAGAGGCAGTAATGATGTTGGTTAAGAGCTCTGGCTTCAAGTTCCAGCTCTGGTGCACACTACCTGTGTGACCTCGGACAATCCCTTTACCTCTCTGTGGACCAATTCCCTCTCTACTAGAGTGGGGCTAGTCCTGTCAGGTCTCCCATCGGGAGTCAGTCAAAGACATAGTACAGTGTCTTGGCATGGTTGATGCTCAGGACCTGTCAATCAACAGTATTGGCATTGTCAGGCTTTGCCGTAACCAGGAAGAATTTGCTGTGCAGCCGTTAACACTTGCTTTCCTGTCCTCATGGTCCCACAAGGAAGGCTGGAAAACAAACTTTTTAAAAGCAGCCTTAATTAATTAATATAAAAACCCTTCTATGGTAGCCACAGCTGGATCCTAGGTCCTCCTGGGTTTTTCAAAAGATTGCTGTGGAATTCCTGATAAGGAGACTTGGTGAACACAGTCTTTCCAGGGGTCAGGGGTCAGGTAGCTGTAGGTCTTGGAGATGCCATCCAAGGTGGCCTTGGCAAAGTTGCTCAGGATGGCAGTGCAGCCCCTGGCTGACATGTGGCGGTCATCTATACTGGCCATCATCAGTAGCTTCTTGGGCACAGGGGCAGAGCGGATGACAGTGTCTCTGGGGGGCAGAGATGAGATGCAGTGAAACAGAGCCACATGGCCTGTCACTCTGCACAGAACAGTGTGAGGCTTGCTAGACTTTGGACAATAGCCTCCTTGGACAGGGACTATGGGAACCTTGGTCAAGATGATGGCCCCTTGGATGCTGGCCACCTCCTTGGAGCACCTAACATCAAAACCAACATGACCACTGTAGTCCCCAATGGCCTTTTAGTCTGACAAGAGCCTTGAACCTGGTCCACTGGCCAACCCATGTCTGCTTCTGCTCTGGCAGGCTCTTTAGAACCTCATCCTTTAGAGATGCACCCAGGAACATGTCAGTTATCTCAGGCTCCTTAATGGGCGGGGCGAGCAGGTAGCATCTCTTCCAGGGACTTGATCTTCATGTCCTTGACTAGACACCCCAGCTTGATGGTGGGATCCACTCCTTGTCCTCAGATTTACCTGCCTGATCTCTGCAGCCTTGGCCATGGCTCAGATGTGCCAAATTCTCATTGGAAGCACCACTTCCTAAGCCTGGCTTTCTAGGTCCCCTGGGTCCTCCTACACACAAGCCCTAGCCACCATGTGGTGTTTCTCAAAGAAGTGGGGAAAAAGCTTTAAATTATTAGTTTCCCGGGGCTGGGAAAATGGCTCCAAGAGTCTTCCATGCAAATGTGAAGACTGAGTTAGAGTCCCCAGAACCCAGATAAAAAACTGGGCATGCCTGAAATCCCAGTGCAGAGGAGGTAAAGACAGAAGGATCCCTGGGGTTCCCTGACTGGTGATCTCTGGGTTCTGAGAGAGACCCTGCCTCAACAAATACAATGGCAAATAACTGAGGAATCCCTTCAGTGATGGTAACATTCACACGCACATCCATGCATACATACTCTGCATTGATGAATGGATGGATTGGGTGGATGGATGGAAGGATGGATGGGTGGGTGGGTGGGTGGGTGGATGGGTAGATAGAAAAAATAAAAAGAGGGAACACCAAGTATGTTCCCATGGATGTGTCTGGTTATGTTTCATGCCCCTGCAGGATTCTTATCTAGCTGGTCCTTCAGAGTTTCAGGCCAAGAAAAGAGAGTTCTCAGACAGGTTTTGATATCTGGGGGTGCAGGAAGGGAGCAGATCTTGATCCAAGAGTGATTCTTGGCTGTTGAATAAGAAATAGCCTTCATCCATAATGCATGGGTTTCCTTCCAAAGAAGAGAGAGAAACTGGGAGTCTAAATCCAGCTCTGACAGGGAAAACATGAGAACTGACTTAAGAAGCCGTTAGGACCAGCTTGGGCTCCCCTCAGCTGATCCACAATGCTCTCCAGCTTGCAGAGGAAGGCCTCAAAGTGAGAGCTGCCCATGGGAGAGGGTGGAGCTGTAGAGGGGTTATGGAGGGGGAACAAAAGAGAACCAAGACTAGTACCCAGAGGGTAGGGGCACTTCCTGAGATAACTATGTGCACATACCCTAAGTCTTTTGAAGAGCTTCATTTTGGGGTCTTGGTATTGGTTGAGGAACCAAACAATGGAAGCATAGCTTGAGGCCTCTTGGGAGGGCATAGACCTCTGAAACCTTGACTTGCCTTCCTCATGGCCTGTGGTCCATCTCACTGGAGGCAGGAAGAAGCCTAGTTAGTAAGGTGAAAGACATCCTCAAAGCTGGTGGCCCCTTGTCTTAGTCACAGTTCTACTGCTGTGAAAAGACATGATGACCACAGTGGCTGTCATAAAAGAAAGCATTTAACTGGGGGCTTGCTTACAGTTTCAAAAGGTGTCATCAAAGTAGGGAGCATGGCAGCAGCCATGGCACTGGAACACTGGCTGGAGCTATATCCTTGTACTGGCTGGTTTTGTGTGGCAACTTGGCATAAGCTGGAGTTATCACAGAGAAAAGAACCTCCCTTGAGGAAATGCCTCCATGAGATCCAGCTGTAAGGCATTTTCTCAATTAGTGATCAGTGAGGGAGTGATGGGTAGTGCCATCCCTGGGCTGGTAGGCCTGGATTTTATAAGAAGGCATACTGAGCAAAAACCAGGGGAAGCAATCCAGTAAGCAGCATTCCTCCATGGCCTCTGCATCAGCTCCTGCCCCAGGTTCCTGCCCTGTGTGAGTTCCAGTCCTGACTTTCTTTGGTGATGAACAGCCGTGTGGAAGTGTAAGCTGAATAAACCCTTTCCTCCCCAACTTGCTTCTTGGTCATGATGTTTTGTGCAACAATAGACAATCCTGCACATGCACACACACACACACACACAGACACAGAGGGTGGGGAGGCAGACTCTGGGCTTGGCATGGGCTTTGAAACCTCAAATCTCACCCCCAGTGACACACTTCCTCCAGTAAGGCCACACCCCGCTCCTTCTAATCCTTTCAAATAGTGCTACTCCCTGATGACTAAGCATTCAAGTATATAAACCTGGGGGGGCACTTTTATTCAAACCACCACACCCTCCATTCATTGTTGACTCTTATTTTTTTTTCCATTGTGGTGATCACTATGACTTCCCAGGATCCTTCACTGTGGAAGTGCAGAAGTTAGTTTTAGAAACATTGTGTGTGTTTGTTTCAGTGTAGTTCACAATGTATTAAACAGTGTAGCCAGCAAAGATGTATCCAAGTCCTAGTCCTGTGTGCCCCAGCACGTGATCTAGATGGAAAATGGGCCTTTGTAGGTAGATCTGGGCAAGGATTGGGGTCCTCACAGCAAGACAAGGGAGCCTGGGAAACATGAGGCCTTGTGGATGGCTGAGGCTGGAGTGGTCTGCAGGGAGCCTAAGGGTAGCTGAAAGACAGGGAGGAGCTGCTCTGGAGTCCTGGGAGGGTCAGGTTCTGCTGCACCTTGATCTAGGGGCTTTGGCTTTAGGATGGTAAGTGTCCGATGTCTAGAGCCACCCAGGATGTAGTTTGTCCCATAGCCCAGGAAGCTCCCAGGGCTCAAGGCTGAGTCTCGGGCATCATTTATCTGCTCTACTGTCATGTTTCCATTGAAGCTTGGAGTACACTTCTTCAGGTTTCCAACTTATCTATCTCTCTGTCTCTCTCTGTCAGTCTCCTCCCTGTGGCTGCCTCGTTCTGACCAGAAACCCTGCCTTTCGGAGCTCATTCCTGCTTATTCCAGCCAATCCCGACTCCATTAACAACAGCAAGATGGCTGGGCAGGGGTGTCACTTCCTCCTCCACCAGGCTCCTCCCTTTCAACAGACACCTAGCAAACCCTGACCCATCACAGTCACCAGCTGGGTGAGTGAGGTAGAGCCGAACTCGGTGGGTATGAGAAACTGTCTTTGTAAAAATCAACCATTGGTGTACAACAGACATGGGCAGATCTGACCAGCATGGTGGCATTAAAAATGAGGTGAGGGACTGAAGGTGTGGCTTAAAGGGAGAGGCCACCTAGGCTGTGTGGGAAAACTCTGCTAATTAAGGTCAAAGTTCACCAGGACCAGATAGCCTTTGGGCTCAGTGTAAGAGAGGAGAGTCTCTTCATTAGCAGGGTTCCCCCTCTCTGACCTTGTCTGGGGAATGCTAAATCCCTCCCCTTCCCCATGCCTCAACCTGAGGTATATCACATAGCCTTAGTTAGACTACAGGATCAATTTCCTTTCTCCTGATCACAACCTGTTCAGCTAGCACCTAAGATTCCTGAAATGCCCCCCATCCTAATGAGGCATTTTGGTACCCTAAGCCCTCAACCAATGACCTTTGCCCATCCTGGATGTATGTACCTACCCTCAGTTCCCCAATACTTCATAAACCCTGAATCACCCTGAGTAAAGTTGATCTGCCTCCTGATAGCCGGTCCTGGTGTGGTCATTCACCGGATCTTACAGGGCTTCCGAACTCTGCCCCTGCTATCCTTGAGGACCTTATTGTTGATGATCAGGAGCAGGGAGGCCCACACGGTTCAGAGTGAGATGCAAGAGGACGGGGGAGAGAAAGAAGAGGGTTAGGGTGGGAATGAGGGAGCACATGTCAGATGTTGAGGTCAGAGACTGGCTCACAGAAAGAACTCATTAAACCTTACTTGTTATCTCTGTTGTTAAGAAGGTATTCTTGGAGAAACCAGGCACAGTGTGTAAGACTCTGGTGAGCCTTAGCTTACCGGGGAACCCCTGAGTGAACCATGTGGAGCTGAGAATCGATGCAAAAAGCAAGAGGATTCATTGTTCCAACATGTTGGGGTCATCCTGTACCCAAAGGAGAGATGGGGACCCCACACAGCTCGTTCAGTGAGCCTTTGTACAGGTTTTAGGGGTAGACTAGAGAAACAGTAACTAGGCACAACATGATTGGCAGAACAGTGTGACTTTTAAACTGATTGGTCCTTAGGAAATGAGGTGGCAAGGACTTCCCTTGTCTGTGGGTGGCCAATGGTCCATCTTTTGGACTATGTCCCAACCCACAGGTTGGTTCTCTCCCCTGTTGTCTGAGGAATGTTAGTCTCTCTCTTCCAAAGTGTCTCATGACTTTTCATGAGCTGACCAGGAATGTTAATTAGCCTGTCCCTTCCTGAGAGACAAGTGTTCCAAAGTTCCTGAGCTGACCTCTTCAAGTGCAAGTACAGCATGACCCTAGGCTGAGTCCAGCTACTCTTCTTGAAGCAGGAGAATGATGGAACAGTTGGCTGCACAGACAGCTCTTTGGCTCCAAGCCTATGGCTCATATCTGTGGGACCCTTCCTATCAGGTGCACTCATGAACACATGAGTATGTGTTTCTTTAGCTCCGTGTGTCAGCATATCCTTAGTGGTGACAGTCAGCTTTCCTGGTGGACCTGGGCTGGAGGAGAAGCTTTGAGAGTCTTTTTTCTTTGAGATGTGAGTTTCTGGGAGCCACAGACAGTGTCCACCATGACAGTTTTGAGTTGCTACTGGCCTGAAATAGTGCAAAGTGAGTGTCTTGCGATCTGGAGGCCAAAGACTAAGATGGAGTCAGCAGGACTCTATTCCTTTTGGGAAGGTGGGAAGGGGCTCTCTTATCTTTTCCAGCTTCCATGGACTTCTAGGCTCATAGCCTCTTCCACCTTCCAAACCTGTAGGGCTGCAGAGTTCAATACCTATCTCTCTCGTACCCCTCCCCTCCCCCACACTTCCACTGTTTCTGTTCCAGCTTTCTGAGCTCCATCTTTTGTCCCTATCTCATGAGGGCCTTGGTGGCCCTGCTGCAATCCAGGGTGATGCCTCTATCTTGGGGTCCTTACCTGAATCCCACCTACAGAGTTGGCTAGGCCCCAGTAAGGCGTTATGCTCATGGGCTCCTGGGATAAGGATGATGATGTCCTTGGGGACCTGGGCTTCCTTACAGCTGGACACATCAGCCAGTTTCCCAGAGTTCTCCACATGCCCTTCCTTCACCTCGGGAGTCAGAGAGCGGCAGGGGCCGGGCGGCTACTTCACAAGCCTGCCCGCGATCCTTGACTTTGGCTGCTTTGTTCATTAGGTCACTGGTACCACCTATGGCCTCCAGCACAGGGCCGAGCTTATCTATTGACCTAGCCGTGTGACCCTGTGGCACAGGGAAGGCAGTTTACTCCCCTGTCACTGTGCTTTTATCAACAACCAGCTGTCTCAGGGGTTGCCTGCTCTACCTGTCTAGAAACTGCTGGCAGGCAGAGAAGTCCTGGCTGCTTTCTTTTTCTCTAGATGCTGGCCCAGGAAGAAGCAGTAGCCAGTGGCGCCCTCTAGTGGTAAAGGCCTTGCTAGGCCTGGGTGTAGGGGGATCTTGGGGTTGTTAAAGGACAACCTGCCTAAAGACTTGGTGGCTCAGTGCTCTGGCTCCTCACAGTCTTTCATTCTTCTTTTGTCCCAGGGTTCTGGGGCAGATGCTGCTGTGACTGGAGCAGCCACAGCTCCTGGACTGCAGTCGGTTCCCTGGGATGCAGATTACATGTCGAAGCTTCTGGCTGTGCAGGGCCAAGGTCTCTCTTTTCATCTGACTGCTAGAAAGTTCTATTCATGTAGGATCAAGAATAAGACTGAAGAACCATCCTTGGGGGCAAAGGTAAGATGGCTCAGTGGGTAAAGGCTGTGGCCACCAAGCCTGATGCCCTGAGTTCAATCCCCAGAACCTACACAGGGCAGAGAGAGAGACCTGTTATTTTCTCTCTCTCTCTCTCTCTCTCTCTCTCTCTCTTCTCTCTCTCTCTCTCTCTCTCTCTCCCTCTTTCCCTCTCCCTTCCCCATCCCCTCCCCCTTTCTCTCTTCACAGGCACATGCACATACTCGCATACAAAAATGCAATGCAAAAAATTTACAAAAGAAAGTTTGACAACAGGTGACATTCTTCCTCCTAAAATCGCAGAAGAACTGGAGTAAGGACAAAATGTCAACTAATTAATGTTTTGTTTGTTACCATGAAAAGCCTGCCACGCTCCAGTCGCTCAGCTCCTTCCGCCTCCAGTTGCAGCCGCTCAGAGAGTGATTCATCTCCTAATGTTCTAAACATTCCCAGCCTGGCCCCAGAGCTGCACATCATGTTTAAGTCCGATTTGTCCCCAGCCTAGCCTCTCTGCTGGAGTGTGCAGGGCGGATGGCTTTGACCTGGGCCAAGGCTATGTGTGTACGGAATTGCTAACATGTGCGCTGCCTCACACACACAGCTTCAGGCTGAGGCCGGGAGTCAGGACCACCTTTCCGGGGCCAGGAGTTCTGTGACCCTGGACAGATAGCAGGAGAGGACCCTGGGGAAGGCCTAGGAGAACTCCAAAATAGCCTGTACCTTTGTGGTGTGTTGGGATGTCTGTTGGTGCAAGGCAAAGGAGGGATGTGGCCAGCTCAGCTTCTGCAGGTGCCCAGGGGAGGAGGGGGTCTCAAGAATGGAGTGCGTGTGTATATGTGTGCGTATGTGTGTATGCATATATGTGTGTGAATGTGTATATGGGTGCATGTGTGTGTACATGTGTGTATGTATGTGTGCATGTGTATATGGGTATATATGTGTGTGTATATTCTGTGTATGTATGTGTGTATATGTGTGCGTGTGCATATGTGTGTGTATGTGTGTGTGTATGTGTGTGTATGTTTGTGTGTGTATGTGTGTGTGTGCTCGCGTATGTGTGCGTATGTGTGTGTGTGCGCGCGTGTACATGTGTGTATGTGTGTATACCCGCTGTTGACTTTGTATTTGACACAGACCACCACCTGCCTCGGCAGCTGATCCTGCCCAGTGCTGAGCTGAGGAGTCAGACTGTGAGTTATAGCTGCCGGGCTTTTTTCTGGAACCCTCCTAATAAAGATGAATGAGCCGCCTGCTCCGAGTTAGGGACGCCTTCGGAGCAGGGTGCTTTCTCTTTCTTATGCGCATTATGGAGAGAAATTATCTTAATCTAAAAAAGAGAAAAAAAAATCACAGAAAGTCTAAGAAATGTGTGTGTGCCAGTCCTCCAAAGAGGGAGGGAGTCAGGCTGGGGGAGTGTGAAAGAATGTTCTAGAACCTTTTGAGCTCTCTAGCTGTTGTGAGAACATGGGGCTGAGTACAGTCTTACCTTCTTCCCCCCACCCCTTGGTCTGAAGCTCTAGCCCCCATCCCCACCTGGAGACAGGGTAACTAAACTGGAAAGAGGAAGTGAGGGCGGAACTCTAGTCCATGGCTCTGAAGAGTCCATGGCCCCTAGCTCCGCCATTGTCTATGAACACAGTAGAGGCCTCTGAGGATTTAGGAAAGGAGTCTGCCTTCTGTAGGCAGGACCCTCTAGAGCTCTTGCAAACTCTCAGGTGCCTGGCACCTGAGCTCCCAGACAACAATATGTGGGGCCGGTGTGTGTGACACAGCCTGAGGTGACTACAGTGCCCCTGCCTCTGTGGGAAACACTAACCTCTAGCCTCCCCGGTCCTCTCGGAGGCTGCAGTGCTCTCTACAGTACCTGGGCTCAGTGTGGCCACTTCGCTCATATCAACCTGCTAGTGGGGTGGCAGGAACTCCACACCACTCCTCGGGAACCCAAGCAGTTTGTCCAGGGCCAGACAATCAGGAAGAGTGAGTGGGGTGCAGGGCCCTAACCTAAGTCTTCCAGCCCCGGCTGATCTGTCTTTCTCTGGGAGACTCCGGATGGGGCAGTAACGTGCCACCTGAGCCTCAGGGCTTTGCAAAAACAGTTTGCCTTCCAACCCCTTCTTTAACATCCACCCGGAAGGGCCAGTCTGAGAGCACAGCAGCCCAGGGTCACCTGGCTGCAGACCTCAAGTGGTTCCGGAAAACCAGGGCATGTGGGATTTGGGTCCTCTGGCCTGAGCACATACATAGCAAGGTGCCTGCAGCATCACATCATGCCACACCTCCCAGCTTCCTCCTGGTTGCCCCCCGCCCCCAAGGGACAACCAGAGGACCAGCCTCTTAGGTCCTGTGGCTTGATGCCCAAGGCCCCGGATGTCTACATTTGGGTCACTTTGCGCCTACGTCTATACCTCTTCAGAAGCAGCTTGTTGTAACTGGTTCCTTTGGAGCCTTGAGCTGAGGTCATTGCTTTTCGGTGACAGGGTGTTATCCCCAGGGGAATCTCCTCTGCCACCTTGCACTGTGTGACAGAAAAGATGACAAGGGGTAGCAAGTCCCCTTCTCACATCTCAGCTCTTAACAGGAGCTGTTAGGGCCAGAGCCTGAGTCCCGACCTGACAGCTCTAAAATCAGGATTTGCTGCCCCTCCTCCTGAGCCGATTAAAGAGGCAGGCCTCAGTGGGAAACAGAGGAAGGAGGTTTACTCAGGGGGGCCACATTGGGAAGAGAGCGAGTGGAGAGGTAGCAGACACCCCCAACTCCATCTTCAAGGTCTCTCCTGAGGCTTAGATTATAGAGGCCCAGAGGTCTGCACCGCTGAGCATGCCCGGTCAACGTGTGTCCCACACATCACTGACCCATCTGTCTGGGCTCCAGTCTCCCCTGAAAGGTGATCTGGGCTCCTGGAAAACTGGGTGGGAAGCCAGCCCTCCTGACTGGCACCAGGATCTAGGCTTTCTCTCCTCCCAGCCTGAGAATGTGCTGAAATTCTTCTTCTGCAGAAACCCTGTCCCAACCCCATGATAGCCAAAGAGAGACACAGCATCTTTTTAGAATATTTTCTCTCCTACCAGCAGGGTGTCAGTCTCACCCACTGAGCCCCGGGGAGGAGGCACCGAGATGTGTATCTGGGCCCGTTTCCTAAAGGAGAAAATCGATGCTGCAGGAAAGGTTTTGGAGTCAGGTCTGGATCAGGGTCTCCTGCTACGGCCTTTGTGCAGGGACTTTTCTCATACCTGTAGAACAGACTTCTGAGACCAGAGAGGGACAGAGACCACCAGTATGTGGTCATCCAGCAGGGTATTATCAACAGACATTACAGAGAGCACACGGAGCCAAGACAAGTCTTTGAAACCTCAAAGCCCACCCTGTGACCCATCTGCCCCAACAAGGCCACACCCCCTAACCCTTCCCAAACAGTTCCACCAACTCAAGACCAAGTATTCAAACATGTGAGCATATGGGAGTCATTATCAAACTAGCACATCCTTTTTTTGTGCGCACGAACAGGTTTGAATGCATGTATGTGCACATATGTGCGCATGTCTGTGAATATACACCCATGTACACATGTGTGACCAGAAGACTTCCATTAGTGTTATTTCCATGAGAACAGCCAGTGGCTACAGCTCTTCCTTCTTACCAACCAATTCCTCAGGGGCCGGTGAGGACACAGTGTGAGTCCCTCTCCCCTCCATGACAAAGATGATGGTGACGGCTCCATCTTGCAGTGTCCTGCGCAGGTTAGCCCTGCTGCTGAGTTCAAGAGTGCCATGGTCACAATGCCAGGGGTCAGTGTTCGATGACACTCTGCTCTCGCAGTCTCTCTGTCCCTTCCTGCCTGATGCTGTCTGAGACAGATGGCCCACTTACGGCAGAGGACTCAACAGTCACTCACAAGCCTTTGACCGGGGCTCTGATATTACCACTGCCCATTGCAAAGTATAGCTTCTCTGATGAAGCTAATGGTTGCCCTTGTTAACCAACAACGTATTGAGGACAAGTCTCTCTGTCAGCCTGCATAGCACCTTCTCCCATGACGCCAACTAGCCAGCAGGAAGGAAGCTTCCAGACAGTTCCAGCTTGACTTCTCTTCATCCTACAAACAGGGCATGTGACATCTTTAGGAACAGGGTCTTCCCATCGACTTCTGGTTGGGCAGCCAACAGATGTAGCAACTGCCTGTATTGTTTTGTGGTCTCTAGACCCTCCTTAATCAACAGCCCATACGGAGGTAGTCCACCATGACTCTGGGATTTTCGTGCATTAGCCCATGGCTTCTGGGTACAGCTTTATCTACCCTCAGAGGGTACCTAGAACATGACTGCTTACCCTCACCCCACTGGAGGACATTAAAGAATATTGGCCCAGTTTAGTATACTACCCACCATGCCTCACACCCTCTAGGGGGCAGCACCTCTGGCCTCTGCCCACTAGGTGTTGTCTGGGGACCACATCCTGGGCTGCTTTGCTGTGAGATCACCCAGTTACTGATAGTGGCTCAGACCAGTCCCTCTTGGTGCTATGATGGATGTGACCACCTTAGTACACGCCTTTGGGGAATGCATTTCTACCCCATGGATACCCAGGACTGTTGTGGCATCCTCACTCCATGATGCTCAGATTGGGTATCTGCCCACTGGGCCTGACTCATTCTTCAGAGCCTTGCCTTCTGGTGTGGTGAGTCACCATAGAAGATGTTAGCTGTCAGGTGACTGTTAACTAGCTTTCTGGAGCTGCAAGCAAAATATATGCAAGGACTTGAAGAAAGGGATTCTCTAGTTTCGTTCGCAGGTTCAGAGGTCATCCCGTGGTTCTGACCTTTGTTGACTCTGACCTGCAAGTGAGGCATAACACTGGAGGGACAGAGCATGGGTGGGGTGGGGTGTTGGAGGCTGATTGTCTCCCAGAAGACAGGAAACAGAAAGAGATGACCCAGGATGACAGACAGCTCTCAAGGACCCACCCCCGTGATGTATTTCCTCTAGCTAGGCCCTGCCTCCCAAAGTTTCTAGAACCTTCCAGCTAGGGATCAAGCCTTCAACTCATGAGTCTTTGGGGGTTTTCATATCCACACGGTGATGAGAGCAATGGCACGGGTCCTTTGCCTCAGCCAGACATCATAGTTGACCCTCAGCAGCAGCAGGCTGCTCTACCAGCTGCCACGGCTTGTGGGCTATGGCCACGCTTTTCCACTTCCATGGTGAGCTGTATGTCCTGATGTGGCTGTCGAAGCCAAATGACGCAGCCGATGTTAAGGATGTTGGTGGCCTGAGTCACCACGGTGGGCTTACCATGCTGCAGCGGATGGCATTTCATGTCTTTAGAATCTCCCCATGTGTTTTAATGGCTTTTCTGTTGCTGTGATAAAACACCGCTGCCAACGCTGCTCATGGAAGGAAAGGTTTATTTGTGGCTTACGGTTCAGGACAGAGAAAACACTGTCACCGCTATGGTGGGAGAGCTTGGCAGCAGACAGCCTGCTGAGGAGAGCAGTATCCCAGCGCTCACATCCTAAGCTACAAACAGGAAGTACAGGGGGTGAACTGGGAAGTGTGAGACTCTTGGACCCCTCAAAGCCCGCCCCCAATGATGTACTTCCGGCTGCAAGGCTACACCTCCTAAACCTCCCCACACGGCACCGGCACCGCCAGCTGAGGAACAAGTGTCCCAATGATCTAGACTGCAGAAGATTCTCTTCATGAAGCCCAGGCAGAGCTTCTTAGACTGTGAGCTTCTTAGGCCGTGAGCCAAGAGAAACCCTTTCCCCTGAAGTTGCTCTTGTCGGGTATTTTTCATAGCAATAAGAAAAGTAACCGATGAGATTTAGGGGACCCCACCAGTGACGAGAGAAGCTGCTAGCAAGAAGCACCCACCAGACATAGCCCCTTGGCCACGGCTTCCAGAACTAAGAGCCAACACTCCTCGACTGTATAAACTGCCTGAGTATCAGGGACAGCGCCCAGCAAGACCCTCACACTTGGGTTGTGCCTGTGTCCCCTCCCCGCCCCCCCAGGCCTGTGGAGAGGGGACAAGGAAGAAACATTCTTGTTACTGTCTGTGTCTCTCTTCTCTCCGAAACTCTTTATGTAGCCCAGAGAAGCACATTATTTCAAAGACCCGCCCCCCCCCCCCCCAGCTGTGACCGGGAGTCTTCAATGAAGCATTTTGAAGTCCCCTGTCCTGGGCTGAAGCATATCTTAACACCCCTCCCCCCCATCTGCTCTTCCTAGCTGCTGCTTCTGTGTTGTCTTGTAAATATATGGGCCATACTATGGTTTGATACAGCCAAGGCTGACCGCAAACTCAAGGTAATTCTTCTGATTCAGCCTCCTGGCTCAAGCCTTTCTCCTTGGCTTAAGTATGATGCTAGAGTTCCTGTCCAGGCAAGATGTCTCCCCTGAGCTCCTGGTGACGCTGCTGCTATGCCATCCTGGGGACCCTACTTATCAAGATACAGCTAGCCCGAGCAGGTGAGACTGCGCCCTTGCTGCCTCTGGGATCCTTAGGTGTCTTCGCTGCAGGATGCATCCCCATTCTGTCACCAAAGAGTGCATTTGACTCCCTTGGACAAAGTTACTCCCCCTGTCACCTCCACACTGACAGTGACCATGTGGCTCAGTACTGTGTCTTGTATTTATCTTCTCAGGAGAGTGTGACCAGGGGTAGGTGGGCTCATCTGCATCAGCGTCCCCATTGCTGCTGGGCAGCCTAGCTGAAGGAGCCTTAGGAACCTCGATGTGCCAAGGGAGCAGCAGAGAAACGTCTAGGTTTATGTGCCCCTAGAGCAGAGGCTCCCAACCTTCCCAGTGCGGTGACCCTTTATGTCCGCATGTTGTGGTGACCCCCAACCATAAGACCATTTTCATTGCTCCTTCATAGCTATAATTTTGCTACTCTTATGAGTCATGATATAAATATCTGAAATGCAAGCTCTCTGATATGGGATCCCTGGGAGAAGGCTATTCGACAACCCCCCCCCCACGCTGGGGTAGAGATCCACAGGTTGAGGACTGCTACCCTTGAGCATCTTGACACCACTGGGCTTCCAGGCCTCACCTGTCACCCTTAGAGTCCATCTGAGTCACTCTAGGGAGCTCACCAGTAGGGACATATCAACCCTTCTGCCCTCCAGTCCTCTACCACCCCGGAAGTTCAGAAACCGACAAGTCCATGTGCACAAGATCAGCAGGGGAAGGATCTGGGGTCAGTGCAGATTTTGAAACCTAGCAGACCCCCAGGCAGAGGGGACACACCAGGGATGTCGTGGGCCAAGGCTTAGCTGATCACAAGAGAAGTTCTGTCTGCCGCAGAGAGTGTAGGAGGTAAGGACAGAGGAATTCAGGGTTCTCTAGAGTCACAGAGCTTACGGACTGTCTCCATATTGAGGGAATTTATTGTAATGGCTTACATCATGCAGTCCTACTAACCCACCAATGGGCAGCTATGAACGGGAAGTCCAAGAATCTAATAGTTACTCAGTTCCACGAGGCTGGTTGTTTCAGCTGCTCTTCTGTATAAGCTGGGATTCTGAAGAATAGATTCCAACAGATGTGCTGGCAAGTAAGTGCAAGCAGATGAAGAAGATTGAGTCCTCTCTCTTCCAATGTCCTTATGTAGGCCTCCAGCAGATGGTGTGATCCAGATTAAAGGTGTGTACCACCATGCCTGGATTTGGAATTTGCTCTGTGGCTGGCTGGCCTTGAATTCAAAGATCTGCTTGCCTGTGTCTCCTGGGATTAAATGTGTCTACTACCCTGCCTGGGCATACTCTTTTCCTGGCCACTGTGTCTCAAGATCTGGATCACGGGTGTGCCCTCCGTTTCCGGAATGTAGTCATTCCCGATGTAGTCAAGTTGACAGCCAGGAATAATCCTCTCAGCAAGGCTGCTGCTGGCTATAGGCAGGCCTTCCCCTGGGGGACTGGGTCAGCTGGAAAGGAGGGCAGATACGTCAAGGTGTGACTACCAGTTCATGAGCCTGGACAGCAGTGCTACAGCCAGAGAACAACCGGCTGGTAGGCTGGAGAAGCCACAGGTTCCGGGCCTGAATGGGGACAGCAGGAACGTGAGCCATCTGGACACTTCCTTGTTGAGCGTCCCCGAGCCTGGCACAGGGAGGCACGCACACAGTTGCTGGGTGAATGGACGAAGGAGGGGAGGCTCTCCATTCCCAGCGTCGGCTGCTTATGAAGCAGACGAAGCTGTCTTATAAAAGCTCGGGAAATGTGTAAATTCAGCCCGCAGTTCAGCTACTGAAGAGGAATCCTAAAATAGTGATGCCTACATGTCTTTTTTGGTTGACAGTCTGCGTGAGCATATGGGGCCAGTAGGGCAGCGTTGCCACCATCAGAAAACCGAATTCTTTATCCTCTGCTACGGTGTCTCTCTTATGGCCCAGTGTGGCTGCACCAGCTCCTGCCATCGTATCTGCACTCTGACCATTTCCGCTGCTTGTCAACTAAAGGCAAAGGGTTAAAACTAGGACTTTCCCTTAAGGGAAGACCCAAAAGCTGTGCACAGTATCCAGTTGCTTGGTCTGGATGGTCTTCTTGTGAGGCTTCATTCAGTGCAGGAATAGCTGGGCGTGCTAACTTCAACCTAGAGGATGTAACTCCAGTTTAGCAAGAGGGTTCTCTCTAATGGGAGAGGCGACATGACGACTGGGCATCAGCCTTCCCTGTGCGATTTGGAACTATGACAGTTGTGGTTTGTTTTGCTTCTTTTTTTGTTGTTTTTTTCTCTCACGACAGGGTTTCTCTATTGTAGCCCTGGCCGTCCTGCAACTCACTCTGTAGCCCTGGCTGGCCTTGAACTCAGCCACCTGTTGCTGCCTCCTGAATGGAGTGCTGGAATTAAAGGTGTGCACCACTACCACCTGGAGATAGTAGTATTTTTTTTTAAATAAACCATTTTTATTTTTATGTGTTTGGGTGTTTTACTTGCACCTATCTATGTCTTATAAATCACATGCGTGCCTGGTGCTCGTGGAGGCCAGAAGAGGGCGCTGGATCCCTTGAGCAGGAGTTACAATTGTGAACTGCCACGCAGGTGCTGGCAAACAAACCCAGGTCCCCTAGAAGGACAGCCAGTGCTCCTAATCACTGAGCCATCTCTCCACCTCTCGGAGAGTACATTTTAATCTTTATGTAAATCCACATGGCTGCATTCATGGTTCTTCATAGATTGTTCTCTGCACAACTGTGTGTATATAAAATGTTTAATAGTAATGAAATACACTATCCCGGGAGAGTGTCCCTCCTGACTCTTGATTTTCTGGCATATATGATGCTGGGCCTCATCTGTGGGGAGGGTTCTAAGAATGCAGAGCCTGCGCTCGTCCGTGTGAAGATGTGTACTCTTGGGCTAAGGCCAACACTGAACTATGTGGAGCCGAAAGGGAGACTGCACCAGATCTGAATAATAGGATTTGGCTGTTATTTCCTGACAAGAAACCTTTCCCAGGCTAGCATCAGCAGCTGGTGTGTGTCAGGCTGTCTCTGAGTTTCCAGCTATGCTCATCTGGCAGTTTGACATTGTGATGTGATGACATTGTTATCTAAGCCCCAAGAACCGTGCCCTCAAGTGGGAGGGAACCACTGAGTTTATGGAAGCCTAGAGTGGCAAACGCAGACCTCCAGTGGACAGGCAGGTATGGGGTCCTGGGAGAGAAGCAGGTTAAAAGGTCACACGACAGCAGAGGGGTGTTCTGGCTTTAGTGGGCCATCACCACTGTCCACTCTTCCTATCCCTACCTGGAGGGGATGTGCCTTGTGAGACGACCTCCCCATACAGAGACACAGAAGCCGACTCCACAGGGAATTGCAGAGTCTGGGAAAGGGTGATCTGTTGTTCCTATTTTGTTCTAAACAGGTCTCACTGTGCAGCCCTGGCTGGCCTGGAACTCATTGTGCAGACCAGGCTGGCCTCAGACTCACAGATCTCTGCCTGTTTCTGCTTCCCGGGTGCTGGGGTCAAAGGCAAGCATCACCAAGTCCAGAAATGATTCTGTTATCGCATTAACAATATACATCATGGGGTGACTCTGTTGGAATCAATGTTCATCCAGATCACTGGTTCTCAGCCTTCCTAATGCCGTGACCCTTTAATACAGTTCCTCGTGTTGTGGTGACCCCAACCATAAAATCATTTTCATTGCCACTATATAACTGTAGTTATTTTTGCTCCCAACTATATAACTGTAACTTTGCTACTGTTACAAATGTTAATGTAAGTATCTGTGTTTTCCTATGATCTTAGGGGATTCCTGTGAAAGTATTATTCGATCCCCCAAAGGGGTCACAATCCACAGATTGTGAGCTACTGATCTGTTGATCTAGAGTGTCCGGCCACCCAAGTTCCCCTGAAGTGTGGAGGGGGTTGCCTTGCTAGGTCTGCGTGAAAGATCAGCAGGACACCCTGGAGCTAGGATCATAAAGGGCAGATCCTTCTGGTGCCAGCTGAGGGGTTTCTCTCCTCATCTACCCTGAAGCTCCACTCACCCAGTAGAGTCCCAGACCAAGGTAGGACTGAAGCCTGTTCAAACTGGAACCCAGGACAGCAGGGTTCCAGTTGACCCTTGACCCTCAGCTTCAAGCCAACACCTTCAGAGGTGATGGTTTGTATATGCTTGCCCCAGGGAGTGGCACTATTAGAAGGTGTGGCCTTGTTGGAGTAAGTGTGTCACTGTGGGTGTGGGTGTGGGTGTGGGTGTGGGTGTGGGTGTGGGTGTGGGTGTTAAGACCCTCTTCCTAGCTGCCTGGAAGTCAGTATTCTGCTAGCAGCCTTCAGATGGAGATGTAGAACTCTCAGCTCCTCCTGCACCATGCCTGCCTGGATGCTGCCATGTTCCCACCTTGATGATAATGGACTGAACCTCTGACCCTGTAAGCCAGCCCCAATTAAATGTTGTCCTTATAAGAGTTGCCTTGGTCATGGTGTCTGTTCACAGCAGTAAAACCCTGAATAAGACAGTAACCCACATCTGATCTCCAGATCTGAGCCCACCAATGAGCATCCTCCTTAAGACTGCCCAGGGGAGACCCTGGCTGGTAAATGTCACATAAATAATGAGGTTACCTCTGCCCATGTCATTGTTCCTGGGGAGTAAACCTGAGCACACGTGCGGAGTGCAGTCCAGTGAAGGACACTGGAGCTCAGGGACCAGCTCCAATGGGGACCTTTGTCCTGTCTCTGAGGGGAGCCTGTGGGTGTCTATCAGTAGCTACCCCTTCCCTTCTCCATAGCTTTCTGCTGGGAAACACATTGACCCCTCCCCTTTCCATTCCCACTGGGTCCTGATTGGTTCCTTCACAGGGTCCATTTTCTTGTGTGGTCATTGGCTCACAAGCAAGTACCTTGAGCAGTCAATCAGTGTACATTTGGTCTTTGGGATGGGAACCTGGAAAGGTATAACCTCTGGGTGCCCATATAAGATGCTGAGATCGCACAGTGGAAAGAGAGGGTCACAAGTGGCATGGTTAGAGCCATGAGTGAACCATGAGGCTTATGGGTCACTTAGCCTATTGAGATAAGGCCTGGCTGTGTAGTCTAGGCTGGCCTCGAACTCATGATCCTCCTGCCTCAGTCCCCTGAATGATGGGGTCCCAGGCATGTGCCACCACTGCTCTGAGGCTGGATTTTATTGTGCTTTCTGTTGACACAAAGCTGCAGCCTGTGGCCATGTTTGACTATTGACCCTACACCCTGCCCCACTGCAGGTTTCTTGGCCACTGCCTGCTCTTTCTTTGGCCTAGCAGAGCCTGGCAGTCTTTCCCATTATGGTCTATGTGCCCAGCTTGCCACCAGGGTCCAGGGCACTTCTGTGCCATTAATCTCTGTTGGTTGGATTCATAGGACACAATGCTCGCCCCCTGGAACTTTCTGTCTCATTAGGAATGAGACACGATGTATGACTGTAAATGAGATGTGAGATGAGCTGTGACCGAGCTGTGACTGGTGCCACCAGTACTTCTGTGGTAGTTAATGATGTCATCATTAATCCTCTTCAACTTCGGGGGTGGGAGTGGGGGGGGGAGTTTTCTCTTTCCTTTAAAGGACTCACTTACTTTTCTTTCTCATGTAGATGAGTGTCTTGCCTGTGGCTATGTCTGTGCACACAGAGGTCAGAGGGCATCAGATCCCCTGGACCTGGAACTACAGATGGTTGTGAGCTGCCACGTGGCTGCTGGGAACTGAACCTGGGTCGTAGTTAGCAAGAGCAGTAAGTGCTTTAATCTCTAAGTCATTGTCCCAGACCCTGCAAAGCCTTTCTTGCTGTCTTAAGTGAATGGGGCTCATAGCAGGTGATAGACCAGCCCTGGAAAAGCAGCCAGGGGCAGGCCCTAAGAGGGTGAATTGACATCATTACTGAAAATGATGAAACTGGGAGTGGCTGCCCCCAGCAATGCACGGATTAAAACACTTTTGGTTCAGATGGGTGGAAAATTGGTTGCACACTGCAAAAAGAGAATTTGCTGGTCTGCATTCAAGAAAGCTGCAGAGAGATGTCAACAGCCCTCGGCTCCTCTCTTTCTCTCTCTCTCTCATTCTTTCTCCACTTAGGAGCAAGATGATGACAGCAACTCATACCTGTGTGACCTTATTGGTGGGAAAGGGCTCTGTTTCCTTCTCCCTCGCTGGTTCAACCTGGAACCAGCTTGTGTGTGTGCCAAGTCCGCTCAAGTTTAGGATTGGGCAATGTGGTTCCCTGCTGAGGTTGAGCCCAAACGATAATTCCCAAAGACACCGACCGGGGCCACTGTACTTCAGAAAACATAAGCGGTCGTGGGAACTTGCACACCAGGAACTGAATCAGGGTTGATGGTTTCTCCATCAGTGTGGCTCTGTGGCATGGGGGCCCAGGTTCCCTGACGTGGCTCTGGGCTGCCTCTGGCCCTCTTTTTACTCCTTGGTCCAGCATAGCTTCTGACCAGCTGTGGTTTGCGAAGAAGGGTAGAGAGAGGAGGGGAGGAGGAGTGTGCCCCCTGCTTTCAAAGCCATCGGTGGAGCAGGATGTAAGTCTTCCAGTCATTCCTAGTGGCTGACCCCATGAATTCAGAGACCTACAGGGAGATGGTGAGGAGGCACAAGGGGCAGTAAGTAGCCACATCTAACCCAAGTTCTGCATTGTGTATAATAGAGCACAGAGGGAGGGGAGCCGGGGGTATCTCAGGACAAGGGTCCTTCAGTAGGCGAGACAGTGACAAGAGTTTCAGTCCCTGAGCAGGACACTTCTTCTCTGCTGTGGGTCCAACAAAGCCCTGGAGAACCAGATTGACACCAGGATCCAGTGAAGGCCCTATCGGGTCGAAGAAGGAATTAGTCTCAGTACATTCCACACCCAGAGTCTCATCAAAGAGATGGAGAGGACCTGGTCCAGAGAACTGAGGGGAACTCAGGAAGCATGGTACCTCCAAATGCCCGCCGAGTGCCAGGCCAGCTTACAGACACATAAGGGATGGAGACTCACTCTGGGTGGCAATGTAGCTTTTGTAGGGAGCTTGCTGCTGGGTCCTCGGGTGCTCTGGAGCCTGCACGGGGTTCTCAGGTGCATGGTAGGTGTGCATTTGTGTGGAATTCTCACTTCATTTCCCTGGAAACTTGAGAGTTGCTTCAGGGCATGAGTATTTTCTTCGATTTTTAACAACTGAAATCATGAAGGTCGGTGCCTGGCACACAGTAGGTCTTGTTTTTGGTTTGGTTTCCAGAACCTTCTATATACATCATAGTGTGCCATCAAACCTTTGAAAAAGAAAAGGTCTCAGCCTCTTTCCATGGAGTCAGGACTGCTGATCGTTTGACCATGCAGAAGGGAGGAATAATATTGGTCTTGATGCTGACTGTCCCCAACCGACACACACTGTGTACTAAGTTCTATGCCAGCCAAGTCCTTTCACATCTTCGGACACTTCAACACAGGTGATGCCCTACTTAGTGATTCACTCATTGATTTAAAGCAGAAGCTGGCAAGGTGTGGTTCATGGTCTGGATTTGGCCCTCCCATTTGTTTCTGTAAATAAAGTTTTTATTGACACCACTTTCCATTCTATGTTTCTTCCTGCAACAGACCACATGGCCCACCAAGAAACCGATATGTCCTTCACAGAAAAAGTACAGTGATTTGGAAGATGAATTTGAAGACCCTCTTTGTGCTAGGATTGAAATCACTCCTGGTGGGGGTGGGGGTGGGGGTTGTCTCCTGTAAGCCACTGTGGGGACACGGAGGCTTGTTCTGCTGCATTAGATCTGGGCTTCAGGATGCCCAGTCTGGCTGCTGCGTAGACAGGTGCTAGAAGCAAAGGCCGGAGCTTCTGGGACGATTCTGATGACATAACCTGGGCTGGAGAAGCCAGGTTGGAAAACCACGAGGGGGGGGGTGGGCTGGGGGATGGAACAGAAGCATCGGGTGAATGTGACCAAAGCTCTGACCATGTTCCTGATAGAAGGGTTTGAGGATGAAGGACTTATGTTGGCACAGAGCTATAGAGGCCTCAGCCTATTATGGAGGGAGGCTGTGGCTGAGCTGAGTTGATCAGTCCTGTCATGGCTGAAGCAGATTGGGGAATGTCAGCACCTCACTGACTACCCTCTTTCCTCTCCTCTGCTCTGGCCTTCAGACCACAGTTGGTGAGGCCCAGTCAGCAGGAGTCTTTCCTCCTCACTTAATCTCAAGATGCCTTTGCAGACATCCGGAAGTGATGAGCCTTGCCAATCCCTAGGTGACTCTAAATCCTCTCAGACAGACAGTGGCCATTTGCCTCTCTCATGGGCAAAGGAAGAGGGACCAGAGAAAACACATGAGCTTGGGTGTGATTAGAAATGCCATTCACCAGGCTAGGAAGTGTGAGGGTGGGGTGAGGTGACATGGGAAGGAGGAGAAAGAGAAGAAGAAAGGAGGAGGAGGGCTGGTGTGGTAACGACCTTCCCCACCCCCACCCAGCCCACTCCCTAAGCCTGCTGAAAGAGCCCAGTCCCATTACATTGGGGACTCTTTGGGGGATGTCTCCATAGGTATGTCCTATAGGGACAGATACTGGCAAGGGGAGGAGGGAGGTTCTGATCTCTCTAGCACTGAGCTACTCATGGGGAAGCTCAGACTCTGCCTGATGCTCAAGCCCCTGTCCCTGGGCAGCTTCAACCCATCTCCTGAGCACCCTGAAAGCCACAGCCAGAGAGCAGGGGTCCAGCACATTAGCTCAGCTCCTGGGAGGCCCCAGACACCAGACCCCGAAGCAGGGAGAGAACTGTCTCTCTCACGTCAAAGGTCCCAGGAGAGCTGGGGCTGTCACTCTTCCCAAGGGTTGACATCTGTCACCTGATGAGACCTTTTTTGCTGTCTCACGTCCCAGCTGTTACTGTGTTCTGCAGAATGATTGGGGGTGGGGCTGGGCGCACCACCACGAGGCCATGTTTCTGGAATTGGTTCCTTCTGTGGGCTCATGTGAGCCCTTGCCAGCCGGAGGAGGGCTGGGCTGGCCCCGCTGGCCTCTGGGGACCATTTTCGGAGTTCTTGGCTCCCAAGAGGCAGGCCAAACTCAACCTGGGACAGATGGCTGGTGGGCGGTGCCTATGTGCTGGAGATGTTTGGCTGCTCAAAGAAGTCCGCTTCTCCTCCAGACAGGCGCCGGCCCAAGACTCACGTTTCTCTCCTGGGTCCTCACAGCGGCACCTTCCTCCAAAGGGAAGCGCTTTGGGAGGGAGGCGCTGGTCTTCTGGGCAAAAGTTCTTGCTCGCTGCCTGGATCTGTAATTTTTGCGGTCTTTTATGGCCAAGGAAGAATGGTAAAAGCCTGCACAGGCTTTGTCCCAGGAAGAGCTGGGGATTTGGAGAAAGAGACTTCTCTGGCAGGCATCCTCAACCCTCGGGTCCCACTGGATGCTTCTACCTGGTCTTGGTGGGTGAGACCTATGCTTGCTCTGAGTGGGAACAATTGAGTGGCAAGTGACTGATTTGTGTCATATTGCCCTGGGCACAAAAGGGGAGGAATGAGGCTGCTCAGAGAACCAACTGGGATGGCTGGGGATGTGACAGTCGGTAGTGTGCTAGCTTGGCATGCACAAAGCCCCGGTTTAATCCCTATGACACTTAAACCAGGCGTGGTGGCATGGTGGCCTGTTATCCCACACTGGGGAGGCAGAGGTAGAGAGTCGTCAGTTCTCCTTGGCTACCTATCAAGTTCTTGTGAGCCTGGGATATAGGAGATTTTGTTTTAATAAATCAATAACCAGCCAGATACATCAGCAGTGTTTGGAGAGAGGAGCCAGGAGAGACTGCAGTAGTGTGGTTAGTGAGCTTTGAGGGAAGCCAGGGAGGGCTTCCTGGAAGAAGTGATACTTAGAACAAGAGAGTTGGACCTGGTCAGAGCTGGGATGACAGGAGGAATGGTGAACACGGTGGCCCTGGACTCAGGACTCCAGAAATGAGCAATGAGGTGGGTAGTGGAGTTTGGGACCCCAGGGGACTGGGCTGATTGTAAACACCAGCTCAGCTGTTTACATGGTGCCCTTGGGCATGGAAGAGCTGCAGTTGTAACAGTTACTGCATGAGTGACTATAGTTACTTTTCTATTGTTGTGACAGAGCGCCATGACCAAGGCAATTTATAAAAGGAACATTTCATTGGGCTTATGGTATCAGAGGGCTGGAGTCCGTGATGGTGAAGCAAAGTCATGGCAGCATGAGCAGCTGAGAGCTCACATCTGGATCTTAAAGCAGGAGGGAACACCGAGAAGGGAGCCAATCTTTGAAACCTGAAACCTTCCACAATGACACGCCTCCTCCAACAAGGCCACACCTCCTCATCCTTCCCAAACAATTCCACCAACTGGGAACCAAGTATTCAAACATATGAGCCTATGGGGGCCGTTCTCATTCAAAACACTACAGTCACCCTTTCCTTCCCAGGGTTAAGGACAGAGATGAGGGTTCATGTCGTTGGTCAGGGCTCCAGGCAGTTGTGCATACATATTGTATCTCTGCAACTGCCCAGGGGAGAGGCTTGGCTCCATCCTGCAGATGAGGAAACTGGAGACTCAGCTTGGTGATGGAGTCTGTGTGTAAATAGCCTGCTAAGGTATTCAGCACCCCACAGCCTCCAGGCCTTGCCTCTTCCCAGCTCAGGGTGACCAGGTACTCCTAGGCTGCTTCCAGCAGAACCCCAGGAGTAAACCTTAGCACCCCTTCCCTTCCAGACGCTGTTTTCCTCTCCCTGTTTCTGTGAGCACACAGGCTGGTATTTCCATCTTGTGGCAGATGGAGGTGGGGGTGGCCCTGGGCACTGGGATGGAGCCGGCCCTGCTGCTAGGCTGGCGGCCCAGCAGATGCTCTCCAGCCCGGAGGCGGGGGAGGCACCGCCCACGTCCCGCTCCCTCCTCTGAGGCAGTTTGGAGCAGGATGGTTTTCCTAGCACGTAAATGTCATTTCCTTCGTGCCTTCCTTTTTTATCCTTGAGATGAAATCGGCTGCTATCTCCAAATGCACATGCTGGCTTCATCCCGCAAACGCCACCACAGGCGACTCCTCCGCGAGGTTCCGCGGCAGAGGACCTGTGAGGCCTCACAGCATCTGAGCGGAGCACTGAGGGCTGAGCCCACATTGCCACCGCAGGTGTCTCCTGGGTCCCGCATGGGTGGGTGCTTTGGTGGCTCTGCGTGGGAAATCCCATTCTGGGACGGACTCAAGCTTTCCCAGCTGAGCTAGGCTTAAGAGACGAATCAAAAAGGGGCTTCTGGCATGGTGGGTGGGTCTTGAGGTTTCCTGCCCGCCTCCCTTGAAGATAGGACTCCAGGGCCCTGGGGGTACTTACTAATGGTGGCTGCCCCACCTTAACCAAGTCTCTTAGGTGGGGAGTGAGCCTGGCCAATCACTTATTCTATCATATAATCAGGTGGGTGATCCCAATGTAATCAAAGCCAAGATACAGTTCAGTGGGTAGATCACTTGCCTGACTGGCATGAAATCCTGGGTACCAACCTCAGCATGTGCATGCAGCGCTCATGGAGACCAGAAGAGGGCGCCAATGTCAGTGAAGGGATGAGGGCTTGCAGAAGAGCATGGCTGGTGGGGGATCTGGAGATGAACGTTGTTGAAAGGAGGACGACCCCACCTAGTGGTGACATCCTGAAGGTGGGGACTAGACCACAAAACTCAAAATCTGCCTGTGGACCTGGCGAAATGACGTCATCTTTCCATAGACTAGCGGCTGCTGCCTCGCCTTCTTGTAATGATCTGAGTGGAGGGGTCTGGAAACCTGTCTGGAGTGGTGAGGAAAGACAGATTCACAGACACATGTACAAGAAAACCTGGGATCAGGGAGCCTGTGCGTACTCTAACAGAACCCTAAGTTTAGGAGTTACCTAAACTTGCAGGGGAGGTCTCTAAGGTGAGTTGTCTAGGGATTTAACAGCCCAGAGGAGGAAGCTGCAATTTCTAGTTTTTTCCTACACTGGTTGTGGTGGTTTGAATATTTTTTGGCCCAGAGGGAGTGGTACTGTTAGGAGGTGTGGCCTTATTGGAGGAAGTACGTCACTGTGGAGGTGGGCTTTGAGGTCTTCTCCAATGCTGAGACTCCACCCATTGCGGAAGAGAACTTCCTCCTAGTTGCCTGAGAATATCAATCCTCCCTGGTTGTCTTCGAATCAAGATGTAGAACTCTCAACTCCTTCTCCAGCACCATGTCTGCCTGGATGCTGCCATGCTTCCTGTCTTGATGATAATGAACTAAACTCTGCAAGCCAGCTCCAATTAAGTGTTACCTTCATAAGTGTTGCTGTGGTTATGGTGTCTGTTCACAGCAGCTAAATGCTAAGGTGCTGGTCAATATTCATAAACACTGATTCTTGGACCAAGGGAAAACTTGACGTTTCCCAAAGCCTGACCTAGGGGAAAGGCTTTGCCAATGTCCCATTGGACACAAGGCCTTGGTTGGTGACATGGCCTTGCCTATGTCAACAATACATAGTCACCCAGGACTACCTTGATTCCCATACCCTCCCTCCTCCCCTTCCTCTTTGCTACTCCCCTTCCTCTTTCCTCCTCCCCTTCCTCCTCTCCTCCTCTTCCTCCTGTTTTTCTTTCCTCCCCTCCTCCTTCCCCCTCCTTTTCTTCTCCCCTCTTTCCTTCCCTTCCCCATCCTCTTTCTCTTCCTCCTTCCTCCTCCCCTTGCTTCTCTCCTCCCTCCTCCCCTTCCTCCTCTTCTCCCTCCTGAAACTAGGTTCCAGTTGTGACAACTTTTCTAGTGGCAACAGGAAGCTGGGACATCTGCCTCACCAGCTCTCCACCCCCACCCCCACCCAACCTGGTCCCTGTGCTCTGGGGCCCAGTACAGGCACACGATGTGGTCAACCCTGTTGAGCATGTGTGCCACTGAGAATGGGCTTTGAGGGTTCAAGATCATTCCAGGCCTAGTTCCTTCCCAACTCTGTGTGTGTGTGTGTGTGTGTGTGTGTGTGTGTGTGTGTGTGTTAACACTGAACTTAGCTCTTCTATTCAGTAGCAAGCACCTTTACCTGCTGAGCCATCTCACCAGCCTTCCCCCAACCCTTTCCTTTTTAAAGGGCTCAGCCTCTAGTGTTTTATTATAGCAATGGCAATGCTTTCCATCTGGAGTTAATTTAACACCAAGAGGGACACTCAGGTTGGGGAGGAGTGGAGGGTTTGGGAGGATGCTGGTGTGCAGCTACGGGGAACCGATTTACTCCAAGTTTATGCTTAAGACTTAAACACATGGTCTAAACCACGTCATTCTTTACCAATGCTCTAAACCTTTCTTAATGTTAATAAGGCTATTGTTAACTATGAAATTCAGACCTGCATTTTTACAAGGCCCCTTGTTTTTATTGATTTGTTTGTTTGTTTCTGAGCTGGCAGCTCCCTAGTAGCTGAGGCTGGCCTGGGACTCAGGCCCCCCCGCCTTATCCTCCTGAGTGTGACTATGGACGTGTCCCCACGCCCACCCACCCTGTGGGAGTCATTTTTTTCACAGTACCAGCTACAGAGTGCTCAGAGCACTGGCTTGTCCCATGCACACCTGGGAACGTGGACTCAGAAGCCTGTTAGCACTGCCTGTCCCCAGAGAGCACTCGCTGCCATGTTCACTTAGGAGTCTGAACTTGAGAAAAGGCAGTCAATCTTTGTAAATGTCCCTCTTCCTCTCTCTTCAGAGGTGGCTCATTGGGGAATCAAGGCTTCACTCCAGAGCTAAAGAGGAGCCGCAGGCAGCCAGAGCCTTCATGTGTGCGGCTGTGATCTTCAGAGGGACTCTGCCTGATTCAATCAAGGGCTCCCTGAGGTGAGGTTTAATGCCAGGAATCAAATTCAAGTAGATGGATGGACTCCTCAGAGAATATGGCTGTGTAGGGGAGGGAGGAAGAGACAGGGAGGAGGAATTCCAGCAGCCACCAGCACCACTGACTGCTTGTTGGTTCTGGTGAATTCTTCATTACATTCTGTGAGTGTGTGTGTGTGTGTGTGTGTGTGTTCACTCCCTGGCATGCTTGTGAAGGTCAGAGGACAGTTTGTGGGAGCTGATGCTCTCCTTACACTTTGTGGGTCCTGGGATTGAACTCAGATTACCCAGCTTGGCGGCAAGTGCCCTTACTCACTGAGCCATCTTGCCAGCCCATGGTGACTTCTTGACCCATTATCCTGGCCATTGCAGAGCCCCTGTTTGAAGGGGCTCCTGAAGGAAGGACAATACACTCAAGCATTCCTCCAAAGTTCCTGTGACCCTGTCTAACTGCATTGCAACTTCCAGAAACAGGTTTAACTGAGAATGAGGGAAGTCGTTGTGTCAGAGGTGAGAAGAGAAGCTGGGGGACAACGGTGGCTCTGGGAGAGGCTCTGCTGAGAGGAAATGCGGAGCTACTGCTTGGATATCAGCTCAGGAACTTTCTAGACAGAGGGCCCAGTTCCCCAGTCACTCTGTGGCTGCTTTGCCTCTGGTCCTTGACATACTGGGTCTCAGTGTCACCCAGTTGCTCTGTGAGTCAAGAGGGTGGTGGTGTGTGGGTGTGTGGGTGCCGTGGAGGTAGGGGAGGAATGGGGATGGTATCAATTGCCTCAGCCAATCAGATAGCAAGTAGAGTCTTTTCCAGAAGCCCCAGACAGTTTGGTAGGGTCACTGGGCATCAGGTGGACAGTAGAAAGCAGGATGCTCTCTGGGCCTGCAGAAAGCATCTCACATAAGGGGATAGGGGCCTAGCACATTAGACTCTTGCCTAAAGTACAACATGGACACCCACAGCAGTGGTTACTGTCCCTAGAGGGCCGGTCCCAGGTCAGGCTCCCCTGAGAAGGGTCCCTGTATGGCTGTGCAGAGAGAAGGCTGCACCTCCAGGCTGTGTCGGAAAGGTACGTTCGCCCTCTGGGGCCACTCAGAGGAAGCGCGCATCCTTCCGAGTACGGCAGCCCTGTGTCTGTGCTTAAGTGGCAGATCCACAGCCCTTCTGGGATCGCCAGGTTTAGGACACTAGAAACGCTGTAGCCCTAACCAGGACAGGCACCTACTGTGTGGGGAGTTTTCTCCCACCTCTGTCAGTTCGGTCCCTCTTTCCTGTTCTTTTTAAAGGCCGGAACCGTTTGCCCCGCATTAGCAGGACAGGAGCGGAGTCAACGTCAGCCTAATGTAGAGGCTGTGTGTCCAGGCTTCGGTCTGCAGGACCACGACGCCAGGGGAGGTTCCTTCCACTGTGAACTTTACTTCCTTTTCATTGTGTTCCTGTCAATCTCTTCAGCCAAAATGTCTTCAGGTTCTCAGGCATCCATGGGTGGAGTTTGGGACCGTAGAAACTGAATGTAAAAATCACCTTCTCTACACATTTCCTTCGGTGTGCCCATCGGATGGGCAGGGATTGTGGGGACACCCAGAAGGCAGGAGCCTCCCACCACACCCACCTGGGCCATGGAAGGGGCGGGGTGGAATTGGTTAGAGGATGTTTGTCCCCAAAGCTTGTCCTAACTGACTTCTAATGAGCTTGCATTTTGCATAAATCAGCTTTTGTTTAGATCTGGGGATGTCTTGGTTTTGACACCTAATCAGGACATCTGTCTTCAGGTTGAGGCAGCCTGCTTCATTTCGTGTGGAGGTTTTATTCTCTCTCTCTTCTCTCCTCTTCTCCCTCTCTCTCTCTCTCTCTGTTGTTGTTGTTAAAAGGGGTTGTCAAGGTTGTAGTGAATGTTTAGTTTCCTGTTCCCTGAGTGTCACTTTGGTGCTGACCGCTCCACTTGCCCTGATACCCTCAGGGACCTAAAGACGGGGATCCAGAATTAGGACCACTCAACGACAGACAACGCTGATGTCCACGGCCAGGCTTGGGCTCGAGACCTTCCAAAAGATGTGGCTTAGTGACTGAACAACCAGCAACATTTCTAGGTTACAGGGTCTCTCAGAAACTCTTGGCCTGGTCGAGGCAGGACCCTGGCACATCTGGGTGGTACCTTCTGCTGTTCTTAGCCCTCCTTTCCTTCTATCACCCTCTCCAGAAGCCCTCCCCCTCCAGACACTCCCAACCCTCCCCCTCCAGACCCCTCCCCCACCTCCCCTCCAGACACCTCCTCCTCATCCCACACTCTTCTCCTTACCTTATCTTTATTTTGAGACAGGGTCTCATTATGTAGCCCAGGATGACCTCAAAATTGCAATCCTCCTGCCTCAACTTCCCAGGTGCTGAGGACAGGTATGTGCCACCACAGCAGGGCCCTTCTTTCAGAATGCCTGCAGCTCAACCCATTTTGGTAGCTCCAACTTCCAGACCCACCACAAACACCTGTGCACACACAATCCTAGGTGGCCCAGTGACATCACAGACCCCAGCAAGCACCACCTGCCCCGTTGCTTGTTGGAGTGAACACAGTTGTAGTGGATCAAAGCCTCAGGCATCACTTTGTTGTCGGTGGTGTCAGCAGCCGCTTTCCCTCCAGGGCTGTAGACTGAGCCCCGTGACAGGACCACACAGTCCCTAAATCTGTAGCCTGCGCTTAATTATTAAGTGAGGAGACCACATGAGAAACAGGCTGAGGCCCCTCCCCCATCCATTCCAGGAACCCAAAACCTCCCCTGTGAGGCTACTGAACTCTTCTGCTACCAGCTATGGTCCAGCCCTGGAGGTGCAGGGAAGCCCACTAACTTCCACACCCTGTGGTGAATCCCAAACCCAGAAGATGAAGTTATCAAGTATTGTCTAGAGAGGCGAGGTCATCCAGGGTCAGGTGGCCCCTGCAGGCTCCCCAGCTGGGAATATGGCCACCAGACAGCCTGGCAGAGACTGGGGGTGGGCAAGAAGTCACTTTCCCCTTCTGCCTCAGGCCACCTCAGCAGCAGCATGTCCAGAGGTCACACATCCCTTCTGCTCACAAAAAGCTGCAGTTCTGGCTGGTGTGACATTGGCCCATATTCTGTAAATCTTAGCATTTTTTATTCAAGTTTTACCCTGCTAGCTCCTTTAGCTCTGTGTGCTGGCAGCCTGTGGCTTTTGGACAGAAAGCCACTGACTGGCCTTTTCTTCCTTTTGAGTGTTTGGAGTCTAATTTAACCCCGAGGAGTTCAGACTCACACAGGGACACCCTCGAAGGCTGCTCCCCACCACCAGGTCCTGGAAAAGTTCACTCACTCACAGTATGCAGGAGGCAGGCGGACGATGTGCCCCAGGGCCTGTGTGGCAGAGCAATGCTGGACACCACCCAAACACAGCCACAGGAACACAGAGTGCCTTGGACACGCTGCAGCCCAACAAATCAGTACACACATTCCAGAGAGATCCTAAAGATCACGTCAGATGACATGGAGCAGAGAATGGGAGTCTCTGTGTACTCACATACATGTACATGCCACACCTGCACACACACACATACATGTACATACCCACTGCACACACATGCATGTACACAACTACCCACTGCACACCATGCATGTACATACCCACCTGCACACATCATGTACATACCACCGCACACACATGCATGTACTACCCACCTGCACACACATGCATGTACATCCCACCTGCACACACACATGCATGTAACACCCACCTGCATACACATGCATGTACATACCCACCTGCACACACATGCATGTACATACCCACCTGCACACACACATGCATGTACACACCCACCTGCACACACATGCATGTACATATCCACCTGCACACACACATGCATGTACACACCTACCCACCTGCACACACACATGCATGTACATACCTACCTGTACATACACATTTACACACATGCATGCATGCACATATACATGCATGCCCACATCCACCTGTATGCACATACATGCACATACACATGCATGCATGCATACCTGCACACACATGCATGCACATACATACCTGCCACACACACACACACACACACACACACACACACACATCTATGTAAAAAGGCAAAGCTGCACTTCAGGATTTGCCCCTCTGTGGTGGGGGAAACAGGCAGAATTCACCCACAGGGCTCTGACTTTATGTCTTGCTTTGCCTCTGAATAAATCAATCAGGGCCAGACCGAGTGGCACAGTGATACAAGGCAGTGCTCTGTGAGCTGAAGACCATGAGACAGGAGGATTACAAGTTTGAAGCTGGGAAGCAAAGGGAAGGAAGTGGGGAGAAAGGGGAACCATGAGCACTAGAAATTCCCTGGAGCCCCGAGCAGAACTGAATTCTTTTATTTGTATCACATTCATTTATTATGTATGAGTGGGGGCTTGTAGGGGCCACACAGTGTGTGTGGAAGTCGGAGGACAGCCTGGGAGTTCTCTCTTCCCACCATGTGGGGCCCGGGATCAAACTTGGGTCATCAGGTTTGGCAGTTTACCCACTGAGCCCCACATCTCTCTAGAGTTGTGCAGTGCTGGGTCTGTAGAAGGAAGCCAAGGCTGCCCTTCTAGAAGCAAGACAGCACTGAGGTCGGTAGAGGGTTCACACCCCCTCCCCCAGCCTGGGGACAAGGGAACTGTTGAATGTCTAAACCAAGAGCTGACTCCAGAGCCAGGCGTGGCATGTCCTCTTGATCTTAGAGGGCCTTTAATCCCAGCGCTTGGAGGCAGAAACAGGCAGGTCTCTGAGTTCAAGACCAGTTTGGTTTATATAGCAAGTTTCAGGCCAGCCAGTCCCGATCAACCAATCAATCAGTAAGCAATAAGCAAACAATAAGCAAACAAATAAATATTCAATGGTCTTCACAAGTGGCTTCCTTGTACCAGAGAGCAAGCCCAAGCTCCCACAAGGCCCTTCGGGGTGTAGGTTCTGCTTAACACCCTTTCCCTCCTCCTCAAAACTGCACCTCAAGAGTTCCCTTTGGAGTTCTGAGCTCCCTCTGCCACTAGGCTCAGGGCTCAGTACCTTGGTACTAAGTGTACTTTGACGTACCTCAGCCAGGATTGCTGCCCTCAGGTCTCTGTCCCTCAGGGAAGCCCCGTGGACACTCTCTGAAATGTCATCCTTAAAGCCGACTCTCTCTCTCTCTCCTGCCGTGCCCACCCTCACTTGGAGCCGCCCGGAATGATTATCACTCCTGGTCCATCTCCTGCACTAAAAGTCAGCTCCATCTGGAGAACAGCACTGGTCAGCAACGTTCAGCGTTGTGTCCCTGAGCCTAGAACAGGGAGAGGCATAGAAGACACTCAGTTAAGAAGAGAGAATGTACGAACTAGGGTAGCACTATGTTACACGATTGTCTATGCTCGGCCCAAGGAGAGGCATATTAGAAGGAGCTGGAGTGGGCGTGTCCCTGTTGGAGTAGTGTGGCCTTGTTGGAGTAGTTGTGTCACTGTGGGCGTGGGCTTTAAGACCCTCATCCTAGCTGCCTGGAAGCCAGTATTCTGCTAGCAGCCTTCAGATGAAGATGTAGAACTCTCAGCTCCTCCTGCACCATGCCTCCTGGACGCTGCCATGTTCTCCCTTGATGATAATGGACTGAACCTTGAACCTGTAAGCCAGCCCCAATTAAATGTTGTCCTTATAAGAGTTGCCTTGTCATGGTGTCTGTTCACAGCAGTAAAACCCTAACTAAGACAACAATCAAAGCTGATCAAAGACTTGGACCATGGAGCAGTTCCTAGGACTCAGTTTAGAAAAATGCCAAGTGCTTGCCTTCATGCTGGAGCCCTGGGTTCCTTCCACATCCCTGCAGGAAGCGGGCTGGTGACAGATAACAATTTCTGAAGCTTCTCTGAGGCTAAGCAGGGGTGTGGGGTTGGGGCAGGGGCATGGCAATGAGGGAGAGATAGCTAGAAGCTGCCTGTCACTGCTGGGGGAAAAAACCTTGAATCAAGACTGATCCACACAGATCCCAGGTCATCCCCACCCCCTGGATGGTGACAAAGTCCCACACCTGCCTGTGACTTTCTGCAGTCATCTTGCAGTGAGCCTTCTTCCAAAAGCCTTGGCTATGTGGGCAGGGAACACAAAGACCCTGCTGCTGGTCAGTAGATAGGTAGAAATGTCTGTGACCTGGCCGTTAGGCCTGACACCAGATAAATGCAGCTGCCTGGGTGGTCGTGGGATTTGGGCTCATCTGCCTGATGGCCAGCATCTCTGACAGCCAGGAATGCTGTCACATGGACATAGCAGTCTCGGTGGCCATCCAGGACCATGAAAGGCTACAAGGCTCCATGAGAGTCATCAAGAGGGCAGGAGGGCCCGGCCAGGGATCCAGAGAGCTGAGGGAGGGCTGCTCCTGCAGAGAGCAAGTCTGCTCTTAGAATATCTTCACCCGCTGCCCCCTGCCCTTCCCCAGCGACTCAACACACACGGTGTCCCTTATGCCCTCAGTGACCCCGGAAACCAGAAACAGAAGTAACTGGTCCTCAACAGTGCCCCCTAGTGGTGCTGAGAACCAGTACAGGCCTGGCTCCCTTCAAGCTAAGAGACTGGTTCTCAATCTTTCTAAAGTCGGCCCTTTAATGCAGTTTCTCATACTGTGGTGACTCCCTCAGCCATAAAATTATTTTTGTTGCTACTTCAGAACTATAATTTTGCTGCTGTTATGAACCATAATGTACATATCTGTGTTTTCCGGTGGTCTTGGACGACCCCTGTGAAAAGGTCATTTGATCCCCACGAAGGGGTCACAAGCCACAGACTGAGGAACACAGGGTTAGAACAATTTTGAAACTCTAGGACTGACTTCTGTGGTGGAGGGCTCAGAGCCTCAAGTTTACTTACTGAATCCGTTGAGAGCAACAGAGAGGTATCTGAATGCCTCAACCGTCATAAGTATATGTAATACTTGTGGGTTATCACCAAGTTACAGCCCAGCTTTCCTTTTGGCTTTTGAGACCAGTTCTTTCTAAGTTGTCTAGACCAGCCTTGAACTCCAGTAGGCCTTAGACATACAATTCTCCTGCCTCAGAATCTTGAGGAACTTGACAGCCCCGTGCCACCATGCTTGGCTGTGAAATAGTATCAGGTCCGAGTGTTGAATGCAGAGGGCCTTGATGGCTTCCGTATTCTCTTCAGGCCAATGGGAATTTGACCACAGATGAACCGACGGTTTCCTCTGCTTTTTGAGTTATTTCTAAGCCAGGCACTTAGCGCAGGCACATCTACACACACACACACACACACACACACACACACACACGTACAGCACATCTTAGCGCATGCGCATCCACACACATACAAGCTCCAGCATGCAATACTTGTGGTCGGATAATTGAAATTGCTCATATTCTGAGCATCTGGAAAAGTTTAAATCCATTGCATCGTATGCACTAGCGGTACCCAGCCAGATGCGTAACTTCCTGTGGTATGGCGCATCCCTCCAGGCCGGCCACAGCCTTGCGACACCAGGCACAAACTGGCATCAGGATTTTCCACTAGACAGTCCGATTCTCTGGCGGCCAGCTTGGAGATCTTCTTATTCTCAGAGCCTTGGGGACAGGTCTGTGGAGAACTGCCAAGTGCTTGGGAAACCCAAGATGTCTGGGTTAAAGGCAGAGGGAGTCCCTCCGCTCTGTCTCCCTGATCTTCATCTGTCTCCGAGGTGGTTTCTTAACCTCCAAGTAGAATGTAAACCAGGATGCCCAACACACTTAGATGTATGGTTAGGCACTAGAAAACAATGGGCCGGTGGAAACTGGCTCTGACTAGAAGCATGGGGTCAGGAGTCAGCCTTCAGAGGTATGTCAGGTCTTGTGGGGGATGAGGGGTTGAGAGAAAGCACTGGAAAAATTGACTGCAGGGATCTAACCTCCCACACCTGCAGGAGTTGGTGCCAGGGGCTAGCGGGAAATCAGCAGGGCCACCTGGAGGGACAGGTAAGCAGTGGGAGGGGCCAGAACAGAAACGGAGCCCTGAGGCTAAGCTCCTTAAATCCCCTGATCCCCAGCATCACCATCCCTGTGCCAGCGTCTGCAGGAAAAGTGAAGTCTTTGCCACCAGGCTCAGTAGCTGAAGAAAGATGGCAGGAGCCAAAGGTGCACTCACCGCTGTCCCCACCCATCAGTAAGCCAGCCTAGAATGCTCAGGTGGGCAAGCTGTATCCACCTCCCCCAAAAGGTTTCCTTGGCCCATGTCAGCCAGAATCTATGAAAGGGAGAGAGTTCGGAAATCAGAACCCAAATTCTCCAGTTAATAAGGTAGTCGGTGGAGAGTGGGTTGGTTGGTCACTCCTGTCTTAACTCTCACTTAGAAGTGTATGTAAGAAAAGGACATGCTGTAGGAGGGGCCAACAAACCTAGATCGAAATGACCAGCTGTGTGGTGGTCTAAGACAAGTGCCTCGACCTGCCCTGAGACCACATGGTTTCACTTATAAAATGGAATGAAAGCTGCCCCCTGCAGGAGGCAGCAGTGCTGCTCAGTGGGAGAGCGTAAGCAAGCATGCGCGAGGCCCTAGGTTTGAATCCCAGCACTGCAAAGTCAAAACAGACAAAGAGACAAAACCCCACTGCCTACAGATAAGATTTGTAAGTGTAGCTCAGTGGCTGTGTCACAGGCAATCGATAAATGAAATAGCAGGGTGTCAGGACACAAGGTAGCAGTGTTTTCAAGCTACGGGGCTGGGGAGATGAGCTGGCTTGGTGGACAAAGTGCTTGCCGCAAAATTGGAACAGCATGAGTTCGAGTCTCTGGGTTCGAGATCACCAGGTGTGATGGCATGTACCTGTAACCCCAGAGCTGGGAGCCTGAGATGGGAGAATCTCAGAGCTTGCTGGACAGTCAACCTAGGTAACTGGAGGACTCCAGGGTCAGTGAGAGACAGTCTCCAAAATAAAATAATAAATAATAAATGTGGAGAAGAAGGCATGTCACTGACGTCTGACCTCCACATGTGTGTATTACAGGTGATCACATCCACACGCCAAAAATAAATACCCGAGAAGCTGTGAGCTCAGTGCAGTTGGAATTCTTATCAATGGCCAACATGGATAAATGCTTGCCTGGATAGATGTCTCCTTCCCTGAAGATCAGGCTGCTTGGGCAAGGCCACTCTGGAGTAAATATCAGGCCTGTGAGCTTTAGCTGGCCAAGCCAGGGGTAGGCACCTGCCATTTTGACCTCTGACCCTTCTCAGCACAACCTGCCATGCCTGTCTCGCCTTGAGTGGTGGAACGTTCTGGAACCACTGTGAGCTGTGAGTTTGTTTCAGAGCTACTGCCCTCTCTTTGGTCTTGCTGTGATCATGACATGGCAGCTTCTCCACAGGGCCATCGTTCCTATGGCTCACACTCGTTCATCTCCTGACAGACCTTCCAGAGCTTGTGTCAAGTTGACAAAAAAAAACAACTAGGAGGAACATGGTATGGTGGCCAGCTGCCATGATGGTCCTGCCATCTTACCTCCTTCCCAGTGTCTGCTCAGCACAGGGCTGGCCAGCTGAGGGCACTGGACGGTGAAGTCATAGGCTCTCAATCCTTCATCTTGCTTTCTCTGGTCATCTACTAGGAAACTGTTTTCCACTGTCCAGTGGCAACTTCCAGTCAGCTGAGGATGCCATCTTAGAAAAGGACTCCAGGCAAGGTGACCCTTCCCACCACTGTGGCCCCAGGTGACAAGCTGGCCACTTCCTGAGACCTGGTTCCAGCTGCTTGGCTCATTGCTCTCAGCCTCCTGGATCAGAGGAACAGTGAGGTAACTGGCCGGGGTTTGTCCTTTCAAGTCACTGACCTTCCGGGGGCATTTGTTATGCAGCAGCAGCTGACTAATACAGGAAGTGATGGGGCAGCGCTCAGACAAGGAGAGACAGTGTGCCCAAGGAAGGGATTGCTCTGAGGAGGGAAAACGGAGAGAGAACATGTGAGGTGGGGACTTGGAACTTCTTGTTTTCCTGTGTGTGTGTGTGTGTGTGTGTGTGTGTGTTGGTGCATGTGTGTGTGAATGTGGAGGTCGGAGGTCAACGCTGGTGTCCTCTATTTCTCTCCACTTTAGTTTCTGAGACAAGATCTCTCACTGAACATACAGCTCGCTGACAGGCTAAACTGACTGGCCAGAAAAGCCCAGGCATCACCCCACACTAGGATGACCCTGGTTTTTTACGTGGGGGCTGCAGATCCGAACTCAGATCCTGTACAACAAGCACTTCACTGGCTGAGCCGCCGTCTTCCTAGGGCTTGTTGGTTGGCTGGCTGAGACAAGGTCTCCTTATGTACCCTTAGCTTTCCTCAAACTTGCTACATTGACCAGGCTGGCCTCGAACTTACAGATTTCCTCCAGGCTCTGCCTTTCAGATACTAAAATGAAACACATGAGACACCATTCCTGGTCCCCATTGCTTTCTTTTTTGAGACAGGGTTTCTCATGGTAGCTGAGGCTGTTCCAGAAGCCACCGTATAACCCAAGCTGGCCTCAGACTCACCGTCCTCCTGCCTCAGCCTCCCGAGTGTTAGGATTATAGGCATGGACCACCCTACATGACAAAATAATAATCTTATTCAAGGTGGCCAGGGACGGCTTGCTGAGAAGGCAGAGGACAGCAGGTTAAAATGTTGGTGGAGATGCTGGACTACCTTCCAGGCAGCGGGGTGAGCAGGTACAAAGGTCCTCAGGCCTGTGCCCACTGCAGCAAGGATCAGGGGGGAGGCCCAAGCAGCCGGAGTAGGTGAGGGGACAGGGGTAAGGGAGGGGCCAGAGAGAAAATGAGAGGCTGCACTCAGAGGTCCAGAAAACTGCAGAAGGGGGGTGACGGTCACAGAGGACCAGGATCTAGCTCATTCAGCGATGGTCACAGACCCCAAAGGAGGATAGACACTATGCCCATCCTCCTTTGGGAGATAAACGAGGCCCACAGAGATACCATGAGTCGCTCAGGGACCTGGAGTCAGCATGCAGCAGGACCCGCCATCTTCCGGTTTGGAGTTTGGTGGCACGGGACTATTTCCTCTGGGGAATCAGAAACCCCATGAGGCCCTGGGTCTTGACCTGAGGAGTCCACCCTGAAGGTCAGGGCTTAGACGGAGCACTGAACATGGCTGGTGTCCTTGACTGCTTTGCAGAATAGGCTCAGGGTTCTGAGGGCAAAGGTCAAGAAGGGATGCCTGGACCTCCAGCATTGTAGAATAGCCAAGACCCCCTTGGCAGCCAAACGTAGCAGCCTTGGTCTTAGCTGCCCACAGTCACACATGAGTCACCACAGGCATCCTGGTATGCTCTGCCTGGGACATGTTGTTCCTTGGGGACCACAGTCTATAGCCCCATCATGACTGTGGCCATCCAGACCCAGCGAGTGGAAAAATGCCGTGGGCTGAGGGAAGTCCTCCTGGCACAACTGTGTGCTGCCCACAATCACTCCAAGCCTCTTGCCAGCTGCATGGGATCTGAGATGGTGGGTTTCTAAAAGCCAGCAAAGCATTCTGGGGCAACCCGAGGCCCTGGCAGGAGAGTTCCATACAGTCTGTCTTCAGGTTACAAAACCAGAGTATTGGGTGACATTGTTGAGTGTGGTCTTGGTGCCAGACATGATGCAGATGCTCCAGCTGTCACATCTGGTCTCATCCATGATGTCTCTGTGTCAGCCCGCCCTCCTAGGTGGGGAAACTGAGGTATCATGGGTTAAATAACATGAGCGCCATTAGGAAGCAGATCCCAAATGAGTCTCTATAGCCCTGTAGCCCAGGCTGGCCTTGAACTTATGAGCCTTCTGCCTCAGCTTCCCAAGTAGCTGGGGTCACAGACCTGATGCTCCAGGCCCACCAATGGCTTTCACAAGGAGTGACATGGCTCTGAGGTGCATTGAGGTATAAGTCTAGCCATCAGCTCAGAAAACAATGGCGTCTCTGGGTTTCCTTATTGAACATGGTGAGGGGTCACTTGTAGTAGAATGAGTGACCCCCAGACAGCCGCACTATTGGAAAGCCTCACCCCAACATGGATGCCGACTTCCCCACAGCTGCAGAGATGGAACCCCAGGCCCCCACTTGCACTCAGTTAACCGGCCATGCTGTGTATGATTTACACCTCCCAAGGCTGCGAGAACATGAGGCCTCATGCAGCAGGGACAGAAACATCTCCAGCTGGAGGGTGGGGGCGGAGGCAGCTGGAATCTCAGGTGGGGGTCTAATGACCCTCTCCTGTGAGGGACAGACAACCAGGCAGGTTGTAAGGATCTCTTCTGGAAGTCCACACCACTGGGATGGAGATGGTGGTGGCTGTCATACTCAGAATCATCAGCTGTCCACCATATCTGAACCCACACTTGAAGGCTAGTTGTCACGTCCCTCTTGGAAAACAGAACCTGTTTTATTCACTCTGAGTCGTATATGGCTAAACATAGGGAACGGCAGCCTTCTTTGCAGCTGGTGGCAGTGAGGTGTGAGTGGAAGTCACCAGAGGGTGCCTTGGTAAAGCCTTCTATGGAGTGTCCCTGTCACTGGAAGCTCAGCCCTGGTGTTCTTCTTCCTGCCTGGAATGCCAGGATGATGGCTGGAGCTACAGCATTCATCTTGGGCAATGATGTCACTGAGTATGGAGACTCTATATGTAGAGGATGAGTGTAGGGGATGAATGACATCACATTGAGAGATAAAGAGTGGCATCACTTTGGGAGAAGATGACATCACATCGGGAGATGAGTGACATCACATTGGGGATGATGACATCACATTCGGAGTGGAATGACATCATATTCAGAGATGAGTGACATCACATTAAAAGATTAATGACATCACATTGGGAAATGGGTGACATCACATTGGGACATTGATGATATCACATCAGGGCATTAATGACATCACATTGGGACATTAAAGACATCACAGTCCTGCTGTATCAGAACTGAACTGCCTTCTAAGGAGAGGAAATTAATTCTTCAGTTTTTAGCCTGTACTTGGGTAATCTGCTAAAATCCAACTCCACTGTGTGGAGGTCCATGTCTAGAGGAAGTAAGGAAGATCCCTGAGCTGTCAGGCCCATCCCTGAAGAACCAAACCCTACTGAGGCCACAGGAAGGAGCTAGGTCCCCCTCTGTCACTCCAGGAGGAGACACTGCCCTGGGATCCTCATGGAGACTGAAGGCTTGGCTGGACCGCACTTGGATCTTCCTCTTGTGGATATAAAGAGAAACAAAAGTAATGGCTTATAGCTACTGTACTGGCTGGGGACTTTGTTACTCAGGTTTGGCTAGCTGACACAGAAAGGCGAGGTTGGCCTGTGTCAGGAGGGAACATGGTTCTGGGCCTCCATCCCGTGATGACCTCACAGACAGAATGCCTACTGGGGAGTGTTTAGAATGTGAAGAGCAGGCACACAGTAGGTGCTCGAGAAATGCACACAGTAGGCGTAATGGAGGAAATGTGCTCTCCCAGAGTACAGTCAAGATGGGAATTGTGAGTGCTTAGGGCAGGGCAGGGGCCTTCTCATGGGGCCTAGGCTTTGTCCTTAGAACTCCAGGAGACTCAGCTGGCATTTCAGGGTAAGGCCAGATATGCCAAGAATAGCCTGCCCATGGCGCCAGGGACAGGCCACAGAACCAAAGGAGGCCCTGGGGACAGGGCGCATGTAGGCAGACCTGGGGAGTCTCCTCGAAGGGGAGCCATGGGACCAGCCCAGGGAAAAGGGTGGGAGTGGGAGGGGAAAGGCAGTACCAGGGACATCAGCCTTGGCGGTCAGGGGCCACATGAATGATGGTGCCTTGTTTTCTGATGACAAATACAGGTTCAGGGACACCTAGATAACCCTTCACCTCTTGGTAAGCTCATCTAGAAAGCAGCATATGTAAAACTCCCCCTGTGGAGGCGGCGGTGACCTTTAAATGAGATGACGCTTGATGACACCTCCAACAAGACTAAGCAGGATGCGTGCCCACGCATGATTGACACCTGTGATTGGTATGTCACAAGTGACTTCTGTGTGATCTCTGTACTATACCCGTATTACTGTGAAATCCCGGAGGCAGTCCTGGGTACCCAGGGCACAGGGGAGGTGTCTGCTCTGCGGACTGTTTCTCTCTGATTGTATCATGGAAAAGAATAAACCACCCAAAACTGGATGCCCTTCTAAAGTCAGCTGTGGCTGCCAGATGGCACGGTGCTCCTGTCAGAGACAGTCTCAGGGACGGCCTCTGCCCATTCCCACACAGTCCTGAAACAAGACACCTCTTGAACTGATTAAGTTGTGGCCGGAGCATCATGACATCACTTGGGGTTTTGGTGTCCGTCTCGCCGCTGCAGGGGGATGGGTTCTGGTTTTGGAAGCGGGCAGGGGCTGGTAGCATGCCTGTGGGCTGGAGTCAGCACGCTGCAATCAGGTTCAGTCAACTCATGCCACTGGTATTCGGGGTCCTGACGTAGATACTAACCCATATCGTGTGTCCGGTGTCCCATGCCAGTCACTGGGACTCATGCTCTTTCTTGAGTGGCCAGTGCTGATGTGACTTTTTAGTGTCATACCAAGTGTCCAGAGCAGTGGATCTTAGCTGGGGACAATTGGTCAGTTGAACACAGTATGGGGGTGGGGCATGTGAACCCTATTACTCTCCCTTGCCAGGCAGAGGCCAAGGATTTGACCAAACAGCTTACATGCCCCAGAGAAGGGTCACTCCGAGTACTGTGTGCATGGAGGAGCCCCTTGCTCATGGTTTGTCCCATGCTGCTCCTATTGTGCCAGGAAAAGGAGGGTGGGATGAGATGCTAAGGTCCCCTTAAGGTGCCCTGGCAGGTGTCAAGGTCCCTTGCAGACTTACATTCTCATGGAGGTGACAACTTTTAAAAAACTTTTTATTACTCTTTGTGAATTTCACATCATGCACCCCAATCCCACCCATCTCCCCTCTCCTTCCTACCCACCCTATTCCCTTGCAACCTCCTCCACAAAAGAAAACAAAAATCTCATCCTGGAACCTGTAGTGTGTCACAGTGTGTCCTACAGTGTAACTTTGTGTCTACACTTCTTTACTTGCAAATGTTCATTGCAGTGAGTCCTTGGTCTGGTTCTGCTACACTGTCAATACCCGATCCTCACCGGGACTCCTCTCAGACATCCTGTTGTTGCCCTGTGCCGTGGAGATCCTGTAGCATTGGATCTGCAGGATCCACCCATTCACTAGCCCTACGGTCATCCATGGGGTAGAGGTTGGGGTAGACCAACTCACAGACCTGGACCTGGATCTGAGAAGTATCTGAGCTGGTCAGCCGGCCAGCTCTCCCACACCCATACCACCAGGGCGAGCTCTCCTACACTGCTCCAGGTAGTTCACCCAATGCCTCAGCTGGCAAGGACCAGAACCAGCTCTCTCACTCTTCTGCCCTTGGGACCTGCTCACTGCAACAGAGCCAGCTCTACTGTGCTGCCCAGGCAAGGTGTAGGGCCTGCTCTCCTGCGCACTGCAGCAGGAGAGGGGCAGGGCCAGCTCTCCTGCTTTCATGACCCTGGCGGGGGGGTGGGGGGAGCAGATCTCCCACCTGCCACAGGTAGCAGGGGGGTGGGCATCTCTCCCTTGCCCATACTACCACAGGGCAGACAAGTGGCAGGGCCTTCCTCCCATGCTCACACTCGGGGGCCTAGCTTATTCATAACTCCCACAACCAGAGACTACAGATTTTAAGAAGTGGAGGAGGCAAGAGATATAGTGTAGTAGTTAGAATGGGGAAGTGGGATCCCTTGGGACTGAGGTTATAGATGCCCGTGAGCTGCCTTGTGAGTGCTTAGAATTGAACCCCAGGTTCATTACAAGAACAGCCAGTGCTCTTAACCCCCGAGCCATCTCTCCAGCCCCTCAAGACAGTTTCGGTTGGCTCGCTGTATGGGTGAGCGTGTTCCTGACATAAACCAGGTTAAGCTGAGACACTGAGGCCCCTCCACCCTGCCCAGGATGTCAGTAGCACTGAGACAGGGGGACAGGTTCAAAGGAAACAGCTTGGTGGGGGAGGGGAAGCAGATGGAGAAGGAAGGGGCCTATGGCAGAGGGCTAACCTGGGCCTTGGACAACCTTAGACCTCTGCTTCTGTTAACACAGGAAGGTCACTGAGGCTCAGATGGAAGAGGCTCATGCCTCGGGAGACTTGAACAGAGTCCCTCTGCTGTTGTGTGAGGGCCACTGGGACCATGAGGGCTCAATGGGGCCTGGGATCAGTGTGGGGGAGTGCTGATCTGGCAAATGAGGGGGAGCAGAGTTCAGATCTGAGGTACATTGAGAAACTGGGTCCAGGGGATGTGCTAATGGAGATGTGGTGAGGGGGAGAGAGAGGGGGAGAGAGAGGGGAAGGGAGAGGGAGGGGAAGGGGGAGAAGAAGGGGGAGGGGGGAGGGGGAGAGGGGAAAAGAGAGAGAGAGAGAACACAGGGAACACAGGTTTAAAGGGGGCAGCAGGAAGGAGGTGGCTCATTCAGGGCCTCTGGCCCCTGTGAGGAGTCACCACGGAAGTCAGGAGAGGTGTCCATGGCTGACATGCTGTGGACCCGGACACTTATTCAGAGGCTTGGAGTTGATATAAAAGCAGCTGTCACCCTAGAGTAACTGTCACTTTCAGATTCCAGCTGTCACTGTTTCCAAACTGGCCATCTAACCCGTATGCATGTGATTTCAATATGAAGAGTGGCCAGGCTTCCAGAATCTTCCTTACAGATGTGCTTCCTGTGCTGGGGTGGGGGGGCTGCATCTTACTCCGATAGCCCCGTCCCCCTACTGTTCAGAGATCCTCAACTATCTCTTTTCTTTGAACTTGGATTCTATAAATGAGGTCTGCTGGGACAAGGGGGCGTGCACATGGGTGGGAGAAAAAGGGGTTCCACACTTGGCTCCACGGTCCCTCACCACCCCATGCTTGGGAGTGTGGACTTCAGAATTTCGAGTGAGTCAGGGCATCGGGACAAGTTCAAGGTGAGCGTGGAGGAAGGGGCAGGGTGCTCTGAGCAGCTGCAGCCTCTTATGAACGCTCAGCGGATTCTAGAAAGCAGGGAACAAACCCAGGAGGGAAGTCCCTTCCAGTGTGACTCCCTGCCATCCACTAGGTACAGAATATAAGGACCCCACGGAAAAGACAGCAGGGGACTCCAGGAGGGCCCCGTCTCCCTGGCAGCATTCTCGTGGACCAGAAGAGCAGCTAGGGTCATTTGTCTGTGTTCCTGCTGCCCGGGAAGAGCCACACATATAGTACCGCTCAGCCACTCCACCGATGGGTTAGATGCTTTCAACTTGGTGCTTAGCATCGGGAGCCAGCGGCCTGTGAGCAAACAGTAAATAAGTGCCGGCAAGTTTTGAGATTTTAAGTTTTCATTGCCTAACAACACCTGAACAGCTAGTAGGAAAGTAGGGTGCCAAGCTGAGAGAGACCGGAAGAGAACAGAACTCCCAGACCAGTGTCCTGCAGGGCACATTTTGTCCCACATTACCCAGGGGGCCCTGCGCGCTCCTCTTCCCATTGGTTGGAAAGTGATGGTGCTGTCCTGTGCAAACCAGAAACCCCAAGAGCCAGAGCGCCGGCCCAGAGCAGTGCCTGAGGGCGTGGGTGGTGGCAGGCAGGCCTGCCGCTGTGCACTTTGCCCCTGTCCCGGGGAAGGAGCCTCATTTGTTTGCACCCGTTCAGTTAATCTCGCTGCTGGCTGCACCGGCAGTTATGGACCATATCCCAACATTTTCTTTGGCTCACAGCCTCCTCTTGAAGGTGCCGTTTAGCAGTGCGGCAGGGGCTCCCGGCTGGTTCCCTGGGGTCCTGGTAGAGGAGTGCCACATGGAGAAAGCTCATTTTTCTGACTTTTAAAAACAACCAGGCCCATTCCCTCTCTAATGTAGTCTTTGTTTTTAAATGAAATTTAGAAAGGACCAGAGTCTTTTCCCTGGCCTTGATATTTCCTGTGGGCCTAGCTAACGTCCTGGCACCTTGCCAGGTGGTCCTGGGCGGCTCAGCACCTCCCCCAGGTCCCGTCCCCCGCCCCCGCCCCAGCTTTCCTCTTCTAAAGGCTCATCACCTCCTGCTGTTGGGAGCTGATGAGTGGCCCCACACGGGCCTTTTCCGGTCCCTCAGTGATTAGCAGGAGAGGGTATGAGAGGAACCCAGGGTAGGAGGAACAGCTTGTCACATTCTTGGGTTCCAGTGAGGAGGGGAGAAAGCTAGTGCACCTCCTACCAGGCCATTTCCAGACTTCCTTCAATGTGGACATTGTCACACTGGCAAGGGGAGCTTGAACCTCAGCTCCACTATTTTCCTCCCTGAGCCTCAGTTTTCCTCCCTGTGAATGGGGTCCACAGGAGACTGTGGATGCAAACACACACAAATAAATGATGTAAAAATAAGAACATTAAGTCTCGAACCAGAATAAGCACAACTCAGAGCCCTGGAACCTGGAGGCCCTCTGGTGGCCACAGGGACCTCTCACATGATGCAAGCCCCTGCTCACAAGGACAAGGCAAGTCCTGCCTCTGAGTATGACCAACCATGCCAGCACTGGGTGTCCACAGAGGCAGCTCCACAGTGGAGAAGCAGAGAAGGCATATGTGGGTGAGACCAGCGATGTACTGTCAGAGCTGTGAACACTACTTTGTGATGGGCCTTAATGGGCAGGGGTCCCAGGGGTCCTGAGATGGGACAGGAGCTCTGGTGAGTCGTCTGGGCCCTGCCCCCAAAGATTCCTGAGCTCAGCAGCTCCTGAGTCTCTCACCCCTAGGCTGTGCCTCAGCCCTCCATCAGTACCCGACTCGGGCTTGTGATGTCACAGGAATGTTGCTCCAGAGGTCTGTGGCATGCTCAGGGCAGCCGCAAATGAGGGGGCTATTTTTAACTAGGAGAGAGAGGAGTAGGGGTTTAGCCTGGTGGCCTGAAACGCTGGAAGAACTGTGGCATCATCTTAAGGTTGCCTGTGGGGCAGGGCTCTCCCCATCACGGCACCCTTCCTGGCCTTATAAGGTTTACATGATGCAGGCAAAAAAGTTTCAGGGGACTGGGGTGATAGTTCATTGGGAAAGGGTGCTTGCCGTGCAAGCTCGGGGTCCTGAGTTCAAATCCCCAGCTGGATGTGTCTGGAACTCTAGTACTGTGAGTGGTAGAGACGGAAGGGTGTTTGGAGCTTACTGAATCTCCAGGTTAAGGGGTCGAGCCTGTCTCGAGCGAATAGGAGAGCAAGACAGAGCAAGATATCCTATGTCCTCCTGTGGCCTCCACATGCACACACAGGTGAACACATTACACCTCTCTCTCTCTCTCTCTCTCTCTCTCTCTCTCTCTCTCTCTCTCTGTTGTCTCTCTGTCTCTGTCTCTCTCTGTTTCTCTCTCTGTCTCCCTCTTTTTCTCTCTGTCTCTCTCTCTGTTTCTTCTCTGTCTCTCTCTGTGTGTCTCTCTCTGTCTCTCTTTCTCTCTCTTCCCCCTCCCCATCTCCCTCTCCTTCTCTTCCCCTCTCTCTCGCTCCCCTGTATCTGTCTCTACCTCTCAGAATGGTCTGCAGCATCTATCCCAGTGGTCAAACCTTGGTCATGTTGACACATGTAGAGACAGGTGAGGCCTCTGTCACACTCTACTGTGCCTCATACTCGGGGTAATTCTGCCACTGAAAGGGGGGGATGCTGTGTGGAGAGGAGAGCAGCCACCTCCTCTGCCCAGGCAGACAGAGGGGAGGAAATAGAGAACCCCACCACAGACAGGGCTGCTAAGGAAGAGCGAGCAGTCCATCCGGCATAAAAGATGGTCATACGGTTAGACATCTGAAGGACAGAGGTGAAGGGTCTCACATGGAGAATGAGCAGGTCAGACTGAGAAAGAACAGTCGAGACAGAGATGATAAGTCCAGGGGTTTCAATCTTAGGATGATGAGAATTTCCAGGGGACGAATCAAGGGAGTTGATGAAAGAAATGCATGTTCACACATGCACACATACTCATACATGCACATGGATACAAACACATGTACACATATGCATACATGTTCACAAATGTACATGGATACACACAAATACATGTACACATGTACACATATTGTTAGTATTCTGTCTAAACTCCACCTCTACAGCTACCTGGCAACAGCCAGGTATGCTCCTCCCCACAGTTACCTGGCAACAACCAGGTAGGCCTGCCCACTATAAAAAGGGCTGCTTGCCCCCCCCTCTTTCTCTTTTTTTTTTTTGTTTTTTTCGAGACAGGGTTTCTCTGTGTAGCCTTGGCTGTCCTGGAACTCACTCTGTAGACCAGGCTGGCCTCGAACTCAGAAATCCGCATGCCTCTGCCTCCCAAGTGCTGGAATTAAAGGCGTGCGCCACCACCGCCCGGCCCTCCTCTTTCTCTTAATCTCTTACCCTCTTGTTCTCCCCGCTGTCTTGCCTGTAGCTTCTCTCTGCCCCTCCCCCCTTCCCTTCCCTCTCTCTTCATGTAGGCATGGCCGGCCTCTACTCTTCTACTCCTTTACTTCTCTTCTCTTCTCTTCTCTTCTCTTCTCTTCTCTTCTCTTCTCTTCTCTTCTCTTCTCTTCGCTTCGCTTCGCTTCGCTTCGCTTCGCTTCGCTTCGCTTCGCTTCGCTTCGCTTCGCTTCGCTTCTCTTCTCTCTCTCTCTCTCTCTCTCTCTCTCCCTCTCTCTCTCTTTCTCTCTCTCTCTCCTTCTCTGCTCTCTTTCTCTGCCTCTACTACCCTCCTGGCTCCCCTCCCCATACCCTGAATAAACTCTATTCTATGCTATACTGTCCTGTGGCTGGTCCCTCAGGGGGAAGAGATGCCTCAGCATGGGCCCGCTGAGACATCCCCTTCCACTATTGGTCCCTTTCCATCATTTCACATATGCATACATGTTCACACATGCACATAGATATATACAGGCACAATATATATATATATATATATATATATATATATGCATACACATGCACGTGGATACACACAAACACATGTATACATATACACACATGTTCGCACATGGATATACACAGGCATATGTCCACATGTCCACATATGCATACATGTTCACACATGCACATGTACACACAGGCATACATACACACATATACACAGACGTACACAAGCACGCACACACATACATACATACACATGCACACACTATGTCATATGGAGTCTTCTGATTTCTGTTCCACCCAGTGCCAATTGAAACCCAGTATCAATGGAGAATAGAGGGCCCACAGCCACCCCCGTCTGGAAGTAATCCTGTCATAAGTGGTCAGCTTCTGTGTTCTGAGGGAGAAATATCTTAATAAGGGTTCTTACTGGAGCAAAATAATGCTGTTCTCATCAGACACTGAAGAGTCTCAAAATTCATGAGCCGTGTACTCTATGAGGACTCCCCTAGCAAGTGTGTTTGTGTCCCCAAAAGCCACCTCAGAAGGAGGTGGCAAAGGCACTGGCGAATGTGCTGTGGGTGGCAAGTCCATGGGCGAGGTGGAGTATCAGACAGGAGCTTGGTTGCCCTCCCTCACAGGTGAGGAAACAGAACCACGTTCCCCCCCCACCCCCGTGGGTCCATTCACACCCAAGTTCACCAGTGAATACTATTTAGTTGGCCCTTCAGCAAGTGTGACTTTTTGCTTGTCAATTTTTGAGGACCAATGTACAGACAAGTCAAAGGTTTGGTTCTGCATTCCAGAACAGCGCAGTGAGACAAATAGTTGATGGAATATTTACTTAACTCCTTGTAGCCGGGCTCTGTTCTGAGCGCACGGTGCATGCAAGAGAGACACCTGTCATCAACCTCTGGCTTCTATGAGCACATGTGGATATGCAATGCATCACAGGCGTGCGCACACACACACACACAGGCGCATGTGTGTGCACACACAATATGCACACACGTGAGTGTGCACAAACATGCACGTGCACACATGCACACACGCATGCATGCACACGAGCACACATACTCACAAATGCACATATACACACATATACACACATGCATGCACACATATGCACACGAGAGTGTGCATATATACATATACATGCACACACGAGCATGTGCACACAAATGCATACCACACATGCACACGCACACACAAATACACAGACACACAAATGCACACACATGCACACACATATCACACACAGATATACACACATATCACACATGGACATATACAAAGATTGTGTGTTGTTTCTCTTTATTATGAGAGGTTTTGTCCAGGTATTGTCATTGTTTTAGGAAAGAGTTCCTTTTTCAAAATCAAATATTAATGATACATATGCTGAAAGACCTCTGGGTGACTCTGAGCTGGAATTGAAGACTCTGGCAAAGGCATTGTGGTGAGGTGGCACAGAAGTCTGGAGGCGCCCCCACAGCTGCTTAGCTGGGTCACCCCTCTGTTCTATCGCTCAAGTGTCCCTCCCTGTCTCAGGCAGTCTCCCTGGCAAGGAGCCCTCGAAATGGAGAACCTTGGCAGACGTGGTGTTACAAAGAGAGCACAGGATGCCTGGGCAGGGACTGGGTTTGCCTGTCCCCTCCCAGGGGCAAGGGGATGGTGGGTGGGTGTGAGGATTGAGGATGCTGCAGACAGTGAACCATTGTTGACCCTGGTCTTTCCCACACTCCACTTAACTGTCCTTTGGTCTGCAATCTTTCTGTCTTCTGGCACCTGGAATTCTGGCAGACACCCCTGCCTGGGGTCCCAGCGGGGCTCCCTCAGCATCTCTGTGGTCCTCTCTGTGAGTCATGCTGTGCCGCCTTCACTATCTGGGGAACCCAAGATCCATCCCCTAATTTGCTCCAGCTGCGTCTCTGTAAGGCTGAGGTCATCCAATCTGGCATAGAAGGAAGGCCCGGCTTGTTGTGTCTTTGTTTCATTCAAATGGCTGGGACGGTGACTCACTCGGCTTCTCTCTTTAAACCAGGCCACCGTCCGGGAGTCTTGGTTTTGATTATAGACACTGACCTCAAAAATACGCTCACATCACTTTTGAAACATCCTCCAGCACCGCAGAACTCGGCTCTGATGGGGAAAGGATGGTGAGGGGATGGTACCCAGGGCAGGGGGGCGTGCTCCACCACTGCCTGAGACGCAGTCCTCCTGTGCTTGTCAGAGACTTTGGCCTGAATAAGAGTGGGACATTATCCTTGTCATGTGACCCAGGCCAGTGATGGACATGATGATGGTGATGATGGTGGTGGTGGTGGTGATGATGATGGTGATGATGGTGGTGGTGGTGATGATGATGATAACCATGACAACCTCATTACCGTCACCATTATCAGCATTGACCACCACACCTAGCTCTCACTCTGGACCATGCATTTCCTAGTGGAGCTGCACTAAGTGGGCTCATCTTAACATCTAACGACTCCTGGACTCACCACTGGAGTCTGAGGTGAGCCATGCTCAGCCCCGAGGCAGAAGGTGTGAATCCACGAAGGGCAGGGACGGAGAGTGGAGGTTGTGGATAGGCGTGTGAATGGGACAAGTGGCCAGCGGTTCGAGGGGAAGGGTGGTGGGTGATGGGTAGCTGGCTACAGAGGGGAGGGCAGCATCAAGGTGTGGTTTGCGGAGAGTGTCATTATCTGTGTCCCGGCTACAGCTTGGCTGTGACTGTGACTGGGTGAATGGGTAGAGCAGGGATCAGCAATGTCCCAACACCCACAGGCTACCGGACACAGCACGGCACGGCAGACAGAACATCTCCATCTTGAGGTGGACATGGAGAACAGAGGAGCATCCAGTCAGGTGATGAGGGCTGGGGGTCAGGGGACCTTCACCGGGGGTTGGAGCACCTGTGCTCAGGGAAGGGGTCAGTTCCCCATTTGGTGGAAGATCACCTCGAGGGGTAGCTGAGGGGGTGAGATGACAAGGGTGGCTTTGGTGGCGGTTCTTGTAGGGTGTGTGTCACCTGCTGTCTGATGTCCGAGTAGTGGCTTCTCCAGCCAGGCAGGAGGACACAGCTGCCACGGCTCAGCCAAAGCCTACCAGGGGATGGTTTCTCATAGCACTGGTGACCTGTGGCCCTGTGTGGCGTCTGGGTGTTGACAGATTACCTATGGTTGGCCAAAGTACAAGTTGAGGACCTCTCCATTTGAAAACAGAAAATCCATCGTGTCCCTAGACCAGAACTATTTTGCAATGTATCCTTGTGGAAGATTCCACAGAGCAGAACTTTGACAGGCAAAGGTACAAAAAATGTAAATTCCCTTCAGGCTAGGTGTGCAAGTGTGCAAGAAGTTTCCGGCTCAGATGGAAGCCCCATTCCCAAGAGATCTCATTATGAATATGCAAATATCCCAGAGTCCCAGCAGGTGGCAAGGACAAGGGAGATTCCTGGTGTGTTCGTTTCAGTGTTGGCCATCATGAGGGCCCACTCACCAGGAGCCTAAGATTCTCCCTGCTGGAAGACAGGAGCCCAAAAGCAGGGTATCCCCAAACCATGTTCCAGTCACAAGAGAACGGCAGCTTCCTTTAGCCACCCCCCACACCCTATCATTCCTTAGAGATGGCACCCAGGGCAAGCACTCAACCACTTAAGCTAAGAAGTCTCCTTTCGTTCTTTAGTTTGAGACACGGTGCCCAGCTGACCATGAACATCTTCATCTTTCTGCCCCAATGTCAGAGGAGCTGGCACGAGGGCTGGGTCACCAGGCCTGGCCCTCAGTAGCTAGTGGCTGGGGAACTCCTGTCTCTGCCTTTGTCTGTGTCCCCTCTCTCCATTAAGGCTGCTAGTCTGATGGCATTTAGTTTGTCTGAATGACCCAGGATGCCTCCCCCCCCCGCCCCCGAGATCAGTGATGTATCACACGCCCAAGATCCCTCCTCCAGACAAGTCACCTCCGTAGATCCCCGGGGGAGGGGGGTGGGAAGCAGGGAGGTCACCATCCAACCCACTTCACATGGTGCTGTGCACTCCGCTTCTGAGTAGGGTTTCTGGAGAACAGCAATGTGTCACTCATTCAGCCACTCGTTCAACCATTCATCCATCTCACTCACTCATTCACTCCCCTTCACTCATTTGTTCATCTTCATTCATTCATTCACTCATTGATTCATCTTTACTTACTCATTCTTTCATCTTCACTCATTCACTCATTCATCTTCACTCATTCATTCTTTACTCACTCATTCTTTCATCTTCACTCATTCATTCATCTTTATTCACTCATATATTCATCTTTGTTTATTCATTCATGCATTTATCATCACTCATACACCTTCACTTATTTGTTTATCTTCATTCACTCATTCATTCATATTCATTCACTAATTCATTCATTCACTCATTCATCTTCACTCATTTATTCATCTTCACTCACTCATACATTTATCTCCATTTATCCATTCATGCATTTATCTTCATTCATTCACCTTCACCTATTTGCTTGTCTTCATTCATTCATCTTCACTCACTCATTCATCCTGCGCATTACTGATGGAACTTCTATCATTTCCATGTATAACATGAGGCTCTGTGGGGAGACGAGCCTGGTGACACACTGCAGATGGGCTGCAGGGGAAGGTATAGAGAAGCTGGAGCAGTGGGGTGGCTTCTAATTGGGGGGGGTCATAGTCCTGCTTTCTGAAGAGGTGAGAGGCAGGCTGTATCCCGAGGGCTGGAGAGAAGTAGCCATCGTATCAGTCTGTCCCGTGCACTTTCCACTTCTGCAGGCCAGTGCCTGGAGTAGGGTTCACCTTTGATCCCAATGCCATTTCGTCACCAACTGTCCTGGAAGTGGGAGTGGCTCTGGGGGCAGAACACACAGCCCTGGGATGCAGAGTGAGCCGGGTCAGGGGAAAGGTTGTCCTGCGGCTGGGACCTGAGGAGGGACAGGGCAGCCCTAGGAAGCGGCTGTATACATCTCCGCTTGTGTTCCAGCTGGCTCCTCTAGGGGGCAGCAGGACTCCACCGAAGGCCTTCCTGCAGCATCCCAGAGGCCAGCGGCTGTCACTTCTCATCTTGGGATAGAGCCTCCAAGTTCAAGTTTGGTATGACCGGTACTGTCAGCACATGCCGGGGAGCTGGGCCCCAAGGATGAACCTCTCACGCTGCTGTGTGTGGAAGCTCCCTCGGAGGAAGGTTTGCTGTCCCTGTGGATCACAAGGCCTGACAGTTCAACCCACTTGAGGCCATGGGTGTCCCCACAGACACAGAGGCTGTTTCTCCATCTTGGGGCTGGGAAGGGAGTCTGTTTCCAAGGTCACTCTTGTGTTCTTCCAGAGTCAAGTGCTGAGACCATTTCTCTCCCCTGCTCCATTCCCTAGGACTGTTTTGGCGTCTTGGGGGTGGGGGGTGGAGCGAGGGGGAGATACAGGGATGCAGCCTAGGACCTAGCACATGCTAAGCAAATACTTTACCACTGAGCTAAAAAACATAGTCCTCTTACCACCTTTTTATTTTGACATAGGGTCTCACTAGGTCTCCTGTGATGGTCTTGATTTTACTCTGTTGCTCAGGTTGGCTTTGAACTTCCCACCCTCCTGCCTCTGCCTCTGAGGAGATGGGCCTATGCCTCTGCACACAGTGTCTTCCTCTTAGCTCTATGTGGTTATAGAGAATGACCCTGGTTGTGCTTCAGGAAGACCTTAAGGATATCTGGGACTCCGGGGCCACGCCCTCTAATGGCTCTATATTGCCCAGAGTGGTCAGGGTGAGGAGATGGCACAGCAAATTTGGTGACACCTCTCAGCAAATTAGCTGTGTGGTCACTGGGTGTGTGCCCTGAGCCACCTGGCTACAGCTGGTATATTCAGTGGGTGGGGCTACAGCAGGTACATTCAGGGGGTGGGGCTACAGCTGGTATATTCAGTGGGTGGGGCTACAGCAGGTACATTCAGGGGGTGGGGCTACAGCTGGTACATTCAGGGGTGGGGCTACAGCAGGTACATTCAGGGGGTGGGGCTACAGCTGGTATATTCAGTGGGTGGGGCTACAGCAGGAGCATTCAGGGGGTGGGGCTACAGCAGGTACATTCAGGGGGTGGGGCTACAGCAGGTGCATTCAAGTTACTGGAGCCTTTCTGTCCCTCCCTTACAAACTGTGGGTCAGCTTCAGACTGGCCAATGGGGACTGTGGTTCACAGCATGTTGGTCCTCTGTGACAGTCATCTGATTTGACATTACAAAGCTTGGAGTCTCCATCGTTAGTTCTAAATCATATTCTTCTCCAAAGGGTCACAGAGATCAAGCACTCTGGGCAAAGCTGTCTCTGCTACCCCTGGGAGGCAGTCAGCGTGGTCTTCAGTATCTGTTACTTTTTAGGTAATCCTATAAAGAAATGAGTTTCATTGTGACATTTTTCACATATGCTCTTACTGGTTACATTTTGCTCTTACACACACACCCCCACTACCCTCTTCACCTCTCCCTGCCTCTCCTCTGTGGACGCCAACATGAGCCCATTCCAAAGACAACTGAGGCACAAACTCGTTTCTTTCAGCATCCATGTGCGTGTTTGGTGAGACAGCCAACCCAATCAAATATTAATTGTACAACAATCGGAGTGACTTGGGGCTGTGGGTGTGGCTTAGCTGGTCAGTGCTTGCCTTGAATGCATGAATCCCGCCCCCATCCCCAGGAGTTTGATCCTTAGACTGCATAAACAATTGTGGTGCCCCATGTCTGTAATCCCAGAACTGAAAGCTAAAGTATCAGGAGTTCAAAGTCATTCTTAGCTACATAGTGAGTTTGAGGCTGGCCTGGGGGGATGATAGTCCCAAAAGAAAAGAATAGGGAGAGTAAGAGGAGGGGTGTTGGAGCATGTGGGCGTGGCAGTAGGTGGTGCTTTGCACAAAGGCAACAAGGCAATTAAAGGGTTACAAACACACTGCTTTTGAAGGCCCCAGGAGCTGCTTGCTTGTCCCCTGAGAAGGTGAGAGGGTGGGGAAGGGGGGAGCCCCTGGGAGGGCAGCAGGAGGGGGGTCCTGGGGGGGCTGCAGGAGGGGGGAACCCCTGGGGGGCTGCAGGAGGTAACTCACCAGGCAGATTGCTTTCAGTCCATTCCTTATAGAGTGCAAACGCAAGGTGGTGATCTGGAGAGCAGGGAGAAGAGTGAGGTTGTGAAGGGAGGGAGGGGAGGGCCTCCAGGAGACTCCAGAGCAGAGGGCAAGGAGGAGGATCAGTAATTTTGCAGCACAGGACAGGCATTTTGTGCTTGATGCTTCACTGTAGCTTCCAGGGGTGTGGGCAGAAAGGACAGTACATTGGGAGACTTAAGCAGCCAGGGTCACGTGATAGCCCTGACCTCCCAGTTCCTGCTGGGAGAAGCAGAAGTTCAGGGAAGCACCTAGGTAGGGATGGTGGAGGGTGAGAGTGTCACAGGTCCCAGGGGTGTGCTAGGATTTGGATGCTAGAGAGAACACTGTGAAGAGTTGAGGCTCCAAATGGCGGTCTGAGTGACGTCAGTGCTTGCATTTAGGTTGTCACCTGGGACCTTGTTGGAAATAAAGTTTCAGGGCTCTTCAGACCTCCTTCTGACATCAGAAGATCTAGTATTATCTTATGAAAGCTCCAAGGTGACTGGTATGCACTGAACTGAGAGACCCCTAGTACTGTCTTCGGAGCACAGACATTCTGGATAAGAGGAAGTTGAGAAACAGAGTCAGGGTGTGGGAGGGACCCCTCTGATGATGGAACCGCCAAGCATCAAGCAAGAGCAGACCTGGAAAAAGTACTCAGGTGGCAATCACAACCTGTAGTCCAGAAAGGAATGGAAGACAGCCCTCCCCACCCGCTGCCCAGAGCCCCAGGAGCCCCGGGGCCACTTCTGTGTTGGTAGAGACCTCCCCAAAGATGTCCCCATAGTTCCCAAAACCCATGGATTTTCCACAGCAAGAGATGGTAAGTATGATCACTAATCACAGGTGATTTGGGGAGGGTACTTGGGCTGCCCAGATGTGCCCTGTGTAGCCCAGGCTGCCCAGGTGTGCCCTGTGTGAACCTAAACTATCAGCCAAAGGAAACTCATGGAGCCCAGCTGTTGAGGCGTGTTGCTGGCTTGGAGTATAGAGTGACCTGGGAGCCCTGTTCTAAGGGCTGCTGTCTTACTTCCTAAGAGGCAGGAAAGGGGTACTCGCTGAAGCCTCAGCAGCTCAGCAGCTCCATGAACCCCACTTTGGACTTCTGATCCCCAGAACTGCGACTGTAAATTTTTGACGCTTTAAGCACTACATTTTCTACGACCGTCTCCAAGGCCTGTAGAGTCTGGTGAGGGTTGGGGCGGCGGGGGCTCGGGAGCTGCTGGGTCTCAGTTAGAGGAGAGTGTGGGGTCTTCTTACCATGGGTTGTAGGAGGCAGAAGACAAAAAGCAGCATTTGAGGAAGGAAAAGGTGCAGACAGTAGGGTTTCAGGGACTCATGAGAGAGGGGAGGGAGGACTTGATAGCCTACTATGAGAAGGATGAAAAGCAAAGGAATGGTGAGACCGTGAGTCTTGGAGATGGGAGGCTATGGGGTCCGGGATCTCAGTTTGAGCTCTTAAAGGACATCCCAACTTAGTCTCGGCAGGGTGCACCTCAGGAAGGGCTAGGGTTGTGCAGAAGACCCTTTGGTTCTCAGAGGCCATGGGGACCACCGGCAGTATGTGAAGGGTAACTGGTAACTGAGAGCTAGGGTTTCTGGGAGCCCTGGAGGTTTGAGGGCCAGGCTGCGGTGTTGTCGTGCGGCCTGTAGTGGGCGCTGTGGAGTCCCCACAGCGGCCGCATCTCTCACCTTATCCTTTGCACCCCCTGGGGAAGTTCCAGTTTCACACTTGTCTAGTAAACAGCAGCTGGCTGCCCGCCCTTCCTTTACCTGTCCCCTAGGAGCCATTGAGCTACAGCAGAGAGTGCTTTACAGGCAGGAGGGCCACAGGTGACTGCAGGCTGCCGGGAGCAGATGACGGCCTGGCAGCTTGGAGACCCGAGGGAGTCATGTCGTTATTGCTTTCTGCAGTGAAGGGAGCTGGCTCTTGCCAGAAAACAACCGCTGTGTAACCAGAAATGAACACACCAAGCCCCAGGGGGCAGAGGGAAGGCCTCTCTTGAGATCATTGTTTGGTTTTGAAAAATGGGTTAGATATTAGGAAGTGATTAATTTTTCTGTGGCTCTCTGCCTCTCGTGCATGTCAAAGCTGGCTATGATGTCTGTTTATTCATCCCCTATGTCCCATGCACTGATGTCCTACTGTGTGCTGGACTTGGAGAGGCAGTCCTGAGCTCAGGCCAGCACTGAATACTATCCTCTTCTGGGACCCACAAGATGGAACAGTCAGTAAGCAAGCTGACATCCAATACCAGCAGTTGGCACGCAGACACGCAGGCACGCATCACATCGCATCGCATTGCACAGCGGCTCAGTATGGTACCTTGTGGCTAGGGAGGAAGAGCCAGGAGCACTTCCGGCACTAAGAAAGGAGAACCAGTCCTGGGAAGTGGTGTGATCTGAGGGCCAGGGACCAAAGCTGTGTGAGTGGAGATTGGGAGAGAGAAGACGGCTGAGCATGTTGCCGGGGCTTCAGATCTAAATGCTAAGACCCATGACGTGCTTTTGCCTGTAGGCAGAAGGGGATACCAGGTGTCTTGAAACTTGGCCTGTGAGCAGGATGGGTGGGAAATGTTGGGGAAACTTGAGGAGCCATCCTGTCATCCAGGCAGATGAGGAAGGTCTCTGGGCACTGAGGGAAAAGGCAACAAACACTTCAGAGCCACAGAACTTGCTGATTTGTGGGAAATGGGGCTGCAGGGTGACTACCATATTGTTCCTTAAGCAACTGGATGGTGTTGCTGCAGGCTGGTGACCAAGGGAGGGGTGGAGACCAGGAACCAGGGAATCTCAGGTATGTTAACTAGAAATGCCCTGTGACTGGCACAGTGAAGTCATGCAGATGCATCCACATCTGGAATCTTTGAAAGGGGTCTGTACAGCCCTGTCCAAAGTGGTTCTGGGAAGCCTGGCCTTATGTGGCCTTGTGTCACTAGGAGCAAAGGCCCTGAAACACAATCTTGTGGGTCTACACTGCTCCTGGTGGGGCACTTGAGGGAACTTGGCAAATTTGTCATAGAGGTTGTGGTTTACCGTCCCTTCTCAAAATCTGGCTAAGGACGAGATGGCATGGTCCCTGCAGTGCATTTGATTGTCGTGGGGAACTGTGCAATTTCTGAGTATAGAATCTGCAGGACAAAAGGAATTCTTAAAGAAGCTGGGCTGGACCAGTCTCCTTGGCTGTACCTCTAGGTTGGGCCATGTACACACACCCCCACTTCTGGGTGCTACCAGGAGGTGGGCCAGGTGGGCTCAGAGAGAAGGAAAGTTTTGCCCAAACTTCATGTACCACAAAATGTCATGAGGGTTACAGGCCAGTCCCCTCAGCCTCCTCACGGCCTTCACTTTCGATTACTAATGACTCTTGTGGTTCCGTCTTCTTGCTGTTTGACATTCAACCTGGTTCCCTGCTTCCTTCTGGCTTATGACCCAAAGAGGCTGCGCCCGTGTCTCCCCGAAGCCTTCTGAAGCCTCCACTTGTTACCAACCCAGAGTCATGCTTCCTCCGTTCTAATGCTGCTGCTGCCTGTGGCCAGGGACCTCTGCTGTCACCTCAGGGGGTTCCACTGTGTGCTTCCTTTATATCTGGGGAGTTTTAAAAAGTGGATAGACTCATTTCTGGCTCTTAGGGTCTAGCTAAAACACAAACAAACCAAAACCTCTATGATGTCTTTCCAGATCTCATGGTAAACAAGCTCCCTGTAGGAGCTCAAGGCTCAACGATGAAGCCCAGCATCTGGTTAGTGATGCTATAGGGAACTGACCGCAGACACAAGCCGGTGTCCGTCAGGGCCCTGATACTTGGAAGGTGGCAGCTATTGTTCTCGTTTTGCATCAGGGGAAACTGAGGAATGGGTCAAATGTGTTTGCCAGGAAAGCTTGCGTGGAAATGTAGAAGACATCTACTTTGAGTGGGTGTAGTCTTCTCCCTGTCCTTGGCTGCTGATGCTGGCCTTCGGGAAAGACATGGAAGGGCTTCAGAAGTAGGGAAAAGACAGGTTACAGCAAACATTGTAAGAGGTACAGCCAGCTTGGGGGGTGTGGTGGCAGAGTGGGGGGGAGGGTTTCCTCCCCACTCCAGCCATGTAATTCATTCTGGAGAGCATGTGTTAGTGGCATCCACACCAGCTACTAGGAGCCTTGTGCTCACCAGGAACCTTCTGGAAACTTCTGGACCTTCTAGGTTGAGGGACTCTTTGAGGGCTTCTGATCTAAGTCACTGGAGGGGCCTGAAACCTGTTAGGGTAGGTGTTTACAGCCACAAGGACTCATGCAACTCCCTGTCAGGGCTTGGCACACCTGTCCACATGGTCCTGCTAGTTGCAGGCATCAGAAGGGGTGGAGGTGAGGTCTAGAACATCCCAAGGGCATCATGGCTGGGTAGAGAGTCACTGAGGCACAGGCCCCAGGACTTCAGAGCACAGCTCTCAAGGGTGGATGACGTTTGAATGATATTAAGATGTTAAGAAATAGCAATTCCTTCCACCTTTCTTGGGTGCTCTGAAACCCAAGAACTCTGAAAGGAGAAAAGCCATTCTGAGGAGGAAGGCAGCTAGAATGTCCTGGAACTTTCTGGAATGTTTTTCAGTTTGATGATGGCGTCCCTCTCCTCCAGTAATTTTTGTCAGGTGACCAAACAGAAAGCCCCCATCCCTCATCCATCTGTTTCCATATGACTTCAGGTACCTAGGGACTTCCTGGAAGTTGGCCCAAGGCTGGCTCCTAAATTTGTTCCTGTTTGTGACCCCAAAAAGAGGACCTGGATGGGGGGCTGGGGCAGACCTGAGTTGACCTTGTGACTCTGTCACTTGGGCAAGCCTTCTGAGCCAGGGTTCCTACCACAGAAGGCCAGCAGATTCCTCCTGCGCCTACACCAGCCCTCCCAGGGAAGCAGACACACCCACGTTAAAGTTGCTCTCAAGTGTTTATTACTAAGCTGTCATCATAGAAGCCGTATAAAAATACTTTACATATAGCAAAAATAAACTGCATCAAACTGGAGATTAAAATCGTTTTGCATAGGAATGTGATATATCCCAACTCCTTAGACAGTAGAGATTTTCCCAAACCCCGGCCTTCAGGCCCCGCTGAGGCAACCTCCTGGAACTGGGGGATTGTGAGACTCCTGTGAGGGCTGAGAAATGCCAAGGGGGACAGGGGTCCTCTGATGTCTGGGATGCTCCCACACAACGCTCTGGCCAATCAGAGTGCTGGGCCTCCTCCTCACATAGCAACAGCACTGTCTGCATCCAGTCCATCTAAAGCCTGAGAGGGCAGGGCTGGGGCATTTATTCCTATTGCCCCCGGGGCTGTGTAGAGACCCTTTTGACTCCAGTTCCCAGGACTTCACCGTGATCTCAGAGGGGCGTGCTCAGGGAAGCACCACTCTTAGTCCATCATTTAGAGTTAGCTGTAAACAAACTGGATTAAGACAGCAATGGTGGCTGTATGTCAAGGCACCGGTAAGCTGGTGAGGGTGACGGTGCCTCATTTAAGTCTCTGGGTGAACTGCAGGGAAATCTCTCACTCTGCAGCTGCCTGGTTTGGTTCCATGAGGGTTGATGCCCAAGCTTGGGAGACGCCAGTGGTGAGGATGTGTCTGTCAGGTTCCTCTAGGCTTCCCTGCCAGCAGAGAGTTCAGGAATGCTCACCCTAGCCTGGCCACCTCTGTGTCTTTTCTGAAGCGCCACATGAACACAGTTGTTAAGTAGCCCCCACCTCCCCCCAGTGGTCTGTCGGTGCTGAGCCCTGTGGTGCGAAGATAAACCAACTCCGCCTCCCTTAGGTTCTGAGTGCCAATTAAAACACATTGGCTTCCGGCATCTCTGTGTGACGGTGCCACCACCGGGCGGCTGACCATGGCTGGTGGTGACGGATGACCAGGCTGCTACGTGTGAACAAGCTATCCCAGGGCTTGGGAGGAGAATGCTCACTTTGTCCGTGGCTACGATGTGTTGGGGAAAAGGCGGCTGCTCTTTGGGTGCTATGCATTGGTCACCTGGGAGGACTCCATGTGGTTGGCTCTGTCAGTATCAGCCTGCCCGTAGATCTCATCCGTGGAAAGACAAGAGTTAAGTCAAAACCACCAACTAAACCTTTCATGCACAATTCTCAGGGACAGCCCTGGCTCCAGGCTGGAGGAGTAGGCAACTTTCTCAAGCTAGAAAAAGATGTTCTCTCCTACAAAGTCCCCTCCCATCCCATCCAGAGGGCCTCACAGGACCTGAGGTGAGTCTTTGGATTTGTTTCCAGAATGTTAAAAAAAAAAAAAAAGTCAAGAATATATCATTTCTCTTACAGAAAATTAAGATACAGATGTAAAAAAAAAAAAAAAAAAAAGACCCTTAAAAAGACAGATGACCATTTATAAATATGTTCTAACTCCAACAGGGGTGAGATATTTTAAAGGCAGATAAAAAGCATGAAAATACAAATAAGAAAATAAAATTTAATACCACACTAATCTGGGTGGATAGATATATTCCCCAGCAGCGGCATCTTTGTACAATCAGGAAGATCCGTGGACTTTGAAGAGAAAGTGCCAGGTTTAGCAACACAGAACTGTCGGAGTGCCACCCTAACGTCACCACGGATTTAGCAAGGACACACTTCCACCTCCACCCCTCTGACCCACATGCGGTACACTCATCTTCACTGCTTCCAGCATCTTCTCTCATTCGCTAAGATCAGACTGCGACTTCCCATCCTGGAAATGGTTGATAAGCAATCACACCTGGTGACGCTTCCCTGAAGTCTAACTGACCAACCCTTCTCGATAGCTGTCTGCCACTTATACACTTTCTCTGGCCTGTTTGTCTGGTGCTTTCTTTCCTTGGCTATTTGAGATATTTGTTTATGAGCAGGTTTCTGAAACTATTCAGCTAAGACAGTACAAGGGGAAGAACATTGTATACATGTACACACACACACACACACACACACACACACAAAGGTATAGGAGTTTGAACTACCAGAAACCCCTTTGCTGACAAGAAGACTAATAGGAAATGAGTTAGCCCTTTGTCGCCCTGTGGACAGCACAGCTGAGCTACTGACTACAATTACAGGAAGGCACTTGGGTAAAACTTTGAGATATCTGAGAAAGGGCCCGATTCCCTCATGTGCAAAAAGTGGCGCTCAGCCAGGGCAAGTGCGAACTAATCACTCACTAAACCCTCATTGCCATTCCCCAGAGAAGCCGGCATTGCTCCAGTCAGAAGCTTCTATCTGTAAAGAGCCAGCAGAAAGTTTCTTGTTTAGCAGGAAGTACTTAGAATCACAGAGGCTTAGTGCTCAACTTCTTGTGGACATTCTGGGTTCTAGAGAGAATTCTGCTCAGGTCGACACATGGGGTCGATGGTGGGAAAGCCCAGCATTGATGCTAGGGGAGAGACACCCTAGGTACTGACCACAAAGCCACACCTCATTTTCAAGCTGAACCCTGGGTATGGGGTCTCTGGAGAGCCAGCCATAGCTGGCCCAGCTCCCAAGATTTACTTTTGAATGGCCTTGACAAGAAAGCCAGGATGTAAGAAACCAACCATGGGTATTTAGCCACTGTGGCTGGCTTGTCGGGTTCCCTGCCTAACAGACAAAGCTGAGAAAGTCACTTTATAAAGATGCCCAACAGGGACATCTGGGATGAAGGCAAGGGGAGAAAATGGTCTTGCTCACAGGATTGGGAGAACTTTGTTAGAAGAAGAAAACCGCACCAGGAGGAAGACCATGGAGGACTACCTGAAGCAGGCAGTGTGTGTGGAGTCCCACAGGACACACAACCTGGCCAAGGAGGGATTGATCATGTAAAGGCAAATGCTGGGGTGGATCCCCCTGAGCTACAGCCCATGCAGCAGCGTTTGGAGTCCATGGAGGCTTTAAATGAATTCAGGTTAAAAAAAAAATAAACTGGAGTGAAAGCAACACTTTGCTGCTTTGAGATTAGGGCCGAGGGAGATTTCAGTCTCTTTCTTCTGTTTGGTGGCCATCATAACAAACACCTGTAGGTTTTGACTGGGTTTGGTGGTTTTAGCTCCTCAATAGTCAATGTAAAAGCCCAGAAGGTTCTCCTGACTTCTGGGTGGAGGAGGTGGAGAGGGGAACCTTCAGAAGCATTGTTCTCAACAGGCAGCCTGAGCCGGATCCCACCAGAGGTCTGGTGCAGGCAGAAGGGTTAGGGAGTAGCTGGCCGAGAGGGCTCAGCCTGCGGCCTCCTTGGTTGGCTCTTTGAAGCAGAGGAAAACACGACAAAGGCCCAGAACCTAGCAGACACGTACATGTGTTATAACTTAAGGCTGAGAAGGTGGGACAGGTGGTCTTGTCAGGGCAGGGCAGGGCAGCTTGGCTTTGGAAAGAGAAACTTCAAAGTCAAGCTTTGCTATGGCCCAGCTGGCCCACAGATGTGTGTCCACTTTCAGCTTCTACGGAGACCTGGGATTCTTGAGCCCAGAAGCTGGACTCTTGGGCCATGTTCTCTCTTTTGGTTGCTCTGTCTAAAGACCTTCCAAGAGATAGGAGCCATGTGTATGGGCTATCACGGTTCCTCCGGTTCTCCCGCCAGCGCAGCCGGGGTCTTCGGCTCAGCATCCTGGTGAGTTGAGAATGAGGCTTTGGTCAGCAGGCAGTTGCTTTTTGTGTCCAGTCACCATGGACATCGGCTAAGACGCTCTTTGTGAGGCAGCAGGCTCCAGGCTCCAACACCAACGGCCTGCACTGTGTGCACACTGCAGTGTTCCAGTCAGAGACGGCAGGAGGAGACAGAAGCGGTCCAAAGGAGAAGGCGTCGCGCGATAATGCTTGTTTCTAGGTCTGATTTCGGGGGGCAGGTCCTGCAAACTCCTTCCTGATGATTTCATTAACTAGAAGAAGGGGAGAGAATTTTCAAAAGGACGTGAGATGACACCCAAACCAGCCATCTGATTTAGAAGCTACTTTCTCACCTTTCCTTGTGACGATCATTTAGCCATTTTAACACAAATGTCTACACAGTGTCATATCACTGCCCCACCCAAGTCCCCCAGCTGCTTGCTCATGTGGTAATGTCTCCTTTTCTGTCCTTTAGTACTCAAGCCATTGTGAGTCTACCAAACTGCTTCTGTGATTACCGTGACCTCAAAGCACCTAGCATGTGATCCTATCACATCCAATGAGAAAACAAAACCTCTTAAACCCCAAAATTCAGGGCCCTTAAAAAAACAGAGGGGGTGGGGGGCTCAACAGTCATAGCTAACTGGTTGCCCCCTTAAATAAAATTTCTGTTTTTTTAAATCAGCACAACCAGGGGTCCTCCAGTGCTTAAAGACTGCTTCAAAGCTCCGGGAGTGGAGGGGTCCAAGCGATCTAGCCTGTGCCAAGTGGACAGCTCCTCTAAGGTGTGAGTTACTGAAATGGGGAGAGGAGATTCTGGTGCAGAGGCTTCCCCCAGGATCCCACAGATCACCCATTGTCATCACCAGTGCACAGGAGGCTGCAAGCCTGTCCCCAGGGCAAATGTACATCTTCGGTGCCATTTTGTCAACTGAGCCAAGCGAGGGTGGGAAGGAGAGTCCTCCCCACAGCCGCCTCAGTTTCTCATCTGAGCTGTTTTCTGAGCGTTCGAGAGATTGAAACGACATCAAGGGCAGAGAAGCCGCCAGAGACATTCCTCTATGAGGTCTGAGATGCTTTCTCCTGGGAGACCCCTGCCCCATGAGTCTGTGACACCATGTCAACGGGGATGTGGATAGGTACAGTTTTAAAGGGCAGGCTAATCCAGGTTTGTCTCTGAGCAGAACTAGCCCTGTGTCTCCGCTGGTCTGTGACTTGGGCTCTGGTCTCTACAGTGAGACTCGCAGCAGCACTGTCCTTTATCATCGTTCTGTTTTCTCTTTGACATTTAACTCGTGTGCTGGGGTGAGGTAGTACAGCGCAGAGGACAGCCCGTTGACGCCTGTCCTCTCCTCTCACCACGTGGGCCATCAAGCCTGGCAGCAAGCACCTTCACCCACCGAGCCATCTTATTGGCTGTTTTTGCTTTTAATTTTTTTTTTTTTTTTTTTGCAGGGGGAAGGGATGGGTCCTTGACATGTATTCTAAGCACTCATGATATAGACTATGCCAGCCCTAACTGATGGGCAATCCTTCTGCCTCTGTCTCGCAAGTGCTGGGATTATAGGCACACACCACTGAGTGGACTTGTAAGAGTTGATGTGAGGATGTTAACCATGGGGTTGATGATAACAGCACTGAGCCTGGCACTGGACAGCTGTTAGCAGTCACAGTCAGGAGCGCGTTGGCGTACCCTCAGCGCTTTGCATGGGAAGGTTGGGCTAGCTCAGTATTCCTCGAGTACATGCTAGAGTCTCTGATATAACTTGATTACGAGCCTGGCTTTATTGATACTACTGCTACATGCCTCAGTTTCCCAACCTATAAACTGGATCCAAAAATATTACTATTTCCTAGCGCTGTGAGTGTGGAGACATCAAGTCAATGGCCACAGTGCCCAGGATAGAAAAGGTGTGGGCTTGTGGAACAGCTCACCAGATGTGTCAGGTATGTTCAAGAAGGAGCCCTGGAACTCGAGTGTAACAGACATTTGCCAGATGTTAAATAGCTCTGCTAACGGGCCTAGTCAGGTCAGCTGACTGGACCAGTGGAAGGGTACTGTACTGCTGTGTCTCAGGGACCAGCTCACTCCTTGGGGCCCCAAATGCAGGATGCCAACTCTAGCTCTGCCCCTGCATCATTGCCAGGGCCCAGTGAGCTGGTGGCCCCACAGCCTAGGTCTGCTAAAACTAGCTGATAGGCAATGCTTTGGGTACCATGGACCCTCACCAAGGGTCTGCTCCCTCAGAGGATCGCAGGACCGGAAGGCTGGATAACCTCTAGCAGCCAGAGAGAGGTGGTGTTGCCTTCTCTTGAGGTGAGGTGTTTCCTACCAGCGGGAAGCTACCTTCCAACCGCATCTAGAATATTCAGCTAGTGATTCCCACTTCAGGCCTTTAAGGCCTGGTGGGTGAGATGGTTATCAAGTTGAAGCACTTCCTGCAACCTCTCTGGCTGTTCTTTCTAAAATCCTACTCGTAACCCTAGCTCCAGGTGAGAAAGTTCTAGAACACTTACCAACCAGATGACGGCAATTACATTGTTCTACGTCAGGCTAAAAACCTAAGCTCCAAGTTCTGAGAGGCCCTGCTCAACCTCTCCACCCAGGTGTCCCCTTGTGGGCCACTAGGGCAGGGGACAGCCCTTTGAAGGTAGCTGGTGATGCCCACTACGACTCTCTGTCCTTTATCTTCCTGCTGGGAAGGAGAGTCCCCAGCTCAGGCCTGTCACCACCACCTTCCTCTGTCTTCTGTCTACCTCCCTCACCCTCTCCTTCATCATGGTTAAAATCTCCTATTTCTAAAACCCCAGCTCTGGGCCAATCCCCTACCCAATTTCCAGAGCCTCTCTTAGGACCCTGGGGTCTGTCCCTTCATGGCCTCACTCCCTACCAGTGTCTGAGCAGGGCCCCAGCTTCCATCTTTCCAGTCCATGCCACCAGAAGCCTCTGGTCCCCCGCCAGCTGACACCACCCTGGCCTCTTCTAAGCTTTATATCTTCTGCCGGTGCCACCCACAGCCCAGACATAAGGCTCCTCACAGCCCAGCATGCTTGCTCTCTCTCCTGTACCTTCCCTTCCTGGCAACTTGCTCTTGCTGTGTGTGCCTGGCTGCATCTTGTACCTGAGACATAGAAGTACCCAGTAATGACCTGGGGACACAGGGATAGACACTTCAGGTCCCATGTCAGAGTATGGCCCCCAAGGGTGGCTCAGAGGTCTGATCCCCATTTATTCATCCCATAAATCCTCTGAATATCTCCCCTCTCCTAGCTTCTTCCTCTTCCCACCTTGGGCTATGAGTCCCCACATGGCTCTACCCTCTGTCCATATCTAACTTCCTATCTGCTCTGGTTCCAACACTACCTGTTCCTGCCCTCACCAGAAGTCAGCATGGAATCCATGTCTCACAGATTGGGCCATGTGCATAACCGTGTTAGGGGCGGGGCTATTACTGGCCTAGAAATTTTATCCATAAAAGAATGATCATTCAGATTTTCTGAGGATGGTGGGACTATTTTAATTCCCACCCCTGCCCTATTATCACAATCACTCTGTGGACAGATGTTGTACAGGCTGGCAGTCTCTCACTGTAGCAGGCAGAGATTTGAATCCAGAGCCCACTGTGGTAACTCACTCAATCTGAAGCCCTGTGTCTGGAGCCCCAGAATCCTTGCTGTATTTTGTGCAGGAAAAGGCCTGATATCTTCTGAGTTATAGTGGTCAGGGTCTGAAGGAGGTGGTCTGCCGGAAAGCACCACATTCTAAGAACTGGACGGGGTGAGGGATGCCCCGCCATCGTGCCCCATTAGGGCAGGACTGAGGAGGACCATGTCTCTAACTTCAGTGTGACTTTAAGCCTGACCCCTGAGGCTGCCACCAGGAAAGATGGACAGATTTTAAGTGCATCAAAAATCATTGCATTTTTCAATATCATTGACAGCCATTCATATACAAAGAGACACTACAAACTCTAAGAATGTGAATCAATAAAAATGGTTACAGACATTAAAAGGCCCATGCTAGGGACTGACAGATACTTTTAATAAAGGATTAGGTATACTTTCAGACTTGTGGGTGCTGGGTCCTCTATCAACTGAGACAGCTATAGACAAATCAACATCAATGTGTCTCAATAGAACTATTGACAAAACAGGACTGGGGCCAGATCAAGCCTTGTCACCATAGTCTGCCAATGGCAGAGAGGTAAAAGGATTTTCTTTGCCTTCTTTGGGGTTGATCAATCTGGGGACGCTAGAACCTCAACTTGTATTACTTAAGTATTATCCTGGGTTAGTTTAGAGGTAAAGTTCTCGAGCAGTGGATCTCAACCTCCCTAATCCTGAGACCCTTTAATACCATTCCTCATGCTATGGTGACCCCCAGCCATAAAATTATCCTGTTGCTACTTTAGAACTGTAATTTTACTACTGTTATAAATCATATGCACATATGAATGACCCACAAGTTGAGAGCTGCTATTCTAGATGCTAGAATGGAATTATCTGAGGGATTTATCAGAACGTCTTCTTGCTGGCCTCCTGTCTTTAACAGAGCACCAGGCTCTTAAACTTCAGTTTGCAGATGGAAGGTCACCCCCATGCAAGGCAAGGGACTCTGATGGGTTCTGACTACAGCCCACCCCCTTAGCTGCTGACTCTGGCATGGCACCTACAGGAAGGCACAGGGAGACCCACTGCTTCTCTCCCAACTTCATCTGTTCTCGACCATTGGGCCAAACTGTAGCCTGAGAGACCCTCCTGCAGCCAGGATAGGAAGCCGGAGGCTGTATGCTTGGTCTGAAATTTCCCCTCCTCCGCCACAACTGGCTCCTCAGCTGTGCCCAGGTCAGGAAGACACCCCATCTGCTGAAGTAGAGGAAGCCCCTGGGGGAGGGGGGAGAGTCTTCTCTAGAGCCAAGGAAGAGCTCTGGGCCTGAAGCACTGGCCTTCCCTGTCACTCACAATCCAGAGATGTTGTCTGGGGACATAGTTATGGGCCTTACTTTCTGCAGAAATGTCCTTGTACCTTTGATCAGCCCCCTTTCCTAGGCTTTGGATACCTAAGACCCCAGAGAAGTTTTTAGAACACAGCCAGGCCATCCATATAAACTCAGAGAAAAGGACAGAATCTGTGATAGGTCAAGGGCCAGATGAGTGCTGGGGTCAGAGGGAGGCTGGCAGTTGGATTGTCTGCCAAGTTCCCGGGCTCAAGAAACACCACACACCATTGAGGGCCTCGTCGCTCTCAGTATAAAATATCTCCAGTTTTTATCAGCCTGATTCCTGGGTCATAGCAGATGCTCGTCTGGGGATGGCTGGCACAAAGAACGCTCTTGACCACAACAAAGTTTGAATCCCTGTTGTTGGATAGGGTGAGCACCCCATCTTCCCATAAAGGGTTCACTGTAGTACTGGGGTACTTTATCCCTTGTCGTCAGGGACATGGGGGTCTGAGCTGCCAGTGCATCTCTGGGCTTTTATTCACTCTTCTGGTTTTGTTGTTAGCTTTTTCAAGACAGTTTCTCTGTGTAGCCCTGGCTGTCCTAAAACTCATGCTGTAGACCAGGCTGGCCTCTGCATCCCCAGTGCTAAGATAAAAGGCATGGGCCACCACTGTCCTGCTTCTTCACTGTTTTTGACTGGGATTTTAGTGTGACTCTGCCAAAGACATCCGGACCTTGCCTGAGAGGTAAAGGGGTTGCTCTCACTGACAAAAAGAAATAGAAGCTGGCCATGGCCTAGCACCCGATAGTGTCAACTTAACCACCGGCCTGGAGAGCTCAGTGGTACTAGCTGCGAAGTCTGGCTGACCACATAGCAAGGGCACCAGAAAGTGAACTTTCTCCTTAACCCATGGGGACTATATTGTCAGAGAGCCTACCAAGCTTGCCCCAGCCAGTCTGATCCGGCCACCTGACCCTTCTGTGCAACCCCCGAGGCCAGAACCAGTGAAGTTGGAGGCAGGTGGGGCGGGGGAGCCAAGCAAGGGCATTGTGTACTCTGGGAAAGTCGAATTCTCACTCTGGTCACGGGTCAGGTCATTGCATATAAGCAATAACTTAAAGGCCAAACCCTTAAGCCATGACTAACAACAAGCATTTCCTGGCTGGCTTCCTAGGGCTTCTACTTAATTCAGAGCCCACACTTCTGAAAGAAAGATAAGTGTGCACAGCATTGTCTTAGAACAACTAGCCCTGAAGGCCACACCTGTAGGGTATGGGGGTCCCCCAGGACAGCATGCAAACCCTTGCGTCCACCCCCCACCTCACAGACTGAGAATCTTGGAGCTGTCCCGCCCTCGAGAGTAGGAGTGGGAATGGCAAGGACAGCTGGCCAATGAGAAAAGAGGGTCTTGGGGTTGGCGCATTCTCTGTGACTGAACAGTGAGCTCAGGGTGAGAAACCACAGCTGGAGACCCCAGGGAGAAGTAGAAGAATCATTACCTTTCACTTTGATTTCTCGGATCAAAGACCAGTCACTGGGTCTCATAATATGTTTTGTATCCAGCTAAGGTGTGTGTCTATCAACTCTGAAAGAGACGTGCAAAACCGTTTTTGAGAAGAAAAGGAAAAGTTACCTTTGAACTCTATCATGCTTCCAATTTGTTTCCAGCTACACAACCCAGGAGAGAACCTCACCTTTGGACTGGAGTTTTAGGCTGACTCTGTAGTATCTTAACTTCTAGGCCTAGATGAACCCAGCCGCTGAGCTCAGAAGCACAGAGACTAGGGACTTTATGCAAAGAGGAGGTGGTGGTCTCTGAGGCAAAATACTTGCGCAAGAATGAGGGGTTGGGCAAGTCTCTAAACAATTCTGAAGGCCTCTTGCCAGTCCCTAGGGCCTGTCACAGAGATGAAATAAAATTGGCTTCCTCTAGAGACTAGAAAAAAGAAATCCCAGGAGGGACCCATCGACTGTGACATCCTTGTACAAAGATTGCACCTCAGAGATCAAACATATATCCCTAAAACGTCCCCCAAAGTTACTCTCTCCAAAGCCATTTACCCCTCAGAGCAATGAAGAGCACTGAAGAGGATGGGACCCAATTTTTTTTTTTGATCCAGCTGTTGTGTTCTCTCTCCCTGTCAAGTTTTCAGGGCCCCTGGCCTCCCTGTCCCCTCTAGAGGTTCACATAGGTCTGAGGCCCCTTTGATGTAAAGACCTGTGGGTTCTCTGAGGTCCTTTGTTTCTGGGAGGTGGAGGGAGGGAATCCTTTTTCCCTACCGAACTAGAATCCACTCTCAGAGAGGTGGGACTCCCTGGGGGCCTCATCCAAGGGGAGAAGTTTCTTTTCAGCATTTACAAGCCAGGCCTGAACTTCCAACGGAGGTGAGGTTGGTTACCACCAGATCTGGGACTATAGGGCTTATTTATGTCCATTTGCTCTCATGGTGTAGTAAGCGATGTGGGGACCCTGCCTCTCCCATCTCTCTTGAGACACAGATGGCTGCTATCCAGTGTTTGAGGAGCATGAGGCCCCAAGGCCGGTATTGGCTGGCTTTTCCTGTCTGCTCTATGACAGCTCTCCCAGAATCCAGAGCAGGTGTTTTCAGGCCATTCCTTTTGGTGTTAAAACATAATCCTCCCGCCAATGGCCACATTAGCGGTTTTAAGCTCGGGCCAGCACCCCTGAACCGCACACTTACGATGTCTTCTGTGTAACTCAGGCTTTACATGGCTTCAAAGCGGTCTCTGGACCTTCTAACTGCCTCCGTGGACTCAAAAGCTGGGACCTCTGCAAAATCCTGATTCCCCCACATTCCCAGTGTACGCTGTCTCTGTCTCAGTTTTTCTTTTCTTTTGAGACAGGGTCATATGTCTCCTAGTCTGGCTTCTAGTAAGTAGCTAAAAATGACCTTGATCTTCTGATCTGCCTACAGTGAGATTATAGGCATGTACTAGCATGCCTGGATCCATGTGGTACCAACCTGGGGCTTGCTGGGCAGGCATGTTATTAACTGACCTATATCACCGACTCATTCTCACTATGGGAAATGCAGATGGCCACCCTTGGGGTTTGCTGGCCCTTTCCTACAGTTTATATTCCACTCGCCACAAATGTCCCTAGGTCTGCCCTAGAACAGACTAACTGCCATTACCTGGCCTAAGCTTCCAGATCAGGTCCCCGTCTGTCAGCAGGAGGACACCTCCTCCCCTACCACTTGGTGTTCCCTTGAAAAACTGGTCAGAAATGCCACACGGCTAAGGGTTTCCAGTGTGTCCCATAACACCAAGCTAGGCAGCCCTGAGGGGAAAACGCTGTCACACACACGGACTCAAGACCAAGCCACTTAGTGCTGTCGTTGGGAAGTCTTGCTTGCCTGCCCTGCCTCCAGGGACTTAAAAGCTGGTCCCAAAGAAGGGAAGCGTGTACCTCAAAAAGGCAGTGCTCCTCACTGAGGTCTGTGTGAGCTGAGGTGAGGTTTCCTGTTAGTGATAAGATGTCTCAGCTGCTCTTGGTGAAAGCCAGAGGTGTGAAGCCAGAGGCAGGGCCTTTCTCCCTCTCAGATGCCTACAACTCAAGTTGAGTCTTTGACGCCAACCACCAGCCTCTGTGTTGGTGAAGTGCAGGCAGCCCCAGCTGCAGCCTCTCGCTGGCTCCACGTTAAGTGGAACCCCTGTTCTCAGGCCAAGTTATTGAGGCCAAGAAAGGAAGGTGTGTCCCTGCAAAGCCACGACATGGCCCAACCCCTGCAGCTCCCACCAACATTTCTCTGGTATCTACATACCAGCTCTGGCTCCAAGGAGCCTCCTTTGGGGTTTGAGCCAGAGGCTGAAAACCCCTTTACCCTATACTCCTGAACTGGGGAGCCTGCCAGCAGGAGCCAGCCTCAGAGACTCCCATTTAGGGTTCCCCTAATTTGAAAGACCTTCAGGATGCCCCAGGTAAGGATGCTGTGGCTACCTTTTGGAAGCTTCTGGATTGAGAGCACCATGGTCTCACAGGGAGCCTCAGTTTCCCCAACTGTGCAACAGCAATACGAACAGCTCTGTGGCATGAGCTGTACTTAGCAGTGCCACCTACGGTCTTCTCATGAAGAGGAGAAGGGGGTCTGGGACCCTCTGAAAATTAAGATTACCATTCTATCTCCCTGCATGTTCCAACAGGAAGTAGGCTCCACAGACCCCTGCGAGGGTTCTGGCTAGTTCCTGGGAATACGGAGACGGACATTAAGAGGCATTATGTAAGAGCTCCATGCTACTCCAGCTGCCTCCCCAAAACCATTGGTCTTAAAATCCCTGCCCAATTTGGGGGCCTCCTACAAGACTACAGCTGGAAGCCTAAACTGGACACTCCACTTTCTACCCACGAGTGCCGTGGACAAACAGTAAAGAACTGGGTTGCTTAAGCTACTGTGATTGCTATGGACGCACAAAGAGTCGAGGATCCATCACCTGGCCAGCCTCCTGACTCCTGGGCCACAGACACACATGTGTAGAAGTCCCAGCGCATGTGAGAAACTGCTGTCTGTGGAGGTGTAGAGCCAAAGGGGAACAGAAGTGGGTTTGAGGGCGCATACTCAGTCTGATGGCTCTACTGTCCCAGGGGGCCAGGTAGAGAGCCTGTTCCCAAGACATTCATACGTCTGCACATTGACTTGAAGCCTAGAAAGAAACATCAGGAAGTGCAGCCTCTCTGTCAAGGCAAGACCCCGGCTGAGTTCACCCCTCATCTGGATTCTAACCCCCAGCTCAGCAGAATGTCTCCCGTCAATCAAGTGACCACACAGAAGCTTCTGCAGCAAGTGTAGCATACGGCTCCTGAACGCAGCAAGTGTAGCATACGGCTCCTGACAGCATGTCAGCTCCTCCTCTCTCCTGCCAGCTAGCCACTGTGGCCCACCCCAGGCTCTTCAAGAAGATGGACTGTGAAGTAAGGACTGCCATATCTTCACTGCCTTGACATCAAGGGCTGATGCAAGATGCTGGGTGCCGTGGGTCTCGAGTTCAGGAAACAGCCATCCAAACCCACAGGGAGGCTGCGACCACAAACGAGATGGAGACATAGCTAACTGGGAAGCCATGATTCTCTCTGGGGTTGAAAGGTTTAGTCAAGGTCTGTGTCTCGACTTCTGAGATTGCATGTGCGCGTGGGGTGAGACTGAGGCTGAGGAGAGGAGCTCAGGCCTCCCTCTGGAGAGGCATGTGGGAACAGAGGCAGTAAGGAAGCCCCTCCCCTTCCTGAGGCCCTGTCCTCACTTCATAGATCACACAGGGTCCTGCCTCTGTGGACGAGATCCCCAACTCCTGATCTAGCCTCAAGAGACCTTACTTTCACATGCCAAGTGACCGAGTAGTTTCTGACCCTCCCATAAATTCACCTTCTAGATACGTCTATGTCCTACCACAAGTGCCACCACTTGCTCCTAGCTGAGTCCCCTACACACAGACAATCTTAGTTACTACCTCCAATGCCACGGTAAGCCCGTTTCCTCTGCACAGACCCCTGGGCTATGCTATGCTTCCTGCCACCACTGCTGCTCTGTATTCTGGGCATTTAAAGTCGTCTCTTTACCACAGGCTACTCAAGGGGCACAGGTGTCTCCCTCCTACCTCCAGATCCATTACCTGCCTGGAAAGACACCCCACAGGATTCACACAAGGCCTAGACCCTACCTTAAGCCTCCTCTAGTGACAGCCATTGGCCCAGTCCTGGTACTTATGCCTCAGAGGCTGTGTGTGTCTTTGATTCAGACACAGCCTTCACTCCTGGTTGTCCACCCAGTCTAACCCTCCTCCTGAGAACTTGCTACAAAGTCTCCCCAGATTTGTACTGTGAGCTGTTAACCCTTGTATGATGGAATTTGAAGATGGGGCCCTCCAGTCTGGGGATGAAGTTGAAGGATTGAGACCCTTCCTAGCATGCATATGAAACCCTAGGTTCTATACCAAGCCTCACAAAATACAAGATGAAGCGGACATGAGGGAGCAGTGCCTTCCCAAGACATCCCAGCAGTGATCTGTATGTCTCACTCACAAATGCAGCAGGAAGACTTATCTGTAAACCAAACAGAGCCCCAGCACAGAGCCTGTCCACATTACCCTGGTCTTAGGCATTCAACCCCTAGAACTGTGAGGAGATAGATGCCGGCGAGCTCTTGTTACATAGCCTGAGTGACTGCTACAGTGTCAAGAGGCTTGTTTTACCAAAGTAATTCCTCCACGATGTCCTGAGCCACGGTCACTGGCAGGCTTCAAGGTGAAGGGACTGCCTGCCCAGGACCACAGGGCTAGCCTATGGCGGATTTTACCCAAAGAGCAGATGCTGCCGTCGGCTCTGCCTTGCTTATGTGCACCCTTGCCCATCTTTCTCTGCCCCTGGCATCCTCACCAGCCACCAGCTCTCTCCAGCTAGCAGCCTTACTCAGCAGCTGTCTATCCTACTCAGGGAAGACAGACGTCAGCTGCTCAGTATGGGGCCACATGCAGAGGGAAGGGACTCAGGACAAGCACCATAGGGAGACCCTGTTCATAACCGGTCTGCTGGGCTCCAAATCGGCTACATCCTTTCATGGGACTGTTCTGGGCCACCTCTGTAAAGGTGCAACAGGCATTCCTAACTTGTGGCTTTGGAGAGCATTGGTGGTGGCTAAGACCCAGCCAATATGATGTCACAGGCATTGAGGCAAAAAAGCCTATTTTCACAGTCTCAAGCCTCAGTCTGTTCATCTGTAATATGGGAACCACTACAGAAGACAGCCAACTCTCAACCTCCATCCATCCTACATCCACATGGCCCTTTTCCTGCTTCTAAGGGCCTTCCCCTTGGGAGTATCTCTCTTCAGAATGGGAGGGTCCGAAGTATAAATCACATCCTGTCCCCCACAGGCCTTCCCTGCCCCCACGGAGCGCCAGCTGCCTCAGGCTGACCACGTGTGGAATAGAATTCTGAGTCACCCAGTGCTGCAAAACACAGGCCTCGGGAAGCTAGCCCCAGCAGCAGCCAGCACCCAGACAACTTACTTGCAAGGCCTCGGGGCTTCTGAGAAAAATGCCTTGTTCCAAACTGTCCCCAGCTCTCGGGATGAGTAAACATAGCAGCTCTGAGCCTCTGATTTCAAGTGAGAAGCAGAGGTGCAAGCCAGGCAAGGGCTGCTGGGTGGGGGTGGGCAGAGCCGTTTGCACCAAGCCCCAAGGTGGTGATGGAACCAATGCCTTCAGCAGCATCCCACAGAGATGTTCAGTCTATAAGATGCAAGCAACACAGGATAGTGTCGTGGGGCCTGATCCCAGCATCCTCGTCTCTGACCCATGCCAACCTGGCACCTCCAGTAGGCAATGTTTTCAATTAGCTAGAGCTCTGTCAAGGGGCCTAAGGAAGAGGAGCAGGGCTATGTCAGGCATGCATAGGAGATGCCACCATGGAGATGAGTGACCAGCCAGTCAAGTTCACCTTTGGTATCTATAGAACCGTGACATACAGGCCTCATCCCACCTTGTCCCATCTGAGACATATTAGCAGAAACCATTATGCACAGACACCTGGCTTTGGATGCCTCAAAGCAAGACCCTGGGTATATAGCTAATAACACAGCCTTCCTAAAGAGTTCATGATCTAAGGTTGACCTACTTGGTGTAGTTCTGGGGCCCCAAGAGCTACCTTACTGGAAGGACACAGAAGACACAAGAGGTCTAACAAGTCACTGCAGCTCCCATGATGCGCTATGTCTCAGAGCCCATAAACAGTTCCTGTCAGCTGACACAAGCACAGAATGGCTAGACAGAAACCGATTTAACAGCCAAGGCCCAGGGAGAGCCCTGCCTTGGTGTGAGGAAGTCACTGATAGCTCCTGTGGGCCACAGGTCCACGGGGAAGATTGCATATCTTAGCAGATGGGACTATGAGCGATTAACTCAGAAAACCATGGCTTTGTATGCCGACCCCAAGTAGAACTATGCAGGACAACGTGAGGGCTCCTATGCCTGGAAGGTGACACAGTGGAGTCTCTCAGTGATGTGAGAACAGAAAGACCAACCCCTTCACTGGCCCTTAAACTTGAAGACTGCTGTTATGCTGTAAAAGCCCAGCCTGAGACCCAACAGTGTTGACCCTTCAGGATACATGGGGCCCTGCATGTCCTTCAAGCTCTGGGTGACAGCGTGGAGGAGAATAACCAGAGGCACATTAAGTGCAGACTTTTCAGAAATGAATTCAGTTAAGGAGAACTCAAAACTGTTCACCAAAAGACACCATTTACCACACACCCATGGAAAGGTATGAGGCTGGAGAGATGGCTTCGTGGTTAAGAGTGTATACTGCTCTTCCAGAAGGCCAGAGTTTGGTTCCTGGTACCCACTTTGGGCAGCTTCATAATCTCCTCTAGCTCCATCTCCAGAGACTCTGGTGCCCTCTTCTGGCTCCTGTGGGTACCTGCACTCATGTGCATATACCCACATATACAAGTACAGTGGTAAGACACAGAAAGGGGTATCAGTGGCCCACAGTGACAGGGGAGAGCAGGAAGTGACTTGTGTCAGTGATGTAACCACGTCAGCAGGGACACCCCACAGCCTAAACAACTCCACAGGCAGGTCTCGCCTGAGAAAGAATTCTGGGTACATATGGCAGGAGGTAAAGGCAATTCCAGACAGTGCTGTCTCTAACAGCAAGGAGAAACATCTGGAAACAGCAGCACGATGGGTGAGTAAGCGGCGTGGCGGAATACTACACAGCTGACAAAAAGGGAAAAGTTGCAGCAACAGGTACGCCAAAGTCACCTAAGGCTGAAAGCAAAAGCAAATTCCAGGAAACTGCATAGAGAGGCTGCTTTCCAGGAGGCTTCTCAGGCCTAGAAACCAAGCCAACTCTTCAGATGGCCGTTCAGAAGTAAAAGGAAACAACAAGCATGGAATTCAGGGTGCCACCTCTACGCCTAGAGTGAGGGTGTGCTTAAGAGAACATGCTGAGTTTAGGCACCATGCTTGCTAGAGGCCTGGCAGCTGCCACTCGGTGAGGCAGCCTCGATCCCATCATGGCTGAATCCGAGCCAGCTGCTCACTGACAATACCACATGCAGAGCCCCCTGTGAGGGGCAAAGCCCAAACCATGGAACACCGGGGCCTCTTACGGAACATGAGATGTCACCGAGTGGGGCCGGACAGGACTACATAGAAAGTGACAGGACACCAAGCTGGCAAGACTCAGTTCTCTCCTTGGACCCAAGGATGACATTTGCATCACACTCACCACACCGTAGCTAACACGTAATCGATAAAGTATATATCCTTGAGTATGTATTATCAATGTTTTCTCTATAACGAGCATTTATGGAGCAATTGAAATTTATGTGAGCACTTCATTTTACGTCATTAGACATTTCTCTCGGTTGGAATGACAATGGTAAATGGTAAAAGGGAGTTTTTTGGTTTTTTTTTTAAGAGTTCTTATTTTTTGGAGACTAGGTCAGGTAGCCCCAGTAGCCTTGGGCTCCCTACATAAGCCAGTGATGATGCTGAACTTATAATCCTCCTGCCTCCACCTCACCAGGGCTGAGATGGCAGGAACTCCAACTCTGTCAACTGAGCCATGTCCCCAGGCTCTTTTAGAGAGAGATGACTGAGCCAGTTACAGCCAGCCAGCTTTCTTTAAACCATTAGAGGGGTTCAGAGGTCAGAGTGACTCTGGTTTAAATTTACACTCAAGGAGTATCAATAGGGTCGAATGTAATTATGTAATGTTGGTTCTTATAATATTTGTATTGTTGATATAGCTGGGAGAACGTGCAAGACTCAGGCTGCACATAGGACTCTTTTCTGTCAGAAGCCTCTGGCACATTGCTAGGCACAGGAAGAGAGGGTAGGAAGTCCTTATTTAGCTCCAACCGATGACAGGGACAAAAAGACCTGCTCAAATCGGCCATTCAGACCTTAAAACATCAGTTATGGTAAGGCCATGAGTTCATAATGACTCCACATAAGTCACGCACAGACAGCCCTAACTGATCACCAAGGAAGCATGTTAACAAACTGACCTATGATTTTTAAAATGGTAAATAATGGGGAAGAATTGGGGCATTCAGCTGGCTTCCCCATCTATCTGAATTCTCCCATTGTGGGTGCAGGGACGTTTCCCTTTATAGACATTTTCCAGCTCACAAGAGAGGAAGGAACTGCAGGATGGGAAGAGAGGTCACCCAGCACAGTTAACCAGGGAATGTGTGGAGCGAGGCATTCCCTAGCAAGTGCTTTGAACCTGCAAGGAGAGAGCTCACCTGGAGCCACACCCCTCGTGGTGAGGATGCCCACCTCCTGTGAGCTAGTCTTTCAAACACTTGGAAGTCTGACTGTCACACCTCTCAAATGGCATGCTAACATACAGGACATCAGAGGCAGAGGACCAGGCTGAACCTCCCTGAAGGAACAAAAAAGGTTGAAAGGAAACTGGGCCAGGAGAAATTCCACAGGACAAAACATCAAGTTTCAGTAAAAATGCTGTGATAAGTCTTTTTATACATGCTGTGATAAGCTCATCCTTATGAGACATTGGGGGGACTGTTTAGTACATTTGGGGGGTTGTTTAGAGAAGCAACAGCCCAGTGTGGGGTAAGACAAACTTAGAACCAAGGCAGCCGCTTCCAGGCTGATTCTAATGCAAACACAGGATAAAATCATAAAAGTATACAAGCCGGGCTGGGAGATGGCTTGGCAGTAAGTGGCCACTGCATAAGCAGGGGGACCCAGAACTCGGGTAAAAGTCAGGACCTGCGGGACCTGCGGACTGTGACAGTGCACTGATAATTCCGGTCCTGAGAGGGACCTGCTGGGCTGTTCACCAATAATCCCAGTCCTGGAAGATAGGTGGATCCCTGGGGGTCGTGGCAGCCAGATTAGCATGCTCCAGGCTCAGTGAGAGACACTGCCTCAAAAAAAAAATAAGGTGACAAGTGGAGAGAGATCAGTGTTGATCTCTGACTTCCAGCATGCGCCTGTACACACACATGCACACACATCACACACAAACAACACATTACACATGTGAAACAGCAACACCACACACGGGGGGGGGGGAGAGAGACAGGGGAGTTTTAAAAGTCTTACCCACTTAAAGGTCCCCTAGGCACGAGGAAGAGACAGGCTGTGTAGGTCATGCCTTAGCAGTCACAAAGATCAATTTTGCTTCTGAAGTGAATCTCATATTAAATGCCTTGGACCTCCATGGGAATGGGACCAAGGCCAGCCAAGCAAAGGAAGATCAATAGATGGTCTGATGCTAAGTAGTCCAGACCCCAGTCTGCCGCCATGATGCAGGTGGGGCTGTGGATGCAGGAGAAGCTGCTGTCCTCAGGCGGCCACTATGCCTGGGGCCTGCCGGGCCTAGACGCTGGCTCCTGGTGGCTGCTGAGTTAGAATGCAGGCCCCAAGTAGCCAGATCCTTTGCTTTTCTAAGGGACCCCGGAAATCCATATTTTTTCTGTACAATTCCCTGCTTCTTTATCGCTGGCATCTATCTAAAGATAGATAGATAGATAGATAGATAGATAGATAGATAGATAGATAGATAGATAGATAGATAGATAGATAGATAGAGATAGAGATATTTAAAACACTGTGTGGGTGGGCCAAGCAAACTCTTCAAGCTAACTGCACCCAGGGAACACCAGCGGGCTATCCCTTTCCACAAGCAAGGGCTGACTCCAACCCAATCCACGCGTTAGGAAGACATGGAGGGAACTATTTAGTCAATTTGGGGTCAATTCATTTTTAGGTGCCCAATAAAGCTGAGGATTCAAAAGACTCCATCAAGTCCTAGAAGCATCAGCTGCTGCAGTGGGAGCCAGCCTCCACAGTGGGCGCAGTGGGCATCAGCTGCTGGACATTTCACAGGCACCCACCACCATTAGTTTATGCAACAGAATGCCCATTTGTCCAGACTTTTGGAAAAACAGCAAGCAGTGAGTGCCCTTCCAGCCTCTCTGGGACAGCAGAATCACAATGCCACAGATGAAACCTATTTGTTAGTTCACAGCAGGCAATTTAGTGCAAAGCGCCTGCATCCAACAGTCCTGCCATAGACCCGAGCTGGATGCTCCACACCAGCTGCAACGTGACCTAGGGGCTCTCTGCTCTGCTCGCCTGCCCAGATATTTAGTTTCAGAGCAACGTAGAGGACAAAACAGACATTGGCCCAAGCGGGCAGGCTTTGCGGCTAAGGACCAGAACAGACATCCCTCTTGTCCAACCCCAAGTGTCTTCCTTCCACCCACAAACAGAACAGACAGACAGATGGGCAAAGCAGGCCTGGCTCTTCCTTTATAAATGGTCTCAAGGTGACTGGATCCCCAGATCAATAAAAAATTAAAGAGGTGTCAAAAACACCGTGGGAAGGAGCCAAGTTGATGGTTTAATCATTTCCCAAGACCCAGGCCCTTCTCCAGGTGCTAAAACCAAGTCAAACACATCCAGGGTAAGAAAGAAATCCAACAGGATGGTAGAGAATAAAGCCCAAAGGCAAAACCCGAAGAGCAGCTCTGTGGGATGGAGGGGGAAAAAGCTATAAACTCTTCACAGCAGAGGCATGGGGTGGGAGCGCCCTGGGAAAACAGAACTCCACCGGCTAGGTGTCCACAATGTATTTACTAATTACTTTAGGTGTGGCCCGGGAGATGGAGGCCCATTAGGGTCCACAGAGCTATATGCAGTAGTACTCCAATTTCTCCTGGAGTTGCCATGGTATCTGTCCCGACATGGGTGAGGAGTCGAGTGGGTTCTGCACATGGGTACTCACCAAGGCAGAGGGGCATCTGGGCCCTAATAAGAATTGAAGTATCCAGAGAGGGCTCTGTAACATTTGCCAAATGCTGAGCTAGCCATTCCTCTTGCTAAACCAACCCATTTTGCCCACTGTGGTTTCGAGAAAGCAGCTGGGAGGAGGCAGCTGATCAGCAGAGCCACGTGGCTCATAATGAAAGACTCTGGTGTGCATGGGGCAATGACCATTCTGGTTCTCCACACTGGGTGCTCATGGACGACCTGTTACTCTGGCATAAAGGCTGAGAGGGCAGCCATTCTGGGACAGCCTTTCTGTGTCTTGGTGTCTCTTGACCTCCAAAGCTAAGGGCCCATGCTCTGAAAATACTTGCTGCAGAATCCCAGAGACAGGTAAAGCTCGCCTGTGGTTAGCAGCAGCGGCTGGAAGGCGACTTCATCATGTGAGCCAGCAGCAGGGAGCGCAACAGCAGGGAGTACACCGAGAACAGACTGGAAGGTCTAAGTGGCACAGTGAAGAGGAGGGGTAGGGTGGAGGTGCACTGAGGGACACAGCTGAGCCACTGCAGGGAAAGGAGACATTCAGACCCACCTTAGCTCAGATAAGCAATCTGCAAACAGTAGCCCTTGCCAGTTCTGTGGGTTTATCTGTGCACGGGTGGGGTTTTCTGAACCTGGGAACTTTCTAAGGAGCCTTTTTTGAATTGACATGAGGAAGCCTGGTAAGATGAGACGGATTCAGGCTGAGTCAACCTCAAGGCTCTTTTTCAATGTTCAGCTTCTCTTCATCAAGATATTGGCATGGTCCAGAGGATATTGGGATAAAGACCATGCTGCTGCGGCTGCGGCTGCGGCTGCTATTGGGGGTGTGGCAGAAGGATCTGACCAATGTGACTAACTATTTACCATGTTGTGGATCCCTATCAAAGACCTTATAGGGGCTGGGCCGTGGCTCAGTGGGTAATGAATGCGCTGTCAGTGCAAGCATGAAGACCTGAGTTCAGATCCCAGACCCCCTGTAAACTGGGTACAATACTGCATGCCCGTGATCCCAGCATTCTGACAGCAAGGTGGAAGGCAGAGACAGAAGAACTCCCAGGAGCTTGTAGGCAGGTAGCCCTGACTACACAGCTGAGAACAACAGACGCTGTGTCTGATAAAGTAGAAGGCCAGGATGGGCACCCAAGGATGACCTCTGACCTCCACACAGTACACATGCAAGCACGCACACACACCCCTTAATGGGAAGCTCCCATTTTTCTTTTTACAATCACCTTGAGACCTGGAGGCCATTTTCACCATAGCCAGGGTACTGAGGCCAGACACCCAGGAAGGAAGCACAACCAGAACCTCTAGACCCAGCAGGCCCCAAACTGAGATCAGACTCATGAACCAGAACTGGCCCTGCTTGGCATGGGATAAATGTGTAAGGCACCTTGTCCTCCATGCGCATGGCAGAACGTGTTCTTGAAGTGTCTGTGCACAGGGAATGTACGTTGCTCCTTCTGCAGAAGGTAAGGAACTGGACCAGCATCTGTTGGTGACCACACACAGAATCTCCAGGACAAAAGTTCCCAGGGTGAGTGACACTGTCCTGGAGGCACGGGGATTAATTCTTTACAAGAAAGGGGTGAAAAAAACCCTTTACATATGCAGGTCCCCACACCCAGCAGAGGGGCTGTGGTACATAAACACAGTCTATTTATAATGCCTGTATCTCATGGCTCAGTGACTAAGACAACGACACAAAAGAGGAAAGAGGACGGGAATATGGCTCAGTTGTAGAGCGCTTGACTAACATGCATGAGTCTCTACGTTCAAACCCAGTCCCATACACAAAGCATCCTGTGAAGATCAGGCTTAATTTTGGGGTGACCCACTTGTACACTGTTGATTTGGGGGTTGGCAATAATACCATCCGATATTTAAATAGAGTGGAAACTACACAGTTTTTATCCAGCTAACGTCTCCCATTCATGTATTTCCTAAGGGCTGACGTGGTTTTCAAATGGTGTTTCCCATACCAGGAGACTCTTGCTCACATGTGTGCACAGCGTAGGCTGTCCCCACAGGTCACCTCCAGGTTCCAGCTAGCACCAGACCACATCCTCTCTCCCCAGGAGGGACAAAGACATCAAAGGTGTCTGTTGAGTTGGGCCCCAGCTCCTTCTGCCCTCACAGTCTCCTTCCTGTGGCTAAGACCCAAGGGTATGCCCATGTCTCAGGGTCTGCGGTGGGCTTGGTGGTGAGCTGGCCTGATGACCCCCAAACCACAGTTCATCTGAAGCATCAATATGGCTCCCAGGAAGAGTGAAGAGTAACTGGTAACAGTGACTTCTGAGTCCCCTTGGCTTTGCCCCCAATGGCCTACTATGCACGGAGCCAACAGCCACCCCGTGTTCGCACGAAGGAAGTGGTGGAGGTGACCTACACTCTTGTCCTACTTTGCACTCTTAGATGCATCTCGAACAACCCAACTCGGGGAAAGGAGCTGAGCTCAGCTGGGTTCCATCTCCACCCTCAGGGGATTTGCCTTCAACAAAGCTGGTGTGTCCTGAATGCTTCGTGTTATCAACAGGCAAATTTGGGAAGTCACTTAATTTATAAACAGAAAACTGACAGAAAAAGGATCATTATAGGAAAAACTATGCAAAACAATTTCTTTCCAGAATTTTCCATTTAATATTTTGGCTGACAGGAGTACCTGAAACTGAAGGATGAGAACCCACAGCCAAGGGAGACGACTGTAAACCTCTGGTTGTCCTGGAAATGACATATGAGTTTGGCTCTCTCCTTCCAACTCTTGCCTCCCTAGTATTTGTTTCTCAAAGGCAGCTAAAGCATCTTCTCCAAAAAAATATACCTAGATCACTGCTGCAGACAATCCACCCCTGCTGCTCTGACCTCAAGGCCACCATCATCTGCTCTTCCCACTCCCCAAACTGCTCTTCCTTCAGACCTCCTGAGGCTGTGCCCACCCCTGCCCATGGCTGCCCTCCAGTTCTTAACCTGTGCGACTTCCCCCATTTGTTATATTTCACTCCTTTAGACACTGGCATCTACACTTATCGCTATCCTTATAACACAGGGATGAATCACATAGCAAAAATGCCCCATGTGCAAGGCTTTGTGACCCAGCCCCCACCCACCCACCCAAAGCTCAGAGCAGTGCCTGGCTCAGAAGACAGCCAGCAAAAACTTGGGGGTCTGGGCATGAATGGTGGGAGAGATCAGGGTCAAGGATAGAGGGGAAGGAAGGGAGAGGACAGAGGGAGCTGGAGAGGATGGAAAAAGGACAGGGAGAGACTTGTTACTGGACCAGCTGCCTGCGCAGCCTGAAATGTCCCGTACAATATAAAGCTTCAGGAAGGGAGAGGAATTCCGGAAGAGTTTACAGTCAAGAGAGTGCAGGTCATTGCTTACAGACCACATGTCAAGGATGGATGAGGGTGACCCGCTGTACCTGGAATGTCACATTTCCCATTTCAAGGGAACTGTTTTTTTTTTTATTATTAATCATTCCATTAGTTTACTCAAGGAAATTTTGGAAGCACCTTTAACCATTAGAGTGGGAAGCAAATGAACTCTCAGCCCAAGGAAGAATAGGCCCAGAAAGGCAAGAGCATGCAGGAATGCCGCCCAGAAGAGGGGCACGTGGTAGGGCACTTGGTCATGGCCAAGCTTGGAAGCACTGGGCTGTGGAGTTCCTTGGACCCAAGGGAGAAGCAGAGCAAACTTCTGAGGCCAATGCTTGCTTCTACACAGAGACCAGGTCTCGTGTCCACTGTAACCCTGATCACACACTGCTGGTATGTGGCGTGTTCTGAGCAGCTAGTTCTGGCCTCAGGGGGAGGGAATCCTTTGAATGACAACTAGAAGGAAAGGAGCCACACCCAGTCACCCTCAAGCAGACAGAAGCATGTCTTGAATCCACCTGTCTACAGTAAACCCAAAACAACAGAATTCAGAGCCCTGCACCACAGAGGGATGTGTGGGACTATTCCCTGGGTACAGGACCAGGCCTCTCAGGAGGACCCAGAGCCTTGTCAATCAAGAGCCAAACTGTGCCCACATCTCACCTCAGAGTACACTCAACAGAAACCTTGGGAACAGGGCGAGCCAAGCACCAAACGTAAACTGGCCAGTGACACCTTGCTGCCTTGGGGACACATGGCTCAGGCCCGGGCGTGAGGAGGGGAAGCATAAATGGAGACACCTGAACATAGCATTTGAAGAACCAGTGCTGGGTGTCAGGCCAGATCTGCTATGGGCCACACCTCCAGGGCTGTGGGATGGTGGAGAACCGAAGACCACAGGAATGGCTCCCTCAGAGTCTCTAACACATCCTGCTGTCTAGGAAGTGCCAGGGCACCTCCTGGCCTTACAGATTTTTAATGTCAACCAGGACAGTCAAGATTCTGAGATGTCCTGAAAGAATCCAACCTTTTCCCCTCTTAAAAACCACAGACTGTTCCCAGAGGATTCTCACCAATTATGGGGTGGAGTCGGGGTGAGGGGGGACAAACACTGTGGAGAAAGTACTGAAGAAAGGAATCCTGCAGTGGAAGCCATCAAATCCCTGGATGTCTGGGGGTTGAATCATGTTGGGGTACGGGGAGCTCACCCCAACGCACCTGTGAACCTGCCTGTGTCTCTAGAAAACCACCTCTGGAGGCCTCACAGGGTCCCCAAGCTCAGCTGCTTCCTCTGCTACAGGAGCCATCCCATCTATAGATCTGTGGATGTAGCAGACACAGGTGACCCCCTCTGACCCACCAAGGTATATACCTGCAGTTCCATAACTGAAGTGACCAGCATTCATCTTAAATACAAGATGTCGGTCAAGCTGGGAGTGGGAGGGATCAGCACATCTCTGTTCCCAGAGACCAAACCAACACCTCCCAAAGGCTGCTGGGAAGTACCTGCTCTGTTCAGACACTAATCCCCTTGCCTTACTCCGATGGGGTCAGCCCCCCACCTCCACATGGAATGGAGTAAGGCTAATTACACCTGGGCTTCTGGAAGCTGCAACGGGAGCTGGAGCTGAGGGCAAGAGAAATGGCTTGGTGTTTCCTCTTCAATTCTGAACCCTTCATCCCAGACTCCTCATCATCTGGAGCTCCAAAGGAAGAGAAGTCTCCTCTACCTGTCCCACCCTCGATGCCTTCCAGGCACCCCTTCCTCTGAGAGCCCAACAACCCCTGTCACAGCTGCTTGACAGCTATGCCTCTGGCCAGGCTAGGAGCCCACAAGCGGGGTGACCCCTCCACACAAAGCCTTTTCCATCCTCTTCCTGGCCCTGCCTCCCCATCAGCTGAGCTCGACGCAGCGGAAGCCTGTTGCTTCCATCTATCAATGGTCTCTGTGTCCTGGCAGCTCGTGGCAGAGTTGCCCACAGCCCCCACTCATGCTCCTGATAGAGTCCCTTTCAAAGGTTGTGTTCTCTCCTTAGTCTCCACCCCCCACCCCCGTGCATAGAAGAGGGCCATAAAGTGGGATTTTCCTCTATGGGAAAGAAAGGCCACTCCCTCTCCCTTCCTTTCTACTTTCCTGCTGTCCATCTAAATGTGGCCACGGAAGGAGACTATGGAAGCGGTGAAACAGACCCAGTTCATGACCTCAGGAGACACCCCGGTGGCCAGAACTCCCTTCATTGGCCTTTCCTACTGAGTGGCAGGAGGGGACACCTATGACTGCCAGCACCTATCCCCACGCTCCTGCAGGGAGACGGTGCATGTGTGACACTAAAGGATACCTTATTCTTGGCCCTCAAGTTAAAATGGAGACACTGGTACACGGGAGATGGTAGGGTACTGGGGACTTCCAGGATGGGGATACTAGGCAAGCACGGCTTCTTACCATCATCTAGGTAGGTCTGGTCCAGGTTCTGCTCCTGTTTGACTGTCACTCCCGTGGGCAGAGCATCCTTCTGGTCACTGACCGGGGGTCCGTTTTTGGCAGCTCTTTGACTCGGGGCAGTCTGTTGTTGGATGACTGTTGGGTAGGAGCCTGGACTCAGCCTCTGACCTGGTTGATGGGAGGTGGCCCAGGCCTGGCAGAGCTGGGGCCGAAGTTTTCACAGTACATGATATGCTGGAACTCCTGGTGACCCCCACCACGAAGCTGCTGGTTGGTGGGTGAGTAGTGGATCACAGGTGAGGCCTGCTGGCTGCCCGAGGATGTGTGTGGCAGGGTGGAGCCCTGCCCCTGCCCCTGAGAACCAGCATGCACCAGCACAGAGCGGTGGGCATCAGCCAGACCCAAGGGTGCTGCCAGGAGGGACGGCTGTTGGTAACCCAGCAGGCCCGGGCTCAGGCTCTTGCTCCTTGGTAGAGGGCAGCTGCAGGGCTCTGCTGCTGGTAGCGAGCATCGGGGGATGAGAGCCCCGAGCGGAACTGTTGGCAGGGGGCCATGGTAGCCACAAGACAGGAGGGGGACTCGGCCAGCATTGGGTGCTGCGGGTAATAGGGCTGGCTTCCCAGGCCTCCATGGGCGGGCTGCAGATCAAAGATGGTTCATATTCATCGCTGGGCTCTGTCTTGATGGCAGGGACTGTGGGAGAGAAAAGCAGAGGGCTGAGGTGATCATGGCCACTTGTGAGTATGTGCTGAGGGGAAGGAAAAGTGAGCCCGGCTTTGGGAAGCCTTGTGGGTGGGAGCATAGCTGGTCTGTTATCCTTGCGCTACAAGATCCCCCTGGGATTGTCTTCAGGTGAACCTTGACCTTGGAATACCCTTGAACTACAAGCTTTCCCAGCTGTGGACAGGTGGAGGTGAGGCTTGACCCTACTTGAATCTGTACAGCCTTGTTTCTCAGGGTAGAAACTGAGAAGAGAAAGCTTATGGGGACCCCCACCTCCTCTTGACCCCATTGTCTCCCTACTGCGTTCCCTCCCACTGGACAATCTGACAGGATCTGAGATCACTTGGAGACAAATCAAATTTGGGGTGAATGTGAAGACCCCAGCCCCTGAACAAAGGCAACAAATCCCATGGGCTAGGTCCTGGACTGAAGGGAAAGGAGAAAATGTGTTACACAGAAGCATTCATCTCTCTGCTTCCTGACTGACGTGACGTGACATGACCAGCCATCTCACACTCCTGTGCTTTTCCCACCATGAAAGGCTATGTCTCCTCAGAGAGTCAGAGTGAACCTTTCACCTGTCCCTTAAGTTGCTTTTGTCAGATGCCTGTCCACATCCATGCCTAAGCATCACAGAGTCCGAGAGGGAGGGACAACTACATAAACAGGTGACAGGCTTGTCCCCAAATATGAGTGGGGCGCCTCCTGAGGGTCAGAGTCGGAAGAGCCAAACAGAAGCATAATTCTGACTTAAGGTCCCTGAGATCACTTCTGAAAATGCCTTTCAAGGGCCAGCATCTCTGTTCTGGACTGCTAGGGACCTGAGGGTTGGGCCTTGCTGGGGTCCTGTTCCACCAGCCAAGCATTGAGGCTCAGCTCAGGGAGGCCTTGCTACTGCAGGTAAGGGAGAGCACACCAGAAAGCAGCCTCCTTGCTAAAGGGACTGCTACACATGCAGGCTTGTGCAAGGCTCTCCTAGGGCCTGGGAACAAAACTTGTGCCCCTGACAGGAAGTCACTCACATCTGCCCTCAATGGCATCTTCACAGGAATTGCCCAAGCCTGCTATACCTCCAAGGCCAGACATGTGGCCCAGTGGGAAGACAGCGGTGCACTGAGGATTTCAGGGCTAGGATTACAGGATTATAGGCCAGCAAGTCTTCCCTAACCTGTTGGGTGGCAGCAGGGGTCAGGGGGGCAGAGGCTTTCCCAAGGGTGAATATTTTCACCCTTTCCCAATTTGTCCTGCGTCCACCGAACCCATGAGTCACCTTAGAGTTTTCTCTGGAAGCACTCTGTGAAGTTAGTTCCACTTTCTCTGGCCTACAGAAGTTCATGAGTGAGACCCGGTCTGGCTGTGCCCCAAGTAACTCCACCCCACTATGTGGGCCAGTCAAGGACCCTGAGAGTTACAGAGCATGTCCACCTTACCCTGAATGTCACCAAACCCATGTCAAAGGGGAGCAGCAAGAGCATATGCTTAGCAGTCTGTAAATGTCCTTACCCACCACCCAGGAAAACGTGGATGGCAGCTGGCAGTCTGACACAAGAGAAAGCAGGCTCGGAGGAGGGAGTCTCTCTGCCAGGTACCTCAGCCGGGAGCAGAGCATGGGTGCAGGATGTCGGGGGAGCGTCTCACCTGGGTGGTAGGTAAAGTACTGTGGTTGACTTCGTTTCCTCTTTCCATTGATGACGTAGAAGTTGACTTTCACGGGCACGCGGATGTGCTTGTTCCGATACTCAGGGATCTCAACAAAAAGCATGTTCTAGAAGGAAGCAGTTGTCATGAACCTGACCACATGTAGCGTTGCCTGGATTCCCACCCAGATCCCAAGCATGGACCTGCCCCCCCTACGGCAGGCGGGCTGGCCTCGTGCTCCACATTTATAGAGACATTGATTGAAGGGAATTTAACGTTTCATCCCGGCAAGGGAAGTTGATCTAACGAAGTGTGTGGAGATGTCGCCGTCACACACCAAAGGGCCTGGGCGGCTCTCTGGGTGCTCAGCTTACTAAGTTCAGTCCGTACTTGCTGAAAACTCTGAGTTCAGTGTCTGGGGGAGGGAGTGAGGGATGGAGATGGGGGAGGAGGGAAGGGTAGGAGGGAGAGAGGAATGGAGGGAGAACAGGGGACAGAGACCTCAGTGGGGACACTGAGGTCTCAGGTGGCTTACAGGCTGGCTCTTGTCTTTATCCACCGTAGCTTCCATCTCCCAAATCTGCTGCCCATCTGGAGAAGAGAAAAACAGCAGCCTTTGAAGGAACAGTAGAAGCCAACGACGAATTCCACCAACCCACGATCTTCACCATGTAGCTTTAACAATGCACGGAAGTGTGCAGGGGTGTGTGTGTGCACGTGCAGGGGTGTGTGTGCACATGCAGGGTGTGTGTGCAAGGGTGTGTTAGGGGTGTGTGTTTATGTGTATTATGTGGTGTGTTGTGTGTATTGTATGTATATATGTGTATGTGTACATGTGTGCATGTGTGTGTAGTGTGTGTGTTTATGGTGTGTATATTGTGTGCATGTGTGTGTCACATGTGTGCATGTGTGTATATGTGTGTGTATGTGTATGAGTGCATTGTGTGAGGGTGTAGAGAGAGAGGGAAAGGGAGAGAAAGTGTATATGTGTGTGTGGCACATGTAGCATGTGTGTAATGTGTGTGTATGTGTGTATATGTGTGTGAGCGCATGTGTGCCTGTGTATGTGGGGGGGGGGGGAAGAGAGAGGGGAGAGGGAGGGAAAGGGAGAGAAAGTGTGTATGTGTAAGAGAGTTGGGGTATGTGTATATGTGTGTATGTGTGTATATGTGTATGTATATGTGTGTGTTTGTGTGTATATGTGTGTATGTATGTATATGTGTGTGAATGTGACAGGGAGAATGTGTGTGTGAAGAGAGATGTGTGTGTGTAAGAGAGAACTGCATCTGCATGTTCCAAAGCTCTTTTGTTAGAGAGACTCGTGTTCCAGGAGAGAACTTAGCATTAGAAGAGTAAGAAGTCAGAGCAACCACAGACTCCGCCATCATAATCTAGTCCACTCCAAATGCCTGTTCTCTTCCTTAAATAAAGTCGCTGTTCTCTGTGGCCCCTGACTCCATTGGTCTTTGTGGCACTTTTCTCTCTTTCCAAAGGCCCTCAATCCCAAGGCTGTCTCAGGAGCCGCATTATGGTTCCAGCTTGTCCTCGGTGTTCCCATCATCTGAGAGCACAGTGGTTTAGCCATCCCTGTCTAAGTCAGGGGCGAACAGGTGGCCTGAGGGTGCCTGACTCATGGGTCACCAGGAGGTGAGAAGCCCCGAGCCCACCCACATCTTCACTGGGCTCCCACGAGAGTCATGAGAGCAGATGACATGGCTCTACTTAGCAGTGGCTTCTCCTTCTCAGGGGCAGAGGGCTGTTCATTCCCTGACTCTGAGGCCAGCAAACAGGGCCAAACAAAACTCTTTATTTTCAAATTATAGATTTCTCTCCTGACCACCTACACTGACCGCTAGGCCGTTTTCACTCAAACAAAACATTTCCGTGAGGGCTTCCAGGGTGTTTGTGGAGCGTGAATGCTGAAGGATATTAAATGGTTTTATGAGAAAGGGAACATTCTCGAAGCTAGTAAATGCTCAGAAAGTGCTGAGTCAACGTCCAGCGGGTTCCTCGATGCGGTAGAGACTTCACCCTGCTTGCTACAGTGAGTTGTGACACAGAACACACCCTGACATCTGGCCTCGGAACCCCCTCTTTCTAGAGCAAAGCTATTACTGTCTGCTGTGATTGCTTAGGTCCTCCGGCTCTGAGGATGGGCCAGACAATGTGGGCTGTGAGCAGCATTTGAACTCAGTGGCCTAGGAATCCCCCATCCCTGTAATTGCTACAGAACAGGTGGACTGGGGTCCTCACAGCGAGGGATGAGCCAGAGTACTTGGTAACAGCCAAGGCTCTACTCTTGGCCTTGAGTGAGTGCAGTTCTGAACTTGAACTCGAGCATCTAAAAGGTCAGGTATGGCCACATTTGTGCCTGAAGCCCAGCACTGTGGTGAGTGACTACAGGAGGCTCTCTGGGGCTTACTAGTGCCAGCCTAGCTCTAGGCTTAGTGAAAGACCCCAGCTCAAAAGTATATGGTGGCATGTCCTCTGTCTGCTCCTCAGGCACACAGACATACACACACACCCACGCACACACCATGCTCCCAAAGTAGGGTAGAGAAGGATAGAGGAGAACACCCAACGCCAACCTCTGACCTCCACATGCACACATACGGATGCATGTGATTCACAAACACATAACACCACCACACACACACACACACACACACACACACACACACACAGATAACAGAGAGAGTCCTTCTTCCTGGTCTTAAATCCCTGTGGAAGGGACCAAGTGACAATCTTGGCTGTCTAACAACCACGTGGTAAAAATGGGATATACAAACATCTCCTCAGCTGTAATGGCAGCTGAGGGACCAGGAGAAGCCACTCCAGGGGCAGGAGAAACAATGGCAGACATCAAAAGCACCTGGCCAACGCCATCAAAACCCAGCTCTGCAATGTGCAAAGGCCCAGACAGAACTAGTCAGGGTAATCCTCCTTCTCATGTGAGACAGGTCCAAGGTCACCGACAGAGATGCAGGCTACACAGCATCGTGAATGCTGAGCCAGAAGCCCACATCCCAGGAAGCTGTAAGGGTTTCCCTCCTGCCCAGCCTCTCAGTGCTTGAGGTTAACTTCACATGAGGCTCACTGCTTTGGAAAGCACTTGGGAGGCTGAGACAGGGGCCAGCCTTGGCTACAGAGTAACTCTCAAGAGATAGACAAAAAAAAAGACAAAGATGGGAGAAAGGAGGGTGTTGGGCAGGTTTCCAAAGCTCATTCTTGGGAAGGCCAGACAGAATTCCTTGGGAAAACTGTCAAGAAGCTGAGCTGGGACTGCAGGCTTCCAGGCCATCTTCCATCCTTGATTTGCTACAGAGGAAATACCGACATGCAGAATGGCAGTGTCTGTGAATGGGTAAGACCATGGGCTATGACAGATATGGTCTTTGGGTGTGCGGATCCAAGAGAAAAGGGTGTGGCTTCCCACTGAGACATTGCCAACAGGAGCTTGAATACAGCCTACAAACCAATCATCTCAGCACCAGAGGCTCAAAGGAAGTTTGTGTAACGATATAAGCTATTAGCTACAGTCAGCCCAACCAAATAGCAAGGGAGAGGCTTCCAGCAGACCAGCAGAGGAAAGTCGCCACTCTGAGAGGCTGAGAAAGGACATCTCTAGGCAGGACCTTGCAGTCACTCCCACTGTAATGGTAGACTCATCAGCCACTCTCAAAAGCCTTCTTGCTTCTTGCGCCCTTGACACTGCTACGCCCTCAAGGTCCTGCATATTCCAGCTACTGCCCTGGCTGCTCAAGGTATCTACCACTCTTAACTAACTCTTAATACTTGCCCTGGTTCCAAAGTCTCTTGTCCCTCAGATTCCAATCTGCACCTCCATAGGCTGCCCACAAGGTACGTCTGGCCTTTAGCTCACTAAGAGTCCCAGTCAGAGGGGGGAACACTGGCCCAGTGTCACAGGGCTCCCAAGGAATTAGCCAGACTAGAGCTGGCAGAATCAGGAAGTCTGGGCTGGGCACACCCATGTGTCATTCCACCTCCCAGAGCTTAGGTATCAGCTCCTGTTCTTAAGACTTGGGTATCCTGAGGATGCTGCTATGCTAGGCAGGACCCTCTGGAGCTGGCAGGTGAGGGCTGTGGAAAGAATGTGGGTGTCGGAGGAATGCCCGCCCACTCCAGTGCACTGGAGGTCTGTGACACACCACCTAGAACGCTTTTTGGAAATGCCCTGTAACAATGCCAATTCTTTGTCCCCTGTGGCGCTTCAGCCATTTTATCCCAAACTTTGCAACAAAGAGACCTGGCCTGAAATTCTTGCTTGCCCCAATTAGCTGTGTGGCCTTGGATAAGACATTGTATCTGTCTCCAGTTTAAAACATGAGGGTATTAGAGCATTCACATTTCCTAGTGAATGTATAGATCACTGCATAAGAGCCTGGTAGATAGATGTTCAGTCAGGGGTGTTACATCAGAGTCCGCAGGTTATTTGAACATAGGCTCGTATCTCAACATGAGTTAACCATGAAAATGCATATATTTTAAAGTCAGAACCTAATAGGGATTCTCTCCATTTGCAATTATGAACATCTACCTGCAGGGCGTGCCTGGAATCTACAAAGAAATGGTGTTGAGGTGGTGTCTCTTCCAAGAGATGGCAGCACGGCTCCCTGCTGCTTTGCTTTGAAAAGTAGGTCTTTTCAGAGAACTGGAGAGACAGCTCAGTGATTGGAAGCACTCACTGCTCTTGCAGAGGACCCAGGTTCCATTTCCAGCACTCACAGTGCAGCGCACAACTGCCTGTGACTCCAGCTCCAGGGACCTAACACCCTCTTCTGGCCTCTGTGGGTACTGCACTCACAAGGTGACCATACACATGCATAACTAAAACAAAATAAATCGTTAATGTATAGAAACTATTTTAATGGGTCTTTTAAGCTGGGTGTCACAGCACACACAGTAATCTCGGGCCTTGGGAAGGTAAGGTAAGAGGATTTGGAAGGAAGAGAGGAAGGAAAGGGAGAAAGGGGAGTGAGGAGGAGGAGGAAAAGGAGAGAAAGGGCTACATGCCGGGAGATGCAGCCAGCAATGACCAAAGCAGACTAAAGCCAGGGTCTCCCTTCTGCTTTTTGACCTTGAACTCCTGACTCACGTGCCTCCTCCAACATGCTCCAGTTGCAGGCATATATCAGCACACACAATTTACGCCATGTTGGAGATGGAACCCATGGGTTTGCTCCTGCTAGGTGAGATCTCTACCAACTGAGCTGCATTCCCAGTACCCTTGCCTTCCAGAGGTTCCGCAGGCTGGAACACAACACCTGCTCTCCCCAGAGCTCATGCTAGAGACTCAAAGGTCTTCTCTCCTGGAATGGGGACCTTGCCTCTGCCCCCATCCCTCCTGGTGCTCATAGCCACTCTGCTTCTGCCCCCTGCTCCCCATGATCCTGCAGCCACCCAGCCTTCTCCAACCTTCATACCACAGAGGTTGTAGCTCCTCTCATGGAACGGAGGCTGGGGAAGGAGTGGGAAACGCGGGGCAAGAGAGAAACATACAAAAGTCATGTGACTTAGGCCCCAGGGGACTCTCCAGTCTCAGCCCAGCATCTCCTACTCCCCAGTCCCCAACCCCACTGCAGTCTAGGGCTCAGACATGCTGGGAACTCAGACATGCTGGTCCCTGTGGAACAAGCATGAGAAGAGAGGATGGAGTGTGGCTGCCATCCCTAGATGAAATAAAGGGATTTGGTCTTTGGAGCAGATATTTGGGGAAACTCCCTTGTCCAAAGGGAACAGGGCTTGGCAGCCAGCATAGAGAAAGCCATTCCAGCCTTAGTCAGAAGGGACACAAAGGAGCCAGAAGTGTTGAGCGAAGAAGCTGGGGACAGAGGAGCCTTAGCCAGGCTGCAGGAAAAGGTGAGAGTGAGGGCTCAGCTCAGCAGACAGCATGGGCTTTGGGTGCCCTCATTAACCAATCTCATTGGAGTACTCAGAGGAAGGCAGGGAGTGATGGAGGGAGGGACAGATGAGTGGATGGATGGAAGGATGGAAGGAGGGATGGAAGAAAGAGAGGGTCAATGGAGGCAGGAAGGGCTGGTTGGGGGATAGAGAGAGGAGGCAAGGATGGATGGATGCATACATGGATGGATAGATGGATGGACAGATGGATGGATAGACAGAAGCATAATGGACAAATGCACAGGTGAACAGAATGGACAAATGGATGGATGCATAGACAAATGTATGTATGTATGTATGTATGTATGGATGGATGGATGGATGGACAGATAAGCAAGATGGACAGGACTAGGGATAGTGCTTGGTTCTTAGAGTGATTGCCTTTCCTGCACAGGTCCAGGGTACTGACACCTAGTACTTCATAAACCGGGTACTCAGGAGGTAGAAGCAACAGGAGCAGACGTTGATTGTTAATTTCAGCTACACAGTGAGTTCAAGGCCATCCCAGGCTATGTGAGACCCTGTCTCAAACAAACAAACAGATAGACAGACAAACAAAATAAATGGACAGAAGGAGAGAGAAATGGGTTAGAGAGAAGGGAACAGAATAGAGGATGGGAGGAAGGAAGGAGGGGAGAGAGGGAGGGAGGAAGGGAGGGAGGGAGGGAGGGAGGGAGGGAAGAAGGGAGGAAGGGAAAGAAGGGCAGACAGACACACAGGCATGTCTGTTGGCAGTTCAGAAGGGTTAGGGAGGGGATCACAGGAAGCAGCAGGCCTAAGGAAGGGGGCTGAGCCCCAACTGTCTGCCTGGAAGAGGGGGTGGTATCATCACTCTCAGGAGAAACCAGACAGCTTTCAGGAGAAGGAAGGCAAACAGATGCAGCACTTGGGCTCTGAGCTCCTCTAGGGTGAAGCTTGTGTGGAGGAAACTCAAGTGTCAGTTCACTTAGGAAACCAGGCCTGAGGCATTACCCTGGAGCACCAGGTAAATGGAAGGCGCTGAAGTCACTGCTGGCTGCACTTATGATGGTGAGCTAGCATCAAGTAGGTCCTTCCTAGAGCATGGCACAATTGGGAAGGTCAGAGACGACTCTTAGCTTAGGGTCTCGTGGGGATGCTGCCTGGACAGACTTAACAGATCTGCAGAGGAAGCCACTGGATTGTTGCACCAAGCCTCTCTCCTGACCCCACTGGCTTGGTGGGGCTCATCCCGGGCCAGTATGGCAGCACTGGGTCCATTTCCCAGAATCCACTTGGCCCTTTCCCTGTGCACACTTGGGGATCATCTGAGCAATGTTCAAACAGTAACGACATCACACCCTCCACTGAAAACCTCCATCAACTTTCCAGGGCCTTGGGGACAAACACAAACTCCCCTCTGAGCTTACAGGTCCCAGAAGACATGTCTCTCTCCGATGCCTCTCGTCCCATTGCCCACGGTGCCCATCCATCTCCAGCACTGCCGGGCTCCTGTAATGATCCTCTGGCCTGAGATACTCTTCCTTACAGGGTCTGTGCATCTTTTGTTCCCTCCTGTATGGCTCTTCTTAAAGCCATCTCTTCTGGAAAGTTCCTGATCTCTCACTTCCAGAGTTGCCAGATTTCACCAACGAAAGCAGGGGCTGTCCAGTCATACTCACGCTTCAGGCACCAAGTTCTACTTTCTACGAGCATGCATGCATGCTTCTCTCTTCTCTGTTGCCTGGGATGCAGGCACAAGAGCAGCTCATGGTTTGTCTGAGGGTCACAGGAAGCTAGCCTCCTGCACACCCAGCCCGGCTGCAGACTCAGGCCCTGCCTATAAACAAGCCAGAAGTATTCCACCCCCAGGGCAGAAACCTTATCTGTTGCACTGCCCTTGACACACAGTAGGTGCACAATAAATGCACAGAGGTAGATGTGGAAGCCCTGGAGGCCGAGTGGGTGTCAGTCCACTTTGCACAGAGGCTCTTTGAGCTCTGCCCCACCCCCACCCCTTCTGCAGCCTCTGTCCTCAGAGCTGAGCACCGTCTATAGACAACTGCAGGCTGCAGACACCAGGAGCCCTGGGAAGCAGGAAACTGGGGTTTGGGGCCCTGCCCTCCACTGCTAAGTTCTGTCACCTCAAGGAAGTCTGTGGACCGCCTGTGACTCAGCACTGCCATCCGTGGGGGGGGGAAGGGAGGGAGCTGCCGTCACTCCAGCTCTGCTGGGGCCAGGACACTGGAAGTCTGAAGGCTCTCCATGGGAAAGAGGTCCGCTGTGCCAGGAGGGACACCTCTCATAGCCAAGAAAGCAACGGGCCCTACCTTATAGACTCCATGTGGAGAGGTCAGAACTCCAAAGCACCTACTGTGTGCCTATACATGCAACCTTGATCTCCTGTTTATATTACAACACCATTGCCCTCCCTTTAGAGTTGGGGAAACTGAGTCCACAAGTATACAGCAGAAGACAAATTAGGGATTTTGATGGACACTTCAAAGCCACTGACCTACAGGGCGGCAGGGTGGCTGGCTCACTAGGGCTGTTGGCACCAGATCTTTTTTTCTTTCTTTTTTATTATGTGTTTTCCATTTTGATGGTTTTAGACAGGGCGTTATTATGGAGCACAAAGGGGCCTAGAGCTTGCTTTGTAGCTAAGGGTGGCTTTGAACTTTGATCTTGCCACCTCCACCTTCTAAGGGCTGGCATTACAGGCATGCAGTCCAATGCCCAGGTTAGTGAATAGCCCGTGCTGGGGACGGAACCCAGGGCTTCATGCTTGCTAGGCAAGCGCTCTACCAACTCAGCCACAGCTCAGTTCTCTCTTCCCAAGGGCTGGGGTGAGAGGCATGTACCACCATGCCTGGCTCTGCCAATTTCTAAGGGTGCAAACAGTCCGACTCGAGTTAGCCAGGAAACTCCTTTCCAGAATTCCACACCGAATGAGGATGAGCCAGGAAGATGCACTTTCTCCGAGAAAGTACCCGGGAGTTCGGTGTAGGTGGGAGAACCTCAGGAGACTGCCTGTGTAAGGAGGCTCAGGCATACATGCAGCCATCTGAAAATAATGTGTTTTCTGTCTCCGGCGAGGCTACAGAACGGCTGTCTGGCCTCTTCTTTGGAGGCGGTTGAGAGAGGGTATGGCACTGGCCTCTAGTGAGTCACCCAGGGCAAAGGTCCCCTGAATCTTAGTCATGCCATCCAGCCTGGAGTTCAGAGAAGCCCACCCCCACCTCCAGGCCCCAGGAAGCCACACCCCAGATGACAGAGAAACAGGTGCAGGAGGGGGTGTTGAAAAGGTACCTCAGATTTCCTCATCATGATCACTCATGGAAGAATACTTGCTGAACAAAAATGTTTCAAACTGTATTTTAAGCGCATACATGATTCTATTTATTAAACAAAGCCCAAAATCGATACAGCCTTTGGGAACCTGGGAATAATAAAGTGAGTCACGGCTGGCCTCGGTGACTCAGTGGGAAAAAGGGAATTCCACCGCCCACGCCTCCTCTTGAAAAAAAAAAAAATCAATTTGCTTTCCCGACAGGTGATGGGAGCCTCTGCCATCAGACCGAGCCAAGAAAACCATCCAACAAAACAAGAAACCCGCTTCAAAAATTTTTTAGTTGTAGAACTGAGTAATTTGATGTGGGCCTATGTCCAGCCTACGCCCCCGCGGGACACAGAGAACCCGGGAGTGGCTTGGCCAGGGCCAGGGGCCTGAATTAAGAAGGACTTACCAGCTGAAGAATTCCAAAACCTGTGTCACATGGAGGAACCTTCCAAAACACTGGATCACGCCAGCCTCGAGAGTCGCCCGCAGCCATGGTAACCCTGTCTCCTCAACCACACGGCTTGTGTTTTTGTGTCCTTAGATTTTTTCCTGTTTTGCAATGTTTTGCTGGGACCCCCGACTCTGCTCGGGGCCAGGGGCCAGGGGCCAGGGTTCCTAGCGAGGGCAGGAACAGCCTGGCCTCCCAGCCTGACCTCCCTGGAAAGATGGTGGCTACACATCTTTTATTTTGCAGAACTCGCAGGAGCAGAACTATCCTCTTGACTTCTCTTTGACATGACCAGAGAAATCGTTTCAGAGCTCAGAAAAATGGCATCCTGGGGTTCCAGATCTTTCCCCAGTTGGGGGCTAACCCAGGGTATCTGGTTTGATATCTTTGAACCTCAGTCAGCTTGTCTGTAAAATGGGGATAATACAGTCGCTTCTCGTGGCGGGAGGGACAATGAAGGGGGACACACCACTTTTAGCATGGCACATGCACACTTAGTACGCACAGAGATCATCTTATAATTGGAGTGCAGAAGCAAACAGTATATTCCTGTTCCCAAGGAACTGACAGTCTAGTATGGGAACCAGAGGACCCAAGAGAGAGCAGATAGACAGGTGAAACACTTGAGTGCCACTGGAGAATAAAGCGTGTCAAAGGCACAGGAAGAGATGACATTGGGCTGGGGGGTTGAGCCATGAGCGTTTGAACACGAACACCTCCCAGGGAGAGTAGCTTCCGAGTAAGAGGAGACAGGAATGCGAGGGAACAGGGGCAGAATGTTACAGAGCCAGCAGCACAAGCGAAGATCCAGAGGCAGGAAGGAGCACGGAGCATCTGAAGACAGAGTGAGGAGGGTTTCTCCGCAGCCGGGAAAGCCAGGGGGAGAGACGGTCAGCTGAGATCAGAGGGATGGGCAAAGGCCGAGCCTCACAGGTCCCTTCAGGTCCTACAAAGAATTAAAAATAGGACCGAAACTCACAATAATCCTTATGAATACCGCTATAAATAGAACCGCACTTTCCAAAACACGGGGCTCTCCTAACTCCAGCGCCCTGCAGCCCCCCGCCTTGCTGTTTTTCCACCTCCTCAGCTGGTCCTCCTGATGGAGGGGAAAGTGCCAAGCCCGTTTTAGTGGACAGCTATAAAAAGCATGCTGAGGCTCCCGGTGACGATGACCAAACTCTGGGGCTAAGATTAGCCTGAAGCTGTCACCTTTCCTAATGGGAGCAGCAGCTGGGATTCCCCTGCCTTGGAAAACTTTGGCCACCCCACCCTACATGCAGCGCCTACTGGCCAAGTGTCCATGGAGATGGACACAGGACCGGTTTTGGAAAAACCAACTTTAGCTACATGGATCTCCCTGCAGGAGGTAAACCCTCAGGGTCAAAAGAGCAGACTCTGAGCCTGGCAAACATCAAGGTTCCCCCATCAGGGCTGAGAGCGCCACACACGCCCATCTCAGGGAAGCCCACTTCTTGGGGGATACATGGGACGCCTCGGAAGCCTCCCTGGTCCCTGAGATCCTGGTGTTGATATGAAAGATTCTCCCCGATGAAACAGATACTGTAACCAACGATTCAGCAGAACTCGGTGTTCTTGACCACTACAACCCGGCTCAAGTCTATGCTTCCCGGAAGGGGAAGGATCTTAGAGCAAACCAACCCTGGTCGGAGCTTTCATAGAGCCTGGAGTCAGTCTGCCCGGACTTGAGTCTTATCCCTACTATGTACCAGCTGTGTGATCTTCATTAAGTTGTCTAACCTCTCTGTGCTTAGCATCTCAGCTCTAGAACATAGGGGAAAGTCGCTCATTTGGAGTTCTATCAGATTGTATAACCTAAGCAAATGCTTAAAACAAAGCAGAGTAGCTTTGCTTTTTGGCCATTTCCTGGGTTTCTGGATGAACTCTCTTTGTTCTTCCATCGAGGAGTGCAATGGTAAGGAAAGGAAAAAAAAGGGTTTGCTTCTGATTGTTGGTCAGAGTCCCTCATTCCATCAAGGTTGCAGTGTCAAGAGCTTGAGGCAGCTGGTCATCTAACATCCGTAATCAAGAACAGAGATAAATGAGTGAGCTCACACTGCCTGTTTGCTTCTTATAGGCAGGGAGCTTTTTTTTTTTTCCCTCCTGGATCTAGGGAATGGTGCCACCCATGATGGGCAGTATCTTCCCACATCAAGGCAATTCTCTGCAGGGGTATCTATCAACCTGATCTAGACAATTCCTCATTAAAACTCCCTTCCCAGGTGATTACAGGTTGTGAAAAGGGTGAGATTAAAAACTAACCGTCATACAGTCCGACCTTAGAGCCTGGGCTTGGGACCATGCAGCTGACAGTCCCGCCCCCATCACCTATGGTTGTCCAATCCAAGCCCACACACAGACATGTGCCTTACACAAGGCATGTGGCCAGAGCTCTGAGGTTGGAGGGCCACAGAGATAAACCCAAGTGTCCAATAGCCACAAACTGTGATCTCAGGGCACATGACTCCCATATGCCCCCAACTCCAGGGGCAGGACTAGGGTTCCAGTTCACAGACAGAGGCGAAACTACAGGCTGAGGGTACATGCTGTCTACAGGTGAGGGCCCTGGCCTTGACCATCAGCTTGAGGATGCTGGATTAGATAGGAAATGTGCCATTATGCTTATCCCTACTGGCTCACTTGATTTTGCAAGGCCAAATGCTTTCATGGGGAGGCCGCGGAGCGGAAGGTTCTGGAAACCAAGAAGGTTGCACAGCAGTTAATGGCACTCACTCATTCAGCAAGCAGTTCATCAATGCTACTGACCAAGACACCCAGAGATGGCTGGAAGCCTCCAGCCGGAGGGCCTCAGTAGCTCCACCCTCTCATCCTTTCTTAGATGTTCCTTCCTGTCAACACCCTATCACCTTGGCCATGAGTAGCAAACATGTTTATCTTATTAGTCTGATGCTTTAAAGTTATGTTTGTCTTGCCATGCCTAAGGACAGTGTCTGCATCTGGAGATGCAGCCAACCTGTGTCAATTGCACGCACAAGTATCTGCCAAGGCACCCTAACTCCTCCCCATGCTGCGGTGTTAATATTGTCAACTCAACGAGATCTAGAATCAACTAAGAGGCGAGTCTCTGGGTGTGTCTGTGAGGAGTGATCCCCTCAAGGCTGGTTGAGGTAGGAAGACTCACCCTAACTGCCTGGTTTCTGGACCTCTTGACTGCAGATGAAGCTTTGTGACAGGCTGGACCCTTGAATCAGGAGCCAAAGCAAGCTCTTCCTCGGTTGTTTCTGTTTCCATCATGGCAGCAGGGAATGGAACTAACATGCATGCCCAGACCAAATAGAACCGTGTCTCTAGCTGGGTGACACAGTCTCAAGAGAAAGGAGCCAGCCTAGTAATGCACTGTGGTACTCTACAGTGGGAGGTGCCACATCCGCTGACAGCAGGTTCTGTGGGACTATGAAGCATCCACACAAACGTTCGTGCAGCGAGAAAGCACAGTTGAACACACAGACACAAAACTGTTTCCTTGTAGGCAGAGAGATTCATCCGGCAGAGTCATGCGGCTAGTTGCTCAGCCCCTGCCTCCTGCCTGCTCTCTGCTCAGCACAAGTACCTAGGGGCGAGAGTCAGGGATGCTGGGAACAGGCTCAGCTCACAGAAGGCTCAGCACTCTTAAACAGCAATGGTGTCAACTGTATCCAGGAAAGGACATGACCATAAGCCCCTCCCACATGGGGACAGACTATGTTGTCAATTTTACCTCCTGTGTCCATTGTCCCTCAACCCCACCAGGGACACAGATCCCTCAGATCCCACAGCCATAGCTCAGACCTCAGGCTTCTCACAGAATTTGCTCTGCTGTCTCCCTGCTGCTGTGACACTCATGGGGCTTTCCAGCACCTGCTTACTGCTCTACCTGTCGCCACTGGAGGCCATACTGCGAATCATCTGACCACAAAATTCTAATAAAGACTTTGCACTTAGCCAGATTCTCTCTGCTGTCCACTCCTAGATACCTTACCTTTGAAAGATGAGACCCTGGCTTATCTAAGGAGGTCCACAGTTCATCAGACCCAACACTCACATTTCCAAAAGGGGACCCACATCCCAGCTGGGCTTCTTTCCACTGCTTCTCCTATGCAGCACACCTCAGTGACCTCGACACTCGAGTGCCTGCCTCGGAGCTGCAAAGCACCCAGTGTAGCCTCTTAATAATAGGAAAAGGTATCTTTAAGAAATGTTTTCCTATGTGAAGAAAAACAAATTACCAAGACAAAGGCAAGGTGGATGAATAAAGACAAGCTTAGTCTCCATGGAAACATCCAAGGACCAATTCGAGTATGTCACCCACATCAACGGTGACTTGTGTGGCTGTGGGTCACTGAGGGGTGAGCCAGAAGAACGGGAAGTTACCCAATAGGCTGGAGTGTGGTGCGGTGCTCACTTCTGTCTGGCTCAGAGAACGGAGAGAAAGTGAGAAAGCCACTGACCTGTAGTCTTCTCCATGAATACAACCTTGGACTCCGCTGTGAAGTTCTGGCCCGTGAGGATCATCTGCTGGCCGCCGTAGACCAGGCAGCTGTCCATGTCTTGTCTCTCCACCATCGGCAGCTCGTGAGCAGAGCGCTGAGCTGAAGGCAAGAGGAAGAGAAACAGCATGAGCTGCAGGAGAAGTCCAGAGTTGCAGCAGAGAGGTGGGAATGGAGACCCAAGTGGGCATCTCCAAACAGCACATCCTTGGAAGAGCCATAAGCCTCGTAAGCCAATCTGCAAGAGTCCAGAAGGGGCAGAAACAGGACAGACGGGTCTTCATTCTCCCTTGTGCAGAGATGGGCCCAGTTGTCCCCTTCATCAAGGTCTCCGCTGCTCAAAAGGCTTCTTCTTACACTGAACCCAGACTCATAGCCCCATGTGAGTTTAGGGAATATCCACTAGAAGTTTGTGGGTGATTCTGACCGCAAACCGTACACTCCAGGATCTGCCCCCATGGCTTCATTTTCCAGAGGTCCCCCTCCATCACTATACTCCCGCCAATTTCTAGAACTTATAGAATATTTTATCTCTTCCTGTCTTTCTCTCTAAGATAGATAGATAGGTAAATAGATAAACAGATAGACAGATAGATGATAAACAGACAGATAATGGATAGATGAAAGTATGTGGATCCATTATGTATCTGCCTGAGGGTGGAACCTAGGTCCTCAGGCATGCTGGGTAAGCACTGTACCCCTAACCATCAGGTCTTGCTACCTCCTAGGCAAACTACCACCTTTGAACTTCTGTGTTCTCCTGGGCTCTGCCCTCCACCTTATGAGTGACCCCTTCCTCACCATCCCAGGTCCTACTTAACCTGGCCTCCTCTGGGTCACACTTCTACTTCCTTGCCCCCACCCCACTTTCTCCCGTACCCCCTCCTGCTTAGCCTTTCTCTGGAGAAAGGCTCGCTTTTGGACACGCTATGTGAGCTGTCCTCAGCTCCAGAAGAGAGGTCCTAGAGGTGGCTGAGTGTGGGAAGACAGGTCTCACTTGTCTCTGCTGTCTATCCACACTGAATGAAAACTGGGTGGGACGGGCCTGCACAATACGTTCAAGTTCTCATATCAGCCTTCAGAGACGAACAGCCGGGATGTGGACAGGTCCCCGCCTGGTTGAAATGGGAATCCTCTGAAGCAGACCCAGCACCCAGAGCCACCCCTCGGTCCTACATGGAAGTCAGGCTGCAGGACACAATGAATAGAGAAGCAGGTGGGTCAGCAGCTACAGAGGAACGCTGGCTGTGGCAGGCCCCGCCCACTCCCTTAGGCCCCTCCCTCCGTCCTCAGCACTGCCTTCCTGGTGAGTCAGCTTGAGCTGCTGGCTCTTCTCCTAGAGCTGAGGGCTGGGCAGAGGGCCAGGTCTTTCCATGCCAGGGCCCTGGACCTCCCCATCCGGGAGCTGGGAGCCAGCCGGGAGCCTGAGCAGCGGCCGGCCGCGTGAGGCCCAAACTTAACCTTTCCTTCCTTGTTGGGCACACATCACCCTCTTCCTCTGTCCTCAGAGCTGGGGGAGGGGCGGCACACCAGTCAGCAGGGACTCCCCAGGCTTCCACCCACTTCCCAGTGGCTTGCCCAGCCCCATGGTCCTGATGCTGTCTGCTCAGGGCAACGCCACATCCCACCAGCTGTGGGCTCCAGGATGTGCAGAGGGGCCAGGGATAAAACTGCTAATTCCTCCCACATGAGCATGTTATTAAGCCTGTCTTTCAGCGTGGGAGCCCCTTGGCTTTCTAATTGAACCACGGCTAAGGCTGGTTTACTAGCAGTGAGAACAGCAGCTACAGAGCCGGGCTTTTCAGAATTGCCTTTGATGGAGCCGGGGCGGAGGGCTAGGGGCTGCTGGCATGGAGATGCCAGCAAGAGCCACCCCTCCCATTTTACAGGTGGAAAACCTGAGTCATGACTACTAGGGAGACCAGCCCAGGGCTTGCAGCCAGCCAGGGGGTGGGGGTGGGGCAGCAGGGCCGGGCGGGCCAGGCGAGCTCTCCGAGGGGTGGGAGTCTGCTGTGAATCTCGATGCACTGCACAAATGCTCAGGCCTGGGGTAGCCTCCTCTCCCAGCAACCTCGGTACAACTGCCATGCTACCTTCTACTCCAAAGGGGATGAGGGTGTTTATAATAAAAGTGTAAGGAGAGCAAGCCAGCTTCCTAGAAGCCTCTGTGTCACACGCGAGGTGCGGCCAAGCCTTCTGAATGGGATCTCATGACAAAGGCCAGGTCTGGCTCCTCCCGGGCCTCAGTCAGACACTCCATTGGACTTCTAAAATATAGACTCTCAGCCTCCATGTCTCCTGCCTCAGGGCTCACTGTGGGGTCATGTCACATGCTACTTTAGTATTCGACAGCACCCGAATCTCTTCCTCTCTTCCCACTGGATGCCAGTAATGTTCTGTCTACCAGCTGTGATATCCCAAAATGTGTGCAGACAGGGTTGGTGTCTCCTGGCCAAGGAGGGACACAGGTCACTCCTAGCTAAGAGTAAACAGTCACAGAGATTCTGATTTAAAGAATCTGACCCGCTGCGATTATTTCTTAAACAATCCTAATGGTCCCAGATGGCCACAGTCAGCAAAACGTTCAGCATCTGTGGGGGATAGGAGTCCTGCATCTGAGAGTCTTCTTTGTGCCATGGTAAGAGTGCCTGCTTCCCAGGTAAGCTTCATACAGATCATATGTACCAGTAGACATGGTTAGAACATAGCTGGCAAACTATCCCATCTCAACCAAAATGTACAGGGCGGATACATGAGTGTACAAAGGGTGGGATACTCATTCAGAATATTATTCAGCCAAGAAAAAGGAGCAAAGTGCTGACACCTTGACAATCTCCTTCTACATAAAAGGAATCAGGCACGAAAAGACAAATTTAGTGTGACTGGAAACGTGTAGCCTGTGGTGGTGCACGCTAACCTCTCAGTGAGCTGCGGTGTGCACTGCTGTCCATTATGCAGCATAGTGAGTCCCCGTAGGGGGTGGGCAACAATGTCCAATGCATGCTCCATGCAGGAACGTTCAGGGCTGAGCTCAGCACAGGCTCAGGGTGTAGCTTCCTACGACACCAGTGTGGCCTGGTCCACCTATGGTCTCTGATGCTTGTCAGTGGCTCCAGAGCCCTAAGGCAGGTTTGCTGACTCGGAAAGGGGCGTCTCAGAATCTGCAGCGGTATCAGGTTGAGGCGGTGCTTAGTAAAAGTCCAGAGGAGCCCGGCCACTTCCTGGGGCCCCTGTATCTGTGTACTGTAGGCACAGGCCAGAGATGTACACTCCACCCTTCCTCCCGTGTGGCTTATCACACAAGGTTCAGGGCTCAGTTCCACATGGCAGAGGCCACCTGAGGACAGGGAACTCCTCCCAGACAGTACCCCAGTCCTTGGAGAACCCCTTAGTGAAGCAAAGCAGTCAATTAGCCTCTGAGAGAGGAACTGAAGAGAGACCCTCCTGGGACCCACAGTTCTGCCTGATGCAACTTCCACGGCTCAGAGGGCTCTCAGGAAGTCCCTGGCTCTCCCAGGACTTTCTCCTTCATCAGCCCTCAAAGCTCCCATCAGCTACTTAGAGATTCCAGGCTGTCCAAACCTTCCCATCTACAGTTCTCTAAGCAAACGCTGCCTGTGTTCAAGTCCATCCTTGTGAGCTGGCTCCAGCTTGGGGACAAACCAGACGCAGGCTCCTGCTTAAGCTTCCAGGTGACCCAAGCCTCTGGACGCTGCTCCTGCCCCGTTTCTGGCACCTCATAAATTGTCTCAGGGTCCCATATTTTTACAAGCTCCGAATCCACTGGGAGCAGTGGCTCACTTTTACCAGTGCCAGTGCTGACCTGCAGCCAAGCAGCAAGCACCTCAGAGACTTTGAGGGAAAACTCACAGGTCCTTTCCCACACCTACAGGGGTGAGTGGCCAACACCATACTCTGCCTGGGAGTCTCTGGAGGGGCACAGGAGAAGCTGGCCGGAAGGTGTCTCTGCAGAGCCAGGGTTCTGTTGGTGTGGGACAATTACCACAGGGGGACCTTGGGACCTGGCAGGTCATAAATGTGTGTGCGTGTGTACGTGCGTGCATGCGTGTGTCTGCGTGTGTTACATTGTGTGATGCACACTGCACTAAGTGGCGAGGGCCCTTTGTCAGCTGCCGATGCTGCAGCGTGCCAACAGCTCCAGGTCTGGTTCGATGGTATCTGCACTGGGTCTCAGCAAATGGTCCCACATGTGCTCACTGCGTTTACCTTCATTGCCAAATATCATGAGCCCAAAGAACAGGGATTGCTCTCACTCCAGTCGAGGACGCTGCATCAAGGGACACCCTTGAAAGCTTGTGGGTAACAGGGGCAGATGAAAAGGATTTGGACCCAGACTCGAGGACTCAGCCACTGGGAGAAGGGTCCTATGGGAAGTTGTTATCCAGCACAGGCCAGAGGTGCTTTCTGCATCCTTAGTGATTGTCAACTGGCCCACACTGGCCTCCTCTGACTACGGGATGCCAGGGTCCTGACTTGGAATGGCAGTCTGTCACAGAAGATCCAAGCTGGGCCAGAAGGAACTATCCAGCCCCAGCCACTCACTGGGGGTTCTCCTGTAGTGGGTAGGGACTGTCCATGCGCCCACCAGGGAGTCATTATCACCACATGGCCTTGGAGGCCTCAGCCTCCTCATGTAGAAAGGGGCCTGCAGGGAGGTTCCTACCCTTGTCATCTCATCCACGCGGCACCAGGTCTAGACTATACTCTTTCTTTTTCTTTCCTTCCAATGCCATGGCCATTCTCAAGCAGACTCTCCCTAGAGGCTGCATGAACCTCTCTGATGGGTTCCATGATCAGTGAGGGGTCCAGGCTGCTGAGACAGAGGAGAGCTGAGCCTTTGGCCCCTTCCTTATGCAAGCTAGGGTTGCAATAAGCAGCCAGTCTTCCTGAGCCTCAGGCTTGGAGGGGATGGACTAAGGGTCAGGCCTGGGTCACTGGTGCATGTCAGTGCTCAGCAAATACGTCCCATTATTTCTGGATGAGAAAGCAAGGGGACCACAGGGTGGCGAGGCTACACAGAGATTGGCACATGCAAGCCTGTGAGCACACTGTGTGCATTCCATCAAGGGCAGTTCTGCCTGCCTGTTCCCCAGGTGGCTGGATCAGGAAAGGGCCAGCTAGGGAAGAGGGAATGTCCACCAGCAGGAAAGCTACCTGGGTCCATGCTCCCAGCATAATAGTTCTCAGCAACTTTTTCCAAACGGGCCACTCCTTCCCTGACTGGTAACCTGGCTCTTCCTGAGTGGTAGGGTGTGTGGCCCATTGTGCTCCCATGTGGCAACTTGTGTTTGCTGAAGGCTCACATGCACCTGCTGTTTCCCAGGCTATGGGCTCCCTGTGATGATGTGCTAACAGCGGGAGGCAGGGCAAGTCCACTTTGTAGTGCTACAGGGACTGTCACAGGTGACCTGTCCACTCTAGACCACCACAGCAGGAGAGAGGACTACAGCTGTGACCACAGCCATGGTATCATGTGACAGCATATACTTAACCATAAACCAGCAAGTCGGGTACTGGAACTACTCCTATTTTACAGATAGAGAAACTGAAGCACGGGGCATTAAGCAACTTCCCCGGGACTAAGCAGTTAGTAAGGCGGGATTTGAACCCAGGCCTCTGGATCCAGAACACCGACTCGTAACTACTATTCAAACTCTTTTCATTCTCCTGTGGCACCTGGTGGCTCAAGGTGGTCTCAGGCCATTGGTGACAAGTTTCTTGGGAGGTAGAGGCTGGCACAGGCCTGGCCTGTGTGCCCTCTCTCAGGGTGCGGAATTTTATTTATTTATATACAAGGTCTCAACGAAGACACTCAAGCATCCTGTAACGAGAGATAAAAAGTGCATAGGCAAGAATGTGTGACACCCAAGGACCCAGCCACACCTTCCCTGGGTGTTTACCAGGAAAAAAGAAGGCCTTTGTCCACACAAGAATGCTGGTATCTTTATCCTGACACCCACACCATGGGGCAGGCCAATACCCATTGCTACTAACTAAGCCATTGTATTCCTACAACTGAACACTGCTCAGCCATCCATAAGGGCAAACTGTTGAATGAAGCATCAGCAGGACCCTAAGGCACACAGCCTGTGCATGCATTCCACTCTGCAAAGTCACAGAGCTGGCAACATCCATCGCTGGTGACAGGTAGCAGATCGGTGACTGCCTCTCTCTGGAGCCTGGAAGAGGCAGCAGTTGAGGGAGTGACAGGGACCTGACAGGGCCAGGTGCTCTGTGTCTTTTTAGGAATGGTGGTGATGAGGGTGTATAAAGACAGTGTGTCTGTATATGTGTGCATGTGTGTGTGTGTGTGTGCACATGTACATGTATACATATTTTTATGTGTGCATATGTATACCTGTAAATGTGTGCACTTATGTGTATATACACATATACATGATATATGTTTTTAGTCATTCAGCTAAATGATGCCTCTGCGAAGGCTCCATTTCTTAATTTATACCTTAGTGGAAATGCATGTGTCAGACACAAGCTCATACCCACCTCCCACTCTGCAAAAGAAACCAAGTGAATTCAGGTCGTGCCCTGGGTGGGCAGGGCCTCCTGCACAATTGCTTTAGAAGTTTCCTGAACCCTGGCTGTGAGGATGAATCTGCAGGTTACAGAGAGAATCTGCAGGTCTCAGTCAGTCACAGACTGGAGGCTCTGCATGGGTTTCCCATGGGACACAGATAGGGAGGCTCTGCATGGGTGTCATGGCACCAGCTGCCAGGACCCGCAGACACCACCTTTCTGTTTCATGGCTCACTGGGAAGCCTTGGAAGGCATCTTTCCCTCACTTCCTCAATGTCCTAGTGACAAGCCTGGCAAATACCTGCCCTGGCCTTGCAGGAGGGACATTAAGGAGTGTGATGGTTGGTGCCCAAAGAGGGATCTGAGGCCTTCTGGGCTCAGGAACACTTTTATCGACTGGGAGCCTGAGGGTCAGGAGTTAGCCAACCAAGTAAAGCACAGGGAGGGGGGAAGAAGGTCTCAAGTTCTCTGTGCATTACTTCAGATATATGGCAGCCTCCCTCAAAGTCTCCATTCCAAGACCATACCCTAAATGAAGACAGTATATGTGTGTGCTTGTGTATGCATATGTGGATGTGTGTGCACATGTACATATATACATATTTTTATGTATGCATATGCATACCTGTAAATGTATTTGTATATACACATATACATGATATATGTAGCTATGTGTGCATGTGTATATGTGTGTGCACATGTGCATGTATATATGTAAGTAATTATATGTGCATGTATACATACACATATATATATGTATGTGTATATGTGCATTAAGTATGTATGTATGTGCATATGCATGAGTGTACATGTATGCACATGTATAAATATTTGTATGTACATATGTATGTATATGCACATGTGTGCATGTATGCATGTGCTATATTATATGTATTTTCACATATGTATTAAGTATATGTATGTCTTCATACACATGTGTGCATTACTTTTGTTTATATGTGATTATGTATGTGTGCACATGTTATGTATATTATACATGTGATTATGTTACATGTGTCATTTGTGTGCATCCATGTGTTGTTTGTGTAAATGTTTGCCTGTGTACCATGTGGTTTTGACCCACACATGATTCTAGGGTTCAGTCAAGCTTGAGCACCTGCCCATGTGGAGCAGTCAGCAAACAGGAAGAGGAATGGGAGGAAGACTCCGCCACTGGGAACTGCAGAACATCTGGGACCACATCAGAAAGAGCTGTGGCTGAACAGTGACCACCCCACCCCAGGCTGTGCCTGGCAACCGGATGGGGCTGATTCAGAAGTAAGGTCTTTGAGCATGTGAGCAGGGTAAAGATGGACAAGATCGTACCCAGGGCTGAAGTGGGACCTAAGTCCTCACCCACAACAGAGCTGAGGAGGACCCAGCAGCAGAGGTAGAGGACAGGACCCCAAGGAGATGAGGCGAAACCTGAGCCATGCACAACACAGAGAGAGGCCTGCAGGAGAGATGCGTATGAGCTGCCGCCCTCTAACCCAGCAGTTACCTCACGACAGGCTTCTGCCCCACATCTAAGGGACGTGCATGTCTAAGATTTAAGCTGCTGGGTGCCTTAAGGAACTAGCCCAGGGCGAAGCCACACCTCTCCCCTGCTGCGGAGGAGGATTGCAGCTGAGACCACTGAGCAGAAGCCGGGGGAAATGGCAGGATGCTGAGAACCACGGGTGCAAGGCTATGCAGTGGTGAGCCGTGGCCCCTAAGGCTGGGCTGAGACATGAAAAAGCACAACAGGCAACAAGACCACTGTCCAAACAGCAATGTCCCTCGGCATGGTCTCTCTCTCTCTCTCTCTCTCTCTTTTTTTTTTTTTTTGGTCAGAATCTGAGAACATGTCATTGTTCCCAAACCGGGGCACGGGAGGTTCCTTTCCAGAATAAATAAGTTAGCCTTGTAAATATGGGCCAGCCCACTCTGTTTTCCTTACCAGCTCATCCCCCAACAGTGTGTCAATTAGACAATAAATATTTACCTTCCACCGGCTGGTCCACTGGTGTGAGTCACTAATTGTCAATATGTTGTCACTATCTGCCTACAGGCTATAAACCAAGTCAATCAGCCCAACGCAAGCTTAGGGAGTCCTACATGGGTCAAAAATACAACAAAGGATTCAGTAAAGCCAGCTGGCCTGGAAGTGGGGGACAGTGGCTTGCCAGCAGCTGAAGGTGGCTGCACCGGGAAGGGAAAAGAAAAAAAAAAAAGAAAGAAAAGGTGTTGTAGAAGCCAAAGAAGATATTTCACGGAACTAGAAAACTCTGTGATTCCAGCTTTGCTACTGCTGAGTAAAATGGTGAATCATTTTACCAAGAAAGGCTGGGTTCCCTTATCTGTCAGAAGGAGGAAGATGAGGTGGCTGAGAAGGGTGGGGAACCAGCAGATTTACAAGGTTCAAAGGATTTCTGAATGCCCTAACACCTTGCTGATGTCAGACACGGCTTGAGGAACCCAGAGGACTGGAGACACGCATCCTTTGTCCTTACCCTGCAGCTGACCATAGTACCACACTGAAGGTAAGCTGCCCGTCCAAAAGAGGAGCCCCGTCCGCACAACACCTCCAAAGATCACAAAGAAAGAGTCTGTGTTCCCTTTCTAGAACAATCCTAAGACATTCAAATCAAACAGGATAGGGCGGCTCCTGAGACCAGAGGACAGGAGTGAGCATGTGTCTGTCGCTCTTTGTCTCTCCTTTCCTGATGGTGGCTCCTGTTTCCTAGCTCTGGGCACAGACTAACTAGCACTCCAGCTTTGCCTGGATGAACTGCATGCTCCCGCTGGCTCTTCCCGGTCTCCATCAGACCAAGGCCAATTACTGCCCGTGCAGAGGCCACCCTCTGTCCTTGCTTCCAGTTGGAAGGGGGCAGGGGGCAGTTCTATACTACATTAGAGCACGGTCCTGGACTTTCTCTCTGTTCATTCACGGCTCATGACTGCTGCTAAGTAGGAGCCCCTCAGGTCCTGCCTGGCCCTCTGAGTGTCTTGAATTTACTGCCATTTTTAATCAGTAGAGCATGTGGATGTTTGGGGGAAAGACAGAATCCAGGGCTTCCTGTATGCTAAGGGCAGACTCTACATTTGAGCCATATCCTTCCCTGATTGTCAGTTTTGAGCCAGAAATTGTCTTCTTTTTTTTTTTTTCCTGTTTAATCTTTTAAAATCAGAATGGCCATCCAGACCACGTTTCCATGAGATAACACAGGCTGCTGTCAGCACACAGCTGCCCACCGAGAAGGACAGAGTAGTCTCTGGTCCCCAGTCTCCGCAGCACCCTACTGTCTGCCCCTGCCCCGCCCACTTCTCTTACTTCTGCCTCCATCTCTCTGGCCACTGAAGGAAACAGATATATAAGGGCAAAGTGAGCTTTTGCCACATCCAGTAAAATAAAGATTGAGATGAATTCCTCATAAAGGAATTTAATGAGAAACATGATTACAACATGAAGTTACCTTAAAGACAGGCTGAAAGAGGGGATAAGCAGTTTTTAATCTCTGGAATAATGCTTACCTTCCACTCCTTTATTCTTTTTAAAAGAACGACTGAACTTTCAAAAATGTAACAGATATCTAGCCCCTGGCCTAGGCCTATAACCCCAACTGCTCAGGAGGCTGAGGCAAGAGAATTGAGAGTTTCAATCTAGCCTGGGCAACTTAGCAAGACCCTCTCTTCCTTAAAAAAAAAAAAAAAAAAAAGTGTTTGTGGAAGTGTTGGCGAGGTAGCTTGGTGGTAGAACACTTGCATGGCACACACGAGGTCCTGGGTTCAATCCCCAGTACTTCATGCATGTATACACACATGCATATGTGCAAACCTGAGCAACTTTGTCACACATCACGGCAAAACCCCGCTGAAAATGCCAGAAGCTCATAGCAGCTGCTTTGGAAGCCTGGCAGAACGCAGTTCTGTGTTCTGCTCAGTGTCTTTCCCAAGAACTTTTCTTTTATACCAACCAGGCTCTGAGATTTTTCTCTAACTTTAAATCATTCATCTTTGGGAGTGGGGCCTTTATCTTCACTAAACTATAAGCTTTTGGGGCAGAGTCTTACTGCTCTGTGGATGCACGACACTCAGCATCCTGACCATGACACATGACCCCTGACCATGATCCTAGACAGACCTCAGACAGCAGGCAGGAACAGGTGGAAGACTGGGGTGGAGAGCCACTACTGTCTGCAAGATTCTGGGGTTCCAGTCCCAGCCCCATCTCTTCTGGGCACAGGCACTGGATACTCAGTCTTCTAACCTGTGAAATGTGTATCATGCTGCCAGCAGTGACCCAAGGTTGTGAGCACATGGCTAGTTGCTTTCCACAGCATCTGTAGAGTCACAGCTCAAAGCCAATGCCACACCATTGTGAATCTCATTAAGTGGAGGGAAGAACTGACTGCAAATGTGTCCACACTTCTGAAGACCAAAGCAGTATTTAAACTTGTCACATTTCTAAACACGGTCATCAACCCCTCTTAGCTCCCATCACTTCTCCTATGTTTTTATTTCCCAAGAGAAGTCTCCACGAGCAGACAGAAGCAGAGATCAAAACCTCCCCAGGCGGGCGCAGTGTCTGCCCTTCGGATCAGCACAGACCCATGGATTCCTGCAGGCCACTGCCAGGGCAGATACTCATGTGTGGCCCCTCCCCCAACCCTGACTTACAGCACTCGATGGGGTTGGATGCAGCCTGCAGGGAGACGATGCGCCCACTGGGCTCTGGGACGTGCACTCGGAACACCAGGCGCACACGCGTGTTCTTCCTGCCGATGTCTGTCTCGCCCTTCCGCAGCTCGATGTCAGCGTTTCGGAGCTTCAGGATGCCTGCACAGTCGATGCTGTCAGAAGAGAGACAAAGTCATGAGAAGCATCTCACTGAGCAGAAAAAAAACACCACAGACCTGCCTAAGGTGGTCAAGCAAACGCCTCCTCCCACCAGACAAAGTGGGGAGAGGGGGAATGCAATGTCCCCTGGGTATTACAACCTGAAGGGTATATCAAGATGCTGAATCTAAGAAAGGAAGAAGAGAAGAAGAAGAAAGAAAGAAAGAAAGAAGAAAGGAAGAAAGAAAGAAGGAAGAAGAAGAAAAGGAAAAGGAAAGAAAGAAAAAGAGAAAAGAGAGAAGAGAAGGGAGGAAGGAGAGGAGAGAGGAGGAGAGAAAGAAGAGGAGAGAAAGAGAGAGAGAGAGAAAGAGAGAGAGAAAGAATGAGAGATATTTCATAGAGAACTTGGAACTTGGACAATCTCCCGAGTGGAGATTGCTTCTCTAGGGAAAAATTTCATGCCAGTGCCGCTATTCTCAAAAGCACCAGCAAAACTCAAGAAAGACAGCAGGTAGAACTGGCCAGGGCTATTCTACAAATATCAGAGTATCTCCCTCTTGAATTTAACAAACAAGGTACAATCAACCATCTCTCAGAGGACTCTGGCGTGAACCGAGAAGACAGAAAGCCAGTTGAACCCAGTGACAGGAACAACTCAACCAGTGCCCCCCACCACGAGTTCTCGGACCCTCCCTCCCACAGCCTCTCTGTAAACTAGAGTTTATTCCCTCATAAAAGGTTCTTTGATGCTGACACGTGTGTGCCATGTGGCCAGCTTAGCCATAGGTGTAAGTGCTACATGAGCAACCTTCTGTGTTGTCACTGAAACTGTTCTTTGGGTCCACTGATGTTTGTATTTGTTTTATTTTTTTGAGACCAGATCTCATGTAGCCCAGGCTGGCCTGGGACTCAATATGTAGCTGAAGATAGTTGAACTCAAGATCTTCCTGTCTCCATCCATACCAAAGTGCTAGGACTACAGGTGTGTGCCACCATGCCTGGCTTTCAACAAATCAGACAGGTACTCCAAGATCAGGCAGTGCCAGCAACGGCTGTTGTAATCTCCTCAACCCTATCACTAGGGCCCAGCTCGCTTTCCAAGAAGCCCCCAGTGCTGCCCAGCCTTACGTGGCCCTCATGTTGTTCTTTGGTTCCAGGGGGATCTCCAGGACCTTGGTGTTGCCCACGATCTTCTCATAGCTAGTGGTGGTGACCGTCTTCCCGGTGATCCTGTGCACTTGGTAGAAGGCATGCGGCTTCAGGATCCTCTCATCTGCTGTCCCAATGAAGATCTGAAGCCCCAGAGGCTTGTTCTCCATGTAGCCATGAAGCTAGGGGAAAAAACAAAAATCTTTAATATCCAGAGTATGATTGCTGTAGTCTGACCACCGGAGAAGACCAGAGAACCTGGTGGTAAGTGGGGGTGGGGTGCTGCTACACGCCTGGCTGAATGCATGACCAGAGGCAGGGTTGCTGTCCAACAAGAACAGACTGTTCAAATACATCATAAGGGACCTCCTGTAAAATGCATGCTAAAGGGATCGGCGGGTGAGGGCACTGGCTGCTCTTACAGAGGAGTCAGGTTTAGCTCCCAGCACCACACCGAGGCTCGAAACTGTCTGTGACTCGAGTTCTAAGGGATCCTGTCCCTTCTTCTGGCCTATGCAGGCAGCAGGTACATACATGACACACGCACGCGCACGCACGTAGGCACGCACGCACACGATGGACTTTCAAGCAGCCACAAGAAACAATACAAATCAGAACAACGTTTGTGGAGAAACTGTGCTTGACTACTGGCAAAGGGTCAGGGAAGTGAGGACAGAAAACCACCTGAAGACACCCTCTCCCCCTCTGCTATGATCCGTGGGCAGGTAACAGCAGCTATGGGGGAGGGACTCATGAGACCACTTCCCCCTCTGAGTATCTGCAGAAAGTCAATGGTACTTGGGGAGGGAGGGGCCTTTCTTCAGTGGTGTAGCTGCTGTAAGGTGCCCTCGGCCACATAAACAGCACTAATAAAACTCATGGAGTAGTCAAAATAAATAAGCAGATACATGACATGGAAGTGGGAGGGGCTAAGTGGGAGGAAGGGTGGGAGGAGGGCTAGGAGGAGGGAACAAGGGTGGACATGATAAGATGCACTGTGTAGATATGAGGAAGCCATAATGAGACTAATTAGTGCATGTGACCAACACACGAAGATACAAATAAAACATGTCAGAGAAGAACAGAACAACATGAAAATAACGGAACACGGTGAAAAGTATAACTCCAGTATAGATGGGGGAGAGGGAGGGAGAGAGGAGGGAGAAAAGGGAGGAAGACACACACACACACACACACACGAGAGAGAGAGAGAGAGAGAGAGAGAGAGAGAGAGAGAGAAGAAGGGATGGGGGAAGCCAGAGAGGAAAGTCAGGCAGTGACTCTTTGATCCAAGCAATCGGGAGACAGAAGGAGGCAGATCTCTGAGTTAGAATCCAGCTTAGTCTACATAGTGAGTCAGTCCCAGAACAGCCAGGGCTACACAGAGAAACCCTGTCTCAAAGGAAAGAGGAGGGAGATGGAAGAGAGGAGGGACCTGGATACACACAGCTCTTGTTACCAAAGGTCACCAAGGTCACCTGGGAAGGTCTGCAGATAGAACTCACTTTTTACATGACAATATCCCAGTCGGCAGATTGATTTTATAGTTTTAAAAAAGAAAGAGCAGGACAGTGATGCAATCAATCAAATGAATTAAGAACCTGAAGAAAATACTCTTTATAATGCTTAGCAGACCAAAAAAGCCAGCCTGTAAGTCAGCATGTAAAGATTCTTGAATATCCACAAGGAAGGCTGCTGAGGCTGAGTGCCACCTCCAAAAACCACCCCCAACTTGGCATTACCATCATAAAGAGTTTAGAGTTGCAGTCAACAGGTCGATAAACAATCTTCACGCATGTGGGAGACACGCACAGGAAGGCTTGTAGACAAACAAACTCAGACAACGCAACCCCAAGCAGCAGTTTAAAAACCAAATATTACATGGACTGAACCTAGAAAGTCCAATGTAGTTGTTGGGGGTGGGAGAGAAACCGGAGAGATGGCTCAGCAGGTACAGGCACTCGCTGCCAACCCTGATGGTCGGAGATGCTCTCCAGAACCCACAACCCCACGAGGTTTCCTCCGACCTTTCACAAGCAACCTGTGGTTTGTAAATAAATGTTGCTTTTTTTTTTGTAAGGGCAAAAATATGTCAAAACCTACAACTTATAAAGCAATATAGAACATTTCTATCTATTTACACATCCACAGATAAAGAGAAAGGGGTGTGGGGAGATGGATGCCACACAGACCATGCTGTTACCCCCAACCCCCGCCAGAAGACTTCAGAGGTGACCAAAGAGGACGGCGACTTCATTCCCCATGGTACAAGAGGAATCTATAGTCAGCTATACACTAAATAACAAAAGACAATGACACATCCAGACTCTTCCCAGCCTCCTCCCTTCCTTCCATCCCTCCATTCCTTTATTTAAAATTGAAGAAGCCTGTGACAAGGGACAAGTCCCACAGAACATCAGCAGGATACCCTGTCACTTTCAACCAGTCAAAGGAACACAGAAAGGCTCCGGGGCACAGCCTAGAGTGACCCTGCTCAGTACAGAGCCACCAGCCACACACATGTACTGTCACAGCAGACACGGCCTGAAAAACACGGCCTGAGCCACCAGAGAACTGAGTCTAATTGAGGGGTTACCCAGATCTAATTGGCCTGTCCACATGTCCACAGAGGAGGGTATCTTTATTGCAAATTGATGTAGGAGGGCCCAGCCTCCTATGGGCGCCACCATTCCCTAGGCTGGTGACTGTGGGCTACATAAGAAAGCTGGATAAGCCTAAGCCTGTGAGGGAACCAACAAGCAGTGCTCCTCCAAGGCTTCTGCCTCAAGCTCCTGTTTTAGTTCCTGCTGTTTCCCTCCTTTGTTGGTTTCCTGTCCTGCTGTTCTATCATAGTGACAGGGTAAAACCAGAAGAGCCTCTGAGTCTCACTCAGCATATTTTAAATATCCACTGGCCACGTATGGCTAGCAGCCACTACAGTGGCCAGTGTGACTATCAGTTTCCCTCCATCTTCCATAGCATTCTATTGAATGGTAGAGACTGGGGCTCTAGTGGCCCTGCTAGAAGCCACACAGAGACAGGTTGGGCATGGGAGCCAAGCTGGGGGACGGCCTGCCTGCCAGGCTGACACCCACAACAGTGACAGGAGTGGCAGCCTCAGGCAAAGGTGAGATCCAAGTCAAAGCCACTTGTCTGGAGGTCACCCACGGCTCTCTCGGTGGCACTGATCAGATAGAGGGAAGGCCCACACAGAGAGAAAATGGCTTCTTGTTGTGAGGGTTTTGCGTGGGGACCAAGATAAGTGTGTTTTCTAGTTGACTTCCCTGGTTCATCAGGGGTGGTAAACAGGGTGCCACAGTGCCAGCAGAAAGGCTGGCAGAGAAGCCATATTGATGCCAAGCTGCTTCCTCTTCCCGTGACAAGGACGGTGCAGGGACAGACACATGGGGAACAGCTGGACAGCATGTGCTAATTGAATCCAGCCGTTCAGTTCCCTCCCTTGTTGGCACTCCAAACCAAGCCTCCATTGCTTCCCTTTTGGGCATCTGTCAACGGGCATGGCTTGCCTCTTCTGGTCTTTCAGAGAGTAGTTGAGTAATCTTTTAAAAATGCAAATCAGATCTGGGCACTCCCCGGCTTACAACTCTCGGAGGACTTCCTGTGGCCTCAGAGTCAAGTCCCAACTTAGCTGCCACCTGAGTTTCCCCAACCCCAATGTCAGCCCAGGCTTCTCCCTCCACCCTGCCAGGTTTCTGGTTCTTCCTGTTGCCTCAACACACCAAGCATCTTCTGACCTCAGAGCCTTTGCACAAGCCATTGTCTCTGTCTGGATGCAGGTTTCCACTGTTTTTCTTTTCCAGATACACCACCCGTTGGTTGATCTGTGCCCAGGGCCCTGTGAGAAGCAACCATCCAATGCCCAGGGATCAAAAGCCAGCTCATACCACTTGCGTCTCCAGTCTCGATAGGAAGAGTTTCTAACAAAATTGTCAAATGTTAATTAGAAAGATACGTGCATAAGTTCGTGTGTGTGTGTGTGTGTGTGTGTGTGTGTGGTGGTGTGTGCATGTGTACAGCAGGGGACCTTGAGTGTCATCCTCAGGGACCATTTAGCCAATCCCAGAGATCTGGCTGCCTCTGCCTCTGCCCTCTGCCCTGCCCTCTGCCTCTGCCTCTGCCTCTGGCTGCCTCTGCCTCTGCCTCTGCCTCTCCAGCAAGGGGATTATAACAGTGTTACTATACTTGGATTTTGGTTTTCATGGGTCCTGGAGATTAAACCCAGGTCTTCTTACGTGCAAAGCAAGCACTTTATCTGCTAAACCATCTCCTCAGCCCCTAAGAGAGAATTTTTTTTTTTTAAAGAACATACTTTCCATCATGTCCTCCAAACCGTGACTTCTTTAGCAACGTCCCCATTTAGTCACACAGCTAGGCCTGAGTTCCACAGTCATGAGGACTTCACACACCCTGTTGTGATGGCTAGTGAGTGTGGGATGGCGGAACTTCACCTTCAGCCACGACAGGGAAGCTCATGGTGCAACCTGCCTCACACCAAACACGATGCTCAGTGGCCCCCACACAGCAGAGTCTCTACGGACGACGGCCAGTCAGCACCAACACTGCAAATGAAGAAACTAAGGCTTGCCGAGGTTGAACAGAGCACTCAGTCAATACGGGTCTTAGAGCACAGGGCCAGCGTGTGAATCCACACTCTCTGACCCCACCAGCCAAACTCTCTACACAGCGGCTACTGGTCTGCTCGGTCACTCATCTAAGTCTCCGAGTAACAGAGTACAGGTCCTGGGGGACCGGGGACCAGGAGCTGGTGTCAGGGGACAATACCAATTGTGTTCTTTGTGCTGAATGAGAGGAGGTGGGAAGGGAGTTGGGGGGAGGATGAAAGGAGAAGGCAAGGGTGGGCGGAGAGGAGAGCCAAAGCAGCTAGAAGGAACCAAATGTTTGTTCCTTAAGAGAGGCAGCTGAGCCGGGCAGTGGTGGCACACGCCTTTAATCCCAGCACTTGGGAGGCAGAGGCAGGCAGATTTCTGAGTTCGAGGCCAGCCTGGTCTACAGAGTAAGTTCCAGGACAGCCCGGGCTACACAGAGAAACCCTGTCTCGAAAAACCAAAAAAAAAAAAAAAAAAAAAGAGAGGCAGCTGAACAGGGCATGGAAACAACCACCTATGATCCCGGAACTCAGGAGACAGGGGAGCAGGATCAAAAAACTTGAGTCCAGCCTGGCTGCCTAGAGATATCCCATTTTTAAAAAAAAGACATTGGAGAGTAGCTTAGTCCGTAAAGTGTTTGCTATACAAGCATAAGTCCCTGAGTTCAAACCTCAGCACCATGTGCAGTGGCATGCATGAGTAACCACAGCCCAGGGAGGCAGAGACAGGAGGATTCCTCCCTGGGACTCATGGCCAGCCAATATGACTGAGTTGGTAACTTTCATGATCAGTGAGAGACTGTCTCAACAAAAACAAGATAAAGGAGCTCTTGAGGATGGCACCCAGTGTTGACCTCTGACCTCCACACCCATGTGCATACACATGTCCCCTTCCTTCCGTACATATAAAAGAGGTATCACCCTCTTCTCTTCGGAAGCCAAGAACATCTCTGGGAATGGGAAGAAGGCCTCTGGCTGATGGGGAGGCCTGCGACAATAGCCAGAGCAGGGCTCTCTATAGCATCAAAACCACATGCGTGTCTACTTCTTAAGAGCTGTGGGACTCTACAGTAGTACCTCAGTGCTCAGATTAGTGAGGGGCATGTTCACCTCACGCATCCCTTCTGAAGGCTCATTCGATGGCCTTCACGGGTATGTGAGCTTACACAGGTACCATGAAGTAATAATTCTTGGACTCATCAGAGGATGTCACTGCTGGCTCAATTACAGACCTCAACGGGGGAGCCAAAATAGGTGGAAAGGTAAACTACAAACAAGCTGGGGCTGCTGGATATGGGGCACTGAGGCCAGCTACCCCGGGTGTCTCAACAGTCAGGAGCATGGGGCCAGGTAAGAAACATTCTGTCTTGTATGAGGACATAACCCACTTCCGTACTGATGTCCAGGGCCCTCCTGTCCCCATAGCTTGTCTTGGAGCAGCAGCCCTCCTACCAGCTCCCCGCAGGTCTGAGAAGAATGTGTGACCACTCACGCCATCTCCTGACAGGGCGTGACCAGGGTCTCACAAACTCAAGTTCAGCTTCCCAGACTATGTTTCAAACTCCTTGTCCTCACCACAGGGAGTCATTTGGCACTTGATTCTCTAGTAGTCATTTCCAGTGTCTCCAGAGGAGAGGTCTTGTGGGTGGCCTGGGGCAGAAAGGATACCTCTAACCTGATGGATGGGAAGTTCTGGTGACCTTGGTAGGGAAGGAGGCTCCACTCCCTGGGGCCAACATTTCTGTGCGTGTGATGCCCTGGGGACTAACAGTTCTGGGATGGTGCGTGTCTGTGCACATGCCAGAGAGGTCTTAGTGCATGGGTGATGCATGTCCATGCTCAGGCCTCGTGTAGCTCCATAATACACTTTTCTATTGAAGTAGTAGGACCAGCAAACTGCAGGCAAGGGCTTGAAGGGGTTAATAATCTACCCAGCCTTGCCCTGCTCACTTGGCTGCTTGGAAATCAGATCGGAGAAGGGAGGGTTTTCAGAGACTGGACTTTTCTTCACCTGTTCCATAGCAGCTCCTGGGTGAACCAGACCAGCTCAACCCAAGGGAACTGAGCGTTACACTGGCTGAGTGTCTCTTTGCATGCACTTGCAGGAGCTGCTGCTGGAACCGTGCATGGAAGAATGCAGTGAGCCCACTACAGGTGGAAGTGAAGATGACTGACTTGCCCATAACCCTGGGGAGCAGAAGCCATGTGCATGTGTTTACTGGGGATCCTCCACTCCTACACAGCAAGACTGGATCTCGTATAACCCCGGCTGACTATGCAGCCGAGGCTGGCTTTGAAATCCTGATCCTCCTGTCTCTGCCTGCCCACTGCCAGGAGAGCAGACGTGTACTACCACACCCAGCCTTTGGAAGCTTTAAAATGTACACTGTATTATCAATGACAGTTGCCACTCTGCTCAACAGATCTCTGAAGCATTTTCCTCTTCCGTAGCTGAGGATGCCTGCCCTTCTAGGCCTTTCTCTGGTTATAGAGATCCACATTTGGGGAGGTTGCGTTTTTACATATCATTTCATCTAATGATACAGCATGACCATTCTCTAGAGTCATAGGGTCTTGTTTCATGAGGCACCAAATGGAGAGTGGGTGCTTTCTAACAGGATGGTCAGAGAAGAAATGACTGTAACAGCAGATTCATCGGACATACCGACCCCACTGGGACCTCGGCTCAGCTACACAGCACATGCTGAGCCAGGGTGTAGCTGGAACCTGCACTGCTGCCCAGCATCAAGAGAGGATGACAGTCCATATTGGCAGCCCCAGGAAAGATCCATGCTCAAGTTCAAAGTCGCCCATCAAGGGCCTTCCTATTGCTTTTGCGGGGCCATCAAGCTGAGAAGTCCCAGCCGGCGCTGGCGTAAGTGGAGGATCACATCTGTGCTGGGAGCTGGGTGACTCAGCCCTGAAGCATGGGGTTGATTTTCAAACTGGCAACCGGCCAAAGGAACTGTTTTGAATTTGCCTCAAATCAAACGTGAACACTGTTAAGTAGCATTTGTGTGTGTGTTGAATCTGGACCATTAGGAACATGGTATCGTCCTCAAAGCTTGCTCGCTGGAAGAGAGGCCCTGGGGATGCTTTATGATAGTCCTCGGCACGGGGCATGTGGGTAGGAGATTTTTTACCTACACAGACAGACCCCAGCTCTGAGCGTCATTTTGGGTATGGAAGTCACAGCTGATATCTGCCACCCTGATTCCAATCCACCCTCTGCTCACATGCACACACTGGAGCAGACAGACAGACATATAGAAACACAAACACACACATACATAGATATACACACACAGACACAAACACACAGGAACACACAGACATACATACACACACATACACACATATATATATACAGACACACACACATATACATACAAACACACACATATACACACACATATATATACACATACACACATATATATACATACACACACATATATACACATACACATATATACATACATTCATATACACATTCACACACATATATACATACATACACACATATACATACACACATATATATATATATACATACACACACATACATATACACATACATACACAAACACACACACAGGGGTTAGGGCAAAGTCTCCATTGTGATTCAGGGTCATGTGAGACCCTCTTCCTCACATTCTCCCTCTTTCCACACAGCCACAGTGAGCCACACACCAGCTGGGCACATGCTCAGCCAGGACATCTATGCTAACCTCCTCCACTGCTGCAATGGCTGTCCCTACAAGCACACGTCTCTCAACCCCACCCCACAGGGCACCACACCTTCGGCGGCACTCTCTACCCACCTGCTTGGCGTCACCTCACCTACCACCCACCTGCGTCCATCACCACCCCAAATGACAGGGTGTGTTCACTTCATCTCCTTGCCTCCCCCACTAGGACACTGTCCCCAAGGGTGGCAGCTTAGCTGTCCTGTCTCATCCTTCGCAGCTTGCCCAAGGACTAAAACACCCCCTCAGAGCTCAGGTGTGATCAGAGTAGCAGGTGGGGGCAGGTGGGGGCAGGTGGGGGCAGGTGGGGACCAGTGGCTGCCGCCTGCCCAGCCCTTCCTTTAACATAAAAGATAACTGGCCTGGCTACAGCGATCATTGTGTCCCACAATGCATCTCACTCAGCATGGGCAGGACCAGGCTGGTTGGACAGCTGGTACCTGCCCTGCCCTGTTCCCAGCGGGGGTGACAGCATGTCCAGAGTACAATGAAAATAGGAACAGTTCCCACCCCCAATGTACAATGGGTGCCACAGACCATGGACATGCTGAGGCTGACTGGAGACCCCGGGGACTTGGGGCCCCAGGAAAAGATACATTTTGATACATTTCGAAATATGCCAAGAAAATGATAAAGAGAAAAAGAGAGTCTGCTTGGGCTCAAAAACAGTTCATGTCAGTTTCTCTTCATATTCTAAATTAAGAGTCAAATCTTTCTACATTTCTCACACTAGCGGAAATTAGAAGCAGACGCTGGTGCACAGTGAATATGGGCGGGGGCTAGCAGCCCAAGACAGCAAGATTTGCTTCCAATCACCATGTCCATGAAGAGTGAAGACTCTGAGCAGGGTATGTGAGCTTTATGGGGCTCAGGCCAGAGGCAGCTCTGTTGCCCGACTGCACACAGCTCCCAGGGGCCCCTGGATGCAGCCCTCAGGTTGGGGGAACACCTCTACGCTTCCCTCCACCCTCCGCTTAACCAGCTGGCCTCCAGGCCAAAAGGTGGCTTAGTCTGCACGCCTTCTGTCAAGCAATCTCTGGGTGCCCTTGGGTTTGTGTTGCTTAAAGCCAAACCCGTCCTTTTCCTGGCTGCTTTCTATATTTCTCCTTGCCCAAGACTCTGCAGGGTCCGTGAATCATCGACTCGTGGGTCATCTGGATCAGTTTACTGCCAAGCCTCAGTTTCTTCATCTGTGAACAGGGCTGATGAAAGGGCTCAGAGAGGAGCTGGTGAGGTTTGTAGGAAGCTCCTCCCTGACACTCAACACATGTGACATTCTGCTCAAGCTCCTCATCCACTGATGGCTGGGAGATGTTGGGCCATCTCTCAAATTTCCTCTCCTCTGGTCTCTGTAAACTTAAAGATCGTCCCTCAGTTCTAAAACACAATGCTCTTCAGGTGCATTTGGAAGAAAATCCAAGAGCTGCGTGCAGCCTGTAGAAGCCTGTGTGGTCGAGTCATGCCTGCTGTCCCCAACTTCAGCCTCTCCCCGTCCGGGTCCGACCTCATGACTTCTTTGCTGCTCCTTAAATAGGTTGAGTTTCTCTAACCTTGGGGGCTTTGTACATGTTCTCCCCCACAGCCTCCTGCCTTCCTCCTCTGGGTCTTCCCATGACTGTCCCCACCCTGCTCCTCCGTCTTTCAGGAGCCACCCAAATGCAAGTGAGATTCCTTCTTCACTTTCTGTTGCTGTGATAAAATACTCTAACCAAAAGCAACACAAGGGAGGAAAGGGTTCACTGGCTTACGTAGTCCACCACTGAGGGAAGTCAAGACAGGAACCTGACAGCAGGACCCCGCCAGCTGTTCCACAAAGTATTACATCTGTCCAAGGAATGCTCACTCACTCACAGCCAAGGAAGCATAGCAGAAACCACGGAGGATGCTGCTTGCTGGCTCACATGCCTGCTTCTGCTCAGCTAGCTTTCTTAAACAGTTTAGGACCACTTGCCTAGGGAATGGTGCCGCCGTCAGTGGGCGGGGTCCTTCTATATCGATCAACAATCGAGGCAATCTCCAATAGATACCCCCACAGGCCAGTCTGATCTAGGCAAGTCCTCAACAGAAGCTCGCCTACTCAGATGACCCTCAACTGTGTCAGTTACCCACTAAAGTTAACCAGAGCACAGGGCCTTCTCTGAGGAGCCTGACTAAGCAGAGGGTCTGACATCACACGGCTCAGTCCCTTCCTGGGAGCACCAACTTTTAATTATGCGTTCATTTACTTCCATGGAACAAAGCTTGTCCAGCTCTGCCCCGGTGCCTTGGGTAGCCCCTGGCACACATAGCTGTGCCCTACGAAACTGCTGAAGGAGGACAGACAGACAGACCCGGTGTGGAATGTGATGGCTATTCTTGACTAACACAGGGAGTGACTCATCGTCCCAGAGTGCTGTGAAGAGGTTTGTTCATGTCTGGGAGAATCCCCACGTTTGCAGACTCCTTAACTAAATTCCCTGCTCTTTGGGCCGATCTGCAGGAATGTGTCTCTCTGTCTCCCTGTGAGAGAGACAGATCATACCAAGCCAGTTATACCAGGAGTCAGGAGAGGAATCAAACTTAAGGCTGGAAAAATGAAGTTTACAACCTTGAGCCTGAGTCGAAAAGACAGCACTTTGGCAGTCCCGTGGAGGAGGTGAGAGAAAGGGGAGGCCAAACCATGCCCACAGTCCACATGGTCACCAGAAGGACGGATAGATGGGGAAGTTCCCTTCAAACACAGCTCTCTGGTAGTCTCCTGGGCAGGATCCTGGCCTGACACTGAAGGACAGGATGACAACTATCTACACAGGCTGCCTGCACTATGAGAAGAAAAAAAAAAAAAAAAAAAGAGGAACACATTCCCTGAGGGAGAACCGAGGGATGAAGAGAGCCAGGCATGGTGCCCCATGCCCACAATCCCAGCACTCTGGAAAGCCAAAGCAGGAGTTCAGAAGCAACCCAGGCTACACAGCCAAACCTGCTCTCAGCATTCTCCCTTCAAAGACACAAAAAGAACACCAGTGCAATTATCTGAACATGCTCAAGGAGATGGGCTAAGTTCCTCCAGGGTAGCCCATGGCAGCTCTGCTTCCCAACAGCCCCAGTGACACAGCCCCTCCCAACTCCACGTAAACACTTCACCAAAGATGGGACATCTGGGCGAGCCATAAGAGCTGGCCTCTCGTCTTTTCATTGCAACGAAGCTGGAAGATTCTTCCCGGGCTGCCAGAGTAGCAGAGGGCAGGCCTTGTGAAATGCAAGCCAGGGCTGAGCCAGCTGGCACCCTATTATGCTAAGGTGAGATGTCACCATCCTTTGCCCCTGACCCACCTAAAGGCCAGGTAGGTCTCTCTGGAGCTGGACCAAGAATTCTGACTCATTTTGCCACAGGAGAGAAAGAAAGAAAAAAGAGGTAGACGTGATGTGTAACTTTCTGTACTCTATTTTGGGATTTTTTAAGATCCAATTTCTTGGGTTGCAAAGGGTGGGTTTTTGGAGGGCGCTGCACAAGGCACAGGTCTCTGGAGCTGGCTAGACAGGGCTGAGACGCTTGTGTCGCAGACCTGGCAAGGCGGGGCCACTGGAAGATCAACAGATCGCATCAGCCTGAAACAAGGAGCTAGTTCTTATAAGGCCCTGTGGCCTGGCATTCATTCACCAGGGATGGAGGCTGGGGGCTGGCCGGTGTGAGTCACCACTCCACTGGAGGCAGCTCAATTCATTCACTCCTTCCTCCATTCAGCAGAGACCTGCACAGAGGGGAAGGAACCGCTGCCCTGCAGGGTGATTCACATGGTGTTTTCCTTTTGGGATGAAAAGCACTTTGGTCCGCTTAATGCTAAGATTCATGTTCCTCTGTGGCCAGGGAAGTCCATGGCTAAGGGGCTGTCAAGTCCCTAACCCCCTAGGCCAAGGTGACCACAAGGTGAGACAGGTAAAGGGCTTGCTTTCCACAAGAACCCACTCCTTAGACATCTGCACGGATGGCGGGATGGAGCCCTTCACCAAAGCGTTATTTTGCAACAATGTAGCATCGAACATCCGGTGTTCTGCTTGGAGCTTCGAGGAACACAATGAAGCCATGGCAGCTGGGAACAGTGGATTATCACAACTCCTGTTGAGACATCTGGGAGGATGTCTCATCATTGGGGACTGATCGCCCTCTGTTGTGGGCACGGGCCCCAGCTTGGCAGCAGCACGGGCTTCTTAATACATTAGATGCCAGTGAGCCTTCTCCAACTGTGATCAACAAAATGTCTCAAGATGCTGCCAAATGTCCTTTGGGGCACAGAGTCACACTAGTGAGAAGAAGACACACTATGTGAAGAAGACGCTGTGGGAGCAACAGCCCTGGTCCACTGACAGGCAGAGCCCTTGTGCTACACGGCCTACCTTCGCCTGGACTTGGTCACCTGACCACTGTCCTATCCTGCTGCACAGACCCCACTGAGAACCTCTCTGCCTGTTTCCATGCCTCCATACTCAAGCCTCCAGAGTGATCTTCTTCAAGTCAGTGAGAGCATATGATTCCCTACTTAAAACTGGCCAGAAGGCTGTCTGGAACCAATCCGGATCCCATGCTCTGTAAAACCTTGCTAGCGCAGCCTCTCTCTTTCAACCCTCATTCCTTCCTTATCCCTTCCAAAGCCAGACATATGCATCTCTCAGCTAAAACATCATTGCTCCCCTGCCTCAGGCCCTTTGCACCTACAATGCCTACTATCTGGAAGATGCCTGCCTGGACCCACCTCAGATTTCTTGTAATCATTCAAATACCTCCCTAAATGGGCACATCCCCAGAGGGGACTCTCCTCAGAGCCCCAAGAGAAATGTTTTCTAAAATTCTGCGTGAACATATACTTCTCCTCATCCTAAGAAAATCTGCAAAGCAACTCAGGCATCTCACTGGTTCTTGGAGCGCCAACCTCAAGAGACTCCATCTTTATGCTGTGTTTCCTCAGCCTGGCTCCACCTGCAAAGCAGAGATAAGAACTCTTTCCTGTGTGGGTTTTATAAAAGAGGAGGCCAGGGCTCGACTTTGCTTCTTCCTTGATTAGCGCACTGTGGTGGCCAGGGAGAGACTGTTCTCACCACAGAGAAAGCAGGGGTTGTGTGACTCCTACACACAGAGGGGACTCGCAAAGTCCCCTCACCAGGGTCTTTCTCCAAGCCTGTCCTCCTGTATGTTTACCACAGCCTTCTCTAGACCCCGAGTCTAAGAAAGGCCTTACAACCATACCTTCAATATTACCCACTGTGCTAGCTGCCACCACCTCTAATTCATGAAGCTAATGAGATCTTAGCAGACATGGGTAGGTGGCTTGTCAAAGGGTTCCTAAGTGGAAGCTGACCAAGTTGGGGAGTGGAACCCTTTATACTATCTCACTTCCAGTGCTTGGAACATAAGTGTGATGGCCACAGCTACAGCAGCTGTTTTGGTCCCATGAGGTGACCATTGATAGAACTGGATTCCTGGCGACTTCCTAGTCCCTAGCTTCACACACTTGATACGTAGTTTGCAGTGTCTAACCAGCTGTTATTTGGGGTTTATGGTTGATGCAGACAAACCTAGGCCCAACTGAATGGTCCATCTCCATGGTGACATGTCCTCCAGGCTGGGGAAGGGTCCCACTTAAAGGCATCTAAGGTGCACAGAGAGAACAGGTGCCTGACGGTTTGTAGTCTCTCTACAGACCACAGTGCACCTCTGCCCCACAAAGGGTTTTTAGTTTCATTTTGCTTTTGATCTTGAGAAAGGGTCTCTCATAGCCCAAGCTGGCCTCAAACTCACTATGTAGCCAAGGGTGACCATGAACTCCTAACCCTCCTGCCTCTACCTCCCAAGTGCTATGTCTACAGGTCTATGGAGCACTATGTCTAGTTCCTGCAGTGTCCAATAGAACCCAGGGCCTCGAGTATGCTAGACCAGGTCTCTACCAACTGAGCCACAAGCCCACAAAGGTCTTCTTTAAACTTCTCTCTCTAAAAAGCCAGACTGGAGAGTCCACCAGAAGGACACTGCCACAAACAGTATCGAATGCTCGTGCCCAGACTCAGAGCGAGAACTGACACTCACCCCCGCCCCGCACCCCCATCCTTGCCATCTCACAAAACTTTCCCCAGAGGGTGGGAAGTGGGGAGAAGGCGGCTGTCTGACCCTCACGGGGGTGATGATGGCGCTCACTGGAAATAAAATCCCTGCTTACTTTCTGTCTGGTTTCCGAATTGCTTTTTCCTGGTCCTACGGTGCCAGCCCTGGCAGCTTCGCGATGATTTAAAATTCAAGGCAACTAATGTTTGCTGAGCAGTGTCTCGCCAGCAGCAGGGCCGCGCTGGGGAAAATGTGTACAACGGTGGGGCGGGGTCTATAATTAACCATAATAACAGCAGCGGCTGCCGCGTACAGAGGGCCTGGTAAAGACTGCAGGCTGTCAACCCACTGGGTCCTCAGAGCAGCCCCAAAGGGACACTATTAATTTATACGAGGAGAGACTGAGCCACAGAAAAGGTGGACAGTTCACTCAAAGATCACACAATTAGGAAGACAATGACCAGACATGGGACCAGACAAGCATAGCTCCATAGCCCAATCGACGACCGTTACTTGACAGCAGGACCAATGTTCACCCACAAACAGCCAGGACCTCGATCCCCAGATGTCAGTCAGTCTCCGGTCACCACTGTGGTCTTTTACTGGAGTATTAGTGGTTTAATCTTTAACATTTTTTTCCTATCTTTACTTGCAAAAATTATTTTAAAAGTAACCTTCTGTCGCCACTGGGAACAGGACAACCATCACAAATCGAAGACATTCACAAAACAGAGGTACCAGGCCAGTGAAATGGCCCAGCAGGTAAAGGAGCTTGCAGCCAAACATGAAGACCTAAGTTCAAACCCCAGGCCTCACGTGGTAGAAGGAGACAACCACCTCTTAAAAACTGCCCTCTGATCTCCACATGAGGCATGTGTGCACTCCCACAAGCATATATATACATATGCATGTGTGCACAAAATGAACAAACACATTTTTTAATGCAATGACAAAGGTGTCATTGATCATGATACGTAAAAATGTTGACTGACACATTAGCTAACATTGGCTCTACCCAGTTTGTAGAATACCAAGTGCATCCATCTGGGAAGGTGCTACATTTAAGTGTATCTGGGGTTGTGGAGCTGCACACAATGGGAGCTGCACACAGTGGGAGCTGCACATGATGGGAACTGCACACAGTGGGAACTGCTCATAGCAGTAAGTCACTGTCCTGGAGGCCAGCGGATCATCACCAGGAGAGTTAAGAAACCTGCCCAGGTTACCTCACACTGGGGTGCTCAGCAAACCAGCCTAGAGAGCTAGACAGCTCTGCCACTGAGCTGTGACGGCAAGAGGGAACACACAGCCACCATGGACAGGGAGGAGGGATAAGAGCGGCTGGAAGAGAATCCTGTCTGACAGAACAGTTAATGTACTTTTCAGAAACTGGTGCTGGCACTCCTCCCAGGCTGTCTGTCTGTCTTCCCTGCTTCAGGGTGTGCCCATGGGGTGGACACTGAGGGTTGTGGCAGGGGAAGGGCTGAGATGTGGAAGAGCTTACCAACTCCTGAGGGGCTTGTTTCCAGCTAGGAGTCATTTCCCTGCCTGTGGAGCAGGAAGAAGAGCATGGTTCCCAGTACTAGGGTAGAAGAGCTGAGACAGGAGGATTGCTGCAAGTTCAAGGACAGCCTGAAGTTAACTGACACGCTCTCCAGCACAAAGACCGTGTCTGAACAGAAAGGAGGCTACTATTTACCACGTGACCTGGGCCAGTGCTCCTTATGGTCCCCACCTCCAGGAACCCCGGCCTGGCTCTAACCCGCCTCACTCATCCCCCTGTGTAGACACGGACCTGTGGATAGGCCCTCCCCCGAGCACGGGACACTTCTGCACAATGAGAGGGTGCATGTGCGTGAGCGAGCCCTGGCGTGTGGCAGGCTCCGGAGACACAGTCATCCATCACCTTCTCGTTGAAATGTGGGAAAACAAACGGCAGACCCGGGCTGGCCCCTGTTAACAAGAACCAAACACAAAGCCCAGCACAGAGCCTTCCTCTCCCGTGTTTCCCTTTTTCCTTTTCCGGTCTGGAACCAGCCAGAGGCCAAGATAAGGGGTTGTGGTAGCAGAGGGTTTCAAAGGCAGCAGCACCCAGAGCCCAAGGGCCGGGCCAGCCTTGCTTGCTCGGAAGACTTTAAACTCACTAACACGCAATCCAGGGAGGAAGCGCCTGGCCAGAGGGTGATCAGCTTCCTTAAGAGGCTTGCTTTCAACTGGCTCCAAGTGGCATCCGCACTGTCAGCCGCCTGTCAAGGCCAGGGAGAGCCTTTCATGTCCTGTATCCCCATCCTCCACTGTGCCTCGTGAGCACGGCATAGTAGCATCCGTGCTGGCGTTGGCAGCTGGCTCTCTGGTCCCAGTGGGTGTGAATTGCTGGGCCTCTGGTAACCCACACGATTTCTGTAAAGTCACTGAGCTCCTCTGTCCCCAGCTCTGTCACCAGAAGAGAGTCTAATGGGAGCAGAGCCCATGCCACATGCAAATCCCAACTGCAAAACAGAGAGGCACAGGCTGCAGGCCTGGGTGGTCACACAGACACTCGGACTTCGAGTCAGAAGAGAAGCATGCTGTTCTGTTTGCAGGGTAACCAGGATTCAGGGTACCTGTGTAGACAAGGCTTGTGGGACGAATGCCAGCACACAGTAGGTGCTCAATACGTGTCCTCCTTCGTCTTCTGCATTACTGTTCTTACTCCTCATGGGCCACAAGTGAGTTTGGGACGAGAGTAACGTCCGAGGTGTGAATTGGTAATAATTCAGAGAAAAGCCTTTGACCTTGCAGATGGGGACTTAAGAGCGTCTTGGGGGGCGGGGGAAGTGGGGCTGTGGTATTCCTCATGTCATCTCGGGGTGAAAGGCCTCTTGCCACTCTCTATCTTGTGAGGATACCCCACCGCCGGAGCCTCTCCCCAGGCTGTGCAGAGGCATGGTCACCAGGCCCAATGCTACCATCAACCAGAAGGTTGTCCAGGCTGCTTCTCCAAGGGCTGGAGTGACGGAAACAAGACAGCACTCTTCATGTGCTATCCTGTCACCCATGCTGACCTCAGCCCCAGAACCCCACGCAGGAATCTCCCGACTGCCCTGGCTGGTAGGAGGTTAGCATAGAGTGGACCCAAGACACACTGCCTCCAGCTGCTCACACTGTTGGGCCTGAGGCTAGAAAACACCAGTCACACACTGGGCTGTGAGGATATAGGAAAACACAGCCACTGCCTGGTGGACTGTGGTGACAGCTAGCAGGGACAGCTCCCTGGGGAGAGTTCCAAGGACTCAGTTATCCTCCTACCCAGGACTATCATAAATTTAAACCCCCTCCAAACCATCAATGTCCCTCAGTGTACCCATCGGCCTTGCTGTAAGCCCTGGCATTTTGACATAGAAGCCCAAGGTCATTGCTGCCTTCACCCCAAGAATGAGCCCTATGCTACACACATCATTTCTACCACAGTCCAGAGAGGCCGAGGGAGCTGCCCAAGGCACCTAGCACAAGGGAGCAACAAGCAGTCCGGCTGTTTAAGGCAAGTCAGGTGTGGTTGCTGCCTCACCTCCTGCACGCTCACCTCCTGCACACTCACCTCCTGCACGCTCACCTCCTGCACACTCAGCTTGGCCATTTTCTCTTTCCTGGCGGTAGAAATCAACCCCTAGAAGTCACCCCCTCTGTCAACTTGTTCACTAAACCATCCATGTGACCTCCCTCACCCCATCTCTGCTTCAAGTAACCCACAAGCTCCCTATGTGCAGCTGACCCTTGGTAAAGCCTTGTCTGAGTAAACAAATATTGCTGTCCAGCCTGGCCAGAGATGGAAGAGTGTGGCGTGGAGAGAGGATAGCATCCCTGTCCTCTGCAGCTTGCCTGGAGTTTGAGACAGGATAAAGGGTCTCCCACTAAGAAACATCACTCCAGCCCAGCTCTGACGGTGATGTGAGCCTCCCAAGTCAGGATCCACAGCCAGGACCCAAACAAATCATAGCAACTTCCTCCCTGGTTGCTACATTTCCCAAGTCACGGCATTCTACAGACCATTTCCACACCCAAGGTCCAAGGTTGTGCACACAGGCCAAGACTGCTCTCACCAAGAAAACTGACAAACCCACCAGAAATAGATCTAAATAGAAAAGACATCAGAGAACAAGGCCACAGCCAACACAGTGTGTACACACGGGAGGAATGCCTTGGGATCATTCAGATTTCTCTTTCGTCTTGGGTTTTTTTGAAATACATTATCACTATGTAGCCCAGGCAGGCCTCAAACTCACAGCAATCCTCCTGCCTGAGCCTCCCATGTACTAGATCAGAGTTGAGCTTCCCATCCCAGCACAATACGAGGCTGTAATTTTTCCTCTCCACGATTCCTACTGAAAGTCTCTGACCTAGCCCTTGATGCTTCTTCTTGGTTCCCGCTCAGCAGTCCACCATCACGTTCCCTTAGGGACAGTCACTGTGTCCAGCTTCAACTCATTCTGCCCTGTGCTCGCAAAGGAAAAGAAGGGAGTGGGGAGGAGGGGGTGCCTCAGAACAGGAAGGGGAGATGAGATGGGGCAGCCTGTTCACTAAACACAATGAACAAGCCTGCTCCCTTGTTCGGCGCCAGGCCTGGGACCCCAACCCGAGCCCAGCCCTAAAAGCATTAGTTCAAAGTTAAAGTTAGCCACACGCAACATCGAAGCCCCGAGGGGAACTTGGAGCTCAAAGACAATGCTCCCTTTGACTGCGAACCGCAGGGGAACACCCACGGCATACTTCTCGATTAAAAAAGGAAAGTGAAAAAGATTTTTCTTCCGTCTTCTCATCTTATAAAACTAACTTGTGCTTAGCCCATGAAGTCACAACTTCGTTAGCCTCGGGCCAGCCCAAGGCACACTGGCCACAGAGACAAGGGCTCTGAGAAGCCTGGCTAGGCCTGGTGAACTGACGTGCCCCCATGAATCATTGCAGCTTCCTTCCTCTGCTTCCTTCAGCACAGGAAAGCCACCGAGGGCCAGCCTGCCTCACACGCCTAGCACCCAACACCCAGGGCACGGGGCATCTGAGAGACTGAGACAAACAGGGCTTGCCAGGGCCCCCTAAGAGACAAGGGGACCTTCAGATTGTGTTTCACACAGCCAATTAAATGCCTATGGTGTGAAAAGTGGCCGGATGATGGGTGTATGGGGGCAGAATAGAGGAATAGAGGAAGGGCCAGACTGTAAGGTGACAGCAAGCAAAGACACAGAGGGTGACAGGGGAGCTGTTGACAGTGGCGGCAGATGAGGCACCCACTGGATGGTACATACAAGGAGCAGAGCAGGCACTACTCTGCCAGAGCACTGTGTTAACGGCTCACTGGAGAGTTCCTTGCTGCTGGGAACTTGGCTCTTCCAGTGTCTTATTAAAAAAAAAAAAAAAAAAAAACTCTGATGTGTCACAGCAAGATTCCTAAATCACCCCAAGCAAGCAGTGTCCTCAGAGCCTTCAAGACGACTGTACCAATGACCTGCTCTCTACGCTCCAATTCTACCTAAATGTCACCTCAACAGGAAGTTGCCAGGAAGCACCCTTACAACCCCAGTAGCCCCTCCCACTCTTCTCTTTTCCTTTCTTTTTGACTCCCTGACAGACTGTAGATTGTACATCTCCTTCCATGAGAAGTGAAGTTCTCGTCATACCGTCATCCCTATCTCCTTGTTCTACAGAGGACGAGACAGACATCCTTCAGTCTCTGAAGGTCACGCTCTCCCTGTCTAGAGCACTCACCCCTTGCCATAACAATAGCAAAGCCACAATAGGTGTTATTTAAATGAGGGGGTGTCACAGTGTGCTAATATAACTACTTGGAAAGGCAAGTGGGGACCCATACTCGGCTACATGATTTGAAGACGTCTCCCGCAGAAGGACACATCTCAGGCGTTAACACACGAGCACTTGGGGCCATAGGCTGTCTCTCAGGCAACCCCCATCTCCACCACATTCTCAGGGCATGCCTGAGCCACACCCATTGTGGGCATAAGGAGTATCTAGCACAGGGCTGGGGACATGTCCAGGACCTAATCAACACTCACTAGGGAGCAGAAGCTGCCAAGAAAACAATCCTTGCCCTGCACAATGGCCAGTTGCTACACGGCACCCACACACCGCACTCGGGTAACCCTGTATCCCTCTACCACTTCCTGATGAACAAAAGGCTACAGAACTGTGGCTGAGCAGGTGTCTAAGAATGGCTTAGTTGGCATGGCTCGGCCTGGGGACAGGCAGAGGCAAGGTTTCCTGAATGCTCCTGATGTAGGTTTCTGATGTGGCCTTTGTCACGTGACATGATGCTTTCCCATGGCAATCAGATGGGAATGTGGGATTCCAGCAGAGGCCAGAGTCCAGGGAGTGTAAGCCTCTGGGATTCTTGCTAAATCTGTTAGACACCCCAGGCTGTCTCTGATGATGGTGAGGACCACGAAGTCAACCTCAGGGCAGGGTATGCTCTAGAAGGTGGCAGCCAAGGCCTCTGGCAGAGGAGGCAGCCACCCTGGTTGTGGGGAGACTCTGTCTGTGCAGCACCTCGGTGCCTGGATTCTCACCAGAGTTGTGCAGGTCCTCCTCGAAAGGAACCAGTGTAGCCTGTGCTCGGTCCTATGGGAAGCTAAGCTGGCTCTCTCCAAAAAACTGTTAGGGAAACTGAGGCCACAAGAGGCCTGGTTCTTCTCGTCATACCATAGAGGGGTGGGTGGGATCTAGGCAAGCCCCACATGTACTGAGGCACAGGTCTATGGTGACCATTTGAACTTGGGACAGCCTGTATCTAATAGCATCTACTAGGGAGGTGGGACTTCAGAGCCAAGCACAAGCTGTGTAGATTCCCTGTGTTCTTTTCTAGGTCTAGACATGCTGGTGCACCCCGCCACCCACACCCAGGAGCCTGCATCGCCCTGAGACTCAGTATTGCCCAACTGTGCTTTTATCAACTTGGTGCAAACCTAGACATCCCTGGGAAGAGGGACTCTTGAGAAAATGCCCCCCTCAGATTAGCCTCTGGGCATGCTTGTCTGTGGGACATTTTCTTGATTGATGATGGATGTGGGAGGGGCCAGCTCACTGTGTGAGCTTCGCAGCTTTACCCCTGCGAAGGTGGCCTTGAGTTATAGCAGGCTAAGCAAACTTCTGGGAACAAGCCAGTAAGCAGAGTTGCTTCATAGCCTCTGCTTCAGAGCCTGCCTCCAAATCCCTGCCCTGAGTCCCTTCAACAAGGGACTATCGTCTGTGAAATGAGATAATCCACCCCCCACAACTCCAAGCTGGTTTCGGCTGGTGTTTTTATCGTATCAGTATAAACCTAACTAAGACACCCAACCTACACTTGGGAGCAGCCTCTGGCCATGCCATCAACACTGGCAGAGTCAGGAAGCAGCATCAGAGAGACAGCAGCCTCCATCCAGCCTGCACCCCAACAACCTGACAAGGTCAGATTATGACTGGAATGGACTAGTTTCCTTTACAGCCACCTGGAAAACTACCCCTGCAGCTTTACAGATTTCAATTTCTTCTTTGTGGTCCAAGAAATTAGGTTCTCAGGCTTCTGAGATAGACCACTCAGGGATTGGCTTATAGCTCACCCACTTTCTGTGTGACCTTAGGCATGTTACCTAACCCTCTCTGTACCATCAAGTCCTGCCTAGAAATACCAAGAGGTTTTCACCCATCTTTACAGGAGAAGGTCTATGAGCAATGCCCAGCCTCACTGCTCAAACATCATCCCCTCCCCCCCACAGTATCATCAATACCCAAGAAAGCTGGGACAAAGCAGAGAGCCAGGAGCTAAGCCCAGGAAGGCATATGTAAACACAGGGCATCTGGAAAGAGATGTCAGCAGCTTCCATCAGTTAGGATGGGTGCCCTGCAATCCTTCATGTTTTCCTGTGTACATGAGGGCTAGGGACAGAGCCTAGTGACACCATCGCTAATCACATCGGAGGCCCTGGGTTCAAGCTCCAAACCAATAAAACAGGGGAACAAGGAACATGTACGTACACATATGTGCATGATTACATAGAAAACATTCATTCATGTGTGTGCACACGTGTCTACAAATATAGAAGATCACACATAGGTTTCCAGATATGTGCACACATATGTGTGGTTACATATGAAACATACCATTTCTCTGTGTGGACACGCTCAGAATCCCTTCTCATTCTACACACCGGCTGGGGGACGACCTAGAGCCAAAGTGCCCAACAGGCAAGCTTCAACTCTAACTTCAGGCTCTCCAGTGGAGGAGGCATGCCCCTGACCACCACGGTTGGGTTCCCATCTGAGGCCTGGGATGGTGAGGCAGTGTCTTGACATCATTTGAGAACAAGGGTAGCAGGGGCACCACAGAGCACAAGCTGAGCACAGGACTGGCGCTGGTCTCACATCTGTGTTACCGTGAGTCACAGGCATCACGGCGCAGGGTGGGGAAAGAACCCTAAACCACCTTGTGAAAGCCAGCACTGGTAGCTTTATCCTTGAAGGATGCCACAGAGGGACACTGAGGAGCACCTCAAGATGTCTACATGCTCCTTGAATGAACTATGCCATGTTCATTCATTTAATCTCTGCAGGGACCTTGTGAGGACAGCATCAGTGTCACCCCAAGAAGACCAGTGTCAACAGAGAGGACACAGATTCCTGGGAGCTCCCACATCCTCACCTCACCTCACCAGAGCCAATGACAGCTTCTGGGCGGGGGTGGGGCATAGACAGGGCGCTTGCCAGCGAGGGTGAGGCCTTGGCCCAGCCTGCTATGCCAGATAAGATGCTCCACGGGGAAGTCCCTCCAAGCTCTACTGATTTCTTTAGTAACAGAGAAGACACAGCAACCCTGCCTGAGCCAATGCACAGACACAAGCCCACTAGGGTCCCCCGGGGGCTCAAACGGACCATCCTTGACATTCATGACTGTCCTAGAACCCCTGAGAAGCCATCACTTCCACTGACCCGCCCAACCTCACTGTCTAGTTAATAAGAGTTGTTGACAGAGCTGGCGCCACCCAACTCAGCTTGGAGACTCATTCATGGTACCATTAGAAAATGCCGCCTGTCCTGCCCAGGCCTCAGCCACATCCCCAGGAAACCCACGGAGCATCTGGAGGCTCGAAAAGGCCAGCTGAGGACAAGAGAGATAGATTTACAGACGGAGTCCACCTCTCCTCTCTCTCTCTCTCTCTCCTCTCTCTCTCTCTCTCTCTCTTCTGTGTGTGTGTGTGTGTGTGTGTGTGTGTGTGTGTGTGTGTGTGTGTATTCTGTGCACCTGAGTGTATGGGTGTACACTCCCATGTGTACAAATGCAAAGGCCACAGCAGGATAACAGGACTTTTCCTTCATCCTTACCGTCCTGAGAGAGCTTCTTACTGAATTGGAAGGTCACTGTTTGGCTGGGCTGGCTGGACAGCAAGCTCTCTGGATCCTTTTGTCCCTGTTCACCAAGCGATGCTATAGGTATGCACAGCTATCCCCAGTGCTTTACATGGGTGCTGGGGATATGAACCCAGTCTTTGTGTCTCTAGACAAACGGTCTTTCTTGCCACTGAGCCATCTCCCTAGCTAATAGTCACTCTCTTTGGAAGGACTACTTAACCAGAGGCTCCTTTCCCACAGGCAACCCAGAGGTTCTCACATAGGAGAAGACAGAGACAAGGGCAGAGCCTGACACCACAACTCCTTGTACAGTGTCCGCTACACAGCCAGAAGGGCACCCCTGTTAGCTGTTGCAAAAGAACCTTCTAGAAATCTGCTCCAACTCATTCATGTCAGCCCCCACTACTGGAGGTCCCACAGGTAACCAGAGGCCACCCCATGTTTCTCTTCTGTGCCTAGGTCATTTCAGAGCCACCTGGGAGCAGCAGACATCACCACGTGGATTGGGACAGGACAGGTAAGGAGATCAACAAAAGCCAAGTCAAAGCCGATGCCGGAGCTCTGGGCTTCCCTTCCCTTCACTTCTTGCTACATCTATTAACTGGGGCTGAGTCTCCACATCCTGGTGAGTGTGGAATCTGATCGTGTATGCGACCAGAAACAGCCAGACACAGAGGGCCAGCAGCATACAGAAGAGCCCAGCTGTGTCCATGGCCCTGTCTCACTGAATCTGAGGCTCATGGGTTCCACTAGTCGGCAAGCTCAGGGACACTCCAGTCTCTGCATCCCCAGCTCTGACACTGAGATTGCAAGCATGCATGACGACCCTGTTTCCCTGTGGAAACTAGAGATCAACTCAGGTCTTACAGAGCAAACGCTTTACCAATGAGACATCTTCCAGCCTTCACTGGTGTGTGTGTGTGTGTGTGTGTGCGTCGTGCGCGACGAGTTATGGTACTGAGAACCAAAGGGCCCCATCTCGGCAAGCCTCTTTTTTTTTTTTTTTTTTTTTTGTTTTTTGTTTTGTTTTTTCGAGACGGGTTTTTTGTATCCGGCTGTCCTGAACTCGATCGGTAGACAGCGGCCTCGAACTCAGAATGCCTGCCTCGCCTCCCAAGTGCTGGATAAAGCGGGCACACCACTGCCGGGCAAGCCCTCTAACACTGAGTTGCATCCCAGCCCCACATCCTGATAGCTCTTGACAAGAAAAAATAAGTCTAAAAGATGAAGCCCCCCCCATAAGCTACACCTAATACCCCAGAGCCAGCAAGAGCCAGTCACCCCCTTGCCCCACACACCCTGCCCCCTTTCTTCTCCCAGTTAACAGCACAGCCCTAGGTTTCTGATCCCTCATGCCCAGGTCCAGCCATCACCACAGCCTGGGTGACATGAGGCAAGTTGCTTCAGTGCTGTGCCCCAGTTTTGTAGTCTGTAAAATGAGCACAGTAACCCTACCACCTATGCTCCAGGTGTCTACCACAGGCTAAATAGGTCACTGAGGAAAGCTCATAGTGAATGTCACTCTTAGGATGACACATGCGCTCAGCAAGAGCCTGAGAACTTGCCTGCTCTCTCCTTCTGGGAAACAATGAGTTCTCCAACATGCTGGAAGCCTCTCCGCTCTACCTAGACCTGAAGGAACCGGGGACACTTGGGCTTCTGAGAGAGGCTCCAGACAGAGCCCTCCTCCCCTGGGTGTTTTCTGGGGGAGGAGCTGAGTCTACACACACACACACACACACACACACACCACCACACACACACGCCGCGCACACACACCGCACACACACACACACCACATGGTTCCACCACCTTGGTGTCTCACCTAAGGTCATCCTGGGGCCACCACAGCCACAGCAGCCCCCAGGCAGGTCACACAGCCACAGTGGCCAACAGATGTCCTAAGCTTGGGCTATGTACTCAATAATTTTTATTAAACTTTAATGCCACAAGGGGCCGGGTACAGAGGAGAGGAGAGAGGGCAGGACTTGAGGGGCAGCTTCTCCTAACAGGGACCCCGTATTCACACACTGCTCCACCCTACCTCTCCCCATCTTTATCTTCTGATTAATGGGTTGGGTCCAGCCACATACAAGGTACTTCCCACATACACAAGGAGTCTGCGTGAGGTGGACGGGATGTCATCACCTTCCACGGTCGCCCGAGAGCCAAACACAAGGATCTCAGTTACAGTTAGCCCAACCAGGAAAACATGCCAGGGGTACATGTGGAGGTCACAGGACAGCTTTTAGAGGTCACTCCTCTCCTTCCTACCGTGAGTCTAAGGGATGGAACTCAGTTTATCAAGCTCGCCTGCACACATCTGTCGAGCCATCTTACCAGCCCTAATCTTTCTTTTTATTAGGTTTGATACTGGGTCATCTCTGTCAGGACAGAGACTAAGGAACTTATGAACAAATAGTCCCCAGCCACTACAGGACACCCCTCCCCCCAGACTCCTCTTCTGAAGTCTGAGGCCAGGGGAGCCTATCCCCCGACCCTCCCCCACCCAGCTGAGCCTGCCTTACCCTATACCTAGGGCCCCATGAGCCTCCACAGATGTCAGCACACTGGTTCTACCCCAACAGATGACCATCACCAAGACCCACTTCCTGTCACACAGCTGAAAAGGAAACCGGAAGTCCTGAGCTCACAAACTTATCAGAGAAGACCACACACGTGGGGCTGCCTGAGGGGCGCTATTCCTTAAACCTCACCAGGAAAGGGACCTCGGCTGGCTTTTCTCCCTTCTGCACAGCCTTAGAGTGAGTGACCAGCTGGAATTTAAGAGATGATCCTGGAGGCCTCTAGCAGTCTGAAAGCCTGCTGGCTTCCCCAGCCTCCTGACTGGAGGATCCACCTGAACAGGTGCTGGGGGCTGCTCCTGGCTCACAAAGCTGAGGCCTGCTGCCTGAGATGAGGGGACAGCCAGGGTCGTGCCTCTGTGACAAAGTCCTGAAAGAACCCCATGCTTCCTCTAGAACTCTTGAATCTAGATCCTACAGGTGTGCTGGATTACAGATGTGCAGGCCACACCCCATTTAGTATTGCTGAGGATGGAGCCCAGAGCCTTGTGCCAGGAAGGTGAGCAATCTCCCAAAGCAGCCATGTCCCCGGCCACAAAGGTCCCCATTAAAATCTGCTTCCCACGCTAAAACCTGGAGTGTCCCACATTTTATTTTACAGCGAGCAGAGTCTGTTCAATAAGATTTTAAATTATAATCCACCTAGTGTCTTTTGAAACAACAGGCCAGAAGAGGGATGTGAACTTCGGGTGCAGAGCAATAGTCTTCCTCTGAACTCAACATCCAGCCGCTCCCCTTCTGGAACTTTCCATGGCCCAGCCCTAGATGAATGGTGTAACGGCCCCACTGAGAGCTGGAGCTTGCTCTGTCTCTCTCCTGATCTCTGCCACTGTAAAGTCTACTCTCGTTTCTGAGGCCAAGCTGAGCCCAGCTTCTCACAGGGCTTCCCAGTCACAGGCCTCAGTGCAGTGGTGGCATGACCCTCTGGTCAGTCAGTCAGAATCCTCACCGGGGGGCAGGACTTGGGCTCCAATGAGCTGGCAAGAAGATCAAAGCCCGGGACAGTTGAAAACAGGCGGGAGGCATGGGCACCAGAGAGGAAAGTCAGGAGCTCTCCGTGGATGACGAGGAAGGCCCCGACTGCTACTCTGTTGTTAAACAGCAATGACCTTGAACAAGCTTCAGACTTTACACTGATCAAAATGGAATGGGTCGTGTGTGTGGTAAGTGCTTCTGAAATGCTGAACACTGTGCTAGCTGTAAAATCTGGCTTTTGGGTTCCTGTCATCCTGAGACCCCAGAACCTGGCCTGGTCCTCAGCAGGTATCCAAGAAATAAGTGTTAAGGGGCCAGTGACTGAAAACAGCTCTTGCATCAAGATGCACAGAGCCCTTCGAAGGAGTCTCCCCGTCCCCTTCCTCTTGCTCCATCCACATGGACAGCGAGAGCCTGGATTCTGTGTCCTCTTCCTCATCTACCCCAGCAACCCTAGTCCTACACCGTCCCACCCAGCTCTCACATTCCAGTCACACCACCCTCTTTCTGCTCCTCCTCTCAAGTACTCTTCCTCCCGGACCCTGGGCACAATCTACACCCTGGCCCCACCCCAGTGTCCCATATCCTCAGCCCCAGCCCCTTCCTCAAAGAACTCCACTGACCTCTGCCCGGCCACACCCATACCTCTTTTCACAAGCCCAAATCGCCAGGAACTTTTCCTTCCTACCCACTTGACATCCACCACCCTCCAGACCCATCACCGTCTCCCCATCACAAAGGATGAACGACTTCTTCCCGACTCTCCCTGGATGCAGAGCCAGTCCCAGCAGATGGCACAGATGTAGGGTAAGCCCCACAAATCAATCCACAGCTGCATGGACCATGCAAAGCCATTTCCAGGCGCTTGCTTTCCCGGCAAGCATGCTGGAGTTACCCTCCGGTCTCCCCACCCCCCCTTACCCCCCACCCCCTCACCCCTGTAATACTCGGAAGCTGCTCCTGACACTCCCTTTCTCCTCACTTGCCTTTAGTTTCTCTATCAGGACCCAGTCTCCTAGCAACCTGAAGGCTGGGATCCCCTCCTCAAGCAACTAAGCCTTGCCAATAATAACAGACTTTTTCTTTTTACCAAAAGTAGTCTTAAGGGATGTTAAAATGGCAGGTGGCTGAGCAGCCCTCCTGCCACAGGGACTCAAAACTAGACTAAGGGTCACAAAGCCATCAACTGTGGGCAATGACAGCACATAACAGACTGTGGTCTCTGAGGGCAGGGATGCCCATGAGTCAGGTCAGTGTGTGTTTGCTTCCCTTCCATGCCTGGAGCTAGAGATCAAACAGCTGGAGCCCCGAGCCAATAGGATAGCCTTCAGCCTCTCTGGCTGCTGCAGCTGGAATCCATGGGAGTGACATCAGAGAGGAGGCAGTTTCTTAGGAGCCTTGGCCAAGGGCTGAGCAAGCAAAGAAGGCAGCCATGATGGGGACAGCAGGGGACTGGAGAGGCTGCAAGCAGAACGGGACTGACACCCTCTATCTCACTGGAGTGGTGCTGACCTATCAGAAGTGAGGCTTTGGAGTCAGGGCATCATCAGTCAATAACTCCCTACCCACTTAGACCCCAAAACCAGTGCTCACAAGATCCACCAGGATCAGACTGCCCAGGGTGTGCTCCAGGCAGTGAGAAGCAACTGAGTCTTCCCACAGACACCCCCTAACCAACCACCATACAATCAGCTGGCATGTGCTCAAGGTGGCCAGCCAGAACTTGGGCTGACTGCCATTAGAGGGAGACAACAAAGTCCCGCGTACGCTGCCCTGTATATCAGCCCCACAGCAGAGCAGAGTAACAACCACAAGATACACACGGAAGGAGGAGGTGAGGCTCAGATTCTGGGAACGGGACCTGGTTCTAGCGCTGCCAGGTCGGAGAGCAGGCTGTGCCAGGGTTTTCCATTTTTCCCCTTCTCCTTGACATATATTAATTGTACAGAACGATGGCTTCATTAGATTTGTTATACCCAGGTAGCAAATGCTTAGATCACAGTCACAGGAGTCCTGAACTAGGGAGACACACTCAGTGTACTTGGAGAGAATTTTAGGGTTTGGAGGTTGTTTGTCTTCGGGTCTCTACTCCTGTACACCTGTTTGGTAATTTCTAAGGAAGCTTCTTCTTTCTTTTCTGTTTTTGAGGGCGGGGGGAATACAGCATCTCTCTATGTAACCTTGACTGGCCTGGAACTCACAATCCCCCTCAAAGATGCTTATAAATGCAATGTCCAGGTCCTTACCATACTCTACCTCCATTGTAAGATAGGCACAAATAAACAGTTACAATGTATAGAAGATTCTGGCTAACTGAGCTGTGTGGGTTCACACAGCCAGAACTTAGACTCCTGTCTGTACTTCATAGCTAACCAGATTATACAATTTAAAGAATGTTTCAATTCAACTATTTTGAAGGAGAAAAACAAAATCACACTTCTTCACTGACTTCTACAAATTTCAGGTTTACCCACAAGCCACAGACATAAAGGACGATGTTAGGAAAAAGCCAGCGGAAAGGCTCATTTCTCTAACCACTCTGCCACATTCTAGCCATCTCTCCATCACAAAGAAAAAGCAGGACTGTCTTCCCCATGGACATCATGGTTCCTCACCCTGCCCTGGAGACGTGTCCCCCCACCCCCAGAATGCAATTCTGCATTAAGTTCTTGACTCTCATCTCAGGCCTCTCTCTCTCCAAGGAGCAAAAGGCTGAGATCAATTCAGTCTCACAAACAGCAGCAGGGACAGTGAGTCTCCTGGTGACAAGCATAGGGTACAGAAGGAAGAGAATTTGAGTCCATACCTGCACCACAGGGTGTCCTCCTGTTGGGGCTTTGACAGCACCACGGCTGCCCTCTGTCTCGTAGTGGGCCCGGTGATGGGGTTTGGGCTGGACCTCAATCCGCAGCTCATAGGAGCCCGACTGATTGGAGAGTGGCCACTCGAGTGGTGGGAGGGATGCAGTCACAGGGATGCTGTGGTGAGAGAAAACTCAGCCGTGAGGACATCAAACCAAATCAGTCTGTCTTTACACTAAACATAAATGGCCCCTTTTCTGAAAACTGTACCCAGGGGTAAAAGAATAAAATGCTTAGTGTTGAGAGCGTACAAATTGCCCAGACATGGTAGAGGAGCTCTTCCCAAGGCAAAGGGCCTCCCTCTGCTCTCATCTTCATCTTGATGAAGACCGTGTAGCTGGCTCCATGGGGAATGAAGCTAATTTCATTATGTGTTGGTTCCTCCATGTTTCCAATGGCTGCGGTGGCTTCTCCTCTAAAAATTGTGAAGAACCCAATCTTGACCTCCCAAAACATCCCTCTGTCAAAACCTTTCCTCTTCCAGATGGCAAAGGTGAGTGCAGGAAAGCTTTAGTGGCAGCTGGAAGTATGTCACTACGTCACCAGGGACTTAAGTACTTTACCACTCTTAGGCACAGTCTCCTACATTCAGACAGCAAAGAGACCAGGTGATATCTGAGAGGCTCTCAATGTCTGATTGTCTAGATTAGCAGTGCAGTTGGAGGTGATCTCATGTCTAGTCATAATCACTAACTGATAGGCTACTGAGTGATGCGTCCTAGAAGCATGGAGGGGAATCTAGCTTGGAGTATGGATGGACCAAACTACGTGAGCCCCATGTGAGGTGTAAAGGGAAGATCAACACCATGACTGGAGTCCCATATCCACGTGCAAGTCCTGCCCTAACACCTACTCCCCTGTGACTTTGAGCAGATGCCTGCAACTCTCTAGGTCCCAGCTTCCTTAGTTGTAAAGTGGGCGTACTGAAATCCTACGAGGAACACATCAAGGTAATCAATAACCATCAGCACAAATGGTTTTCCTTGGAAGATGCACACACGTGTATAGGCATACACATATACATACACCACAGACATACATGCGCACCACATGTACATGGGCACACATATACATATATGCTACTCACATACATATATACACATGTCCATTCACACATACACCACATACATGTACCAGGACACACATATACATGGGACACACATATACTCACACCAAACACATTCTTAAGCATACAGGTACATGCTCACATACACCGCACACATACACATACACATACATGGAGAGCCACATCACATACATGTACAAGGACATACACATATAACACAGAAACATATACATACATGTACATGTACACATACACATACCATACATACATGTACATGGCACAAATATACACATACATGTACGTGTGCATAAACATGTACAAGGACATACACATACACACCACACACATACACACATTCATGCGCACATACATATACACACATGCATCTGTGCATATATATACACACTACAGCAAGCACACACACATATGCACATATACGTACCCACCTACCACACACACACACACCACACACACATCATTTTCTATGGACTTGGCTACGGTGTCAGATGCAGAGGCCAAACTTTGAGGGAAGGTTTTAAGTTTCAACTTTAGAGTCTCAACACTTCTCTATATATACAATAGCTACAACATGGGTTAGAATTATGTCATTATAGAGTCAATCAAGGTCTTGAAAAACTGCCCAGTACCTTCCTTTCGTGCTCAGAAACCATAAAACATACCTAAGATCACAGGATGAGACACGGGCTAAACTCCAACTCTAGCCCCTTGACTGCAGATTTAAGACGCACACTCGTCTCCACACTGTTCTTATCTAACCAACTTATTCTTAAATGGGTCTGAGAAAAATCTCACCAGGAAGTGACTTAGAGCCAGACCTGTCATTAGTAGATGGGATGGATGGATAGATGGATGGGTGGATGATATATGAATAGGTAGATGGATGAATGGACAGATATATGGATGGATGAATGGATGGATGGATGGATGGATAGGTGGATGATTATGAATAGGTAGATGGATGAATGGACAGATATATGGATGGATGAATGGATGGATGGATGGATAGATGGATAGATGGATGATGTATGAATAGGTAGATGGACGAATGGACAGATATATGGATGGATGAATGGATGGATGGATGGATGGATGGATGGAGAGATGGATAGATGGATGATGTATGAATAGGTAGATGGATGAATGGCTGGATATATGATGGATGGATGGATGGATATATGGATGGATAGGTCAGTGGATGGGTAAATGGGCTCCATGCATTGGTGGCTACATGGATGAGATAGGTAAGCAGACGGATGGATGAATAGGTGGGTGGGTAGGTACGCAGTTTTATTTCATAGATTTTTTTATACTTAAAGGTGCTCTGAGGTGGCACATGCATGGGTTCCCGTGGCGCCTCCTGATTTTCACATATGGCAGAGACCATCCATCATCCATCCGTCCTCCATCCATCCATCCATCCATCCATCCAGTGTATTCTTTTCCATTTCGTACAGCCTGTGAGGTGCTGACAAGCTCAGCCAGGTTTTGCCTACTCAATTTAACGCTGTGTTTTATCAGGTGAGCGTGCTTCCATCTGCTAAAGAAACACTGTGTGGGCCACACAGAGTGACGGTGACCATTTGGGCCTCCTGTGCTTCATCTGACAGGGCAGAGAGGAGAGACAGCACACACTCCCCCTACACACACACCTTTCTGCTCAGCATCCAAATGAGGATTTGTTAAAATGCCACATAACCAACCCAGGTTCACACGAGGAAGAGGCAGGATGCCACACAGAGTCCTGCGGGCACCAGCAGGGCCCCTCAGACACAGGTGTTATTAATGTCACTGTTGTCCCTCTACCATGAGCTCAATCTCCTGGCACAGGCCTGTTGCAAAGAAGTCCTTCCTAAAAGTCCCCTGGGGAAGAAGGCTCCAGAGTGAGTTCATCTCAACTGTCAACTTGAGCTCTGGAATCAACTGGGAGACGGGCCACTAGGTGTGCCCGATGGTCTTGATGAGATTAATTAAGGTGGGAATAGTCACCCACTGCGGGAGGCACCGTCCCCTAGGCTGGGATCCTGGATTGTATAAAAAGTTCTCTGCTTCCTGACTGTAGATGCAAGCTCCTGCCTCTGATGTTCCCACTATGATGGCTGTACATTGGATCTGTACATTGGATCTTGAATGTGTCGGGTGTTTTCGTGCAGCAGCAGGGGAGGGAACTTAGACTTCCGTAAGAACGTAACAGAGCTGTCCTGCTCCTGAGCTCTTACTTTGTAGAGCTCTAAGCCAGGACTCTGGCATGTGTGCTTTGACCTAGTTCTTGATGAAAAAAAAAAAAAAGTCAATAAGAGGTAGGCACCGCTATTATTCTCATTTCATGGGAAATGAACAAAGACCCGAAAATGTGCTCACACAAGTGCAGGGGAGTCCTGATTGATTAGTGATGTCTGCTCTGGGAACAGTCGTAATTGTTGACCAATGTCTGTCTCAGGTGCAACAACAGGAGGGTGGCACAATGCCCATGTTCACACAGGCAATGAACGGCAGAGCCAGGACACACAGTCAGTCCTCACACAGTCCAAAGCCGCTAGCCTGGGAGCCGTACCCATTGCTTCGGCCTGTCTGGTAATTACACTATTTGAGGATTGAACTGGGCAACTTGTTGTTATTTGGACTTCCTTGTCACCAAGCACAGCCCAAAGGCAGGAGACAGGTGCTCTCACACACAGTCTTACATACTAAGGTTTGTTCCAAAGAGGCAGACTTACTGGCCTGTTTGGCCATCTCATAGCTATGTGCTTCTGTAAAAAAAAAAAAAAAAAACCCCAGCACATAGTAGGACTTTATAAATACTTGCTGGGTGAGGGAGTAAATGATGTGCCCTAGGGGACAGTCCTTGTGCATAGTGTACAATAATAATAACATCCTCACAAGCACCTGCTGTGTCAGAGATACCCAGAGTACCCATTTTACAGATAAGGAAACTAAGGCTTGGGGAAGTGAACATCCTTTCCACGTACTCATTGCCTGTAAGTGTCATCTATGTGAATAAATTCCATGTAAATAACAAGAAAAACCCCGCTCCTAGGGCACACTCGGGCACGGACAGCTCCCAAAGTCCCACTCACCTGCAGATGGGAATGGCCGGCACCAACTGCTTGGGCCAGGTGGGTGGTACCAGCAGGATGGACTCAGGCGCGGAATTCCTCCTCTCCTCCTGCTCACATGGCCCCAGAAACTCCACAGTGGGGTAGATGTGGCGGGCCAGGCCCGCCTTGGTCGGGGCAGTGGACACGGGCGTCGGGTCAGGGCTGGTCTTCCATATCTTGGAGGGGATCCCGCAGGGCGAGTCGGTGGCCAGGCTGTTGAGGGCATCCATGAGAACAGCAGAGCCGGCCGTGGGGGGGTACCCAGCGGGAATGCCGTCGTCCTGGGGTGCCACGTGAGGCGAGGGCTGTGGCGAGGGGCTCCGGGAGCGCTGGGGTGAGGCTGCGGGCAGAGGGGCAACCAAGGCCTCTGCGCACGAATGCCTCCGCTTGGCACCGGGTGAGGAGGAGCGGGATGCCGGACGGGGCACGGGCGAGTGTCGGCCCAGGCAGCTGTCCTCGGCGAGGCTGGTTCGAGGTGACATTATTGGAGAGGTTCTGGGGGAATAATGAGCAGGGATGTTTTGAAACTGGGGACACAGGTCGTCGGGCCCGGCGTTATTGGGTGAGACGCAGGGCGAGGTGTAGGGGGAGAAGGTGTCAGAAATGAAGCTGGCAGAGGAGCCGCTGCTAGCGGGGCTCAAGCAAAGCGGCTCGCGGTAGCCCTCGAAGCCGGGCACGGGCAGTGTGAACCTCGGGCTGGCCGCCACGCCGGCCAGGGCCAGGGCCGGCTGCTCGGGGGCCAGGCCGGCGTCTCTCCCACGGAGGGCCCCCCCTGCCTGCATCAGTTCGTGGGATGGAGTGATCTCGATCCGTGGGCTCGGGCCCGAAGCCCCTGCTGGCTTGGCCGGGCTCAGAAAGTTCTGGAACCCTATACTATCCGGCTCTCCAAACCGGCCAGGGGGCTCGCCAGAGAGACTGGCGAGGGGGTTGCATGGCTTGAGGCCATAGTCCAGGACATCATCCGGGTATGCGAGTCCGGAGGGTGAGCTGATGGCCTTATGTGCGATCGGTTCTTCTGGAAAGAGAAGGGGGAGGGGGTCTTTAAGCCTCTAAAACAGAACTGGGGTGCAGAGTCACAGTCGTGGGTGGGCGTGGTCTCCTGCCACTGGTTGGTTTTAATACCCCACCATGCCAAACCCTGAGCTTGCTACAAGTGAAGCCACTTGGTCCCAAATCCCCTCAAGAGAGTCCAGAACGGCAGGCATTGGGGCTACACAAGCCATGAATCCATGAAGTGAGGAAGATAAACTGGCCTAAGAGTTTCCAAGCTGAGGCCTAAGATCACCTCTCAGAGGGAATTTTAGGGGCTGGAGAGATGCTTCGGTTGGGAAACTGCCTGCCCCATGGATATGAGGACCCAAGTTTGATTCCCAGAGCCTACATAAAAGTCAAGGGGGAGGCAGAGACAGGGAAGCCCAGAGCTCACTGGCCAGATATTGTAGCCAAATAACAACAAGTTCAGGGAGAGACCCTGTCATAAAAAAACAGAGGTGGAGAGGATTTGAGGGAGACACCCGATATCAACCTCTGGTCTCCATATATGCATGCATACATATGCACATGCACGGCCATGTACACGTACATATGTACATGCACAGGCCTGCATCCACACGCTTGTGCACAGTCACAGAGAAAAGACATTCAAGTGGATTTGATCTCTCCATAGCTCACTGGACCACAGACCCCAAGCTGAAGAGTACCCCAGCTGGGTACCTTACACTCTGAGTCTCCCTCCCAACGGAGGTTATTTCACATCGGTGAGGGTCAGGACCCCATGACTAGAATTCGCTAACTCTCCAGGGCTACGGTTGGCCTTCTTGTTTACATATATTGTGACCCCAGGATACAGAGAGCCAACATGGACTCTGGGATCCATGAGTCTGCGTCTGAGAGTCGACACCCAAGTGTGAGAAGCTTTCTAGAATGGATTCCCTGCTCATTCATGTCCTCTTTATAGATATGGCCCAGGAGGGGTCAAGAGTCCCCAAAGACACAAAATTAGCAGACTTGGAACTCTTTCAAACCATTAAGAGGAGGGATCCAGGGTGGCCTAAATACCTTTATAACAGCAACCGCCATTTTGAGTCTCTGCTGTCGCATCTCAAGGCCCATCACAGACAAGAGGGTCTGTGATTATGTTGCTTTGTCACCTCATTCTGTTCCTTGAACCCCAAGCCTGACTCCTAACATTCCTCACTGGGGAATTTCTCCAGAGCCACCAAGGGATGAAGTTCCCACCACCTGACACCAACTCGTTCTCCAAGGCCCCACTTCTCCATCTGTGATGAGTCAGCCTTGGCTCCTACCCCAGCCACCAGCAAACCCTCACCTCTCTGCTATCAAGTCACAAACCAGCGCTGGCACTCCCTGCACACATGTCCTCTTGAGTGAAGCCCTGCCCCCCCATTCTCTCTCAGTTTCCCAAAATCTCCTCTAACCAATGTCTACTCTGGAAACTGCCCTTTCGTGCTTCCTCTGGTCTTTTACATTGGTCATCATGGGCCCTGTCTGTGGCTGTCACCAGCCTGTATGTATCCCCATTCCACCTGTCTCCAGTGCCCCCAAGCAGCTCAGAGATAACCCCATTGAGCACCCCAAACCCCCTTCTGCCACCTCTCCTTTGTACCCACTACCAGATCACTCCACATCTGATACATACATGTGTGAGAGACCTTGTCCTGCTAAATAAGGGCCAGGCAAACCACACCCCCCAGGGCCCACATTTTATCTGCTGATAAAGTTTTATTGGTACACAGCCATGTGTATTTATTCCTAGAGCGAGCTTCTTCACTGGAACAGGAGAGCTTAGGGTTTTGGCAGGGTCTATATGAGCCACGAGACTTAAAATATTTACTCTCTGGTTCTTTATGGTCGTTGGTAGTTCTCCTGATTCTAAGCTCCACTGAGGTTGGGTTCACATCCGCTGTGGGTCAGCATTGTTCGCCTGGCACCTACCACAGTTCCCGGCACTTACACTACAAACCTAGAAGATTCATAAAAGAATCACACCCAGTGTCCTTCGAGTCAAGAATAGGGTCCACTGTTCTGGGGAGCTGGGGTGGACACTCTGGTGGTCCTTGGCCTCTGTGTATCTTTTCTGGGCCTCCACAGAGGAAGTGTACTCCAGCTTAGCTGAATTGACCTCAACATGCCTAGATGGTGCCCCTGTTCCAGATGAGAGCTCCCAACGGGCTGCTCACCACTCCTAACATTAAAACAAATGACGTCCCTTGGGCCGTTCTGCCCACCCTCAGCCTCTCTCTGGCTCCCAGGCAACGTGGGGTCGAGGAGGAAGCACCCATTTCCTCCTGACCTCGGGACTTTGCAGTTTCTATTCCCTCAACCTCAACAGCTCCATTCACCCAGGCCCACAAACTCTGCCACTGTCCCCCAGGGATGCCTGCTCTACACCCTGTATGTCCCCCAATTCTACCGAAGTAATTGTGGCATCAGCTACTGATTAGCTAGTCTGCCTGTCACCTGACCAGAGATGCCATGAGGATTCTCCTTAGTCCTATTGAGCCTCTGTCACCTGGATGGGAGCTGGCACAAGGTAGGCCATTCCTCTTTAAAGGAATGTATCCCATGAAAATCACATGGGACCCTGACGACACTCCTCCACAGTGTCACCACCTGGCCCTACAAGGCATAGGGCGTCATCTGTAGAGAGGGTGACTGGATGCGTAACATCTGTCAGAATCCCAACTGCAGCCCAGAGCTCTTAGCACCACTCTCAGAAATGTATCTTCATGTAGGAGAGGAGCGAACGGTAGGCTAGTGTCTGCAGCCCTGGGGCTAGCAGAGGTTGTGGTTCATTCCAACAGTGACCTGCCAAAGTCCTTCTGCACCAAGCAGCGGGGACCACTGAAATTCAGTAGTAAAGAAAGGTGGACACAGGGTGGGTTGTCTGAATGAGGAGGGGTCACACATATGTGGGAGGATGTGAACATGTGTGTATGTGTGCACACCTAGGAGCACACAAGGCCAGAGGAGAATGTCAGGTGTCCTGCCCCCTCACTCTCCACTTTATTCCCTGAAGTCAGGTTCTCTCACTGAACTTTGAGCCAGCCTGGTGACCAGCAAGTGGCAGTGACCCTCCTGTTTCCGCCTAAAAGCACTGGAGTTACAGGACCTCGATGCAAACTCGGGCCCTCATGCTCGCCCACTGAACCATCTCTGCAGCCCTGCTAAAAGGAGACATTTTGGTTTCTGTATTATGCAGAGAAAACAAACTTAATTTCGCAAACATAATTAGCCTCTGTGGAGCAGGTGGGGGAAGTGGAGGTGACTTGGAACATGACTTGTGACAACGGAACTCTGCTGACTGGGCGGGAAACAGAACCTAGCCTCGCTCTGCTGCTAACTGGCTAGCGGCAGAAGAAAAGTCCCCACCCACTCCGGCCCCACAGTCTCACTTAGAACAGGACAGAGGAAGAGCTCGCTGCATCCTTTGGCGCTTTGATTCTCTAGCTTAGGTCTGCAGGGCTGGAGTTTATCTGGTACTTAGGGTGAAGTGCTTCTGAACTTGAGCTGGTACTGCTTGTGTGTGCACACATACACGCCACTTCCCGGCAGACAGCACAGCACAGATGTCTAACATAGGAGCCAGCAGCATCAAACCCATGTTCGGTGATGTTCTGAGAACCTATTCTCTACAAACTGACCAAGCCAGACACAGCCCTGTACAGAGATTCCAGCCACATCAAACTCTCTGCCTCACAAACATGCTCAGAATATTGTAAGCAATCCAGAACTGTAGCCAGCGTGGACACACAACATGGGAGGTGGTAGTACCCATAATGCCAGTACTTGGGAGGCTGAGGCAGGAGAAATGCTGTGAATTCAGAGATAGCCTGGATGACAGAGTAGGGCCCTGTCTCAAGAAACCAAGCCAAATACACACACACACACACACACACAACATGTGGATGCACACATGGGTGCATACACACACACAAAGCCACACATATACACACACACGGCTACACACACAAACATGGGGACACACACAGTACACACACACATACACACATGGGAATACACATGGGTGTACACAAAAGCACACACACACACCACGGGTGTATACACACACATGCCCCACTGGTCACACACATGGCCATACACACACACACACACACACACACACACACACACACACACTACCTCAGAGTCCTAAGGAGTAGCCAGGCCCAGTGAGCTTAGAATCAGTGTTTACACTGGTTTAATCCACGCTGGTGGCAGTTTTCTTTCCTTTTTTTCCCCTGTTGTCTCTCCCAAGTCTATAAATGTTTAACAGCCAGCCGGGGTGTGAAAGTAACAAAGAGTCTTTGCTTTCTCGGGGACTTGACAGCAAATCTCACAAATGGCAAGTCATTAACGTCTTTCTGTGAGTGGCTGGGATCCTCACTCTTGGGCTCTTTGGAAACAGTCCATGTGCCAGCTGAGTCTTACTGCCCTCACCTGCCCATAGCCCAGATGAAGCCAGCTCCGCTCAGAACCACACCTCGATGCCAGTTTTCTCCAGAGGGTTTCCAGAAACCTCTTCGCATATCTTGGCTCTAGGCAGCATTGCTAGTAAACATTATATACTTGCTATGCCTTACTCCACTCTCATCTTTTTCTTTTTAAAATGTGTGTGTGTGTGTGTGTGTGTGTGTGTTCACAGACACAAGAAGAGACTGTCAGAGCTCTCTGAAGCTGGAATTACAAACGGTTGGGAGCCAGCAGATGTGATGCTAGGGACCTCTGGAACAGCAGCAAGTGAGCTTAACCACTGAGCTATCTGTCCAGTCCCACGTCTTAACTTTTATTTTGAAAGGAATGGTTCACAACACTTCAGGAGGCTGAAGCGGGAGCATCACCCAGATCAGGGCCTGCCTGAACTACAGAGTGAGTTCAAAGCCAGCATGAACAACTTAGCAAGAAGGTGGAAGAGGACTAGGGGTGGGTTCAGTAGCGGATACTTGCATATGTGAGGCTGTTTAATCTGTAGTACTACCAAGGGGTGTGTGTGTGTGTGTGTGTGTGTGTGTGTGTGTGTGACTACATTCAAGTAGACCATCTGGACAGAGGCCCTAAGCCTGTATTTCACCCCACTCTCTCCTCCCACTGCTTTTTCTTTGAGGTATGACTTGTGTGGTGGACAGAGGTAAACAGGTTTTGTCAACCACTAAACACCTTGGTTTGCCAGAGCTGTGGCATGGGATTCTGTGACAGTGTGCTCATATTAAGGCAGCAGAGGGGAACCCAAGACTTAGAAAGGCACTCAAGGGTTGGGAGTACTCCCAAGACACCATTCCTACCAACTCAAAGAGAAAACAATGTCTAGAAGGAGAGAGCCGGGGCTGGAGAGATGGCTCAGTGGTTAAGAGTACTGGCTGTTCTTCAGAGGACCCAGGTTCAATTCCCAGCACCTACATGGCAGTTCATAACCATCTATAACTCTAGTCCCAGGAGGTCTGACACTTTTTCTGATCTTCAAAGACACCAGCTCGCACATGGTACACAGCCATGCATGCAGGCAACCACCCATAAACATGAAATCAATAAATAAAATTTTAAAGAGGAGACAGTTCTCTTATGTGCCATGCACTCATGGCAGGCTACTTCATGTCACCTACCATGACAGATGCCTGGCCTACCCTGGAGATGCCAGTCCCCCAGATGAAGGAGGAAGGCAGGAGCCATAGCTATCCTGGGTCCTCTATCTTGTCCTCTTTCCCACAACACACACATGCACACACACACACACACACACACACTTCACATTCGCTGTTCCCCTTGCCCAGAATCCCTTTCTATATCTCCAGCTTCCTTCTCCTGGGCCACTGTCTGCCTGAGTAACAGACTAGACTATAGACTACAGTAGCTTTTAAGCTCAACTTCTAAAGAGCCCTATGGTGAGGTCCACTGACATGGTCATTGATGTATCCCTCCACCCGGAGAAGGTGAGTGCAGGGGTCAGGTAGCTAAAATACTGTGTGGATGGAGCCACCAGACACTGGAGTCAGCACCTGACACAAGATGTGGATTTTAACCCTCGATTCTACTGAGCGGCAGGGACAGCCTGCTCACCCTCCACAGATGAGAAAATGGAAGCACAGAACTAGCTTCACCTACCCAGAGTCCTTTGTGGGAACCGATGGGACATGCCCACCATGGGCTGGAGATTCTGGCCCCATTCCAACCTTTGTAGCTGGGGCTGGTGTGCATGTGGCTGAGCTGTTGACCCACCCACTCCAACAGCGGGTCACCCAAATGTCCCCCTGCTTTACAGGATCGACTAAGGCTGAGGCCTGAGGCTCTGGGTTTCGAAGCTTCGACCTGCACTTCCTGCACACTGCAGAGGCTCAGTCTGCCTGAAGCAGCGCCAGTGAGCCACACCCTGGAGCCTGAGGAAGCATCCTTGGCTGTCCTGCCACCTCCAGTAGCTGCTCTGAACCCCTTGCTCATTCCTGGTCCCTCTGGATCCCCACAGCTTCAACTGGCCATTTGGTTCTGCAACTGACACCCAAGGCTATCTCTCACCAACACAATGCTCTTGCCGTGAGGCCATGGGGCTCACTCAACATCTGGACCCTGAGAATACTTGGCGAGTCCTCTGCCACTTTTTCTGGAACTGCAGGACAAGATTGGCTGCCTATCTACAAGGAAATGGAGGCACAGTGAACTGGCTTCACATACCCGGAGTAGGATCCTAGCAGGGGCCAGGCTAGCCTACCATTAGCGAAAGCTCACTGTGTCCAAAGACCCAGGGCACCCCTTCTCCTCCATATGTGACCTGAGTACTCTGACTCCTCACAGGTAAAAACACAGGTCGGTTGGTTTTTCTCACACAGGGTAGCTCATCTGCTCCACACAAAGCCCAAATACATTTAGCCAAGGACGCTGGGCAAATCATTTTTAACAATTCTGACCTCCCCTGCTATGTTTCCCTGTTTGGTTTGACAGTGTGGCACGCGTTAGCCCCAACCTCTCCAAAAGCGTTCTGTGAACGAGGAAGGAATCTTACAGAAATAAAATGGACTGGTCAGCACTTGAAGAATTCTCTTGGCATCCCAGACAGTGCAGACCTCTGGAAGTCTGTGAAGCAGCTAGAGAGAGCCTCCCTCCTGTGACTTGTGCTCCTCACCCCCACCCCCACCCCCAGCTGCCTGGAAGTGAAGCCACTCACTCTCACTGGGCTGCCAGTGACTCAGTAAGCTGCTTGTCATAACAGAAGCCTTAGGAGTCAACATGCCTGAGCCATCTGCTTTATACCTGTGACCACCACACACAACCAACATGGGTCGGTTGGCTTTTCTCACCAGAACACTATGAAACAGGTAATATAGTTTTCCCAGTTTTACAAAATGGGGAAAATGATTACTCAAAGAGGGTGAGTAACCTGCCCAGAGTCACAGAGCTTTGAAGCTGCAGAGCCAAGACACTCTGTGAGGCAACCTGGCGCCTCCACACACCCCCAAACCACTACTGAACCCCCACTTCTCGTGAAAGAGGCTATTTTTGGAATGGTGATGCCTTGACTATGAGGGGAACGAGGGGCCTCCAGGACTGAACCTGCTGTGGGGGCCATTGTTGGCCTGACAACATAAGATCCCAACTCTTCTTCTTCTAGAAGGTTCTTTTTTGTTTGGCCAGGGGAGAGTTAAACTCACACTCCAGCCTCTCAGTGGTCTCTGCCAGCCTTTCTTTCTTCCTTTGCCTCCTACCAGATGGGTTCTCATGCTCAAGAATGGACCTGTGGCCAAGGCCAGGATGCCACTAAAGAAAACCAGGGACACACACTGGAGTCCCTGTATTTGTGAAGTTGAGGCAGGGGGGTTTCTTGGCACTTGAGACCAGCCTGAGCTACATAGTGGGCTCCAGGTCCAGCCTGAAACTCTATTCCAAAAGAAACAACACACACACACACACACACAGAGAGAGAGAGAGAGAGAGAGAGAGAGAGAGAGAGAGAGAGACAGACAGACAGACAGACAGACAGAAGGAGGGAAGGAAGAGAGGGAAAGAGAAACAGCCTGGATACAAGCTTTCAAATATCTAAAAGCACAGGCAGGCAGAATTTTTAGGAAGTGGGATATAATGGCAAAAATAGGAAGCTTACTAGGCCAATAGGAAGTGCCTTGTGGGGAGGGGACCTACAGCAGGAGAAGTTGCAAATCTGGGGGTTCCTGTCCCGGCTATTCCAATGCTTCCTGAGCTCAAATCTGAGGTCCAGCTCTGAGGCATCATGGTAGCGCACAAGATGCATGGCCAGTCATTGGCAGCAATGAAAGGGGATAGGTTCTCTGTCTCAGAATAGACCTGAGACGCCCCTAAACTCCTGCACACGTGACCTCAGGAACCCCATAGCAGGCCAGGAAGGCAGTGGATTTCCATTTGGCTGTCTTCACAGCCTTCAGGGAGAAGCACTTTCAAGAGTCACCAGTGGTCTTTAAATAATGAAGGGGGCTCTCAACAAACTTCCCCCAAGCCTTCAGTCCCCTGTCCCCCTCCCTCACTGCCCACAGAGTGGTGACTGGATTCCCCATAAATGAGTCATGTGTGCGAAGGAGAGGATCCAGGTTGTCACACCCTTTATTCAGAGGTGACACACACAGACAGAGCCCTGAAAGTTGAGAAATTCCACCCAGATCAGCGGGTCCAAGAACACCAGAGAAGACGAAGGGACGTTTACCGTCTTGTCTCGCCAGCATGGAGGTGCTGGCAGAGGCCGCCTGGCACCCTCTCATCTTTGCTGACCTTGTCCCAAGGAAGACAGCTGTCTGCCTTCACCAGACAGAGGCAGCTTCGGTAGTGCCTCCAAGTCTGCCACCAAGCCAGGCACCCACATGAGAGGTCAGGGGACAGAACCAGAGCAAGGAGTCTAGCAGAGCAGCAGCTGGTACGATGCTTGCAAAAACACAGCGCCCTGGGCTGCTTCGGAAGATGTGGGACAAGTGCACCCTGTAAGCCTCAAGGTATCCTTTGAGCAGAGGGCACCAGGGGCCCTTTAGCAGTTGAGGTATTTTAGGGTCCTCCTGCCTTCTGGGATCCCAGTCACCTGCTTGCTGTCTCTCTAACAGCTGGTATCCACTAAGCCACCAGGCTGCATGTGTTCTTTTCCAGAAGTTTATAGCAAGCTGGCAGGCCGATACTACCAACTCTCCCCTGGTAGGGATAGAGAAACTTAAGTTCAGGTACAGGGAATTCCCCAGCGACACGTGTGTGTGCACACCACACACACATACACGGACACGCACAAAGACATCACACACATGCACAACTGATGTAGCATCACACAGTTATAATGAATAGCTACCTCATGTTTTCATGGTTTTTGCACTTGCGCATACACATGCGCTCAAGACTGTATTGCTGCCCTGGGGGTTTCCTTTCCCGGTGCCCAGCAAATAACTAAACCATCTGAACTCTCTTGCCCTAGACTGGACTTGGCTGGCCTTGAATTTCACATAAACAGGGTCACACAGGCAGGGATGTGCTCAATGCCAACCCTGGGATTCTCCTATATGGTGCTTCTTAAAGGTTTCTTTTACCGAAGTGGGGGAGGGGCTGCTGCTTCCTGTGAGTAGCCCTTCATTTCCTTTCCTCATCAGCTACCCTCCCTCCACTTTTAAAGACGAAGGTAGCTGGAGACTGAGCCTGAGATCTGGTGATCTGGCAGGACAGCTTCCTCAGCAAAAGGAGAAGGGAAGACCTGGTCAGAAGTATTCACCAAAAATAGACGTCAGATAATTCTCCCACAGAAACAGGACTGGCCGCGACACAGCCCACCCAGTCCATGGCAGCCCCGCAGAAAGGGATTAAGTTAGACAGTCACCAGCTTCTCTGCAGCCTCTGCCTAGTCTAGCCTCCTGCAAGAGCTGAGCCCCTTCACCCATTCCCACTCCCTCAGAAGCCAGACTCCTGCAAGCAAACCTTCCCCTTGGTGACCATGGGGCCATGAAACCCCCAACCTGGGACTCAAACCAAACACCAAGGCCTATTGACAGAACATATCTTATTTATACCCCTCCCATATAATGTGAGTGCCATGTTTCCAGAGGTGGGCACACTTAATCAGTGCCTCACACACACACACCTGGTCATTAAGACATTCCTCCCAATCCACCGAGCAGAGGTGACATCACCCACCACGGATTTCAAACCTGCAGCCCACCTTCTGAGGATTAGGCAGGCAAACAGCCCCTTCCCTCAGCCTTTAAGATGATTGCTGCAAACCTTTCGGGCTTAAAGGGTTTCCCTCACTGAGCAGCCCCCTTCTGCAGGCAAACCCCAGCAGGTCTGTTTTGATAAGGCCTTGACAAATCCCATGCGTCCTCAAAGGCCACTTTCTTGCCTTCCGAAGCTCGCTCAGGCATAGCTCAATTAAAATTCACAGGGAAGGGCTTGCTAGGAGAAATGTACTTTATTAACTAAAACAGGCCCTTTTCCAAATCCTTAGATTAGAAGGCAGGCTGGGCCCCAGTGCCTGCTCAGGAAAAGGAACTGCCCCCCACTCTGCCTCCAGCTCAGCCTACTAAAAGGGAGAAAACACATTAAAGGTCCAGGGCACAGGGCTTTGGAAGTAAATGCCAAGGGATGTGGAGACAGCTCGGTTGGTAAAGTGCTTACAGAGTTGAGCCCTCATAAAAAAAAAAAAAAAAAAAAAAAAAAAAAGCCAGGCATGGTGACAGAGCTCTCTCTTAATCCTAGCACTGGGGAAGTGAAGCCAGGCAGAGTCTAGGGGTTTGTTGAGTAGCCAGGCCAGCTAAACTGGTGTGTTTCCGGTCAGCGAGAGACCCTGCCTCAAACAAGACAAGTCAGACAGCCGCTGAGGAAAGACATCCAAAGTTAGCCTTTGGCCTTCAAACACAGACACACACAGGCACGTGTACACACACACACACACACACACACACACACACACACACACGTACACACACAGAGAGAGAGAGAGAGAGAGAGAGAGAGAGAGAGAGCACAAGTACACACAAGCAAACACACATATGCAAATGCACTTGAGAGCACACCCCCACAAACACACAAACTACATGCCATGGTAAAAAAAAGTCACTGGATAGTTCACCTAGTAATATCTACGGCACAGAGGAGAGCCCTGAGACATGATCTGACTTCTTCAACAGATAAACAGTAAGAAAAACGACTGGTTGGAATTTTCAAAAGATAAAAGGAGCAATGTTTGAGTCAACCACTCACAATGAAAGGATCTTTAGGGCTGGATGTAAAAAAAAAAAAAAAAAAAAATTAACAGCAAAACCCTCTGAGAGACAAAAAGTAAGACTTGAACCCTGGATAGCAGACGTAAACTATTTTAGGTTTAGCAACAATTCTGTCATTGGCTATTTGTATTCTTGCCCTTCCCATCTGTAGATCCAACCAGCTGTGCATCAGAAATGTTGGGAAGACAACATCTGCGGGCTGGGTATGTGGCTCAGTTATTACATCGTGGCCTTAGCATGCAGTGTCCCGGGCTCCACCAGCAGCTTCCCATAAGCTGTGTGTGGTGGATGATCTTAGCTGTAAATGTGACACACCTGGGAAGAGAAACTTCTGGGAAATCTGCCTGCATCTCTGAACATATCTTTCAGGCATTTTCTTGATTGCTAATTGATGTGGGAGGGGCCTAGTCCACTGTGGGCGGTGCCACCTCTAGGCCGTTGGGCCTGGGCTATAGGAAAGGTAGCTGAACAAGCCAGAAGTGAGGCTTCCGGCCTCCACGGCCTCTGCTTCAGCTCCTGCCTCCGGGTTTTTGCTGGAACTCTGCCCTGATTTCCCTCAGTGACAAACTATGATCAGGGCATACAAGTCAAACACGTCCCTTCTTCCCCAGGTTGATTTTGGTCAGTGTTTTATCACAACAACAAGAAAGCAAACAAGAACACTGGTTGTGGAGGGACATTCCCATAATCCCAACACTTGGGAGATCAAGGCTAGAGGATCAGAAGTTCAAGGTAATCCTTAACAACTTTGGGGCCAGCCTGTGCTACATAAGGCCCTGTTTCAAAACAAACAAACAAACGAAGCAAAACCAAAAAAGCTGTGGAAACATCATTTTACTCATTTGAAAGAATTTCCTTTAAAACAAAATGTTTGCATTATTTTACATTTGTGTGTTTATGTGCATGCATACATGTGCCCGACCCACACATGGGAGGTCAAAGGGCAACCTGAAGGAATCAGTTTTCTCCTTCTACTTTGTGGATTCCTGGGATCAGTTCAGGTTGTCCCTCTTGGTAGCAAGCATCTTTACAAACTAAGCCACTGTGCTGGTACCATTTTTTCGCTTTTAAATTTCCATTTATTATAGGTGTATGCTCTGATATGCATGTGGCGATCAGAGGACAACGAGTGGCGGTCCCTTTTTCCTTCTCTCATGTGGGACCTGGGGATAGAGCTCAGGTTGCTGGACTTGCTCAGAGCACACCTTTCCCCACTGCGCCATCTCCCTGGCTCTGAAGACATTTTATTTTTAATCCTTACTAAAGCCAGGGGGAGTGAACTATGCACTCTATTGAAGGGTTTTGATATTGGGGGATTCAGAGTCCAATTCCCCAAGAGCAACCATATTGATTTTTTGCAAGTGTCCGTGTCTTTGGGGTTTTCGGTTGGTTGGTTGGTTGGTTTTAGTTTTGGTTTTTCAAGGCAGGGTTTCTCTGTGTAGCCCTGTCTGTCCTGGAACTTACTCTAGACCAAGCTGGCTTCAAACTCACAGAGATCCTCCTGCCTCTGCCTCCTGAGGGCTAGGATTAAAGGCATGCACCACCTCTGCAGATGTCCATATCTTTGATACTTTCTGATCTATTAACTATACAATACTATGAATTATGAAGACACTGAGGGAGAAGCCATAAATGGGAGACGTGGATGAGATGCCCCATTCTCCCACTGCCCCTTAGTTTTGCATTTTGGGGGAAATTTAGTAACAAAAGATCAGAGGGAAAGTCAAAGGGAGCTCCCCCGTACTCCAAGTGGAGCACCACACAGCCTGGACCATCCCAGCACAGCCCAGTCTCCAGGCAAGCATGATGCCCTAACTCAGTTTGGAAACTGTCAGCAAAACCCCAGCTCGGGCGCAGCAGCTAGGGAAGTGAGCTGGCCACAGCTCTCTGGGAGCCTGAGGCTACTTCCTGTGCTAGGGAGGGAGGAAGTCCCCTCTAGGGGAAAGCCACCAGGGCACCCATCATGGAGCTGAGTTTTCAAGGCTGTTCCTTTCTGGCTCAGCACATAACACCTGGGAGCAGCCTGTACCACCCAGAAAGCAGCCTCCAGAACTTTCCAGTCACAGAATGGGAGCAACTAAGAAAGCCTTTGCAGCCCGCAGTGTTCCTGGGCTGAGCAGAGCCAACAGGGGTCTTTGAGTCAGAACCAAACAGGCTTCTGTGTTTGCCGACTTGCTCAGGCACCCGGTAGAGCCTAACACCCAACAGACACCCTCATGGCTCACCTGCTCTTCTGATTAAAGGCACATCACAGCCTAAGGAAGGGGCTTTTTCCCCACAGGAGTGAGCATACTTAGTACAGTCAGATATCTCAGGGCCCACCCATCACCATTCACAGTAACAAAGCTCAGGCCACTGGGGCAGGAATCCCACACCTCACAGAACCCTCACTTACACCCTAATGGGGCCACTGTCTTCACCAGCCACAGCACAGATAAGAAACAGGAGCCAAGAACTAAAGTCACGTGGCCTCCAGCAGCCCACTAAGAGACCTCAAAGCATCTCTTCATCATCTGACCAGCGAGCGCTGATCTGCTTGCTGCAGGCCTGGCATTTCTGCTCAGCCAAGGTTCCCAGAGAGCCAACAAGTCAAGCCAGGCCCTTTCAGGTTTATATATGGTGTTCTCACTTGCACAGTCAGAGGGAAGGGCTCAGGTGCCCCCCCCCCCCCCCCCCGCCAAGAAGCACATGTGACAGAGAAGAAGCAAAAACAGAGGCTGGGGGATATGGCTGGTCTCCACAGAGTCCTGGCCTAGCTTGTATGATTCCTGGAGGTTCCATCCCTGGCACTTCATAAACTGGGTGTAGTGGCCTGTGGTCCCAGCACTTGGGAAGTGGAGGCAGAAGCATCCGCAGTTCAAGGTCACCCTTGACTACAGAGAAAGTTTGAGGTCAAGCTGGGCTGGCTATATGAGATGAGAGACGAAGAGGGAGAAGGGGAGGTGGAGGTGGAGGAGGAAGGAGAAGAGGAGAAGGGGGAGGAAGAGGGGGAGGGGGAGGGGAGAGAAAGAAGAAATTAAAAGTAGAAAGAGAAGACGAGTCGACTCCCCCTTCCGTCCTATACTTTTTTCCAAATCTATTTTGCTGGTGGCTCAGGCTCAAGAGTTCATATGGACCCTCCCATCCCTCCTGTATGGTCACATACAGGAGCTGTCATGCACGAGCCTGTCGGACGCCTATTGGCGGCTGCTCGAAGCTACAGGATGCTCTGGGGACACTCTGGCTGTGTGCTGTAAGGCTGACTGCACACAGAGTCTCAAATCCCAAGTACTCCTGCTCCAGACAGGCCTCCTCGCATTGGCAGCGCATGAGGCTGCTTTGCTTGCCCTTAGCTCACCCCCTTCTGGGGTAGAAAGTCCTGGAGCCAATGTGAGTGCTGCTGCTTTTAGAGTCTGTGTCCCTCTGTTCCCCATCAGAACTTAATGATAAGGGACAGTGAGTTTTTCAAGATAGAATGATGGAGGGGGGATGGGGGAGTGGGGGGTGACTCCAGCCCCACTTCCTCTCTGATCAGGGTTCTTCTCACCTCCCCTGGGGCACCTGAAGATGGTGTTTGACCAGAGCAGGCTCATTAAGGTCTGTCTTTAACTCAAAGGGCACGAAGGGCAGCATCTCCGAATGTCATGTGTATCCAGCAAGCCAGCTCACTTAGTATACAGGCCTATTTTTAGTAGCACCAAAAAATAGCCAGTTACTATATCACAGCACCTCATTTGTCCCCGTTTGTTTACCAGGCTGTGTCCCATGCTGGTTCTAGGGTATCCAGGCAAAAGTAGACGACATGTCTCATTCATCTCCACGCCCACTGGGCCTGGCACTGAACGAGCATGCCATGCGTTTGCTGGAAGGTTGAGGTTTTCATTGTGCCCCACAAATAGGTTGAGAGCAGGTATTCTTAAGCTGAAGGGCAGGTGACATCAGGGACTATTGGTCCATGACTCCCTGGAGAAATGGTGGGGAAAGCCCAAGGCAGTGGGAGTTGGGAGAAGCCAAGCCCTGGGGGCCACAGGTGGATGGTATGTGTGTGCATATATACTCTGTGCTCACGACATACGTGTATTCATGCAGTCAGTTCACTCACACGTGCGTGTGTGTGTGTGTGTGTGTGTGTGTGTGTGTGTGTAGAGATGTGTGGTGTCTGTGATTTTCATCAGCTTTTCAAACAGTGTGAGCCCAGCATTGTAAAGATGACAGAAACAGACTTCAGCAAGCAATGCCAGAGGTTGGGGTAGGGAACATTTGTTTGACCTCAGAAAAGTCAGACCCACTGAGGCAAACTAGTAGTGAGCACTGCCACCTATCTGTCCCCAACACAGCATCCAGGTAATATGATACTTCTAGGGGTGACCAGAGAATTCCAAGTTGGAAGGAGGAAGAGTCCACTGAACCCTGGGCATGCCCAAAAGAACTTTAATGGAAGGGGCCACCACCCGTCACACATCTCCCCTACAGGGTGGGATCAGCAGCCACCAGGACCCTCGTGCCCTAACTCTCCTCTCTACACAGGATAAACTTGGACATCTCATCCACCAGCAGGGAAGTGAGAGTTGATCTTGAAACATCTCCAGGCAAATAAATATAAAAACAGGGTTAGATGGAGGGGATTGTTTCTTAGCTACAATTTAGCCAAATTGACTCCTGTAGAAACAGCATAAATAGAGCTGGCTCTGCAGGTAAAAGGGCTTGCCACCAAACCTGACCCCCTGAGTTCAGCACCCAGCACCCACGTGATGGAAGGAGAGAACCGACTCCCACAAGTTCCTCGGCATAGAAAGAAGAGAAACCTAAGGCCACTGCACACATGAGAATACCACAGATAAGTATCACTCAGGGATATAGCTGGGATGGGCCTTAGTATACAATCAAACAGATAGCATCACCACAAGAAAATGTACATAGTGGCCAAGTAGTGTTTATACTGGGAGAGATGAGCTTACTTACAGTATAGACTTAGATACTGAAGCTCAGATGGCCTCTTACTATATCAATCAACAGGTCTAAGAATAAGATTTATATTTTGTCATAGATACTCAAAAGACTTTTCATGCCAATCAAGTCTTGTTCCTAATACAACTCCCAGGGAAATAAGAATGGATATCTTCTGAGCAGAACAAATACATACATCTAAATTCATATACCAGCATCCAAGGTCCTCCTGCCAAAGATCAAAAGCAAGGTCGTTCTTACAGAGGACCAGAGTTCAGTGCTCAGCATCTACGCTGGGTAGCTCACAACCAGCTGCACCGCTAGCTCCAGTGCCCTCTTCTGACCTCTGCAGACACCTGCATGCTCACGGTGCACAAACCCACACACGGCTACATACATAAACACACAGTTAAAAATAAAATACTATTCTAAATACTAAATACTAAAAAGGCAAAGATGACTACCATGGCCATTTTTATGTAATCTACTTGAGGTACCAGCTGGCGCACTTGGAAAAGACAAGTGAAGCGAGGTCTGAGAAGGGACACTGGTTCAGTGTGGGCAGAACTGGGTCTTTTCTCCCTGGTATTCTCAGGATCTAACACAATAGGTGATTAGGAAATGGGCTGGATGCGTGCCTAGCTCATGCTGACCATGAAAGCAAGGGTTTAAGAAACGCATGAGACAAAACCCACTAGGGTTGAATTCAGTGGCCTAACTCACTCCAAATACACCATCTGGCAGAACTATCACTTCAGCCATTTACACACAAGCAAGCCAGGGTCCAAAGATGCCAAATGACTCACCCCAGCCCACTACCCTGTTCTTTGTTTGCACCTAGCCCTGTGGACCAGGTGCCTCCTATCCAGTGGAGGAGCCAGAGTCCTTCCATGGTAGTTCAAAGCCTAGACTTTGACTTCAGCTCTGCCAGCTCTGCCTTTTCCAGAAACTTACTCCACTTCAAGGTTATTACACACACACACACACACACACACACACAGAGAGAGAGAGAGAGAGAGAGAGAGAGAGAGAGAGAGAGAGAGAGAGAGAGAGCTCATGTGCCTTTAAGTTCTCCTCTGTAAACTGGGAGTCAAATGCAGACCCTGCCAGCGGGGGCCATGAGGGTCCATCCATAGCTGCTCATCAGGCCTCTCCAAACTTGCCTTTGTGCCTTTACCAGTTTTCATGTGGCATCTGTCTCACTGTTAACCGTTTTCCTGCTCTGGATTTGGCCAGGCTCGTGGTCAGCTAACTTAAGGCTCATCACCAGGATGCTGTCATCTCAGACCAAGGCTTAGTACCAACATAAAGGTCAGCCCAGCTCTCGGGGAGTCCTACCATGAAGAAACAGAGAGGAGTGGCCTCCAGAGGTGATCCCACCGCTGAAGTACTTCACATCTGCCTCCCAGGGCTTTGAAGTCCCTTCTGTGCAGCCTGACGCCACCCACACTTTCCCAACAGATTCCCAGAGCGTCACTGGCCACACCTGAGCAAGGGTCTCACCTGGTGACTTTCCTAAGAACGCAATTTGGAAAGGAGTCGCCAGGGAGAAGAAAGTCACATCTCCTGAGGGGAAGTTTCAGGTCAACAGCAATGAATCAGGCTGAGAGTATGACAGGAGAAGAGAATGGCCTCACACCACTGTGATCTCCCATACATCTCTAGCCCTAATCTAACCATGAGGAAAATATCATAAGAAAATAAAATAAAACAGGGTGCCACAGGCCTGTGACCCAGCGCTGAGGATGCTGTCTGTAGCAGGGAGCTGTCTAGTTTCAGGCCAGCCTGAGCTACGTGATACCCTGTCACAGAAATAAATTAAATAGGCTGTGTATAATGTATCTATAGCACCTATTTCTAACACAGTGCTTCAAGGCTAGTAAACACACATGCACACACACCACACACACATACCACACATACACACATACACACACACTGACACACACTCACTGAAAAAGCATGGGCTTTTCTCAGTGACAAAGTATCAGTATCAGACAGATAACACCATGCAATGTACCCTGCCCATAGCAAGCGGGAAGGGGTACTGGATGTATGGAATTCTGTGTGACTATCACAGTGTTTCTATAAATGGGAAAGTGGAACCCCCTCAAATAAAGTATATTATTAAAAAAATAAAACAACAACACAGGTTACCAGGCTTTCCCATGGTCGTTAAGCCACTCATCTGCTGGCCACTGAACTCTGCTTGCCAAGAAAAACTATAAAAAGCACTTCCCACCAGATTTGGCTTGGAAACTATTTCCCCGGAAATCCTCACCCTCCACCCTCACCTAGAGAGAGAGAGAGAGAGAGAGAGAGAGAGAGAGAGAGAGGAAAGAGAAAGAGAAGAGAAGAGAAGAGAAGAGAAGAGAAGAGAAGAGAAGAGAAGAGAAGAGAAGAGAGAGACTATGAACCTGAGAGAAGATGTGAACTCCCTGCCAGATATGACTTTAACCTTAATGAACACAGAGTCTACGGATGGGTGGCTCACAGACTCCTAACTGTGTCTTTTCAAAGGAAGCCTGTCCCTAGAAAGCCTAGAATATGGACCTCTAAAACATCGACACGGGCTGTTCAACTTGTATTATCATCTCTTGCCGGAACATAAAAACTGTCACCAAAGCAAGTCCCTCCCCAAAGGTTGTCCATGAGGACCCTGCGGGGGAGTGGGGGAGGAAGGGGTTAATGCCACCAGGACTCCGCAACTCCCCAGTCAGCATCACAACCCTTCCTACACACGAGGCACCAGATGCCCGAAAGCCCACAGCCACTGAGGCATCTGGAAGCTGCCAGCAGGCTTGTCCCTGAGCACACCGCAAGCAAGGGCTGGGCTATCAAAATCAGGAAACCTGGGTAGGTTTTCTTGTTTGCTCCCAGACATCAAGTTTTCTAACTAGAAACTATGAGGCTGAGTGGAAACCCAGCTACTGCTTCTGACAGATGCTGTTAAATACTGGAGTGACAGGGGTGTTGCCCAGCCCCAAACAACAGGGGACAAATGAAGGCCCAGACTGAACTTCGGCAGAAATAGCCGGTCCTCCTACCCCAGGTACCCCATCCAGGACAGCATGGGTGAAAGGCTGGTGAAAGATCGCTTAATAACCTGGTCCACCTGCGAGCCTGGTAAACTCAGAGAGGAAATGGACTAGCCTCCTGGCACCAAAGGCAAACCACCCTCAACTCAAGCATGAGACACAGCCTCTTCCTTAGTTTCAACACAAAGTCCCCAACAACCGGCTCCCAGGATGCCACAGGGTCACTATCTCACAGCCTCAGGGTTAAGACTGTCAGGCTCAGCTGCAGCCTCTCTGACATCCTTGGGCACACGCCCCTCTACCAACTCCAACTCTCAGAAGGCAAAAAATCTTCTCTACTGCCTCTGGGCTGAACTGGGGAGCTAATCATTCTTTGCTATACTGACAGTGACCCTCAGTCGGAGCGGCCACTCCGACTCCCCTCCCTGTCACCAGAGCAGGGGCAACCCCTGCTGCAAGCTCCAAGAGGAAACCCCGCATCGGGTCCCTAGGCCCTGTCCCCACCAGGGCTCTAGGACCAGGCTCGGGGAGCCTCCACCGACCTTCGATAGGGTTCAGATAGTCATAATCGAAGAGGATAGAAAAGTCCAGCTCGTCTTGGGGACTGCCCCGGGGCTCGTGGCCGGGGCCGTCCCCGCCGTCGGGGTCGGGCTGCGGCTCCGGGGCGTCCATGGCTCGGGGCGTTCGGGCTGCGGGGCCGTGCAGAGTCGAGATGCGGGGAGGAGGCTCCCCCAGAGCAGGGGTCACCGTGTCCGTGGCGCACGCCGGGGCCCGAGGATGGCTCGCGGCGCAGTAGGTCCTGGACGCGTCCGGGGTGCGGGTGGCGACGCGAGCTTCCTGCTCAAGGCACCTGTTGCAGCCTGGAGGGGGCGGGGGCGGGGACGGCGGTGGCTGGTGGGGCGGGGCGCCGCCCGGACGGGGAGGGGCACAGCCCGGTCTGGCCTGAGCGACAGGCCCAGACAACTTCTGCTTCACCTGCTATTGTCTGACCCAGGGCCCTGCCAGAAGCTGCTGCCCGCGAGCTCTACCTTAGGGACCACTCGCTGAGCCTTTCCTGATTCCTCTCCTTTGCTTCTTGGGCAAGCCCACAGTCATGGCTCTTGCCAAAGTGTCTGTCTCTGATTTGCAAGCTCCGAACTCAATTGACCAGGCCTGGGCCACTTACCACGTGCCACCCAGCATATAGCAGCCACTGTGGCCCTGGAGGGACAGATTAGAGATAAAGATCATCACCCCTTTTGACAACCCGGAGAAGACTCGGCAGAGGCTGCGAAGGCTTTGGCGCCAGGGGGAAGTGACATGCGAAGTTTGATTGATGATGATCTGGGGACCCTGTCCTGGTAGTGAGAACAGGAAGTGGTCTAGTGTGTGGGAGGCAGGGCTGACAGGTAATCTGTACATCCGGCTGATGTAAGATGTAGATTACCAGGCTCCTCCCTTTGACTCGCGGTTCCTAGTCTGGATTCAAACCCAGGAATATGGAATTCTGATCCAGCCCCCAGGGCAGAGGTTTGGGATGACTGTTGAAGAACCCAGGGCCGCCCTCCAACGAGCCTCCCAGTTTACAACTCTCAGAAAGAGAAACAAGGTAGCAAAGCCGAGCTGGGCAGTGGTCCCCGATACTCCTGCGTGATTACAGTCACCAGAACAACTTTTAAAAGCCAGGCCCGGCTGCAACCTCAAGAGAAGAGGTGATAAGACCTAAGGAAACCAAAGATCAGAAGTCTGGGTGGGTGGGGCCCTCGGTGGGTGGGTGGGTGGGGCCCTCGGTGGGTGGGGCCTTGGGGTCCTGGTCTCAATTCAGGCTTGATGACAATGACTACACTCCTGCATGTTGGACCATCAGAAGGAGGACAGAGGGCAAGCACTCTTCATGGGGAGCCACTTCTCTGTGGTGGAGGTCGGCCTCAAGCTATCCATCACTGAGCTGGGTGTGGTTAGGCATGCTAATAATCCCTGCACCTGAGAGGCAGAGACAATAGAATTAATTCAAGTTTGAGGTCAGCCTGGGCTATGGAGGGAGAGAACTACTCTTTTGTTGTTGTTGTTGTTGTTGTTGTTTTTCAAGACAGGGTTTCTCTGTGTAGCCCTGGCAGTCCTGGAACTCATTTTGTAGACCAGGCTGGCCTCGAACTCAGAAATCCGCCTGCCTCTGCCTCTCAAGTGCTGGGATTAAAGGCATGCGCCACCACTGCCTAGCGGAGAGAACTACTGTTGCCACCAAAACCAAACAACTCTTCAGAAATATTTGCTGAGGAATTTCTGCAGAAGCTGAGATGCAGGCTACTGCAAGGCTATCCCGCTGCCCTGGTTACAGGACACAGATGCAAAGAGGCAAAGCTGTGAGCAGGCCTTCCTAACTCCCCAGTGTATCACAGTCCAGTGGAGACCAGTTAAAACACCCAGTTTCCCAAGTCTCACCAGGCACCAGTTAAATCTGGGCGCTGGGCTCTCAGCATACTCACTTAAACAAACAAACAAACTCTGTTATTCTTCCAGATGAGAAAGCAGAGGTGACAGCAACTGGTCCAGAGCCCACATCCCTGCAGGGGCCTAGGCCTGGCTCTGCACAGGTTCTGGGTTCTAGGCTTACAGAGCACCTTCTGGTTGTCAGGGCATAAAAGAGAGTTGTAGTGGGGGCATCCAAGTGTCTTAGGGGTAAGGACTTCAGGCAAGACCTGGATCTCTAGAAGGAAATGCATCTTCTTCCCAGGTCCTTATGACAGAGACCCAAGGTCAGACTCTGAAATTTGGCCAAGGGAACATAAGAGAAGCACTGTAGTGGAGCTCTTGAATCCTCAGTCACCCCCACCCATCCCTTGCTAACCTTCTGCTCTAGTGGTCCTCAACCTCCCTAATGCTGCAACCAACCCCTTAGTACAGTTCCTCATGCTATGGCGACCTCCCAACCAAGAAATTATTTTTGTTGCTACTTTGTACTGAAATATTCTACTGTTATGAATCATAATAAAGACACCTGTGTTTTCCATGGTCTTAGGTGACCCCTGTGAAAGGGTCTTTTGACATACCCAAAGGGGTCGTGACCCCACAGGTTGAGTACAGTTGCTCTACTCCATGATGACTAAACGCTTCTGGCCGAGCTGGCATCTACTGCCTGTGCCTGCCCAGAATCTGTCTCCCTTTATTCTGTTAACTGAACCCAGGGCCTCATGAAGGTGAGGCAAATATTCCTCCACTGAACTATACTCCAGCCCCTGGGAAGATGCTCCCAAGATAATCTTGGTAGACATATACCATAGTTGTCCCATCATGCCTGTCAAGGAAGAGAATGAAAAACCTGAACCTGGCCAATCAGAGAATTTTATCTCCAAAGACCTATGAGATCCACAAAGGTGGGTTCCATGACCACCTCATTCACAGCCTTATGTGCAGTGGATATACACATGGAGCTTGGGAAGATATTTGAATAGAGACATGTTTGGATGGACAAATGGACAGATGGATGGATGGGTGGATGGATAGATGGGTGGTTGTTTAGGTGAATGGATAGATGATAGATGGATAGATAGATAGATAGATAGATAGGAAGATAGATAGATAGATAGATAGATAGATAGATAGATAGATAGATAGGAAGATAGATAGATAGATAGATAGATAGATAGATAGATAGATAGATAGATAGAAAGAAAGATAGATAGATAGATAGATAGATAGATAGATAGATAGATAGATAGATAAAGTAGATAGGTAGATTGGTATATGGATGGGTAAATAGATGGACAGATGGATGGGTGAAGGGAGAGAGGGATGAATAGATGTCATGACTCTTTGTGTAAGTCTCCCTTTAACTATCCTCCTCTCTAAAGCTAAACCTCTATGGGGCTAAACATCCAACGGCTAGGACTGCCCTCCAGTCTGGTCTTACTGTGCCCAAGAGCAAGCTAAGCTAATGAAGGGAAGATGGCTTCTCCACTGACAGAGTGCTTCCCATATGCTAGCCATGGGAAGAGCCAGACCACACTTGCCATGCAGAACACGAGCTTGGCATCTTGTCAGACCGTCTCACTCTGACCTCTACACCAAAGCAGAGTTATCACAGGGAGGATTCAGACCAGGCCCTGACCCAGAGCAATGTTCTGGTTGGAGCTATGGAGCAAGGAGGCTTTTCTCAGGGCTAGAGCCTTGGGCAGGGGACATGCATACTTTTAATTCCAGAATAAATAACCGAGCTCTTCAGACTGGGGGTAAAAAGATGGTTGGTCTTCACACACGGGGAGGCACCAAGTGGGGTTGGACAGAGGCCTTGACAGAGCAGCTGTGGACCTTCTCTTGCTCTGCAGCTGACATCCGGTCAAGAGCTTTTTCACATCCCCAGCCTCCCCAGCAAAAGCACAATGGGAAGCCAAGGAAGCCACTGGGTTTGAAGCTTGCAGCAGACTTGGGTACTGACTGAACCAGGGTGCAGAAATCCAGCTCAATCCTGCCAACATTAGCACTCCCCTCCCCCATCACAAACTGGCAATATCACAGGAAAGAAGGTGTGGCCATGATCCCAGGAGGGAACTTGGGTGTAACAGGGAACTTGGGGAAGCCTTCAGGTCCCTAAAACTGGGACCACTGGGTTGAATAGAAGTTAGCCACAGATCAGTAAGTATAGACAGAGGTCCTGAGGCAGGAATGCATGAAACATTGGAGGACCTGAAAGAAGACGGCAGAGCCAGGTGATAGTGACGGCAATCTACTGTGCCCAGCTCTGCCGATGGTCTCTCCAGGATGTGCAGGTTCAGGTGGCCCATTTTGATGTCTATGAGAGATCTCAAAATGAAGGTCTCTGAAACCAATCCCTGATGCTGTGTTGCTTTACTGATTCCCATGTATTCAGGGAAACTCAGAGTGGCCCTGCTTTCTCTCCTCATCCCATGTCCAAATTCAAAAACGGAGGGCAGCTCTTTTCCCAATGTATCCTGACCATCTCTCACCAACTCCATGATTCTTTTTCCAGTTCATCACCCTTGGGCCCTCTCCCCTCTCCTGCATGAGCTTCCTTCTGGATCTGTTTCTATTTGTGCCTGAACATAAAGCAACAAGAAGGGTTCTTTTAATATACATGTGGGCCCTGGAGGGATGCCTCTCTCAACAGCACTGTTGCTGTTGTCAAGGACCTGAGTTAGGTTCTCAGCACCTACTGGACAGCTCACAACCACCTATGACTTTCGTTCCAAAGGATCTAGTGCCCTCTTGTGGCCTCTCTGGGCATGGCATGCACATGAGGCACCTACGTTCAAGCAAAACCCTCTTACACATAAAAATAAATCTTAAACATACACATAGTTGGGGTTGGGGAGATGGCTCGGCAGTTGAGAGTGCAGACTGATCTTGCCAAGCGCCTGAGTTTGGTTTCCAGCACCCATATTGTATCACTTACAACTGTCTGTAACTCCAGCTCCAGGGACCTAATAGCCTCCCTTGGCAGGCACCCACAAACGTGTGCACAGACACACAGATACATGTAACTAAAACCATTTTAAAAATATATATATATTTAAAGTTAAAAGATAAAAGCCAAGTTCTACATGAGCTGCCCCAGCTGTCTTGAGGATCGTGCCTACCCACATGCTCCCTCTCTTGTGCTTTCTGGCAGTGGATTTGACCTGGGAAATAAATGCCCAGGATGACCCGAGGTACTCTCTGATACCGCCCTTCTTTGGCCATGACTTAGCTCAGACATCACCTCCCCAGAGAGACTCTTTCCACCTGCCCCCAGAAGGAATGAACTTTCAACAGTTAATCCTTCTGTAACATAGGTCCTGAATATTGTGTAGGGAGATGACTATGTTCAAATTTTTCACTGTTTCTAGGAAATTCAAGGTTTGCATGTGAGGGTGCTCACCTGTGTGCTTGCACATGGAGGAGGCCAGTGGACAGCATCACCTGCTTCCTCTGACATGGTCCTCCTTGTCTTGTTTTGGGACAGAGTCTCTCACTGGCCCAGAACTTTCCAAGTAAGGCTAGGCTGGTGGACCCGTGAGTCCCAGGGACCCACCTCTCCATGCCTCCCTAGTGCTGGGATTGCAAGCAAGCACACAGCACTATGCCCAGAATTTCTTTTATTTCTAATATGGGTTTGGGGGTTGATCTCAATGCCGGCAGGGTAAGCACTCTGTGGACTGAGCTGTTCCCGGGGCCATTAGAGCCAAGCTCCATTGGCTTCCTGGGTCTTTGCCTACATCCTCCGGTCTTCAGTGTCCCCAGGACACAGCAGATGACAATGAGATAATGGACCCAGTGCTTCCCCCTGGGGGACAGATGAGGGACAAAATGTGAGAAAAGCCACTCCCCTGGTTGGCTGGCGCGATGGCACAGGACTGGTGGATTGGAGGCTGTGATGATCAATGTCACTTCGCAAGTTTGCACCAAGCCCCACGAATAGGCATGTGGCCTGTCACGGTTTCTACAAACATTTCATCTGATTTGATGGGTCCAGAGACACACTGCATGCACGTGGCGTTTTTAAAAGAGGGGAGAGCCTGTTCTGTGTACAGGAAAACAGCCTGCTAAGTTCATCAGAGAGTCCCTGAAAAAAGTAACAGATAAAAATAACAATAAAATGCATATTAATAAGGTACTGTCAGATAAGGAGATGAGGTACGCACGCTCGCGCATGCACGCGCACTTGTGTGTGCACACGTACACACACACATCCAAACTGACCTTCCAGAAGGCCAGTGGCTCCCTTGGATACAAATACAAATGTTTTGGTGCTGAAGGCTAAGTAATACCAACCTGACCCAAAGGCCCTGGGTCCCATTTGATCTCTTCCCAGAGTATAGAATGCTGGCTTTTTCTGTGCTTTGGTTTCCTTCACTGCCAACCGGAGGAACAGTCAGCATCAGGTATGACAAGCACAGTCACCAGCCTCCCATGCTTGGGAGGACTGTGAACATGGCTCAGTGCTCCACTGTTAAATTCCCACCAACCTTGGAAAAGACTCTGTGAGGTTTCTGTCTGTGGACTGTCCAGATCCTGACTGCAGTGTTTAAGGAATAAGCTATTAATTCTGGCCATGAACCTCACATCCTGCTAATGGCCTCCGTGACCACTGACTGCACAGGACAGAAGCCGCGCACTGAAAATCCAATTGGAAAAATAGGAACCCTCTCTTCCTGATCCCGGAAGCAATCACTCCTCAGCTTCAGCTCACTCTGAGATGTGTACTGCTCTAGCTGCTGATAGCATGACTTACTGACATTAGCTACCAGGATTGGGCTGACAGGTGGAGGAAAGGGACCAAAATCACCAGGCAGAATGATGCACGCCCACAATCCCAGCATTCCAGAAGCAAGGCAGGAGAATTGCTATAAGTTTGATGCCAGCTTGGTCTACATAATGGGTTTCATCTAAAGATACATTGCTAGATCGCCACCCTCAAAAAATCGAAATGCAAGAGAAGACAAACCCCTAGCACTTCAGCTGTATTCTTTTACTATTATTTAGTGTGTACACACACACACACCATGGTGCGTGTGTGGAGGTCAGAGGACAGCTTTGCAGGGTCAGCTCTTTCCACCTACCACATAGGTCCCGGGAATCGAACTCAGGTCCTCAGGCTTGGCAGCAAGCACTCTTAACCTGAAGAGCTGTCTCATCACCCTTAAACTATATTTCATACCTTGTTTATTGAAAACCAAGATATAGACAAAACAAAAAGACTCCATGACAAACTCCTAGGAGTTAAAGAGGAGTGACAGGTCCATTCAGAGACGAACTGAACTCTGGGAAATGGGAATACAAAGAGTACCCATGCTGCCTCTCTTTGAAATTGTTATAGTTTCTGTAAGTTATTGCAAGATTTTGGCATGTATTTTTGTTTTTAAAATATTGCATTAACTGTGTAGCTCATCGTGGTGACTGGGTTTCTTGCTGCCCTCTGTGTCTGGCCCTGGGGATGGCTTGCACCACAGTCAGGCAAATCCACCCTCAGGAACTGTCTCCTAGTCACTGGGAGACACAAGTGGTCTTCCTCTTCTCAGTGTTAGGGCTCTGGTCCAGGCCTCGAATACACCAGGCATGCCCTGTACCACTGAGCTATACCCCAGTCACTGGATCTGTGAGACAGGGTCTTGTTTTGTGCCTCAGACTAACCTGGAACTCACAATCCTCCTGCCTTAGCTCCCCCCTGCAGGAATTACAGGTGCATGCCACCACATCCAACAATCTGTGAAGTCAGGGGGTGATGAGGGCAGGTGCTAAGCCAGAGACATCAACCCTGGGGCAACACTGTTCCCCCAAAACACAAGACACACGGCAAGCATCCTCTCTGTTCCCTTGCTTGAATTTCCATTGTTTTGTTTTGTTTTGTTTTGTTTTGCTTTGTTTTTTTTGAGACAGGGTTTTATGTAGCTCAGGCTGGCCTTGAACTTGCTGTGTAGTCAAGGATAGCCTTGAACTCCTCATCTTCCTGCCTCCACCTCCAGAGTACTGGAATTAGAGGTGTGTCCTCGTGTCCCTGGTGACTAGGAGATCAATCCTGAGAATGTCTTTCTCTCAAAAGCAAGGAAAGCCTTCTATGAACTGTGTCCCCCAGATCCACCCCCTCCTCCTATGCAACCAGCAGACTTCACCTCTACCGGTGCCTACTTGCCACGTGAAGTCCTCTCATGGCCGTGGGCCTTTCTCAGATTCTCTGCAGTCTCTGTGCAACCTGGAAATACAAACATTCTGGCCTTCTGCACCCCGGCTGCTCTTCTCCCTGCCCCGTGCAGCACTGATAGCAACACATCCCACTCAGGCTAACGATGGACACTGGTCATCCAGAGCAGGCAGAAAGACTCCTGGAGTTTGACACAGAAATATGTGTAATCATTCAGGAAGGACTCTGGAACCTCCTTTGGTGGGCAGAAAGTAATAGTTTAAATTTAAACAGGAAAATAAACCAGGAATGGCAGGCGTGCACACGCGCACGCACGCGCGCGCGCACACACACACACACAGGAATAACATCAAAAATGGCAGCAAGCACAGTCCCCAGTGGGCCAAGGCTTCAGACAGGGTCTCGATTAGACCCAAGAACACCCTGGGTGTAATGATAACCATCATACCACTTCCACAGCAGGAAACTGGGGCCCACTCAGGTGGTGAATGTTTAGGACCTTAGTTGCCAAAATAGAACGCACCCGTGTGGAACCCCACAGTGTCCTGGAGACCACAGTTGGGAGCCGTGGAGCAGTCAGCTCATAGACAGGGAAGCATTCCTCCTGACCATCTCCTCCATCCACACTGCTTCTGGTCCCTGCCTGAACTTCTCAACGGCTTCCCCAGCAACCATGCTGACCCGGCTCCAGGCCTCTCCTTTCAGTCCGTGCTGGCCTTTGAGATTAAGGAGGCCACACACTCTGCCGTCGAATTTTTCCATATGACTCTGATAGTGAACTTCAGACCCCTAACAAGGTCCATCTGTGATCTTAACTTCCATTGTCCTCCTTTCTGCCCTTTGGCTGGGCTTCTGCCTAGGCACAGACTACCCTGGCACACAGCCTCTTCAGGAGCCTGTGTGAGCACCCTCGGGAGCCTGGATGTACACCGTTCCTCCTGCTGGGCATGTTCTCTGTACCCTTGCATGCACCATGCAGGACTAAACAAAAGCCCACTTCCCTGGGGAAGAGGAGGTGTCCCAGCTGAATGAAGAACCCACTGCTGGTGACAACTTGTTCTGCTCTCTCACCAAAAACAAATGCACAGGTCTTCACTCCAGCACCTAGGAGTCAGGACTCACTGAGAAGCGTTCTTTGCAGGTGTGAACAGGTGAAAATGAGACCATTTGAAAGCCAAGGAGGCTAGTCCCCGGGGCTGGGGCCCTTGGAAGCACAAGCACCAATTCACAAAGGCCACAGGAAGACAGAGGCAGACAGTGCAGGGACATAGCCACCAGCCACAGAAGCCCAGGACTGCCTGAGCCATAAGAAATCAGAACAGACAAGGTCCACGCTAAGCCTTCAAAGAGCATGGCCTGCCAGCACCCAGTTCCAGACTTCTGGTCCTTAGCATAGTATGGAGGGGCTTCTTCCTGTCTAAACAGCACCGTATGACGACCAGTTACAGTAGCCACAAGGAGCCAGTCTAACCAACTATAATGTGTGCATGCATGTGTGTGCACACACACAGATATGCATCCACATGTACAAGTGCATGCAAATGGGTACATATACGTGCAGGCAGGCATGCAATTGTCCAGAGCACAAGGGCAAACTCTTGCCCACTGGCTCCATGTCCAGCATGCTTAACAGGAAATGGGCAGGTCAGCAGCTCTGGATCTGTGTGTGTGAGTGTGTATGTGTGTGCGTGTGTGCACACACATGTGTTGGTATACTAGCCTGTGTGTGTGCCTGTGAGGGCCATCAGGTGTCTTCTTCAGTCTCTCCACCTTATCTTTTTGAGACAGGGTCTCTCTGTGAGCCTGGAGCTTACGGTTCTGCTAGATTGGCTGGCCAGGACCCATCAGGCTCCTCCTCCTCTACCCTGAGTTTCCCAGCATGCACCTCTCTCCCCAGCTTTTTATGTGAGTGGGTGCTAGGAATCTGAGCTCAGATCTTCATCTTCTACAGTAAGCTCTTTACACACTGAGCCATCTCTCCAGCCCACAGCAGTGGTTCCAAACACCACTCAAAATTTACTATTATTGTCTTATCTGTAGGGAAACTGAGGCACGGGAAAGTGAGGTCCCTCCCACAAGGTCTCACAGCTCTTAAGTAGCAGAGGTGAACTGGACCCTGTGATCAGCACTCAGGCTGTTGATTTTCTAGGGTATCATAAATTGCTCCTGGGATCCCTAGAGACTCACAGAATAAGAGGCCTGGCCCTGCCTTTCAGGAGCTTACAGACACGATAAGAAAATAGCTTCAGAAAATTTGAGTCTGCTCTGGAGAGCACTTCCTTCCTCAGTGTTGAGTTGTGGGAAGATAGGTTGGGCTGTCTGGGGAGCCAGTGGGAACTCGGCAGGGAGGGGTCTTGGCAGTCCTCTGTTCTGAGCCTCTCTGCCGGCCACCTTTCTCTAATGGCAGTGAAGATGTCTTTTATTATCCTGAGAGGCAAGGTTAGGTGAGGTGTTGTCTCTGTCTGCCTCAGTTTCCCAGTTCTGACAACAATGATAATGCCTTTTTCATCATCTCCTGCGTCTCTCCTTCCCTCCCAAGATGTGTCAGAGAACGTCTTTGGGTTGGAGAAAGCGTCTAGAGCCAAGGTCTAAATTATGTGTATGCCAACGGCATCCAGAAGTTAGGGTGGTGTCTGCAAGTACCCAAGACAGCTGAGCCTGCCGTTCACATTGACTCTGCCACTTCTTACTGGGTAACCGTTGGCCTCACTGCCCTCCGCCAGGGAGGAGAGTACAGTACACACCAAACACAGTCTCAGAGAAGGCAAACGGTCCCAGACAGCTCTGAGTCAACACAAAGTTAACAGGGACAGTGGTGGCTCATCCAGGGCCGGGCCCTACGTTTCTCCTTGTGTATGTGACTTTTGGCAAAGCTGGTCTTTCTGTCCTCACCCATCAGATACCAACGCTGTGTACGCGCTCACCGCATGTTAAACAGAGCTAAGTCTTTTATATGCATGGTTTCGTGTGACGTGCACGGCAGCCCTACGAAGACTATACTGTCATTATTCATTTTTTGCAAATGAGGACATTGAGGCTTCTGAAGTCATCACATCTTAACCCAATCTGTGTCACTTCAAAGCTCAAGTAAGTTTTACAAAGAACTTAAGAGGTCTAGGACACTGTGGGTGTGGTTCAGTCGGTGAAGAAATTTCCTGAGCTCAGCCTCTAGCACCCCAATTATCCTGGGCATGGTAGCTCATATCTCTAAACCCAGCACTCTGGAGGTGGAACATCTGGATCAGAAGTTCAAGATCATCCTCGGTCACAAAATAAATTTGAGGCTAGCCTGGGCTACATGAGGCTCTGTTTCTAAAGGTGAGGGCAGGGTATGATCTCAAGAAAATGTATTGGGCCGGGCAGTGGTGGTGCACGCCTTTAATCCCAGCACTTGGGAGGCAGAGGCAGGAAGATTTCTGAGTTCAAGGCCAGCCTGGTCTACAGAGTGAGTTCCAGGACAGCCAGGACTACACAGAGAAACCCTGTCTCAAAAAACAACAAAAAAAAAAAAAAAGAAAGAAAGAAAAAAGAAAAGAAAGAAAGAAAGGAAAGGAAAAAAGAAGAAAACGTATTGGAAGAATTTCAGCTGTTCAGTTTCTATACAATATTAGTTTCCATCTTTAATATGATAGACATTGCAGCTGGCGTTCACAGAGCATTCGTGATGAGAAGACTTGTGACTGGGGTTGGTTGGCTCCCACACCACCCCTCTCAAAAAGCCTTCTTAGAGATCCCATTTTACAGATGAGGAAACTAAGACACGGAGAGGTGAACTTAATTTCCTGGTATCCCACAGCTGTGATGTGGCCAAGCAGATACCCCAACCCATGCAGAAGTCAGGGAACCAGGGCTTGGGAGGGAGCAAAGCTCATCTCAAGTTTGTTTATTCCTGAAATACTTTCCGTCACCTTTCAGATAACACTGGACACTCCCCTTCCACTTCTTTAAGCTCCCCTGGGGCTTCAGACCAACTCTGCACAGTAAGCTTGCCGTGTTCCTTGCCATGCAAATATTTCCATCCTGTGTTCTGGGATTGCCCATCAGTACGCTCCCTAAGACATTGAGGGTCTCATCCAGTGGGCAGTTGAGTTTAACGCTGCCCTCATTGTTTTCTCTGGGGACCCCTAGGCAGGGACCAGCAATTGGCCTATCTCAACCCAGCTGTCTATGACGCCTGGAGCTGTTTTCTGTGAGCCTTTAGTGCTGTGTCATGTTTGCAAGGATCAGGCTGGTGTCCTCCATCCTGCCTATACAAACACAGTGGTGTGCACACGAGTACTAGTCCTGTGCGCTTGAACACGGACTGGGGAGTGGGACAAGGGACATAGGTCCTTCCAGACCTTAGCTGAGAAGCAACATTCCCAGCCCAGAGCAGAGGGTTACAGTACCCACAGGAAGGCACAAAACAGAAGCCAGTTTTCTCCTCTGAGTTCTCCGTGTGTCCCTCTCTTCCTCCCTCGTGGAGCTAAAATCTGGTATTTGTCTGTCTATGCCGTCGTTCTGTCCACCCTGGCCCCCTCAATCAGAGCATCTGTCTGTGCCGTCATCCTGCTCCCCCTCTCCCAGGTCAGAGCATCTGTGTCTTAGCTTTGGTTTGTTCTGCAGTAAAAACCATTCCAAGGCATGGCCTCCCTGAGAGCATCGCTCTGACACCTGACAGAATATTAGTGCTTTTTTTTCTCTTGACATTATGTCACTGCACCGGTGCCATTTAAGCAGAGGGCAGGGTAGACTGGTATTAGGAAAAGGTCCCAAGCACTGGCAGGATCTGGCTTTCAAAAGTCCCGCTCTACTCAAAGTAAGCTGAGGTCGGAGGTGACTAAACCTTTTACCTAACCGGGATGGGGCTTGGATTCGGCTTTCAGCAAGAGACCCCACCCCCAGCTTACTTGCCAAAATTGTCATTTGCCTCCGCCCCACCGCACCCCCAGGACTGCAGTCCACCACGCGGAGCACAAAACCTACATTCAACTCAGATTTTATGACACGAGGCTAACTCCTCCTACGCGGATGTATTCCGCTTAACCCTTCAGCCCTTCCCATTCGGCGGTGCCCCTGTCCCTCCACACAGGCTGGCCTCACAGAAACCATCCAACAGCTTCCACTTTAAAAGACCTGATTTCTGACTCCCCAGCCCAAACCCCTCACAATCCCAACCAGATGGGCTAGACTTCATATCATATTCTCACTCATTAACTCCCTCCCGTAAGAACCAAATTGAATGGCTTCAAGGTCACATCTAAAAAGAAGAAGATGGAGCAGAAACGGGGACAGTGGGGCGTCTGTGATCCCTTCGGCAGAACAAGCTCATTGGTACTTTAAATTGTAGTGGTGGGGAGCTGGAAGAGCCCTCAGACACATCCCAAAAAGGGGGAGAAAAATGGCTTAAATTGCTTGAATGGCCCAGAGCATCTGTTGATGTAACTACTGGAAAGCGAAGTCTTTCTGTAATTAGTAAATAGCAAAATGTCAAGCCTGTGTTAAAAAAAAAAAAAAAAGCTAAATAATAATAATAACAAGGACAGTGGCCTCTGCTGTCAAAGCCGAGAGCAGCAAGAAAATAAGCCAGCGGTTAGCAGCGAGACCCCCCTCCCTCCTGGTGTCCCGACACACACACACAGGGAAACCTGCCTCGAGACACTTCCTAGAATCACCACCAGCGACGACCAGGATGTGCGCGTGCGCCTCTGTTTCGCAGCATCTATGCTTCTACCTGCGAGCCGGGACAGCGTGGGGTGCCTGGCGGAGGGCTAAGGGTAGGCAGCGGAGCGAGGATGCGATGAGAGGATGCGGGAAGGGATGCGGGCAGGGATGCAGGCAGGGATGCCAATGGCGGCGCGGTTACCTCGGTCCGCAGACCCCATGGTGCGGAGGGGCTGGCGGGGGCCCAGCCTGCGCAATGCGGGGCGCTGCATCTGGAGGCGCCGGGCTCAGCAGGCTGGGGACTGTGTGCTGCGATCTGACGGAGCTGCGCAGAGGCTGCAGCGCCCAGGTTCTGCTCCGGGGCTCTGGCTCCCCGTGCTCCCGCTCCTGTGCTCCTGCTCCGGCTCTCCGTGCTCCCGCTGCCGTGCTCCGGGCTCCAGCTCAGGCTCCCCGGGCTCCCAGCGCTCCGCGGTCGCTTACTCCAGCGGCAACGCGACTTCCTTCCCCGCGCTCCGTGTTTATAGGCTTTCAATGCAGTAAAATAACGGGATTCCCTCACTGTTTCCTCCTGTTTACTCAGCGCCATGGAAACCCCTGGATCCCGTCCATCTCCAAAACTAAGGGCTTTCCTGAAAACTTCACACTCAGGAATCCATGACGTCGCCTCCTCCGCGGCCAGCCAGCTCCGTGGCTCCTTCGGCCGCCAAGCACAAGTCCCTGATTGTTCGGGGCAGAGAAAAAGTCAGCGAGAGGGAGGCGCGCAGGGGTGGGGGCGCGGCCCGCCAGGCCCTGCAGGAGCTGCGTGCAAACTCGCAGACAGCCACCGCCTCCCCACTGCAGCCTTGCCTGAATCCAGCCTCCTGATACCCCACTTTCTGAGCGGGTGCCCCTTGGAGAAAGCTCCCAAGGATATCAGCCAGCACCCCCACCCCACCCCCGGGTGTCCAGGAGCCCTTGGACACTTGCCCAGGGGTGTCTCCTTAGGCCCTCAGTGCCTCCACTGACTGCCCAGATTCTTGAGTGTTCAGGGATGAAGAGGAGCAAGACGAAGGAAAAAGAAATAAATAACAGCGCCTGTGCCAACTGTCCAAGATTTTTTTTTTTCCTCAAAGAGTTTATTTTTAGATTCATTTAGAAAATCCAAGGTTTCCAGTATTACTCGGAGGGTCCAGCAATAAGGCCGAAAAAGAGTCGCCGAAACCAGGCAACGCATGTGTTTACGCGTGCTGTGCATAAACAGGAAAATAGAGGGGAGGGATGTCGGGACCTCTGCAGCCTCAGGAAGAGATGTGTGGGGCGGCACACGTGGCTCCCACCTGAGCCATGGTTGGAAGGAGAGGGCTGCATGCAGCCGGCAAGACGACTGGGCTGGGCTTAAGCTATTTTGCTTCTCCACCTGCGTGTTCCATGGGAATTTCTGGGCTCAGAGATAAAGCCAGCTTTGATAGGCACATTTGAAAGACTGTTGTGGCCTCTGATAAAAACTGGGGAGCACCCAAGGCTAGTGAGTCATCACCCCCTCCCACAAGAGCTGTGAACTTCAAGAAATACTGATTGGGGAGCAGACTCCACCCATGGGACCACTTTGTTTTTCAGGCGTTGCTCACCGCCCCCCCCCCCCAAGACCAATTAGAACCCTGCCTGGGAAAGCCCCACCTCACTCCCAAATAGGGGATTCTTTCTGAAGTCTGCCTGCATCCAGGTGGACCTTGGCAGTATAGCTTAAGGCACACGGTTTGTGTGCCATTCCCAAAGAACAGCCATGTGTGTCTAGCTATACTATGTGCCCCTAAAACCATTCAAGACAAGGAAGTTAAACTAAACTGCCTTCCAACTAAACCAAGTCTCCGAGCCACCGATTCTTTACAGCTACTCTGGAAGCACCCGTTATCGGGATGGTTTGACGAGGCACGAAGACAGCTGTTCTTGTCACCCGGCACTAATATGTAGACAGTACATGAAGATGCCCTCAGCAGAGCGGTTGAGGAGGTCTCATTCCTGAGGCCCCCAGACCCATCATCCACAACAGGAACGGGACAGCCATCCTAGCGTTCCCAGGTTACAGGACTTTCAGGTTTAAAATAGAGAAAGTTCCAGGCAGGTTGGTACCCACTGGTCATCGTAAGCACGATTGAGAATTCATTACTTTTTTGCTTCTGACCGTGCATAGCTCCCACAGACAGGTAGTACACTATGTGTGAACATGTCCCCTAACTCAGCACCTCCTGTGTGCCAGGTCTTAGGTGAAAAGCCTCTCTGAATCCTCAGTCACACGTCTGCAAAGTCATACACAGGAGCTGGGAGCAACTAGTCCTGCACTGACCAACATGGCATCTAGACATGGCTAAGATGAAAGGGACTAATGATTAAATCATATGCCAAAGTCAGTTCTTTGATGGCACGGGCCACATCGCAGGTGTTCAAAAACAGGTGGCTGAATGGCTTCCTGCAACCGGACAGCAAAGCATAAGCCACCTTCATTTTTCCAGAAAGTTCTCATGGGCAACGTGGCTCAGACACTCTGAAAGGTCCTCCACAGCTGGGGTTGTCTGGTCATCACATTCCCACGGGGTAAAATGGAGACACTAGCGAGGCTCACACCACCCAGAGCTGAGCTACAAGTCAAACGAACATGTTTAATGGAAGTGCTGAGGACAGAAAGGTGCGTAATAAATGCTAAAAATACATATCTTTAAAAATTAATAAAGCCTTCCACGGTCAAGGCGTGAATGGTGACTAAGCAGGGGACCGGGCTTGTCTGACTGTCTTCAAGTGTTAGCTCGAGGCCACTCTTCCTGAGACTAAGCCAGGCCAACTAGCTAAAAAGCCTCTGGTGAGACCCGGTCCCTAGGCAGAGGCAGCCCTCTTGCCTGGCACACAGGAGGCCCTGGGTTCCATCCTTAGCATTTAATCATATTCATCTTACTTTTTATAACATGTATTTATTTGCACGTGTATATACACCGATGTGCACATGTGATGGATGGTACATAGGTAGAGGTCAGAGGGCAAACTGTGGAAGTCTATTCTCTCCTTTCCATCACAGGGGTTCCAGGATCGAACACAGGCCGTAAGGTTTGGCAGCAAGTGCCTTTGCCCCCCGAGCCATCTCGCCCACCCTCATTCCTTTCTATATTTATTAAATCTATTTATTTTGAGTTTTTAAGACAGGATCTTCACAACCCAGGTTGGACTCCAACTTAGAATCCTCAAATCTCCACCTCTTTGAGAACTGAAATTACAGGTGTGGGCCACCACACCCATCCAAAGCCCTTAAAAAACGAAAAGGGGAAAGAAAAAAAAAGAGAGAGAGAGATCTAGTTCCTTTATTATTCCTACTGACCACGGTGTTGGGAGCCTCACTTACAGATGAGCACATCAATACTTTAAGAGCCCGTGCTCACACAGCCGGCCCCAAGGTGACCCCAACTCTGGCAGCTGCAAACCCATGTTCTTGGCTCAGCAGCCCCTGCCTCCCGAGGCCTCCCTGGGAACCTCCACCTCTGCGGCCAGCAGCAAGGCAGGAAACCAGCATTCTGGGCCTCCTCTGGTGGACTCATTATCAGGGATAATTTTAGACTCGGGTCCCACCCAAGCCCAGGCTTTGGAGGCGAGTCCCCATCTCCACAGGTGCCTGGAGCAGCTCCGGTGGGGGACGCTTTCTGGAACTCGGAGAATCAGCATTAGCCACGTTTTTATGGCCTTCACTCTTTGTCACAGTTAAGCATTTTCCCCTTTTAAAGCCCAATTAATACTACCAGGCTGGGCCTAGCAGCTGAGTCACCCAACGTGCCCTCATGAGCCGCAGCACTAGGCCCCCTCCAAAGCTCTTCTTGAGTTCCTCAGACAATTTCTTTCCTTTCTTACTGCCAGAGCAAGAAATATTTTGTCCTTTTGAACTGATCCACCCACTGTTTTTCACTTCTGTAGCGCACTCCCCTTTGCTGAGGGGGTGCTCCGAGGGGGTGGGTGGGGAGCTTCCACCCACTAAATTATCCAAGAGAAGTCCCCAAAAATAGAGCCTCTCAGCTGGAGCTGGGACTTGGCAGCCGGTGAGGGGAAAAGGCAGAGAAGAAATGGAATGAAAGTAAAGAGAGGGGACCCAGGTGGCCTTGGGGCACACCTGGGCTCTGGAGATGCTGAATCCCTCGGGACCCTTTTCTTAGATGCTCTCCCTCCCAACAGCCTCATAAACAGACCTGCAGGTGTTTCTCCAGAATGCCACTGGCTGGCACTGCCCAAGCCGGGCATCTGTGCCAGGACTCAGGGCAGCTCAGCTGGGGCCCTCAGTCATGTGTCTCCTCACTTGCTGCATGCAGACCTCACATCATCTCCGTTCATACCCCAGATGGGCCTGTAAGCTTACGGGCCTGTCTATGACATCTATCAAACAATGTACATGGAATGTTCTCTGGGCAATGGGCATTAACTCATTGAATGTTCAAACTGCCTCATGACGATTATTTCGTCAAGCAGAGAGTGGCACAGAGAGGTTATGCAAGACCTTATACCCAAGGTTGCCCAGCCAATAAATGGCAGAGGTGGGACTTGAACCGCAGCACTTAGCTCCAGAACCCACATTCTTTTTACCTACCAGGCTTTTCTCCCTCTTCAACTGCTATGAAAAACACCATGTAAGCTCCCTGTGCTCAACCATGAGTGATGATGCTGGTTGTCAGGGATGCTAACTCTTGGTAGGCTGAGGGGCAGGGATGTGAGTTCGAGGTCAACCTGGGTTATATATTAAAATCCCACTTCAAAGCAAAAGCAAAACCAAAGTTTTCTGAGCTCCGTAGTTTCAAGAACCTGGCCATGGCTGGGAGCTGGGGGGGAGCAGAAACAGAGGCAAGGCTCAGTGGCCCTCGAGGGAATGAGAAATGGGCCACATGGATTGTGTGAGCTGGAGATACCAGAAGCAGGTGGGCAGGTCGGCCTGGTAGCAGGGTTTCCCTCTCCTGCTGAATGGAGTGAATCCCTCAGCTGCAAACATCTTCCAAAGACCTCTCAAGTCCCCATACCTGTCCCCCCCACCCCATGTGACCTCCTTCCCAGGGGCAGAGATGCTCCTGCTGACCTCTGTCCCTTCCCTGGGGTCCCTCTGCATGGCCAGTCTTCCTGAGACACCAAGTCACCACCAGACCCCACGCTCAGGCCCCAACCTCAGGTCATAGTCACCTTTAGGGTGACTCTGAATCCCGTCCGATCCCTCTAGAAACTCTTCTGGCCCCAGCAGCCAGCCTGGCGAACCTGAGCTCTGGACTTCATGTCGTTCTGCTGTGGACACACTCACAACTCCTCCCTAGGGTCCCTATGGCTTAAGGCCCTTCTCTCCGCGCTTTTCTCTCTGGCTACCTCATCCCCTCCCACACCCCAGCCCCAGTCACCCCTGCTTTGTCCCTTTTAAAGATGTGCTTCCCTATCCTGTCAAGCAGGCCTGCTCTCCTTCAAGGAAGAAGAGGCCAGGGTTAAGTGTGCTGAGTATACAGTGGGTGCTTAATATCATCTTACAGCCGTCCTGCCAGGATAGCCACCAGACAAAAACCCAGTTCAATCGAATATTCCCCTGCCACGTGCCCCTCCCTCTAACAATAGTCTGCTGAGGCCCCTTGCCAGCCTTCTTGGTGTCTCTATGCTCATAGTAGGACCCTGCAGGCAATCTCATGTGGGGTGAATGGGACTCAGCCAGGACTTTGGAGAGGCTACCTGCCAAGAGCCACTCTGAGAGGTGACGGCAGCCACAACAAGGGGTCATCTCAGGATGGTCCTGGGCCACCTAGCCTGTGAGGCAGAAACTTGTCCATTAAGCCACCGAGTGTGGAAGAAGTCACAGAAAGCTACTACCATGGCCTCCCAGGCCCTGGCCTGTCCCCTGTCTGATTGTATGTCCTCTCTGTCCCACCCTGTGACCAACTCCAGCCCTTGTCTGGAACACTTGTCCCACATTTCTGTAGCTGGCTTCTTTAAATGCCATCCCATGATTTGGGGAGGTTGAGACAGAGTCTCTCTATGAAGTTCAGGCTGGCCTTGAACTCCTGATTTTCACAATCCCTCAAGTGCTGGCATGACAGGTGCTTCAGCATTATTCTGTAACATTCTCCCATGACTCTCTCTGAATCGTGTCCCCCTGAGCTACAGTACAGCCAGCCCCCCATCCCTGTGAGATTCCCCCAATGCAGCTGAGTCTCTATGGTACTGTTGGCTTGAAGTCCAGATTCACTTGTGTCTAGTCTGTCTGCTCCACCTTCCCGCAAAATGTCAGCTCCCCCAGGCCAGGACTCTGGCTTCACGGCCTGGCTGTGTCCTCAGCACTGGGAGAGAGGCCTGGCCTATGGCCTGCCTCAAAAATGCTCGTTGAGTGAATGACAGAGGGCCAGCTTGTCTCGTCTGTTTTGTTTACTGGTCATGAGTCATCTTCCCACCAGACTAGGAAAATAGGGGCCTGTGTGTCCTCCTTGGGGCTTGGCGAGACTTCTAGAACGGGTGGTCCCTGCTCCGTAGTCCTATCTCATGTCTACCTCAAAGCATTTCTGGCAGGCTCCAACAAGCCTGCCACATACAACTACAACTCATTTGGGCTTCTCATAACTCTCTCAGATGAAGCCTCCTATAAGCCCACCTATGGCCAGGGAGGAAACTGAGGCACAGAGCCCCAAGTCACCAAATAGTAAGCAGCAGACTGTGAGAATACGGGCAATCATGGTACGGCTCCGGAATTACACTCCTGAGTCCAGTGAATATTTGTTGACTGAATAACTGACAGCTAGCTAGGCATGACTGTATAGTTAGCCACCTGCTCAGCTGCTTGCAGGGGACCCCAGGCATCCATGGCCCAGGTGTGGCTGGGTGAGATGCTCCTGAGGCTGGCAAGGGAGAGGGAACAGGCAGAGGCTGTCCCGGGGAGGCCTTCCCCAAGTCGTGGGATGGAAAGGTTCACCTCATCTGGAAAGAACTCTCCGTTCTGTGGCTGCAGACTCGAGTGAGGTGTCTCCCCAGCCCACTCCTTGCAGGGTGCATTGTCTTGCTTTTAATAGCTTCTCTAATCTGTACTTGGAGCAGCTCCTGACTGACTATTCCCAAAATAATCTTCAGTGCCACTTTTTCCAGCTCACAAATCCTGAATATTGCTACCCTCCCCATCAGCCACTGGTCCCAGGGTCCCCAGGCAGGAATGTGACCCAACGGGAGCTTGCTAAGGATCTTGGAGAGAGCCTGGCTGCCCCTGCCAGAGCTTGGGCTGCTGACTGTGAATTTCCCCCCTCCACAGCTCCAGCCTGCAGAACTGGGCTGGGACAGCCCGCCAGCGGCAGCCCTCCCTCGGAATGCCCCGGGCTCCCCCTCTGAGAGATGGGAAGATTTTCCTAGAAGCTGGAGAAGCTGGAGAGCTGACGTGGAGGGAAAGGAAACTGGCTCGTGGTCAGCTTGCCTTTCTCCTGCTGTGGGCAGAAGAAAATGGAGACTGGGGGAATCTCCCTTGCAAAGACAGAGACTTGATAGGGGGTGGTGAAAGGGCCGCCTGTAGCCCAGGCTAGCCTCTAGCTTGCTACATAAAGCTAAGGCTGGCCTTGAACTCCTAATCTTCCTGCCTCTACCTCCCAAATGCTAGGGTTGCAAGGAATTGAACCCAGGACATTTTATGCATTCTAGGTAAGCATGTGATCTGCTGAAGACAAGGCTCAGCTGGGCTCTCTTTTGTTAAAGACTGAGATGCCCGTAACTGGAATTTTATTTTTGAATATTCAGTGCTCTGTGGTGCATCACTTTTTTTTCATTCAATAAACATCCTGGCGTACCTCCAGGAGGCTAGCTAGACTGGAGATGCGGCTGTGAGTAAAACAGGCAGCGGCTTGGCCCTGCTGAGCTGGCAGCCCAGTGGGGGACACCCAGAGGAAACACACAAACACTGAAGACACCACTATGCCCAGAAATGGCCACAGAGTGGAACAAGAGGACAATACAGACTGAGAAAGAGGCAGTCTCAGTCAGGGGCCTGAGGAGTCACGGAAGCTGAGCTGAGCGCTGCTGTGTGAGGCCAGACCATGCAGACATCTTGGGGCGCATGGCCTGAGGTTGAGGAAGTTCTCTCAGAGGCCAGGAGCGGCGTTCATTCATAGGACGAGTTCCCCAGGTGAGAGGGGTCAGCAGCACAGAGCAGGGTCTGCTGCCTGTCCAAGACTTAGGGAGCCTCCTTGTAACATGTGGGGTGGTGCGTAGCCTGGTGGGGGCTCGGGGGGGGGAGTTGTCTTCACAGACAGCAATAACCACCAAGCTTTATTCAGTGATCACACTGTACTTTGATCTAGCTTAAGCATTTGGCACATAAACCTGTTCGATCCTCAGAGCCTTAGAAAGAATAGGTAACAAAAAAGCAGATGAGCTGTCTTAGGTCACATGACAGAGGAACCAGAAATCCAGCCCTTAAGAGAGGGCGGGCATACTCTTCAGTCTCCCTCGACTCTTCCTGCTCAAGTAGGATCGGATGGTAGGAGCCATTTTGGACCATGACGTAAAGCATGTGAAGGAAGGCAGAGGTTCTTTGGCCTCTGGTGATCATGGAGTCTCCATAGCAACCCCAAATCTCCTGCCCAGACTCTGTTGTAAGAGAGAAATAAATAACCGATTTGTTTAGCCCACTGCTATTTGGGGACTTTGACTAGGACAATTACATCTGTGATTGCACCAACATGGCTTTTATTTTAAGAGGCCCTGGGAGGCATCAAGAAGAGTGACATTGAATGACATAATCAGACATGCCGGTGTCAGGAAGGCAGCCAGAGTTGGGGTTAAGAGACTGTCTTCAGGGTGGCTGGCCCTAAGTACAAAATCCAACACTGGCTCTCCCTAGGTTTGGGGCCCATTTAATCTGTTTATGCCTCAGTTTCCCTGTCAGCAGAATGAAAATCCAGGTAGACAACCACAATGAGGATCCATAATAGGGTTTAAAATAGCACAGGCTAACCCAGGAGATGTCTGAGTGGCAAAGAATGGGGGCCTGGGGGGGTGCTCAAGTTCAGAACTCCCCCTAGCACCCACATAAAAAGCCAGGAATAGCTGCGCATGTCTGTTACCCCACACCAGGGAGGCAAAGGCAGGATGATCCCATCCCTGGGGCTCCCTAGCTAGCCCTAGCTAACCCACCTAGCTGAATCAGTGAGCTCCAGGTTCAGAGAGAAGCCCAGTCTCAAAAATGAGATGAAGATCCATAGAGGGAACTGCCCAGCAGTGACCTCTGACCTCCACATGCACACATCACGTGAACACCTATTGTACACTACTGACCTAACACCGCCAACACCCATCCCTTTCCCACACACAATGAGGTGCCTACCGGGCGCCTAGAGCGCAGGGAGTGTGACCCCAAGAGGTGTCTATGACTTACACCTTCTCACTGCAGAGCTGGCCAAGCCTGCATCGAACCCAGCCCTCAGCAGTTGCTGGTGAGAGCCTGGGAGCTCGAAGTGTCACTTCCATCAGGCCAAGGACGCAGCACTAGGTGTCCCTGAATGAGACTACCCAGAACCTGGGACCTGCATACCGAGCCAGCCACAGACTGGGACCAGAGCATTTTGCAGAACACTGTCTGTGTACTGTAGCCCAGGGTATTGTTACTAGAGGAGCCCACGTGGAGGTGGGCAGACACCCCACTGGACAGCATGCTCCCTCCCTATGGGCCCCTGGAAGATAAGAAGCCATACTTCCCCAGGATGTACTCGGAACCTCCTGCCAGTTCCTCTACACTTGGCAAATATTGCTTTGTGGAGCCAACCCTATTTTTCCATTAATGAAAGTATTTTGGGCTCCCAGCAACAATGAGTGACTGTTACAAAAGAGGTAGACCATTCCAAGGTAAACAAGCCTTCCCAACCCAGGCTGGCTGCTCAGCCACTGAGCTGGTTGCAGCTGTCTGGCTCTGAGTCTTACTGGGGTCTGCAAGGGCCAGCCCAAGGTCTCCTGGCCTGATGAGGACCCAAAGCCAGGGCATACTATTCAGGGTACCCTGGATTGTGAGGGTCAACACTGTACCCTGGTCTGTGCCTCCAGTTGACTGGTTAATTCATACACATGTGAGTTCTGATCCCAGTACTCCCTGACAGAAAAAGGTTTTATCCTGTGATAGCACAGACCCACAAAGCAACAGACATGGAAAAAACTTCCTTCTTCTCCCTTCTGATGAGTTGATGGATGGGAGGAAAAGTGTATGGATGGGCGACTAAATGGATGGATGGATTAGTGGGTAAATGGATAGGTGGATAGACGGGTAGATGGATGATGGATTAAAAGGAAGAGCCAACGGGTAGATGGGTGAAATGGATGGATGGATGGATGGATGGATGGATGGATGGATGGATGAATATGTGGGTAATGGATAAAATGAAAGGTTAATGGTTGGTGGATGGACTGATCAATGGATACATGGACTGGTGGATGGGTAGGTAGATGGATGGGTGGTAAGGATGAGAGGAAATGTCAATGGATGGGTAGGTAATGGACAGATAGAAGAATGGATGAGGAGATAGGTGGGTAGGTGAGTGGGTGTGTCATGAGGGACAGATGGGTAGGTGAGTGGGTGTGTCATGAGGGGACAGGTGGGTAGGTGAGTGGGTGTGTCATGAGGGGACAGGTGGGTAGGTGAGTGGGTGTGTCATGAGGGGACAGGTAGGTAGGTGAGTGGGTGTGTCATGAGGGGACAGGTGGGTAGGTGATGGGCGTGTCCATGAGGGGACAGGTGGGTAGGTGAGTGGGTGTGTCATGAGGGGACAGGTGGGTAGGTGATGGGCATGTCCATGAGGGGACAGGTGGATAGGTGAGTGGGTGTGTCATGAGGGGACAGGTGGCTTAGGTAATGGGCGTGTCCATGAGGAGACAGGTGGATAGGTAAGTGAGTGTGTCATGAGGGGACAGGTGGGTAGGTGATGGGCGTGTCCATGAGGGGACAGGTGGGTAGGTGATGGGCATGTCCATGAGGGACAGGTGGGTAGGTGATGGGCGTGTCCATGAGGGGACAGGTGGGTAGGTGATGGGCATGTCCATGAGGGGACAGGTGGGTAGGTGAGTGGATGGGTTGGTGGGTAGGCGCATAGGTAGATGGATTGAGTGGACGATGAACAGATGGGAAGATTGAGCCTGTGTATTGATGACCCTATTAGTAATCTCACACAGTAGACCTCTCACCTTGAACTCTTAGGGGAACAGTAAACACTCATTCTCTCTGTGAGTAAGTCCCAGCATTGTTTGGTTGAACTAAGGGTCCTCTGATACACTGGAGTCAAGATGGCAGCCAGGCAATGGGCCTCTGAGGCTTGCCGGTGGCCAGAGGGTCCTCTTCAAGTGTCTCCTCACCCTCACAGCTCACTTGTCCTCCATGCTGCTTGTGTGTGCTCACAGCATGGCAACTGCTTCTCAATGAAGAGAAAGAACAGCCAAGTAGGCGGAGACTTGGCCAATCATGGAAGTCCCTCCTAGCACGTCCTGCACCTTAGGAATGAGTTACTCATCCAGGCTCCTCCATTGGCTCTGGAAAGGATGAGTGACCAGGAACTTATCAGTGTCATTTCACATCACAACAGCAGCCCCTAGACGGACCAGAAAAGACACGCCTGACCCAGAGTACGAACTGAGCATGCCCGTTATGTGAAAACCTGGAACCGTCTGGACTGGGAACAGTCAGACCTGTGCTGGCAGGGAAGGTGGTGACCAACAAAAAGGGTGACTGGGGGCAGATGTGTCTTAGTGCATCTGAGATGGCTGCAAGGCTGGAGGGCACACAGATGCTTTCGATGCCCCTTACCTTGTCTGTGAACTAAAAGTTGGGGGAGTTGGCCTTTTAGAATACCCAGCATCCTGGCTTGAGGGAACTAAATATTCCCTCTTATTTCTTTCTTGTTTAACTGTGCTGAAGATGGAGCCCAGGAGGTCCAAGAGGCTAGGTTAATGTTCTACCACTGAGGCACACCCCCATCCCCTAGGAGGACCCTAGGCAGCTGCTCTGCCACTGAGCCACGCCCCCAGCTCCTGATTGGGAAATTATAGGCAAGCGGCTCTAGCACTTGGAGCCACGCCCCAAGGCGCTCACTGGGAGAGTCGGAGAGTCTAAGCTGGGCTACAACCCCTCATCCTTTTTAGTATTTCTTTAGCCTAGTCCAAAGATTGACAAACGCCTGCAAATTCTAGCCCACTGCCTGCTTTTATAGATAGCTTGTTGGAACACAGGTATGTGTTTGTTCCAAGGCTGCCCGTTGCTGTTCTCCTGAGGCAGTAACCAAGTGGGAAATTAAAGAGGTCACAATGGGGCCCATGTGGTCAGAAACAAGCACTTCCCAGCTGGCCCTTCCAACTCACTGACCCCTGGCTCCCGGGAGCTCAAAGCCCATTTAGATGCATCTGTTTCGAAGGCCGAGCCATGCCAACTCCTTAATCTCCTCCTAAACCAGCCCAGCTCCGGCCCATGTGTGGACAGCAACGTCTTCAAGCAGGGGACAGATGTGGGCAGATCCAAGTCCTCCCACGGGGTCCCACAACAGGCCCATTTGGGAACCATTTAATGTTATTTTACATGTGCCCACCCTTTGATGTTTAGGCACCCTGGGCTGATCTGGTTGATAAAGAAAAAGGGACCTTGAAGTGGAAGGGTACTGGCAGGGACCCGGCAGTAGGTTTGTTTTGTTTTTTGGGTTTGTTTGGTTTTTTTTTTACCTTTTTTTTTCTGTTTACCTACTTGAAACTTTTTTTTCTTCCTTCCCTTCCGTTACCACCATCCCCACCCCATCACTTCAGATCAACTGATCAACCAGGTTCTCGAACACTGGTTTTTGTGTCAAGTGCCACCTGCACAAGAGCAAAATGGACCCAAATACAAGATGGGAGCCTCCTCCAGGAAGCCACGGGCCCACAGCTGCTGCCTAGACTTAGGAAGTCCAGGCTTGCTGGGCGGTAGTGGCACACGCCTTTAATCCCAGCACTTGGGAGGCAGAGGCAGGTGGATTTCTGAGTTTGAGGCCAGCCTGGTCTACATAGTGAGTTCCAGGACAGCCAGGGCTACACAGAGAAACCCTGTCTCAAAAAACCAAAAAAAAAAAAAAAAAGGAAGTCCAGGCTTGAAGGAGGTGACCAGGACATCTTCCTGACAGATGCCTGCTGAGGGATTTTTCCCTCTTTGTGTGTTGTTTACGTGTCAACTCTATGCCCCTTCTATAACCCCTGCTTCCAAGTTTACTAGGACACAAGGCCTTTCTGAGGCCTTATTTATGTAGTTCAGGAAAGGCTGACTCCACCCCTTCAGTCTTAGCGAATCAGAATCCAGAGTGACTGGCTCCAGCCAATAAGAATCAGCCCTGGGACTAGGGACAGTCTTGTTTGGCACAAGATCATTTCCTATGGAGGGGTTTGTTTGTCTTGTTTATTGTGATAGGTCTTCCTATGTAGCCAAGGGTGCTGCTGATTGCTCTGCTTCCAACTTCCCAGTTCTGGTATTACAGATGTGGGCCTTCTTACCAGGCTGGACGTCCCTTGTCCACTTTTGACACTTTCCAGATGTCATCTGTGAGTGAGTCTCAGCACAAGCACATCCGTGCAATGGTTGAGAGGTACTCATTAGACATCACTATGTATATGAACGTCCCACTTAACTAGATGCCCCGGGTTTTACCCAGAATCCCACCAGTATGGACCATATGTTCAAACCTGAACTCAAGCCCAGCCCAGCCCTTCAGCAAAGGCAGAGGAGTTTCCAGGGGTCTGCTACCTCCATGATTCAGAGACTGTCTGGCTCAGGACACAATTTGCTCTCAGCAAGGACTCCATCCCAGAAATAAAGATCGAGGGCCCGTGGGCTGAACTTCCAAAAGTCATGAGTTCAAATCCCAGCACCCCCATGGCAGGCTCACACCTGTCTGTAACTCCAAGATCTGACGCCCAGATGCGGGCAAAACAGCAATACACAATTTTTTAAAAGATTCAGGGCCTGGCCTCACAGGAAATGTCTACATGGCCACCCTTGTGGCTTGGCTCTTAGAAGACCTCACAGGTGCAGCCTGCAAGCCTACGTTCTAGCAGCAATCTCCAGGGCAGGAGGGCCAAGAGAGGCTCTGACTCTCCCAAGCTAAGGCTTCCCACACAGCCCCTGGGCCTCTGGCTGGAGGCCAGGGCCTCTGAGCCATGTGTTCTGGGAGGAAGGGAGCAATCTGCAGGCAGTAGAACAGAGGACTCCTACCCCCAGGCTGGGCACAGCACCCTCCTAGCCTGGAGGAAGCTCGGGTCACCTGGGGCAGGTGCCTGCCTTCCACCTCCAGCTCCTTGGCCTTTCCCAGGCCCTAGGCCCAGTGGCTCTTCGCTTCCTGGCTTCTGTTTTGTTTTGTTGTTTTTCTGGCTTTTTGAAAAAGTTTCCTTTGTTGTTACCACTTAAAGTAAATAAATAAATAAAGCAAACGAACAAAGAAGCATCTGGAAAGCTTTGTGGAAAGCCGCACCAGCTCTAAGGCCGCCCCGCCCTCCAACTGGGTCAGGGCGCAGGAGCCTGGGATTCCCAACTGGCCCCCAAATGCGAGGCTCCTCTGTTCTCCCAAAGGCCCAGCTTCCCCTGGAGGGGAGGGATGCTCCCTAATCCATCCTCCAGGGCTGCTTACACACCAGCCAGACCAGAGGCCAGTAGATTCCTAGAACCTCCCATCTCCTGCCCTGGCAGTCGGCTCCGCCTCCCTTTGGGCTGGCCCTCTCTCTTCTACCCTGGAAGTCCGATGTTCTCCATCACATTTCCATCCGTGTTGTCTCTCCAGGTCACCCCTCCCTCCTGCTACAGCTCAGACCATAAGCCCACTCTTCAGGGCTCAGTAACCATGGCGCCCCATTGTCTCCTGCAGCTGGTAACTTTCAGGCTACTAATGTCTATGATTTATGTTTCCCAGCATGCCTTTCTTTCTTTGGAGGGGGAGGTGTAAACCACTTTCTGTGGGGTTCTTACAGGTATGGCGCAGGGAATCTCAGGTATTCAACTCTGGGTTCCTGAGGTTTGGAGATTTACTCAACCAGGCCCCAAAGTGGCAGACTTTGATGAGTCGGGGCAGGAATGGCAGAGGGTCACCTTGTCACCCCAAGGGAAGAAGCCACTTAGGAAAACCGATCTAGAAGAACCAGATGGGGCTGTCATTTCTAGCTTCTCGCGAGTCCCTGGATGCAGCCTCACCTAAAGCTAGTTCTGTCCATTGCCTACATCCCAGATAGCCAAAGGATTTCTAATGACAACACCCCTCCCCCTACAAGGGGTTTGCTTTCCTTCCCAACTTTGTTCTGGCATTTTCTCACGCCTCTGAGAACATGGCTTCTGACCCCTGTGTCTTTCATGAAGCTGGCCCGGGACCGACAGTGCCCTCTTCATATGACAGATACCACACAATCTCACCCATTGATTCATTCACTAACTTATTTCCAGACAGGGTGTCACACAGCCCAGGTGATCTCAAACTCCCTATGCAGCCAAGGATGACCGGAACTTCTGATCTTCCTATTCCACTTTCTGAGGACTAAGAGTATAGGACGGCCCCATCACCCAGTTTATGAGGTGCTTGAGGTGAAGCCGGGAGCTTCATGCATGCTAGGCAAACACTCCACCAACCAAGCCTCACTCTTGGCTGGCAAATCTTCCCTGAAGCCTCTTTGACTGAGGTGGGCCCCTCTTCCTGAAAATGTCACAGTTTTCTCTTATTTCCCTCCTGTGGAAAGGCCTTGGATGGATCAGCTCTGTCTGGGCAGTGCCTCACCTCAACAGAAAGAAGTACCTTTGGGTCCCTCTGGACTCATAGCAACCCAGCCTAGTGCCTCAGTACGCATGCGCCCTGTACCCTGACTCGAAGCTGGCATTGTACCTGCTGCAAGTTGGTTACCCCATCGTTTTGTATCAACATCCTGATGTTCGTCTAGGGCCTGCTCCATCCCCTTTCCCTGGGGTCCAAGGTAGAAATGCCTTCACCTCTCTGTGGCTCTTCAATGTCGTGTGACCAGGAACTGGCCAGCTAGGACACTGTATATGCCACCCCATGATGACTCAGGTTGGACATGTGAACAAGGCCTATGAATCCACATCTAGAGCTTTTGCTGATTCCACTGAAAGATGGACGAGCTCTGGTCGCAGTCAGAAACCAGTGGGATGGGTTGGGGGTGGGGCAGGGCCCCAGAAAGCAGCAGATATAAACACAGAGCCAGAAGACAGTCGTACCCCTGATACAGCTGTGCCTGAAGCTGGAACAGCTTTTTGCAGAAACTAATAAACCCTCTGTGGTCCTGCCTTCTGTGCCTGTACTGCTTTTTTCTGCTGATGTATGCTCTAAGTCTTCATCCTCATATTTATGCTAATTCGGAATATACTCGGTGGTCATTAGTTGCTGGTATATCACATAACTGTGGGCAGGGCTGCTTCTCAGCCTTGTCACAAGCCCTCTCCTACACCCCAAACTCTTACTCCACCTGATACACATCCAAGTGAAGTCTGCTGCCCACATCTGGACCTCAGAACACCCCGGAGGTTCCCTTGAATGCATAAATTAAGTACTCTGTGTTTGTCGTCCCTTAAACTGCAAATTCTACCAGACCAGATAGCGTCAGGCTCTCAAGGGCCAGCACAGAGCCTCCCTCATACATAGGCCGGTGCTCATCAGACAGCCCCAAGCTGATGAGAGCCTCCACAACTCAGGAACCAACTACAGGGATGCTAAACCAGGGGTCTCGGCTTGGCTGAGGCAGGTGCAGCATGGCCAGAATCTGACCCATTGGCTCATTCTAGAGACAGTCAGCTTTGAGGAAGACTTGAAGGGAGCCTGCCTGTTCCAGCAACTTCCCTGGACTGTTAGCATGTTGAACAAGATCAAAAGCCCTACCCAATCATGATTCATTCCCCAGGACCCTAGCCACGCCCTTAAGCAAATGTCAGATTTCACACATTTAATGAACCCCATGCTTGAAATCTGTGGCCTGTAAAATCTGATTTACACCGCCCTTAAAACCCTTGGTGCCTACAAGAGAATTTGAGACGTAGGCTGTGTGTGTAGAGAAGGGGGCCTTTCTTCCCCAGCTCCCTGAGACATTAATTCACTGCACAGCCTAGAAATGTTCCTGAGAGCCTTATTTCAATTACAGTATTTCTTTCAGCACCTCAGATTTACTTGATCCAGTTTGCAGCAGGTTAGACAGGAGTAACAAAGCCCGACCATGCAACAGTTAGCCCCTGGAAGGCAAGCAGGGTGAAGACTGAGGGGAACTGCCTGCCCCATGAAGACAGAGCATAGCTCACCTGGTACTGCAATTAAACCATGACTTAGCCAACACCTCGTGGCCACGGTGCTGCTGCAGCCTCCTTGATTTATTGCTGGTAACACCTGACATGGCTTTTGTCTCTGGGTCCACAGTCCCATTTAGACTCTTTAGTGTTAATTCCATAGGGGGTTGGGGATGCTTCATGACTGGGTGACTGGTGCCCTCCACTCAGCTGCCTCATGGAACTGCGCTAACACAAAGCAACTAGGAAGAATATTCTAGAATGAAGATCATGAGGACATCTGAATGCCCATTTCGCACTGGCTGAGAGTTCTGTTCTCATGTGTATACCCTGAGAGATCAGAAGCAAGGCCACCCTGCCACCTGCACACTCATGCATAGCTGAACACTAAGGCCCATTCTGATTGGTCCACAATGTATCCCAGCACTGACCAATGAGTGGTAAGAGGATTTCTAAGTTTTCAAAGTCAAACGGGCTGGTCAGGTGACTCAACAGATAAAGGAGCTTGCTGCTCAAGCCAGAGTTTGATTCCTTCCAGAACCCACTAAAAGGTAGGAAGAGATAACCAACTCCACAAAGTTGTCTTCTAACCTACACACCATGCCATAGCACATGCACCCATATTACTTACACAATAATAATAACAATAACAACACAATAATACATTTTAAAGTTTTCAAAGCCAGGGGCTAGAGAGCTAGCTCAGTCATTTAGTAGAGACCCAGGTTTCAGTTCTCAGAACCCACATAGTGGCTCACAACCGCCTAAACCTTCAGTTTCAGGAAACTTACACCTCTCTCTGACGTCTGCAGGCACCAGGCACACATGTGGTGCACAGACACACATGCACGTGAAAGAGCCACATACAAAAAAAATTCTTAATCTTTAAAAATTCATATTTTAGAAAAAAAATCAAAGCCAATGAAAGGAGCTACTTGCAAGAATGCTCTTCCTTTACCAAGGGTCTTTCCAGGGATTGGGAGAGCCACTGGCCTGAAACCCAGTGGCTGCTTTTGACAGGGTGGGGACTGGTGCCTATGAGACTGCAGCCTGCTGCAGAGTTCAGTGGCAAAGTCTGTGTCATCACCACAGCAGACCTGAGCATCCTTCATCTTCTCCCCCAATGGAAAGCAGCTGAGCTCTTCGAGAATCTTTATCCTATGGCAGCTGGCCTAGGAGGAACTGTCAAGAAAACATCCTGCCATGTGACCCAAGCCTCAGATTTGCACATTCTGACATAAACAATTCCAGTGAGGACAGAAGAGTCTCCGGGGTCTGGCTGTGGGTTAAGGAGCATCCCCCTGCCTGCTTCTCTATTGGTCCTTGCAGCCTCTCCCTCCTCTGCAATCCCAAGCAGAAGTTCCTGTTTTTCTGATGCAGGTTTCTGTTTATGCAACCAGAGCTGTGACCGGTTCAGACATGACATGTGTGTCCTGTATCAAGCATACAGTGACCACAAAAGAACATTTTCCTGGATCACACTGGCTTGCTCACTCAGCAACCTGTCTTATACAGCTCGGGCCCAGCTGCCTAGGGATGGCACCGCCCACAGTGGACCGGGCCCTCCAACATCAATTAAGAGTCAAGAAAATGTTTCACACTCTGACAGAGGCAATTCTTGAGGTGAGATTCCCTCCTCCCAGGTGTTGACAGCTGAGACCAGCCACATCTTAGTGGACAATGACAGCCCAGAACTCAGCACCAATCACATTATGCTTCTCTATCCCTTAGTGCTCTGAGCTCTTCTGACTCAGGACAGTAGCACAGGCTTTTCCCTTTGCCTGGACACTTTCCTCACCTCCATGGATGTCAGCCCCTCTGATATTGCTAAAACGCCACCTCCTCTGGGTTGTCCTCCATGACCACCAAGTCTTAAATAGCGCCCCCATTCCTCACCCCAGACCCAACTCAGGTCAGTCTCCCAGAAGGACTAAATCTGGCTGCTATTACTTGGCTTATTTTCTTCTTGGCGTCACATCTACAGAAGACTCACTACGCAGTCTTTCCCCTATGTACTCAGAATCCCAAGTGTGTCTAACTACCACCTTCACGTCTCAGCGAACGATGCTGAAGCCAGGTGTCCCCTGGAACAATCAAGTGACAGTGTTGTCCAGGAAGTCACAGGACTGCCCAGTGAGGTGGGGAGGTTGAGATTGGCCATTCGGAAGGAGAGGCATCTGGGCAGAGACCTGAGGGAGGCTTGCTGCCCTCACACCCTACAGATGTTCTAGCCTATGGGGGGCAGGGCTAGAACTCTCACATTCCCAGAGCCTGGAAGCTTCCCTCTATCCAGAATCATTCAATAATTCTCATACAGTAAGTGCCAAGCATTGACTTCAGATAGCCCAGGGGCTGTCCTCCCCAGAGTGACGGCACCCCGAGGTGACTCACAGTTGGAGGCATGTGCCCCATCCTGAGGTTGGCTCTGTTCGTAATTAGAAGGTGGGAACAGCCACAATGACAGCAGCTACAGAGTGTGGCAATCCGCCCCCCCAACCCTCCCGGGCCAGGAACCATGTTGGGGATGGAGGCAAAGATGGGCCCCAGAGAATTCTGGAAGTCAGAGAAATAGAGCGTCACTGATGGAATTTCTCAGCCTTCCGAGACATGCCACCAAGGAATGCAGCTGACTGGCAGAGGGTGATGTGGCTGCTGTCACCAGCAGCCTTGAAGCCGTGCCAGGGGATGGTGGGCCAACCTGGCTATCCTGAGCACTTCTCTTTGTCTCAGCATGGACCGTCTTCAAACCACTCTGCAGGCCGAGCACGTTGATGCAGCTACAATGGGTACTGAGACTGATCCAGGACCCACAAGCCAGACAGAGAAGCAAGCCGATCCAAATTCAAACCACCACGAGACACCACAGCGTGGCAGCTAGAACGGCCTAGCTCCAAAGTGTGGATGATACAGAGAATGAGAAGAGAAGCTATGGGGAGGGGTGGGCGGGATGCTGAACTCCACAATAAGAAAACAATCTGGTTGTGGGGGTTTTGTTGTTTGTTGTTTGTTTGACAGGGATTGTCCAGTTTGGAACTTGCCGTCTGCCTCAGTCTCCCAAGTGCTGACATCGTATCCATTTACAATGGTTTTTTTTTTTCTTTTTTTTTTTTTTTTAATGGACAAAAGAGACACCTCATCAAGGGAAGATCTACATGGCCTTCAGCTATGAAGATGCTGCAATCCTCCTCGAGCCACACATGCCTAGGACAAGTGGAAACCAGGGCTTTTCTGGAGCAGCGTTATTGAGACATACAAATCCACACACCATAGGGGTCACGTAAACTGCAGTCAGTAGTTTTAGGCAAGCTCACAGCCCTGTACAGTCATTGTCACCTCAAAGGAAATTTGATGCCCATAGAAGGTCCTAACCAGCCAATTCCCTTGATGACTAGCTGCTTCTTTCCATGGATCTACCTCTTCCAACTCGTCATGGAGTTCACGACAGGTCCTTCCACAGTCCAGCTTCATCTACTCACGTTGTTTTCAAGGTTTCTTGCAACTATAGCATGCACCATGTTTCATTACTTTTCACTGCTGCATGGTATTCCATCTATGGATATACCACATTCCATTTACCCTTTGGTTAGTTATGGAGACTAGCATCGTGCCCACTCTAGGGCTCTTGTGGATGTTGCTACTGTAAACACCTGCATAAGCTTTTTGTGTGGATGTGATTTGGTTCCTTGAAGAGGGCCATTAATTGCTGGCTCTCTGACCACTCTGATTTTAACCATTCGAGGTTTCCTATTTCACAGTATATGACTTAGATCTCAATGACACTGCTATTTAAATACTCTGCCAGACCCATTTGCATAGTGGCTGGCCATCTTTGCCCCCCAGCCGAGCTGCATGTTGGGAGCTAGGCACTCTTGCACAGCTCCGAAATTACGGCGCTGTTTTGTAAAGTAATGGGCATCTCACAACCAGGAGCAGCATGTAAGTCCTTACTGCTCTGCATCCTTGCCAACACTTGCAATGTCCTTTTTACTTTAGCCATCTGTGAGTACAAGACAGAGTCCCGCTGAGGATGTGTGAGCCATTTCCCCCAGTGCAAATCCAGCCCCTGCCCTATTGTAACCAGTACAGAAACTCATGAGTGACTGGCCTAGGCCCACTATAAACATTTGGCTATATCACAGATAGTTTTTAAAAAGTTGAAAACTGAAAAAGTTGTCAAACATTTTGAGCTCAAAGAGTGAAGGGAAAAATGTCTTGGCCTGGTCGGGCTGCGTGTTCTAATTTATCCAGGATGTGGACACCTCTAGCGTACAGGAAAATGTCAGTTGTACCTCAAGGCTCCCTGGCCCTTATAGCCTCTCCTGTTCTACGGCTGTTCATCCACCTGCCATCCATGTCCACCTCAGAAACTGGGCTTCACTGAGTAAGGCCACATTGCCAACCTTACTGTAGTCTAGGTGTAGCAATGGGATTGTTTGACCCAAATGAAATGACCCACTGCACAGTCTGGAAAGGTCCCACATCGCAGAGAACGCCCGTGTCCTTCCTCACTTCCCTGCTGCTGAGCCATCAGAGATTCCTACAACTGTATCAGATGGCGGGGATGATGGCCAGCTTGGGTTTCTGTGGTGGTCTGCGTTGAGAATGGTCTCCCATGGGCACATACATCTGAATGCTTAGTCGTCATGGAGTTGAACTGTTTGGGAAGGATTAGGAGGTGTGACCTCGTTGGAGGAAGTGTGTTACTGAAAAAAAAAAAAAAAAAAAAGCCCACCACACCAGGCCCAGCCAGTCTTTCTCTCCTGCGGCTTGAGGATCAGAAGGTAGGTCTCAGCTACTTCTCCAGCAACATGCCTGCCTGTCCACTCCCTACCGCCATGATGATGATGATGACGATGATAGACCAAGCCTCTGAGGCTGCAAGCAAGCTCCCAGTTGAATGCTTTCCTCTGTAAGTTGCCTTGATCACAGTGTCTCTCTTCACAGCCATACCACAGTGACTAAGACAGTTTTCGGATGACAATCCAAGCCTGCACTGCTCCCATGGACTTCCTAACCCCAGCCTTCTCTTACATAAGAAGTATTCTAGGTCACTTCTCTTGCTGTGATAAAATACTTTGGCAAAAGGCAACATAGAGGAGAAAGGGTTTGCTTGTCTGACAGTTCCAGGTCACAGTCCATCACTGAGGGGAAGTCAAGACAGGAACTCAAGCAGTTAGTCACTGTGCAGAGGAAAACAGGGTGCCCTCATACCACCCAACCCTTGTGTTTTACTCAACTGGCGTTTCTCCCTCTTACATAGTTCAGAGGCTGCCGCCTAGGGAATGTGCCGCCCATAATGGACTGGGTCTTTTCATATTAATTAACAATGGAAACAATCCCCCATAGACATGCCCACAGGTCAACCTGATCTGAACAATCTCTTGGCAAACCTCTCTTCCAGGTGGTTCTAGATTGTGGCAAATGACCATTTAAAACCAACCAGCCTAGGGAATAGGTCTCATCTGATTTGAGTGTGTTGTTGGGGAATTTTCTGTCACATCACAGAGGGTGTCTTCCTCTCGGGTTTGTCTTCTTAGTACTATGTGAACTGTTTTGCCCCAGTGTCTGCTCATCTCATTGGAGCTTGGGATTGCCCTGTGAGATGCAGGTGTGTATGGGGGAATGCATTCTGCAGGTGTGACATGGGACAGAAAGGCAGAACCCCACTCAAGCTCCTGAGTCCCCAGATCCTGCTCTCTGCCCCACGATGTAATGCCTGAATTGCACGATTTAAAGTAGTCGCATGGTTTCCTGCTGTGTCTATTTCACCAGACTTTATAAACACCAAACTAAGCAAAGGAATAGCCCTCAGGTGCCAGGAAGGCTTGCTGAGTCCCTGCCCTGGATCAGACACGAGCAGCTAAAGGACGATCTGGGACCTAGTCCCCCTATTCCCCTGTCCCCCTCGGGACTCCAGGAGCAGAAGTCAGAGACAAAGCTACCGTCCCCATGTGGGCACCAGCCAATCCCTCCCCATCTTGACTCTCAAGCTTTGGAATTTATTAAACTCAGGCAAATTCTGCCTTCTGTTTTATTAATGAATGTTTTAATGTAAAAAGAAAAAAAAACTTTGAAATCATTTTCCAGTTTGATTACTTCCATGCGGTCTCTCCCAAAACCCTGAGTCCACAGATTCTTGGAGAGGCAACTTTACTTTTTCTGTGGCCACATAGGCCTCAGCCCTGCAGGGGACTGTACCCCATCTGGTTGCTCAGCTAGCCCAGACACCAGAGGTGAGGCATCGTCTGCCTTGGAGCAAAGACTCTAGACCACAGGCCTGATAACCTGTAAAGCACAAGACAGATGACGCTCAGAGTGCCAGGCAGAGAGGGACCAGTTTTGACAAGGATCACGAAGCTTTGGGTGTGTGTGGCGGCGATGGCGATGTCTCCGTCCACTGAAGTTGCCTGTGAAAAGAACCTTGGCATGTCTGTACCCCCAGTCTTGTCACCTCATTGCTGACTCTAGAACAGGTAAGGAACGGAAGCCCAGAGAGGTTAGGCAACTGGTCCCAGGTCACTCAGATGAGAAGTCAGGGAAATAACTGGGGTTGTATCAGCCCACCTGGTCTCTGCTCCATGCCCTTTGGTGCCTACCCCTATGCCAGTGTGCCCCTAGTGTGACAGTGACTTCCTTTATACCTCTGCTCCATCTAAGAAGTGTTATACTACATGTGTGTCTGGGGACATGGGGAGGGGGGGTAACACGTGTGCACATAAGCACATACGTTCACATGATCTGAGTAACCATAGCAACACAGGTGTCTTCCTCAAAAGGTGTTTTTATGAGACAGCGTCTCTCACTGAATCTGGAGACTGCTGATTCTCCTAGGCTGACCGACCAATAGCCCTGAGCTGCCACCCTCCACCCTCCCCCACAGAGGTTACTCCATGTCTGGGGCTGGTGTGCATAGTGCTTACCAGGGTTCTGGGGAATCCACACGCAGGTCTTTAAGCTTGCACAGAAATTACTTTGCAGACTGAGCCAGCTCCCCAGCTCCGAGGCAGGGCTTTGGCTGGCTCTCCTTCCAGAAGGCTGCCCTAGAAGAGCAGGAGGCTCCGTGGCTGTGTGTGTGCTGGCCTAGCTCTGGGCCATTTTCTCTAATGTGCCTGCTGATGGGCTGACAATATTATGCTAAGTTATGTGCATACAAAGTGGCATCTTAGATTCTAATTACCAGCAGCATCTTTGAAGGATTCCTGCCTCATTTCCAGGGCAATCACCCACCTCAGTGTCTCCGGCTGATGAGCTGTTTGGGGGCCAAATGACTGCCCGGCCCAGCCCTGTTGGAATCCAAGGGGTTCTGGGTGTCATTAGCGGCTTCGATTTGCCTCTTTACAAATATGTTTCATATATAAGGACAAACTAGGACACATTTTTGCCCGTCTTTAGGACACTCGATGCATTCTTCCCGCAGCCTGCTCTTCTTTCTTGGGGGGGGGGGGGAGGATCTGAATGCAGCCTGGGCGCCGCAGTTCTGACTGCACAAGGCTTTGCCTTCGAAACTTGACCCAAATGAGCACACTGGGGTAAGGGGCACACTTGGTGGGGTTTTTTTTGCCTCTGCATGCTCTTTCTATACACCATGCTTAATTCCAAGCGGCTGATCAGGACTTGAGAAAGAAGTCACCTCGACCCCCAGCTACCCAAGCCGCAGGCTGAGCAAGGCTCTTTCGTGTTGTTTACCTAGAAAGCAAGCATACATCTCATCCACTCTCTCGATTTCAGAGTCAGCCAGGCTGACGTGCAATACCTGGTATGGGCAGGACAGCCTGCAGAGGTGTTCTCTTATGAGTCCCCTGGTTAGGGTGAAGGTGAGACAAGGAGGGAAGAAGGAAAACAGGACACAACTCAAGTGCAGAAGGCTATGTCTCTAATTCTACAGACCTCCTTGGCCTGAAAGCCAAGTGCTATGAGCTCCATGACAACTCAGCTCTCCTACCCCAGGGCCTTTGCACGTCACTGCCAGAACACTCTTCCCTGTGGGGCTTTCCATGGCTCCCTGCTTTTCCAGGTCCAGGTAGCTGATTCTCAGCAGCCTTTCTCTGCCCCCCATCACTTCCTATCCAGTACACTTTACCTACATCTGTCTTCTTTACTAAATAACCCTCAGCTCCACAGGTACTGGAATCACATCTGTTAGTGGACCACATGCCTGCCCCGCACACAACACACACACACACACACACACACACACACACAGGGGGCAGGGGGAAGGAGAGGGAGAGAAATGGTGCCATCCCTCCAAGAACAGGATCCGTGTTTCCTCACCACAGTAGATGCTCTGTCTCCATAGGGTAGAAAAATGTACCAAAACCCCAGCACAATCTATCCACCACCCCCCACACTTTATGCCAGACTTCCAGTCTTTCTCAAAGAAAAGATCCCCAGGTGGATGACCCAAGAGACAATCTCAATTTCTCTCTCCCCCTTTCCCCTCTCCCCTCTCCCGTCTCCCTCTCCCCCCCCCTCCTCTCCCCTCTCTCCTCTTCTGAACCCAGAACATCAAGTTCTCCATATGGACAGACAGAGCCCATAGCCAAATGGTAAGAAAGAGACCTGGCTTGCACCCAAGCCCAGGTCGTGGGTGACTTCATGGTGACTCAGTTACCCTGAGTTCTAGGGGATTCTGTTTCAGAATCAAACCTCAACGTGGAGAAGAGGGCGGAGCTCCTCCCTGGCATCCATGCCAGCAGGCAATAGTCTGTAAAGATGCTATGGAACAGGTCACTCATAAAAGAGGGGGGCAGAGTGGGGAGAAACCCCAGCACTGGCTTTGAAGGAAACTCGATCTGGTACTTCGTGATCCTCCAAAAATTCACCGCCCCCCGAAGTGCTGAAGCTGCCCCTCCAACCGCAGCCACATGGGGATGAAACCAAACCCCACGGAAAGATTTGACTAAAAAAAAAATAAAATAAAAAATTATGCAATGTTTGGGTGAAAAGTGGGAAGTAAAAGGAGGTATCAGAAAAGGGGGAAAAAATAACCGACTCAACTTTTTCCCAGAGCCCAGCAGGGTTATTTCTGTCTTTTAATGATAGATTCCCCATGGCTTCTAGGGTAGTTTGGAGAGGCGCGAAGGCGGGGCCCGCTAGGTTATGTAACCCATTTAAAGTCGGAAATTAGCAAGGCCTGAATGAATCCTGTTACTGTATTCCGACTTCTGGAAAGCCTGGAGCCCGACAGTTCTATTTTGAGGTGAACCAATCCATCACTCCCAGGTCGCCTCACAAACACCACCGGGCCGCCTGTCACCCTGCAAAGTTTCATAACAAAAACAGCTGAAGTGCTCAGGGTATCGGAACATTGTGTCTCTAAACCAAATCGCCCCAACAGGGAGTTGGCATGGCTGCCAGATGCCAATGGCTCAAAACTGCAAATAGTTAATACCAAATTAATATTCGTCGCCTGGACCCTCTCCTCAGCTTCCCAGTCCTGTATTTTTTAAAACACTAAGCACAGCAAAAATAGTCTATACATCAACATGGAAAGAAATGTCTGTTTTTAACACAGCCTTTGGCCACCAAATAAATTCTGGAAGCCTGAAGGAATACTTGGGCAGCTCTATGCAGAAGCACCCAGTGACTTTCAGTCCTCACATGCCCCCTGGTGGCTGAGATGTGTATCTCCTCGCGAGGGGGTCCTGAACTCCTCACCTTAGCTGCACGGGACCGCTTTGCCAGGGCATTGCCCTGGTGCCATGAGCTAAGTCACCATTTTCTATCTGACACACAATGAAGACTGCCCTTGCTGGACCACGCTGCTGACTAAACCGTCTGGCCAGCTGGATATTAGAATGTGCTTCCACAGACAGGCCACTTTATACTGTCACACAGGTGGCAAACTGGCACGAGCCCATTAAATGAGGCTGTGCACATTCAGCATCTGTCATTGGAGGTCGGGCACATCTTAGTGTGGGGTGCCTGTACACCCTGACCCTGCCCACTGGAAGCCAGAAACTACTGAGTCACTGGAGGATATCTGATAATGTCACACGTCTCCCAGGGACATAGTCTCCTCTGACTGAAGAGACTGGATTGCAGTAATGAGATACCAAATTGTTTGTTTTTAAACCTCCCATGCCTGAAAACAGAAATGTGCTCCTGAAGGGTTCATCTTTTGACAAAAAAAAAAAAAAAAGAAAGAAAGAAAGAAAGAAAGGAAAAGAAAGAAAGAAAGAAAAACTTTGTGTCACCTGTTGAAATGTGAAGCTTTGAACTTTTTTCTTCATTTTTATCCATCAGGTTTGTCACACAGTGAATCACAGTGTAGGGTAAAAACTAATATGCACGGAACATGGTGGTACACGCCTTTGATCCTGCAACTAAGGATGCAGAGGCTGGCATATTTCTGAGTTTGAGGCCAACCTGGCTACAGAGCGAGTTCCAGGCCAGGCAGGGCTACACAGAGAAACCCTGTCCTAAATAAGTAAATAAATGAAGCAAGCATGTGTGCACACTAGTATTTGAGCGTGTGCAGGCGCGTTTTATGTGTGCACTTGTGTGCACCTGTGCGTGCAGGCCAGGAGCCCATGTCGACAGCCTCCCTCCTTGTCTTCTCTCTATTTTTTGAGACAAGGTCTCTCACTGATTTGAACTGGATGGCCAGTGAGTCCACCCCCAGTTCTGCGGCTATGGATGTGTACAACTCTATCTGGCTTTTTAGGTGGACACCTGGGATCTGAACTCAGGTTCTCAAACTGCACAGCAGCTGTATCCCCACCCCACCCCCAAATAACTTGTAACTGGGAAAAGTTATTTACATTGATTCTGCCGTGGTTGAGGCGCACGATAGAAGCACGGTCGGATCTGCCTTGTGTTTCACCACCCATACATTAAAATGACTCCCAAAGGCAGGGAGAACTTTATTGGCAGCAGTAACAGACCACACTGGCAAACAAAGAGAGGGGTCGCCCCGAAACTAAGCCAATCACACATGGCACCACAGAACCAAGAATCCGAAGCATCCGGACGTTCCTGCTAAATAAATGAAAACAGGCTGAGCTCTAGTATCTCAACTCTAATCAGAAAGCAATGTCCTGAGAGCACCTTGTTCCTCACACACACAGCCGTCCACCAAGGAAGGAATGAGGCTCCCAGGTGAGTGAGCCCGTGGTCCCCAAACTCACTACTCCTAGTCTACTATATGCCATCTCACCCACAAACCCAGCAGTCACAGACACAGCCCAGCCTGCACTCAGGAACCTGCAGGAGTGGGGTGTGGGTGCCACCTAGGAGAGAACCCCATGATGTGACCGTAGCAGGCCTCGGGGCTCTAGGTGGAGTGGCAGTATCCTTCTCCAGTGATGCCCCCACCCTGAAGACATGGATTTAAGTGTTGAAAAGAGAAACAGCATATGTGTCTGCAAAGCTCCCTCCTTTCTTTCCCAAGTGAGAAGAGGCCTGAGGGAGACGGGATCTGTTTGCATTTGTGTGGGGTGCACATGCATTTGTGCGTTTGTGTAGAAGTCAGAGGTCAGCTTCTGTGCCATCCCCCCAGCTTTCTGAGGCAGTCTCTCTCACTAGGACCTGGAACTTGGACCACTGGGTTAGGCTGGCTGGTCAGAGAGTCTGGGACCTGCTGTCTCCAGTGACCGGATTTATGAGCATGCGTCACCACGCCGGACTTCTGTGCTTCGCTCAGACTCAGATCCTTACACTGACCTGCCCACTTCCCCAGCCAGAGAGGTGGAATTTTAAAGGAATGAAAGCCAAGTACTTTGGAAGTGGAACTTACTGCTTTTCCAGAGACCCAAGTTTGGTTCCTGGCACCCTGTAACTCCAGCTTCAAGAGATCCAGTATCTCTGGCCTCTTCCAGGTACTTACATACTTACATACATATATACATGTACACACACACACACACACAATTAATAATGTGGGAAAGAAAATCAAATATTTCTTAAACACCCAGAATGGTATCACCGACCTACTCAAGCCTACTCAAGTCAAATGTCAAAAAGTTTAAAAAACAAAACAAAAAAAAAAAAAACCCACTAGCTGTGCATCTTTGCATGCGTGTGCAAATGTGTGCATGTATGTGGAGATCAGGGGACAACTTTCATGAGTTGTTTCCCTCCTTCCACAGTGTGGGTCCCAGGAACCAAGCTCAGGGTGTCAGGCTTGGCTGGAGGTACCTTCACCCACTGAACCATCTTACTGGCCCGGTAGGTATCCTTGTTGAACTGGAGGAAGGAAAACAATGTTAGATTTGAAAGTTTGTCAAGAGTTTAAGATGCTGTCCTTGAGGGGGCTCTCTCCCACCTTCCGTCCCCCAACCAGGAGACAATACAAAGCCAAACAAAACCACAGAGGGAAAAGCAGGCATGAACTTCTCAGTGAGCACAAAATTCAAAATACATTAAAAAACATCGGACACCCCCAGAGAGAACGTGTCCCTGCTTGCCTGGTACCATAGCAACTCATGTGTGCGCATGGGCTCTGTGCACAGACATGAGACGGATATAGTGGCTGACTGCTCACCACATCTTAAAGGAAAATGAGAGAAACTAAGGCAAACCTGCTTGTCTTGCCCGAGGCCATCATCAAAACTAGACAAGTAACAAGGCTCTTCTAGAGGAATAGCTAGGGCTGTCTAGTGGGGCTATCTGTATCCAAGAGGGAGTTGACTACACCCTGAGGCCCTTTGACTTCAGGTTAACTGCTGTGTTGGGAGATATGGGACCCTTGGTGTCATGTGGAATGTAACCGAAGTTCACTTCAAACAGATGGACCAAGGAAAAGACCTACAGAATCCTGCTGTTGAAAAGATGCAAACCCAGGTTCAATCTCTGCTGATCTGCCATCTGCTCACGTGGATGCCCATGTGCTCTGGGCTGGTGGCAGTTCGATGTATGTAGGAAAGGGTTGTGGTCTCTTGGTCAGCACCTGGCTCCTGCCTTTCATGGTCTGAGGAATGTCTGTGACACCACGTTTACAGGTCTCAGCTGCTCAGGGACATCCAGGTGGTGGTGCCACCAAGCTTCTGATCACAGGGAAGCTCCATAGGGTTTCAGTCCTTCATGGTGACCACTTCCCAAAAGACAGGGCCTCATGGGGATACTGTCCAGTACCTGAGATGTCAGGCATCAAGAGGTGTCTGAAGTCCATCCAAATGAGGAACAGCTTTCTCCAACTGACAAGAGACAAATCATCGTGTGTGCAGGGCTGGGCTCGGGTTTGTAAACACAGCACGGATTTATCTTGAGGCTTCCAGTTTTCCAGGGTAACTTCAGCCTTGGGACACTAAGGAAGACCTCCTCCACCCTGAGACAAGGGGTTGGCTCCACCTTTCTGAACACTGGGGCAATGTCCTCACTCCTGACCTGTCTGTCACTCATGTGTCATGACACACCTTACCTGGACACCTCTGCTCTCCAGAAGAAACAGTGGAAGAGAAAACGATCTAAAGGGAGGTCAAGCAGGGCAGTGGTGGCACATGTCTTTAATCCCAGCACTTGGGAGGCAGAGGCAGGAGGGTTTCTGAGTTCGAGGCCAGCCTGGTCTACAGAGTGAGTTCCAGGACAGCCAGGGCTACACAGAGAAACCCTGTCTTGAAAAAACTTGAATGAATGAATGAATGAATGAATGAATGAATAAATAAATAAATAATAAAGGGAGGTCAAGAAGTAACTGGATGTTTTTAAAAGAAGAGCAAGATACAAGGCCATATCTCCAAGGTGATGTTGGCTATGTTGGCAAGGGAAGACCCCACTCTTGGCTTTCTCTCAGCCTCTTTCTGGGAACTACTGCCCATGAAGGACAAGCCTGAGAAGCCTCTGCTATCCACTGGGTCCTCCCTCTGTAATTCCCCCTCCTCTCAGGAAATGGGCTGCTGAGGAAGAGAAGGTCCCAGAGCCCTGACCTCTCGGCCCCGACTTCAGAATATCTGAGTCACAGCTGCCATGTTGTCTAAACAATGAACAGCGCTCTTATCTTGCTGTCAACACATTAAAGGGCTGTCCGGCAGCTACTTCCAGTTAGAGCAACTCTGCTCAAAGTGTTCACACTGGACACTGGCTGTCAGCAGTAGGGTCACACTGCTGGACTGCTTTATAAGGTAGTAGGAACAGTCAACTCAAGGATAGCTGCAGGCTGTCAGAGTGGATCAAGCCTAACATGCAGCTGCCAGCATCCTCTCTCCCTTCTTCTTAGCCTTTCTCCCCCATGCCAGGGGTCCCTGCAGCTCCACAGGTGGGGCTGTCCAGAGGGACTCAGCTTCTCCCTCCTGCGAGGAGGACTTCAGGACAAATCTTCAAATCATACCCTCTTCCTCCTCCTCCATCTACACGACAGCGTGGTGTTTTTATTTGTGTGTGTGTTCGAGTTTTGTGTGTTGTGCATGTGTTTGTGTGTATGTGCATGTGTGTTTGTGTGCATCTGCATGTGTGTGTACATGTGTGCATGTTTGTGTAGGACCGTGAAAGGACAGCTATGCTGATCACTATTATTCAATCCTTAACTCACAACCAGTTTCCTTTTACAGACAAACTGTTGCTGCCTATCCCAGATCTGCCGTCCACAGCAGACTTAAAGGATGCATTCCAGGACTAATTTCCTCAAATGCCCTTGCTCTTCTAGGATCATGGCAGACATCCCCCTGCTGGGGTTCTGCTCCCATCGTGATCACCCTACAGGCTATCCACACAAAGGAAAGGGACAGTGCTGCTCCCACAGATCCAGCAGAGACAATGCCATCTCCTGGGACCTGCCTGGGACAACAAGCTGCCTTCCTCCAGACACTCCATATGACAGAAGACTCCCGAGACACACAATGAGTCCTACATAGGACAGACTTGGACCTTCCAGCTACAGATGAACTCTCTTGCCAAAGTCAAATGGCTACTGAACTTGGGGGGAAGTTACATGTTAGTAAGGAAAACATGATGTCTATCTAGGTTAATCAGATGTTGTTTAAAACTGATGTTATTACCCTCAAACTGTACAACCCATGGAACAATTAATTGGTTCAATGATCCCTTGTCTTCCCAACCCCCACCCTCACCCTTAATTGTGCTCCCCTCAAGCCTATAAGGCATTTTCTTTTGATACTTCCACCTCACCCAAAATTTTCACTACAAATGACACAGTCACTCCAGTGATGCCTCTCTTTAAAAAAAAGAAAAAGGGGAAATTATAGGACCATGAAGGACAGCATGATTTCTGGTCAAGCACTGGCTAGAAATCACCGGAGACCCCAGGTGATCTTAAGGGACAGCATGCATCTCGCCAGGCTCCCAGACTCCAGGCTCCTGACATGAGGCTGCAGACCTCCATAAAGTGGAGTCCTCCAGTCACATAGACAACACTTCCTAGCCCCGCCACAGGTAGAGGGGGTGACTATCTGCAACAGAGCCTCAAGACAGATCTCCATATTAATGAGATACCTAAGGGCCAGAGGGGCGTAGCCAATTAAACATTCCTTCCCAGACCCTCCTCCTTGCAAAAGGTATTTAACCTTAGGCCCACCCTGAAAACACTTGGGTGTATAGTTTTCATCTATTTTCTGCCATGACAATAAATATCTTAAGACCATGGACTACTTCTCTTCTTTGAAATCGCTGTGGGGAACAGTGGAGCAGGCCTTTGTCTATAGAGATGCTGTCTAATCTCCTGCAGAAGAACTCTCTGCCTTCCCAGCCACAGAGGCCAACAACTCAAGCAAGCTGAGCCAGCCATGACTCAACCAACCATGGCTGCAACCAAGAACTCTCATCTCCACTGGAAGCAGCCAGGGCTTCTCACCCTCCCCCATTTTGGCTGTGGGCAAATGTAGCCTGTACATCCCTACTTCCGTCTCGGCCCTTCCATGGCTCCCCAGCAGCACCTGAGAGCCCAAGTGCCTGAGAACCATTTGGTTCTCCTGCCGCCTTTTGGTCCGGGGAACCCCAAGCCAAGAGCTCTGGCTCCCTGCAGGACCTCAAACTGTGCTCCCCTGAGCAGAGTCCCGAGACGCCAAATAGACCGACATCCACCCAGCGCCAGCAAGCACCAGCCAGCGCCAGCCAGCGCCAGCCAGCGTGGAGTGAACACAGTCAAATTCCTGCGCCTCTGTCCCCACAAAAGGCCCTAGTCACGTGGTGAGACAGAAGCAGGATCCACACATCAACCCAATAGGTCCCACACGCACACACTACAACCCAACATGTTTGTGTTCATGCATGTGTGTGCACGTGCACTCAGAATGTACATGCAAACATTACAGCAGTTTTACTACAAACCCTAACTAGCCCGATATTCACTCTATAGGCTGGCCTCAAACTTGCAGTAATGCCCTTGCATTACTGGGATTCTGAGCATATACTGTACCCAACTTCCACACTTTGTATTTTTCTGAAAACACTTTTTTTTTTTTTTTGAGATAGGGTTTATGGGGCCCCTGGATGATGGACTGGAACTCCCTCTGTTTGAACTCACAGATCTGCCTCCCTCTGCCTCCCGGGTACTGGGATTAGGGAAGGCACGAGTCTTCTTAAGGGCAAGAGGGACAAGAAGAACGCACCTGTGGTAAGACTGTTTAAAAATAAAAAGCCTGCAACCTTTGAGACAGAGACTTTTATCACATGACAAGAGGTTCAAACCATAAGGAAGCTTGCACAGTGACCCACACAAACCTCAGACGGGCCATCAGGTCCCATGTCTTCACCCTCACCTCAGCATAGCACCCAAGGTTCTGATAGGTACAGCTCTCAGGCCCCTCCCTCCCGTTTCCTCCAGTGTTACAACCCCGTTAGGTGCCCAGTCTCGCCTCAGTGAAGCCTCATGTGGCAGCCATGATCGCACCATCCACCTGAGGCAGCTCATGCGTGGAACTCGACCTCCTCCTGGCAGAGCGCAGAGACCGGAGGCCCTGCGGCAGCCTTGCAGCTTAGGAAGTGAGCTTGAGTAGCTGGGGGGGGAAAACCGTCTCCGCAGGTACTTGAGGACGTAGAGGGGGAGACAGCTGACCAAGGTGATGACGGACACCTTCCACAAGAATGACAGGGTGGCAATGAAGTAGACATCTGTAAGTAAGAAGAAGGTCATGACGGGAACGTTCTACAAGATGTACCTGAGGCCACCAAAGAAAGCATTCTCTGCCCCTGTCCCACTTTATCTTCTGTGGAGGGCCTGCCATGGGCCATGACACATGTGACCCTCATTTCCTCTCCCTCTCCTACCTGCCCCCACATTTGGTGAAATGTTAACTTTCAACAGCTAGGAGAAGGCCCTTCCGGAAGACATTCCCACAGATGTTTTTGATTCTAAATGACAATTAGTTTCTTCTGAGCCCCAGAGCACAGAAAGTGACATTCAATGCATGGCTCTGCTCGTTGGTGCTGTTTGGGCTCAGTGACACCACAGAAAGCCAGGAAAGGGCTCCACAGGGCAAGGTGGGCAGAGGCCACTTGGTGAGCCCAGGCTCACTCAGAGCAGGGCGCTCTATCTGGTGCTGGATGTGGAGAAGTCAGGAGCTTCGGGAAGCCTGGGAAAGGGAGGACGGGAGGATGTCACCAGTGAAGCACCTACTGTGTGCTGGGCTCAGGACATCTATCTGTTCAATTTCCAAAGCCACCTGAGGCTTCCTAGGGAGGGACCAAACCTCTGCACTCCCTCAGACTCAGACCCCTGGGTACAGTCAAGTGCTCAGAAAACCTCTCTGCATGGAGACTGCTGTCCACTAATATCTCCCTTTCCAAGGTGATGCTCTTTTTATCTTCACTGGAGCTAGTTAGGCTGGGAGAAGAGCCTGCAGCAAGGGCATTCCTGGGATAGTCTGAATGTCCCAGTCTCCCTCACGGGTGCCTTCTAAGGAACCTTGGAAGATTGTTCCCTCCTGTCTGCCTCCTTCAGTGCTACCATTAGCTGTGTCTGTCGATGACACTGTGACATTTAATGCAGGGTTTCACTGTCCTGGTGGTGGCTGTCTTACTCACACAACCCTCTCAAAAGCCGCTGGCCTCCTGCAGGCCTCCCTGTACCCATGTAACCAAGTGCAAAGTCTCTGAAGGGTGAACCTGCCATCTGGACTGCAGGAGTAAGGGGCGGGGAAGCGGCCTGGGGGCCAAGCTGTGCCCTGATGATCAGACATGCCCTAGCGGTGTCTGAGCTCATTCTGGTCCTACTCAGACTGGACCGTCTAGGACACAGCACTTTCTGCTGGCCTCCTGGGATGACACAGGGCCCTGGGACTTCACAGCCCAGAGATCTGAGCCTGCCCTGGCTGAGTGGCAAGGGGACCCAGCAGAGAAAACGTTGGGTTGCTGGAACTGGGTCCATGCTAGAATTGTATTGGGGGGCGCTAGATACAGGTCTGGGACAGGATAGTTGGAGTCAACCTGACAGCTAGCCACACATGGGTGAGCACTGGCTGGGCTAACGCAACCTTTAGCTAACTTACTGCAGGTGAGGTCAGTATAACACTTCCCTCTACAAGCTCTGACCTCCCTGTGCACTTCACCCGCTGTCCGTGTCCTGGGTCTGCTCTTCCCCATGCCCCTCCACTCTATCTAACCTATGAACTCCTGGAGTTCACTTGGGGTCCGCCTGGCTCCCTCCAGCCTCATCTGATTCTCTCTCTGCAGCTTTGATCCCATCAGCCTCCCGTGGCCACCGGATGTCCCCACAGGTGTCCTGCACCCTCTGACCAGAAGGGTCACTTGCTCTGCCACCGTGGATTGGGGCAGGCATTCCCGGTGTACCCACTGCTGGGGGCAAGTGTCACACCTCTTGGACAGCCGTGACAGACAGCAGTAGTTCTGGTGGAGCCTATGGTGGCCCCCAGAGAGCAAGATCAGGACTATGGGGACAGGCAGCTGCCTGGGGCAGGATCGGCCCAGGCTCCCAGGTGCTGGTGGGCTGCACTGCACTCACGGGCGCAGACTGGATTACTGATCGAAGTTTCATGGTAACCAAGGAAGTCAAAAAAGTAAAAGAAAGGAATAAAACTTCGAAAAGTCTGGATTAGCCACGAGGCTAATGAGGCCTCCTTGCCCCATCCCAGGTCCATATCCCGGGACAGTCTCTGGAGGAGCACAGAAAACACAGCGACCCTCCGTATCCGGGAACCCAGGGCAGTGTGCTGGCTCTCAGCAGATAGACTCGACAAAGGCTCTGGTCCTTATGAAGAAATGAACCTAGTTTTCCTAAGCCTATGCATGCACTCGGTACATGCTGAGCACCTCCAGGGGCCCCGGGAGACGGGAGGCAGCAAGCTCTGCACATGCAGCTGCTACATTTTGCTGATGAGCAAACCACAAGCCTGTGTAAGTCCGGCACAGACGTCTTTTCATTCAGATCATCTGGATCAGCAGTTATGTAAATCTGAAGGTACAGAACTCATGGACGGAGCAGCCCGCTGTGCTTGATGAGTTCATTAGAGACACCCCCCACCCCACCCCCACCCCACCCTAAGCCGGCCGGCCCTGTGGAGTTTAAAAAACAGGCATCTGTCAGATGTGGCAGTGCACGCCTTCAACCCTAGCACTAGGGAGACCGAGGCAAGTGGCTCTCTATGAGCTTGAGGACAGCCTGGTCTACAACAGTAGCCGATCTCAGTAAGAGAGGACACTTGTGTCCTTACCGATGAACTCGTGGAGGAACACCAGAGAGGCGATGTAGCAGGCCAGGCTGAGCAGCTCGGCCACTGTCATGAGCCAGTGCCACGTCTGGATGGTGAGCGCCACCATCAGTAGCTCGGTGAGGATGAGGGACGTGAAGGAGATAGCCACGATGTGCACGAACTCCGACTCAAACAGCAGCAGGGCCCCGTACATGATGGTGCTCCCTGCAAGCATCACAAACAGCAATCGGAGGGCTGGACCTGCTGCCCGGCTGCCACCCCGGGAACCTCCAGCAGACAGCAAAGGTCTCCCTAGTCTGAGGGGAGGGCGGGAGGGACGGCACCTAGGGACAGAACCGCACTGTCACCTGGACGAGGAAGTGCCAGGGAGATAAGCATAAGCTTCCTGAGGTTCTGCCTTATGTTTCTGATCTGTTTGGCTCTGACATGAGTTTCATGTAGCCGAAGGAAGCCCTGACTTTCTGACCCTCCGGCCTCCGCCTCCCTCGTGCTGAGATGTCAGGTGTGCACTGGGGATCAAATCCACGACTCTCTTTGTGCTGGACAAGCACTCTGCAAGACAGCTGCATCCCAGCCTGTGATGGCCACTGAGGGTGGAGGAGGGGAGGATGCAGGAGGCGGGAGAGAGGACCGATTGTTGTCTTTGACCAATGCGTGCCTTAAGCCTTGACAATCCCCTTCAAACTCCTGGGCTCTTGACATTTTAACCCATAGGGGTTAAAACATGAAGGACACAAGCCAGCACTCATGTTATGTGTGCCTACCTGATACAAATAATCTGGTGCACAAAAACATAACTGTGCTATAAAACACACAGAAATAGAATTGTGAGAGGAGATGGGAGAAAATGAACACACGTGGGGAGCTTAGATATTCTTATAAAAGGCATCACCTTAAGCAAGCGCTTCTTGGGTTTTTGTCTGTTTTAGTTTTGTATTGATTTAGTGTGTGTGTGTGTGTGTGTGTGTGTGTGTGTGTACACAGACGTGTGTAGCATAGTAGACGTGTGTAGGGTTAGAGAACAATCTGGGGAGTTGGTTCTCTTCAGTCATGTGGGATCCAGGGATGGAATTCAGGTTTGTCAGCTTGGCGGCAAGCGCCTTTACTCACTGAACCATCTTGCCGGCTCACAAGCAAGCACTTTGTTAGTGGACCTGGGCAACTCCTGGGGTGTCTTAGTCTCTGCATGTGTGTGTATGTGTGTGTGTGTATGTACATATGTATGTATATATGTATGTACATATATATGTGTGTGTGTATGTATGTGTGTATATATGTACATATGTGTGTGTGTGTATATACACACACACGCACACATATTTGGGGTGCCTTGGGACCTAAGTCTATACAGGACGTTCATTTATCTTATATACCATGTGGTTACCCAGAGGTCATTTAGACAATGTCGTTGGTGTTCCTGTGCTCTGCCCCACAAAGCCTTTTGTGTTCAAACATTTCTGGTGAGGGTCAGTGGACCTGAACTGTGTAGGCCTCTAACTTTGCCAAGCCAAAAAACAACCATGCTTCGTTGCAGACCCCTGCTGTGCTGTGTGCCCTGCCATGCTCCCGGCTCTATCTCAGGTCCTAGCTTCTCTCTCCAGAAGCACCCCCTTCCCTTAAAGGTCAAGGTTAAACAAAGGACAAGCTTTGCTCTCCGCTCCGACCTCACCTTGATAGATGCTGATTAACACCCAAATTAGGAACGTCTTGTAGGACAGTGGCCGCCCCTAGAAGAGAAATAGGAAGACTGGAGGTTATGACGGAGGCTGGAGGCTTGCTGCTGTCAGCCTTGTTGGGACTCTTTACTAACCACTGCCAGCTTTTAGCACAAATACCCACCAAGCCCCCCTCTCTACCTCACCCCGTCAATATGGAATAAAAAATGCCATCTTTCAAAGAGAACCCAGAGTTGGTATATGCTGTCTTGTCAGCTATACTAAGGACATTAAAGCAGGAGGGTGGTGGGTTCAAGACTAGCCTGGGCAACTAACTGAGATCCCTAGAAAACAATAGTCAGGTGGGGAATTCCTTTAATCCCTGCACTCAGGAGACAGAGGCAGATGGATCTTTGTGAGTTCCAGGCCTGCCTGGTCTACTCAGCCTGCTCCAGGCCGGCTGGGAAGACAGCACAGTGGTAGGTTGCTTGCTTAGCACTCACAAGGCTCTGGGCTTAGGCAGAACAAAACAAAAACAGCCAAAGGGAAACCGTACAGGTGCAGACAGGAAGCCCCTGCCTCCCTTGAAGTGCAGTGTCAGGTGCTCCGGGAGCACTGCTGGCAGCTACAGAGCAGGCCTGGCGACTCCTCGGAAGCAGACTGTTGGCAGTTTGTACTGGCCATTTCACAAAACTACACCTTGCACTCAAAGATAGCAAGCCCATGCTCTGCTCCATCAGACAGGAGAAGCAAGTGTGAAGGAAGGCGGAGGGAAGACATGAGGGACAGTGGGGTGGAAGTGGGGGAGGCCTGGGGTACCTTGAGGAGGTCCTTGTAGAGCTCAGGATACAACATGGCGACTTCTGACTTCACATCTTTGTCCAAAACCAGGGAGAACACGGGAAACATGGTGTAGATGGTAGAATACCTGGAGGAACGGCCGCCACAAGACATTGCTCACCATCGCCCTCTGCGGAGGGTGCCACCTCCCTTCTGCCCACCTGCCCACTGCCAGCCCATCATGCACCATGCCCAGCTCATCAAGCACACACCCAGCGCTTAGCACTGGAGATTCAAGATGTAAGACAGAGACGAGAATTCACTTGTTCTAGTCTTTATGTCACTAAACAGGAAAACTGTGTGTGTTACAACAGTGCCAAGGAGGGAGGCGGAATGGGGGAGAGGGAATAAGGTGTGTGTGTGGTCTGTGGTGTGCATATGTGGTGTGTGTATGTGTGTGTATGTGGTGTGTATGTGTGTGTGGTGTGCGGTGTGTATATGTGATGTATTTATGTGTGCTGTGGTGGGGGGGTATATATGTGTGTGTATGTGTTTGTGGTGGACATGTCTGTATGTGGTATGTATTTGTGCGTGTTTGTGGTGTGTATAACTCTGCCCCTCCCATCTGATAAGGGTGCTTAAGTGTTGCTAATTCAAGGAGTCTCAAAACCAGAAGCCAAGGTGCCACGGAGACTCTCCATGCGTCTCTCCCTGTGGGATGTTTTTTGGGATGTGAAAGTGAACAGCTCGTTTGCAACGACTTACCCGATGATCAGGAAACCTTGGTAGAGAGGAACGGATGCAAAGTAGAATACAGAAGAGAAGACGGCCTGCAGGAAAGGAGGGAGCGGGTGTCACTGAGAGTCACGGCACAGGCCCCACCCATGTAATGTCATGGGCCTGTTACAAGGGTTCCTGTGGTCCTCACGACACCCTAGGAAGTCTGGACTATTTCATCATCTCCATGATACAGGTAAGGATATTGAGACCCAGAGAGGGTTGGGGCTGGCCCAAGAGCACACAGCTCACTTGTGACAGGCCAGAAGCAGCAAGCACCCACAGCCAGACCCAGCCTCCTCTGTGAACATCATGCCCTGTGTTCTGAGTTGGGAAGGCCTCACACCCGGTCCTGAAGTCACTGTAGGGCCCTTTGGGAGTCAAGCCAGGCCCTACCTAAGGAGCCTACATTCCCAACAGCTCAGAATTACAGCTTGTGAGGCGTGTGCCCAACAATACACTGAAACCAAGCTGGGGCCGCAGCTTCTGCTGTTTCCATACTGGTAACCTTGGAGGTCAGTGTGGAAGACGTTACCGTTGAGAATTTGGAAGAAATTCATTGAATTTCACCAGGCATACTGGGTGAGCATGCCGTCGCTGAGCTGTACCCTCAGGTCATATGTAAGAAAATGATGTTTTCAAAGCGTGTGACTGACTAGTGTTTCAAATGAGAGACGGCAGTAAGGAGTTTTGGCAGCTCTCACCCGAGTATGTGCTTCTAACTCTGGAAACAGTGCATGCTGGGAAGACGGAGTGCTGGCTGATGCCACCCGGATCCTAATACCTGCGCATTAACGGAGGGACTGTGGCTTTCAAGCCCCTTCCCCCTAGGACAGCAGTTCTCAACCTGGAGGTCACGACCCCTTTGGAGGTCATGGCAGATGTTCACATTATGATTCCTAACAGTAGCAACACTACAGTTATGAGGTAGCAACCAAATAATCTTACGATCGGGGGCCACTATAACACGAGGAATTCTATTGAGGGGTTGCAGCATTGGGGAAGTTAAGCACCACTGTCCTAGTATAAGCCCAGGGAATGCTGGGAGTGCTGAGTGAAGGCCACTTGTAAAAATGTAGCTGGTAGCCGGGCAGTGGTGGCGCATGCCTTTAATCTCAGCACTTGGGAGGCAGAGGCAGGAGGATTTTTGAGTTCAAGGCCAGCCTGGTCTACAGAGTGAGTTCCAGGACAGCCAGGGCTACACAGAGAAACCCTGTCTCGAAAAACAAAAAAAAAAACAAAAAAACAAAAAAAAATGTAGCTAGGCCAGATATGCTGGCAAACACCTGATCCCTGCATTTCGGAAGTGGAGGCAGGGAGATGGAAGTTCAAGGTCAGTCTCTGCTACATAGAGTTTGAGGCCAGCCCAGGATACATAAGACCCAGGATCAAAAACCAAACTAAAACAAAACAAAACAAAAACTCCTTGGGCACCAAGAGAAGCTAAACCTTTGCAGCAGCCGGGCGAGCCAAACGCTTCTCCCTGTACCAAGGTGCAGAGCAAAGACCTACAGAAAGTGCCGCTTGCTGTAGTATGGTTGAACTCCACAGCCACAGGAAGCCTGGCTCCTCTGACACACTTTCACAACCTCACCATGGGGGACGTCACCTTCCAGCAGCTTCTCATCCAGCTGGACTGCACAAAGCTGACTTTACTCTGTAAACCCGCCTCGGAGCGCCTTCCCACATGCTGGCCCCTTTCACCAGCCATAAAGCCTGCATGTAGACAAGGGTGCTCACAGGAAATAAACACACTTGTCTTGTTCATCAGAGATCATGGCAAGGTGCAATGTCTCGGACAGGGGCTAAAGCTCCTCCAGAGCACAAGGGACAGGGCCAGCCTCACTTCAGAACCTTCCAGAACTTTTGAGTGGATACCAGTGGGAATGCCTAGGTACTGCAGATGTTAGCCGTCTGTCTGCTTTTGTGTATGTGCTCAAGGACATGATCATTAATCTCCCGGTGATTAAAACCACAGCCAGGCCTGGTCCCGTTGGTGAATTAGCATAACTGTCTGATGGTGGATTAGCATAAATTAAAAGTACAGAGGCAGCCTGATGATCCTCAGCAGCTGTGCGGCTTCAGAACACCTCCCCCTCTCTGCAATGAGGGGGGGGCACGACGACCCTCCCCCGATGTGAAGCCCGTGAGGCAGCATAGGTGCCTCTCACATGAGGAGCTGCCTTCCATATGAACAGCCACACACCTTTCCTACAAACGACATTTATGTGTGTGCGCACGCATGCGTATGTGCCTGCATTTACTGTGTGTGCGCATGTGCGTATGCCTGAGCTTTCTACAGAACTGGAATGGAGGTCAAAGGGCGACTGTGGGAGTCAGTTCTCTCCTCCCACCATGTGGGTTCTGGGACTGAACTCACGTCCTCAGGCTTGGTTGGCAGCAGACTCCTTTACCCACTCAGCTACCTCGCCAGCCTGCCTCCCGCTCACGAACTGTCCTTCTGGGTTTTACTGATGACGGTGAAGATGCCTGCAGCTTGAACTCTTGTTTTCCAAGTGCCAAGTTCAAGCGCATGGCAGATCCTACCAGTTCACTTCACGGGTGGAAAGGTCAGCCTGAATCGGGGAATGGCGTGTCCATGGCCCTTACGGGTCCTCAGTGGCAAAGGCAAAAAGAGACAGGACTCAAATGTTCTTATCACCAAACTCAAGTATTTCAACGTAAGGCCTGCAGAGGGGCTGGGGTGGGAAACCCTTTTCCTGCGAGGTTTGAGTCTGCAGGGCAGGCCATGTTGTACCTCCCTAGGAAGAACAGACTTCACGCTGATTCAACCTTGACCTTTCCACCTATAAAATGGGCTTGGCTAGTGTGAGGAAGACAGGACTACTGACTACATTACAAACACTTAGCCAAAAGCCAGGGTATAGATAGGATGCACTCAAGAAAGGTGAGTTAAAACCAGGGGTGGTGGCACGTGACTGTAACCCAACACTTAGGCTGAGGCAGGAGGATCACATACTTGCACACACACTAGCCTGGGTTACTAAGTAAGACCCTGTCACAAACACCACATTTATTCTTCTGATGTGGTTGCCACCCCTTGGCCCTGTTGCACACAGAAAACAGTAACCGAAGCATTTGTTTGACCGCCTCTCCCTCTGGGGAAGCAAGGGGGGTGAGGGGTTGCTTAAATGCTGTCAGCTGGGGTGCGGCCAGGTGGGGTCACAACTCCAAAGCACTGTCCAACTGCTGGGTTTTCTATGATAATGACTGTCACGGGCACCTGGGCACGAGACTAACTGCCACCCACCTGGACAATATGCCCATGTGTACCAATGCAGAGGTGCCAGCCGCTCACCCAACCTAGGCAATGTGCCCATGTGTATACACAAATAGGTTCGAGCTGCCTGCTCACCTGGGCAGCGCACCTGTGTGCAACTGTGAAGAAGTACCAGCTGCAACCCACCTGCCCGCCATGCCTACATGCATCTGTCGATAAGAACTGCCAGCTGCCACCCACCTGCACGGTGTGCCTGTCTGCACCTGTGAAAGATGCCAGCTGCTTGCCTACCTGGGTGCCGTGCCCATGTGAACAGGCAGCAGCTGCCGCCCACCTGGTAGTGTGTGTGTGTACACATACGAGGAGTGACTCTGGGAGGCACCAGCCGGCGCACCTGCATAGTACTGATGCAAAGGCTCCTGTGGATCACAAACTGACTGAGGGCTGCCGAGCGCTTGTAGCTGTTGCGTCCGTGCACCATGAGTAGCCGGCCGAGATGCTTGAACTGGGTGATGGAGAAGTCTGCAGCCAGCGAAGCCTGCTTTCCTTCCTGCAATCGGCACACAGAGGTCAGGGTGCGTTCCTCTTTTTAATTGAAACAACAGGACATGACAAGGAGACCTTTGAAGACATTCAATAACGAGACTCTGGTTTCAGACGACACACAGTTGGTGGTCCAAGTCAAATTTGATTTAAAAAGAGGAATTTACTTAAATAGAAAACATACTAAATCACGGATAGTTGTAATTTGGAGATCAGATGAATGTGGTATTAAGTTCACCTCCACCCCCAGTGTCTATGAGAATCGGGGGCGGGCGGGTCATCCAATAGGTGCTTTATGACATTTAGGGCCCTGAAGGGTAGGACACAGGGAAAGCTGGATGCCAATCACAGTGGTAGAATATTCTGGAATGATTCTGCACGCTCATGCATGTGGAGACACTTCACAGTGCGTTCACACAGTGGCATTCGTGTTTCACAAGGCAGGTGTTTGACACTGGTTGGATAGAGAGGACGTCAGTGCCTAACCACATGACCCAGAAGATACACCCCACCCCACCCCTGCCCTAACACTCCTGCCACATGGGCCACTCAGAGTGAGCTGACTCAAGGACTCACTTCAGAAACATCAATGGAGGGACCGGCAAGTCGGCTCAGCAGGTAGAAAAGCACTTGCTACCAGCCTGATGATCAGGGTTTGACCCCAGGATGCACTGACGGAAGGAGAGAACAGAGTCTCACAAACTGTCCTCTGACTTCCACGTGAGCTCTGGGCCACGCACACGCATACACACGTACTCGCATCCAAATAAGTAAATAAATAAATAAACAATAAATGAATGAATGCAGTCTGTATCGATGGCATAAATATCAAACACTTCTCGGAAAGAAAAAAAAAAAGATCAGAGAAGTGGTTTACATTAAGAAGATTAAAGAGACAGGAACGCACGCTAATAAGGGGAGCTCAGGGCCTTGATTATTTCCTAGAGCTTCTTTTGTTCTTAAGCTACAAAGACACTTTGGGGACAATCGGGCAAAACGCCCATGAATCATTAGGTCAGCATTACATCTGAGGCCTGGGGCTGGGTGGGTGGGGTAGGAGGGTAGAGCACAGCTGCTGTGCTGATGCAGGGGGATGCTACTTCTGAAGGCCCCTGGGAAGTATTTCACATGAAATGTATGCAATCTACTTTCAAAAGGCCCAGAGGGAGAGAGAGAGGACTGGACGTCGGGGCAGCGGGAAGGAAGGGAAAGGTGAATGGAGCTCACTGCCAGAGTGCAAATTCTCCAACAAATGACATTTTAAAATATGTATAATTAGAGTGTGTGCCTGTGTGTGCATGTGTACATGTGCAGCATATGTGTGTACGTGTGTGCATGTGTGCGTGTGTACTTGAGTGTACAGCTATTCATGCCATGCATATGCATACTGTGTGTGCATGTGTGTGTATGTACTTGAGTGTACCGATATGAATGTCCATGCATATGCATGCTGTGTGCATGTGCAAGTGTGTGTGTACTTGACTGTACAGCTATACATACCTATGCATATGCATGTGTATATCTGTGCATGTGCACAGTGTGTTGTGTGTGTGTGTGTGTTGGTGTACTTGAGTGTACAGCTATGCATGCCCATGCATACTCATGCTCCCCCAGGGCAGGACACTGAGCAGCTTCCCCTCCCCTCTCCAAGGTACTGCACGGACCCAGGGCCTCAGTGAAGCAGAAGCCTGCAGGTTAGGCCAGGCTGAGGACAGCTCAGAGATGACAGCCTTGAAAATGAGTCTCCCCCCCACCCCCACCCCCGCCCAGCACGGAGCTGGTGGTGTAAAAGCACAGGCAATGAGAGGTTTCAAAAAAATACTAATAAATTAGACTGAGGGTTAGAAGCCAGTGCTGTCCCTGTCTCTGCTGGAGAAAGGAATCCAAGATGTAGCAGACTGAAGCAAGCTGACCGATGCGGTGTGTGGTGTGCTGTTAATTTAAAAGTATACACGAAAATAACATATACACACGGGTAAAGTATGTGTAGACAGTATCTATGACAAACGTCCACACACCCTAAGTAGCATTGCACGGAAAGTACTTCCGAAGACTACCCAGTGTTACTAGTCTAGTGCAACAGAGGCAGGGCGGGCCTACCTTAAATTATTTGTTTCTACTGTGCCAAGTACTCACTGTTTTTATAATGTGAAACCCGAAGGCATCACGGTATCATTTTTAACAGAAGGGAAAATGTTTTATTTGTATCTAGCAACCAATAAAAGGATTCTCCCAAAATCAGATGTCTTTAGAGATTTGTTTTATCTTTAACTCTCTGTGTCTGTGCGTGGGAGTGGGAATGTGCACCAGACCACCCGCGCCCTCGAGGCCAGAAGAGGCTCTGGATTCCCTCTGGAGCTGGAGTTACAGGCGGCCGAGGGTGTGAGATGTGGGTGCTGGGAACCAAAGGCAGTCTTCTGCAGCAGCACACACACTCTACGCCTGAGCAGCTCTCTGCCCTGTGTCTCCCCAGCCCCCACCTCCTTTTTGGTTTTCTGAGATAGGGTCTCTTCTGTGAGCTGTGGCTGGCTGGAACTGGGCACAACTTTCCTGCCTCTACATCTTGAGCACTGGAATCAGAGAGGTGAGCCACCACCGCTGGCTCAATCGTGCTTCTTAAACCTACACTTAAGAGATCTGTACAGATTCTGGATACAAAGGCTCCCGGAACCATGAAGACAGTGTGGTGGGACGGGTCACAGAGAACCAGGAGGAACAGGAGTTCATGGTCGCCCTCAGCAGCCCAGAATACGAGAGACCCCGCTTCAAATAAAAGAACGAAAGAAAACAAAAAGGGAGATGACTAGAAACTCCCGCTGGGGAGGCAGAGTGGACGGCCATGCTCACCTTGCCTTCCACACCCACGCCACAGTCGGATTCCTGAATCATGCTGACGTCATTGCCTCCGTCCCCTGTACAGCACACAGAACAGAAAGGAGAGGTAGGAATGTGGAGACGTGAGAGAGACGGCTCACACCGGCGTTCTCAGAGTAACGTCTATGTCTTGCCTTTCACTGAGTGTAGACTATGTCTCGCACAACGTATCCAGCCACACTCAAAAGAGGTTGTGTGTCAGGAACTAGGTGGCTTGCCAGGGTCAAACGCTAAGCAGTGGCAGTGGTGACATCTACAATCAGAGGCCCCTCCTCTCAAGAGGAGTGTGTATGGCTACTGCCAGTGGTAACCAGCCCACGGGCGTCCACAGTCTTGGCACACATGGGTGAGAAAGCTGCCACCACCATTCTCATCCTGCTGAGGTGGAAATGAAGGCCCAAGTAGGTAAAGGCAGCCACAAGTCATAACCAGTCAGGGACCATAGGGTCTGAACTTCAGCATGGGGTCCATAGCCTCTGGAATGCCACAGCCATCTGCCATATGCAAAGATCTTCCCTTTAGGCACGTTTGTCTCCCTTCTCTCAAGGGACATAGTAACAGAAGCCACAGAGGGGAAGCTAGCATCTGTGACCTAAGCCAAGAGGCCTGGGAGTCTGAACTCATAGCCGCAGGACTCAGGCACCTTGTGAAAGGTAAGCTCAGGGCATCTGCAGGACAGGATGTCACAGGACAGGGCCAGCAGGACAGGGCCTCAGGCAGTTGACTGCCACCACCCAGGCAAGCCTGACCACAGCCCAGGCGGGCTCCTCCTTCCTAGGGGTGCCTCCTACCACCCAGGCAAGCTTACCTACTGCACAGGTGAGCTTCCCCGTGCGTTCCTGGAGCAGTCGAACGATCTGGGCCTTCTGGGTGGGGGCACAGCGGCAACACACCACAGCCGGGCACTGGCAGGCCAGCTCCATGAACTCGTACTCATAGTACTTGAGGCAAACCTGGCCAAGAGGTGGGGTCACGAGCAGGGCCCACGTGGGGTCAGCCAATACCACCACCCCCCTGCAGCCCACAGCAAGAAGAGGTACTCCGCTCCTCAGTACCCAGCGCTCACCTCCAGAGAGTCTCCGGAGATGACTAGGGCACAATCATGCTTCCTGCGGAAGGCATTCAGCTCAAGGTGTGCCTCCCCACGGTTGGTCACCTGAAAGGGGACAGGGGTGGGGAAGGTTCGGCTCTCTGGAAATGGCCAGATACGATGAACACTGGCCTATAAGATTGTATAGTCAGTGTCCTTCCTTCTCCTCACCAGCTATAACTGAAGGATGCTGTGAGCCCAGGAGCCTGTTTATATGACTCTCAGCCTTTGCCGCTTTCCCAGGACTAAAACCTGCTGCTCACAGTCTGACGGGACAGGGACCATGAGGACCCCCTGAATTTACTCTCAACTTTCCACCTCGGGGAGACTGAAGCCGAGCAACCAGAGCCCTGGAGAGTAGCCCTGGGGGCCAGGCATCTGTGTCACTTTTAACCACAGATGCTGCTACAGGCTTTGGCCAGCGTGCTTGGTTACTGGCAGTGTCAAAAGCAGCTCTGGGACCTACCTTTCTTCTGCTCCCCAAAGCAGAGCAAAACCACCCAAAAGGGTCAGAGTTCAAGGCTGTGTGGTGGCGTTCCACAGCACCAGGTGAAGAGAGATGCTCGCCTGGGCCCCTGAACCTCAGTAAGCTACACAACCATGCGAGGCCACCAGTGGCTGCCCCCCCTCCTTTAGAGGCTCACTCTAGGTTACAGGACAAACACAAACATCACCCCACAGGGCCCCAGCACGATGCTCTACCAGTCGGAAAACATGGATGTCCTGGTTTCTGGTCACCAGATGTGCGTTCTTGGCTGTGCACGTGGCGGTCTCCAGCTTGTCCCCTGTTAGCATCCAAACCTGAAATCACAGCAGCAAACAGTCCTGAGGGTTGGGGCTCTGAAGCTGACCTGTCCCTTGGGGCAGTGAGGCTCCCAAGAACACCAAACCTCCTGAGACTCAGAGTCCCTCTGATCCCCAGGGAGAGCCCACCATAGAGCTTGGGGGTGGGGGTGGGGCTACTGCTAGGTGGAGCAAAGGCTGAAAGAAAGAGCCAGTTGGAATGGGATGTGGTGGGGTACAAGTATAATCCTAACACTCAGGAGGCTGAGGCAGGAGGAGTGCTATAAATCTGGGGCTAGCCTAGGCTACATATCAAGAACACCCACACCCTCAAAAACAAACAAAAAACCAATAAAATAAAAGTGGACTATTGGCAGTAGATACATTGTTAAATGTCTATAATCCCAGCAGTCAGGTCAGAGGCAGGAGGGTTGTGAGTTCGAGACCAACATGGACTACATTTCAAGAGCAAAACAACTGAAGCAACCTGCTGCACAGTGGCTGGCTTGGTGCAGGGAAGAGAATGAGCAATGAGGAATGAGCAGTGGGATTACATTCTGGAAGACACGGATGGAGCTGTCTGTGCCCCACAGAGCCTGTGTCTCTCACGGGACAACGGGAGGGATCCAGAGACAGGTAGGTACCTAAGACCCTGAGGCTCCAGTGCCGGCTGCGTCACCTCACAGGGTGAGGCCCTGCAGAGTGGGATCAGCATTCTTGGCTCGGTTTCTGTGTCTGTCCAAAGGCTGGTGTAGGCTTGAACCTCAGTTCTCAGTGGCCAAAGAGGCCTCTCTTGCCTCAAACAGGGAACAGGAAAACCCTGTCCACACAGTAGCAACAAGACCCTTGACTTGGGGGTGGGACAGTGTTGAGGAAAGAACCTGGGGACAAATCTGACCACATAAAGTAGAATGCCACAGCCCCAGAAGGGCAGGGCGTAGACTCCCCAGTGTGGCAGTAAGAGGCCTGCCTCAAGGGACCCAACGGGTCCTGATGGCCATGTCCATACGGTAAGCTTGCAAGCTGGTACATGGGTGCTGATCCACAGGGAGACACAAGACACAGCCGCGCGCGCGCACGCACACGCGCATGCACGTGCACACACACACACACACACACACACACACACGCATGCACACGCACGTGCACACATGCACACTGTGTGAGGCTGGCCTGCCACTCAGTGTCCACTTGTTACTGTGGAACCACCATCTCCTCGCCGATCCCTGTTCTTTTGAAGATTTATTTTTATTTATGTGTCTGAGTGTTTTGCATGCGTGTAGACCTATGAACTATGAGTGCCACGGAGGCCAGAGGAGGGTATGGAGTCCTCTGGGATTGAAGTTAAACAGCCATGTGGTTGCTAGGAACTGAACTGGGGTCCTCCGGGGAGCGTCAGTAAAGTCTGCGAATGCAGCTGTGGCCACATTATGGCAGTTGGAGGAGGGTAGACCCCACAGGACAGTGACCCCGTACGATTGCAATGGAGCCGAGACTCTCCTGGCATGGAGCAGCACAGGAGTCAGTGTGATATCAGGACCTAGCACACTCTAACGGGCAGCTAGTGCTACAGTGGACACACTTCCTGCCTTCAGTCACATATGGCACTTACTAATTGAACATATAAGAACACAGCTTATATGATGTGCTATGCCTCAGTTAGAGCACACTCCTCAGCTTCACAGAGAGTCGACTGTGTGGCCAGACGTAGTTGCCTCATCTGCCTGTGCTGTGTCTGCTGACAGGCTGGGAAGGCAGCTCAGCAGGTGAGAGCGTTTGCTGTGTCAGCACCACAGAGGAAGCTGAGTGTAGCCCTACATGCCTCTAACCTCAGTGCTGGGGTCAGGGGTGCGGCAGAGACAGGAGGGTCACTGGGCCTGTCAGCAGGCAGTCTGCCTCCAGGGTCAGCAGAGAGGCTGTCTTAAGGAGTACAGTGGGAAGTGACAGAGGAAAATGCCCCATGTCCTCCTCTGTGTCTACACACCCATACATGCACCCACACACACCCACAGACACACACAGATACAACACTCACATGTGCACGTATACACACACACATGCACACACACATGCAGACACACATATGTGCACATATGCATGTGGACGCACACATACCACAGTCACACATATACATACCCACACACACATACCACGCACCACTCACATGTGCATATACACACACTACACACACACACACACATGCACATATACACACACATGTGAGGGTGCATGCACACACACATACATATACACCACACACACATGCACATGCTCTTGAGCACACATGTGTGCACAGACACACATACCACACTTAAACGGCACCCTGAGGGCTAGGCTGTGGCTAGTACTGGGTAGTGCTTGCCTAGAGCATATAGATCCCTGAAGTCCATCCCTAGGACGACATAAAAACAGACACACAAGTACAACTGCACTCAGGACAAAGTAGGAGGGAGGGTCAGGAGTCTGGGGCAGCCTGGGCTACATAAGTCCTCTGAGCAATGGCCTGGACCTTCAGAATCAAGTGCGCACTCCTCAGGGACTCACTGGTCCTCAGACGCCCTCTACTGGCCCTGCAGAATAGCTGTCTGGATTGTTTCCGCCCCAACAGGAGCTTAATACAGATTTCACTCCTCTTGAGGGGTGGATGTCCCTTTTCGCACTGGGCCGAAGCAACAGCCAGGCACTAGCCAGTCATTCAACTGAATCGCACTGTGCAGCTGGATACAAGGCTGCTCTGAGTGACTAGGAGACAGCTGCCCCTGACTTTCAGGGAGAGGTCCTGTGGGGAGGCAGTCAGGATAAGCACAGCCATGTAAGCCGGTCTCCCAGGCCACACCATCAGGGGTGGGGCGCACTGGCTTGCCCTTCCGCCTCCCATCTCTTCTTTCATTTCTTCGCTTTATCCCAGGCTGGTCCTTGAACTTGAGATGCTACCATTGACTCCCATGTGCTGAGATGCCAGGCATGGGGCACCACGACTAGCCTTCAGCCACCGTCTTGCTGAAGGTTTTAGCGCTGCTGCCAGGTCGCTGGCCGAGCTGTCTCACGGGCGGCTCTACCTTGATGCCGGCATTGCGCAGTGTCTCCAGCGTGGGCCTGACGTCGGCCTGCAGCTGGTCCTCCACGCCCGTCAGGCACAGCAGCTCCATCTCCATCTCCAGGCTCTCGATCACCGTGGCCACCTTCAGAGAGCGGTCGTGCACACTCAGCTTGGCCTGGACGTAGCGGGCCTGGGGAACAGAGAAGTGAGGCTGCAGCAAACTGCCGTGCCACCCTGCTCAGCGGGGCCTCCTGAAGATGACTGACTCCAACCTGACTCACTTACTCCCTTTATCTGGCAGAGAAGCCCAGCCTCCCCTCACGGGGCTGCATGGACAGTCATAGCATGTACTCATGGAAGAAACCTGACATACAATGTCTTATAAACACATCTGAGGGACAGGAACAAGCCTTTGCTGGGGAGTGGAGACAAGAACCTAGAATGAGTGTCACCGTGTGCCAGATACCAGGGACACACAGGCATTAGCCAGACAAGGGAAGATAATCTACAGTGAAAGAACGCGATCAGCAGAATAGAGGCGAGCACAACCAAACCTACTTATTTTATAGCATGTGTGGCTGGTTCATGGCTCAAATCAGCATCTCTGCACTCAGGAGGCTGAGGCAGGAGGACTGCAGGCTCACCTGGGCTAACCCGAACAAAATCCTGTTGCAAAATAGTAATGAATAGAGACAGACAGACAGACAGAGGGCAGGGCAGGAGGTGAAGAACAAGTGATCTACTTCAAACCTTCCTAAAATAGGTAACGATGAAGGTTGGTCACACCAAATGAACGGAAAGTGACGGGTAGTATGGGAAGGCTTCTTGGAGAGGCAACATGTAAACATAAAGTGAAGAGGTGGGCCATGAGTGAGCCCCGTGCAGCGCAAACGGCATGTGCAAAGGCCCTGCGCTAATAGAGAAGCTGGTGTGATCAAAAAGACTAGGAGGTCAGAGTGGACGAGCAAGAAGGTGTGTCTCTAGGAGAGGTGACTGCCGCTTACCTCAAAGTCTTGGTACTGCTCCTCTGTGAGGGACTTTCTTGGCCACCACCAGTACACGCAGTCCCTCCCGGGCCATGTTGCCACACTGCAAGGCAGACAGTGATCAGGTAAGCGGGAGCTGTGGCGAGGCTCGGGTCTGAGACTGCCCCAGGGAAGCCGAACACTGCTTTCCCCTAGAGCTATATAGTCCAGAGCCAAGCTTCCAGCTGGAACAGGGAGGGGCAAGCGGGAGCCTTGCGCACAAGCATGGTTTCCGTGGCCAGCAGAGCATGTTCCAAAGCCCAGATCCACGCTGTAAGGTTACACACAAGCATGACTGGCTGGCTGGCTCGGCAGACCAAACCACAGCTGTGCTCCTGAGTGCACCCCAAAACATGGGTCGCATAGAACATTTAGACAGGCTGAACATGCTAAAGCACAGCCCCATGGGACAGAGATACCCAGGCCTGCACCCCTCCTGGCCCTGTAACATCATTGCTGAATGGTGGGTGTGAGCACCGGCCTGAAGCTGAGGGATAGCCTGCTACCATCCACCAGCGCTCACCCTCCAAGGCAGGCAGTGCTATGCAGTTTTACTCACTGGCCCCTGCAAGACTCGGCCTCTATAGTACAGGCTCCCAAGACCCTTCTCAGCTCACCATCCCGGGCTCACCTCTTCCTCCAGCCAGTCATTATACTGGACAATGCCAGCCATGACCACGTCCGCTCCTTTCATGTAAAACGTGATTTCCCCCGTGGACTCATCCTGCAAAGAGGGACAGGAAGTGAGGAGCTTGCTGGTGAACACCAGTGCCCAGGTCTCGCTCGCTTCCTGTGACAGACAGTGTGCAGAGTGCTTTAAAGAGCCCAGCACTTTTAAGTGGTTTTTGCTTGGTTTTTTTAATATATGTACTTTGAATTAATTTATTTATTTATATGCACGGTGTTCTGCCTCCATGTCTGTCTGTCTGAGTACTGCATCTATGCCAGGTGTCCTTGGAGACCGGAAGAGCGCACTGGGTCCCCTGGGACTGGAATTACGGATGTTTCTGCTCTCCATGTGGGTGCTGGAATTGAATGCATGTCCTCTGGAAGAGAAACTAATGAATGTCCTTACTGTTCTAGCATCTCTCCAGCCTCCCAGAGCTTTTTACACTTGGCCAAAGATAAAACATCAAGTTGGCAAGGGGTGGCTCACTCAGGGGCAGAGGCCACAGAAGGCAGAAGCAAACTCAGCTGGGAGCATTTGGAAAATCCTTAAGTGATAAAGCAAGATCAAAGAGAACCAAGACTTTGGGAAGTCGTTGCCATTCCAACTACAACAACCCACACACAGCGGCTTGTTTCAATTGTACCCAGTGGCAGCCGACTGTGCTCCGTAAACAATAGGGAGACAGAATACACAATTCAGGGCCCTGCACACCTCAGACTGTTGGCATTTGGGGCCACCCTGGACCTTCACAGAATGGGGCCTCTACCACCAGCAGCCAGGAGCCCCCCCACCCGGCCCCACCCCTGTGACAGCCCATCTTCTCTCCAAACACTAGGAAATGTCCTCTGTGGAGGCATCCGATCTTTCCATACTGAGACTGTCATCCAAGGATGTGTCTGTCAGGTTACATTCCTAGCTATCCTGGGACCCATGTGACCACAGGCCACAGGCTGGACACCTGCATCAATCACCACAGAGCCCTGCACCAGGAGTACGCCAACAATAAATGACCTCTCATATTTTGGTTCCCCTGACTCTAAGACCTGACAGACATCAAACACTTGTCCTGGTACCAGCTCTTAAATCAGAAGCACTGGGCAAATGGTATCTCCTCTCTCTGCCTCAGTTTCCTCATCTGTCAAGCAGGAAATGCCACACATATACAGCACAGGAAGTGCTATGTATTGACCACTATGGACGGAGCGGGATCATTGGTGTGTGGCTTTCATGACAGTGTTCCAGATAGTTAGGAGTGCCCTAAGTCCACCATCCTCCGCGGTGGGGAAAAGGCTCAGACCCAGAGTTACAAAAGGCAACATGGGACAGACACCATCATCTGACACAACTCTGTGGGTAGGGTGCAAAGAGGCCATGGGGGCCGTCACATATCCCAGAATGCCCAGGATGGCCACACAATCAAGAACTCATCATTGGGTATCACATCTTGACGGTTGAGGCTGAGACACCAGCTCTGAGGGATGCTGGGCGTGAGGATTGTACCAGCACCTGTGCATAGCTCTTACTACGCCGGAAAGCCCCAAAGCACTGCCTACGAAGTTGCCTCTGACTATGAATTACAGGAGCTCAGGAGATGGCCCTGTGGGTATAGGGCTTGCCACAACCACAAGGACTGGAATTTGGATCCCCACTATATATGTAAAAGAGGAAGGAAGGAAGGAAGGAAGGAAGGAAGGAAGGAAGGAAGGAAGGAAGGAAGGAAGGAAGGAAGGAAGGAAGGAAGGGCGGGCATGATGACATATGGCTGCAGTCCCACACTGGGAAGACAGAGACGGCCCTGCCCTTGTTGGCCAGTCCTTCTAAGTGAAGTGAGGTCCAAGTTCACAGAGAGAATCTGTCTCAAAAAACAAGGTAGAGGGCAAACGAGGCCCGTGCCTGACATCAGTCTCTGGCCTCCACACGAGGGCATGCACAAAGAAGATGGGCTACCTGAAATTAACTAAGGGTACAGCTCCTCCTTTTAAAAAATCTTGGAGGCTGGAGAGATGGCTCAGCGGTTAAGAGCACTGACTGCTCTTCCAGAGGTCCTGAGTTCAAGTCCCAGCAACCACATGGTGGCTCACAACCATCTGTAATGGTATCTGATGCCCTCTTCTGGTGTGTCTGAAGACAGTGACAATGTACTCACATAAAATAAACAAATCAATAAATAAATCAAAAAAAAAAAAAGATAGAAAGGAAGGAAGAAAATCTTGGAGTGCCCTTTAACCAGAGTCCAGCTATCAGAGCAGCACATGGTTTCGCTCTTCCCCCGGGCACGCAGAGCCATCTACATTTCGAGTATGGTCAATGGCACACTCTGCCCAGGAAGGATAGCCCAAGGGTCAAAAGAACATGAAAGCAGCGTCAGGGGTTTTCTCCCCTCCCCTTCCTGAGAGTGGTACTTAATGCTGCGGCTGCAGGAAAGACCGCCCCCACCCAGCTTCCTTTAGCAGAGGGGCTCTGGCCAGCTCCATCATCCCGTCCAACATAAATACAGCAGCCATTATCTCTCCACTGAGTCATCCCCCCCACCCCGCCCAGTTCACGCCCGGTTTACCATGTTCCCATGCTAGGGTGAGACGATACCGGAAACACGCAGAGATGGGCTGCTCGGTCAGTGCTGCCCTGTCCCCTTGTAGCCTGGCTGGCACCTGACTACAGGCCTCGCTGATTCAATGACAACGGTGTGTCCTCTGACACCAATCTACCTCAACTAACTGCACGAGGAAAACAGAGCTGAATGGGACGTCTCGTACATTGTGGGACACACAGTTCCTTCTGAGAGATGTGCAGCAAAGTCCTGGAGCAGGAGGCTTCCCTGACCTTCCCTGACCCCTGAGGAGGCATGCTCTCAGACAGACAGAGGAGGAAAAGGGGACTGTGGGAACGGGCTATGAGCACACTGTGAGCTTACTCACACCAGCCTAAAAGGCTGGACGAGATCTACTGGGCGAGCAGATGGTAATAGCAAACACAGTCAGAGGCAGTAGCTTGGCCTGGGATCCTAGCACTTGGGAGGTTAGGAAGCTGATATGGGAGGGTTGTTGTGCCCGTGAGACCAGCCAGGGCTCCAGCAGGAGATTTTGTCAAAAAACAAACAAACAAAAAAACTGAGTGGAACCTGTCCAGCAGACACTGGGATAGTCATGGGCATGCAACAGGCCCCTGACTAGAAGCACAGCAGAAGATGGACTCTCAGGTTCTGTACAACACACACATATGGCCAGGTGCCACTAGATGCCAGCAGCGTCCCCATTCTCGGATTGCGACAGCTATAAAAAGCCTCAACTTTCAAATGTCACTACAGTGAGAGGCACTGTGCTGGACAAACAAGCATGGTGTGGTCGGTTACAAAGTAAAGATGGCATGGCAAAGCCGGAAATGGCAGGACAGGCAGGCAGGGTAGGGAATTAGCTTGCTAGCAGGGATTCTCCAAATGCCAAGGCATCCTTGAAAAGATCCATGCTCACAGCACTATTCACCACCAAAACTGAGAAACAGCCTATTCAGAAGGAGAAGCGGGGGCCGGCGAGAAGGCTCAGCGTGCAGACACCTGCTACAAGGCTGATGATTTGAGTCCTAGAACCCACGGGTGGAAAGAGAAAACCGATGCCCACACACTGTCCTCTGACTTTCACACGTGCACTGCGCAGTTTTTAAAGAATCAACATTCACGGTTAATAATCTAAAACACACAGGCTGAAGAGATGGCTCCATGGCAAAGAGCACTTGCTGCTCTTCTAAGGGCCCAGGTACAGTTCCCAGCACCCACATGGTGGCTCACAACCATCTGTAACTCCAGTTCCAGGAGACCCAACACCCTCTTAGAAGCTCCAAGGGTGCCAGGCGTGTTGTATGCATTACAAGCAAAACACTATTACATGTAGAATAAGATAAATTACTTTTACAATGGAAAATATCTAGAACAGACGTGCATGCATGCATGCAACTTTAAAAAATTAAAAGAAGTGAATAAAAATCTTCCCATCAGAACTCCATGTACACATTAAAACCAGTAAAAGGTGTCTTAATGACATAATGAAACTTCTACTGTGTGTATACACATAGACACACACACACACATTTCAGTAAGGAGACTGCAAGCTAGCTGTAGATAAAGTTAGAGGTTAAGTTTGTTAAATGTATATGGATACTTACACTCATATGCTTAGGAAAAGGACTGAAATGAAGGCCCTTGGTATGATAAATCTCTGGCCCCCAACTCATGGCAATCCTCCTGCCTCAGCCTCTGAAGTGTAAGGACTGCTGGTGTGAATCATGCCTGGCTTGATTTCCTTTCTTATAAGACCCCTAACTTAAGCCTGAGTCTTTAAAAAAGCTGAATGTTGACTAAGATGACCATGATGATGACGACGACGTCGTCGTCATCATTGTCGATCGTCGTCATCATTGTTGTCGTCGTCATCATCATCTAGGCCAGGTGAGGGGCATGCTATTCTCAAGTAAAAGCAGATTTGGGAAGCCAACAGGACTCTGAACCTTGCATGGAAAGACACATCCACCGCTCACAGAGTATGATACATGTCTGGGAACGAGATTCCGTCACAGCTAAAGGAAGGGTGGTGTGTGCAGCTCCGTTTGTTCTCACAGTGGGACGCTGGGGACTATCTGATGATTCAACATCTCAGATGACCTCAGTAGAGTCCACGGCCCTTAGAACTTGAAAAATACTGGCTGGAACCAAGTGGGAGTAACCATGGACCGTACTGACTAACTCCGGGAAACACCCACCCGAGGGATTCAGTCACTGATAGCCTTGAGCTCAGATGTGTCCTGGAGACCCAAGGGTCAGGCCAGGTGCAGCCCTAGGAAAAGCTGCAGCTGTGTGGGAGGGAGCTGCCCTGCCTGACATTTGCCAAGGACATGTGTCCCACAGGGTCATAAAGTCCCAACTGGCATCTGGGATCTAAGTCAGCTCAGACGGGTATTTCAGAGCATACCCACAGCATGTCTGTCAGTCTTCAGAGACGCGGTTCTTGGAGCCACTGCACAAAGTCCCCGGACAGAAGCAGCCCTGCCCCCCAGCTCCGTGGAGATGTGCGAAACCCTTGTCAAGAAAGCAAGGCTAGCCAGGCGGTGGTGGCGCATGCCTTTAATCCCAGCACTTGGGAGGCAGAGGCAGGCGGATTTCTGAGTTCGAGGCCAGGAGGCCAGCCTGGTCTACAGAGTGAGTTCCAGGACAGCCAGGGCTATACAGAGAAACCCTGTCTCGAAAACCCAAAAAAAAAAAAAAAAAAAAGAAAAGCAAGGCTCTCCTCTGAGACTGGTTCCTGAGGGTGGCTTCCAGCTTGCTCACACTCTCACTGGGGTGAAGCCAGCTGACAGGATGCTAACCCAGGGAGAGGCCCACAGAGCAGCTGAGGGTGGCCTCCGTGTAACTGTCAGCAGAGAACAAAGGCCCTGTCCTGCAGCCCACTGAGGCTGTGGGTGAGTGAGCCTTGTCCCAGGAGGCCAGCCTTTGAGACACTGAACCAGATGCGTGCCCTTCCCCCAAGCTATACCCAGATTCCTGGTCCACAGAAACTGTTGGAGAACACAAGCCTTGTGCTTTTAATTCACCTGTGGAGCAGTCTAGTAGCATGCAGTTACTACAACACCCCAACACAGACCTAAGGCCATTGGCTTTCCCACATCCTTCCTGTCCTTACTAAGCCCTTCACTACATACACTTAGCATGCACTTAGCATGCACTTAGCATACACTAGCATACACTTAGGAGCCCAGACAGCCTGGGGCTGAACTCTGACCCATGACCTCCCTGTGTGAACTCTCAGGTGCTCTCTTTCAGGCCTTCTATGCCTTGGTTTCCTCCTCTGTAGAATGCAAATCACATAACTAACTTGTAAGCTTAGGGTAAACAAGGCTCCAGTCAGCTTATGCCAATCCCAGAGGACAGCCCCTGACCTAGCACCAGACCGCCAGGCTGCTACAATGTTACTGTTACTCTTGGTCCTCTCATCATGGCTACCTCACTGTTGAAACCACCCTGACAGCCACCCAGCCTCTCACTGTGGAGGGCCTCTTTCTCAATGCTGACCGAAGGCCATCTGGCCACAAGCCCCGAGGTGCACCTGCCTCTGCCTCCCTCCCACATGGACTGCAAGCACACAGCATCATACCCAGCCTTCCCACATGGGTTCTGGGAATCAAACTCAGGTCTTTGCACAGCCAGCACTTCACCTGCTGAGCCAGGCCCCAGTCCCCAGTCCCCAGCCCCCAGCCCCAGTCCCCAGTCCCCAGCCCCCAGTCCTCAGTCCCCAGCCCCCAGCCACCAGTCCCCAGCCACCAGCCACCAGTCCCCAGCCACCAGCCACCAGCCCCAGTCCCAGCCCCCAGTCTCAGCCACAGCCACCAGCCCCCAGTCCCAGCCACCGCCACCAGCCCCAGCCCCCAGCCTCGAGCCCCCATCAGAATTCTTTGTCGATCAACAAAAAACACCATGAGCAGAAGATCCCACACCTGACTCAGAGTGTAGTCAAAATAAAATGACCCTAAAAAAACGATGTCTAAAATCACCTGAAGGCTGCTGTGGGTAGTAAGTATAGGTGAGTTTCATGTCAGTATTCAGGGAATTGTCCCTCAGCTGGTGCAATAGCTAACCAAATGGCCCATGCTGGTTACAGATAATCTTAGAAAGGAGAGTCAACCCATACAGACATACAATGGAATACTACACAGCCACAAAAAGGAAAGAATGGTATACACGATAAAATAAACGCACCTTGAAACCTGCTGGGAAGGAGGAAGCAAAAGACCATATAGGACATAATTCCTTTTATAGGAAGTACTGAAAACAGGTAAATCCACAGGGTCAGGAAGCAGACCCATGATGGCAAGGAACTAGGAAGAGTGAGGTGGCTTGAGGGTTTCTTTTTTAAAAGACTTATGTATGTGTGTATGTATTATGTATGTATATATGTGTGTATGTCTATATATCTATCTGTATGGGTGTTTTGCCACTGTGTATGTCTGTACAACATATGCATGCAATGTGCTCAGAGGTCAGAAGAGGGCGCTGGATCCCTGAAACTGGAGTTACAGACGCTGCGAGCCACCATGTGAGTGCTGGAGCTGAACTCAGGGACTCTGAAAGAGCAGACAGTGCTCTTAACCACTGAGCAAACCCTCCAATCTGTTCTTCTTTTCCTTCTTTCCTTCCTTCCTTCCTTCCTTCCTTCCTTCCTTCCTTCCTTCTCCTTCCTTCCTTCCTTCTTCTTTCCTTCCTTTCTTAAGATTTATTTTATATGAGTACACTGTAGCTATCTTCAGACACACCAGAAGAGGCATCAGATCCCTTTACAGATGGTTGTGAGCCACCATGTGGTTGCTGGGAATTGAACTCAGGACCTCTGGAAGAGCAGCAGTCAGTGTTCTTAACCTCTGAGCCATCTCTCCAGCCCCTTCTTTTTCTTTATAATCATATTTTCATTGATTATTCTGTGTGTGTACAGACTCAGGAGCCTTGGAACACTGCACACTTAAACTACAACAGCTTTTAAATAGTTATGGTTTTAAAGGCTATTTTATGGTTTGTGAATTTTTTCTTGCACCTTTGTTATTCAGAGGCAGGGTCCTCAACCTGAATGACACAGGCTAGCCTTGAATTCACAGCGAGCTCCCATTTCAGCCTCCCAAGCACTGAGACACAGATATGAAGGTGACTGTGAGTTCTAGCTATGAAAGACAGGAGGCAGGCTGGAGGGACAACTCCTGGTCTTTCCAGAGTTCAGAGAGGAGAGGGCAGGGGGAGGGGAGTGGAAGGGAGAGGAGAGATAGGGACTGTGAGTTTGACTTGCTTAGTATGTGCAAGACGCTAAACTCCACATAGCAAAATACACACAGAGAGAAAAGAAAAACTGTGAGCCAGCGCAGAAGGTTAAGGGGCTTGCTGCTAAGTCTGACAGTGTGAACTTGGTCCCGGGATCCACATGGTAGGAAAGACAACTCCTGCAAGTTGTCCTCTGACTGTTACACACACACACACACACACACACACACACACACTGTTCCTTCCTCACTCCTGCTCATATCCACTGAATAACTTTAAAATGTAGTTTTTTATGACTGAGAATGAGAGGATAGCATACTCAGTGCTTCATAGCCAGACACAGCACAGCCTGCTGGCTGAGCCTCAGTGTCCACCGAAAGAGTTCATTTCCTTCCTGAGCAGGGAATCACACTCCCTTCCAGTCTGAGTGTCAGTAATGAGGCCCAGCAAGATGTAAGAGCCTCTGACTCGCACGCACGTGGAAGAGGATGCTGAGGGGCGGGAGAGGACCGGACTCACCCGCACGATGATGCCCATCCGCTTGCTCTCATAGGTGAACGGGAAGACCTGCAGGATGGTGAGATTCAGGATCTGGTCACCAGGGGTCCTCAGCTGCATGGAGGACTGGTCTCGACCCACCAGTGTCAGTCCCACGCTTTCTGTCCACTGGACCAGAGCCACCTGGAGATAACAGAGCATGGAAGGTCAGACACACCGCGCATGAACACGGAAGGAGGAGGGAAGATGGGGGCAGAAGAGACTCATCTGGTCTGGCAGACACTGCCCTGGACCCCGTAACCACACAGTTATCCCTGGAAGGCTTTACACCAAGCCTGCTACCCATATGACAAGAAAGGGCAGGGCACCGGGGGCTCTTCACCCCTGGCTCTCCTTTGGCTGGGTACACTGTCCATTAGACATTCTCTAGTCTTTAGTGGGTGTCTTCACCCTCCCCCTGAATAGGGGTGGGAAAGGAAGGAGCTTGCAACAGCATCTGGAGGGAGCCTTTGTAGCTATCTCGACTTGAAAAGAGATACTATAGGCAGCCTGGAGGTGTAGCCCAGGGATCGCTATGGTGATTACATGCATAGCACAGCCCCTAAGGACTGAGCCAGGGAGACTGTTCCACCAGCCAGGAGCACTGACTCAACACTTCATGGGATTGCCCACAAGGATGGAGAAGCGGCAAGGCCAGGCCAGGAGGCAACCTGTAACTTGTCTGGGTCAGGGTCAGAGGTCCAGGGCATTCAACTCCTGGAGAGCCATTCTAGTCTCCCCAAGCCTCAGACAGGCCAGATCTACCTTAGCAGAGTCACAGGAGGCCTAAGAAAGAATGTCAAATCCCAGCCGTCAGAAGCCCTTCCTGAATCACGTAACTGTGTCATTAGGACCCACTGCCATGATTTGAAACTTGATGATCTCTGAGGCTGGGAAAACGTCCCTTTCCGGGGATGTGAATGGGCAGGTGGGATTAAGGGTAAGACTGCGGTCTTTTCAAGGCAATACACAAGAGAGCTGTGGCCAGGGACTGCGCTCTGCTGACACTGGAGACTTTAGAATAGGGGAAGGAACTGGCAACCATGGGAGGTATAGCACGATGGCTATGCTCAGCTGTCAACCTCTGAGACATTAGCTTGCTCTCTTTGCCTGCTTGTCCTTGCTCTTGATGGCAGCGTTCATTCCTTCCTGCATTGAAGCCTACATCGGCAGGGTCCCAGTGTCTACTGAAGAGCAGCTGAGATCTGCCGCCTTGTGGGCTGAACAATCACTGGGTTTTTGGACCGTCAGTGGGTAGCCAGTCAGCTGGACTAAATGGACAGGAGCCTGCGATCCACTCTAACAAATCCCCATTATATATAAACACATTCAGTCTGCTCCCCTGGAGATCCCTGACTAGTACAGCCTGGAGGAAACACACTGGTGACCAGATAAGACAGGAGCTGCCTAGTTGCCCTACTGCCTGATCTGATGTCTGAGATCTGTCAGACACCTGTCTGACCTGCAGACCTGGCTTGTGACAGCTCCACACTAAACTTCTCACAGCCATTCACCTGCGGGCAAGACACAGGCAACAATGCAAAGGGCTTTCCAAGCTGGAGGTGGCTCAGTTGGCAGAGTGTAGGCACCGAAGGCAGAAGCCTTGAGCCTGAGCTCCAGCACTTCATAAGCCAGGCATGGTGGGCATGCCTGTAATCCCAGCACTCAGGAGCAGGGGACAGGAGGGTCAAAAGTTCAAGGACAACCTCTTGATAATTTTGGGCTGCATGAGATCCTGGCGATGAGGAAGAAAGGCATCCCACTTCTCATGAAGCTTAGTCTTAAGGGGGTTGAGGAGACAAGTCTTTGGAGAGGGTTAGCTGGGTAACTGGTTAAACTGGGAAAGGGGAAACTGGGTCACCTGATGGACATTTGGTGGCTTGCTTGAAATAAGAGAAACCAATCATAACACCCTAAAGGGAAATTTTATCAGGTACAAAAACCCACTGAAATCCTTGGCTTAGCCAGATGGTACACTGTGAAGTAGCTGTTGCCTTGCCTAGAACTGCGGGGTGGCTGGAAGCTGCACCCCAACAAGTGTCCCGGAGACATAATCAAATCACACAAGATTAGCTCAGGGGAGGTCAAAGTTCAAAGTACAGTTTCCTGAGTGCATACTGGTTTGCAGCCCTGTATGAAGATGGACTGGGGCTTACAGTCAAACCACTGTGTATTCCTGAGTTGGTTCTCCAGGGGATCCTAGGCAGTGCTGCCCACTTGTGTGCTCACCTCCCATAATACTCTCCTGTGTGCTCCCCACAGGGCTCCTGGTTCTGCTTCTGCCAGGTCTGTTCTATACTGCCTGGGTGTCACCCTGGCTGATCCTGTTAGTCCCCAAGGTGGATCACGCTGAATCTCATGTCTAGGGTCCCTGACTGCCTCCTCAAAGCCTCTATAAATACACAATTTCAAATCTGAGGTCCCTGTCTACCTCCTCAAAGCCTCTATAAATACATAATTTCAAGCAAGTGAGTTCTCCGTTTGTAAGATCCTATCTTTAGGGATGAGAAGGAATGCTCAGTGGCTAAGAGAACTTGATCCAGGTTCGAATCCCGGCACTCACAGGGCAGCTCAACGACCATCTGTAACTCCAGTTCCAGGAGATATAAAGCCCTCTTCTGGGCATATCCAGAAGATATGATGCCTCCCTGGGCATCAGACACACATGCGCATGATAGGGACATACATGCAGGCAAACACCCATACACATTACGTTTTTATTAAGAGAATTTAATCCTATCTTTTAGACATTTTGACTTGGATGTCTAATCCAAATCAGACATCAGATCTTTAACTCGGTTTCTAATTATGGAGATTAACTTAATTTGAAATCAGCTAAAAGTCACTCTTATGAGTCAACCCTGCTTTGAGAAATGCTCTCGGTCAGCCAGGATGACAAAGCTTTCAACTTGGAACAGTGAATATCCATCCATACTCATTTATTTATTTTGAGACAGGGTCTTATGTAGTTCAGGCTAGCTTCAAACAGCCGAGGATAGCCTTGGACTCCTGATCACTCTGCCCCCTCCTCCCAACTGCTGGGATTATAGGCATGCACCATTCATTGTATCTGGTTTATGCCATACTGGGGACAGAACCCAGGGCCTTATGCATGCGAGGCAGACACTATCTACTGAGCCACACTGCCAGCCCTCACTTTCACCTTTCGAAGATTCCAATGGTGAGTCTTTGAAAATCCCTCATTAAGTCTTGAACCTGATGATTCTGGGCTGAAGAATTATCATCTGGGTATGTGGAATCCATCAGTGCAGAAACCTAATACCCAGTGCAGTGGGCTCTGGAGATGAGGTGGGGACTGAGAGAGGGGACCCGGAATGCGCTCCTCTTCTAAGGGAGACATCGAAAAGATGGTCTGGTAGGAACCAGAAGGGAAGCCCTCCATGCACGAAAGCTGCCAGCACTCTGATCTATAATCACAGCCTCTACAACCCTGAGAAGGGAGCTCTGTTGTTCACAAGGTGACTAGTCTGTGGAATTGTTACAGACTAAGACACTGACGGTCAGTCGTTTTCTCTAATTTTTTTTTAAATTTAAAACCGACAAGTTAATAAAGAGCCATACAAAATGACCCTGCCCCACGAGTGTGCGCATGTTGTGCATGTGCATGAGTGTGTGTGTGTACGTGTGCTTGTGCATGCATGTGTGTGTGCATATGGGTGGTATGCATGTGTGTGCATGTGTGTGTGCATATGCTTATGGAGGGATGGGGTGTGGCACCGTTGATAGTGCTGAAATAACACACATACAGCCCTGGGCTCCATCTCCAGCAGTGGATAAAGCAGACCATGCTGACGGACACCGATCCAGACTTGGAGTAGAGACAAGAGGATCAGAAATTCAAGATCCTCCTCAGCTACCAGGAGTCTGAGGCCAGCCTGGGCACATAAGACCCTGTCTCAGAAAAAAAAAATCCTCTAGAACAGCAGCTCTCAGTCCTGTGGGCCCACACCCACAGAAAATCCCTCATTTCTATAACTATAACTTTGTCAGTGTTATAAATCATAATGTAAACAGACCACCAGAAAACAGAGCTGTTTACATTATGATTTATAACACTGACAAAGTTATAGTTCTAGAGTAGCAAGGAAATAATTCTGTTCGGGGGTCCCCACTGCATGAGGAACTGGATTAAAAGGTTGCAGTGTGAGAAGGCTGAGAACTGAGGTGCTAGACTGACAGCTGAAAGAGCCTATCGGGGTTCACTTGCTACCCTCTCAGCTGATGAAATGTTCTGATGTGCACACGCTTACTTTTAAGATTTTACTTACTTTTATATATGTGAATACACTGTTGCTACCTTCAGACACACCAGAAGAAGGCCTCGGATCCCATTACAGATGGTTGTGAGCCACCATATGGTTGCTGGGATTTGAACTCAGGACCTCTAGAAGAGCAGTCAGTGCTCTTAACCACTGAGCCATCTCTCCAGGCACCCGCCCCCCCAACTTACTTTCAATTACATAATTACACATCCCAGTGATTCAAAACCTGGAAGGAAGGAGAGATTTGACATTTACTTACTTCCTTCCATTGGGTACCGTGGCCCATGTAGGGTATCTCAATCAAACACAGAGCTCGCTGATGAGGCCACCAAACATTCCTAGGACAGTAGTGATGCTACTCCAGCATCTCCTGTCTCTGCCTTCCGAGGCGGGACTATAGGTGAGCCAGCAGGGCTGCCATGCCTACTCTGTACTTACACAGGTTCTCTGGGGATCTGAACTCTGTTGTTCTTGCTTGTGTGGTTAGCCTTTTACCCAGAGCCACCTCCTAGGCATATCCTCATTTTCCTTCCTCTCTTCCCACCCCACTCTCCCCCCACCCCCGTGAGTTTAAGGCCACCCAGATCTACAAAGTGAGTTCTAGGACATCCGGGACCACACTGCACATACTCCTTCCCCACATGGGCAGGGAGGGCCCTGTGCACACTCTGGGGCTGTGATCCATGGCTGAATGCAGAGACGTTCACAGCTGACCATGCATGGGCAAGAACTTTAGAAAATCCTGTTTGTGCAACAGGAAGTCCCCTGTGACTAGCAGAGATCACTCTGGCCGCTAGGGAGCAGCAGGTGGCCTGCTCCCGTGTTCCAACAAGCTGACCTTGGGATGCTACAAGGCTCTGCCGATAGTGACTTTCAAAGGCATCATGGGACCTAGCCAAATTCAAATGGAATCCCCCAAGGACTCGAGATAGGAACAGTGCTGCTTTCTTGAAGATCTCACCTGTGCAAGCAAGACTTCCCCCTGTCATGTGGCATGTTTATATAAACACACTGGTAGAAGGCAGATCTACACAGTAGTAACAGTGGCTACAGCCTCTGTGGACTAGCTTACTTCTCTTTCTATATTATACTAAAGATATGAGCTGCATTTAAAAATTAATTAAGTTATTTTTTTTAAAAACGGGTTTAAAGGGGGGCCGGTGAGATAGCTCAGTGTGTAAAAGCCTAAAGGCTGGAGGCTGGTGATCTGAGTCCAATCCCTAGAATTCACTGTAGGATGAGGAGAACAGCTCTCAGATGTTGTCTTCTGAGCTCCATGTGTACACCACAGTCGATGTTCTCACACAAACACAAATTGTGTGTGTGTGTGTGTGTGTGTGTGTGTGTATGGGGGGGGAGAGGAGGCTGGCAAGACAGTTTGGCAGATAAAGGTACTTGCTGCTGATGCCGACAGTCTGAGTCTCAGCACCAGAACCCATACGGTAGAAGGAAGGAATTAACTCTTTAAAGTTGTCCTCTGACGACCACACATGCTCTGTGGCACATGCATTAACACACACACATAAGTAAGTAAATGTAATTTTAAGAAAATTTTTCTTAGTATCAGATCCTCCAAGAAGGTGAAGGGCTCCAGAGATACCCCCCTCAAAAAAAATCCCTTCTGTTGTTTTTAATCACAAATCAGAAACTTGGAGAAAACAAGACAACGTGAATCCCACTCAGAAGAACAGATGACGAGATCACCCAGAACACCCTCCCACAGCCCTAAAACAGACACAGTGACAGTGACCCTCAGCAGAGAGGAGGCTGGCACGCTGGACCTACCACTTCCACAGCTGGCAGAGCAGACACACCGTGCAGAGTGTCACTGTCTCAAACTCCAATGTCACCACACACCCACACATGATCCTGGTTCCCAGTCACAAACTACCAAGAAAAATACTGTCCTTTCTCACAGCCCAGACACTGGACAGTCCCAATTCTGCTCCTGAAAGAAGACAAGGCGCAGAGGACTGAACACGATGAGCTGAAGAAGCAGTGATGTCATCACTTACATCTGGAGCAGAGCCTGGCCCCGCCTCCCCATCTACCCCTCCACTTACCCAGGGTCCCCAGCTCACAAGTCGCAAGCAGCCACATTTCTCCTAGAATGCTTGTTTTGAGTACAAATGGTCATGGACAAACAAGGCTTTTGGATTGAGCTACCCCACAGCAACACACAGATTACAAGGAAGAGTCTTCCCCAGGGGGAAAGCGACAGGTCTGAAAAGGAGATATCCCGGTATCCCTTGACCTGTGGCTTGGAAAAGGTTTACACAGTGCTATATCCTAGTCACCATGGGCCACAGAGCCCTGGTACATTGAGGCCACACCAACCTCAAGCTACAGGAGATTCTGTTCTTGTACTGGCTGGTTCTGTGTGTCAACTTGACCCAAGCTGGAGTTATCACAGCGAAAGGAGCCTCCCTTGAGGAAATGCCTCCATGAGATCCAGCTGGAAGGCATTTTCTCAATTAGTGATCAAAGGTGGGAGGGCCCATTGTGGGTAGTGCCATCCCTGGGTTGGTAGTCCTGGGTTCTATGAGAAAGCAAGCTGAGGAAGCCAGGGGAAGCAAGCCAGCAAGTAACATCTCTCCATGGCCTCTGCATCAGCTCCTGCTTCCTGACCTGCGTGAGTTCCAGTCCTGACTTCCTTTGGTGATGAACAGCAATGTGGAAGTGTAGGCTGAATAAACCCTTTCCTCCCCGACTTGCTTCTTGGTCATGATGTTTGTACAGGAATACAAACCCTAAGACAGTCCCCAAAACCAAAAATGGTTGCTGCAATCAGAAGTCAGGTTCTGTGGGCAGGAGGGAGGGAACCAAGAAGGCCAGGCCTGGAGCTAACGTGGACAGTCAGGGCCACACAGACCAGGGATGAAGGATGTGGAGCAGCTAAGACCCTCCCCAGCCAGGGTTACCTCATCTGGGCTGGATGCCTGGTACACCCGGCATGAGTCCTCAAACTGCTTCTCCGCCTCAGCCTGGTCCGTCACGCCGTTGGACTCGTACACGGGTGTCACGTTGTGGCAGAGCGCAATGGCCTTCACCGCCTCGTGGACGCGGCTGCTCATGGTCCTTCGTACCTTGGTAGTGACCGTGGGGCCCTTCTGAGCCGGTGGATCCTGGGCCTGCTGCGGAGAAGAGGAACAGAGAGACAAGGGGTCTGGACATGTTACAATGATGGTGGTGTTTCCTCCTTCTGTTCAGCATGTAGGACGCCGGGCTTGTCCATGCCTGGGACCCTGGGTTCAATCCCTAATACAAAACAACAGAACAACCAAGCAAGGTGGGAAGCAACTGAAGGAGACGCTGACGTCAACACACACCTCAGCATCTGGTCCTCTCCCTCAGTGCTGGGCCTGTCCGACAGGCCAAGGTGGAGCTCTCTGTCCCTCCCTGTTCCTCTCACTGCCTTGGAGTCTTTGCCCTTCCAATACCCTCTGCCTGCAATCCTGTTCCCTCCGGAATTCTGTAAGACTGGCTTGCCGCACAGTCTCACCACCCAGGTCTCCATTTGCAGGTCAACTCAGAGGGGCCCTTGAAGCCCCTAACGCTCTCAGCTCCGTTCGCCCCTCACAGCAGATCAGGCCTCCCATCCCCATGCCTTGATGTCTTTGTCACCTAAACTGGGTTCGTTTCTCCCCACTGGCCCAAGGACAGAGGCTGTCAGTGTGAGTTCATTATCTTCGTGGTCCCAGCAGCCAGAGCTGGCTGGAGAGCTGTGGCTGAATGAATGAAAAACCAAGTATCTACTTGTGCTCGGAGGTATGGCACAATTCATGGTGTCTTCCATCACTGGAGAAGCAGAGGTAGGAGGATCAGAAGTTCAAGGAGGCTAGCCTGGACTACATTAGACTCAATCTCAAGTAAATAACAAGCATACAAACAATCTCTAAAGTAGGTGCAGGGGAGTTCTCAGCATGGTTTTCCTCCATTTCTAAGAAAACTAACTACTAAGGCCCAGCATGATGGCTCAGTGGGTCAAGGTGCTTGACATAGGCTGGATCCCCAGGACCTACAGATTCCTGAAGGCTGTCCTCTGACCTCTACACGTGTGCCCTGGCACATGCACACACACATGTACACCACACAAACAGACATTAAATCAGAGGTGTGGAGTAGCTCAGAGTGGCCATTCTGGACAAAGGGTTGCCTGTAACAGCTAAACAGGAAGACCTGAAATGCTTATGGCGTTCCTGGATTGCACGTTCCACTGAAAGTATGTACACCCAGGAGGAAAAAAGCCACGTGAGACTTTACCACACATGATGTTTCACACCCATGACACATGGTTGCCTTGAACCAAGAACAGATGGCCTGAGAAACAAGGTGACATTCGTTTAAATGTTAATACTATTTTTAGTAGTAGCTATTAGACTCCTCGGATAATTAGACAATTACTAAATTACTCCGCTCGCTGTGTAGACACACAGGGCTCTGGCTTCCTGCTCTGTTAACCTCTGGTGTCAAGAGCACACCAGTTGCACTTCCAGGTCAAAGGGCACAACATGGTAACAATAATTAGAGCGAGAGATCAGAACCCCGGCTTCTACCGCTCATTAACCTAGTGCTTTCAATTATGAAGATTTTTTTTTTTAACTTTAAAGTTATCCAGGGGACTGAAGGTTTACAGAGACGCTCCCTCTGCCGGAGATGGCACTCTCCTGGTCTGTAACTTACGTCCTAGTAAATGCATGTTACGGCACCGCCAAGTCATGCTTTCATTTTTGCCCACAACCCTCAGCACCTGGACTGGATCGTTACTTCAGATTGGGGTCAACATCGAAGCCTCTGGCGAGGCAACTGCTGGGGCTGGAGAGTTGTGAGCAGCCGGAGGCCAGGGCCAGGAGCCAAGAGATCTCCAGGAACAACTTCCGGAGCAGAAAGTCATCAGATTTCGGGTGCCAGTCAGGGCAGCAATACTGCACAGGAGCCAGCGCTTCTGCTACTGTTTGGGACGAGGGCTGCCCATCAGCTGTGGGGAGTTGTGTTCTGGGAGAAACCCCCAAGCCAGGCCAAGAGAACTGGGACAGCTGGAGTCCCACAGAGGCCGCCATCCCCAACCAGGGAAGCACTCCTTGGGCAATCAGAAGGTGTGGAAGATGGTGGATCACACAGACCATCTCCACCTCCTATCTTCTTACACTAACATCCTCTCCACTTCCTGGTAAGATGTCTCAGGGCAGAGAGGAAATGACCATTAGAGCGGAAGCTATCACTTTCAATCGATATGTATATAGTATACATGTGTGTAAGTGTGTGTATGATGTATATGTATGTGTATATATGGTGTATGTATTATCTATGTGTATGGTATGTATGTGTATGTATTGTATATGTGTATGTATATGTGTGTGTTTGTGTGTGTATGGTGTCTGTGATGTATGCATAGTGTATATGTGTATATGTGGTGTGCAGTGTATGTGTTATGTATTATATGTGTATGGTATATATGTGTGCATATATATGAGTGTATGATGTGTGAGTGTATGTATTTGTGATTTATGTTTGGGTGGGGAATGAGGAGTATTTGTGTGTGTATATATGTGTGTATATGTTTATATATGTGTGTTTGGGTGTGTGTGTGTGATGATGAGCATTCTGCCAGGCCTGTAACAGCTGCATACCCTACATAGAAGACTTTCTCTCATCTGACCGTGTTCATTGGAAACCTCTGCCTCACAGACCCCTAACCCCCACACATTTCTTCTTGCTTAAAAAATACCAAGGAACAGTGATCACGGGAGTGTTCACGGAATTTTGTTTATTGCCTTGCTTGTTCTTTGACTATTTGTGTTTATCATCTTACTGTTCCTTGACTATATTGCTAGTTCCTCAACCTAGAACTGACCTTAAGACTTGCATGTAATTAAAATGGTTTAAAAGCAAAAAGGATGAGGGGGGTGGGATAAGGGGGCTCTAGGGAGAGGAAGTGGGGAAGGGATGCCATCTGAAATGTAAATAAATAAAATATCCAATAAAAAAAATACCAAGGGAAAAACAAAAACAAACATGGCATCCACAGGGATGGGCGAAGGTTCTTTTTGCCCTGGAGAAAACTCCCTGGTCCTGGTCATCCGACAGAGGGAGAAAGGCAAAAAAGCCAGGGCATGTATGTGTGTGTGTGTGTGTGTGTGTGCATGTAAACACGGTTTGCTCACATGTGTATGCATGTATTTTAAATATGTGTATCTTAAAACATTGGAGGAGCTGGTGAGATGGCTCAGCGGGTAAAGCCGTGGCTGCCAAGGCTGACGACCTGAGTTCCACACCTGGACCTGACACGGCAGACAGAGAGAACTGAGCTAATACCTGCAAATCACCCTTGACTTCTATGTGCATGCCCCCTGCTCAAAAAATAAAATATGTAAGTGTTTTTTAAAAGTTTTAAAGCGTTAGGTGTATAGGTTTTAGATTATATTTCAATTTTTGTAATGGTTTTAATAATCAAGCCGGGGGACTGCCTCCTGTCTCCTAGCCTGGTAGGAGTTTTACGTCAGGATGAACCGGCTCTTTCCTTCTGTTTGTTTGGCCTTGTAGCGATAATCTAGAGCTTCCCTTCCAGAGTGTTTGAGAGCACCACTCTTTATGAGGTCCATTTAGTTACAATCACACTCTTTACACTGGTCACCTGGGCGCTTGTAAACCTCCGTCTGCAATCGGACACGCAGAGGATAAACAAAGGTACAATTCCGGCTCCTTTTGGAGGAAGGACGTGTCAAGGACCGCACCTGACCAACTCCCAGCTGATAAATTCCACAGAGGTCCTGGGGTCAAGCTCACAGGTCTCAGGTGAGGTCGGGGCTGTGTGGATTTGTGAGGTGGAATGTCATGCAAACACACACTCGTCTCCTCTCCCTGTGCCCCATGTGTCATCTTGTGGACACTGTCTTGGGGTCTGCAGATCACACGCCACAGCTCTGGAGAGCAAGGATCAGCTGAACCTCATCCAGCTGTGCGCGGCGCGCCTGCTCTGCCCTGTGTCATCCAGCTGTGCTCGGCACGCCTGCTCTGCCCTGTGTCATCCAGCTGTGCTCAGCGCGCTGCTCTGCCCTGTGTCATCCAGCTGTGCTCGGCGCGCCTGCTCTGCCCTGTACCTCATCCAGCTGTGCTCGGCGTGCCTGCTCTGCCCTGTGTCATCCACCTGTGCTCGGCGTGCCTGCTCTGCCCTGTGTCATCCAGCTGTGCGCGGCGTGCCTGCTCTGCCCTGTACCTCATCCAGCTGTGCTCAGCGTGCCTGCTCTGCCCTGTGTCATCCAGCTGTGCTCAGCGCGCCTGCTCTGCCCTGTGTCATCCAGCTGTGCTCAGCGTGCCTGCTCTGCCCTGTACCTCATCCAGCTGTGCTCACGTGCCTGCTCTGCCCTGTGTCATCCAGCTGTGCTCAGCGGCCTGCTCTGCCCTGTGTCATCCAGCTGTGCTCAGCGTCGCCTGCTCTGCCCTGTACCTCATCCAGCTGTGCTCAGCGTGCCTGCTCTGCCCTGTACCTCATCCAGCTGTGCTCGCGTGCCTGCTCTGCCCTGTACCTCATCCAGCTGTGCTCGCGTGCCTGCTCTGCCCTGTACCTCATCCAGCTGTGCCGCGTGCCTGCTCTGCCCTGTACTCATCCAGCTGTGCTCGGTGTGCCTGCTCTGCCCTGTGTCATCCAGCTGTGCTCGGTGTGCCTGCTCTGCCCTGTGTCATCCAGCTGTGCTCAGCGTGCCTGCTCTGCCCTGTACCTCATCCAGCTCTGCTCAGCGCGCCTGCTCTGCCCTGTACCTCATCCAGCTGTGCTCAGCGTGCCTGCTCTGCCCTGTACCTCATCCAGCTGTGCTCAGCGTGCCTGCTCTGCCCTGTGACCTCATCCAGCTGTGCTCAGCGTCGCCTGCTCTGCCCTGTACCTCATCCAGCTGTGCTCAGCGTGCCTGCTCTGCCCTGTACCTCATCCAGCTGTGCTCGGCGTGCCTGCTCTGCCCTGTGTCCATCCAGCTGTGCTCGCGTGTGCCTGCTCTGCCCTGTGTCATCCAGCTGTGCTCAGCGTGCCTGCTCTGCCCTGTACCTCATCCAGCTGTGCTCAGCATGCCTGCTCTGCCCTGTACCTCATCCAGCTGTGCTCGGCGTGCCTGCTCTGCCCTGTACCTCATCCAGCTGTGCTCGGCGTGCCTGCTCTGCCCTGTGTCATCCAGCTGTGCTCGGCGTGCCTGCTCTGCCTGTACTCATCCAGCTGTGCTCAGCGGCTGCTCTGCCTGTGTGGTCACTGACTTCCAGATCCGACCCACATTATCTTGTTTGGGGCTGCAAATGCCATCCTTAAAGACTATGAGTGTTGTGTCTGGTCCCCAGAATCCACATGAAGGAGGAAACAAAAACAACGTCAGGGAGGCAGCGTCAGGAAGATCACAGCAAGCTCAAGACTAGCCTGGTCTACATGGAGAGTTCCTGGCATCCAGGGTACAGCTGAGATCTTCTTTACACAAACAAACAAAGCAAGTAGTACAAGGCCCAAGGTCACGCCACGATTAGCCAGTTCTGGTCACTCATAAGTTCACTAAAAGTCAATGAGTTTGTACCTTCAACAGGGCTGAATGTTTTTGGTGTATAAAGTATATCTCTGCAGTTATTCAAATACACAGAGTATCTGGGCATAGTGGTACACTCCTTTAATCCCAGCACTCGGGAGGAAGAGGCAAGCAGATCTCTGTGAGCTCAAGGCCAGCCTGGTATACATAGTAAGACCCTATCTCAAAAACATAAAACAACATACATACATACATACATACATACATACATACATGTATATATATGAAGTCATCTGAGCCTGTAGTTCACTTGGTAGAGGGCTTGCCTAGCACGCACAAAGTCCTGGGTTCAATTCCCCAGCTCAACATGAGCCAGATGTGGAAATACAGACCTGCAATCCCCGCGCTTGGAGAGTAAAGGTGGATGAAACAGCCAAGGGGTCCTGTGTTTATGTAACGAGTTTGTGGCTAGTCTGGGGTAACAAGTAATTAAAATCTCCAGCCACTGGCTCAGGTGCTAGAAGCAAGGCTTTACCTGGGTATAAATGCTGAAGATGTGACTCTGCACTTCATCCATGGAGTCCAGGCCATAGGCCACCGTTCCCAGGTGCAGCCGCTTGAACACCATCTCATTCTGGGTCAGGGTTCCTAGGACACAAGAGATACATGCATTTCTCTCTCTGAGAGTCAGCATCACGTGCTAGCCTCAGTGGTTTCCTCATGGAGGAGACAGGAGAGGGACCTACTCTTCTTTTGGAAAAAACATCCTGGTTTCATGGGGACAAGACTGTACCGATTCCCTGGGGCTCTCAATGGGTTCCTGGCATTAAGAGGGTGGCATATGGCATACACAGCCTGGACTGAGCAGGATACACTGATAGATGGGCAGACACACACGACCCCCATGGCAGCTCCACAGACACCACTCTGGGGACCTGGTGCTGACATGTCTGGAACCTATTTCTCTCCTTGCAGAATCCTGCTTTCTGCTAACTGATGAGAGTTATGGGTGGGAAATAAAAATAACCCCAAAGGCTCAACCAACCGTGGAGGGTGTGGTCCCTAGCAGGTGGCACTGTAGAGGGGTGATGGCTCAGGGGGATGCTAACTTCATCAATGGATTAGCTGCTGCAGAGTTAGCACTGAATTGGAATGGGGTGGGGGGGACTTCTCCTGGTATACTTCGTCTGCCTACCTGATACAGTCTAGAATCACCTGGGAAGAAAGTCTTGATAAGGAATTATCTAGACCAGGATGGCCCATGGGTATGTCTGAGGGGACTGTATTGATTACTAAATGATAAGGAGGAGCTGACCCACTGTGGGAAGCACCATTCCCTAGGCAAGAACACCAGCTAAGCAGTAAGAAGACGCGTGTGCATGTGTTCTCTCTGCTCCTGACTGTGGATGTGCTATGATTAGCTGCCTAGAAGCTCCTGCCTTGGTTTTCCCTGCCTGAGGCTGTACCTGGAACTGATCAAACCCTTCCTCTCCTAAGTTGCTTTTTATCGGTCTGTCATAGAAACAGAAAAGGAAGCCTGTAAAAAGAAAAATTAATCCACTATTCCTTCCCAGTCTTACTCTCAGAATGACAACTCTAAGTCTAATTATTTATTACTAAATGCATTGACCACGAGCTTTGGCTCATTCCCTGACTGGCTTGTAGTGTATTTAAACTATTCTGTCTTCCACATGGTTAGTTACCTCTGCTTTACTCCTGGTGGCTTCTTCCTCCATGTCTTCCCAGTGTCCTCTCTAGTGTCTTACTTAAATCTCGAATCTCTCCCTGTGTCTCCTTTTCTCTATGTCCCAGAATCCTCTCTTTCTGCCAGTGTCCCACCTCCTAGTTTCTGTCACAGCTGACTGCCATCAGCTTTTTTATTGACAGGTGATGCCTGTAAGAGATTCTCTGTACAGAAACCAAAACAGTAGTTTATCTTGTCCTTGGAGTGTGTCTCTCTGCTTCCTTGTGTCACCACAGACCTACACGGATGGGATCCAGATGGCCAGAGGTAGAGCCGTCTAAAGCCAGGAACCAAAATAAAGCCTTTCTCCTTGAAGTTTGTTTTCTTGTTTATTTTGTCACAGGAACAAAAGCACAAAAGCACCTGCAATCAACCATCAGCCTCCCCGCTGGCCTCCCACACACTGCAGCCACCAAACACAAAGGCATGCAGCCTCGGCTCCCACCCCCAGCCCTTGATATTCCCCACCAGGGGGCAGCTCAGAGCCTGGCAGGGGGGTTAAAACCCCTAGGCTAGGCTGCCCGGGTCAACCCCTGGCGCGGCCAACTCTGTGCCTCTGACAGACACTTTGTTCCTCTGTTCCGTGACCTGCCTGTAAAACCCTTTTTACACAGGATTTACACAGGAATGACATGAGGAGCAAGCTTTACACGTCAGCTGTCCCATACAGGTGTCTGTGACATCCCCATGGGCACCAGACACTCCCTCTTTGTCAAACAGAAAGGGAGGAAGACAGCTGCCGACACCTCTCCCACCTCTTGAGGGAGGACCAGAGCTGACCAGGGTGCCACCCACCCAGCCCCTCTCCACCCCTGCAAAGGTCTTCACCTGTCTTGTCTGTGAGCAAGTAAGAAATCCGGCCCAGCTGTTCTGGAATTGTGCTGGAACGAACCACAGTCCCGGGGATTTTGGAATCCCTGCGGATCACCCAGCTGTACACGATCTTACCCATGTCCAAGTTGACACGCAAGCTGGGGAAGAGAAACAGAGCGAGATGTGGGTTAGCAGCACATCTCTAAACCACGTAGGCCGCTGCACGCGTGTGCTGGGCCCATGCAGTCAGAACCCCACTCAGAAGATGGAGACTTCGGGGTCCACACAGTCGTCCATTCTGCACAGGAAGGGAAGCTTTTCGTCTTTCACTGGTCCTTGGACGGTGAGACGGCTGAGAGGTGACAGTACCTGGGGCCTATCCTGTCCCCTGTGCCTAGCCCACGCTCAGCATGCTGATGCCTGCCCTGCCCCAGCTCACCTGATGGGAATGATGTTGGAAAAGAGGAGCAGGAAGCGGATGATCTGCAGGTACCAGCGGCCAGCGAAGTGCTGCAGGGCCACCATGACCAGCGACACCACCACCAGTGCACCGAACAGGATCTTAGTGAGGCAGTTCACCTCCAGGTCGAATAGGCCAATCTGGGGACAAAGCACAGGGTGCAGAGGATCATGGTCCAACCCACAGCCTGGGTGGAGAGGGAAGTCTGACTTCCATGAGCCAGCCTAGAGAACGCCATCATTGTAACAACTGCCTGCTTGAACCTGGGCTGTCACTTGGGTGCAGAGTGCTGGTCTAGTATGCACAAAGCCCAGGCTTCCAGTCAAACAAAAGGAAACGTCTGTGCTTGCTTTCATGTGTGTCAACGTGCAACAAGTACGCCAAATCCGTAACGTCATAAAGACACGGCTCAGCAAAGGGCTGAGACGTCAAGTCGGCAAGGTTAAGGATGGACTTGGCTGGATGCTGGGGCATAGTCCACTGTGCAGACCGATGCGGCAAACCTTTTCACAGCGTGAGCGTGCTGCTTTGTTTTAGAAATAGTCGTGCCTCTTATAACACAAGTTGGCCTTCAACACTCTCTAGCCAACAATAGCCCTGAACTCCCAATCTGCCCATCTCCACCTTGGGAATGCCAGGGTGATTGGGTGTGTACCACTACAGCCAGCTTGCAACACTCTGAGATGGGAAGGGGACTGGGAGGGTCGAGTGTGTAAGAGGAGAACCAGATGAAAGATATGCTGTGTGCTGAGGCGTGTGTGCTCACTTGCTCACGTGAGCGCGCGCACATATTCACACACATACATGCATGCACATGCATACATGTTCACATGCGCATGCACGACACATGTGCACACACACACATGAATGCACACACGTATGCACACACACACACACACACACACAACACATGCTCACATCTGACAATCAGCTAGTAAAAGGCAGATTTTGAGCCCAGTCCCTCCCACCATCAGTGTGGGTCAGCATGTGCTAGAGTCTCACATACCTTACTTCTAGGATCGGAAGTATTCATGACACTCCGCAGTTCTCTGCCAGTGTAGAGAACAACACCTACAACAGTGCCTGGAATGAGAAATCATGTCCAAGTGAACATAGAGGGAGGGAGGGATGGAGGGAGGGAGGGAGGGAGGGATGGAGGGAGGGAGGTAGGTTGGTTGAGGAGCCTATCCCACCAGCTTGAGGACATTTTTGACATCCAGCAACAGTGAAGATGCAGTGTTTCTATGGTTACCTACAGCTCTGGACAGGGCTGGCCTATGGAAGCAGCATCCTCTAACGGCAGGTGAGTTATGGGACAGGAGGTTATCTCTTGTGCCACTAGCCTTAGAAATATCCAGAAGTACCTAGAACATTCTTGTCTGTATGGAATACCTAAAAGCACCTCCCTCAGTCCCTGGCCCACTCTCTTCCCAGTTGCCTTCTGCACATCTACCTAACTTGGCCCCTTGAAGGAAACTCCTCCCCAGAATTTTCTCCCCCTCCCCTTTCCTCTCCTCTTCCTCCATCTTCCAGATACACAAAGCAGAGCCCTCACTCCCTCTCAGAGGAAGCATATTACAGAAGAAAGGCAAGCAGCAACTCAACTGAGCAAACCGAGCATTTTCCCATACTGCCAACTCTCAAAGGCTGATGCCGTCTGGTGTCGGCCAGGAAGGGGAGAAATGGACCTTTGCACACATTGGTGAACCATTTGCACACACTGGTGGCCAGCGTGTAACGTGATGCCATCTATTTTGACAGAAATGTAGCAGTACTGTCGAAGGGTAACTAAAAAACTCTACAGCCAGATGCTAAGGAAGCCAAGAACCTTCTCCACCAGGGCAAGAGGAAGACGGTACACCACCACCCAGCAGAGGAAGGGAGTGGAGAGACAGGATGGTGGTGTGCTCCTTGTCAGAGCTGAGGGCATCGGTGAAAGCTGAAGGTAAGGAGAGGTCACCCCGCTGGGAGTATCTGAAAATGAGCATCGAGTTCCCTGCTGGCGAAGGCAAACTCCCCCTCCCTCTTCCCTGCCCCTCCCCCTCCCACTCAGGACCACGGTTGCAAAGGGGTTTAAAGACATCTGTGAGGAGGGCCCCTCCCAACAAGGCAGGGCTGCAAGGGGACAAAGACCAGAGTCTAAAGTGCTCGGGCGCGCCTGCAGTGAGCCACAATGAGTCTCCTCTCAGAGGCTGGGCAGATGGCTGAGCAGGAGGGCTCTGTGCATCGGGTACTCAGCAGATGGCCCGCTTTGGGGAAGGAGGGCACCCCACCCTCAGCCTGTTGCTGGAGCAGGTGGTTAGACAACGGGACCTCAGCCTGGGCCATGCTGAGGTAGCCATGTGGCCACTCCTCCTTTGTAGCCCTGCCTGGACGTCCATGCCAGAGGGATAGGGTGGTAAAAAGGAGCAGCACCCTAAAAGCGCAGCCCCTCCTCCAGCCCAGCCACGATGGGGTGTCACCAGCATGGCTCCAATCACCTAATGGCTCCGTGAGCTCAGCACCAAAGCTCTGTTCTAAGAGACTGAGACCCCTCCCCCCCCCCCCCCACCCCGCTCTGTGTGGCTGCGACCCAAGGGAAAGGGACAATCCAGGAGGCCACTGCTGTGCACTGTCTGGTCCACAGCCTGCTTTCCAGAGTGAGAGTTAGCCATCATCTTTTAAAGAGGTTTTGTTTTTGAGATAAGATCTGACATAGAGCCGGGCAGTGGTGGCGCACGCCTTTAATCCCAGCACTTGGGAGGCAGAGGAAGGTGGATTTCTGAGTTCGAGGCCAGCCTGGTCTACAAGGAGTTCCAGGACAGCCAGGCTACATAGAGAAACCCTGTCTCGAAAAAACCAAAAAAAAAAAAAAAAAAAAAAAAAGATCTGACATAGCTCAGGCTACCCTCAAACTCACTACCTAGCTAAGGATGGCCCTGAACCCCCGATCTTCCTTCCTCTACAGTGGTGAGTGCTGGGCTTGCAGGTGTGCAACACCATGTCTGTTTTACATGGTGCTGGGAATCAAACCCAGGTCGTCATGTTTGCTATGCAGAGCACCCTGCTGATGAGCCACAGACCCACCCTTAGACCATGGCTCTATCGCACAGCCATTCAACACAGCCCTCTCTCTCCATCCAATTTCTGGCCTCTTTCTGTGTCCTTGCTTTCTCTTCTTGCTTCTTGCTCTCCCCCGGGCTGCCGTCGGCAGCCCTGTGATCCCCTCAGCCTACCCCTTGCTCCATTGAGCTCCTAGAAGGCATTGATCCTGCCTGGTTCCTGGGTTATTTGTAACCCATTTATTTCACACAACCAGACACTGAGCTTCCAAAAGGGAGGTCTGGAATTTCACAGTGGTTCACCATTGTTACCGTATCCCGGCATGGATGGTCTGAGGTCAGAGCACATGAGCCAGACTGTAGACCAGATGGGTATTACCAGTCACAGGACATAAGAGTCCACGAGTAACTGTGTGCTGGTCACATGCCAGGACAGGATCACATCAGAGACTCAGGAGACAGCTCACAAGCTAGCCCTTTGTTATCCAGTCTGTGAAGCAACAAGCTACAACTCAGGGCTCTGAAACACACAAGCTGCCCAGCCCTGACACTCCCCAATACCTTCCACTTCCTGGCAGCAAATACTGGGTTGCCATGGCAACCGCCTCCTCTGCAGATGGATGGTAGCTAAGGCATCTGGACCTTCAGGCAACCTGGCAAGCTTTCCTATCTTTAAACTGGCACTGGATAACAGTGGGCTGAGCAGCAACGGGAGGGGTGGACCACAAGGACATAGTAAGAGCAGTCCCTCTAGACTGACTGAGTCCAGTGCTACAAGGAAACGGCTCACGTGCAATTCTGTGTTCACACCACAATCTGAATACAGTTAGCTGTCTACTGGGTGACACGCAGGGAAACTGAGGCCGAGGAGGAACACAGGAAACGCCCAGTTCATACTCGCTCTAAACATTCACCTGCTGAAGGCCGGCAGGCGGAACAATAGAGCACAGAATGCCTGCTTGCTCTCTCTTCCCCATCGACAACAACACAGACCACAAGGTCCCACAAACTGCATGAAATCCGTCCCATCTCCAAGATCCCAGTCTGTCTGCAATCTTCCCAGGAGATGGCGCTTTAAGGCTGTGTGACCCTGAGCAAGAGGCTTGCCCACTCTGGGATTCAGTTCCATGGTCCATTAGATGTCTTTATTTCATTTTGTTAAAACCAGAACTAGGGGATGGGAGCAGAGCTCTGTAAGGTGCCTGCTGTACGAAAGCCCTTGACATTGACTGTCTCCAGGCAACAGAAGCGCAGCGAAGGCCGCAGGGAGGGAGAAATGGCGGGAGGAGTAAGATGCTGGACTGTCAGCTCTGCCGACCGCTTGGATCCAGGAACCACAACGGTGAGAGGAGGAACTGAGTCCTGAGTTGCCTCTGACCTCCACACAATCCCCAGTGTGGTGCAGGCTGCTCCGGCAGATGGCCTGAATCAATTCCCAGCACCAATATGGTGGCTCACAACCATCTGCAGTCCCCAGGCCCAGGGAATCAGATGCCCTCTTCTGACCTCGCCTAGTAAGTGTCGAAAGAAAGGAAGAAAGGAAGAAGAAGAAGAAGAAGGAAGGAAGGAAGGAAGGAAGGAGGAGGAAGGAAGGAAGGAAGGAAGGAAACTTGATGAAACAAGTAAGAAAAATGCAGTTGCCTCTCCTCCTTTCTGGGGTGCAGGGTGGCTCCAGCATGCTGGAACATTAAAATTTCCTCTTGCATTTTGCAGTGGAAAAAAAGAAAGAAAGAAAGAAAGAAAAATGTAAGGACTATGATGGAGAAACGACTAAAGGCCCCAACACAGACCCAGGAAAAACAAAGATGGCCACACTGATCGGTGGAAACCCCCAGGCTGTCTCGGAAATGGTAACACTTGTTTCAGTTTTTTTGTTTTGTTTGGTGTTTTTTTGCACTGGCTGTCTTAGAATGTAGACCGGCTGGCCTCCAACTGACAGAGATTCTTCTGCCTCAATCCTCCTGCCTCTGACTCCTGAAGTGCTGGAATTGATTATATGTGCCACCAAGCCTGGCCTTGGATTTGTTTATTTTTAAAGACGTGAGGAGGGGGCACTCAGGCTGGAGAGGTGGCTCAGAGGTTGAGAGCATCAACTGCTCTTCAGAAGTCCTGAGTTCAAATTCCAGCAACCACATGGTGGCTCACAACCATCGGTAATGGGATTTGGCGCCCTCTTCTGGCGTGCAGGCATATATGCAGGCAGAACACTATATATAAAATAAATAAATGTTTCAAAAAAAAAGACAGGGGTTTCGCTGTAGCCCAAGCTAGGCTTGAACTGGCATGCTCCTGCCAAGGCCTTGCTACAGTTGTTCAGGATGAAAAGAAAATCTCAGGCTGCAGACATGCTCAGTGGTTAAGACTGCTGCTCCTGCAAAAGACCTGAGTTCTGTTCCCAGCGCCCACTTGGGTGGCTCTAAACTGCCTGTCACTCAGCTCCAGGGGGTTGATACCCTCTTTTGCTCACACATCCACATTAACATAATAAAAATTGCAAAGGAAAGAGAATCTTAAAACTTTTCAGTTCAATCATCAAAGCATAAAAAAGTCTCAGAATCACAAGTATCTACCAATGGCCTAAAAGCAGAGACCTCAGGGGCATCTTAGGACCAGGGACAATACAAGAGCCTTGGGGGCTGGGGTGGGGGGTGCAAGGTGGGGCATGAGCTGCTTCAAGTCCTGGGAACCCTAGGACACCGCAGGCCTGACACTGAGGCCAGGCCTAGGAGGCCCCAGGAAGACAGACTCTTCAGGACCAATCTCCCACTTAAGGAAACTGAGGGCCTTGTACACTATGGTGCAAATACAAACTCCCTCTGGTGTTTTCAACACAAAGACCTAGCCTTCCAGCACTCTCCTGCCTCTACCCCAGGATGGATGGACCTTGCAAAGAGAACAGTCTCCATGGAGTGGCTTCCAACCAGAACACCCACATCACTTCAATTTCTGGTGCTATGACGTCAACTGAAGTGGTGATTATGAGCCTTTTCCACATGGATGCTTCAGAAGGCCCACGGGCCACATGTGTATGTAAGTGTCTAAGGCTTGATCAGATGTCACTTTAGGGCCCTGGAAACGCTGGGCCAAGTGGGAAACTCCATTTGACTGACGGCTCAGTTTCCCAGCTGACAGGAGACGACTCTAATTTCAGAAGGACGGTCTTCCCTGTTCCAACACCTCCCACAGTCTCTGCCAGGTCTCACCTGATGCTATGACGGTGCCGGCCCACAGCGTGTTCTCGATGCTCAGACTCTCACTGATCGGAGGGTCACTGTCTTCCTGGAAAGACCAAACACACACATTCACTGACAGTCATCCCTCGCTTTCCACAGGGATGAGGTCCAGGACTCCCAAAGACATCAACCCCCGACGGTGCTCAAAGTCTGACAATGCATAAATCCTTTCTACTAAATGACAGGTTTGGTTTGGGGAGTGACAGAGGCTTGTCCAGCATACACAAAGTCCTGGGTTCCATTTTTAGCATCACCCAAATACACCCTCACACACATACACACACACACACTCACAAGTACATGTATGCACACACACACTCACAAGTACATGTATGCATACACACATCACAAGTACTTGTATGCACACACACACTCACAAGTACATGTATGCACACACACTCACAAGTACATGTATGACACACTAACTCACAAGTGCATGTATGCACTACTACACACATAATCAGGTGGCAGTCTTGCCTTACATGGTACCATATAGGCTTCTCATCTCCACACTTGAGCGGCTGAGGCAGGAGGGTCCTAAGTTCAAGGTCAGCCTGGATATCTAGAGAGAAATCTTGTCTCAAAAAAAAAAAAAAGAAAGAAAGAAAGAAAGAAAAGGAAAGGAAAAGAAAAAGAAAAGGCAGTTTTTGTAGCATGGGTGTGGCTTTGTAGCATGGGTGTGGCTTTGTGCTACAGTACTTGCTGAACATTCAGGAAGGACTGTGTTTGATTCCCAGCACCAGAAATGGTCTTTTTTTACATGGAAGTAACACAAGTTAGCTCATATACTTTACTTTAAAAAAAAAAAAAAAAAAAAAAAGATTTATTTTTGCAGCCAAGTGGCGTTGGCACATGCCTTTAATCCCAGCACTTAGGAGGCAGAGGCAGGCAGATCTCTGTGAGTCTGAGGTCAGGCTGGTCTACAGAGTGAGTTACAAGAAACCCAGGACTACACAAGAAATCTTGTCTCAAATTCTTGCTCCGCCTCCACATACACACACAACACACACACATAAAAAAGATTTTTGCCAAGATCATCAAGAGTGCTGGTGCAACTTTGAAAACAGAGGCAGGAGGATCTCTGCAAGTTTAAAGGCAGCCTGGTGTACAGAGAAAGTACCAGGGCTATACAGTGAAACTCTGCCTCAAAGAGATAGAACATAGGTCATTTAACTTTTGTTCCAAATGTGGATTTTAATCTTATATTCTAAAGATAGCAAACAAATTTACTTTCTGCTATGAAAGACTTGGAAACAGTTTAAATTCGAAGCTAGCACATAGGGCTTGATTTCTTTGTGGTTTGTTTTGACAGGCTGGCTATGAACTCTCAGCAGCTGATACACCCTGCTGGCACAGAGGATCTGCAAGACAGAAGAGGACCTGCCCATCTGGAGAAGACAGGGGTTGTATTTAGACATCAGCACTAAAGCAGTTGACAGACAGCACCTGCAGCTTATCAAGCTCAAAGCCAGAAAATTCCAGTTGTGCTGTCCCCCCAAGCAGATGGCAGACAACATCTGCTGCTCTAGAACTCAAGCTCAAAGCCAGGAGAACATTCCAGCTGTGCTGTCCCAGAGACAAGCCACTGTCAGCCTTCAAGGTCGGGCTCTGATATGTAACCTCAGAGAGACACAGCAGTGTGCAGCCTCTGGCACCCTCAGGGCCACACACCCTAAGACTGGATTCAACTCCACTCACCCTGGTGAACGTCCCCAGGAAGTTGTGAATGTCAATGTTGGGCTCTTCGGCATACACGTACGACCGAATCTGCAGGAGATCCTGTTGCAGAGGAAAATCACACAGTTAAGAAGAGCAGGCACAAGCCGGGCGGTGGTGGCGCACGCCTTTAATCCCAGCACTTGGGAGGCAGAGGCAGGCGGATTTTGAGTTCGAGGCCAGCCTGGTCTACAGAGTGAGTTCCAGGACAGCCAGGGCTACACAGAGAAACCTTGTCTCGAAAACCCAAAACCCAAAACACCCCCCCAAAAAAAAAAAAGCAGGCACGAGCCAAGGGTTCAGAAGCAAACAATGAATTTCCCAAATAGACCCTCAAACTACAGAGCACCGGAAGTGAGAAAATCCTCCCTCGGGCCGTGTAGGAGTACAAACCCCACACTCCTGGAGCAGACACTCAGCTGACCTCAACAACCCAGCCCTGGTTACCTGCAGAGAGCAGCCAGAAGAGCAGAGGACCTGGGTGACTGAACCCTACATAACCTACATAACCGCTGCTTCATTTAACACGCAAGCAGCTCCTGCGTGTGAGGCCCTGAGAGGACTGGAGAGCCTCACTTCCTTATGATGGCGATCAAAGCCAGACAGACAGAAAAAACAAGTGCTGGCAAGGACGCGGAGAGGACAGCACAGCCTGTGTGGACAGCAGCCTGGGCTTCCTCGAGGTTTTCCACAGGAAGTTACCACAGGCTCCCGGAACTGCATTTCTGGTGTATGACCACAAGAATCAAAGGCAGGCACTCAGAGACAGGAGTTCACCCGGGGTGTTACTCATGAGAGCTGAGAGGGAAAGACAACCCAAATGTCTATCGCAGAGGATGGATAAATCAACCTCTAGACATCTTCTCTGTGCGCGTCCCTCAGCTCTAAAAGGAAGCAGCGGGGACCAAGTGAACCTGAGAAATCGCCCTAGCGAATGGCAGTGTCAGTCAAAAACAGTACATGATTCCAGCTACACAAAGGTGAACCCTGAGAACATCGCCCTAGCGAAATAGGCCAGTGTCATGTACACAAAAGACAGTACATGATTCCAGTTGCATGGGGTCCCTAGAGTAGTCAGAGACAGAAAGCACTGGCTGCCAAAAAGGCTGGGAAGGGAAGACACCGAGAGTCCTGGAAACGGACGCTGGTCACATTTGCTCAATAATGGGGAAGTGTCTAATGCCCTTACATACGGGTTAAGACGGTAAATTTTAAACAGAGAGGGGGAATGTATTTGTGTGTGTGTGCATGAATGCGTGTATGTACATGTGTGTGTACTCCATGTGTGCATACACCATGTGTGCATCCCCACAGGGGCCAGAAGAAGGCTTCTGGGAACTGAAGTCCTCTGAGAACGCAGTAGGGAGCTCTCAGTGGCCGATCCATCTCTCCAGCCCCCAAGGTAAATATTATATTATGTGTATTTTATCTTTTTTTTTCCCAGATAAACAAGAACTCAACTTCCTGTAAGAAACAGGATGAGAAAGGTGAGTGTTGGGAAAGCTGTCATGTGGAGAAGGCAGCTGTGTGAGACTATAAGGACCAGGAGGCTGGCCCCGCCCTCAGAAACAAAGAATGTGGGGACCTGGGGAGAGGCAGGGGGGAAAAAGAGCAGACAGGGAGAGATGGTGGGGAAGCCCAGAAGTGCCACTCTCCATGGGCAAGAGGGAATTTACTACATCTATTCTCCTTATTTTGTGTGTGTATCTCCAGATGGGAGATGTCTGTCTGTCTGTCTGTCTGTCTGTCTGTGTTGCCGGGTATTTGATCACACTGTGATTGTGTTATTTGTGTTTTTTACTGAAAAAAAACAAAAAAAAAACTGTTGTAGCTGTGGTGGTGGGTTTTTTGTAGCTGTGGTGGTGGGTTTTTTTGTAGCTGTGGTGGTGGGGTTTTTTGTAGCTGTGGTGGTGGGTTTTTTTGTAGCTGTGGTGGTGGGTTTTTTGTGGTGGGGCTCAGCCTTAGTACACACACCTTTAATCCCCTCTGTCTGAATGAAGGTAAAGTTAGTTTGTAGAAGGAAGCACCCATGTTTGAAAGTGATGTCTAGAGTGGCAGACAAAGTGACAAATCAGAGGAAGATCTGACAGAATAGGATATGCCCGACTCTCAGGAGGAGAGGAGAGGGAAACTACTTAAGAGACCAGTACAGAGAGGAGGAGGCAGTTTTACTGGGAGAGTTTTACAGAGACAGGTTGAAGAGAGAAGAAGCTCTCTTCAACCAGAGAATGAGAAGGAGTCAGAAGATTAGAATGGATTGCCAGGGTCAGAATGAAGCCAAACAGAGAAAGTCAGTAAGAAGCTGAGAGAAGCCAGCTTGAAGCAGTCAGCTTGGAGAAGAGTTTGAGCCTGAACAGGTAAGTTGACCCAGCTAGCCAGAGCTCAGAAAGGGCTAGAAAGGGTGAGCATATTCAGCTCAGAGGCAGAAAACATTCTAGGTTTAGATTAGTCTGTACAGAGACTACAAGCTTCCAGGACTAGGCCTAGGTTAGCAGATGGAGGCGGTAAGCCTCAGAGATGACAATTACATCAAGCAATAAAAGATAATTTTACAGTCTATCCTGTCTCTTCTCTCTCTCTCTCTCTCTCTCTCTCTCTCTCTCTCTCTCTCTCTCTCTCTCTCACAGCACACACACACACACACACACACACACACACACACAGTGACCACCTATAGAAGATGATTCTCTTTCCTCCTTGTGGGCCCTAGGGACGGAAAGAATGACAGCAAGCACCTTACCACTGAGCCATCTCACCTGCCCACTACGGATTCATCTTAAATTATTGTCTCAGGCTTTTGCTGCCTAGATCTGCTTTGAGGACTCAAGCTTCTGGCCTTGGTCACTTGCCCACAAGTCACAGGTACGGCCTCACACACTCAACAGTCAGCTGCCCATCGCAACTATGGCCCTGTGTAGCTGGTGCAAGCCAGAATCTCAGCTCCTTCACAGAGCCATCACTAGAGCACTTGGCCTGGGCCTCTGTCCCTGTCATGTGGCCACAGCCAGCACTGCAGCCCAGAGTACTACGTTAAAATAAGATGTGGAAAGGGCTGGGTCCCACACCGGCCTTGGTGGCCCTTAGGGTCATCATTGTGGCAGCTGTCCCTTACACATATTCATCTGATGTGGCTTTTCTCTCCTCTCCTCCCTCCTCTCACCCTCCCTTTGACTTTTTGGTTTTTACACTTTCTTTATTCACCTCTGTGAGAGTGTTCATATACCAGGTTCGCATGTGGAGGTCAGAGAGCAGTTCTCTCCTCCTACCTGGTGGGTCCCTAGATTGAACTCAGGTCATCAGGCTTGGCAGCACATATCTTTACCTGCTAAGCCATCTCACTGGCTAACTTCTTCATTTCAACAAAAATCTTTAAACCAGACTAAGATCCTGAGATCCTCCCCAAGAGAGCCAGACTCCTGCAGGCTGAAGCTGCCCGCCAGGTCCTCCTGGGGCCAGGCAAGGTACAGTGGTTGTGTTGCCTACAGATCAAGACTCCTGCCAGTAGTGCTCTGGGGTACCCTAGCCTGACCTTGGAAGAGATGCTGCTTTAATCGTTCTGGTTTCATGGTGCTGAGGACCAGGTCTGAGACATACACATATGCAAGCACTCTGCTCAGGGCCACCCTGACTCCTGCCCCTTGGAAAGCTGCTTCTACCGCCCCCTCACTTGCAGTTTCAGGGGACACAGAAATGGCTTATAGGGGAAAGGGAAACAAGGGTTCTCCTACTAAATAGGCATTATTTTATTTGCTTATGGATTTAGAGACAGGACCTCACATAGCCCAGGCTGACTCACTATTTAGGCCAAAGATGACTTTAAACTCCTCATGTTCTTACCTCTACCTCCTGCGTGTTAAGATTTGAGGAGTGGGCCACCATGCCTAGTTTATGTGGCGCTGGGGATCAAACCCAGGGCTTCATGCTTTCCAGACGAGCAATCCACTCAGCGATCACAATCCCAGCCTAAGCCACGTTATGCTAAGCAACACACATGGAACATAGCTCAGTGTAGAGTGGTCACCTAGCACACGTGTGGCCCTGGGTTCCGCTGAGATACAAACGGAGAACTAAGCAAACTGAGCTGCCTAGTTTATAAGAGGCTGCAGCTCAGGCACACAGCGCCAGGCTAAAACCTTCCCGGGCCCTGAACACAATACGTGTGTGCAAGTGCACACACATGTGACTATGATCCTTAAAACTGCACGAGCCTGCCAAGTGCACACACATGTGAATGCACTTCTGACATTCTTGCCTCCTGACAGTCTTGCAAGATTATACAAATGCAAAATAATAATAATAAATGTTTAGTGATCCCCGTGACAACTTGAATGATTTAAGACTGGGCATGCAGGCACTTAGGAGGCAGAGGCAAAGGCAGAAGGGTCAGGAGTTTGAGGCTGGTTTGGGTTACAAATTATAATCCTGACTTAAAACAGTAAAAAAAAGAAAAGAAAGAAAGAAAAATGTAAGTAAATGATTCCACAAACAACCAGGCCTTCAAGCAGACTTGGGGGGCGGGAGCGGCAAACAGCAACTAGAAGGGTCTGGAATCTCGAGAAGGCCACTGGCCGCCCTCAGTCCTTAGGCAGGCTGCGCCACCCAGGAGGCATGGCGGATCCCAGGACTGATAAGAAGAGGCCTAGAGATTTCCTTATATCCTGAGCTGGGGACAGTCAGAGTAGCAGGAAAGGAATGTCCTAACTCCATAAACGGATCACCTACGGGTCCTAAGGCACACATCCCAGAGCCCTGAGAAAGATCTGGAAAGAATCCCTCTGGGAGAATGGTTAGTCACAGCACCTCTGGGACAGGGTAGAGGGCAGGGCTTCTCAGTGTCCCCAGGCTTTCCACACAGCTCCGCTGCTTTTTAATCAGGACAGAGTTACAGAGAGAACTGCCCTGCTAGATCTCTTCCCTCCTGACAGAATTCTTTCACTCTTAACAAAAACAAAACAAAAACACTAGACCATTGCTCTTCTTGATCTCTCAGGCCCAAGAGGCAATTACTGTCTCCTGACACCAAAGCCAACAGTATCTTATCTATTTTTAATGGCCCCAGTGCAGGCCTGGGACAGACACAGGGCAAAGTAAGTGTCTATTAAACCAGGAGGCTGCTTCCGATCTGAGGCTGCAGAACACTCTGCCATCTCTGCTTCCGACTCTGGCACCAAAACCTCCCAATCATTCTAAGGATCGAGTTCCCTTCTCTGGGGAGACTCTTCCCAGGAAATGAAACACAGACCCAGAAGATAAGAACAGAGCCCCGTCCTTAGATCAATCCTCTTATTGGCAGGGAGGCTGCAGGGCTCTTGGAGCACAGCTAGAAACTTACTCTGGAGTTTCTCATTTAAAATGAATCTAGTAAGGACATTTGTGACCAGTGAGTGTGGGCGACGCGTCTATCCTCATGCTGACGTCACTGAGATGAGGCACCTGCCCCTCCTCTCCACTCTGAGCCCAGGAGGAGTCGCTTTCCACTTAGCCATTCCAGATGCTGTGGGAAAGCCGCTCTCTGAACATTTGCACTGCACTTAGCATGAGCAGCGAGATGGCTCAATATGTAAAGGCATCTGCGGCCAATCCTAACATCATGAGTCTGAGCCCTGGGACCTGCATAGTGGGAAGTGACAACTGGCTCCTCAAATTTGCCTATGACCTCCACACATGTGCTGTGGCATGTAGGCACATTCGTGTGCCATGCATGCACACACACACACACACAAAATTAAGAAAAAAATGCTTTAATCATCTGCTGTGCCAAATCTCTACACGGGGGCTGCACTCTGTGGCCACCTAGTTCTGTGAACTAGGGCACAGCAGGGCACACACAGTCGGTGGCTGCGGGCAGGATCCTGTTGGGAAGTGGGGCGGGAGGGAATGCCAGGCAAGGGTGATCAGAAAATGTGGGATGCGCCTCTGTGGTAACAATTACCTGGCACACATATGTGCAAGGTTCTGAATTCAATCCCCAGAGCCAACAAAGAGGGAAAAAAAAAAAACCAACACTAGGTAAAACCATAATCAATACATAATCCATCCATAGGCTAGAGAGACACTTGTGCACGGAGCCTGTGTGACCGGCCTGCACCCTGGGAAAATGGCATCTCTCCTGGAGGAAACAACAATCCAAAGCAGCCATGCCCTTGAGCAAGGGGCCAGTGGAGGAGGGGCAGGGGGAGCCACTGAGGTCAGAGGAGAAACAGAGTGTGAGGCGGAGGGCAATGGCAAGGTCTGCTGCTGTCTCGGTCAGTGTTCTGCTGCTGTGAAGAGACACCATGACCAAGGCAGCTCTCATAAAATAAAAGCAGCATTTAACTGGGGGGGGCTGGCTTACAGTTTCAGAGGGTGAGTCCACTGTCATCATGCTGAGGACATGGCGTCACACATGGTGATGGAGAGGCAGCTGAGAGCTACATTCCAATCCACGAAGGCTGAGAGAAAGATCGAGCTTCTCCAACAAGGCCGTGCCACTCCGATAATACCACGCCTCCTAGTCCTTCTCAAGCAGAGCCATCCCCATCCCTGTGACTAACCATTCACACACATGCACTGACAGAGCCCATTCTTCAAACCACTCCACCCGCAGGAGGGGATCTGCACGGTGAGCGGCCTCAAGACAAGCAGTTCTCAACCTGTGGGTCGCGACCCCTTCGGGGGTTGTGTATCAGCTATCCTGAATACCCTGAAGAGCAGATTCATTACGACTATAACAGTAGCAAAATTACAGCTATGGAGTAGCAACGAAATCATCTTATAGCTGGGGATCGTCACAACATGAGGAACTGTATTAAAGGTCGCAGTGCTAGGGAGGCTGAGAACCACTGATACAGACACTTAGCAGAAGGAAAGGCCTTTCCCTACAACCCAGCAAACTGGCAAGGTCACCCTCGGAAGTGTTCACTCCTCGTGTGGGGTTGGGGCTGCCATTGGTACAACCAAGTAAGAGGAATCAACACAGGCTCAAGGTTTTCCAGTACCCCACCAGCCCCACTTCACATGCAGCCGCTGCCCCTCACTATCCCCACCACCCCCATCTCCACCCCCCACCTGACCTCCAAGTACATCTGAGTGTGAGGACCAGACTGTGATCTAGTGGCCAGCATACGGTTGAGAAAAGCTACTCACGGCAGCTGTGGGGAGCCTCTGCGTACAGGCCACCGGGAGCCGAAGCTTCCAGTCTGTCTCTCCATCCAGCTGGTCCGTGCGCAAGAAGCAAGACCCTGTGGAGAGATTTGGGCACTGTCTGATGTCTGCAATTCAAGTGTGGAGCTTGGATTCCCTCAGCAGCTCTGGGCAGTGCCGGCTGTAGTCCTTGAACAAATGGCCCACCAATGGCCAGCGACTCACAGGGAAAGTAAATCTCCACTTCCCACCCCCTCTACAAGGTCTGGGTTCAAATCCTCTCAACCACTCACTCACTCTAGGGTAGGGTTAGGACCTTGTCTTTGCTGAGTCGTCATCTGCCTTTGTATGTTACAAAAAGGAGACATGCAGCCTACTGAACAGTCCAGCAGGGTGATGGGACAGTGGCCAACACAGGACGGTCACTCCTGTGACCATTCCAAAGCAGGGGGTGCAAGAGTTTCCAGATCCCTTCTCAGGAACGTCCGGATTTGGATGCCGTGTTTGTCAATTACCGGCTTTGTATTTCAGAGCCTCGGGTTCTGGGGGTATAGGAACGAAGCCGGTAAGACCCTCCAGGGCTCTAATGGGGCTAAAAAAGCTAAGCCATGGGCTCAGGACATGGCTTGTAAAAAAAAACATGCCAGGGTCTGCTCTTTCTGCAGAGTGACTCCACTGACACGGAACCCCCAAATCCACAATGCTTCAAAAATCCAGCGTGATTGACTGATGACTGATTTAGAGACAGTCACAGATATCCCAGAGTAGCCTTGAACTCACTAAACAGCCAAGGATGACCTTAAACTTCTAATCCTCCTGCCTCTACTCCCTGAATGCTGGGTTGACAGGTCTGTCACAAGCCTGGTTTTAGGCACAGCTGGGGATGGGATCCCAAGCCTGGGGCCTGCACAGCGATCCCTCTACAAACCCTAACATTCTACAAACTCTAAAATTCTACAGACCATCCCTGAAACGTAAGAAAAACTCTGTACAATAAAGCTTTGTTTCAGACACAAAATCTCAAGCCTGCAGCACTTGTGGGCCCATAAGGGACACTGAAGAATAGGCTTGCACATTCAAGGGACATACACCTCAGGCGTATCAGAAGCTCTGCGACAGTGGGTCAGACAGGAAGAGTCCAGGTCACTGACACCCAGTAACGTCCAAGCCTGAAGAGCCTTCTGGTCACTTCAAGCATAAGCTGGGGAGGGGTCTCAGTGGGTAAAACGGTTGCTGTAGGAAGGTGAAGACCCAAGTTCAGATCCCCAGAGCCCAGATAAGTGGGATGTGGCAGGTTGTGTACTCCTGGCCTTCTTGTTTCAAGAATAGAAGCCAAGACAGGAGAATCCCAGGGAGTTCCAAAAACTTCCAGCGCTGAGGCAGAACATAGACAAGCATGTGGGTTTTGTGTGTGCGTGGTTTTTTTTTTTTTTTTTTTTTTTTGGCTTTTTTTGAAATAGGGCCTTACTGTGGAGCCCAGGCTGGCCCCCAACGCCATGCAATCCTCCTGCCTCTGTCTCTGGAGAGCTGGGATTACAGGCATAGATTGGCATGCCTGGCTTTACTGTGCCGTTATTTCTTAAATGTTTACTCCATCTCTTCTCTGTTTGTTCTTGGGGGAAGGTATTATTCACACAGTACACACATGTATGTAGGTTGAAGGACAACCTGTAAGGATTGGGTCTCTCCTTCTACCATGAGGGTCCCAAAGATTGCAATCAGCTACCAGGCTTGGAAAGAAATGCCTTATCATGTCACCCGTCAAACTTTTAGGGTTTTCTTACTTTATTGTAAGTTTGAGGTTTTGGCTTGAGAAATGCATGGTCTTACTATGTAGGCCCCCCAGTGACCTGGACTTGTTATGTAGACTCTGGCCTCGAACTCCTAGACCTGACTCTGCCTCACGAGTGTGGATTAAACCATATGACGTCATGTCCAGTCAAATTTTTTGGCTTTAATGACGGAAATTCATGGGCCTACAAGCACCTAAAACACTTTGAGTTAGGAAGAACCCTTCTACAGAGATGTTCCAGTTCGCCTGTGACATCCCCACAATGACATCTACACTGTGACATTGCCAAATATGATGCTGCCAGATATGGTCGCTGTCCCTGCCCACCATGATGTGCTTACCGTTTTTCTCTGACGTCCTCAGGAAGATCATGTCAGCAGGGACTCTCTGGTTCTAGGAAACGAAAGGAAACCGGTTATCATGACAGCCTCGGGCGGGGTCTCAGTCATGGCTAAGCATAAGGCTGCTTTGTCTGCAAGCCACAGGACCCTGCACACTCCTGCCACTTACTAACCACCTCCACCGAATCACCTGTTAAGAAGAATGACATTCCTGGGGTTCCTTAACCCTGCTTTCAGCTCTGGAACCTGCAGCCAGAGCCACCACCACCCCCACAGCCCCCAGCTACCGGCACCAAAGCAAGCCTCTCTACTGCCTCTGCCCCATCCACAGCAGGCTTTTCTCCTCTTTTGTATGTGTGTGTGCACATGTGAGTATATGTGTTCGTCTGTGGACGTGCATGTGCTTGCCTGGAGGACAGAAGTCCTTGGGTTTTTGTTGCTGTTTGTCCTTTTTTGAGTTTTTGGAGAGACGTGATCTGTCACTGGCCTAAAACCTGCCATGGAGCCCCAGGGATCTGCCTGCCTCTGCCTCCCCAGTGCTGGGATCGCAGGGCCACAACACCCAGCTCTTTTCACAAACTTGAGACCCCACTGTTGTGTGGCGAATGCTTTAGGGACTAACCCATCGCCCTGTCCTCTTGTCTGGCTTGTAGCAGGATGTCAGGAAGTAAAGTTATGAACTAAGGCCAGGTGTGATGTGTAGCCTTAATCCCCGCCGAGGCAGGAGACTCTGTTAGGTTCCTGGGTTACACACTGAGACCTCACTTCAGGAACAAATAATAAATAAACAGAAATGACTACACGAGGGTGGGGGCAGCAGCCTGTGTGGCTGTGCGGGGAAGCGATGTGACAAGTGGGGCTCTGTCCCAGGTATTTCAGGTTCCCTCAAGTTGGCCTTGAGTGCTTGGACTTAACCATCTAACGAATCTGCATCACTCAATTCCCACAGACATGGGGTAAGACAGGTTCTTTTTTCTGACCCACTACAATCCTCAGACTCTCCAGATGACCCCCCTCCAAACCCCTCACCTTCCAAATACAGACAGTAAACAGGCGTGCCAGTGTTTGTTCAAGTGACAAACATTAACACAGACATTTAACGACGCTCCACACTGCTCCCCCGCCCCCACCCCTCCCCCGCTCCCCATAAAATGGCTGGCAGATCCCATGAGTCAGGAACGCAGGTTAACAGTTTGACAAAGGTGAGTTCAATAAATATTTTTTTAAGTGTCAATGTGACAAGCTGTCTTGTAGAAGAGACATTATCATTGGGGGGTGGGGGGGTGTGACCTAAACATACCAAGCAGAAAATCAAATATATACTGTGTTTATAATTATAAGCAGGGCTACTGGCTTCCCAGCATACGGGTACCTTAGGGAAACCTTCTTGTGTTTGTCTCAGTGGGATGGAAGTTGTTCTTCTCAAGGCAGAGATGTTTGCTAGCGTCCTAAAGAGTTCCTTCCTGTCCGTCCACCAACAGGGCAAGGCAGGGCTCTCCCCGTCACGGCCCACTCCCCGTGTTCCAGCTCCCGCTGATGCCCAGCCCCTGACACGTTTCCAGACTCAACTCACCTTTTCCACAAGGATGAGGTCTCCCACCTGGATGTTTGAACTCTTGACCTTCACGGTTCCTGCAAAGCAACAGACAGACCGTGTAGATTCTACTAGGCAGCAAGGCCCACGAGTGCCCACATCCCGCCTCTGCCTCACCAGGAGGAAGCCTCCCTGTGGCTGTCGTGCTTCAGAGGAAGCCCGGCTCCACTTTACGATGCGCAGGAGAGCTAAGGCTCTTCAAGCCATGACTTATCGTTTCTAACTCAACCAGTAACAGCGCAATTACTACTCACCAATAAGTTAAATAAATCATCAAGGTAACACAGGACTGGGCAGACAGCTCAGTGGGTAGAGTCACTGCCACAAAGACATGAGGACCTGAATTCCATCCCCAGAACCAACAGAAAAGCCAGAGAGACATCTGCTACTAGGAGCAGTTGCTGCTCTCTCAAAGGCCACGTTCACTCCCTAACACTCGTAAGTACGGGTCATTCCAGCTCCAGGGGGATCTGTTGTCCTCTTTTGGTCTCTTCCAGCGTTTGCAAACATTATCACACGCATGCACGCACACACGCACGCACAAATAAATAAAACCTAAGCCAGACTTAAGCCAGGCATGAGGCATGGTGGTGGTGCACACCTTTAATCCCAGCACTTAGAAGACAGAGGCAGGTGGATTTCTGAGTTCGAGGCCAGCCTGGTCCACAGAGTGAGTTCCAGGACAAGCAAGGCTATACAGAGAAACCCTGTCTCGAAAAACTAAAATAAAAATAAACAAACTTAAAACAACAAAAACCAGGTATGACCTTCTCTTGTCTATAACCCAAGGCTGGGAGAGGGCAGAGCCAGGAGTTCCCGGCTCTCTCGAGTGCCTGCTCCCTGAGCCAGCTTAGCTACCCCACTAAACTCCAGGTTCAGCAAAACCCTGTCTCAAGAGAATCAGGCAGTGAGAGCAGAACCTGCCAGCCTACTGTGCACACTCACCAAACACTAACCAGAGCTCACCTCCTGTGCACACTCACCAAACACTAACCAGAGCTACCTCCTGTGCACATCACCAACACTAACCAGAGCTCACTCCTGTGCACACTCACCAACATAACCAGAGCTCACCTCCTGTGCACACTCACCAACACTAACCAGAGCTCACCTCCTGTGTACACTCATCAACACTAACCAGAGCTCATCCTGTGCACACCCATCAAACACTAACCAGAGCTCACCTCCTGTGCACACTCACCAACACTAACCAGAGCTCACCTCCTGTGCACATCACCAACACTAACCAGAGCTCACCTCCTGTGCACACTCACCAAACACTAACAGAGCTCACCTCCTGTGTACACTCACCAAACACTATCTGGAATTCTAAACCTGATACAACATGAAGATGCCAAGTAGTGGTATTCAGTGAATCCCATATTGCTTGGGGAGAGGCAAGATCAGGACTGAACCTGTTTAGTACAAAAGTAACCACTGAAAGCTAACAGGGCACACTGCAGGACACACCAGCGACAATGTATCACTGACGCTCCCAAGGGCTCAGCAGGTGGTGGTGGGGGCTAAGACACTTGAGTTCCATCCATCTCCAGATACACAAGGTAGGAAGACCAGTTCCCTCAAGTTGTGTATACACACACACACACACACATACACACCACTTTTTCTTTTTTTCTTTTCTAAAAAAGCCAAGAATGGTGATGCACAACTTTAATACCAGTCCTTGGGAGGCAGAGGATCTCTGTGAGTTCAAGACCAGCCTGGGCTACACTGAGAGATCCTATCTCAAAATAAACAAAACAAAAAAACAAAACCACCTTTTGATTGAGGGTTAGACCATTCCAGAGATGGAGAAATTACAGGTATGGGCCCCAGTGGAATTTGAAATGCAGAAATTAGCCTGACCCACCCTTCCTGTTCCACTAGGGGGCACCAACACCACCAGGCCCGAGGGTTAGAGCTCTGGTGACTCCAGGCTCAGGGTTGGGGGCTCTGGTATCAAAGCCTCAATGTCAGACAGGAATCTGAAGCTCTGCCCATCTCAGCTGCAGTGAGCAATCCCTCAGGAACTTGTCCCAGCTTTACCAAACGTAACTGACAGTCTTTGGTTTTATTAGCAAATACATGCCAATAGTCTAACTTTAATGACCACATCTGGGTTCAGATCTTCGCCACCAATGGTTAGGCCTAACTTACTGCTAAACCGGCACCCCTGGATCTGTGTGTTTGTGAGCTTGACAGAGAACAGGCTCTCACAGGCTTGACAGGGATTCATTCTGTCAACATCGAGATTTATCTCTAAATCCTTCACACTTTTTCTTTTTACAATAAGTATGAGGCAGGTTGCTTTTCCAACTAGAGAAAAATATATAAAAATATAAGCATATATATGTGTGTGTATGTATCTACATATATGTGTGTACATGTACATGTACATATACATATAATAAAATAACTCAAAAATTTTAAATGCCCAGGCCTGCAGTCTTTCCCTTCCACATTCTGTCCTGAATTACGGTGAGCTTACTTAAACTCCCTCCGGCTGTCTGTTCTACCTCAGCAAACCCTTTAATCCAGCATGTCTGCAGTTCCGACAATGTCTCCCCAGCAGGTTAACCCTTCACTGCAAGCACGTCTGCTACACCAGGCCCAGTCAACAAGATGTCAAGCACACCAGAGGACCCATACATGGCCAGGACACTTGCATTGCTTAACTAGGGACTGTCACAAGGGGGAGGGGGAGGATGAGCCATAGATGGGCAGTTTCAAGAGACCCCAAGATAGGAGAGCTGGCTCATCAGTTAAGAAAACTGGTTGCTCTTCCAGAAGACTAAGGTTTTATTCCCAGTACCCACATGGTGGCTTACAACCATCTGTTAACTCCAGTTTGAGGGGATCTGACACTGTCGTCTGGCATCTAGACACTATGCACACATGGTGCACAGACATACATGCATGCAAAACACACATACATAAAACAAGTAACAGAGATCCCTAGATTCACACCTGGTACAGTAGTGGCTGGTACCAAGCATAAAGCGTGTACCTCCCACCTCATACATGGTGGGTGGTGGTGACAGTGGCATGTGTATGCATGTGTGTGTGTGTGGTGTGTGTGTGTGCGCGCACACACGTGTGTGGAGGCCAATGACAACTTTCAGGAGCTGGTTTTCCCTTCCCACTATGAGTCCTGCGGACAGGACTCAACCTGTCCAGTTTGGTGACAAGAGCCTCTGTCCACCGAGGTGCCTCACCAGCTCTATTCCGTGAGGCACTGCACTAGGAGGAGAGAGGCAGGCAGTCTTCAGTGGCGAGGACCCACAGAGTGAAAGATGATTTAGACCCCACAACTCCTAAGCGAGTATCAGCTGCTGTCTTCAGAAAGGAGGGAGGGAAGAGGAAAGAGCAGGAGGAGCAGAAAACAGAAGGCACGGAAACAGGAACAGAAAACATGGAAACCCAGGGCAGCAGTTTAGGGTCCTTACTGAGGGCCAGCAAGGTAGCTCACTGAGTGAAGCTGTCTGCGGCCAAGACTCGTGATCTGAGTCTGACCTGTGGTAGGAGAGAAGCAACTCCTCAAAGTTGTCCTCTGACCTCAATACACACACACACACACACATACACACACCACACACACCTACACACACATATACACACATACAATACACATACACACACACTACATTACACACACACACACAACACATCACATTGACTACACACACACACACATTACATACACATATACACATTACATATACACACACTATACATTACATACACACACATACAAACATACACACAAACACCACACAGTTTTTAATTCTTAAATTTTTAACACGGCATCTGCATTTTGTTTGGTACTGAGCCCTGACTATTCTACAGCTGGCTCACGAGGAGACAAAGTACCAAAGCTTCCTCAGAAAGCACCCTGAGAAGTGAAGACCCAGAACCAACCCTTTCGCCTTCCGGGGACCCTATACCCAGCATCCACCACGAGACCCTAAGACTCCTCACACACCATTTTATTTATGTATTTATTTATTGTGCATATGTGTAGTGTTGTGTGCCACAGCGTGCGTGCAGAGGTCAGAGAGCAACTTAAAGGCCTGGCTTTCTCCTCCACCCTGTGGTCTCTTGGGCTGAACCCAAGTCATCAGGATTGTCAGCAAGCACCTTTACTCACTGAGCCGTCTTGCCAGCCCCAGGCTGGTTTTGGTTTTTGTTTTTCAGTGCATTGTGGAGACTCCAACAGAAGCTGGAGTGAGATCCTTACAAAGTGACATGGGAAATTCTCCAGACACAGTCCTGATCGTTAACCGGCTTCTGATAAATCCACCCCACCCACTTTCACCGCCTCACCCCAGCAGGCTCGCAGTCCGTTTATAACTGGGGACAAACAGCCAATGAGCACAGCTGTTTATTTCTACAGTGCTGGCCCCCGAGCCTTTCATAAGCAAAGCAACAGGGCCAGAGCAGCCTTTCATGGATGACGGCCCCAGAATAAGAGCAGCCTGTCTCTGTGGCAGGGAGACACCAGATGTTTCTCTGGACTGAAGCACGTAAATGACGACTCGGAAGGAGCTGCACATGCTCCACACCGCCGCCCACGCCCACCCCGGAGGAGGGAAAACCATCCTGCAACAAATTCCAGGGCACGGGTCCTCGGGGCCTGGTTTTGACCCCGAACACCTCAGTTACAATCCTATTTTTCCCGGTGAGCACTGGGCAGTGGCTGCCGTTTGTGAACCGGCCTCACCAGCTCTGGCTAATGGATTACTCTCTAATCTAACTGTGGCAGTGACGAGCTGTAAATTCCACTCGTGTGTACATTTCCTGGGGCTGATATCAAAACACCTCTGCAGGGCCCAGAGTTCAGAGGCTTAAAGGTGAAGCTTTCATTTTCAGATGGGGCGGTAGTTCCAAACCCAGGAAAAGACTCACAAGCCGAGGCTAAGAAGTGTGGTCATGAGGCACCTCTGCTTAAATCAGTTAAGAACCAAGAGGGGGGGGGGGAATGGGGGAGAGAGAGAGAGATTGATTTTAAATATTACAAGTTTATATTCAAGTTGTAAGTTATTGAGACTTTTCAGTAAATGTATCAACGGGCAAAATTGGTTGACAATGTCCCCAAAAGACAAACAGGCTAAACAGCCTGGGAGCAGGAAGTAGCTTCTGAAAGAAATTAGCAGTGCAGGGGGATCCCCAGGACCCACTCTCAGAAAGATGAGAACTCCCCAAAGTGATCCTCTGCCTTCACAAGTGTGCCAGGCACGCCCACAACCACGCACACAAGAAATAAATACATGCGTGTAAACTGAAAAGATTAACCATACAATTTAAGTGTGAGATATTCAGGGTTTTTTTCTTTCCACTAAACAGTGGATACATTTACCAATGAATTACAATGAAGGACTGAATATTGGCAAAGAAAAAATTCAAGTATCGCTTTCCATCTGTCTGACCTCACAAGAGCATCTGTGGTAAGCCCATCTTTATAAAACTCAACTGAGCTGCTGGCCTCGACCTTACTGGGTTGGGAGTGGGGGTAGGGGCAGATTCTAGAAAGCTAGGCTCAGGGAATACCCTTGTGCCCAGTCCTGAAGGAGCTTTGTAGGACTTTTAATACCTTAACATCAAGAAGTCCATCACTGGGGCCAGCAACATGGCTCAACTGGTAAAGAATTCACCAGGAAAGCCTAATACACAACATACACACACATACACACACACACACACACACACACACACACACACACCAGACATTAGTAAATAAAATTAGGGGAAAGAAGTTTGTAGTAGTTTGAACAGTTTTGGCCCCCACAGACTCATGTGTTTGAATGCTTGGCCCACAGGGAGTGATACTGTTAAGAGGTGTGGCCTTGTCAGAATAGGTGTGGCCTTGTTGGAGGAAGTAGGTCACTGTGGCGTGGGCTTGGCCAATCTTATCCTGTCCGCCTTCAGATTAAGATATAGAAACCTGATCTCCTCCTAAGCCATGCCCGCCTGGATGCTGCCATGCTCCCGCCTTGATGATAATGGACTGAACCTATGAACGTGTAAGCCAGCCTCGATTAAATGTTGTCCTTACAAGAGTCGCCTTGGTCACTGTGTCTGCTCACAGTGATGGAGAACCTAACTAAGACAAAGTTTTAAAGTTCAGCACTGTAATTCTCTCCTTATAAAAATAAGCACTGGGCAGAAGAGATGGGCTTGGAGGTTAAGAGCACTGGCCGCTCTTAAAGAGGACCCTATTTGGTCCCCAGCACCCACATGGGGACTCATAGCCACCTGTAACAGGTTCCACACAGTTCCAGGTCATCTGTGGCCTCTTCTGGCACCAGAGGCACTGTACGTACATGGCGCACACATACATGCAAGCAAAACAACACCCATAAACAACAATGAAAAAAACGTAGCCCAGTGAGGTAGCACTTGAGAGAAGTGGTGGGGTTAGAGCTTTGTGAGTTCAAGGCAACCCTGGTATACGCCGTGAAATCCTGTCAATAATAATAATAATTCTTAAAAAACATAAATTCATATTCAGTCACAAAACACAGTCTGTACTATGAAGACAGAGAAGCAGTGCTTTGGTAACGATTAACTGAACAAGTCCCTATTAATGACTATATCCCTTCACACTGATTAAAGCCAGTGGACAGGGACCCCCAAAAGGAAATGAGGGAATACTCAGGTCAGAAGGGAACACCATTCACCACAACCCCAGGAAACCATCCACAAGAGACTCCAATAAACTAAAAAACGGGTCTTCAAAGGAAGAAGAGCTCTCTGGCCCTAGGCACTCTCTAGCTGGGCTAACAGTGCTCACAGGACTCCACAGAGTAGGAGACCTGAGGAGGCAGCCGACAGAGAGAGAAGAGGGACACATTTAGTATCCAGCACAACCGGAGAAAGGCTGTGCTCTGTGTGCTGGGCACGGCCTCTGGCTCTGCCTGATGGCTTGCCATCTGCCCAGATGTCCCCAGCAGGAGCTGGGCTACTGTGCTCATTATGTTTGCTGGCACTTTCTTTCAAGGCTAATTACCTCAGCTTCACTTAGCCCTGCTTGGTGGAAGGCAAGCCCGTATGAAGAACTAGGTACTCATCTGTGAAAAGGCAAGTCCCAGCCTCATGTCTCTCACACCCTCACAGGCCCATGCCCCTCTCCAGCCCTTGTCTCCCACCCATTCAGAGGCACCCCACCCCTCCCGCAAGAATCAAACTTATTATAAAAATATAAAATAAAATAAAAATTTAAAAAGTCTAGAGAGAAGTTCATTTGTTGGCCTTTCCTGGCCCAGACGAGTCTTCCGTTGCTGTACTGCTCTGCTATTGTGTGAGGTGAACTAAAATCTCTCTGAGTAACTAACTGGCTTCTGCAGGGCTGTCTCCTTCACGTCTCCTCTGGCCTCATTCCCTGGAACTTCAGCACCCTTGAACCCTGTTGGTTAGAGAAGACAGCTGCTTGTTTGGTTTGGTTTTTCGAGACAGGGTTTCTCTGTGTAGCCCTGGCTGTCTTTGAACTTGCTCTGTAGACCAGGCTGGCCTCAAATTCAGAGATCAGCCTGCCTCTGTCTCTAGAGTGCTGGAACAAGTTCAAGGTTATCCCTAAGGCCAACCCTGGCTACTTGCCTCTGTCTAAAAGTAAGTAGGTAGATGATAGATTGATGATAGGCAGACAGACAGATAGACAAGACAGACAGATAGTGTGTGTGTGTGTATGAGAGAGAAACGAGAGAAATAGAAATTCTTGTCCCAAATGAGGATGACACCTGGTTTTATTCTCTGGCCTGCATACTGTGTACACACACACACACACACACACACACACACACACACACACACACACACATTTCAAAGCCTGAGATCAAGTGCCCTCTGTAGCTGCAGCATTAGGGCTGCACACACTGGAGCAGCTGGCCTCATCACCACGGGCACTAAGTGCTCCCCTGCCCCCCGCACCATGGCTCCTGCCTCTAGAGGAGTCATCTTCAGGCCTCGGTTGCATCCTCTCAGCTCTGCCTTTTCCTCATTCTGCTCTCTCAGACACAATGTTTCCCTGTTAGCCTAGAACCTCAGCCAAAGCCTGAGCAATGGGTACAAAGAGAAAACTCTCCCTCCTCTCCCTCTCTCCCGCCCATCCCCAAGAGCTCCCTCCTTGGAGTTACTTAAAATGTCTGACAAGGCCTGTAACTGGTGCCTGGCTGGCTGTGGCTGTGTGGAACAGCAGTGTCCCAATTCCCAATCTGGACAGCATCTTTCCCAAAACATGTCACTGCCCCTCTCTCCCAGTGCCCTCTACTCAGCCTGTTGCTATTTTTGTAAAACTCTTTTTGTTCCTGAGACAGAGTCTTACTCTGTAGCCCTATCTGGTCTGGAGCTTGATAGGTAGATCAGGTTAGCCTAAAACTCACAGAGCTCCACCTGAGTACTGAAGACAAAGGCATGTGCCACCACATATGGCTTTTGTAGACTTCTTTACCAGGGCTAGCTGAGCGTACATGGGACCCACATTCAGAAGGTCCCATGCTGGGTTCATTGCTCCACAAAAAAATCCTTGTTTTTCCAGGACGGGGAGAGTGTGAGGCAGACTCTCCCCTGGCTCAGTCTATTTAAACTGGCCCTGAGCTTCTGATCCTCCTGCTTCCACTCCTGAGTGCTGGGGTTTACGAGCACACCACCACACCCAGTTTTGTTTTGCTTTTTAAAAGTCAAGGTCTCCCTATGTTACTCCAACTGATCTTCAACACCTGAGCTCAAGGAATCCTCCTGCCTCAGCCTCCCAAGTAGTTTGGTGTTGTGGATTGGTTCTAATGTTATTTGTGTTAATTCGACTCCCAAAATCACACAGGAATCTGCACATCCAGATGCTGAGGGTCCCTACCCCCCGCCCCGTTGACTCTAATTGGTAACTAAAGTGATCAACGGCCAATGGCTAAGCAGGGAGACAGAGGTGGACTTGAGATTTCCTAGGCAAGAGACCACAAGAGGAAGGAGGTTTTAGAATCGCCAAGAGGGAGAAGGGAGAAAAAAAGTCAGCAGACAAGTGAAGGTGCCGAGAGGGTGTCACCTGAGAGGGCTGCCCACCTTGGTCCAGGCAACCAAGTTAGAATACAGATTTTAGTACTTAATAATTCAGGAATATTGGAGGACAGAGTAAGATAGCCACAGGGAGGTTTGGAAGTGCCCAGCCATTGAGCTGTTTAAAATATATTAAAAATAAGGCTGTGTGTGTGTGTGTGTGTTGTTGTTTGTGTGTGTCTGTCTGTCTGTCTGTGTGTCTGTCTGTCTGTCTGTGTCTGTCTGTCTCTGTGTGTGTGTGTCTGTCTGTGTGTCTGTCTGTCTGTCTGTGTGTGTCTGTCTGTCTCTGTGTGTGTGTGTCTGTTGTGTCTCTCTGTGTGTGTGTCTGTCTGTCTGTCTTCTCTGTGTGTGTGTGTCTGTCTGTCTCTGTGTGTGTGTGTGGTTGTCTGTCTGTCTGTCTGTCTGTCCTTCATTTGTGAATCCAGAGCATGCTACAGTTCAGGCTGCAGGTGTAGGAACAACACGTGCCTATGGATTTGCTCAGGTCCGGGCACCACACCTGTCTATGTACCCTGACGCTGAACTCTCTTCCTCAGGCTTCTGTTCTGGGTGCTTAGTCACTAGAGTGTGATGCCATGTGGGAGGTGGGGCAGAGCCGGAGGAAGAGTATCACTAGAGGCTAGCCCTGGAAGGTGACATCTACCCTGGGCCCAGAGCCTCGTGTTCTCATCCTGATCCCCCAGGACGGAAAGATCCCTCACCTCACATGCTCAGGAAAGCCCTGTTAACCTTTCCCTTCAAGGGAGACTGCAGCACTAAGCCAAGGTTCTTCTCTCCTCTCTTTAAGTTGTCTGTCAGGGGAACTTGATCAGAACAACACAAGTCCCCAAATACACCTACCTGCCTATGAACCACTCTTCTCTAACAGACAAACTTTTTTGTTTGTTTTCTTTTTTTCTGTAGAGACAATATCTTACTATATAGCTTGGCCTAGCTTGGAGCTCACTATGTAGCCCAGGCTGGCCTCACACTCAGAGCTCTACCTACCTCTGCCTCCCAAATGCTAGAACTAAAGGTGCATGCCACCATGCCTGGCCAAAACTGGATCTTAAAAGTGGCCCAGGCCAGACTTGAACTTACTATTGAACTACTACCTCAGACTCTCAAAAGTGTGAGGTACCTCATGATCGGTGTAAGGTACCACAGGTGGCTGAAACCCTCACATACATCTGACCATGGGTCTTGTTTCATTCACCAGGCCTCCTGTCCTGTGAGACTCACTGGGAATGTCTTCCAGCCCTGCACTTCAGGTTCCTGTCCCTCACTCGTGTCCTCACTAGCACTTATGACCCCACTCACACCCTCGGCACAGCCTTTGCTCAGCTCACACAGAGGCTCCACATGAGAGGAACACTGCAGCAGTGCACTAGGTGGCGTCCGTAGGAGCCCTGGTGTACTACAGAGGGCGGGACCTGAGGCAGGGCAGGGCAGAGCACAGGATTTGCAGCCACTACTGCTGACAGTGAGATCCTGCTCAGAAGCAGGAATACAGTGTAAAAGAGGGAAACTGATCCAAGCTCTGTGGCACTTGCCTCTAATTCTCACACTCTGGAGGATGAGGCAGGAGAATTTTGAACTCCAGCACAACTTGGGCTACAAGGTGATACCTGTTCTCAAAAAAAAAAAAAAACCAAACAAGCCAGGAGTGGTGGTTTGAATAAGAATGGACTCAGAAGGCTGGTGTGTTTGAATGCTTGGCCCCAGTTAATGGAACTGTTCAGGAAGGATTAGGAGGCGTGGGCTCTGTTGGAGGAGGCTGGCCTTGTTGGAGGAGGCTGGCCTTGTTGGAGGAGGCGTGGCCTTGTTGGACGATGTGTCACTGAGGGGTGAGCTTTGAGGTTTCAAAAGTCCACACCAGGCCCTGTCTTGCTCTCCCAATCTCTCTGCGTCAACTTGCAGATCACGTGAGTTCCAAGTGGCACATCTGCCTACCAGCTGCCCCACCCCAACCATGAGGATCACGGATTAACCTCACGAAACTGCAAGCGAACCCCCAACTAAATGTTTTCTCTTCTAAGTTGCCTCCTCTCTCAGCAAGGACAGCACCTAAGACACCTGGTAAGTAGCATATGCTGCAGTCTCAGCACTTTCGGGGCAGAGGCAGGGGGATGGATCTCTGTGAGCTGCAGGTCATCCTGATGCACACAGTGAGTTCCAGGCCAACTAGAACGATGTTAAGAGCTGACTCAAAAAAAAAATAAATAAAAATAAAAAACCAAAGGGCTGCATGCATACACAAAGGGATCACAAGGGAGAGAGAGGACTGAGAGAGAGCAATGGAGATCAGTAAGAACACAATGCATCATACAGCGGCGAGGGCATATAATAAATTTCCTTCATGTTGAAGAAATACATCCTAATAAAACTTTACTACCTGCACAAAACTGACCAGGAAACGACATCCAGTGTGAGTAAGCAGCATGGCCTAGGATCTACCAGCCAAAGTTCTGAGCAGTGTGCTGAGCACTGGTGGCCCACACCTTTAATTCCAGGCTTCTAGAGGCAAGACAGGTGGATCTCTGAGTTTGAGGCTAACCTGGTCTATACAGAGAGAGTTCCAGATCAGCCAGGGCTACACAGAGAAACCCTGTCTCCAAAAGCAAAAAAAAACAAAAACAAAAAGTTTCCTGTGGGGAACTCCACAGCGACAGACGTGGCTTTCATGAGGTTGTCACCACATGTGGGTGGGTCTTTGTGGTGATGCAACTGTGCCATTTGAAGGCGTTTCCAATCTAACTCAAATTCCCCTCGTTCCAGGGACCTGAGCTTTTCAGACACCCACCTTGAAAATGACTTCAAAAAAATAGAACATTTCCTAAGCATGTCACCCCAACGTGTTTCCCGGGAGGAACTTCTCCTGGGGGCTCTGACTCCAGGGACAGGCTGCATGCCAAGCCCACCACGCTAAGCATTGGAGTCTCTCAGGCACCCAGCTCATCTCTTTCACAACTCCTGTTTCCTGAAAACAAGACCCTTTGAAATAGAGTCTCTCCTAAAATAATGTTCCTTAGCCAGACGTCAGTGCTGGGCTTTAATCCCAGCACTAAGAGGCAGAGGCAAGCAGATCTCTGAGTTCGAGGCCAGCCAGGTCTACAGAGTGAGTTCCAGGACAACCAGGGCTACACAGAGAAACACTGTCAAAAAAACTAAAAACATCAATCAATCAATTAATGCTGCTTGCTGCTGAGTGAGGTCAGTAATCTCAGGGCACTGAACTGCTCCTGCCATCAGCCAGGTCATCTAACATCACCAACGTCCTCTCATTCCAAGCACACTTGAAACTGCTGTGGTCGGAGCCACAGGCTGGGATCAGGCTGGGCTTCCCCAAAGTGGATGTGGGTGGGGTTTTGAAGGCTGTCATTTAAGGATGGGTGCAATAGCTCAGTGGGTACCTTGGTACCTTGAGTACCCACCAAGAGGCTACAACTTCCATCCTGGAACCAACACAGCAGGAGAAGAGCTCTAACCCTGTAACCTGTCTTCAGACCACACACACACACACACACACACACACACACACAGAGGAAACACACTTTTTAAATATAATAAAGTTGTGACTGGAGAGGTGGCTCAGAGCTTAATAGCAACTCTGCATAGGCACAAGTGCAGACAATATACATACCCAAACACAGAAGATAAAAAAAATGTAATTTAAACAAAATTTTAAATTACAATAAAGTGGAGGTTCCTGCATTTGAAACGTGTCCAGCAAGGAGTCAGTAACAGGGGCTATTTAGTCACTTCTCCTTGGATTAAGACTTACAACTGGCCACACTCCCAGATCACACTAAGCCTGCAGAGATGTCTCCAAGCTGCAGCTGCTGCCTCTGTAAAACCTTAGACTGCACCGGGCAGTGGTGGTGCATGCCTTTGATCCCAGCACTTGGGAGGCAGAGGCAGGCGGGTTTCTGAGTTCGAGGCCAGCCTTGGTCTACAGAGTGATTCCAGGACAGCCAGGGCTACACAGAGAAACCCTGTCTCGACAAAACCAAAAACCAAAAAAAAAAAAAAAAAAAAAAAAACAACCTTAGGCTGCAACAGTTCACTATAAGTAGTTTTTCTTGAATGCTACCTTTGAAAATTGTTGTTTACTAATCTCATGTGTGTTTGTGTATAGAGGCCGGAGGACAGCGCTGAGTGGTGACCCTCAGGAGCTCTCCTTATTGTTTATTATTTATTTATTCTTGTGTGAGTATTTGGCTGCATGTACATGTGTGGACCAGGTATACACGGTGCCCATGGAGGTCGGAAAAGAGTGTCAGCTTTCCAGAACTGAAGTGACAGGAGGTTCTAGATGCCACAAAGGTCCTGGGAACCGAATCTCTGTAAAGACAGGGCTTTCAGAGCTCAGACGTCTCTGAGCTCCCACCTTGTATTTTGAGATAGTCTCTCACTGGCCTGGGTTTCATCCATTCAGCTAGGCCAGGAGGCCAGTAAGCCCAAGAGACCCATCTGTCTGCACCTTCCGATACTGGGGTCACAAGCACACATGTATAATATAATAAACATAATCACTCCTAGAGTTTTACATGGACTTTAAGACTCCAATCAGGCCCCCTGCTTACAAGGCAGTAGGTTTTTGACTTGCCCGTTTACCCAGCTCCTAAAAGATGCTTTCAAAAGCTGTTCTGGGGACAGCAAGATGGCTCAGCAGGAGAAGGTACCTGTCACCAAGCCTAACAAGCTCAATGATCGCAGGGACTCACATGGTAGGACAGAAATGGCTCCTGCAAGCTGCCCTCTGACCTCCACATGCACGCCATAAGACATTCATCTCCTCCCCATACTCCAACACACCACACAATAAATACATATAAAAATAAAATAAAGCTGTTCGGGGATCACATGACCATGAGGCACCTTCCCTCCCTCTCAGCTGGCAAAGGAAATGGAAGGGTGAACCAGTGAGCCAGATGCAGCCCAGGTTAACTGACAAGACTAATTCTCAGAGTACAGTGGCAGTGACCTAAGCTTGACCTCTAGTTGTCTGAGCAACTGTCCCAAGGCTGGACCCATGACCTGCTCCCCCAACCATCTGCGGCAAGTGACAAAATTATAAGCTCACCTCGTGACGTGAGCCGGCTGTAGACCTGGGAGTTCATCTCCTTGTCACGCACATAGCATCGGATCTCCTCCACTGCCTCACGGATGATGGTAACAGCCAGCACGAAGCCCTGCAGAGAGAAGGGACAGGGGTCAGCCCTGCTGAGACCAGCAGTATTCTCCTTATACTTGGAACAGACAAAGTAAGATAACAAACTATGATGGTTTGTAGATGCTCGGCCCAGGGAGTGGCACTGTTAGAAGATGTGACCCTGTTGGAGTAGGTGTGTCACTGTGTGTGTGGGCTTTAAGACCCTCATCCTAGCTCCCTGGAAGTCAGTATTATGCTAGCAGCCTTCAGATGAAGATGTAGAACTCTCAGCTCCTCCTGCACCATGCCTGCCTGGATGCTGCCATACTCCCACCTTGATGATAATGGACTGAACCTCTGAACCTGTAAGCCAGCCCCGAATTAAATGTTGTCCTTATTAGAGTAGCATTAGTCATGGTGTCTGTTCACTGCAGTAAAACCCTAAGACACACCTCCACCTGTGAGAACCGAGAGTCTGTCTTCACCCTGTAACTCAAATCTATAATCACACCACAGAAAGCAAGGTGGGAAGGCCCTTAGCCGGTGACAGAGCTGACAGCTGAATGGACAGGGAGACCTGGCTGGGCTCTGCCACAGTGTGATCCTGATGGTGCCTGAACTCGCTCAGGCCCCGAAGCCCAGGGAATGCAGGAAGAAGAATCTTCTGTCCACAAACCCGAGACCGACCTACTCACCAGAGGAACCCAGTAGGTGTAGAGGGCGCCAAGCCTCATCTCAGGGACGAACTGGGAGCAGGCGAGAAGCAGGAAGTAGAAGTTGAAGAAGTATCTGAACTGGCTGAACAACACCTGAAACGGAGAACAACAGGGGACATCACATCTTCTGGACGGACGGTGGGGGAGCTAGACGGGATCAGGGGAGGGAAAGGGGCACTCCTACAGAGAGTGCCGCTGACGTGCTGTTCTGCGCAAGGTCTAGACGGTTCCGTGTGGTCTAGGAAGGCAGACATGGACAACAGAAGTAACAGCTGCATGGGCTGGGAGTGAGGCTCAGTGGGTAGTGTCCATGGCTGTCATCCCAGTCTCCATCCTGTGTGCTCCCCTCATCCCCACCCCCACCCTGCCTCCTGCATGCACAACATCCAGGGTCCCAATCCCAGCAGAGTATAAACTCGTGTGGTGACATATGACTATAATGTCACCACTTGGGTGGCAGAGGAAGTAGGATTAGAAGTTGGGGGTCACTCTTGGCTACACAGGAAGTCCAGGGTGTGTGGTTTTTTAATTTTATCTGTATCTGCAGGAACACCTGTCCCATGGGTCTGCTTACAGGAATCAGTTCTCTCCGTCCACCTCGTGGGTCTCTGGGGATGGAACTAAGGCCATCGGACTTGGCAGTCAATGTCGTGACCACTGTCTTCATGGTCCACATCTTATTCCTCTTTTAGTTTTGTTTCTGGGCACAGGGTCTCTCTATATAGCCTTGGATGGCCTGCAACTCACTATGTAGACCAGGCCGGCCTTGAACTCACAGACCTCTGCCTGCCTCTGCCTTCAAATGATGGGGTTAAAGGTGTGTGCCACACGCCCAGCTCCATGTTTTATTTCTTTTTATTGGACATTGTATTTATTTAGATTTCAAATGTTATCCCCTTTCCTGGTTTCCTCTCCACAAACTCGCTATCCCATCCCTATGTTTTATTTCTTAAAATGTATTTCAGAAGTACAACCAGTAACTCGAAACTCTGTTTGAGAATGGATTCTTTTTTTATTCTTTTTTTGGTTTCGAGCAGGGTTTCTCTTGTAGCCCGGGCTGTCCTGGAACTCACTCATGTTAGACAGGCTGGCCTCGACTCAGAAATCCACCTGCCTCTGCCTCCCAAGTAGCTGGGATTAAAGGCGTGCGCCACCACCGCCCGGCGGGAATGGATTCTAATGAGACCATTGTGCTGTAATTTGAAGACAAAGATTATGTCCACCATGGGATTTTGAAATTACATTTATTTATTTCATTAGAGGGGGTGGCAGACACCACGGTGAATGTGTCAAGGTCAGAAGGCTGGAGTCAGCTCTCTCTCCCCTCCATGTAGGTCAAACTTGAGTTGTCATAACTCAGGCAGCAAGTGTCTCTATCCACTGAGCCATCCTACCTGGCACTCACGCTAGAAGATCAGGTTTTCATGTTTGTTTGTCTGTGTTCCTTGAGACAAGAAACAGTCCTGGCTGCAATCTAACTCACAGAGATTCCCCCTGCCTCTGCTTCCGAGTGCTATATTTAAAGGTGTGTTCTACCACACCGGCCCACTGTAGAAATTTTTCTAACTTTTATTTTTAGATCTATTTGTTTTATTTTGTGTTTTGCCTACATGTATATCTGAGTGCTACATGGGTGCTTAGTGCACAAGAAAGCCAGAAAGGGACAGTGGATCTCCTGGAACTGGGGTTATATATGGTTATGAGCTGCCAAGTGGCGCTGGGAATTGAACCCAGGTCTTCTGCATGAGCAACAAGTGCTCTAGCTGAGCCATCTCTGCAGGCACCGCCCCTTTCCATCCACAATAGAATTTTAACAGCATAATGGAAGGCAGGGGAGATAGGATCTGTCAGCATTCTATCATGGATGGGGGAGGGGCAGAAGAGCGCTCAGGTAACTAATTGTTGCTGGGAGAGACAGAGGCTTTCTTCAGTTGTGTAGCCACTGGTAAGGTGCCTGTGCTCCTTCTGTAAAATAACCTAATAAGCCAGCACTTGGGAGATAGAGGCAGGCAGAGCTCTGTGAGTTTGAGGCCAGCCTGGTCTACATAGTTTCAAGTCAGCCAGGGATACATAGCAAATTTCTAACTCAAGAAAAAAAAAAAGAAAAGAAACAAAGAAAAAAAGAAAGAAAGGGAAGAAGGAAAGGAAAGAAAAAGGAAAAGAAAATCCCTTTACACTGGCCTTGAATTTCTGGAGCTATGCACGCACACACTCTGCGCTCACACACAGTGACAATAACTGCCACTTATCCTCCTCCTTGACCTGAGCTGGCTACCGCTTGCCTGTCACAAAACAACCACAGATGCTTGAAGTGAAAACTTTAAAGGGTTCTTTGGAAAATCAGTTGTGTTGGATAGTGTTTTGTGGGGGCAAAGGCGTGAAGAGATGTTTTCCTAAAGTGGACACAGAAAAGTTAAGGCTGACTTCTGAAGGAACGTTTGCTGAAGCAGACGCAGGAGAGAGGTGTTCTAAAGCAAGCATGTGGAAAGGACACATGATGAAGGATTCTTAACTAATGACACCATGTATTGGTCCCCTTACATTGTACTGCTGAGCCTGCATTTGTCAGGACTCCATGGAGAAAAAGAGAAAAATGCACTAAAAAACTTCGGTGGTGTGCTGCGGTTTCTTGCCGTGATGACTGACAAGGTGATGTCAACTGAGGCAGACACGTGTTGAGGCAAAACACGTGGAGCACACGTGATGTTTAGAGGGTGTAAATAGGACTCCATGGACAGTGACGAGGGCTGAGCTTGGCTTGCTAACAGGCAGCTATGCCACGCGTGTGCTCTGGCTGAGGCCTGGCTGTCACTGCTAGGCAGTGCCACCACTGCTGGTTCGTGTTTGCTGTCCTGACTCTACTGAACTAGACTACTGGTACATCCGTGGGGTGTTTGTGGGTAGATCGAGCTGCTTCTACTGACCTATGAACTAAACTATCGATTTCCAGACAACACGGATGGGAGTGGCTCCAAAGAACCTTTACAAACAGGTCCACTTCCCTGTACCCTTTCTTTCCCGCTCCCTCTGGTGAGTGGTGGGCTAAAAGGGAGGTTAAAGCATTTAAAACCCATCATTAAAAACAGGTTTAAAGAAGTTAAAGTTACAGGTGCTCATCACTGGCGAGGAGTGTGTCCACGGCTTCAGGCTCATGCAGGATCGAGGGCAAGTGTTAGGGCTCTAGAATCCCTTGTGGGCACGTTTACATGTTGCTGTGTGTGTGCACATGTGTACAAGGAGACCAGAGGTCATTAGTGGTGTCTTCTTCAATCATTCTCCGACTTTTTTTTTTTTTTTTTTTTTTTTTTGGAGACGGGTCTCTCACCAGCCTTGTAGCTCACTGACGGGTTAGACAAGTGACCAACAAGTGAGCCTCAGGAATCCGATCTCTTCCCTGAATGCTGGGATTACAGCTATGTGTCACCATGCCTGGTTTACAAACTCAGGTCCTCACGTCTGTACCAAGCTCTGTCCTGAACGAGCCATCTCCCAGCCTTCCTCAAACATTTATTAACAAAAAATATAAATTCCTTCTCTGGATGGTAGGATTAAACTTTTCTCTCTGTACTTTTGAGTCCCCAGCCCTCCTGAGCCTTGTCCCTGACACTGGGTGGCAAAGAGAGATAGCATGAGCATCATTGATGATCTGTTCTGGTATCCTATAATGCTGTCTCCAAAATGCCCAATTAGCACGAAGTTGTTCTATACACAGGTGGACCTGCGCCGTCCTGAAGACAGGGACGTCCCCTGCCGGTGCAGTCCCTCCTGGTCAGGGAAGACGAAGGGTCAGTGGTGAACGGAGCAGACTCACAAACTCTACCGTAGGGACTACAGTCCGCTGAGACTGGAACCATGGCATAAAGTCATGGTGGAAAGGAAAAACGTGGCTGTACATACCCCAGGAAGAAACGTGAAGAAATTGTACTTCTGGTTGTTGATGACATTTCGAGGGTACCGCTGGTCCCTCTTCTCGGGGTGTCCCAACCAGACAGTACGGGGCCTGGGCTCCCCTCCACCGCAACATCTCAGCCACTCACAGCACCTGTGGGGAAGACAAACCCACAAGATCAAGACCACGCCCATGTTCTAAAAGGCCACACCCTTGTTATCAAGGCACACCCACATCATCAAGACCATGTCCGAACATCTAAGTCATGCCCACACCATCAAGGCCATGCCCACAAGTGCCCAGGCCAGAGATTCACATCAAGGCCAAACCTACACCATCAGGGCCACACCCACGCCATCAAAGCCACGCCCACATCTGTCTACTCTCCTCACAATGCTTTTCTCTAAAGGGTCCTGGCTAGGGCAGGGCCACAGCCATCCATCCCATCTGGGGTAACAACCAATCTTCACTGACCTAAGATGCAGTGGTCTACGGTGTTGTGCCCCTGTGACAGTTATTTGAGAAGACTCACCATGAAAACAAGGCCCTGGGCATTCCGTGAGGAGGTTCTAGATGGTGGGGAAGAACCACCCTACATGTGGGCAGGCCAGGATCGTGTGGGCAGCATCATGGGCTCCCAGACTAAACAAGGAGAACACCAGCTGAGCACCACATCCTGGTCTCTGCTTCCTGACTGTGGACACGGTGTGACCAGCTGCCTCACTCTCCTCTGCCATGGCTTCCCCACCAAGAGGGACAGTGAATGGAATGTACGGCCTTCCTCTCTAAGCCGCTTTTGTTAGGTATTTAGTCACATCAGGAAGTAACTAATGCAATCCTGGAACCCAAAATTATTTTTTAAAAAAGTATTCATTTGAAAATAAGAAACATTTAAGCTAAAAAACCTAATACACCTCAGTGAGATTTATGACGGGTTCTGTACATTTTACAGAGCAGTGGGTGCAGAACGAAGCCCATGAGCCAAGAGACGAGCATCAGCCAGCTCCGCCCTTGCCCTGTGTGGGTCCCCTCCCCATATGTAAAGGATAGTGGGGGATCTCTCCACCCCAACCATTCTCTTTTTAGTAAGTGTTAAGGCACAAAGCAGGAAAGGCCACATCTCTGTGCCTAGAGAACCTGGAGATGGGCCAACGGCCAGCCACAGGAGCAGGACCTGCGTGCCACTCCCAGTCCAGCCCTCCCGAGAGCATTGGTCACTGTCACCAACTCTGACCCCGGGTCTCACGCAAGCCAAGGGAACACAGCAGGCTCTACCACCAGCACAGTAAGCCACGGTGAGAACCTGGTTCAGGAGAGCTTGCAAATGATGATCACAGTCTCCTAAGGCTACAGTGAAACACACACACACACATACACACGCTTGATGTTCATTCCATGCTCCTGCATGGGCTGGCAGGAGGACATTCCCTGATTGTCAGCCCCTCCGATATCACCAAGCAAAGTAAAACCAGCCAGATATAGCTGCTGTGACTCACATAACGACTGGTCCCCTGTGGACCCTCCTTCACCCCTTCCTCCTGCAGGTCGAGACTGGGTGGGACGCTGAGGAGCAGGGGATAAGCCCACGGGGTCCATGTGTAGCAGGACCCCGACACGGAGCCAGCCAGCGAGCTGCCTGCTCAGACGTTCAAAATTTCCATGATGAAACACAATGCTCTTTCTTAAAAATAGCATCCTCATTCCAGTAAACTCAGCTGGGTGGAGCATGCTGGGATACAGACAGGTGCTACAGCCAGTAACTGCTGCTGGCCACTAAGCTGTTCTAAGGCCAGAAGCCATACAAGAAGCCCAAGGACTCCACATTCACCATAGACCTGCTCGCAGGCAGTCACCACACTGGCCAAGAGGGGACATTAGCTGAAGCCCTGTCACCTGACAGGGAGGTTAGGAAGCTAAGACAGAGGAGAGAGGGCAAGGCAGAGGGAGGTGCAGAGGGAAGGAGATTGGACTCACAGGCAGCAGAGCACGCCACATGAAGAGCACTCCAGTACTTCTCAATCTTCGACAATCTTTCACACTGTATCTACAGCTGATGAGATGGCTAAGCGGCAAACGCAATGACTGCACAAACCTGACGGTCTGAGTTCGATTCCCAGAACCCTCAGCGAACTTCCTCCTGAGGGTCCTCCTGACCTCCAGGCTCATGCCACACTCGTGTGCCCACAAACGTGTGACAAAAAAAAGAGCTGAGCCCCAGAAAACACTGTATGCCACATAGCTAACGGGACACAAAACTAAGTAAGAGAATCTCTGCGTACTGTTCCTGCAAGGTTTTGTTTTGTAAAGGATTCTGAGTATCAAGTAATCAGGTGGTTGTTCCTTAGTAATCTATAGACATATGTGTGTGTGTGTGTGTGTGTGTGTGTATGTCTATCTGTGTGTATGTATTGTCTATGTGTGTGTGTGTCTATGTGTGTCTTTGTGAATGTGTCTGTGTGTGTGTCTATGTATGTGTGTATATCTTTGTGTATATCTGTGTGTGTACATCTATGTGTGTGTGTGTGTGTGTCTCTGTGTGTGTATGTGTGTTGTGTATATGTCTATGTGTGTGTGTCTTTGTGTCTATTTGTGTCTATGTGTCTTTGTGTCTCTGTGTGTATATGTGTGTGTGTGTACACAAAGAACTAAGATGTTCACACCAGCATTCATAGTGTAAATCAAATACCAGAAGTAAAGCCAACCATTCCTCAGCAGGAGACTAGTTAAGTTGAGATTATACTAAAACGGACTTCCCATCAGCCTTGAGAGCTTCCAGCAGGAAGTGGCTCTATCATCAACTTGTGCTATATATAAAGCAACAGAGTAGAGCTGGGGATAGTCAAGCGCCTGCCTCCAAAGCATGAGGACCTCGAAGGCATGAAAGCACGAGGTCAACCCCGGGACCCATGTAAAAGGCCAGAGATTGCCTTAGTCCCTGTCTGCTTCCTGATTGACAATGCAGTGTGATGAGTTGCCTCCTGTTCATCAGGTCTCATGATGTCACGCCTTCCTCACCATACAGACTGTACCCTTGACTCATGAGCAGAAAAACTGCTTCCTTCCCTCCTTAAACAGCCAAGCACGAGGGTCTGCATATCATCCCTGGATTGGGGTAACAGACAGGCAGGTTCCTGGGGCTTCTGGATCAGCCTGACTGACCTACTCCCCAAGTTCCAGGCTTGTGAGAGACTTGGATGCTTCAGTCTTTGTGTTTTGAAGTTGTTTAGGTAATTGGCTAGGAGACTAATTGTTTTGTTTTTCCAGTCAATCTCATTATGGTAGGGATCCACCCACTGAGGAAGCCCATTGGATACAAAGTATCAACTCGGAGGAGCACCGCATTCCTGTCACTCACACAGGAGACCGGTGAAAGCAAAGCGTGTTCAGGGTCAATCTGGGCTTAGGCAAGACACTGTCTTTGTCAAAACAAAACAAAAGCAGTCATATTCCAGGTCCTGAGAGAACCAAATGCTAGGATAAGATCCTTGACTTTTCGTTCACAGTCCCCCTACTAAACTTGTCCCTAGAAAGATGCAAAGTTTACCCCTCCTCCCAGGGTCCCAGCAACAAAACAAAGCATGATTCCACAGGAGTTAACATGGGTGATCCCAAAGCAGTCACATGGAATCTGTGGCCAGCATGGTGTCTTCCTCAAATGAATCAATCTTCCCCAGGCTATACATACTCCAGCCCCTCCCCAGGAGGGCATGTGCGACTGGAGTAACATTGTATACAAACGGCAACCTACTCCAGACCCTTCCTGGTCCTAACTTCTATGAGGTAGTCTAACTGACAGACAAGTGATGGCAGGCAAGGCTGATCTGATGGAGGGATGGCTGTTCCGCCTCGGGACCTTATTCTACAGAATTTAGGGCACAGAATATCAAGGGCCCTGCGTTAACTGAGTGTAGGACAGGACGTTGCTTGTCCTGCCCCTAGAAACAAAGTTGAATACTTATTTTCAATGCAGATCAGTTTGCCTTTCAGCTGGACAGTATTTACTGAAGGCGTGCTGACAACGGACAGGGCAGGTCACCACAGTTCTATATAAGGGTTCAAGCACAGGCCATGCTGTGTACTCACAAGCCAGGTCCTCAGCTGGACCATGAGTACTCGCAGTGAACACCACAACCAAGTTCTGTGGTCTAGTAGAGGGAAGCAGCAAACCTTCCCCAAGCTGGGTGCTTTCAGAAGCTCTACCCTCCTCCTCTTACAGGCTACTAATGACGAACCAATGAACCATTCCATCAAAGCCCAACTTGGGGACCATGTGAATTCACTGGGCTTTTAACTACAGACATAGATGAGGGTTACTTCCAGGAGTCAGGGTGACCTGAGCAGCAGTGCCACTGAGAAGCCACCCCAGCACGGACGCTGACTTCCCCATAGCTGCATGGAGGGAGCGCCCCTCGAGTTAACCATCTGCAGTCTAACACTGTAGCACCTCTCCTGGTTATGAGGCTACATGTGGTTGGGACAAATGACATAAAACTGGCCAAGGAGGTGCAGCCCATGAAACAATTAGAGAAGACTGGTCCACATGGAAGTCTACCATGACAGGAGAAAGGATGAGGCCAGAGGAGGAGGAGGAGATAGGAGGGGATGAAGATGGAGGAGAGAGGAGGGGGAGGGGGAGAAGAAGCAGAAAAGGTAGAAAAATAAGAGGAGGAGGGAGGAAGAGGAAGAAGGGAGAACAGGAGGCAATGAGGAGAGAGGAGGACATAGGGAAGAGGGGAGGAGGGAGGAAAATGGAGGAGGAGGGGAGGAGGGAAGGAAGGAGAGGGATAAGGAAGAAGAGGAGGAGGAAGAGCAGAAAGAGGGAGGAGAAGAGTGGGTGGAAATGGCAGGGTCTGGGTCTTAATTCACATGCATAGAGCTCACGGGAGCTACAGCAGCAGATTGGATGGCCTTATTTACATTTTAAATTTCATTTTACATTTATGTGCATGAGCGTTTTGTCTGCATGCATGAAGATGCATGTGTACCACACACATGTAGTGCCCAAGGAGGTCAGAAGAAGTCACTGGATCTTCTGGAACTGGAGTTACAAACTTGAGCTGCCAAGTGGGTGCTCGGAACTGAACCTAGGTTCCTCCAAGCACAGCCTCCCGATTTACACTTTACAAAACAGACCACCCTGGGGCCATCGAGATGGGTAAAGAAGCTTGCCGCCAAGCCTGTTCAACCTCCTGGAAGTCCACTGTTGCGGATTTGGTTTATTACTTGTATTATGTTAACTGGGTTCCCCAAAACAGTTACACGAGAATCCACGTGTAAGATGCTGCAGGCCCCTGCCCCATCGGTTCTAATTGGTAAATAAAATGGCCAGAGGCCAATGGCTAGGCAGGCAGATGGAGGCCAACTTCAGGTTTCCAGGCAACCAAGGGAGGAAGGGTTTAGTACCGCCATTGCTGGGGAAGCAGAAGGATCAGGCTTGAGACCTGCAGAACAAAGAGTGTACAATCATGTAAGCGCCTGGGAAGAGCGGCCCCAGGGGCTCTCCCGTTGGGTCGAAGGTAACAAAGATAGAATACAGATTTTAGTAAGAAATAACTCAGGAGTATCAGAGGAGAAGCATTAGCAGCGTGGAAGTTTGAGAGTGGCCCAGCCATTGAGCTGATTAAGGCATATTAAATATAAGGGTGATGTGCATGCATGCGTTGCGGGGTGTGTGTGTGTGTGTGTGTGTGTGTGTGTGTGTGTGTACACGTGTGTGTCTTTCATTTGAGAATGCACAACACTGAGACACTATCAAGGAACTCGCTCCACCGCTGCTAGGGAGGTTAGAGAGGATTAAACCGGCTACTACTACAGACCATCGGAGAAGAAAACTGACCTCTAGGCTGTCCTCTGACCTCCACACAGGCACTGTGTATGCACAAGCCCTACGCACAAAACAAATAAATGTAAACCCACACATCCTAATTTTAAAAAGCAGTCATCTTGTTGCTAAGCAGAAAAGATGCTGCAGTGGAGAAGAATGGGGGGGAGGGGGGAGAAAGGGAGGGATGGGGGGGGGAGTGTGTGAATCAAATCGTTCAGAGGCTGGTGCCACTGTCCGCACACACATCAATCCAGAGGAGGTGGCCCCAGTGGGGGCCTGGAGGGAAGTGCACAGATGCTCGATGTGCTGTGGAGTAGACACACGTACTCACGGCAGAGCTCAACAAGTTCATGTTTTCACTTACTGCTCACAACTGCACAAGCTAGGGTGCTAGCACATCTGTCAGTCACAGCAGACAGAGCCCATGAGAACCCAGGGACTGCCAGCATCCCCTGCTTCTCTGCTCCTATCTATCACGGGAGCAGCAGAAGCAGGCAAGGAAGCCACCACCTGGCGGGATCTGGACCCAACCCCGTACCTGTGACTTGATTTCTCTTTGTATTTTTTCTTTGTGTGTGTTTTTGTGTATGTTTGATTCACGATCTATTTTGTGCCTAGGCTGGACCTGAACTCCATCCCCTGCATAAGCCCACAACTGCTTTTGCTTGGTACTCTGTTTTGTTTGTGACAAGGTATCCCGAATTCTGAGATAGTCTTAGATTCACTAAATAAGTGAGTATGGCTTTGGGGTTTCTGGTCCTCCTGCCTCCACCTCTCCAAGCGCTTGGATTAGTAATGTGTCACCTCCTGGCTCCCCCAGTTATGTTGTACTGCAGATCAATCTGGGGTCTCACAGCTACACAGGGACTCCCGGGCTACACCCCCAGCCTTACTGAGATGTTCTTTAACCCCCAAGAGAATTGCCAAAATTCTATCCTACATTTCTAGATTGGTTGGGGGATGGGTACCAAGACAGGGACCTTTAAGAACGAGTCACTGAGAGATGAGAACAGTCTCACAATGCCCTGGCTTTGGGGGGGGTTAGGTGTCAAGACACACACACACCTCTAGCTCAGGTCAAGATTAATAGTGGGGCTTTGGGCAGTATCTCTGCTTCCCAGCTGGCCTTTGTGAAAGATAAGGCCTGTCTTGCTTAACTACTTTGGGAATATGGAACTGTGTCTAGGATTAGGAAAAATACTTAACGCATGAGAGGAATTCAATTAACTATAGGTTTTTCTTCTTGTGTGTGTGTTTGCTAGAGACAGAATCACCATGTAGCCCTGGTTGGACTCGACTTCCTATGTAGATCAGGCTGGTCTGGAAACTGGAGTTACAAACTGGAGAATGCAAGTGGTTGCTCGGAACTGTAACCTAGGTTCTCTCCAAGCACAGCCTCACCGATTTACACCTTTTACAGAAAAAACAGACCACCCTGGGGCCATCGAGATGGGCTAAAAGAAGCTTGCGCCACATGACTGTTCACCTCCTGGAGTCCACTGTTGAGGATTGGGTTATTTAATTGTTTATGTTAACTGGGTTCCCAATAACAGTTACAACGAGAAATCACGTGTAAGATGCTGAGGCCCCTGTCCCCAGTCGCGTTCTAATTGGTATATAAATAATGGCCACAGACTGGGCCAATGGCTGGCAGCAGATGGAGGCCAACTTAGGTTTCCCAGTTGCAACAAGGGAGAAGGGTTTCAGTACACGCCATGCTGGGGAAGACAGAACGGGTATCAGGCTTGACAGACCTGTCAGAGAAACAAAGAAGTGCTCCTAATCTGAAGCCGCCGGGGAAGAGCGGCCCAGGAGGCGCTCTCCAGTTGGGTCGATATCGCGGTAACAAAGGATTGAATATAGATTTAGTACGCACTAAAAATCCGGGAAGTATCAGACCGTCGAAGATTAAGCAGCGTGGAAGTTTGAGAGGTGGCCAGAGCATTGAGCAGATTAGTAGGCATATTAAATATAAGGGTGATGTGTCATGCATTCGTGCGGGGTAGCGTGTGTGTGTGTGTTGTGGTGTGTGTGGGTGGTGTACAAGTGTGTGTCTTTCATTTGAGAATGACACAACACTGAGACACTATCAAGGAACACCGCTTTCCACCCTCGCCTGCTCTGAGGTTAGAGAGGACTTAACCGCGCTTACTCACTACAGCACCATCGGAGAAAGAAACTGACCTCCTAGGCTGTCCCTGACTCCACACAGGCACTGTGTATGCACAAAAGCCCCTACGCTACAAAAACAACTAAATGTAACCCACACATCTAATTTTAAAAAATGCAGTCATCTATGTTGCTACGCCGAAAAGATGTGAGTGGAGAAGAAATGGGGGGGGTGGGGGGAGACACAGGGAAGGGAATTAGGGTGGGGGGGGCCAGGGATTGTGTCGAAATCAAATCGTTCAGAGGTGGTGCCACTGCCGCCCACACACATCAATCCAAGAGGAGGTAGTAGGCCCCAGTGGGGGGCATGGAGGGCTAGTGCTAACAGAATGCTCGTGTGATGTGAGAGCTAGACACGCGTAATCACGGTCGAGCATCATCAAAGTTAATGTTTTCACTTATGCTACACATTGGCACAAAGTAGGTCGCTAGCACATTCTGTCAGTCACCAGCAGGACAGACCGCCCATGAGAAACCCAGGGAACTGCCAGCAATCCCTGCTTCTCTGCTCGGCCCCTATCTATCACTGAGCAAGCAGAAGCAGGCAAAGGCACGCCCCCCACCTGGCAGGCATCATGGACCCAAGCCTAGGTCACCACCTGTGACTTGATTTTTCTTGTATTTTTTCTTTATTTGTGTGTGGTTGTGTGTATGTTTGATCACAGGATTCTATTTTTGTAGCCTAGGCTGGACCTGAACTCCATCCAATGCATACGCCCACAACTGGCTTTTGCTTGGTTACTTGTTTTGTTTGTGCCAAGGTCTCCACGCAGTTCTGAGCTAGTCTATAGGATTCACCTATATAAGTGAGTATTGGCTTTGCGTTTTTCTGTAGTACTGCCTCCCTTCCAGCGCTTGGGATTAGTAATGTTGGTCCACCTCCTGGTCTCCCCCAGTTATGTTAAGGATACTGCTGTTTGGTCCTCAACATCTGGGGTCTCACAGCTACTAGGGACTACCTGGGGACATCCCGCAGCTCTTACTGTGATGTTCTTAAACCCAAGAGAATGGCCAACATCTAATCCTAATTCTAGAATGGTTGGGGTGGGCTACAAGACAGGGACTTTTAGAAACGAGTCACTGAGAGATGAGAACAGTTTACAATGCCCTGATGATTTGTGGGTGGGGTAGGTGCTCAAGACACACACACACCTCTAGCTCAGGTCAGATTAATAGTGGGGCTTTGGGCATGTATCTCTGTTCCAGCTGGCCTTTGTGAAGTAAGGCTGTCTCGCACTTAATACTTTGGGAATATGGAACTGTGGCTAGGAATTAGGAAAAATACTTAACGCATGGAGGGAATTCAATTAAATATAGTTTTTTTCTTCTTGTGTGTGTGTATTGTAGAGACAGAAATCTCATGTAGCCATGGGTTTGGACTCGACTTCATATGTAGATCAGGCGGTCTGGAAACTCACTAGAGATACATTTCTGCCTCTGCCTCTAAGGGTGCTGGAGTTAAAGATGTAACCACCACCAGTTGACTATAAATATTCTTCTTAAGATCTATTTCCTGTAGAATGTTTTGTTTGGTCTGCATGATGTAAGATATACTGTGTGTGCATGGTGCCGCAGAAAGGCAAAAGGGGGCATGGTGTGGGGGTGGTCCTGGTCCCCAGCTGTTCTGATCTAGCAGAAAGATGCCGGGGCCAATGCGGGGTTTGAAAGGAAAGGGGTTTGGGATCCATCTCGGGGAGGGGAAGAGGGGGGAAACGGGGAAAGAAGAGATTTTCTGTATGTTTTGGGGGGGGGGGGGGTGGAAAAAGGGTGGACCGGGCATGTGAGTCGGGCAGAGGGGCTAGGCTGCTTCTCCAGGTGGTGGGTTGAGCAATAACCAGGGGGCAGATAAGGGGTGTTTAGCTAAGAATATTGGGATGGACATCCCAGCAAGGGTGATTAAAGCACGAGCAATGAGCCAAGAACACGGGTGAAATGCCCAAATGTGTATTTTGTTTTTCATTAAAGGGGATTCAATATTCTCTGGGTGAGGGCTGGTAGTGAAATTTCACCCAGACTTGACGGATAGCAAAAACTCCACTCAACTGGTTTCCCCTAACATAGTTTGGGAGTGAACTCCCCACGGGGGCTGGGAAAAAAAACCCCTTTAAGCCCTTTAAGGCACAGTGACTACCTTGAGCTTCCCACCAGGCCAAATTTCTTGCTGCTATGTTTAAATTTTTTTTTTTTTTATGAACTTTTCACGAACGTTTTGTCATCTGTTTATACAAGACCTCCAACCAGTTAAAACGTAAAGGGGGAGCAGCAGGAAAAAGCATGTGAACTTAGGTGAGACCCCGGGAATCCACTGTGGAAGGGGGGAAAGGGGCTCGGAGGCGTGTGCCTGACATCCTATGCACCCATGGAAACCGCATCACACATATCATCCCCAACTCACATCATCTCCATCTCCATCACCCCACCTATTCCCCCATCCACCAATCTCACCACACCCATCACCACCAACAAAATGTAAGGGGCTAAAGATGTTCAATGTTGGGGCACGGAAAACCATTTTCAGTTCCCCTAAAAAACTCAAAAAATTATGGGCAGTTTTTCAAGTTCCGGGGGATCCAACACTTTTTTTTTCAATTCCCCCACTTGGGGGGCAAGGCAAAAAGGACTCCGTGAGTTAAAAGGCTAACGGGTCTACATAGCAGATTCCGGACGGCCGGGGTACATAGACCCCCTCCCTATTACAAACAAACAAAAAGAATCTGCTGGGGGCGGGGGTGCAGCCCTGCAGAACACCTCCCCAAATATCAAAAGACAGGAGTTTGACCTCGGACAGCAGAAAATTGTTGTGCAACCTACAGTTTTCTATAGGTGCAAAAGATTTTGGGTTTTAGCAAATGAAAAAAAAGTGTTTTCTAGAGGGTACAGAGTTGTTGTGGAAAAACTGAAGAGGAACACAGGTAGGAACGGGGGATGGGGGGAACTTTAGGATGAGCACAAAAATTAATTCAATCAATCAATTAATTATTGAATTAATTTTAAATTAATTAAATCGATCAAACCGGGGGCGCGTATTTAATGATCAGCTGAGTTCTTATACAGCATGTAAGGGAGTTTTAGGTTTTGTCCCTTAATACACAACCTGATACACCTACTTTGTTCTTAGGTTGGTAACTTAAATCAAAGCCTTATCGGCTTACAGCAGGTCACAGGTCAATGGGTTCCACGTGGCCGACTGCACTGTGTCTGTGTGAGGATTAACTCTTCGCAGTGCCTTTCACTTGCCAGGGCATTGAGTACTCCTTCATTCCTGCCTGCCTGCCTGCCTGCCTGTCTGCCTTCCTCCTTGATCTAAGCTATTTCATCACAGGTTGTAAAACGTGCTTGTAGTCATGCAGCCTGCAGCCAGCGCTAGGCACTGGGGCAGCACTAGAGAGTGTTGGTGTGAAGCTGACTGTTGATCCCAGCACCTTAAGCTACACAAGACCATGCCTCAAACAAATCAACCATTACATCAATCAATTCAACAAAACTGATAAGTCGCCGGGCGGTGGTGGTGGCACACGCCTTGTCCAGCCTTGGGATGCAGAGGAAGGTGGAATTTTGAGTTCAAGGCCAAGCCCTCGGTCTACGAGTGAGTCTCATGGAAAGCCAGGGCTACTCAGAGGATAACCCTGTCTCGAAAAAAGAAAAAAAAAACAAAAAAAACAAAAACAAACAAACACTACAAACACCAAAAAAAAAATGAAATCCATTTCCTCCTGGTTACAAAAGCAGTCAATTCTACATACTCTGTACATTTACTAATTGCAAGTCATGCAGACGAATGAGTCCTACCGCTCCAAGTGGACCACTGCTGTGACCGTTAGCCAAACCACTCTTGTGACGACATGAGAACAGCGTTTCTCAGGAACAATCTGAATGGGAAAGGACAATGGATCGTGGCCTGAGTTCTGCCTGGCTCTCCCACTGCTGAAGCATCGGCCTGAGTCCCATGACTAATGGCAACTTGGTTGGAAACTATGGGACAAGAGGCAGGTCGATACCAGGTTAACCTCCCAGCCAGCAGCTCCAGTCCCAACTAGTTCCCACCTCCCCACAGTAGGTTAACCCTCCTAATCTGTTTGGCGTGGCACTAGTTTTAATGGTCTGTGGAAGGATGCTACACACGCACCCATTTCCTTGCTTGAGAAAAGGAACAGCTGCTTATAATACCATACACTGAAGGCAGATGGATGGAGGATCTCATACCAAAGTTCAAGGTGAGTAGGCTGACTACAAGTGAGTCATGTGTCTTAGTGTAGGGTTTCTTTATGTGGAGAGGAGACAATTGACCAAAATGGCAACTCATTCAAGGACACATTTAACTGGGCTGGTTTACAGGTTTAGAAGTCAGTCCACTCATTCAACAGGCAGAAGCATGGACAGATCAGGCTGGGCATGGCTACAGGAGGAGCTGAGAGTTCTATCATCTTCATCTGATAGGCTGCTATAAGGACGGCTTCAAGCAATGAAGACACGGGTTGTAAAGCAACTCCCAATGAAACACTTCCTCAACAAAGCCACACTCTACTCACAAGGTCACACTCCAAATTAGTGCCACTCCTGAGGCGGCATATTACAAGCCATCAATTCCACTCCATGGCCCCCCTTCGGCTGGGTTCAATCACATGAGGTCTGTGGGGGCCATTCTAAGCCATCATAGCATTTACCTTCAATCAACTTCCAAGGTCCCCTAGTCTATAACAGTATTACAACATTGGTTAAAAAAGTCAAGTTTCAAGCGTCTTCTGAGAGTCTCCAATCTCCTTACACTGTTGATCAAAGCAGCAGACAGGAAACCTGCTGAGCAACTCCAACTCTGCATTCCGTGTATGATGTCAAGCTGTCTTCAGCAACTCCATCTTCTTTTTCTTCTGGTGACTCTGCAACAAACTTCTTTCTCCTGCGCGGCTGGTTCTCCGCTTCCTGTCCGCAGCTTTCCTCGGCAGACAGCCCAAGCTCTGGTCTGTAAACATCTGAGGGTTCTCCAAGTAATACTGCTAGCTTACAGTTCTCTGTTCCAATGACTGGGGGACACACGTGATCTTCTGGGTCCTCTACCCTCCCCAAGGGCTGGCATCACATTACTCTCCTGCCCTCTGCCTCTCTGTAGCACTCTAAAGCTCTCTAGCACCTCTGTAGTCAGCGTTGGCTCACTCCACTTCAATAGCTGTCGGTGATTCTTGGTGATCATCAGGTTCTGGCACCTCCAATACCTGGGTCTTCTGCTGCAACTGGACTTCACACAATAGGCCTCTCATACAGGTGGTCTTTGGTGCATAGCCTCGAACTTCCTTTGCTTGACCCTTCAGTCCTGGGCCATCAATCACAACTAGGCCTGCTCCTTCGAACAAATTGACCTTCTGGACTCTCAGGTGCCAAGCTCAACTCGAGCGCATGACCCCTTCATGCCTTCAAATCCAGTACCTCACCTGGCGTGATCATACACAGAAACAAGTATAACTGCGCAATGAAGGTTACAGCCTTGGCTAAATTCTCTGGAACACAGCTTCTTTGTGCTCTCAGAAAAACCACTTCAGAAGATTTCACCCAGTGATGCTGGTCTTTCTTATCACTGCTAAATTCTTAGCTCAGCTAACCTGCGTCATTTATGTACCCAGTAGTTCCTTCTGACTTTTTCACTCTTAAAGCCAGGGGCACATGTGAAAGACTCTGAAGTTCTAGATGCTCGTGGGGGCTTGGAACCATGGCCCACACAACCCCAAAAGGCTCAATCGAATCAATAAAAAACACAATCATCAAATTATTTTTCAAATACAATATTGTCAGCCTTTAGATTTGGGGCAGACCTGACCATTACACTATTCTCTTCAATGAAATCTTTTATAACTTGCATTTTTTCCAGGACGCATGCTTCTCCGTCCATTGTCCTTCTCTCTCCTCCCAGCCTCCTGTGCGCCACACATCCCCCTTCCTCTGCTGCCCCTAACCAGTGGAAAGCGGGAATTAGCATCAAAAATAATAGACAGGGCTTTCCACACCGCTTCCCGCCTTGCTGTCCAATAAAAAGACTCTTTTATCTTAGAAATAATATTAGCACAATATTTCATTTTTGTAATTTACCAGTGCAAAATTGTACTAAACTACCCAGTCCATCATTTTTGCCAACTACATTGAACCTTGTCATCTATTCCTAAACTAAAAGACTTAATTTTGTTCTGACCGTGACAGTATCTTGGCTTTAGAATGATGTCATCTGAAACCTCCTTCTCAATCTCTATTAATCTCAAATAGCTTGGGTTGTATGAGCCTACGTCTTCAACCCTATCAGAAATCCGCAGAATGACTGACTTAATGAAAATATAGGAGCCAAAGCATGGGTCTAAAACTTAGGACAATTTATATAAACGCACTAATTACTCGGCAGTCCCTTATACTTCAAAAAAAACATAGGGAACATTGTGGACTCAGCATTTGCTGGCCCAGGATCATTGACAGATCTAGCAAGGAGGAATTTCTAAGCGGCTTGAGTACATCTTCTAATGCCAATCACGGAGCTCCGATGCCAAATACAATGTAGCAGGGATATTATCCTGCTACCTCTAGTATCGCATTTCATTCTTGAACTTATATTTTATATTTTTCCTTTCTCGTTTGTCTATACTTGTGCAAAAGCTCTTACTTCAGGGGAACTAAACAGAGCATGCAGTCTCTGCTGTGGCTTTTCTGAGACTTCCTATTGTCAATGCAATTACTAACAAATCCTCTCTTACCTAAGCCTCAGGTAGACTCTTCAGACAAAAGACAAATAGCAACCATATTCTTCACCAAAATACCACAAAAATCAGTCTCCTAAGCACATATTAAACCTCCTGGGCCCAGTGGTTCCATACAATTTAAAAATCCACTCTCAGCACAACGTCTTCCATGTTCCTTCTAGGAAAGCCATTAAGGCCCCTTTTAAAGCATTCTACTTACTCTTTCTAAATTCTAAATCACATTTCCCTGAACAAAACCATGGTGACATGCCAGCCAAGGTAGATTAGAAGCACTGAGCATAGAGCCAAGAACACAGGTTGAAATTGAGCAACATGTGTATGTGTTTTCATTCAAGGATCCAATATTCTCTGGGTGAGGGCTGGTAGTGCAATTCACCAGAGCTTAGAACGGGATAGCAAAACTCCACTACAACTGGATCCCTAGAGTAGTTATAGGTGTGAACTGCCACGTGGGGACTGGGAACCAAACTAGGCCTCTTTAAGAGCAGCAGTGATCTTACTCTCTGAGCCTTCCACAGGCCCAATTTCTTACGTGCTATGTTTAATTCTTTTTTTTTTAAGAACTTTTTCACAGAACAGCTTTGTCATCTGCCGATAGCACAGCTCTCCAACCAGATTAAAACGTAAAGGGAGCAGCAGGAAAAAGCATGTGAAACTTAAGGCTGAAGAGCCTGGAACCAACTGTGGAAGGAGGAAGGGACTCCTGGAGGCAGTGTGCTGACATCCATATGCACACCATGGCACACGCATCATCATCATCATCATCACCAACATCAGCATCATCTCCATCATCACCATCACCATCATAACAAAATTTAAGGGGCTATAGAGATGTCTCAAGTGTTGAGGGCACAGCAGACCCAAGTTCTAGTTCCCAGTACAAATAAATACTGGGCAGCTCATGGACTGTATTTCAAGTTCCAGGGGATCCAACACTTTTTTTCAATCCCCGCACTCTGGAGGCAGAGGCAAAGGATCTCTGTGAGTTTGAGGCTAACCTGGTCTACATAGCAGGTTCCTGGACAGCCAGGGCTACATAGAGACCCTGTTATAAAAACAAAACAAAAAGAAATCTGCTGTAGGGCTGGGGTGCAGCCCACTGGCAGAACACCTGCCCAATATACTCAAGACAGGAGTTCTGACCTCGGCACAGCACGAAAACTGTGCGTGCACCTACAGATTTCTATAGGTGCAAAAAGAGATGTGAGTTTTAGCAAATGACTAAAAGTGGTTTCTAAGACGGTACAGAGGTTGGTGTAGCAACTGAAGAGGAACACAGAGTGAGGAACAGGGGCTGATGGGAACATTAAGGATGATGCACAAAATTAATTCAATCAAGCAATTAATTAATTGAATTAATTTTAAAATAAATAAACCGATTAAACCGTGGGCTAGGTATGATCAGGCAGAGTTCTTATACAGCATGTAAGGGGTTCTAGGTTTTGTACTTAATACACAAACTTGATCACAACTTTATTCATAGGTTTGTAAAATAAATCAAAGCCCACTATCCTGGCTTACAGCAGGCTCACAGGTCAATGGCTTCTACCGTGGCCAACTGCAGCTGTGTCTGTGTTGATGATTAACTCTCGCAGGCCTTTCACATGCCCAGGGCATTGAGTACTCCTTCCTTCCTGCCTGCCTGCCTGCCTGCCTGCTGCACTTCCTCCTTGATCTAAGTCTATTTCATCACAGGTTGTAAAACAGGTGTAGCATGCAGCCTGCAGCCTGCAGCCAGCGCTAGGCACAGTGGCGGCCTAGAGAGTGTGGTGAAGCATGACTGTGATCCCAGCACCTAGGCTACACAAGACCATGCTCAATCAATCAACCAATTAATAAATCAATCAAAAAATGAAATCCAGCCGGGCGGTGGTGGCGCACGCCTTTAATCCCAGCACTTGGGAGGCAGAGGCAGGCGGATTTCTGAGTTCGAGGCCAGTCCTGGTCTACCGAGCAAGTTCCAGGACAGCCCGGACTACACAGAGAAACCCTGTCTCGAAAAAACAAAAAAAAAAAAAAAAAAAAAAAAAAATGAAATCCGCCGGGCGGTGGTGGCGCACGCCTTTAATCCCAGCACTTGGGAGGCAGAGGCAGGCGGATTTCTGAGTTCAAGGCCAGCCTGGTCTACAAAGTGAGTTCCAGGACAGCCAGGGCTACACAGAGAAACCCTGTCTCGAAAAAAAAAAAAAAACAAACAAACAAAAAAAAAATGAAATCCATTTCCTCTTGGATACCAATGCAGTCAATTCTAACATACTCTGTACATTTACTAAATGCAAGTCCCATGCAGACGAATGAGTCCTCCAGCCTCCAAGTGGCCATGTGTGATGTCTAGCCAAACCCTCTTGTGCTCATGAGAAAGCGTTTCTCAGAAAATCTGAAATGGGAAGGACAATGGCTGTGGTTCTGAGTTCTGCCATGCCATCCCACTGTGGAGCACTGCCTGAGCTCCCAGACTGGCAACCTTGGAAGGAACCTAGGGACAGAGGCAGGACGATACCAGGTACTCCCAGCAGCAGCTCTGTCCCACTAGTTCCCACCTCCCCACAGTAGTTAACACCTACTCTGTATATCGTGGCACCAAGTTTTAAGGTCTGTGGATGGATGCTACACATGCCACCCATTCTTTCTTGAGAAAATGAACAGCTGCTTATAGTACCAACACTAGAAGGCGGAGGCAGGAGGATCACTACAAGTTCAAGGTGAGGCTGACTACACAGTGAAATCATGTGTCTTAGTTAGGGTTTCATTACTGTGAAGAGACACATGACCAAGGCAACTCTTACAAGGACAACATTTAACTGGAGCTGGTTTACAGGTTCAGAAGTTCAGTCCATCATCATCAAGGCAGAAGCATGGCAGCATCCAGGCAGGCATGGTACAGGAGGAGCTGAGAGTTCTACATCTTCATCTGAAGGCTGCTAAGACTGGCTTCCAAGCAGTGAAGACAAGGGTTGTAAAGCCCACACTCACAATGACACACTTCCTCCAACAAAGCCACACCTACACCAACAAGGTCACACCTCCAAATAGTGCCACTCCCTGGGCCGAGCATATAGAAGCCATCACATTCCACTCCCTGGCCCCCATAGGCTTGTTCAAACACATGAGTCTGTGGGGGCCATACCTAGCCATAGCATAATACACTTAATCCAACTTCCAAAGTCCCCATAGTCTATAACAGTTTCAACAGTGTTAAAAGTCCAAAGTTCAAAGCTTCTTCTGAGAGTCATCCAATCACTTAGCTGTAATCCCCAAAGCAAGACAGGAAACCAGCTGGGTAAATCCCAACTCTGCATCTCCGTGTCTGATGTCAAAGCTGTCTTCAGATCTCCAACTTCTTTTTCATCTTTGTTGACTGCAACAAACTTCTTTCTCCTGGGCTGGTTCTGCTTCCTGTCAGCAGCTTTCCTCAGCAGACAGCCCACAGCTCTGGCATCTGTAACATCTCGGGGTCCCCAAGTCAACTGCAGCTTCACAGCTTCTTGTTCCAATGACTGGGATCCACACGTGATCTTCTGGGCTCCTCAAAGGGCTGGCATCACTTCTCCAGCTCTGCCCTCTGTAGCACTCTAAGCTCTGCCCTCTGTAGTCAGCTCTGGCTCACTCCACTTCACTGCTGCTGCTGTTCTTGGTGATCATCCCATGGTTCTGGCACCTCCAATACACTGGGGTCTTCTGCTGCAACTGGACTTCACCAATAGCCTCTCATAGGCTTGTCTTCATGGTGCCAAGCCTCAACTCCTTTGCATGACCCCTTCAGTCCTGGGCCATCAACTACAACTGAGGCTGCACCTTCGCAAATGACCTTCCCTGGACTCTCACGGTGCCAAGCCTCAACTCCTGTGCATGACCCCTTCATGCCTTCAAATCCAGTACCACCTGGGTGACTCATACACATAACCAAGTATAACTGCAGCATGAGGTACAGCCTTGGCTATCTCTGGAACACAGCTTCTTTGTGCTCTCAGAAAACACTTCCCAGAAGATTTCACCTCAGTGATGCTGGTCTCTTCTTACTCACTGCTAATTTCTTAGCTCCAGCTAACCAGCGTCAATTGTCCCAGTAGTTCCTTCTATTTTTCACTCTAAAGCCAGGGCCACATGGCTGAAGCTGCTGAGTTCTGCTGCTTGCTGGGGCTGGAACATGGCCCCCCAACCCAAAAGGCTTCGATCAATAAAAAACACAACTCAAATATTATAAATACAAACTGCAGGCCTAGATTGCGCAGACTGACCACTACACTATTCCTCTTCCATGAAATCTTTTATAACTTGCATTTTTTCCAGGCCAGTGCTTCTCCTCCATTGTCCTCCTCTCTCCTCCCAAGCCTCTTTGCTCCACCTCCCCCTTCCTCTGCAGCCCCAACCAGGAAAGCGGAATTAGCATCAAAATACTAGACCTGGGCTATCCACAACCTTCCCCCTTTCTGTCCAATAAAAAGACTCTTTTATCTTAGATATAAATTAAGCACAACATTTCAATTTTGTAATTTACAAGTGCAAAATAGACCTAACCACCCAGTCCATCATTTTTGCCAACTAAATAGAACCTCTGTCATCTATCCTAACTAAAAGACTTTATTTAGTTCTGCACCTGACTGTATCTTGGCTTTAGAATGAATGTCATCTGAAAACCATCCTCTCAAATCTATTATCTCAAATAGCTTGGGTTGGCTATGAGACTAAGTCTTCAACCCCATCAGAAATCCAGAATGACTGAATTAACTGAAAATATAGGAAGCACAAAGCATGGGTTCTAAAACTTAGACAATTTATAACATTACCGACAGTTACTTCACTGCATTAACCCGGAATCTACATATATAACATCTGCAAATACATGTGGACCTTAAGTTCAGTTTGCACCAGATGCTTCACCAAATGCAGTCGCGGCTTTGAGATTCTTTGTCAATGCAATTATCAACTGCGATATCTCACCAATCAACACAAAACGTCGTCTGCAATACTAAATTGTGCAGGAATCCTGCTACATAGTCACCCTTATATTACTAGACACCATTAGCATTTATATTCTTTCTACTATTTCTAAATCCAAAATGCCTCTTCGGCCTGAAACAAGAATGCATGGTCAGCGGCTATATCAGCACTATCCAGTCAACCTTAACAATCTCTTACTTGTTAGTTTCCACATGCATAAGAACAATCTCACCAAAGACCAACAAAACTCTTAAGACCACATCTAACTCTGGGTGGCTCAGGTCCAGAGAATTTAGTCATCATCAGACCAAGTCTGACATGCAGTCCAGGCAGCATGGCTATGCAGAGGCTACATTTTTAAATCCAAATCCAATGGCCACACGGAGAACTGCTTCCAGCAGGTACCAAATGTCTTGTAAAGGTCCCATGCAGTAAGAGACACGCCTACCAACAAAGCGACACTCAATTGTGCCAGCTTACCTGGTTCAGAGATTAGTCAAACCCAACTATGCATGTCTGCAATCGGGAAGAAGAACTGAAAGTTCTATATCCTATCTGTAAGGCCACTAGGAGAAACTCTTAGGAGCTAGGGAGCGTCTTAAAGCCTCCGCCCAAGTGCTAACTCCAACACCCCCATAATAGTGCCATCCTGGTACATATTCAACCACTTCTGTGCCAGAGAAATCACCGGTATGGTGATACAAGACTTAATTCTAACACCCAGGAGGCAAAGGCAGAGGGATCTCTGTGAGTTCCAGGCCAGCCAGGGCTGCATATTAAGACCACGTCTCAAAACCCCAAACTGGGTCAGGAGAGATAGCTCAGTGATTCCGAGTCCTTCCTGCTGTTGTCTCAGTGACTAACGCCTTCTCAGACTGCTCTGTAGCTTCAGCTCCCCAGGCTGGCCTTGAACTCACAGATCCCACCTGCCTCTGGCCCCTGAGTGCTGGGATCAAAGGCATGTGCCACCAGTGCCCAGCCCTTCTTTTTTTTTTAAATAAAAATCCCCAACTACAAAGCACTGGGTGGCATTAACCTTGGCATTTTTCAGAAAGAAACTCACTTGCTCCAGGTCATGGGTAGCTCAGCCCAAACTTGAACCCTACAGTCTTGTATGCATACACGGTCCCTGAAGCCAGTCAGACCTTGGGGACCAGCTGCCTCACTGTGAACTTTCCTCTCCCTTCCCCTGTTCCCATGGCGACCAGCAGCAAGCCACTGCCACAGCTCAGCTGCGATGTGGGCGGGGCCTTTCACAGAGAAGTCTCACCAAGGCCCTAGGAAAGGCTGCCAGAACCCGTCCAGTCCTGCAGTGAGCGACGGGTAACTCCAGCACTTGGGAGGATGAAGCAGGAGAGTCAGGAGTTCAAGGTCAGCCTTGGTGCATGTTCCATTCCAAAACAAAATAAAGGCCACAAAAATGCTGTGCCTGTCCCAGAAGGGAGGCTGCTGCCAGGGGTCAGGCCAGCAAGGCCTGCAGTGTGAGGCAGTTTCAGGTGGCAGACACAGGATCCTGGGCTCCTGCTATGCTACAAGCCTCCTTTTTCAGGGCAGCCAGACATGACTGCACCCAGCCCTCTCACCCACAGCAGGTTGGAGATGAAAACTTGTCACCCATACTTGTCATCCCAGCCCTGATGGAGACTTTGGGACCAGCCTGGGCTACATAGGAAGACCATATCTCAAAAAGACCAGACTAACCTGACTTAGTTTTGCTCATTCAACAAACACATACTGAATGGTCACAGATTCCTAATCAACCACTCAACAGGCCACAAGTTAAGATCACCCAGTAGGTCTACAGAGAATTTACATCAAATGACAACTGGAGAAGGCCATCAATCCAAGTCCTAACCCTCAAACATGGGGAAATTTAGGCTTTTGCAGAACCTTCCAGAAACCCAAATAATAAAATGTGTAGACCCCTTGAGCAGCTACTGACTTGCGAATGTAACTAATAGAAATTCCTCCAAAAACAAGGTTCTCCATGCTGGCTTAGCAAGTACAGGAGCTTGCAACCAAGTCTCATGACTTGCCCGGTCCCCAGGCCCGTGTAGACGGAAGGAGATGACCAGTTCCATAAAGCTATCATCTGACCGCCACATGAGGACCATGATATACTGCCCCCCACCTCACCACAAGATCTCACTATGTAGCCCAGGCTGGCCTCAAATCACAGAGATGGGCCTGCCTCCCAAGCACCAGGATCGAAGGTGTGTGCCACACCTAGCATTAATATATACATTTTTTAAATATATAAAGTTTATCAAGATTATCTTCAATATAAAAATTGTAATTTACAATAGTAAAAACGAACTGAAATAAATTCACTGACGGAGGGAATGGGAGGCTGATGCATGCTTCTTCAGCCCACCGCCACCACACATGTGCACTCGAGCGTGTGCACATACACACAGATTTTTAGAGGCTGAGCTTTATATAACCCTAGTGAGCTGTGGCACGTGCGTAGCGTATGCAGTAGCCCTGGATCCCAACCCTGGCACCATGATGCAGTGATAATGATCATGTAGGTGCTACACCGCTAACTCTTCTGTAACGGGAAGTATCATGTTAATACCCAGACGGAAGGGCTGCTATTTAAAATCCACGGAGCCGGGCGGTGGTGGGCACGCCTTTAATCCAGCACTTGGGAGGCAGAGGCAGGCGGATTTCTGAGTTCGAGGCCAGCCTGGTCTACAGGTGAGTTCAGGACAGCCAGGGCTACACAGAGAAACCGTCTCGAAAAACAAAAAAAAAAAAAATAAATAAAATAAATAATCCCATGGAAGCTGGCGAGATGACCTATAGCCATTATCTATGTCCTCTAAAGTAAGGACAGGGTGAGGCCAGCCTGGGCTACATGAAGCCCTGCCTCAAAGCAGTCTTCCCACTGGAGTCCCAGAGCTGGGGCTTTTCACTGAAGTTCTGGGCTGGACAAGGTCTTCCTGGTCCCATAGGCCCTCTTCATTCTAGTACCCACTGACTCAGGAAGGACATTCATGACTACGTCCCCAAAGCTGAGCCATGGGTTAGTGACTGCTGGGAAATCTCGGTTATACCATAGCTGTGAAGCACCAGCTTGGAGGGAATGAGGGAATTTCAACCTTACCAGGCCCGTGTGAGTTCAGTCTGTGATCTGAGACCCAGGTCTGAGAAGAGTCTGGCGATCTCACTCAGGCCTAGAAACAAGGACTACGGAAGGAGGGGGAGGAAGAAAGAGAGGAAAAGGGGAGGAGAAAACAAACAGAAAGGCAGAAAGGACTGGGCCTGGGCAGCCGCAGGGCAGGAGCATGCGGGAGTTCTTTTTTTTTTTTTTTTTTTTTGGGTTTTTCGAGACAGGGTTTCTCTGTATAGCCTTGGCTGTCCTGGAACTCACTCTGTAGACCAGGCTGGCCTTGAACTCAGAAATCCGCCTGCCTCTGCCTCCCAAGTGCTGGGATTAAAGGCGTGCGCCACCACCGCCCGGCTATTCGGGAGTTCTTTAAGGTCTGCATGCCTCTTCTTCCTGGAGCACCTAGCAGCAGGACCACACGCAATTCCCCAGACAAGCCTTCCACATACAGGGCAGAGTGCTGACACCTAAGACTCCAAGTTCAGCCAAGCCTTCCTTGGTCACATGATGTGTCTTGGTACACACAAGGTGCTGCTGTCAGGACTGTGCCTCTGGTGTCCCCAGAACTGAAGCTGCCAGCCAGTGTCGGTGTGCAGTAAATATTTACAGAGTGCATGAATTCGTGAGTCACGGGGCTATTTTTAGTCTGCGTGCTATGCTCTAAATTTCAGTTGGCTTTTGGGTGAGTGTGCAGGAGAGCAGAGAGGAAGGAGAGCCTTGACTGGCCTTCTGGGAGATGGCCTACAGAACCAGGAGTGTCACTGGTCTGGGCTGGCTATCTAGACATGCGAGGCCTCTCTCCCTAACTCGTCCCCTTGCCTCTGGTGTCCCTGTGCTTCTGAACACAGAGCTCAGAACCAACCTGGGAAAATGCAACATTCTTCTTCCACAAACTAGAAACACGGGCCATTGTTCTTTTTTCTTTCCAGTCCAAGGCTTGGTCCTGGTTCAGCACTTGCTCTACGCCCACAGCCTCAGCAATGCCATCTAAAATGTTATCTGTGCAAGGCATGATGTGCACACTTGTAATCCCAGACCTCTGAGACTGAGGAAATAGGATTGCTTAAGTCTGAGCCCACCCAGGGCTATAACGCTTAATAATGCTTTCTCTGTCTTAAAGTGGGGAAAAAAGGGCATTTGTGGCAGGATGTGGTGGCTCACATCCATAATCTGGAGGATGAGGCAGGAGGACTACTATAATTTCAAGGCCAACCTAGAATACGGAGTGAGACCTGACTCATGAGCAAAGCTGAAATGCTGGCTCATCAGCAGGCACTGCGAGATGCCATTGCCGCTTGTCTCTGTGCTTCTGTCTTCCTTTCGGGACATGCTGTTTGGGTCCTGAGGGTGGAATCCAGCATCGCCCACAAGCTATGCAAGGGCTACTTCTGTACTTTTCTGTGTGTGAAGAGGCATATATGCAGCATGAATTTACACCTAAGGCTGGTTTTTTATTGTTTTGTTTCTAAGACACTCTATAAGACCAGGAATTCATATCCTTGGATTCATGGAGATTTCCGCCTCTGCCTTCCAAGTACTGGGATTAAAGGCAGTACCACTGCAATGATGACAAAGAAAGTTTCGTTTTGTTTGTGTTTCTCTAATTCAAAGACTGGCTGTATAAAAGCTAAAATGTGGCCAGTCAGTGGTGGCGCACACCTTTAGTCCTAGCACTCTGGAGACAGGCAGCTCTATGTCTGAGTTCAAGGCCAGCCTGGTCTACAGAGTGAGTTCCAGGACAGCCAGGGCTAAAGTGTCTTCCAAGTCAATGATCTCACTTTAAAGGGTGAGAACAGAGGCTGAGAGCTGGCTAGCAGAGTAAGTACACTGGCTGCTCTTGCCAAAGACCAGGGTTCAGACCACAGCACCCACATGATGGCTCGCAAGTGTCTATCACCCCATCTCCCTCTTCTGGCTTCTGTGGGTACTGCACACATGTGGTGCACAGACGTGCATGCAATTAGAACATAAAGTAGCTTCATCGATTTAAAAATGAAATAAGTAAATAAATTTGAGAGTAAACATTTAAATATTTTCTGCTTTCCCTTTCATCAACATAAACATTACGCATGGGATACAGACTGATACTGGCTCTGAAAATAGACACCACTTCTGAGAATGTGGAATGGGGAGTGTTACCAGCTCAGCCTGGGCAGCGCTGAGAGTCACCAGCTTGAGCAGAGGGAGTGGCTCAGTTAGCAGAATGCACTGGGACCCACTCTCCAACCCCACAAAACCCCACAGTGGTGGTGCACGTCTGCAAGCCCAGGACTCAGGAAGGTGGGAGCAGTATGGTCAATACATTCTCATTGGTTTATTTTATATGAGGGGGAGGGGGAGGGGGAGGAGGGGAGGGGGACAGGGAGGGGAAGGTGCATATGTGCATATGTGCTCAGAGGATGTACTATCACCATAGAGATCCTAAGGATGGAACTCAAACCTTCAGGCTTGGCAGCAAGCGCCTTCGCCTGCTGAACCGTCTCACTGGCCCCTGCGGCACGCTTATAAGCAGCTCTTAGGGCTGGACTGAACTCATCGGTTTAAAATAAAGCTTTATTAGGAACAGTGAGGTAGAACTCCTGCCAACATTGCAGTTAATGGTTGCTCTGTGACCTTTCTGTGTTGTTGCAAAAGATCAAAAGTTTCGACGTTAAACAATAAAGACTAATTTGCTCAATGATGACAGCGGTTCTCGTGGTTGGCGGTGGCTGGGTCCCTGGATGGTACTTCCCTGTGCACTGTCGGGGTCTCGAGGCTCCATCTGGGCCACCCTGACCATTTTGTTCTCTCTTATTACATTTTTATGTGGTTATTGGGGAGGAGGTGTATGAGGCCACCTGCTTGTCACAACACACACATGGAGGTCAGGAGACAGCCCTCGGGGGGGCCCCATTTGCTCCTCCTCGTCCAGGATTCAGCTTAGGTCATCAGACTCCACTTTATCCCTGAGCCATCTCAGTATCCCGACTTGTCTTATTTTTTATTCTATGTGTACAATCACTGTTTTATCTTAATGATGTCTTTAATGGCCTTCCAAATACAGTCACATTCAAAGCTAGAGTTTCTGTGTAGGAATCTGGGGGTGGGGAACACACCACTTCTCAAGCAAGCCCAGAGAATGTGGGGAGACCCTGTGTTAGAGTGAGGGGAGAGCTGGGGGTGGAGGGGGGAGCATGGCTGAGAGGGGCAGACCCACTATAAACAAGAAAGCAAAGCAAGAAGTTTCTCCTCATTCGAGATTAAAAGGCTGATCTCACATGGAAGCATGCCAATATGATTCACGGTGCACAAGTTTGGTTTGATTTGAAGACAGTGAGAACTTTTTTTTTTGGTTTTCGAGACAGGGTTTCTCTGTGTAGCCCGGCTCTCTGGAACTCACTTGTAGACAGGCTGGCCTCGAACTCAGAAATCGCCTGAGACACTTTTAAAATACAGTGGGCAAAGGGAGTACGGGCTGCATGAGCCCAGGCTAACTCTGCCCCATTAAGAGCCATTTACCGAAGCCTGGGAACAGTGCTGGCGTCACAGTGTAAAGGTGGGGTAGTGCTGGCATCCAGTGGGTGGAGCCTGGGTTGCTACTACAGCCAGCCCTGACCATCAGTACAGCTGAGGATGGACAGGTCAGCAGCCCAGTCCAGCCAAGGCTGGCTTCATCTATCATCACCACAAACTGCCCAGAGGCTACTCACCCGCCAGACCCTGTCACAGCAGGAGGCTGTTACCATGGCCTCTCCTCAGGGAGAGCCTCTCCTCAGGGAGAGCAGCCAAGGGCTAATCTCTAAGAGGAGCTGTGTCCAGGCAGTCCATCTTTCCAGCTCTTGCTGGAAGCCTCCTTCCCGGTGGCATGGCATCCCTTCCATCTCTTTCCTCCATCTAGCCCTCCTTCCCCCCTCCCCCCTTGGCCAATCCTGTCAAATCCTTGTTAAGAGGGAAATAAAGGCAACATTAAGGTTCTTAGTAAAGAGCACATTCCTGTTATTCAGAGGACCTAGGATTAATCCCAGTACCCACAAAGTGGCTCACAGTCTCCTCTAATTCCAGGCTCGGGATCTGATACTGTCATCTGGAGACCTCTACCCACAGGTGATGACACGCACACAAATTTAAAAGTTTAAAAATAAATAAAAGATTACCCAGTCTGGGATATAGTTCAAATAGGAGACCTGCCTACCATGCGTGAAGCAAGCCCTGGGATCCATCCCAAGGACCTAATGAACCAGCTATGGTGGTGTACACCTAAAATCACAACACACAGGACCCGTGTGGAGGCAGAAGGGCGACAGGTTCAAGACCATCCCAGGCTACATACCAAACTGGAGTCCAAAGATACCTGAGACTCTGTCACACGCATGCACACTTGAGAGCACATACACAGAAACATACACGCACATGCACACAAGCATACACACAAACATAAACGTATGCACACATACACATGCGTGCACACAGCCATACCTTAGTGAACCCTTTGGCAGAACACAAATATCTTTTAGACTCTGCATAGTGAGATTCTCTCATTTCCTTCCAGGACCTCCAGGCTTGAACACTGCATGTCTGGTAGAACCAGTTATCACAGGCCACTGTCCCCTGAATGGCAGCCATGGCCCAACATTTGAACAGCCTCCTAGCTTTCTTTCAAACGACCCTTGTTTTCATTTACACTGTGAAAAAGAGACTCCCTGTCACCACTACAAAGAGAAAGCAAACATCACTAGGCACTGCAGAACCACACAAATAACTCAATGTTTGCCACGGCCTGTCCTGGCACACGAATGCGGACCTTGTCAACTCACACTGATCACAGAACAGAAACTTGCTAAGAAAAACTAGCTTCCAGCCTTAACGTGAGGAAGGCGCTTGATCTTATTGTGGCTTGATACACCATGTTTGGTTGCTACCCTGAGTGGCTTGCCCTGTTCTGAAGAGAAACACAGGAGGAGGAGGAAGGAGGAGGTGGAGGAGATGGAGGACAGGAAACTGAGGTCAGGTATAATATATGAGAGAATAAATTAATAAAAAAAAAGAGAGAGAAACTAGCTGCAGTCCACAAAGACAATACAACCATCCTTTTTTAAGACCAAATCTTATGTAGCCAAGGCTAGCCAGCCTCAAACTTACTATGTAGCCAAGGCTGGCCTACAATTCCTGATCCTCCTGCCTCTACCTCCACAGTGCTCACCTATATGTATCACCTATAATAAGATTATAATAATATAAAAAATTTATAATCATATAAAGAGATTAAAACTAATCTTTTTCTTTAAAAACTAAATCAAAGCTGGATGCTGTATGAATAATTTAACCCTAGCACTTGGGAGGCAGAGGCAGGCAGATCTCTGATTTCAAGGCCAGCCTGGTCTACAGTGAGAGTTCTAAGAGAGCCAGGGCTACACAGAGAAACCCTGTCTTGAAATACGACAAAAAACTGAACCAAAGTCCCAGGGGCGGGAATAGCTTACTAGAACAGCACCTGCCTGGCATGCACAAGGCCCCAAGTACAATCACCAGCACTGCTCAGAACACCAGGCATGGTGGCACACAGCTCCAAGGCTGATACTCTGCAGGTGGAACTGGAGGAGGACTGTGAACTGTGAATTCAAGGTCAGCCTGGACTCCACAGTGAGTGCCTCACCCCTTTTCCCCCACTGCTGAGAATGGAATCCAAAGCCAAGAAACATACTGAGGAGACCCTGTTTCAAAACAAACAACAAATAAACACCAAAGTCCACTTCACCTGAGGCAGAAGGCACTTCCGGTCTGTGACTGAATCTGAATAGCTACAGTGAGAACTCCGTGTTTGTTCTGAGAGCAACTGAAGGTCCAAACACAGGCTGCTTGGCAGCTGATCCTTTGCAACCATGGCTCCGGTCAATGTCAAATCGCAGTGGCTTCTCTCTGTGGGGACTGGCACGAATGGCTTCCCCTCACCCCTCCCCTGGGGCCCTACCTGGGCTGGCATTCACACATCCTCTGGTATCCACAAGGACAGGCACATCCGGTCTCCTCCAGTGGCAGAGGGAGGGACTCTGGGGCTGGCAGTGTCTGGCACAAATGGAGCTGGCAGAGGGCAGGGAGATCACTTCCTGATGGGCCAAGGCCAAGACTTCTTCCCACTGTTTGTATCCAAGAACGCAGAGCCCTTCTAGAGACACCTCAACCAATGGGAGAAGGCTACTGAAACACAGTGACTCTAGACTTCACCCTGTGACAGAGTCTCCTCCCCAAACACACCCCGGAACACGAGGCATGATGGCCACCCCTCCTCACACTGAACAAAGGAGTTTATTGAACACCTTCTGGGTGTGATAGCTCACAGCTGGAACCCCAAGGTAGCACTGCAGTTTAAGGCCAGCCTGGGCTACAAGAGACATGTCCGTGGTTAAAGAGTTTGGTTAAAGCATGTACGCCACCTGGCTCTCTTAGACAGTTTTTGCTTTTGTGTTTCTTTGTATACAGCAATGTTTAAAATGCACTATGTCTTTAAAAACGTGTCATGCTCAGCTGGGCAGTGGTGGCGCCCATCTTAAATCCCAGCACATGGGAGAGAGGCAGAGGCAGATGAATCTCAAGTTCCAAGCCAGCCTGGTCTACAGAGCGAGTCCAGGACAACCAGGGCTGGTCCTACTGAGAAACCTGGTCTTGAAAAAAAATTGAAAAAAAAGAAAAACCAAAAACTGGGGGAGTCTTCCCTGGTCAGGCTTGTCCAAGTCCTCACTTCATCCTGACTATCTATGCTCAGCTCTTCAATAAACATCAGAGACCACTGTGCTGGTGAGCAGGGCAGGCTCAGGACTCAGACACCTCTTGTGTCTTTTTTTTTATTTTATGTATGTGAGTACATTGTACCTGTCCTTCAGACACACCAGCAGAGGTTTATAGATGGTTGTGAGCCACCATGTGGTTGCTGGGATTGAACTCAGGACCTCGGGAAGAGCAGTCAGTGCTCTTAACTTACGAGCCATCTCTCCAGTCTACCTCTTGGATCTTAAATAAACATTTGTCACTCCTACCCCAACTCCCACCCACACCCCACCCCACCTGTAACCCACACACCCTCACACACGCAGCAGGGAACTGACAACGGAGTTCAAATCTCTTCTCTCAAGTAGCCGACAGACAACCATGAGACAGACAGCCCCCGCAGAGTCCCCACCTAGACAGCAGCACCATGGGAATGGGCGCCCCTGAGAGACCGCCCAGGGTCTCTCTTGGCTTCCCTTATGGTGGCAATCAACTTCTAAGGTGTGGGGGGCTCACACACGGCAAACCTATCCTTTCAGCCCTGTAGGTCGAGCCAGGAGGGGTTTAATGGACTTGTCCTGAGACTCCAGAGAGTATTTCCCACCTCCTGAAGGCCTCCAGCCATGCAACAGCTGCTCCTTGTTCTTAATGACTGACTTCCTGTTGCTGTGACAAACACTGGCCAAGCAACTTACAAAATACAGCGTTAATGTGTTTCAAGGTTCATGAGTGACAGAGGACAGCTTTCGGAGTCAGTTCTCTCCTTCTGTCACAGCCACAGGACCCAACACAGGTGGTCAGGCTGCAGCCAGAGCTGAGCCATCTCTCGGCCTGTCTTAATCAGGGTAGCTACTCCTGTGATGAGACAGTGACCAGAAGCAAGTCAGGGAGGAAAAGGTTTGTTTGGCTTACACTTCCACATCTTAGTCTATCACTGAGAGAAGTCGGGACAGGAACGCAAACAGGCAGGAACCTGGAGGCAGGACCTGATGAAGACCCCACAGAGGAGCCCTGCTTACTGGCTTGCTTCCCAGGATGTGGTCAGGCTGTCTTCTTATATAACCCAGGACCACCAGCCCAGGGGTGGCCCCACCCACAATAACTGGGCCGTCCCCCATCAATCATTTAGAAAGTGTCTTATATCGGATCTTACAGAGGCGTGCTCTCAGTTGAGGCTTCCTCCTGTCAGATAACTCTAGCTTGTGTCAAGTTAACAAAAAAAAAAAAATTAGCCACCACCTCCTATTTTACTTTTTAGATTTTTAATTGCTTTTACCTACGAGTATGCATGAATGTCTGGAGATATGTGCACATAAGTACAGGCACCTTTAGAAGCCAGAAGCTGGAATCACAGACCACTGTGAAACACTTGGTGTGGGCCCAGGGGACACAAAACTCTGGTCCTCTGGAAGAAGAGCAAACATTCTTTTTTTTTTTTTTTTTTTTGGTTTTTGAGACAGGGTTTCTTTGTATAGCTAGCCCTGGCTGTCCTGGAACTCACTATGTAGACCAGGCTGGCCTTGAACTCAGAAATCCGTCTGCCTCTGCCTCTCAAGTGCTGGGATTAAAGGCGTGAGCCACCACTGCCCGTCGAGAGCAAATATTCTTAACCTCTGAGCCATCCTCCCCGCCTTCTTTTTGCTTTGGAGACCAGTCTCCTGTGGCCCGTGCTACAGGACAGACGAGATGACAAACTCCTGATCCTGCTGATGGAATTTCCAGCGTGCTGGGGTGATGGCCAGGTGTCACCATATCTCGTTTTACACAGTACTGGGAATGGACCCAGGCCTTGGTGCTTGCTTTCATACTCTATCAACCGAGCTTTATCCAGAGGGCCCACCTCACCCATTTTCAGAGATGAGGAGATCTCACAGCCTGGTAGACTGGCTGGTTCTGTGTGTCAACTTGACACAAGCTGGAGTTATCACAGAGAAAGGAGCCTCCTTTGAGGAAATGCCTCCATGAGATCCAGCTGGAAGGCATTCTCTCAATTAGTGATCGAGGTGGAGGAGCCCATTGTGGGTGGTGCTATCCCTGGGCTGGTAGTCCTGGGTTCTATAAAAAAGCAAGCTGAGCAAGCCATGGAGAACAAGCCAGTAAGTAACATCCATCCATGGCCTCTGCATCAGCTCCTGCCTCCAGGTTCCTGCCCTGTGTGAGTTCCAGTCCTGACTTTCTTTGGTGATGAACATCGATGTGAAAGCGTAAGCTGAATAAACCCTTTCCTCCCCAACTTCTTCTTGGTCATGATGAAAACACCACAAAAGTGCAGGAATACAAACCCTAAGACACCTAACCTAAAACTCACTAAATGGTGGAAGATAACCTTGAATTTATCCTTCTGCCCTCCAGAGAGCTATGATTATTGGTTTTCTCCATCATATCTAGTTCCATGTGGTGCTGGGATTGAACCCAAGGCCTCCAGTATGCTAAGTAAGCACTCTACCCACTGAGGCACATACTCAGCACCAGCAAGGCTATTCACTGTCGCAGTTACAGACATACCGTGATAGAATATATACACCATATAAGACACATACATAGTTACACCACGACTTCTTCTTTCTCAATCCACTTCATACACAGAACATAGTAGTCTCCAAATATTAATACAGTGAACGTCAAAGCCTTCTTGATAAAATGGGGTTAATATGACCTGGTAAATCTTAGGTCGCCTGGAACCCAAGCTCCTTAACTTCCTGAAGTCTCGAGCATGGTCTGGCTCTGATGGAATGCTTTTACATCCCCACCATTAGAGGCCTTCTCAAAAGACACCCACGGGATAGGCCAGGGATACAGCTCAGTTTGTGGGTACTTGCTTAACATGCAGGAAGCCTTGGACTCCATCCCCAGCACAGCATAAACTAGACATGGTTGTGCATGTCTTTAATCCCAGCACTCAGCATGCAAAAGGTACAGTGTGCGTTCAAGACCAGTCTGATCTACAGAGCAAGTTCCAGGGCAGCCAGGGCTACACAGCGAAACCCTGCCTCAAAATAATAATCAACAAATATCAGAAGAGTAGCCTGGATACCCCATGCCATCAGACCCAGGTCATACCTGAGGTGTTTTAATGCTTACAGCTGTAAACATTGCATGGGTTAAATCTCAAACGAACAAAATACAGTTAATTTTAATTATCCCCATTTTAATCATCTTTAAAGATGAAAAGAACCTATGGGGAAGGGGGCAATAACTCCTAAGAGCCCTGGCGGCTCGTGCAGAGGATGAGGGTTCATAACCAGCAGCCACATGGCAGCTCATCACAGTCTCTAATGCCAGTCAGTCCCAGGGGATCCAACGCACTCCTGGGCCTCCACAATCACTGCACACACGAAACATGCTGGCAAATATCCATACACATAAAATAAACATAAGAAAGAAAAGAAGGAAGGAAGGGAGAGAGGGAAGGAGAAAGGGAGGGAGAGAGAGAAAGAGGAAGGAAGGAAGGAAGGAAGGAAGGAAGGAAGGAAGGAAGGAAGGAAGGCCAACCGACTTAGATGTGGAGAATTCAAAGCAGCTTTTCCAAGCTCTCCTGGCTGGGAAACAGCAGCCGCCTTGAACTCAGCTCCTAGACTTAAGAGTCCAGGCAGCTAAAGACCTTTGACATGGAACAGAATGCCGCTTAACCAGAAGTTAAGGTCATGATGTCATCAAATGGTTTCCAGCCATGTGGTGCAAATGCTTTGCTTCCTGACTGGACCATTCCAACAGTCTTTCCCTCCTCTTCGGACTGACGGCTCTGGGGCCAGGGGAAGACTCAGCACTGGAGGGGAATCTCTATGATATGTTACCTTGTTCCTGGTTTTGTTAGAGACAAGGTCTCATGTAGCCCAGGCTGGCCTCAAACTCAAAAGCATTACACCATCTCTCACACATTTTTGTGGAGATTGCCATGAGGCCCAGCAGAGACTGAGGCCACCAGTTTCCTCTCTGCTCACTCCACTGGCCAATTATGATTCAGGAAGACCTGTCTCTGTTTCGCAAGTATTCCAAATACCAAAATTCTCACCTTAGGCTGGAAAGGTGGCTCAGTGGGTACCAGCACTGGCTGCTCTTGCAGAGGACCAGCGTTTCAATTCCCAGCACCCACGTGGTGACTCATGATTGTGTGTACCTCCAGTTCCATGCCGAGCTGATGCCTTCTGGCCTCCACAGACACTGCATACACATCGTGCACATATACACATACACACAAGCTAGGACACATTCATAAAATAAAAGCAAGTTTTAAAAAAAATTGAGACCTGGCTGGCCTGGAACTCAGATCCAATGCTCCCAAATGCTGGGGTTAAAGGTATTTGATACAGCATCTAGCTTTGTTTTAGTTTTTTTTTTAAAGAAAAAGATTAGTTTTAACCAGACAGGTGATGCACACCTGTAATCCCAGCACTGGGGAGGAGGAGACAGGGGGATCAGGAGTTCTAGGCCAGCCTTGGCAACATGAGTTTGAGGCTAGCTAGCCTTGGCTAATAAGACTTGGCTAATAAGAGATGCCCTCTTCTGGCCTATGGGGGCACTGCAGACATGGTGTGTATACACACACACACATACACACATTCAGGCAAAACATCCACACATGTAAAATAAAATAAGCCAATCTTTATTTTTTATTTGTGGGGGGGGTGTTTGTGTGTGTGGGGGGGTGTATGTATGTGTACAAGTGCAAGCATATGGGGCAGGTTGGTATATGTCTCATTGTGGGGGGAGTGTACGTGTGGGAACATGTGTGAGCAAATGTTTTGCCTATGTGTATGTGTGTGCACCATGTGTACCTATGAGCACAGGTGCCTGGTGCTCACAGAAGTCAGGAGAGTACTTCAGATCCCCTGGAACTGGAGTAATGAATGGATGATTCTTAGCCACCATGTAGGTGGCTGACAGAAATCACACCCAGGTTCTCTACAAGAGCAACAAGTGCTCTTAACTGCTGAGCCATCTCTCTAGCCTGGAAATCAGACTTTAAATAAAACAAAATAGAAACAATTTACATTATAGGGGGGAGGGGTGCAGGTAAACACCAAGGTGCCTATGTATGGTCAGAGGACAGCCTGCTGGAGCTGGTTCTCTGCGTCTACCTGTGTCACAGGGTCCAGCTCAGACCACCAGGCTCAGCAGCAAACATCTCTCTTCAGAGCCATCTCCATGGAGCCTCACTCTGCCTACTCTGGAACTCACGATTGTAGACCAAAATGGTCTCAAACTCACAGGAGATTCACCTGCCTCTGCGGGTCACCATATCCAAGTGATTTTTGTTTGTTGTTTTTCAAGATAGGGTTTCTCTGTGTAGCTCTGGCTGTCTGGGACTCTGTAGACCAGGTTGGGTCTTGAAATCACAGAGATGCCCCTGTCTCTGCCTCCTGAGTGCTGGGATTAAAGGCGTGTGCCGCCACCACCACCCATGATTTCTTTAATATAAAATTATCTGCCCTCCTCCCTCTAGGCCTCTGAAAGTCAAAGCACAGTCTGTCCTGTAAACTACCACTCATAACTTATTGCTCAGACTCTTCTGATATGCACTGACCAAGGTCCTCAACCAGGACTTCCATTTAAAATCAACAAGGGGCCGGGCGGTGGTGGCGCACGCCTTTAATCCCAGCACTTGGGAGGCAGAGGCAGGCGGATTTCTGAGTTCGAGGCCAGCCTGGTCTACAGAGTGAGTTCCAGGACAGCCCGGGCTAACCCGAAAAAACCAAAATAAATAAATAAATATATAAAATCAACAAGGGGCCTTTGGAAAGACACACAGAAGCTAGGCTGGGTAGCACAGGAATGCCATCCTACCAAATCTACTAGGGTGGCTGAGGCAGGAATGTCACAAGTAAGTCCCTCCTGGACTCAAGAGAGCATTCAGAGCCAGGAAGAGAATTTCAGTGAGACCCCCAACTCAAATAAAAGGCAGAAGCAGCTGAGGATACAGACTAGAGGTTTTTACAGCTCTTGCCTGAGCCCAACCCCCAACATCGGGAAAGAAACAAAGCCGCACACACAGCCTCCACCACACACAGCCTCCATCGCCGGCCTACACAGGAGTTCCCTCAGCTTGTATCAGAACCCGAGGGCGCTGAGGCACTTAGAGAAGGCCGCCGCACAGCATTCCGCAGAGCCCATAAGCCTCCCCTATTATATTGAGTCCGGCGCCCAATACCATGTGAATACTACATAAAGGATAACACCGTACCATGGAGGGCACGCTGACACCTTCAGAACACAGGTCATTTCCATTCTAAACATTTCAAAAAACAGCAGGTGGCTGAATCTGTGAACTCGGAGGCCACCGTAGAGATCCCAGATTCTCAGTCTTAAATGAGGTCGAGGGATGGGCTGGCTTCAAGTTCCCCAGGTAAAGTCCTGCACCTGCACACCTATTAGGAAGACCTTAAGTCAGATTTTCCTAACAATCACCTGGCACAGTCCCTGCATTTAACAAGGAGACACGAATCAACCGCGGCACTTAAGAGTCTGCTGTTCTTACTAATTAAAGTGTTTATTGCGGGGGATTGGGGTGTGGATCCAGGCTGGGCTCTGACGAAGTGTCTTCATAAAAACATACATTTTGGGGGCTCGAGATGTAGTTCAGTGGTAGAGTGCCTAGCAGGCGGAAGGTCCTGGGCTTGGTCCTTAGCACCATCAAAACCCAAAACAATAAGCCAGCAAGCACAAACACGACCCGCAGGAAGTGTGGGGCAGGAAATGTGGGAACCGTGTTCCAGCACCTTCCCGCCCCCGCCCCCAAGCCCCCACCCCCCAGGCTTTCCGTTTCCGTTTCTCACTCGGTGGAACTGAGTAGTGCCTCAGAACTGAGGCCTCTCAGGGAAGCCAGGCACAAAGAGCCCACAAGATGGCAGCTGGCATCGCTCCTTCTCACACTGATACCTGGCTAGCAGCCCCACCCAGCTCAGGCGTCCCGCGGCCGAGCCACTGGGAACCCCGGAGAGGGCGCCGCAGGCCCCGCCCAGCCGCATCGCCTCACCTGCGCGACCGTAGGAACGCACCTCCCAGGTTCCACCCCCAGGGGCTCCGATTGGCGGCTGGAGGCGCAGGCTGGGACTCTGCATTCTCTCCAGCCCGACCCGGTCCCCAGGGGACTCGAACCCGCCCCCGCCGTCACCCCCCAGGGGTCCCCCGCACGCCCGGACAGCCTCCCAGGGGCCGCGGCAGGTGTCCCCTCCTCCCTCCCCGCGGCCCGGCCACTCACCCCGCGCGCGGCCTACTGTCCACCCGCTTCTTGTGGCGCACGGGCTGCAGCGGGATGCTGTCCGTCATGTCGCCGCCCGCCGCGCCCCCTGCGCTCCCCGCGGCCTCCGCGCCGCCCCGGGGCAGGGGGAGGAGGCGCCGGCAGCGGGCGGGCCGGGCCCGCAGCGCAGGGGCGAGGTCGCGAGCGCCGGGCCACGCGCGGAGCCGCCCGCGCGGCCCGACCGACGGACACGGCCGCACCATGGGCCCCGCTCCGCGCTGCGCCCACGCGCGCGCCCGCCGCCCGGGCCCGCCGCAGTGTCCCCGCCCGCGCCGCGCGCCCCCCACGCGCGCCCACCCGGCCACGCGCCCACCCGCCGTGTCCGTGCGCGCGAACGCGAGCGCGCGCCCCCGCCGCACTCACCCCACCCCGGGCATTCTCTCCTGCTCGCTCCGAGCCGTGTGCACACACCCCGCCCTGCTCACCCCACCTCCACGCCGCGGCCACCCGCGCACACAGCCGGCCTCTTCTGCTGCGCCTCGCGCCTCACGCTCGGGTCCTCCGAGTTTCCGGCCGGGGTTGGGGGGCGAAGGTGGGCAGGTTTACGGACCCCCCAACACCGTCTTCCATCAGTCACACACCCCTCGTCCCAGCTGCTTTCCTAAATGACAACAGACAGCTGCACCTTCACCCAAACACCCAGACACAGCCCTGCTCCACCACTGATGGCACGCACAGGCTCTGTGTCTGTCTGTCTGTCTGTCTCTCTCTCTCTCAAAGGTTATAGTGAAAATAAAAACACTCGGGGATACAGAGAACAGCTCAGCGTTTAAGAGCATGGCCACCATTGCTTGACACACCTGCAACTTCAGTCCTAGGGGATCGGAGACTCTCTGTGGGCCTCCAGGGCACCCGTGCACACGTGGCGTACACTCGCGCGGGCATATGGTATTTTTAAAAAAGTAATGAAAACAAACCTTTAAAAAAAAAAAAATCGCTGGGCGGTGGTGGCGCACGCCTTTAATCCCAGCACTTGGGAGGCAGAAGCAGGCGGATTTCTGAGTTCGAGGCCAGCCTGGTCTACAGAGTGAGTTCCAGGATAGCCAGGGCTACACACAGAAACCCTGTCTCAAAAAAAACCAAATAAATAAATTAATTTAATTTAATTAAATTTTAAAAATCACATAGGAGCCGAGTTCGGTGGTGTCTGCCTTTGATCTTAGCACTTGGGAGGTAGAAGTAGGCTGAGTTTTGAGGCCAGCCTGGTCTACAGAGCCTTGGTCAGCCAGGGATGCACAGAGAAACGCTGTCTCTAAATTAATATTCAGCATATAGGAGGCCAGAGAGATGGTTCATTTTTGTTTGTTTTTTTGTTTTTTGTTTTTTCGAGACAGGGTTTCTCTGTGTAGTCCGGGCTGTCCTGGAACTCGCTTGGTAGACCAGGCTGGCCTCGAACTCAGAAATCCGCCTGCCTCTGCCTCCCAAGTGCTGGGATTAAAGGCGTGCGCCACCACCGCCCGGCGATGGTTCATTTTTTATGTGCACCAGCTGCACTTTTAGAGGGCCTGGGTTCGATTCCCAGCACCCTTATACTTACCAGTCTGTCATAGTACAGTTCCAGGGGAAATGATGCCCTCTTCTGGCGACTGTCGGTACTGCATATGGTTCAGGTTTTGTCCCCAGCATCGACACACGCACACCACGCCATATATGGCATGCCACACAGAGCTCAGTAAGTGCATTTAGGCAGAACCATTACAGTAAGAGAGCAAATCCTACCTCCTGAACCACATCTGTCCCCAACTTCTAAGACAGGGTGTCACTATATAGCCCTAACTGACCTGGAACTCTAGACCAGGCTGGCTTCAAAGAAATCCAACTGCGTCTGCCACCCTAATGCTGGTACTACCATACCCAGCCAAAGATAGACTTGGAGTTGATTTTAGTTAGATCCTAAAGCTTTCAGGAAGTCTCAATAGCCCTGCCCACTAAATCCAAATAACTAAATCCATTTCATGACAAGGCACAGAAACACAGAGTCACCAGCACAAACCATGAGGTCATCAGGGAGCAGGGCTGGGCTCCACGCTCAGGAAGTGGGTTTCAGGTCACAGCAGAACCAGTTACCAGAACCTTTTAGAGCACCAAGCAAACACTGTCCCTCGTACATTCACACAGTCCCTTGGCCTCCTAAGGTTACCCTCTCTGTGCCCAAACTGTAGCAAGAACAGCTAGTCAACCAGGATCCTGGAAGCTTCCAGCACCTTCCAGCTGTGAAACTCCTCGGGGCAAACTCCATGCTCTGCAGGAGTCTATTTCCTTGTCTGTGACAGAGCTCAGGACGGTGCTGAACTCAGGCAGCGTTGGAAGGAGTGCTAGTCAGCCATCAGCATTAGCAGGGCTAGCTAGCGTGAATGCCAGAAGCACTGTGTGGGCTAGGCTCCAGAGCAGCAGAATGTAGCCGAGTGTGAAATACAGTCTCCATAGGTAGGCCAGGCTAGCCTCAACTTACCAATCTGGTGCTGGAATTAAGTACAAGCCTGGCCTAAAATACATTTTCTTAAAAGTCTTCATTCTAATCAGACAATCTCTCATGGAAAAAAAAACATTTAAAGCCTTGGTATCCACTGGACATAGTGGTGTAGGAACGAAGGCGAAGGATAACTCTGGAGGTTTGCAATGAGTTGGAAGTTCTCCTGGGCTACCTGGGGAGTTCCAGGCTATCCTGAGCTACATGGGGAAACCCTGTCTCCAAAAACAGAAACAGACCTATCCATTCAAAGGGCTCTGTGTCCTTGAGTCCTAGGTGTCTAGAAAGAACTTTGAATAAGGTGATCCAGTCAAGCTCTGCTTTCCAGAAATCATGTGACTCACGTGACTTCCTCCGTGGGTGGCAACGGGTGTGAACCGGACTATACCTGAGCCTCTTTGTTCAGGCCACAGAGAGTCATGCTCTTAGTGGACCCCTGAGCTGTAGGCTGCTTAACTTACATCTAGGCAGGGATGTGAGACAGGGGACAGGGATAGTGGGGGCTCAGGATGAATTGGAACTCTTAGATGACTAGTGAGCTGGCGGTAACTGTAGCAGCACGGAGATTTGGGCCTCACACCCATGGAAAGGTGGGACTGAGAAGACTACAAGGGCTATCCTCTGACCCAAGCTGAGAAATGACTACACAGAGCTATCCTCTGACCCATACAATTCATATGGGCGCATGCGAAGACATGTGTGTGTACTCGAGTGCAGACACACCTGTGCACACTAGCAGACAGGCAAACATGTGCACACAGTCCTGTGCACAAGACACAGGCACAAGAAATGCTAGCTACCTAGACTGCTCAGCAGTTAAAGGTGTTTGCCACCAAGCCTGAGGGCTGGGAGTGCCATCTCCACATCTAGCCGGGAGGAAAGGATCAGTTGCCTCTAAGTCTCCTCTGACTTCCACACACACAATTGGCACTCACACCCTCGAGTACTCACCTGTAATAAATCAAGTGCAACTTTTTAAAAGGTTTTGAGTGGTATATGCCTTTAACCCCAAACTTATAGGGCACAAAGGCAGGAAGAACTCTTGTCAGTTCCAGGCCTCTATAGTAAGAACTAATGTCATTTACTTGTTATATTCAGGTCAGTTTCTATGTGTAGCTATGGCTGTCCTGGAACTTGATCTGTAGATCATGATAGCCTTGAACTCAGAGATCTGCCTTCCTCTGTGTCCAAAGTGCTGGGATTAAAGGTGTACAACCCTCACTGGACCTCCCCAATGCTAGGATCAGAAGTTTAGGACACACCATGTCAATCCAACTTTAATTTTTTTTTTTTTTTTTGGTTTTTTGAGACAGGGTTTCTCTGTAGCTCTGGCTGTCCTGGAACTCACGCTGTAGACCAGGCTGGCCTCGAACTCAGAAATCCACCTGCCTCTGCCTCCCAAGTGCTGGGATTAAAGGTGTGCGCCACCACTGCTCGGCTCAACTTTAATTTTTAATTACCCAATCCCTTTCTTTTTTTTTTTTTTTTTTTTTTTTTTTTTTTTTTTTTTGGAAAGCAGTGCTCTTAGGGCCAAGCCGTGTAACTCCAGAATCTACATTCTCAAACTCAGTATCAAGCAGCCCACACTGACTTTTGAGTTTACCTTTTTCCTCAATTTCAAGTGTAGGGTGTGAGCCCAGGCCTAACTTTAAACTACAAAACTGTTATTTCCAGAAAGTGTTCCAGGAAGTGCAGGGGAATCCAAGGAAGGATTCCATCTCAGTTTCTAAGGGCCTGCTTGGATCAGGCCAGGCACTAAGATGAGAGATACATTCAACAGGAAAGAAATTGTCCTTGGAGGGATCTTTTGGAAGGTCACAGGAGGACTGGCTATCCTAGCTTTTGCACTGGTCTGGGATAACCTAGACCTGAATTAGCTTGAAGCTATTTTGTTATAAATGGCTACCATGGAAATGCAGATGATCCCACCAGCTGAGGGCCTGCCCCCGAGGGTGTCGGTTCCGTTTCCATCAGTTTGTAAATTTATTTCAACATTCCAGATAGGGTGTAATTTAAGTATTCTGCTTAGCTTGAGGGCTAGAGGGTGGGGACACCAGATAGGGCATTGCAATTTCTTGGAGGTTCATTTTTCTCTCAAAAAAGGTCAAATGCATTTTAGCATAAGAATGTGTTTCCGTGTTGCATTTTTTAAATCCTTACACTTGTTTGCTAGGCTGAGGGCTGTTTTCCCCGGGGCTTGATTCATAATTAAAAAAACAAACAAACAAAAGTACTAGGGGCCCAACCTTCTGGACAGGCAGGCAAGGTCACCACACCTCAATCCTGATGGCCCTTGACAGGGGTCAGCTATCTTGTTGCTCACAATCAGCCAGATGGTCAAATGCACAACCTATAGCCATTTCTAGGAGAGACTGGGTAATTTCACAGCTCTGAAAATCAGCCTGTCCCCCTTCCTGATGCTCTGAAACAATGCTGTTTGGATAACTAACAAGCTGGAGAGCGCAGTCTCTGCACTGGCAAAGCCCCTTGTCAAGCAAGGATTGGCACTCAAGAAAGCAACGGGGTCGATTAGCTGCTATTCACATATGGACATAATGCAAGATCACAAACTAGTTCCTGGGACACAAAGTGTCTCCCACACCCACTGGGACCACAAGCGCCTAGTCGCTGTCATGTGAATATTATTCCATATCTGAACAGTTCAATATTATTAATGGATCATCCTCCAATCTGTGCTACATTAATTAGACCTGTGTCAAAAAAAAAAAAAAAAAAACACCCTCCCCACCCACCCTAAAGGGCCCTACTTTGTGAGTTCTAGACCGGACTGGATACATGAAATTTAAGCAACGGCACCTTTGCCAAGTCTGATGGGCCGAGTTCGATCCCCAGAACCACTAATGGGAAGGAATCCCACCACGTGACCTTTGGCCTCCAGAAGCAGAGTCTTCTGAAAGCACATGTGTGCACATCCGTGGTGTGCACAATGTAATATAAATGCACCCGAGGTTCAGCAGCAGGTCGCTGTCACCCTCACACACGCGACCCCACGGCTCCAGAATGGACCTGACCACATATGTGTATCATACTCTAAAATTAATAGGAGGCAGGGAGAGCTATGAAAGCAGAAAATACCAGAAAAACTCTCACACAATCCTGCTGGAGGGGAAAAAAAAAACATTCAGTTTATTTTCAGACATAACAGCATCAGCAGGTAAAACTATGACATAGTCCACACATTCATTCATGGGGCGTGAGAAAGCTGGTGTGTTCTCTGTAACGATACCCACTTCACAGTGTAAACAGGTGAGCAGGCGAACCGGTGAACGCTTTATCACGGGGTTCACTTACAATCCCAGAAGGAAAGGCACGACTTGGCAAAAAAAAAAAAAAAAAAAAAAAAAAAGAGGAAAGAAAAAGAAAAGTAACAAAAGTTTTGGATCCTAAAATCAGGTGCAATAACAACTCAGAGAGAGGAAACACTGGCGGAGAATCTCCATCTCCAGTTGGCAAGGGCATTCAACATGGCAGGAAGAATTTTCTACTCAGGAACGGAGAAGTCTCTCCCTCCTCATTAAACCAATGAGACACTGACAACAGCTGTTCAAAATGATTCCACAAACAAAAATGTAATAAAAAAACAAACAAACAAAAAAAACCCCACAGAACCAACCACGAAGACTTCTGGAGCTTCGGGGCGTTTCTCACCAGTACAACTCTTAGGTTTAAGACCTAGGAATACTGGGGCGGTCACAAAAATAGCAAAATAGAGACTTTTTGACTACAAAAATAAAGTATCATTGAGGTAGATAAATCAAAGCCCTCACATCCAAGACTTGCTGGTCTTAACTCTACAACCTTCACGTTGGCAGGGGTGTGAAGAACTTCAGGGCTTGGGGGAATCGAAATAAACAGGATAGCATGCAGAGTCCCGAGGAGACCGACCCTCCTGGAGCTTCTAGGAGTTTCTCCCTAAGAAGAAACATGCAGTTCTCCAATGCAGCAGGCACTGAAGACAACCGTGTGAAATTTCCTGAGGTGCCATGCTGGTCCCTGTCCACCTGGGAGGTGTGAGGGAGTCTGGGAAGGAGGTGGTTTATGGGAGATGTGGGGGCAGGGTGGTGGTGGTGGCACTCTGGGGCTCTTTAAACAGCAGGATAAATTGTGGGCTTTCCCAGGATCTAGGGTCGGTGTATGCAGGATGTGCTATCCAAGGTCATAAGGTTGAAGGAAGTGGGTTAATTGAACCACCTTCGTTTTCTGGCATTCTTTTCTCCTTTTCTCTTAAAGTACGTTAAAAAAAAAAAAAAATACAGAAGATGAAGACAGGGTCGGGAGGCATAAAACCAGGTCCCTACATTTACCCGCATTAGTCACCACGGAAGGACACAGCACCCTCACCCCCAAGACTGGGTTAGTAGTTGTCACTTCCACTGTGGTCCAATGAGTCCCAACTGTTTCACTTCGAAACAGGTGACAGTCTTTGGAAACAGCCAAGAGGTCACACAAAGCTTCTAGTATACAATTTGTCCCAAGTTAACAAAACTAGTTTTCAAAACCCGCTTCTTTCCAAAATATTTAAAAAAAAAAAAAAAAAAAAAAAGTCTGTTTTTGTTTTTTGGTTTGTTTTTGTTGTTTTTCATCTTTCCTCCTTTCGGCTTTTCAATTTATTTTTTGGAAAGCAGCATAGCAACTATCGTGATTGTAGGATTGCCCAAGGCTATGGTCACAAGCCACATCACATATCAGGAAGAGGAAGGAAAAAAAAAAGGAGGATATGGGTTAAAGAAACTAAACAAGAAAGTAGATCTAGAATCTCACTCCGGCAGATTCCTCTTCCTCCTTAGCTGACTGCTATCTTATTTTCTTCCAGAAAGTGAGGGAACTGGTGTTTGGCCACCCCATCGGGAACAGCAGGCTTCTCCACGGGCGCACTCACGGCACCGCCCACGCCGGTCTGGGAGCCATCGAACTTGGAAAGCGTGGTGTTGCTCACCACAGAGCTGGCCCCCAGCGACACGGGCAGGGTGGGGATGCCTCCACTCTGGATCACGGAGATCTCGTTGGTCTTCATGGCCAGACCCCCATTGAGGACGCTGGTGTACTGGTTCCACGTGGCAGGGTCCACACTCACCGTGGGCGATAGGAGCTCCTTGGGAAACACCTCAGGCGCTCTCTTTCCCTCGGCACTCAGCGCTGCTATGGGATTCTCCATGGCCAGCTTCCTGCCCCGGCGGGCGGAGTTATTGTTGGCCCCATGAGTCATGTAGTGTACCTGTGTGGGGAGACAGCACAGAGAGGGTTTCATTAGGACGGTCGCCTGCTTGTAGGCAAGCCCAAGTCACCTAGCTTGAGTGTGGTGGGAAGGGCAGCCTAGGCTACAGTCAGATCTTGTATCAGTAAGCCAGAAAATAATAAATTCAGGTATCTGTACAGTTGAGAACTTGTTTGTGTGCCTGGCTGACACCTTTAATCCCAGCCCACACAGGAATAAAAGGTAGGTGGATCTCTTGAGTTCAAAGCCAGCCTGGTCTACAGAGGGAGTTCCAGGACTGCTAGGGCCACACAGAGAAATGGCCTTGATTAAAACAAATAAACAAACAAAAAAATATTATTCTTTTAAATTATGTGCTTGTGTACATATTATATGCCCATGTACACATGGAGGCCAGAGACATCAGGTCCCCCAAAGATTGCTGATATTTGCTAAAGCACTGGACACAGGACTTCCTTCTACATCTGCTGCCTGCCAAGACCACGGCACCTACCTGCTCATCAGATCCCTCAACAAGAAAAGCACTTCCAACCTTCATGCAGGGCCAGTGAACTAATGAACTGCCGTATAAATTAAGGCAATTTCAGCTCCTGAGCAAGTTCCAGGACAGCCAGGGTTACATACACAGAGAAACCCTGTCTCAGAAAACATACAAACCGTAACAAGATAATGGAACAGACAAGACATCTCTCCTAGCTGAGAATGACATTCAATACTGGCTACCTTCACCTCCCAAGAAGGGGAACCACCAAGGCTGGTTTAAGAAGGCGACAGAGATGCCCCAAGACCTTCTGAAAACTAGACAGGCTCTGCCAGCCCAGCTACACTCAGCACCAATGTGCAATCTTTATGGTTTTTGTTTGGAAGTGCTGGAAATGAAACTGGCATCTTGCTAACACCAAGTGGTGTGAGCCATCTCACTTAGGTGCTGAAAACTGAACTCAGGTCCCCTCAAGAATACCCAACACATTTAACCCTGAGCCATCTACCTAGCTCCCCCATCCCCTCCACCCTGACTGTACCCTCCTCTAGACTACTGAGATTCAATTCAAAGTGATTCACCACAGCTGACTACAAGCCTTTCTTATGTCACCAAGTTCAAGAGCATCACAATTTGGGGCTAGAGAGATGCGGTAGTGGTTAAGAGCACTCATTACTCTTGTAGGATCCAAGGTTTGACTCCCAGAACCTACATGGTAAGCTAGCTCATATACACATGCATGCAAAACACTTGAACGACTTGGGAGATAGAGGCAGGCGGATTTCTGAGTTCGAGGCCAGCCTGGTCTACAGAGTGAGTTCCAGGACAGCTAAGGCTACAGAGAAACCCTGTGGGGGGCGGGGGGAGAACACTTGTACGAGAAAGAGAAGGAGAGAGAACGAACGCAGAAATAAGGTTAATGGCTCACACCTATAATCCCAGCAGTCAGGATTCTGAGTTCCAGCTAGCCTAGGCTACACAAGACACAAGCAAGACTTTTACCCCAACATTTAGGAGGCAGAGGCAGGAAGATCTGAGGCCAGCCTGGTCTACAGTACAAGTTCCAGGATAACCTAATTTTACTATGTAAACCAAGCTGGTCTCCAACTCAAAGAATCCCCCTGCTTCTGCCTCTGACATTGCTGGGTTTATGTCTGGGACACATGAACCAATAGATGTTTTCTGTGCACACAGATGACACACACCAACACCTGTCGGAACCCACCTTCAGGTTGCCTTTCGTGGTGAAGGCCCGCCCACATATGTTACATACGAAAGGCTTTTCTCCTGTGTGTGTTCGCTCGTGGATCTGCAGGGCACTGGCGGATGAGAAGTTCTTTCCACACTGTGTGCAACAGTGTTGCTTGGCCTGTCGGCGTGGCTGCGGCTGGGGCTGAGATGCTAGCAAAGGGGTCGTGCCTGAGGCCAGGCTGGGGGCTCCCACAAAGGTGCCAGGTACTTCGACTTTGACAAAGGTGCCAGGTACTTCAACTTTGACAAAGGTGGGCTGTGTTCGGATGAATGCTGAAGGGAGGCTGGTACGACCTAACAAGGAGAAAGGGAGAGACTCAAAACTTGTATCGTTTAACACCCAACTCACTGTTTAAATAAAACAAATGCTCCACAATTGCCTGCTACATTTTGCTTACAGAAATTGTATTTCAATAGCCACTTGCTTTGAAATTTTGTGGGTGTGCGTGTGTGTATCTGTATGCAAACACACCAAGGGCAGTCTTGGGGTGTTGTTCCTCTGTTCTATCACCTACCTCTTTGAGACAAGCTCTCGAGTCTAGAATATCATCAGTGGTCTAGGATACAGGCCACTAACCTAGGGATTGGCTTGTCTCCCATCAGCCAACAGCAGGTACAAGCACACGCAGCACAAGTGGCAACCCCGCATGCCTGGCCTCTGCACGTGTGTTCTGGAGAACTTACCTCAGATCACCATGTATGTGACGTGAGTGCTCAATTGCTAGCCTGGCCCCTAAGTGTTCTTATTTACAAAGAAAGCAGAGACTCAAAACACTTTGGAAAATTTACATTATTTTACAGTTTAAAGTATAGGTAACTTAGAAATATGTGTATAGATAATACCTAAGACTCAGGATAAGATAGAACCCTTTGAGGTTCGGGCTTATTGTCCCAGCTACTTGGGAGGGTGAGGCAGGAGGACCTGAATGAAGTTCAAGGCTTGCCTAGACTGCACAAAGAACTCAAGCTGGTATCCTCCCGCCAACCCCTGAAAAAAGCCAAATCTGGTAGTGGTGCATGACTACAAGACCTGGCACTTAAGAGGTGGAGGCAAGCTACTCATGTTCAAAGCCATCCTAGCCTACACAGTGAGGCCCTAGCTTTAAAAAAAATAAAAAATAAAAACCAGAGGGAAGGTAGGGGGATGCTGGCCAAAGACACCCTAGGTTGGAATCCCAGCAGCACAATGAATAAAGTCACCTTCAAGCCATACCCTAGGCGCTTTGATTATAAGGAGGTAGTGAGTGAGGGTCAATGGACACCTCAACTGATGCATCTAACAATAAGGCAATACCTTTCATATATCATAACTGTTTCATAGCCAGACCTCAAAATCTGGCAAAAAATACCTCGATTCCCATGGTCCAAATAGTGCCTACTTTCCTGAACACACTATGATACAGCTAACATCACCCATGTCCCCATGGGGTCAAAGAAAAAAGAATCAAAACAAAACCAACATTCATACTGTACACAACCTACAGGGACCATGATAAACAAAGCAAGCCTACTGGGTGCCAGGGTAAAAGCAGTATTAGACCCCGGAGACCCAGAACAGAATAGCTAATTGGTCTTACGAAGCTGCTTCAGGGTCACACTGCTAAATTCAACCTAGGCCTCTTTTTTTCCGGTGACATTGAGCCCAAAAGGGACATTAAGGGAAATCCAAAGCTTCATCACCTTCGGTGTCAATGCGGCCGCTCTCGACGCCCTCAGCCTTGTTGTGACCGTCGGGAGACCGGGACTTGACACTTCCAGCTTGGCTATTGGCGGGGGACACTGGCTGGTAGCACATGGTCTCTATGGTATCTGGGCTTCGGCTCTGACACTCCTGGTCACCCGTGAGCAAGGAAGAGTCATTGGTCAGGCAATTGTCACTGCCCTCCAGGGAGCCATTTTCTCGACTGCTCTGCTGCTGCAAGGCCAACGTGGGAAGAGCCCCTCTCCCCTGACCATCCAGGGGAGCCATCACGGAAAGGCCCAGGGAGGGTGACGCCAAGTGGGTACTAGGAACCGGCGCAGAGGCTGTTGAGGGGACACTGGGGACATCCTGGGAACAGACATCCTCAGCTCCCGTCCCTTCCACTGTGTCTTCCTGGCAGAAACTGCTGGCGCTGCCATTCTCACTGACGGCCATGGGCTCAGGAGCTGTGAAGTCACAGGGACTCTCTGGCAGAGGAGTATTGGGGATCTGGCCCCCCATGTGCATCCGGATATGCTGCTGTAACATGACGGCGTTGGTGAACTTCTTCTGGCAGATGGGACAAGAATGCTGGGTCTTGACGGCTGTGTTGGTTTGGTGGACCCCAAGGTGTGTCTTCAGGTTGCCTTTGGTGGAGAAGGCCCGGCCACAGATCTTGCACTGGAATGGTCTCTCCCCTGTGTGGGTACGGTAATGCATCTTCAGGGAACTCTGACAGCTGAGGACCCGGTGACAAATGAGACACTCGTTGGGGTTAGTAGTGGCCTTGTCTATGTTCTCCACTAGCTGTTGCAATTTCAGGGTCTCTGACCCTGACTCGGGGGCCCCAGTGCCCTGGAAGCCCCCAGCCCTTGGGGGATTGAGCGTCATTCCCACCCCAAGTAGTGGAAGGCCCACCTCGCTTTCTGGAGAAGGCCCCGGCTGTACGTCGTTGGGCAAGGAGCCACCCGCGAGGTCCTTGGGGTTAGGCCCTGAAGCAAGCTTTTGAGGTAGCCCTACGGAAGGGGTTCCCATGACCGTGACAGGCTCAGTGTCTACAGAGACACTCGATTCATCTACAGGGACAGGGAGTGCATACTGAGGACCGGTGCTCGCTGCCCCTTTGTCCTGGATCTCAGCAAACAGCTGCGGGTTTGCCTTCACCTGAGGGTGTCGATGGAAGTGGACCTTGAGGTTGCCCTTGGTGGTGAAGCGGTTACCACAAACAGGGCACACATAAGGTCTCTCTCCGGTGTGGGAGCGAAGGTGTATCTGAAGGGAGCTATCGGTCCCGAAAACCTTGCTACAGTACCTACACTTGTGCTTACCGAGGACGACCTCGTCCTTGGCCTTGGCATCTAACACGGAGGTGGACAGGTTCTGGGGTTTCCCTTTTCCTTTCTTGGACTGGTCGAGTGTCACAGTGGGGAAGGGACTCTGCAACAGCACCGAGCCCGGGGTCTGAGGTAGCAGGGCGTTCGGGAGGCGAGACACGAAGTTGGGGAGAACCCGAGTCCCATCAGGCTTCAAGGTGAAGGGTGTAAACCCTGAGGACAAGGAGCTGGTTGTGGAGGGGACGCTGGCATGAGGTAGCTTGGCTTGTTTCAAGGCATCTAGAGACAGAGCCGGGTTTGAGGCTTTCTGGCTGAGCAGAGCCACAGCAGCAGACACCTGCTGGGATGTGGACACCTGCTGAGACACATGGTTGCTCAAGGCCTTCAGAGTGTCCGCACCGGCCACTCCGGAGTGGAGGGCATGCGCGGCCCACATGTTCACCTGGACTCGGATCTGTTCCGTAAGCTGGATCTGCTGGAGCTGCTGCTGCTGCAAGCACAGGATCTGCTCCAGGACCCACGGGATGCCGTGGGCAGCAGTCAGAGGCACGGGCACAGGCGGCGCAGGGGCCTCCATGCTCCGCTGGTTCACCGCCACCTTGGTCCCACGGAGCGCCTGCAGAGTCACGTTGGTGTTGGCTACTTTGCCTTTGGGTAAATAGCTTATGTCCTGGGGTGTGGGCATCTGGGTAGCCTCTGTCTTCAAGTACAGGATGGAGTCCGTGCCCAGCTTTTCCCCGGAGCTGCCACTGTTCTCCTTGAGACTGTCTTTATTGCTTGGGCTGCCTGGCTGGTGGTTCAGGACAGCTCTGGAAAAGTCCTCTGAAGGCACTGGCCCCTCGCTGTCATTCATGATGAGGACAGGAGGGTTTTTAGTGCAACTTTTCTTGTGTTCCAGGAACTCAGAGAGACTAAAGAACTCAGCACAGCATTTGTTGCAGATGTGAGTGTCCTCCCGCCGGGGTCGCTTCACCGGGGCAGAGTCCTCTGAGGCTTCATCGCAGTTCCCTGGGGAGTTCACTGGAGCACCTGTGAAAGGAGACAAAAAGGTGAGCACTCTACCCTGAAAGGGATGTGGAGTGACCAGCAGTAATACGCAGTTCTCCATCACCACGTCCTGACTCGGGAAGACTGTGTAAGGGTCACTAAGTCCCCTATAGCCTAAATGACCGGAACAGGATAACGGGATGCCTGTCTGGACATGACTATCTGGATGGAATCTCTTTTGAGGGTCTCACTTAGCCCAGGCAGCCCCAAACCTGCTTTGTAGCACACTGGCTTTTGAACTCCTACCCCTCCCTGCCTCGATTTCCAGAGTGCTGATTACGACAGTCAGTTACCAAGCTTGGATTGGACAGGGCTTTTGGCTAATGTTAAGCTGGGTCTTAAACTCAAGTGTTTAACATAACTCTAAGGAGGAATAGGGATCTGTGAGACACAGTCCCAGAGAACAGGACCCCAAGAGCCAAGAAAGAGATGCAGTCAAGGGCCCTCACCAAGAACTGCTGAAACCATAGGAATTTTATCAGTTCCTCAGAGCCCCAAGGAGGAACCCGGGCACTAAATCCAGACGGTCCACATCTGTGAGAATTAGTCAACTGCTGTTTAAGCCAGTCGACTTGTGGTAGTTTGTTACAGCAATACCGGATACATGCAGCTATTTTATATAGAAACTTTGTAGCTCAGGTTAGTATTGGTTATCAGCAATCCTACCTACCTCAGCCTCCCAGGAGTAGGACTATAGCTATGTGCCACTAAGCCCCACTAGACAGTCTGTTAAACTAACCCCATTAATCCCGATGCCTTCCTTGGTGCTGGCTTGCACAGACTAATAATAGACAGACGACAGCCAACATCACAGACATCAGAACAGGGTCAAATCCTACTGATCTCCACCACCCAAGCAAAATGGAAACAAATCACATCCGACCCAGGAGATGCACATCCACCACCCAGGAACGACAGGGTTTAAAGAAGTTGAAAGGAGCCAACAAGACATCATCGATCCCAGTTTAGGTAGGTCTGTGGTATCAGGGACCTGGGAGGCTGAGGCAGAAGGAATATGAGTTCAAAACCAGCCTGGTAGCTGGGGCCTTTAACCATAGCACTTGAAAGGCAGAGGTGGCCAGATCCCTGCGAATTCTAGACTAGCCTGGTGTATAAAGCAAGTTCCAGCCATTAGCGGCTGGATTTGGGAACCAACTCAGTGGCAGAGAGCTTGCCCAGGACGCAAGTTGGTTCTGAGTTAAATCCCAGCACCACATACTCAATCACTTGGAATATAGAACACTGTACACTGGATGAATCTGAGGACAAGGATCTTTCTATGGGAAAGAAAAGCTGCTGACAATGACTGGCAAAGATGCAGACAGACTTCACGACCTCTCAAGGGAGAGCCTAGTGTCTAAAGACAAGCTCTTATGTAAATATAGAGATAGTAAACCAGAGCCAAGCAACAGGGCAGCCAACACCCCACAACTCCTCCGTTGGCTTTAACTCCAGTTCCAGGGGATCGCCTATGTGCACTGTATGTACATGATACACATACATCCATATATACATATAAAAAAGCCCACATCAAACTAGGCCCTCACAGCAGCGACTCCAGGTATCACTCTGCGGTTTTCACTGCAGGGGTGGGGAGGACCCCTGAATTAGATCTTTCCCTAGTGCACACAAGTTCTATGAAAACAATGCTTTTTCCTCAACAGTACAAGAAAGTCTAGGGGACGAGGGATCCTGCTGGATAGGAAGCCATGAAACAAGAACACTAATTCCAGTACAAGAGAGGCAAAGGCAGACAGTAAAGGCTGAGAAAGAGACATTGCTTGCTTGCTTGCTCGCTCGCTCTCTCTTCTCTCTCTCTCTCAAAAAAAGAAAGAACGAGCGAGCGAGCCGGGGGTTGGGCAGCATAAAGTACACACCTGTGCTCTATCTCCGGCATAGAGTAAGTAATGTGATTGTACACTCCAGGAAGAGGGACACCCAAAGAGGCAGAGGCTCAGAAGTCCAAGATCATCCGTTGGGGTTGTGTGTGTGTGTGTGTGTGTGTGTGTGGTGGCCTCAGATACGGGAGCTCCAGTATAAAAGAATTTAAAATTAGGACGTAACCCAGCCACCTGTAATTACAGGCCCTAGAGGTTCATGACTTCCGGGTCAGCCTGGGCTACCTCGATATAGAGACTGATCCTATCCAAATACCACAATTTTCAGGACCCTCCAGAGTACAGCAGGCACAGGTCTAGTACCAGGGCTGCTCAGCAAAGAGTACTTGCTGTGACCAAAGGACCAGGGTTCGATTCCTAGCACCTACATGGTTGCTTTTAACCGTAACTAGTTCAAGGAGATCCCACATCTCAGATTCGAACCAGGCAGTGACCATAACAGAAAATATATACAGACAAGACAGATAACCAGTGGGCGAGGCAGCACACAAATCCTGTAATCCCAGCATGCAGGAGGCATGGCAGGTGGATCTGAGTTCAAGGCCAGCCTTGTCTACAGAGAGAGTTCCAGGACAGCTGGAGCTACACAGAGAAACCCTCTCTTAAAATTAAAAATGAAACAACAACAACAACAAAAAAAATCTTTTGAAGAAAATTCCTCTGGGAGGACGGGGAACAGACAGGTAGCCTCCCTGCAGATCTGAGTGAGATAGATCCTCTACCTCAGCAACTTGTCTGTACACTTCCCACATTAACTAACAGCCACCAACAGCTCTTCTTACCAAGTTTCCACATAAATAAATGAAAAGTACACCCTCTCCAGAAAAACCCAAAACACCCCAAAATAATTTTGTTTTCTCTAAGAGAACCACACAAGAGTCTTTACTGTTGTCTGAATTGGGGTCTCACGGCCACACTGGCCCTGAACTCAAGGCAATCTCAAGTCTGTTAAGCTTCTGCCTCAACCAGGATTATAAGAATATCCCAGCACTTCAGCTTCAGGCTTTGCCTCAATTTTTAGTTGAGAAAGGAATTTTTGAAAAGCAGGAAGCAGGCTGGGCAGGGTGTGGGTGTGTCAAGACATGAATGTCTTCAGGGAAATGAAGACATTGGGAGCCTGGGATAGAAGGTGGTGTAGGTGCTATGGAAAAGGTCCTTTTCTGAGACAGGTTTCTCTGAGTAGCCCTGGCTAGTCTGGAACTCAGTACACCAGGCTGGCCAGGCTGGCCTCCCATCCAGAGACTAGCTTGCCTCTGTCTCCAGAGCGCCAGAAGTCCCTTTAAACTGGTACCAACTGGATCAGAAGCACTTCCAATAACCTCAGCCTCTCCATCCCTCCCCGCCCTTCCCTCTCACCCAATCTACTCCAGAAACTACCAAGTGCCCTGCACAAATGGCCACATTTCGGTTTTACCTGGGGCAGAGTTAAGTCTGTCCTCCACCTGGGCGTCCAGATGACCTTGAACCTCTGATCTCCAGCTTCTAGTTCCCTAGTGCTCCAATGGATGCAAACACCGTATCTGGTTTAAGTTTTCTTCAGGGCTGGCGATAGACAGCTTAGCTTCATACAGGCTACCATTCTACCAACTAGACCATATCCCTGTAGCATGCCAGACAGCCAGGGTGACATAGGGAAACCCTACCCTCAAAAAAAACTAAATAAATAAGTCATCCAACCATAACCACACTGTGCCAACCTTAACCAGGCGTTTTATTAACAACGGGGTATACATTCCTATATCCCCCTGATATCCGTAGAGGAGATGGATAGTAGACACCAAAGTCGGAGGTGCTGAGGGATCCTGTCTGGCACACCCTCTGGTTTGCCCCCCACCTCCCCAGGGGGTATTAAGCCCAAGCTCTCACCTCAGCTAGGGGAGGGCTCTCCCACTGAGCAGAATTTACAACCCCCAAACTTTAATCTCCGGGATTTAGCATGCCCACATGCAATGCAAACACTATGTAAATAGTTTTCAGGCTGCATTGTTTAGGGGAGAAACGGCCAGAAACAATAGCCAGGCCAGGGCCCTCTTTGTCATTTTCCAGAGCTTGCAAAGGCAAAAGGACAAGAGGGCCAAACGTTTTCATTTCTGATAACTGTCCATAGATCAATCACTGTACCTCCTTTCCCCGGTATCCTGTGTGCGCTCAGCATTCAGCTGAGAAGGGATCTATGGCACAAAAAAGGTTAAGCACCTCTGCTCCAGAAGGATGCACCAGCTCAGAGTGATTTACTGCCGGGATGCCAACTGCCTTCACTGTATACACAAGCCCCAAAGCCTCTCTCCCCCTCCAGCCTGACCGCTGCAGCAGCATCCCACTTAAAACTGTAGCCGATGTTTGCTTAGGCAGTAAAAAACTACCTCGTCCATACCACCGTCGGCAAATAATGGGACGGAGTATTTGCCAAGGAGAAAGAGGACCCTGTTAGGAACAATTGCTGGCTATGCTTAAATTAACCTGAAGAGAAGGAAAGCAAAGTCCACAGGGATATCGCCAGCAAGCCTGGCTTCCATCCCCCACCCCGAATTTTTGGAATGTTATCTCTTCAGCATCTAGTTATCCAGTAAGTTGGAAGAATGCAGTAAACCCAGCAGGGGTCTTCGATTCAATCTCGTTCAGATGAATGGAAAATACGCTTACTATTGTATAGGGAGAAAGCTATCAGCCAGGAGGCCAATCCCGGGCAGAAGACACTCAAAACAGCTAAAAACAAAAAACTGAAATCTGTGTATCTTGATAAAAAGCCTGGTGCTTATCTGTGACTGGTCCGGTATTAAAGAAAGACAATGAGCAGTTTACCTAAAGCATAGAGTATCTTAGACCCTGCCCTAACTCCAGGATAAATGCTTACCAAAAAAACAAAAGGAATTACGTCTCTGGGTATTACAGACCCAGCTGTAAGGACTTTCTTTTTTAAACCAGTTTCATAGAGCAAGCCTTAAAAATCTACATATAGAGGTTGAATTTGACCCAAAATTAAGTTTCTACTTAATCAAGAGCTGTAGAAATCAAAAGTAATCACAGATTAAAGTTCAGGGGCCTGTGGAAAAAGATTCTGAAAGGGTAAAAGGGAGAGCCAGGACGGGTAAAGACGCTGGCCACGTCTAATGAATGACCCCAGATAGACCAGCTTTCCTCTGTCCTCCGAATGTACATTGTGGCGGCACACACAATCAATAATTCAAGACTTTAAGGATAGACAGCTCGCAATACACTTTATATAAAATACACCTTTCATAAGTAAGGGATACTTGCCTCAACTGGAACAAGCTTGCCAACTCTGAGAGATCCGAGGTCTCTCCCTGGGAGGAAGAAATAAGGCTGTCTAGAGCCTGTACCAAGGCTTCACCCCGTTGAGCTATGTTTGCTATAAAGTACAGATTAAAGTACCTATGGTAACCTCCTAAATTCATCTCCTAAATTCATTTGTTTTCTCAAATCACGTTAGTTCCGAGTTGCTTGCTGGGAAGTCTCCTCATCAACCCAGTTTCTAAAGACAATTGGAAAAATCAAAAAGGGGACAGGATTTAGTGGCAGATTCTTCCAATCCCAGCTTTAGAGACAAGAGCAAGGCAAGGCTGGGACAGGTTAGAAAGCTGTCATGGCTACTACACAGACAGACTAGGGGGTGGGGGCTGGGGAATCATCAAACCAAAGCAGCTCCAAGCACCCTGCTCAAGGGCCAGCAACAAACTCTCCCATGGATTCAAGTAAAGGCTAAAGACAAGTGGGAGGGGAACCGCAGGCAGACCCTTGCCACCCAGGAGCCTCTAGCAACTTTCCTGTGAGTAAACTACCAAAGCTACTTCAGTTGTGAGGTCCTGCAAGGTCCCAGACTGGAGCCTGCCACAGAGCCTGTTCTAGTGAAAACTCACCCGGAATGAGATTACCAATCACAACAGCCAATGATTCTACAGCAACACTGTCACTGCACACGAGGGCCCAAAGGCCAGGTGAGCAGGGGTAGACTGATCCACTCAGGCAAGGTTACACCCAGAATGCAAAGCCGATCCTCCTTTACCAAACCCTGCCAAAATTCTTTTCCTCGAATTCCCACTTGACATTTTACATCCAAAAGGAGAAGATTCTAAAAGAACCATGCCTTCAGCCACCAAAAATGGATCCCCAGTCCCCTACTTAGACTGGAATCTGCTAAGCCCGCATCACCGAAGACAAAGTATCATTTACCGGCAGTTGAGCTCGCCGAAGTTTAGAGAGCACATTTTACATGCAATTAAATGAATAAAAAAGGCTGTGTGCAAATTAGAACCCCCTCCCCTTTGGGGAAACCTTAACTAAGCCAAGCACAGGCAGGTCAATGGAAGACGGAGGAACGCTAAATTACTAAAAACCTGGGAATCTTAATAGCTGAAGGTTGTAATCCATCCAGTTTAGCACAAAAGGCATTTGGAACCCTTTTGAGAAAATGCTAATTTTCCTTTAAGTACTGTAAGCCCCTTCTCCTTGACCACCTGCGGATTTTTTGATCTGCTAATTATTGCCCGCATTTCATTTTCCTTGCTCAAAAAACTACATTCTACAGACTGACCAAGAGGGATCCAAAAGCTTCCAAAAGATAAAGATTTATTTATCTAAACTGAGGGTGATCCCAAATACAGCCATTTAAAAATCTTAAAAAAAAAAAAAAAGCTCTTCCCAAGACCACAATTGAGGTCTACCCCCTACTCCCTGCAAACACCTTTTAAGAATTCCTGGAGAAGATTCCCAAACACTGTAGGTGATGCTGAAGGTGGGGAACCCCACAGAGATCACCTGGTTGCCGGTCTCTGGCGAAGCTAGCCTGACTCACCAGGTGTGTGTCGCGGTCCGCACATGACCGGTCTCCAGAGGGCGCACGCACGCCAGCGGCCGGGCTCCGACCGCGGGTGATCCGCAGAAAACTCGCTTCCCAAACCGAGGTGGCAGCGCGCGCCCAGCAGCCTCAGGGCGCAGCCAGGTTAACCGCGACTCCAGCCAGCGGAGATTTCGGAAGCCGTTCTATAGCAAGCTAACCCTTCATACCGCCCAACCCCAGAGTCCCAGCCATCAGCTAAATAGGAAAAAAAAAAAAAAACACTAGTAGGCACTCACCCCAAATGGAGGGGGAAGGGAGGTCATCGCAGGACCAGGGGAGGGGTCAGGGCCCGGAGCTCGCCCCTCCTCTCTAGAGGAAGCAGGCGGGCTGAGGGTTAACCCTTTTGTTCCAGGTGGACCAGGCGACCCAGCCTCTCCATGATCTGCCCCCCCACCCCCAGCTCCCGGGGCCAAGGCACAAAGAGTCCATCCCTGCTGCCCGGCCCTCTGATGTGGGATGCTCCTACGCCCCAAAACTCACATCCGCCCCCTCGAACAAGCAATGACCTTCCAGTTGCCCTGAGGGGGGGAACACAAAGAGGTAGAAGGTCACTGAACTTTGATAAACTCAGGAAGTTTGGGAAAAGTGGATCGCACTCCCGGGAAAACAGGAGCGCCCAAGCAGAGCGCGCAAAGTCCTCCGCGCACCGCCCACCATACGCGGAGAGCTGGAATCGAGCGGGAGGCCCAGGGGAAGCCCCCGCCCCACGTTCCCAGTTTCACTGGCGACAGTCCGGCAGGCAGGGACGAGGGGCTCGCCCGCAGCTCTCGGCCGCGCCGAGGTCCTGAACTCTGTGGAGGCGCAGGCCGGGTCAGCCGCAACCCGACCTCTTCCCCTTTCACCTCCCGGGAGTGTGCTGAACAGTGCCGCCCGGGGGATCCATGCAAAAAAATAAATAAGTAAAGGAGCCGGGGTGCGCTCCAGCGGGGGTGACCATGCACCCGCTGCCCGGGCCCGGCTCGCACCCTCCGCTGGCCGCGGTTATTTTTAGATAGTCGGAAATCAAAGATGGCTGGAGGTCAGGCCCCGAAAGGTTAGGGCGAGGATCCGCAGCAGGCGGCGTTGCCCCCGGGAAAGGCGGAAAGCGAAAAAAAAAAAAAAGTAAACAAAATATCTAAAATTACAAAAAAATAAAATAAAAGCTCTGAAAGGGAACTAAACCCAGCAGCTTCCCCCGCCCTCTGCGCTGCGCGGGTGGCCCGTACTCCGGCCTGGGGGTGGGGAGAGGTCGCGCCCCCTCCCCCACTAGGCCTGGGAGGGGCGCGTGCAACAGATCGCCCTCCTCCGGGGGGTCCCCCAGAGGTGCGCCCCTCCCCCAGGGGCCCCAAGAGGATAGTAGAGAGGGTGGGGAGACTTGGGGGGTCTCTTTCTTTTAAAAGCGGCGCCACTAGAGAGGGGGCTAAGGAAGCCCAAGTCACCAGTGTAGGGGAGTGCTTATGTGTCCAAGCGAGGGAAACCAATTATGGGACTGTGGACAAGGAGAGGGAAGCTGGAGAGGCAGAGTGTGGAATCAACTTTACAATGAGAGGGAAAGAACTGGGGAGCTTGCAGAGGGGTGGGGGGATTGAGGCTCCCTCCTTTCCCGGAACAGAATCCCCATTCCAGAATCGGCTCCCGGAACCCGCGCCCTCGAGGGACGCGCGGCAGTGCTGGGAGCACCCTCCCGGGGCGCACGGACAGTCGGGCGCACGGACGTGGCCGCAGCCGCACTCACCCGGTTCCTCCGCCGCCGGCGCCTCTGCGTAGTCGAGGCTCGGCTGCTGCAGCGGCTGCTCGCCCTGGCCCTCCTCCGAGTTGATGTGCTGGGGCTTCGCCTGCTTGCGCCTCGACATGGTGCGCGCATCGGGGCGCCGGGAAGAGCCCTGGTGACTTGCCCCCTCTCCGCCACCAATTCCTGGAGTTGGGAAATTTTACCCCCCTTCGGCCGGAACGCGCATGTCCCAGTAATTATTATTATCAATAATGCATTGCGATTTATCATGAGCTCTGACAGCTGATTGGCCTGGGTCCAAGACCTCAGAGATCATTTAAATAAGCCCTCATTGATCAGGGAGGGGAGAGGCATGCTGGGCCTTGTAGTCCGGCCTTACATGTGACAAAGGCGTGTTCATCTGGGGAAGCATAGCTAATTAGCATCCGGGCTCAGATTGGCCAAGGCGTGGACGAACTCGAAGAGGGTGAGGGGTGGGGGGGAATCATCCTCGCGGCCACTGTCCGAATTCTGGGACGGAAAAAGGAAAATTGGTTTATTGAAAATCAGGGCCGGACATGAAAGTTCTAGAACCGATGTATCTCGGTTACGCGCTCCACAAAATTATTGTAGTAATTGGCGTAGTTGATAACTACCAGCTGAGAAAGATCTCTCCGCTCACAGAAAAATACTTGGGTTCAACTTTTCCCTCTAAAATCAAACCTGACAAGAGACTCAATTTTTGTTATTATTGAAATGTTAAAATTGCGTTTTGAAGTGGCTGGTGGTGCTTTCTGTCCATTCCAAAACTTCAGGAGGTGCTCCCACCTCCCCAACCTACCTAATTTCATGCTATTCATACCCACCCATCCTTAAAATGTTGAGGAGTACTCTCTCATTTCATATCCATGAGCCAGGGTTTGTTGTCAGCTTCCTGAAATTTCAAAAACACTTCTAAACCACTGTCTCCTAACTGTAGGGAGATTAAAAGCAAATTTGCTAGAGATGGTATCAGAATAGCAAGCAGTTGCAGAGTCTATCACTGAAGCTACTTGCTGGGTCTGCAGAGGGAAACAGTGGGCTCCCAAATGGTACGTGGGTGTTTGTACTTAACTGCTTTCTAGGACTCTGCAGTACAGAGCTGATTTGCTTACAGAAAAGCCACTTCCTTCTGAGGTTGTATGATCCTGGTTCAGGGATGCCTAGAATTTTCTAAAAGGGTGGGTATGGATATAAAAATTTATTTCACAAATCTACCTAAGTTTAATTGGCTAACTCCCTTGCACAGTGTGTGGGCTCAGTGTTGAAGAAGTTCAGCTAACTGGTCAGCCCCTTCTGTGGCTTTCCTGTGGGACCTGGGGACAGGTAGATCCTTATTTGGTGGCGTTGCCTTCGTTATAAGGAACTGGACAGACATCATCCTTTCCTCCATCTTTCTGCTTTGCATTTCTTGATTAGCTATTTGTCGTTTCCTGTTTCTGAGACGCTAGTGAGGAAGGAAGGGGAAACTGGGAGAGCCGGCCTCATGAGCATGCTCACCTGTGCCTGTGGACAGCCCAGAGCTGAATACATCAGCTGGACCGCAGGTTAGATATGCGCAACTACCGCTGAGACCCTACAGAAGAAAGGCCTGGTTTCCAGTTCTGGCCGTTCTTCTGGAATGTATCCTGAATTACTTCGAGCATATCTAAAAGAAATAGGACGGCCCCTCCTGCCAGCCAGGGTGGAGATCGCTGGAAAGAATCTGTTTTCATACTACATAAAAGCACTTTAAGATTCTGATACTGAGTCAGAAGGCAAATTAACACCTGCCTTCTCTCTGACTAATCTACCAATATTCTCAACACCTTTCTGGGAAGGGAGCAGAGCAGGCACTATAACTCACCAATTGAAAGGAATGTACAGTTTATAGCTCAAGAAAGATGAACCCTTTAAGGAAAACATTGTGTAATATAGTTCTTTTCCTTTATCTAGCTAGTGACAGTTAAAGTATAGCCGCCATAGCTGCCCTGGAATGAGGTGGGACCCTTTGGCCACGTGAGTCTGGATAGTAATAAAGAGATGAGGAGGATAGTTTTCATAAGGCTAAAGTAGGAAGATCTCAAGTTGGGGGAGGGGGGAGACCCCATTAGGAGGAGGATGAAGCGGAGGACAATAGTTTTTTATTTCATTTTTTTGTTTGTTTGGTTTGGTTTTGGGGGGGGTTGGTTTGTTTGAGACAATGTCTCACATTACACAGGTGGCCTTGAGTTCCTGGTCCTCATAGGCTTCACATACAGAGACACACACACACACAGACACATACACAGACACACACACACACTTGGATGTCAGGCACAAGACACCATGACCACTGCACACACTTCATGTTTATCGGCTGTCTTCATTTTGTGAACCCCAGCCAAGAACTATTACGACTTCCCACAACAAGGAACCAGCAGACAGAAATGGAAGAAGCCTTTGGAGAGGGCCAGAAGCCAACAGAGGGCGAAGAGTGGAAGGCAAGTTGTTATTTAATAGCTTACAATGCCTTGAGCCTCCAAAAGACCTGGGCGGGGCCAAATATGGGAAAGAGATAGGATTCTAGGGGAATGTCTTCTGTCTGGTAACTGGGCTGGCAAAGCCCCGTTGTTTTCAGGGTTGGTTCTAGGCAGAACTCTCCAGCAATGATGGTGACTGGTAAGTTTTTCAGCTGTCTGTGAAGGCTGAACCGCTACTTTTCAGAGAGAGAGATTTCGGGCACATAAGCCCATTTCATTCCTGTGACCATCAAGTCTCAAACCTCCCTTGGTCACATTTATTTAATTTGTTTGTTCGTTGACCAGGGTCCTCTGCAGCCCGGGCTGACATTATGACACTATGTAGCCACCCTAGGATGATGGTAAACTCCCATCTTCCTCACCTTGAGTGTTAGGATCACAGGTGTCCCGCTCCCTCTGGAGCTAAGGGTGACCTTGAAAACCCACCAATGATTGCAGAACTGTGCCTTCAGGAACTTTCCAACTGAGGTGTATAGGTCTTAGTCTCTCTACCAACCACCTGCCCTCTATCTCTTCTCTTCCACTCTCTCCTCCTCCTAGCCCACTGCTGAGCCCCAGTTTCATCCTGTCCCCCCTAAACCCAGCCTTCCTTCTAAATTACGTGTGCTCAACATCTCCTCCCTCCCTCTTTTGGTATCCACCATCTTTGATTCTTTTCTTTTTATGGCATAGACTATAGTTCCAGATTTAGGACAGATTTCTTTTTGTGGGGTAGGGTAGAAGCTAGAGGGTGAGACAGGGTCTCAGGTAGCCCAGGCTGGCCTCAAACTTGTGACAATCTTCCTGCCTCAGACTCTCAGTGGTCTCTCCTTGTATCATGTGGGTCATCGGACTTGGCAGCAAGCATCTCTAGCAGCCGCAGCATCTTGCCAGCCCTTGGTTATGTTTTGCTTTATTTGACACAGAACGACCTCCAGCTTCATAAATAGCCAAGGGTGATGGTGAACTTCTGATTCTCTTGTTTCTACCTCCCAAGTGCTAAGATAACAGGCATGCACCACAGTGCCCCGGTTAAGCAGCGCTGGGGATGGAACCCAGGGCTTTGTGCATGGTGGACAAGCCTTGCACCAACTAAGCTACATCCCTAGCCCCTGTGTTCTTGATTTCTCATATCTTTCAGCATCCTCCAGTTTCTCATGTCTGTCACTTCATTGGAGTGGGAGGATGAAGCAAGCACATCCCTTTGTCTGCCTCTCTCACTGCATCCTCCACACTGTGTCCCCTCCATGTACCAGTGGTAATGGGACACGGCCGACACGGTAACGATAAGGAGCCAATGGTTATGATGCCAGGAACCGTGAGTATAAAATAATAAAGTGTCAGAGGCAACGATGGGAGAGGAAGAGGCGTGAAATGATGCAGGCATTACAAGACAGCTGTTGGCAATTCCCTAAAATTAAAAGTGGAATTATCATATGAAATATCAACAATCAAGCAGGCTCTCAGAGAGCTACTGGGCTGCCTATGTTTATAGCTGAATTATTCACAATACTTGCAAGGTAGCAGCAAGGCAAGTGTCCATCAAGGGATGCATGGATAGACACAGTCTGGAATGCAACACAATGAACTATTACTTAGCCTTTAAAAAAAACAGCATGCCGGGCAGTGGTGGCGCATTCCTTTAATCCCAGCGCTTGGGAGGCAGAGGCAGGCGGATTTCTGAGTTCGAGGCCAGCCTGGTCTACAGAGTGAGTTCCAGGACAGCCAGGGCTACACAGAGAAACCCTGTCTTGAAAAAAAAAAAAAAAAAACCAGAAACAAAACAAAACAAAACAAAAAAAAGAAAGAAAGAAAGTATTTTTCACACTGGGCATAGTGGCTCCCATCTTTAATCCCAGCCACGTAGGAAGCAGAAGCAGGCAGATCTCTGTGAGTTTGAGGCCATTCGGATCTACCTAGTGGGTTCCAGGAGATCCAGGGCTATATAGTCAGACTCTGCCTCCAAAAAAACCCAAAATCTAAAAGCCAAACAAAGAAAAAGGGAAGGCCTTTCTGACACATGCTACAATATGAATGAGCATTGACATTATGATAAATATAATAGGTCAGTCACAAAGGACAAGGACTGCAGGTTTTAGAGAGGAGTCTGTAGTGATGCTGTGATTAGGAGATGAGTCATTTAAACCAGGCAAGGGGGGCCAGGTTTGCAAGACCAGGGATCTGGATAACGGAGTAGCTTTTTTTTTTTTTTTTTTTTTCTTTCTTTTTTTTTTTTTTTTTCCGAGACAGGGTTTCTCTGTGTAGTCCCGGCTGTCCTGGAACTCACTCTGTAGACCAGGCTGGCCTCGAACTCAGAAATCCGCCTGCCTCTGCCTCCCGAGTGCTGGGATTAAAGGCGTGCGCCACCACCGCCCGGCTACGGAGTAGCTTTTTAACTGTATTTATCACAGAGACAAATTTGGGGATGGTTAACCCACTTCACTTTGGCAACTTTTTTATTCTCTGAATACATTAACATCTAGTTAGAGACTTATAGTTCCTCCTCCCCCTCTCCCTCCGCCTCCCCCTTTTCTCTTCTTCTTCTTCCTCCTTCTCTTCCTCCTCCTCCAGTAGAAGCTAGGGGCTTTCCCTTGCCAGGCAAAGGCTACGAAACCAGGATAACCCATAGCTCCCTTCCTTTCCTTTTTTTTTTTTTATGAAACAGAGTCTTCTATAGCCCAGGCTGGCCTTGAATTTCTAATCCCCCTGCCTCTGCCTCCCACATGCTGGGATTGCAGGACTGTGCCCCCTGCCTGCATCAGGTATATCCCTTAAGCCTTGGCACTAAAATTCACTTTTAAAAAGTGTATCTAGAGGTTGGGTGCACAGAGCCCTCAGGAACGGAAACCATGCTCACAGAGGCATGGGGTGGGATGTTCATGGGAAGTGTATCTTATTATCATTGGGAGTAAAAGAAAAATTATAAACTGAATTGTGGTGTGGCTAGAAATGTAGGGATGAGCTAGAAATCATCAAACTGTGTGCTTATGCCAAATGGCATTTGGTGATAACTTTATGGTGTCTGTGTGAAGCTTATCTGAATGGGTAGGGCTGTGGTTGTTTTAGACAGGGTCCCACATGTAGCCCTCACTGGCCTGGTACGCACTGGGTAGACTAGACTGGCCTTGAATTCACAGAGATTCACCTGGCTTTGCCTCCCAGGTCCTGGAATTAAAGATGTGTGACAGAAGACTTGTCACTGGTCTCCAACTCTGGATCCTTTCCTCTTAGCTTCCTCAGTGCTGAGAATATAGGTGTGTACCACTGTGTTGGCATTAAATGAGCATTTTGTTTTTTATGTGTATGGGTGGGTTTTTTTGTTTGTTTGGTTGGTTTTTGGTTTTGGTTTTTGGTTTTTGTTTGTTTTTGTTTTTCGAGACAGGGTTTCTCTGTGTAGCCCTGGCTATCCTGGAACTCACTCTGTAGACCAGGCTGGCCTCGAACTCAGAAATCCTCCTGCCTCTGCCTCCCAAGTGCTGAAATTAAAGGTATGTGCCACCACAGCCCGGCTCCTGGTTTTGTTTTAAAGCAGAATCTTTTTTTTTTCTTTTTTTTTTTTAAATGTATAAAATTATTTATTGTTTAAGTCAAATAAATTCTTATTTAAGGAATTTGAATTTGATTCCTTTGCTGTCCATCCAGGTCATCTGAAAACAGCCCTTTCTCAAAGGTTGTCCAGTTGTGCTTTTCAACCCCTTCTTTTTATCTGTCCTTGGTTTAAAGACAGTCATTGACAACTTCTAAGTTCTTAGCCAGAATATTTGAGTATTTCTTCAATTTACTTTAGGGACCCTTCTTCAATTATCTTAAAGCAGAATCTTATGTAACCCAGACTGGCTTTACCCCCTCATAGAGCACCACCGTGCCTGCTCTTTATTCTGTGCTGGGGATCAAGCCCTGGACTCTGTGAATTCTGGGTAAGCCTTTTACTGACTGAGCTACATTTTTCAGCCCTAAATGTGGTTGGTTTGTTTGTTAATGTTGTTATTGGTTTGTTGTTGGGGTTTTATTTTTGTTGTTGTTTTGTTTGTTCATTTTCTTTTTTTTTTTTTCCAGGTTTTGAAATAGGGTTTTTCTATGTGTATCCCTGGCTGTCCTGGACTTGCTTTGTAGACCAGGCTGGCCTCGAACACACCGAGATTCACCTGCCTTTCCCCCCTAGTCTGAGATTAAAGGTGTGAGCCACCACCTCCAGCTTTCCTAAAGCATTATTTTTATGAGGACGACTAAAAGCTACACGTGGGGAAGGGGCTGGAAGGTTTGTCCCTCTCTGAGGGTCCCCAAGCAGTTAGTAAGTGATGGGAAAAGAGACTGTCTTTTCAGTGGGAGGCCAGAAGCGAAGCGATTGTGCTTCTATAAAGGATTCTTAGTCATGTTCCAGTACACACCTGAAAAGGCTCAAGTGCGCATGTGCACAAGGAAGAGAAGAAGCTAATTTAGACAAGGGAGGGAAGGAGGGAGAGAAGGAGTAGCCAATAAAGAGAAAATAAATATGATTGAAATTATATAATGTACAGTGAGGGGCTGGAGAGATGGCTCACCTGTTAAAGGCTAGGCTCACAACCAAAATATTGTACAGTGGGTTATGGTAACACTTACCCTTAATCCTGTACTTAAGAGGCAGAGGCAAGATGATCTCTGTGAGTTCATTTCTTTTTTTTTTTTTGGTTTTTCGAGACAGGGTTTCTCTATGTAGCCCTGGCTGTCCTGGAACTCACTCTGTAGACCAGGCTGGCCTGGAACTCAGAAATCCACCTGCCTCTGCCTCCCAAGTGCTGGGATTAAAGGCGTGTGCCACCACCACCCGGCTTCTCTGTGAGTTCAAAGCCAGCGTAATGAGTCCCAGGCAAGCCAAGGGTACACAGAGAGACCCTATTATAAAAATAAACTAATGAATATATAATATGCATATATGAAGCTGCCATAATGAAACCGATTAATATATACTAATTTAAATTTAAAAAAACCAGTCATGGTGACCCACAAGTATAATCTCAGCACTCAGAAGTCAGGGACAGACAGATTAATGCAAGCTAGAGACCAGCCTGGTTTATATATCAGGTTTCATGTTCCGAGGTTTGGGAGTGAGACTCTGTCGCAAAATTCTAAGATAAGTAGGGCATGGTCGGTCGTGTATGCTTTTAATCCCAGCACTCAAGTGGCAGAGGCGTGGCAATCTCTGTAAATTCATGGCCAGCCTGATCTATATAGTAAATTAGAAGACAGCCAGAATTACATAATAGAGAGACTCCCGTTTCAGAACAAAACAACAAAAATTCTAGAACAAAAAGAAAAGGGAAAATGAAAGGTACTAATATGAAGACTAGCCTACCAGGTTAGGGGAAGTAACGGCCTGAGCCTTTGATCCCAGCACTCAGGAAACAGAAGCAGGCAGACGTCAGTGAGTTTGAGGCCAGCCTGGTCTACATAGCTAGTTCTATGCCAGCCAGTGCTGCAGAGTGAGATGCTGTTTCAAAACAACCCCCGCCGCCCCCCCCCCAAAATAACAAAATAACAAAAATAAGTAGCCAAAGGATACTAACTTTGGAGGCTGAGCAGGAAGGAAGACGCTGTGAACTCCCGGCCAGCCTGGGCTACAGGAAGAGAGACTCTGTCTCTAATGTCCAGCCAAAACCAAAAAGAAAATAGGACAGCAGTAAGCACTTAACAATCCCTATGGAAACCAAAAGATTGCAATGTGCGTGCACCTGTGTGCATGCATGTTCGTGTGTGTGCTCTTGTGCGCATGTGTATGCATGTGTGTGTGTGTGTGCATGTGTATGTGCATGTGTGTGTGGCGCACGTGTGTGCATGTATATCAAGACTAGCCCTTTAAATGTTGTCAAAGTCTCATATTCTGGGTGTCTGTTCATCCATGCCAGGAAGCACAGTTGACAGGCCAGGTGTCCATTGCTGCTTTAATTTGGGAGATTCAAGGTGTGACTTTCGGACCAGCCGGGGAGTCCGTGGACTTGGTGTCTGCCCCCGAAGGCTAGCTGAGAACCTGGAGGATTTCTCGCCTCTCAGTGAATAGCTCAGAAGTCCGGCTTGTAACTTAATGGGAATGCATTACTATGGGACCGAGTGCCCAGTTTTCTAAGTGTCCTGGCAAGGAGCCCTCCCGCTGGGATGATTTAGGGGTGCAGAGTTGGCTAATTGCAAAGGGCACCCCTCCTCCGGTGCCCCCACCCGGCTGTGTCATCAGTTCCAAATTGCTATTGATCACTGAGCAGTCTTAGCTGCTTCTGAGTCCTTTGTGGCTGGTCCACCAATGCCTACGGATCCTGTCCCCTCAAACAGAGTTAATCTGGGGAAGTGGCTCTGCTGGTAAGTGTTTCATGGAAGCCTGAGGACCTGCAGATGCCCAACATTCCTGAGAAAAGCTGAGTTCAACAGCAGGTCTGGTACCCCACTGCGTGGAAGGAAGAGACAAGAGGATCCCTGGGGCTCGCTGCTTATCCAGCCTAGCCGAAGGCGCTCCAGGTTCAGTAAGAGACTCTATCTTAAAAAGTCAAGTGGAGCCGGGCGGGGTGGACATGCCTTTAATCCCAGCACTTGGGAGACAGAGGCAGGCGGATTTCTGAGTTCGAGGCCAGCCTGGTCTACAGGGTAATATCCAGGACAGCCCGGGCTACACAGAGAAACCCTGTCTCAAAAAACCAAAAAAAAAAAAAAAAAGTCAAATGAAGAGAAAAAGAGGAAGACACTGATACCAGCCTCTGGTCTCCACATACACACACCTCACATATACACATTCCAGAAAACTAGGCAGGGTGACTCCTGTCTGTAATCCCAGCACTCAAGGGGCTGAGACAGGAGGATTACTATAAGTTCCAGACCAGCCTTGGCTACATAGCAAATTCCAGGCTAGCCTCAGTTACAGGGTAAGACTTTGACTCAAACAACTAATGTTGTAGGGCCCTGCTAGCTATGTAGGAAAGCAAAAGGATTCTCTCTTTCTCTCAGTCCCTCAGTTAAAAGGAGATGAATGAAGAACCTAGTTTCTTAGGGTCATTTGTCACACATCATTGATGAACCCAGGCTAGCCCAACCACACAATATCAGGTTAAGGTCACCTTAATGGTTCCTGCAGGCAGAGACAGTTTTGTCCTCTTCAGAAGCAAGATCTGAGGACACATGGCTATAGGAATCTAGTAGGTAGAAGCATTCAGCTACAAGCAAGGGTTATTATATTTTCCTTTGTTCCATTTATGTACATATGTATGTATGTATATATATATATATATGCATGTATGCATGCATGTATGTATGTATGAGACAGGGTTTCTCCATGCAGCCCTGGTTGTCCTGGATCTCCCTTCAACAGAAAGCATCAAGTTCCTGTGGCTTGGCCTCTGCTGGGGCTGCATGGATTCATGGCCCTGAAGAGCACCCCCACCTGAAACCCTGCTGTATTCCCTTCGTGGGATCTTGTGCAAGACCAGCCCCTCTGGCTGAGTGATCAGGCCTCAGGGATCATCCCCAAAACAGGCTTATCAGGCGGCTGGTGGATTGTGCAACAGCCAAGAGGGAGATGTATAGATTTACAAAAACAAGTTGAAGGTTCAATTGATCGGACAGTTTTGTGTATAAACCGTTTTCCAGTTTACTCTCTGCTTCCTTCTTAAACATTTTGTATGTGACCCCCACAATCTTTGTCAAAAGGTTTTTTTTTTCCCTCCACTTCTCTTTTGGATTATCTACAAGGCACAAATGCCACCCAAACCCCAAAGAGGTCCGTTCACTCCACAGCAAGCTTTCCTTTAAAAACATCAGTGGGGGATGTTTGTCATTGTCAAGTTTGGTCATTGTAACCTTGGTGAAAGTACTAGAGACACAGCCTACCCCTAGTTTACTGTCCTAAATGCCTGCATGTCTTTACAATACAAATTATAATTGAGCATAAACTTGTTAGAGAACCCTACTGGACACACAAAACGTGGGGCAGCTCGAGCCCCACAATTAAGAATGTTAATTGCTATGAAGAGAAAAGGGGCTCCATGGTTCACAGAGCCATAAACACCCAAGATGCCCTGTGCTTGGAGGAGACGGCCATCTCCAGCCATGCCAGGGAAAGAAAATGCCTGCTCCTTTGTTATGACCACTCCTACCCCAAACTCTCAAGCAAACAAATGACTAGGCCCCAGTCTGCTGAGACAACAAAGAAGAGGGTCACCCATGGACAGGAGCCCCGAAGCCCAGCAAGGGGAAGACAGAAGAGGCTGAAGAAATGGGGTTTAGGAGGAGAACACAAATGTTGGGGTGACAAAAAAGTAGAGGGACAGGAGGCAGAATAACATACTGACTGCCATAACCCAGAGAGAAGCAGAAAATGGATGGTTGTTTTCTTTAAGAGAAAGGGAGAGGAGAGAGAGAGAGAGAGAGGAGAGAGAGACAAGATAGAGCTGGCCCTAGGGATTGAACTTGGAGACTTAATATTCAAAGCAAGTGCTCTCCCAATGAGTGAGATCCACATGCCTCCCCTCCTTTTCCTCCCCTCCCCCTCTTCTTCCTCCTCCTCTTCTTTCTTCTTCTTTGTTTGGTTTTTGCATTTCAGACCTGGTCTCCCTGGTTGTCCTGGAATTAGCTTTGTAGACCAGGCTGGCTTCAAACTCTTTGAGATCCACCTGCTGCTAGACTCCCAGCCTTTTCTTTTCTTTCTTTTTTTTTTTTTTTTTTTTTTTTGTTTTTTTTTTTTTTGTTGTTTTTGTTTTTCGAGACGGGGTTTCTCTCTGTAGACCAGGCTGTCGGACCACTCTGTAGACACTGCTCGACTCAGAAATCTGCCTGCCTCTGCCTCCCAAGTGCTGGGATTAAAAGTGTGCCCACCACTGCCCGGCACCCAGCCATTTTCTTAATTTTCTTTCCTTTCTTTTAAAAAATGTTATGGTTTTTGTTTTGACGTGCATTGGTGTTTTGCCTGTGTGTGTGTTATCCATGTGAGGGTGTGTCAGATCCCCTGGAGCTAGAGTTACAGTTATAAGATACCATGTGAGCTCTGGTAATTAAACCCAGGTCCTCTGGAAGAACAGAAAGTGCTCTTAACTGCTGAGCCATCTCTTCAGCCCCATTATGTATGTTTTTTTTTTGTTTTTTTTTAATTACATTTTTATGTACTTATTTCCCCAAGAACACTATAAGTTGCTACCATGATGATAAAATACTTGTTTGACACTCGACTGTGGCTTTTACTTAAGTCAACCAGAAACAAGAGCCGTGAAGAGAAAATAAGCAAAAATGAGCGAGAAACTGCCTGAGACTCCAGCTCTGGAGAACCTAACACCCTCTTCTGGCCTCCTCAAGCAATAGGCATACATGTGGTGTACATATTACATACATACATATATACATACATACATATATACACACACAGACATATGTACATACATAATACATATATACACACAAGATATATATACACACATACATAATACAATACATACACACATTGTACATAACATATATACATACATATAAACACACATATATACATACATACAAACATGCATACATACACACATATCTACATATACAACACACACATATACACAATACGTACATATATACACACACATATATACACACATACATAAATACATATACACATACATACATACACACAGGCAAATACTTGCACATATATAAAACAAAATGAATCTTTTAAAATTGTTAGCTCTTTTTGAACTTTACTTTGGCCCAAGCGTGCCTATGCTAGGCGTATTCCTCCTGGACCATTTCTCCAGCCCTACACTGGCTTCGGATGTCAACCCATTGTCAGATTTCCAGCGTTAGTGGACACTCAAAGCCTGGTGTTATGGGGCATGCCTGTAATCCCAGTACTTGGAAAGCAGAGGCAAGAGGCCAGCCTCAGCTACAGAGGCAGCTCCAAGTTGGTTTAGACTAAATAGTGAGACGACTATTCCTCAGAAAACAAAACAAAGAGAATAGCCCAAAAGGAACCAGGTAGGTGGTGGTGGCTCATGTCTTTAATCCCAGCACTTGGAAGGCAAAGGCAGGCACATCTCTGAGTTCGAGACCAGCCTGGTCTACAGAGGGAGTTCTGGGACAGCCAGGACTACACAGAGAAACTCGAGGGAGGGAGGGAGGGAGGGAGGGAGGGAGGGAGGGAGGGAGGGAGGGAGGGAGGGAGGGAGGGAGGGAGGGGAGAGAGAGAATACCCAAGAGGGGCAGTAAAAATGCTTATCATATGCTTATTGTTGATTGTCGATGTCACAGGATCTGGAACCACATAGGAGACAAGCTTCTTGAGTCAATTGAGGCAGGACGGCTCCTCAGAGTGGGCAGCATAACTCCTTGGGCTTGGGTGCTAGTCTGCACAAAAAAGAACAATCACTGTCTGCCCTGGCTTGGGATGCGGTTCCACCCCTCTGCTGCAAGCTCCTAGGCCAGGCCTTCCCCACCAGGGTGGATGGTACTTTTATTTTTTAATTTTTTAAAAGATTTATTTATTATAGATATATAAGTATACTGTCACTCTCTTCAGACATACCAGAAGAAGGTATCAGGTCCCATTTTACAGATGGTTGTGAGCCACCATGTGGTTGCTGGGAATTGAACTCAGGACCTCTGGAAGAGCAGCCAGTGCTCTTAACTGCTGAGCCATCTCTCCAACCCATGGTACTTTTTTTTTTTTTTTAAACCTTAAGATTTATCTATTTCCATCTATCTTTCTTTCTTTCTTCTTTCTTTCTTCTTTCTTTATTTATTTATTTTTTTGATTTTTCAAGGCAGGGTTTCCATGTGTAGCCTTCCTTGGCTGTCTTGAAACTCACTCTGTAGACCAGGTTGACTTCAAACTCACAGAGATCCGCCTGCCTTCGTTTCTGGAGTATTAGAATTAAAGGTTCCTGTCACCATCACTTGGCTTTGATATATTTTATTTTTATTTTATGCATATAAAATAAGTGCCTGCATGTATATCTGTGAACCACCTGCATACAGGTGCCAGAAACAAGTATCCAATCCCCTGGAACTGTAGTTACTGATGGTTCCCACTTGGGTGCTGGGAACTGAACTTGGGTCCTCTGAAAGACTAAGGAGTCCTCTTAACTGCTGAGTCACCTCACACGCCCACTAGGCCATGAGCCAAAATAAACAAGCCCTTTCTCCCTTTAAGTTGCTTTTGTTAGAGTGAGTTACCAGACCCGAAAAAGTAATCACTTAGTAAAGCTCTTACTTGTCTTGTGGCCAAAAATACTTGAGACAATTTGCAGTAAGACATCCATGTAGAACCTATTTTTGAGCCTAGTGACTGGAGGGTCTCTGGGACTAACTGGCCAGTCAGCTAAGATTATTGGTTCTATGAGACATCCTGTATCAAAAAAAAAAAGTTAGATGACCCCTGAGGAGTGACACCTGAGGTTGACCCCTGACTTGACCTCTGACCCTTGACCCTGACCCCTGACACATGTGCCCTTTATGGGATTCACTGTGCCATGTGGAAGACTCACAGTAGATATGTAAATAAGTATGAATTAAACAAAGCCTGTTGCCGGGCAGTGGTGGCCATGCCTTTAATCCCAGCACTTGGGAGGCAGAGGCAGGCAGATTTCTGAGTTCAAGGCCAGCCTAGTCTTCAGAGTGACTTCCAGGACAGCCAGGGCTATACAGAGAAACCCTGTCTCGAAAAAACAAAAGAAAAAAAAAAAAAAGAACAAAGCCTGTTATATAAATTCCTTCAGCAGGGAAGACATGCCTCATGTATCCGAGGCTGAATAGAAGTTCAATGTATAGCTGATGATAGCCTTGAACTTTGATCTTCTTGCCTTACCATCTGTGCTAAGAGAAGTGTGCACCACTATGCTTAGTTTATGTGGTGCTGGGAATGGAACCCAAGAATGTAGGGTAAGTACCACATCCACAGAGCTACAGCCCCAGCCCTAGTTTGGAATCTTATAACCTGCCTGGCTTGGTCTCACTATGCATCTCAGTTTGGTTGACTTTCAGCTCTCTGATTCTCCTGCCTCAGCCTCCCCAGCACTGAGATGCCAGGCCCAGTACCCAAGAGATTTTTCAACCCAAAATTTAGGGTGCATTTGTTCCTAAGCCCATCTTGGGGGAGTTTCCCTGCAGGCTGTAGGCTCGGCTCCAGCCTGTGCCAAGTGCAAGCGCCTCTCTGCAGTCAGGCATTTCTATCAGGCCACGTTCGGTTCTTAAAGGGTAGTAAATATTTGCAAACTAGGAACAAATGGCAGGAACCAGACAAAAGCGTAGATCCATTTCAAAGTCTCACTGACAGCTTGGGAAGCCCTGTGGCTGGTGGGGGAGGGGCAGTCATTGGCTCCAGCCTCCCGAGCTCTCCATGGCAGGAGATGGCAGGATTTGCTCATCAGCACATCTGTGGAGACGTCATGGCAATGTTATGTTTATGAGTTTTAAAAGTGTGCGAAATATTTTATGTGGTTGGTGCAAAAGGGTTAGTGGCATAAATAACCAGCAGAGAGAGAAGATGACTTGGAAGAAATGGGCGTGTGCCCATTAGCTAGGACTGCAGACATCCTGAGTATATGTCCCCATTTACTCTGTGTGTGTGTGTGTGTGCGCGCGCGCGTGCGCGCGCGCTCCCATGTGCATGTGGAGGCCTGAGTGAGTGTCAGGTGTCTTCTCAGTCACATGGCATCTTATTTCTTTTACAAACTTTTACTTTTATTATTATTTTTAATTACATCTAGGTGCATATGTCTGCATGAGAATTACACCAGAGTGCTAGCCAGAGGCATCAAATCCCCTGGAGCTAGACTTACTTACAAACAGTTGCGAGCCTCCTGAGTTGGATACTAAGAATCGAACTCAGGTCTTCTGGAAGAGCCACAAATGCTCTTAGCTGTCTGAGCTGGCTCTGTAGCCCTCTCTAGGGTTTCCTTGTGAGTCTCCTCTCTGGCTGAAACCAGAGCTCCTGGATTTGGATGCATTAGCTGCCAAGAGGCCTCAGGAGCCTCCATCCTTCCTCCGGGCTGGGATTACAGGTGTGCACCACCATACATGGCTTTTTTTTGTGGTTGGTTTTGTTTTTTCAAGAGAGGGTTTCTCTGTGGAACAACCTGGCTGTCCTGAAACTCATTTTGCTGACCAGGCTGGCCTGAACTCACAGAGATCTGCCAGCTTCTGTGTCCCCAGTGCTGGGGCTTGCGCCTGACTCACACCTGGTTTTTTTGCCACAGTGCTGGGGGTGGGTCAGCACGCATCATGTTTGCGCACTGTATCCCCTGAGCTTTCTCCTAGTCCACATGGACTGGGTTCTTTGTGTTATCTGCCATGGAGGGAGGTGCTGTAACCCTAATAAACACTCCTATGTAGTTTATTATGTTTTTAAAAAAAATGTTTGCCGGGCAACCTGGTGGTGGTGGCACATACCTTTAAACCCAGGACTCAGGAGGCAGAAGCAAGTGGATATCTATGAGTTCGAGGCTAGCCTGGTCTACAGAGAGAGTTCCAGGATAGCCAAGGCTACACAGAGAGAGATCCTGTCTCAAACAAAACACCAACAATAAAGTGTACTAGCTGGGGCCAGAGAGATGGTTCAGTGTAAGAGCACTACTGCTGTTCTAGAGGACCTGAGTTCGAGTCCCAGCTCCCACACAGCAGCTCACAGTTGTCTCATGCCCTCTCCTAGCTTCTGTAGATACCAGGCAGGTTGGGTGGCTGACAACCACCTGTAACTTCAGTTCTAGGAAAGTCAGATGCCCTTGGCCTCAGTGGAAACTTCCACTTACACACACACACACACACACACACACACACACACACTGAAAAATAATTCTTTAAATAAATACATACAATTTATTTGTGTGGTGGCAGGCATATTGGGTGAAGGGGAGACTTGAACTCAGTGCTTTACCTGCTGAGTCATCTTGCTGCTGCCCTCAAGACAGGCTTTCCTCACTCTCTATATACCTGAAATTTGCTTTGTAGACCAGGCTGACATCAAACTCAGAGAGAGCAGCCTGCTTTTGTCTCCTGAAGGCTGGTTCCCACCGTTTTTGTGGTCTGTTTTCTTTCTTCTCTTTCTCCTTTTCTCCCTTTCTTCCTCTCTCTCTCTCTCTCTCTCTCTCTCTCTCTCTCTCTCTCTCTCTCTCTCTCTCTTTCTTAGAAAAGCTCTCTTAGTCTGTATCCCCAGCTAGAACTCATTATTTAGCCCAGACTAGCCTCAGACTTGTAGGAATCCTCCGGCCTCAGCTTTCTGAGTGCTAAGATTCCAGGTGTAGGCAGACATGTCTGGCAACACCTGGCTTTTTCTAGGTTCACCCAACAGCAGTGGGAGTGGCCAGCGATGGGATGGACCAAGGAAGAGAGGAGGAGGAGCTGACTCCCTGGCTGACCAGTTCCTTACAGAATGCTACAGTCCACCACTCTTTCCCATAGATCTTGCAGTTTCTGCTGAGGTCTGCCTCCTCTTCCCTTTGCAGATGAGAGCAGAGAAGGCTCATATGGCTGGTAGCACTAGGGTAGCCATCCTCATGGGTCTCCCCTCCACCCCCGCCCCGACTCCCTCTTCAAGACAGGGTTTCTCTGTAGCCCTGGCTGTCCAGGAACTCACTAAGTAGACCAGGTTGGCCTCATAGAGATCCACCTCCCTCTGCCTCCCAAGTGCTGGGATTCAAGGTGTGTACCACCATGTCCACTTTTATTTACTTATTAATTTATAAGTAAATGTTTATTATATTAGTTTTTTAAAAATATTTTTTATGTATGTGTTTTGCCTGTGTACCACTTGATGCCTGGTGCCCTCAGAGGCCAAAAGAGAGGCCCTCGGATCCCTGAGACTGGTGTTACAGACAGTTGTAAACCACCATGTGGGTTCTGGGAATTAAACCCGGGTTCAGTGCTCTTAACCAGTGAGTTATTGCTCTAGCCCCTAATACATTCATTTATTTATAGTGTTCGGGTGTGTGCGCACGGAGGAACATGTGTAGATCAGGGGACAATGGAGCAATTGCTTCACTCCTAATGTGGGGCCTGGGGGATGGGGTTGGGTCAAGCTCAGGCTTGGTCACAAACGTCCATACCCACTGAGTCATCTCATCAGCCTTTCGTTTTTCCTGCAGTGCTGTGGACGGAGCCCAGGATGTTTGTATATGCCAGGCAGCGCTCTATCAGCTGAGCTAGATCCCTGGCCCCTGGGGTCTCCTTGTGGATCCGTGGGTGGGCTAGGGTAACAGATCTGTACACAGTGGGGGTTGGGGGCACCTCGAGGTGTTTAAAAGTGGCCCCTGCTTTGTATCTGCAGCTACTCAAGGGAAATAAAGCCGTTTGCTTATAAAGAATTTCCATAAACATTTCTGAGGATGTGTATTAGGGGTAATCTTGGGATGCGCATTAAACTAAACAGCCTAGTATAAACACATGACCAGGCTCAAAGAGGAGAATGAATGGCCCAGGTTTGCCCTGGACCTTGGCCTTACACAAGGCAGAGACACCCTGCAGCTCCCGTTTCTTTTAGAGAGAGGCAGAGACAAAGCCAGGGAACTGCTGGAGGCAGCCTCTCAGAGCCTGGTGCTCTCTCTCTCTCTCTCTCTCTCTCTCCTCTCTCTCTCTCTCCTCTCGCTGTCTCTCGCTCTTCCTTCTTGGAGGTAGTGTTCACATTTCCTGTGCATTCCTGTTCCTATGTGTGTGGGGTATGGGTACATGAAGAGACCTGAAGTAGACACGGGGTCTTCCTCGATCTCAGGACCTCCTTAAGAGGCAACAGCAGAACGTGCTTTTATTGGCTGAGCCTTCTTGCCAGCCACCACCAGCAGACTGGCTGGCTGGGGTGCTCCTGGGATTTCCTGCCTTTTACTAAGTGTGGGAATTACGGACTTGCCCAGATTTCATGTCGGAGCTAGGAATCCGGACTCAGGGCGTCCTGCTTTCAAGTCAGGTCCTTTCCAACTGAGCCATCTCTGGGGACAGGCTCTTGAAGTCTCAGGAACTAAGTTTGCTTCTAAAGTGCATTGCTGTAGATGTCTGAAGCCACTTCTGCTGAAATACTTGAGTGATGGCAAGATCAAGATGGACCTGTCATTTCAGTTGCTTAGGAGCCGGAGGCAGAAGGATTCCAAGTTCAAGACCTGCCTGGGTTACAGAAAGATGTGAAAACTATGCCATCAGATACTCTCAGAGGACACTTCTCCAGGTGGCAGGCACTGTGTTCCTGTGATAAAAGATTCTACCAATGGGCCGAAGAGATGGCTCAGCGGTTAAGAACACTGGCTGTCCTTTCAGAGGTCCTAAGTTCAATTCCCAGCAACCACATAGTGGCTCACAACCATCTGTAATGGGATCTGATGCACTCCTCTGGTGTGCATGAAGACCGAGCACACATACATATAAAGTAAATAAATCTTAAAAATAAAAATTCTGCCAAAAGAGACCAGCACTAATGACATTGTCACAGTCTTGGACACAGACAAGGACAAGGACAAGGACATACAGCAGGAAGAGACCTATGATTTCCTCAGAAGGTGAGTAGAGCTTGGCCACCATTTCACTGCCTGCAGGTCTGTCAGTGTCAGCATCTGGGAGGACACTAGAGGGCCTTATACAAACTAGGTCACTTTCCCCTTTGTTTCCAGTCTCCTGCCCAATCAGATATCTACTTTGCTGTGTGTTGACTATTTGGTTTTGGTTTTTCAGAAAACTAGGGTCTCATTCTGTAGCGCCAGGCTGTGGAACCTATGTTTCCTAGGTTTTGGCTTCTCTGTATACCTGTCTGCCTGAACTCCATGTAGACCAGGTGTGAACCAAAACCGCTGCTTCTTCGTGCAGGGATTTTAAGGCGTGCGCCCTGGAACCCTTTAAAGACAAAACAAAACCCCCCTCCCTCAAAAGGAGGGAAAAGGGGGGGAAGGGTGAGAAAGTAAAGAAGGGAAGAAAAAAAGAAAGAAAGAAAAAAGAAAGGAAAGGAAGGAAGGAGGAAAGGGGAAGGAAGGAAAGGGGAAGGAAAGGGAAGGAAGGGAAGGAAGGGAAGGGGAAGGAAGGAAAGGAAAGGAAAGGAAAGGAAAGGAAAGGAAAGGAAAGGGGGAAGGAAGGAAAGGGGAAGGAAGGAAAGGAAAGGGGAGGAAGGGAAGGGGAAGGAAAGGAAAGGAAAGGAAAGGAAAGGAAAGGAAAGGGGAAGGAAAGGAAAGGGGAAGGAAGGAAAGAGGAAGGAAAGGGGAAGGAAAGGGGAAGGAAAGGGGAAGGAAAGGGGAAGGGAAGGAAAGGGAAGGAAAGGGGAAGGAAAGGGAAGGGGAAGGAAAGGAAGGAAAGGAAAGGAAAGGAAAGGAAAGGAAAGGAAAGGAAAGGAAAGGAAAGGAAAGGAAAGGAAAGGAAAGGAAAGGAAAGGGAAAAAAAGGAAAAAAAGGGGATGGCAAAGAGGAGCAGGGAGGCCCCATATATAATTCCCTAGTTTGTGGTGTATTTACTTCGCTTGCACGAAGCCTGGGTTCCTTCCCCAGCACCCATGCCTGGCAGTGCAGGCCTAGAAGTTCAGTTCTGTAAGAACAGGAGAATCAGAAGTTCAAGACCACCTTTGGCTACATAGAAAGTTGAGGGCAACCTGAGCTACAGAAGACCCTGCCTCAAAAGACAAAGCAGGCAGACGTTTGAATCTATACTCACCTTGGCTTGTATTAATTAATTTTTAATTTACTTTCTGTATATGAGTGCTTTGCTTGCATTTGTGCCTGTGTACCACATGTGTGTCTGGTGCCCACCGAGTCTAGAAGGTGCTGACTGCCCTAGAGCTGGAGGTATGGAAGGTTCTGAGCAGCCACGTGGCAGTGGGGAACAAACCTGGGGGAACAGTTAAGTGCTCTTAACCACGGAGCCATCTCTCCAGACCCTGGTTCATTTGTTTTGTTTTGTTTAAGACATGGTTTCTCTCTGTAGCCTGGATAGCCTAGAACTGACTGTGTAGAACAGGTTATCCTCAAACTCACAGAGATCTGCCTGGCTCTGCCTCCTGAGTGCTGAGATTAACAGCGTATGTCACACACCATACCACACCCGCCCAGTTTAGCTTGTATTTATATCTCTAAGAAGCCAGGACTCTCACGAAGAGCAGGGAAGGAGACACAGGAGAGAAGGTCGAATGCGGAGAGACTTTCTCACCTATTTTCTTCACGTTTTGGATACATGAGTGCTTCAGCTTTCTAAAATGTATCTCTCACCTTCCTTTTGCTTCCGATGTCCTACCAGTACCCTGCTCCTTCCTTTCTCCTAGTCCTGACCTGGAAAATGTTCTGCTAAAAAATGAAGAGAATGGACACCAGGCTCCAGATCATACAAACAATGCTGGTGACTGCAGCAACTGTTCCAGGCCACAGCATCTTAGACCTTAGCTTGTCAGGGCAGGGAGACAGGTTAGCTCAAAGCTCTCCTTGTTTCCACAGAGCCAGAGTTATTCACCAACAGCTATTTATGAAATATTCAGGATACATCAGGTCTCCAGGCACTAGTGTGAGGTCAGAGAGACTCATGATACAAGTGGACACCGATGCTTGGGTGATTTCCTGCCTAAGCCTCCTCCCCCTTCAATCACTTCCTGGTGTTTCAGGATGCCAGGTGTCCAGTCCATAACCCTGAACAGTATGTGGGAACGGCACAAACCATGGCCTACAGTCAAGGCCCTGCGCTCCCCTGCAGAGTGGATTCTGTTAAGAACCATCTCTATCAGCTGGTGAGATGACCCTGTGGGTAAGAGTGTATAAAACGGTTGCCACAGAAACCTGACGTCGTGAGTTTGATCCCCAGATTCACTCCTGCAAACCCTCGGCTTGCACACAAGTGCTGTGGCATGCCGTGTGTGTGCACACACAAAGCACGGATGGATGGATGGATGGATGGATGGATGGAGGATGGATGGATGGATGGACAGATGGATGGATAGATGTAATTTAAAACTAATAAATGGGCTGTCTGATTGTAGTAGCACCCACACCTCTAATCTTAGGGGACACACAGACAGGTGGATCTCTGAGTTCAAGGCTAGCCAGTATACAGAGTAAGTTCTAGGATAGCCAGGGCTACACAGAGAAATCTTATCTCAAAAAAACAAAAAATTAAATTAAAAAGTTCTGTTTATTTTTGTTGAGCTGAGAACTGAACCCAGGGCCTTGCACTTGCTGGGCAGGTGATCTGCCACAAGCTTCACCCACAGTTAGTTTCTTTGTTTTGTTTTTCTTTTTTGTTTGTTTCGTTGTTGTTTTGAAGTGGGATCCGGCTATTTCAGGCAGGCTCTGAACTTGTGATCCTCCTGTCTCAGCCTCCCGAGTGGGCACAAATCAAACCAACCAAATAAATAAATGGAGACCCTCAGGACCTACTCAAGACATACTGAGTAAGAGGATATCTCAGGAGAGACCCAGCACAGCACACTTAAGTTGACAAGAGCTATGTTAAGTTTGTGTCTCCACATACCAAGCTCTGTGCAAATGATATGCATAGGCAAACAGATTGTATCTTTCTACCTATTTATCTGTATCTGCCTATTATCTGTCTATCACTGGTCATTCTTCCATCCAGCTATGCATCTACACACTGGCCTTTGAAGGCACTAGATCCTATGTGCATATACCCCCTCCCCCTACACACACACACACACACACACACACACACACACACTTAAAAATGAAAATAAATCTTGTGGGAGGAGAGCTGGCTCAGCAGTTAAGAACACTGGCTGCTCTTCCAGAGGACCAGGGTTCAATACCCAGCAGCCACACGGTGGCTAACCACCATTTGTACATCTAGTTCTGAGGAGACCTAGAGCCCCACTGTAGCCTAAATATGCACTGCACACATACATGCTGGCAAACACCCCCTCATGTAAAGTTATAAAAGAGAAAAGTCTGTACTGACACTCCCTAATGAACTGTTTTGACTAGCTACCTTGAGAAGGATTGTGGATACACAAGACAAGCAGACTGGGAAACCTTGGGTTGGGGATTCAAAGAGGGTGGCCATATTTTACCAGATACACTTTGGATTAACTGATTTTGTCTACAAGGGGAAGCTATTAATGTATCACTTGTAGCCCGGCGGTGGTGGCGCACGCCTTTAATCCCAGCACTTGGGAGGCAGAGGCAGGTGGATTTCTGAGTTCGAGGCCAGCCTGGTCTACAGAGTGAGTTCCAGGACAGCCCTGGCTACACAGAGAAACCCTGTCTCGAAAAACCAAAAAATAATAATGATGTATCACTTGTGTAGCTTGAATTTAAATCTTAGGTAATCTAAAAATAATGCTTTGGCTGGAGTAAGGAGGTGGCTCCGTGGTCAGTGCTAATTACTGTGTTTATGACCCTGCTTGTATTCTGGGCCCCAAGAAACAAACCAATGCAAAAACCAAACAAACCTAGAAATCAGAAGGCATTAATATTTAGTCTCTCTCTTAAAAATCATAGTTGGGCACATGCCTTTAATCCTAGCACTGGGGGGTGGGGGGAGGGTAGGGACTAGAGGCAGAGGTGGATCTCTGAGTTCAGGGCCAGCCTGATCTACAGAGTGAATTCCAAGACAGGCAGCACTACACAGAGAAATCCTGTCTCAGAAACAAAAACAAAAAACATTCTGGAACCTAGAAAGGAATCCCACCCCACATTTATGTTCTCTGGGAGCTCCGCCTGCACCCACCCCTTTCTTACCTCACCTATTAGGGCCCAGTCTGGTCACTGGAGCAGCTGGTATCAGGTCCAATCCAGAACATCTGGCTCCAAGGCTGGGAGAGAGCATGGGCTTTGTAGCTAGTCCAGTTACAAACAACAAAAACAAATAAAAACCTTAATCATTTAAGATAAATTCAAGGAAGGCCAAAGTCCCTGGCTTGTCTCTTTGTCTTTCTCTTACTTTCCTGAAGTTGAAATTCCACCTGAAACAATGAGAAAGAAAATCCAAGGTTACTTAGGTAAACAGCACCAGTTCCCAGGGACCACAACTCACAGAGCCTCAGCTTATACCGAGAAGCTCAAACAAAGGGCCTTTGTGCTAGGATCAGCTGCCTCTGACTTAGCATACAGTGGCTGCTTGGTTCTAGAGGCTCCAAAGGCCACATGTCATGAAGGACCCCCTAGGAGGGACAGTTGGAATAAACATCTGGGAGAAGGAGCCAGTTCTGCCCCTGTGCTCCCCCTATTGCCTCTCTTGACACCTGGGTCTGTGGTTGAATCAGGGCTCTCTGTTTGGGTCTCTCAATCTGAGGTCTCCATTTGGGGTCTCCACCTGGAGAATCTACCTGGGGTCTCCTCCTGGAGAATCCACCTGGAGAGGCACCTGGGGTATCCACCTGGAGAGGCCACCTGGAGTATCCACCTGGAGGTCTACCTGGGTACCACCTAGAAAGTTCATCTGGGGTCCAGATGATCTGGAAACACACAAACACTTCTCCAAAGACTCTTACCACCCACATGACTAAGTTCAAAAATTTAGTCCTGTAAAGGTTGCTTGGATCAGCTGTCCTCTAATCCTAGCACCCAGGTGACAGGGGAAAGCCTTTGACTGTGAATTGGAGGACAATAGGGGGTATACAGTGAGTTGCTAACCAAGAAGAATTGTTTGTTTCAGCACTGTCCGTCAAACGTGCATGATACAGACATGTGTACACCTGCCTCTGTGATTTGGGCATGTGTTCATTCCATCAGACCTTTGGGGAAGGTAGAAGGTTGTATACTCACATGCTGTCTTTAGACTGGACCAGACAGGAAGCATCCACTTAGAGAAACAGAAAGCTTAGAAGAGATAATGGTAGTGTCTGGTACTCAGCAACCGTGGTTACACTCCAGGGAACCACAACACTCAAGGGCCCCCGGTGTCCTGGGAGCTGCCTTAGGACCTAACAAACTCGATATAAACAGACACACTCAGTGGTCTTAAAATTAAGGTACATTCAGGACCGAAGGGAGGGAGGGAGGGGCTGGAGGGATGGCTCAGTGGTTAAGAACACTTGCTGCTCTTGCAAAGAACCACAGTTGGTTTCTCAGCACCCGTGTCAGACAGCTCACAACTGCCTGCAGCTTCAGAGGATCTGATGCCCTCTTCTGGATTATGTGAGCACCAGAGTACATGTGGTATATACTCACACAGACATATCAGTAATGATTTTTTAAAAATCCATTTTAAAATTTTTCTTTAGATTTATTTATGGGTATGAATGTTTGCTTCCATGTGTGTCTATGTACCATGTGGGAGACTGACACCCTGGAGGTCAGAAGGCATCCGATCCCCTGGAACTAGAGCTGCAGACGGTTGTGAGCTGCCATGTGGATGCTGGGAATCCAACCAAGGTCTTCGACAAGAGCCACGGTGCTCTTAATAACTAACCCATCTCTACAAGTCCCAAAATAAATCTTAAAATAAGGTGTATGGGAGAGAGAAGGAGAGACTGCAGAGGTGGCTCAGCAGCTGAGGGCACTGGCTGTTCCTGCACAGGGCTCTAATTAGGTTCCCAGCGCTCACAATTGTGTGTGACTCCAGCTCAGGAAATTCTACATCAGTCATGTGCCGTACATAAGTATATCACACACACACACACACACACACACACACACACACACGAGTAACACTAAAAAATTCTTTTTTTTTTTGTTTTTTTTTTTTGTTTTTTTGAGACAGGGTTTCTCTGTATAGCCCTGTTTGTCTTGGAACTCACTCTGTAGACCAGGCTGGCCTCGAACTCAGAAATCCGCCTGCCTCTGCCTCCCAAGTGCTAGGATTAAAGGCGTGCGCCACCGCCACCACTGCCCGGCTCTTTTTTTTTTTTTTTTTTTAAAGGAAAGAGAGAAAGGGAAAGGGAACAAATTTCATTTCATGCCACAACATAAATAAAAACCCAAGGCCAAGAAGAGGTTAGCCTGGGCTACAGAGCACATCCAAGGGCAGCCTGGGCAATGTAATTAGACGCTATTTCAAAATACAAAATAACAAGGGCAAGGCACACAGCTGGGTGATAAAGCACTCTGGGTTCTCTCCACTGGCACTGTAAAAAAAAAATCAACAAAGCCATGAAAAAGAGCTGTCACCCCACCATTCTGCATACCACTGCCTTTGGGGTCAGTTGTGTGTGGCTTCTGTAATTATTTGCACTCCTGCAAAGCTCTTTGGCTCTTGAATTCAGGCACATTCCGGCAGCCTATGGAACAGCCACCAAAGGTTAGGGGAACCCTGCTTAGCTTTGAGGTGGACCTGGCTCTTGTTTCTGGCTTTCATTTGCCATTTATCTTTTTAGGGGGGACCTGGGTAGTGTGCATCTGTGTGGTTGTCCTCTGTGTTTGTATTCCCCAATGGCTAATTGTATTGGTTTCTATTCATGGTGTTAAGATAAAACAACCCAGCCGGGCTGTGGTGGCGCATGCCTTTGATCCCAGCACTTGGGAGGCAGAGGCAGGCAGATTTCTGAGTTCGAGGCCAGCCTGGTCTACAGAGTGAGTTCCAGGACAGCCAGAGCTATACAGAGAAACCTTGTCTCGAAAAACCAAAAAAAAAAAAAAAAAAAAAAAAGATAAAACAACCCACAATAGCAACTTCTGGGAAAAGGGCCTTGAACTCAGAGAGACCCACTGGCCTCTGTCTTCCAAGTGCTGTCTGTGATTAAAGGCATGTACCACCAGATCTGGCTAGGAGAAAATATTCTCAAGTTTAATATTTGATAGGAGTCTAGTAGATAGAATATATACAGAGGCAGGCCTGGAGACATGGAGACACAGGCCTGCCATTCTAGCCACTCGGGAGGCTGAGACAGGAGGATCACAAAGTCCAGAGCCTCCTGAATAATTTAGCACGATCCCATTTCAAAAACTGACTGTGGGTAAAGCTTGTGGCAGATCACCTGCCCAGCAAGTGCAAGGCCCTGAGTTCAATTCCCAGCTCAACAACAACAAAAAAAAAAACAACCCTTTTTATTTTGGGTTTTTTTTTTTTTTTTTTTTTTTTGGTTTTTCGAGACAGGGTTTCTCTGTATAGCCCTGGCTGTCTTGGAACTCACTCTGTAGACCAGACTGGCCTCGAACTCAGAAATCCGCCTGCCTCTGCCTCTTGTGTGTGTGTGTTTGTGTATATATATGTGTGTTTATGGTGTTTGTGTGTGTTTGTATGTGTGTGTGTGCACACGTGTGCATGCTCACAATTATGCCACATATATAGAAATCAGGGACAACGAGTGGCGGTCAGTCTTCTTCCATGGAGCCTGGGGATTGAATTCAGATCCTCGGCTTGGCAGCAGGCAACCTTACCCACTGAGCCATCTCACCAGCCCAAGAACAAACCCTTACAACTCCACAACAAAGAGACAAACAACTCCATCAAAATGTAAGCCATGGATCTGAATCGTGTCTGTTTTCTTTTTTTTTTTTTTTTTTTTTTTTTTTTTGGTTTTTCAAGACAGGGTTTCTCTGTGTAGCCCGGGCTGTCCTGGAACTCACTCTGGAGACCAGGCTGGCCTCGAACTCAGAAATCCGCCTGCCTCTGCCTCCCAAGTGCTGGGATTAAAGGCGTGCGCCACCACGCCCGGCTTCGTGTCTGTTTTCAAAGACAATTCACAAGTGGCCAGAATCAGACCAAAGTCACATTACACTGAGGTCAGATCCGCCCCCCCCCCCCCCCCCCCCAGTCCTCTGGGACAGCGGAAAGTGCAGCTCAGTGGTCGGATGCTTGCCTTGCACGCACAGAGACAAAGGTTCAATTCACACCACTGAAACACACACATGCACACGTACACAGCAAACAAATAAAAATGCAATACAGACTTTAAAACATGGGTGGGAACATGGAGGAAGCAGAAACACAGCTGATAGGAATGGAAAATGGAGCCACTGTGAAGAAAATTGCCAGGTTTCCCAAAAACCCTAAAATAGACGGACTGTACGACCTGGCAGTTGCATCCCCAGGTATGTGCCCCAAAGGATCAAAAGCTGGGTGTGTCCTGCTAACACCTGTAATCCAAGTACTCAGGAGGATGCGACAAAGGGTTGCCAGGACTTGCTGTGAGTTCTAAGCCAGCCATAGGTACGTGGCAAGACCATCTCACAAACAAACAGCAACCCTAAACAAACAACCCTAAACACACTCTCAAATACACACACATTGTTGAGATTGGTGTCTTTCATACCGAGTAACCGAAAGGACAGATCACATGAAGTCAACTTACTTACACTATAGAGTATTATCTGACCATCAGAAGGAATGGCGTGTTGATATACAGTATAACATGGTCGAATTTTAAGAACATTCTGGAAAGTAACGAAAACCAGAAACAAAAAGTTGCATATTCCGTGAGTTTTGATTCTGCTTTTTGAGACATGGTCTTATGATGTCATCCTGGCTCTAGAACTTACTGTGTATGATTCCCCTGCCTCTGCCCTCCCTGAGTGCTGGGTCACAGGCATGTGTCTCTGGGTCTTTCCTGTGGGTGCCGGAGCTGAGCCAAGCCCTCACAATTATTCATTAAGCCCATTACCCCATACGGCCATCCCTGCAGCCTTTCTTGTCAATTTGTTAGAATTAGCTTTTAGTTCTAGAGGCGTGGGAATCTGCTGCAGTCTTCCAGTCAGCGTGGATGATGTTGATACAGGAGACACAGAGGAGAAAGAGCAGGGCTGGGTTCAGTGGCAGGTGCTTGCTCTGAGACTCACTCTGCAGACCAGGTTGGCCTTGAACTCAGAGATCTGCCTACCTCAGTCTCTTTAATTCTGGGAACAAAGGCGTGCGCCACCGCCACCTGCCCTGGATTTTATCCCTAGTAGAGGAGGAAAGGAGAGAAGGAAGCCTGAGGAGGGGAAATTTCTCCAAATAACACGGGCCGTGAGTGTGAGAGTCATTATTTCTCACCATTTGACTTTTGGGGTCCCTTCCCCCAGTGCTGGAGAGCAAACCAGGCTTATAAAAACTGTATCCTAGGCCGGGCGGTGGTGGCGCATGCCTTTAATCCCAGCACTTGGGAGGCAGAGGCAGGTGGATTTCTGAGTTCGAGGCCAGCCTGGTCTACAGAGTGAGTTCCAGACAGTCAGGGCTACACAGAGAAACCCTGTCTCGAAAAAAAAAAAAAAAAAAAAAAAAAAAGAACTGTATCCTAGGAGCTAGACGGATGGCTCAGTGGTTAGTGGTTAGTGGTCTTCCAGAGGACCAAATTCAGTTCTCAGCATCTGTGTCAGCAGGCCGAGCCTCCTGGCATTCCAGCTCCAGAGGATCTGATGCCCTCTTCTGATCTCTGCAGACACCAGCACACATGTACCAGATACACACACACACACACACACACACACACACACACACACACACAATCTTATAATGCTTATAATGTAAGTTAGGCTTCATTTGCAACTATCCTTAGCTTCTGGGTGCCACAAGCCCTTAGTTAGGGACATCTTTAAGAGGCTCTGTGTGTGTGTATGTGTGTGTGTGTGCACGTGCTCGTGCGTACGTGCAAAGGTAAGAATAATATAAACCTTTTTTTTTTCTAAGTGCATATGAAGCAAATGCTCTACTACTAAGCTACACCTCCAGTCCTTGGGTTTTTGAGACAGCATCTCACTATGTGGGTGAAGCTGACCTCCAGCTCTGCTCTGATGATGGTGATGATGATGGCGGTGATGATGAAGGTATGTGTGAGTGTGCACGCCATGGCCTCTGTGTAGTCAGAGGACAACCTGCAGGAATCAGTTCTCTGCTTTCACTGTGTGGGTTCTGGGAACTGAACTCAGATCATCAAGCACCTTACCAATTGAGCCATTTCACTGGCCCTGGCCTCCAGCCCCCGATCTTCTTGCCTTAGCCTCCCCTGGCACATATAGACGTTCTGAGCCCTGCAGGCTGCCACTTGGCAAAGGGTAGCCCTGCTCCCCTGGACAGCGGAATGGAGTGACAGAATGCAAATGCCTTCTTCCTTTTCTCTTGCTGCAGCAGGGTCAGGGTTTCAGGTGTCCTGAGTCTCAGAGGCATCAGAGACAGACCCCTCCCCCCAGCACCACGAAGCAGAGGCAGGGGAATTGGAGGTTCCAGGCCAGCCTTGGATACACAGCAAACTTGGGGTGGGGGTGGGTCAAAACAAAGAAAACACAAACACCTGGCTTCAGCTGTCTGTCACATGCAGAAGAAGAAAAGCCATCACCATAAAAGCAGAACTTTGCCACCAAGCCAGATTCAGGAACTGTCCACAGGCTTCTCACCTGATAGACCAGTTATGACAGCTGGGCCACAAAGATACCCTCTCCAGGCCCCCTGCTCCCTACAAGGGCCCTGCATGGCCCTGCATTTCCCTCAATGACTCTAAGACATCCAATAAGAATGGGCGCAGATGAGGCAGAGACCACATTTTAATGGTCTGGGGAGGTGGCATCCTCACGGGGTGGTGTAAAAAGAACAAAATGATTTTGGATCAACCCTGAAGAAATTTTATTGCCGAGCGCAGCGTAAATCAAGCCCTCTGCAAATGCAATAAAACAACTGTTTAGTCTGCATGGCTCATACCGCAGACCTCAGGATTCTGTGTTTTGATCTTATTGCTGCAATAAACTGTCTAGACAGCAATTAACAAACTACTTTTCCTTCAGATGTTTGGAGGGTCGGTGAAGCGGCTTCAGCACTTACAAATACAACGGCTTCTTCCTGCTCCCCCCACCCATAATGACTGGGTAGTGAGGAGTAGGCAGGACTGGAATCTGGACAGAAGGAGCCTCCTGGAGGGCTCCTCTCTAAGAACCTCCCCCTCCAAGATATTCTCATAGATGCTGCTTAAGCCTCGACTTGTTATTCTGACGCCCCCAATAGACTGAAACCCTGGTGACTAGAATGGATCTTATTTATTTAAAGTGTCTAATGACATTTTATGTGTGTGTGCATGGGTGCCACCGCATGTGTGTCCACATGAGAGGATAGTTTGAGAGAGTCTTTTTCCATTGTGTGGGGCCCAGGGATTGGACTAAGCCTTAGTGATGGTAGGTACCTTTACCTGCTGAGCCACCTTGGTAGCCAGTTCATCTATCATTCACCCAATTGTTAGCGCCTCCATGCCAGGCAAGGACTCTACTATCAATCTCCATCATCCCCTTTCACAGAATTAACTCATTTCTATTTTTCCTTCAGGGTCTTATGTGGCCCAGCTGGCCTCAAATTCACTATGTTGCCGAGGAGGATCCAAATCCTAATCTTCCACCTCTCAAGTACCGGCGTCTCAGGTGTGTGCCATGCTGGCTCTTTGGTGCTAGTCAGACCCAGGGCTTCCTGCATGCCTGTAAGCATCCTACCACCAGAGCTGCATCCCTGCCCAGAGTTATTTATTTATCTTTAACTATGGAACGCTTCACGAATTTACACGTCATTCTTGAGCAAGCACAGGGGTTGTGCTAATCTTCTCTGTATCACCCAATTTCAGTATCTGTGCTGCCGAAGCAAGCCCCAGTTATTTTTTGAGATTGTGTGTGTGTGTGTGTGTGTGTGTGTGCTTGTATGTATGCATGTTTGCAGGTGCACCAGGGCCATGGCCAACATTTAGAGGTCAGAAGTCTATTTATGTAATTCATGTCTCTCTGTCTACCAATTGATCCTAAGAATTAAACTCAGGTCATCAGGCGCCTCTTGCAGACCAGGAGGCAGCCCTTTAGCAGGGCGGGTCTGTATGTGATGCTCCTCCAGGCAGGTGCCTGGTGCCTCAGAGTCAGTCATTAAGTCATGCTCAGAATGGGGAGAGGTTCTGCAACAGGGTTCTGAGCTGGAGTAAGAGGCTAGAGGACTCCCCAGCCTCCAGCCTGAGAGCACAAGGTTTAGATTGTTCCAGCATGTACTTAGCTTTCAGATATTTGAAGACAGACTAAGCGTCCCTGTGCTTTTAGGCGGGCACGAGGCAGGGACACTCATGGGAGGACATGAGAGGGATGCCGCTTACACATCATCGTTCACTGGCGTGAGCTTCCGAGTGATTCGAAATCACAGTGAGAGTCTGCTGCGCCGAGAAGGCTGCCTGCATACCCCGAGCTGGGAGCTGCACACGGAACCGACGGCAAACCCGGCCACCTGTGCTCTCTCCAGGCTGCTGCCAGCTGGACTTGCTTCGGGAAGGTTCGAAACCCTGAACCCTGGTCCCAGATTAACAGCAGAGGGCTCTGAGGCAACGTCTGTCTCTCAAGTGCTGGATTAGAGGTGTGTGCCACCAGACCCAGCCTAACCTTTTTTTTTAAGTTTTGAAGGATAATGTATCTGTGTATTATTAGTAACATTAACATTTTCACCACAGACTTGCTGAAGTGGCTACACCTTTAATCCCGGCACCCAAAAGGCAGAGGCCGGTGGGTTTCTATGAATCCCGATTGTGCGACTACTGCTAGGGATGTGGAGACAGGAGGATCGGTGGGTCTCACTCGCTGGCCACCTTAGACTACTTGGTGAGCTCCAGGCCAATGAGAGACCCCGTGTCTCAAATGATGTGGTAATTCCGAGGATGACTCTGAGGGTGCCGTCTGTCTCCCACATGCTCATGATGTACAAGTACATGTAATTCATTAAAATGTAAGAAAATAACCAGGCATATAACCCCAGCATTTGGAAGGCCACAGGAGGAAAATGAGAGCTGAGGGTAGCCTGGGCTACATAATGAGATCTTATTTAAGGAGAAAAACAAACAAACACACCTACATGAAAGAAAAGAGAAAATAATTTAGGGACGAAAACCCTGGGGTGGTGGCTTCCATCTGGATAAAAATAACAAGGCACTCTGTGTGATTCACCAAGGTAACTTCCAGAAAATGCAAAGCAAATTGCTGGTCAAGTCAGTCAGAGAGAGATTGTCAGTGGGGTGGTCCCAGAATTGCTGAAAACGGATTAGAAAGAATGAACTGAAGAACATTCTAGAAGAATGGAGATGGCCTATAGCCTGTCTTGTTGCTGATTACAAGTGTCCAAAATTGTTGAGCTGTACCCATGAATACCGTTGTTTAACTGTTGGACCTTTAAGAAGTCAGAGGCAGGGGGATTGCTTTTTTGTAAGCAAGCGTGAGGCCCCGAGTTGAAATCGGGTGAAAAGTCAAGTGTGAAGTTGGACAGTGGTGGCGCACACCAAGAGGGCAAAGGCAAGTGGGTCTCTGTGAATTCCAGGCCAGCCTGGTCTACATAGTGAGTTCCAGGGGATTGTGAGCTACATGGTAGGAAGACCCTGTCGCAAAAACAAACAAACAAACAAAGCCAGGTGTAATGGTATATTCACGTAATCCAGCACAGGGAAGACAGAGGTAGAGTGATTCCTGGGGCTCACTGGTGGTCACGCCAATCTAGCAGGCAAGCTCCAGGCCAATGAGGACCGTGTCTCAAAAAACAAAACAAACAAACAAACAAACAAGGTTGGAGCTGGAGAGACAGCGCAGGGGTAAAGAGTGCCTGCTGTTCCTCTAAGGTCACTTCCCAGCATCCACTTCAGGTAGCTTACAGCCTGCCCACTCCAGCCCCAGGGGATCTGATGTCCCCTTCTGGCCTCAGGCACACACAGAGAGACATTTTGTCACACACAAACACACACACACACATAAGCATAAAGTAAGTCTTTTAAAAAGATAAAGCAAAGCTGAGTTTGACGTGCATTTGTTTAATACCAGAACTCAGGAGGCTGAGGCAGGTGGATCTCTGTGAATTTAAAGCTAGTCTGTTCTACATAACAAGTTCCAGGTCAAGTCAAGGCTACACAATGAGATCCTGACTTAAGAAAACAAAACAAAACAAAAACCACAACGTGGGCCACTGAACATTACCTAAGAAATGAAACCTGAGGGCAAATTCAGAAAGATCCAGAAAGTTACACACAAACACCTTTAATCCCAGCAGAGGCAGGCAGATCTCTGAATCTGAGGCCAGCCTGGTCTCCAGAGCATTAGGATTAAAGGTGTGGCCCATCACTCTCAGATTAATTGCTAAATTATTTTAAGACTTTTTTTTATGTTAATGCACGGGTGTTTTTGTTTCACATATGTCTGCGTAGTACACCTGTGTCTAATATCACAGAGGCCAAGAAGAAGGCATTGGTTCACCTGGAACTGGAATTTCAAATTGTTGCGAGCGGCCATGTGGGTGCTGGGAATCGAACCGGGGTCCTCTAGAAACTGGGTACTCTTAACCCATGAGCAGTCACTCCAGCCCATTTGATTCTTTTCTAAAAAACCCTGACTCTGGCTGGCTGGTGGTAACAAACACCTTTAATCCCAGCAGAGGCAGGCAGATCTCTGAGTCTGAGGCTAGCCTTGTCTACTGAGCTCTAACTCTAGGATAACCTGGATTCCCAGGGAAACCCTGTCTGAAACAAAGAAAACAATCCTGACTGAGGCCAGAGGCGGCTGTGGTAACAGCCACTCATCCTCCTGTCTGGCTCTGTGGAGTTCCCTTTCTGCCTTCTCCAGCTTTTGAATCTGCTGCCGGTTTTTCCTAACAGTTTCCAGACTTTATTCTCCTTGGCTGTGTTCACAGAATTTCCAGCAAAATCCTGCTTGACAGTTAGTCCTGGCCAGTCTTATCGCATGCTAATTACTGTTGAGTTGGGAACAAAGTCTAAATTTGCTCAAGAGTTTCATCCCTTGTAAATAACTCAATGTAAGACACAAGACGGGACAACTTTGAAGTTAAAGTAAAAACTTGACAGATGTACCCTAGTGTCTATAGCTGTGTCCCCCACGCCACCCCTTTTGGGCTTTCAAGATGGATTTCTCTGTGTAGCCCTCTGTTCTGGAACTCGCTCTGTAGTCCAGGCTGGCCTCAAACGTACCGAGATCTGTAAAAGTGTGCACCACCACTGCCAGGGAACCATTCCTATTTTTAAAAAAGTTATATGTACTTTTTTCCATTCATTTGGTAGTTCTGGAGATGAAACCCAGCATGCTAGGCAAATGGTCTACCTCGGAGTCATACTTCAAGACACATACACACATCCATGAATGCACATGAACACACATATACATGCACACAAGCACACACACATATAACACATATTACATATATATGCACGGACAAATATATGTATACACATACACACATGCACACACAAACAAACACACATACACACACAGGCTTTCCTACAGAAGGCGGCCTGAGATACTTATAGAAGTCCTAGTTGTGGCTGTCTGTGAGGAAAGGCTAGACTAAGTGCCAGCACTGAGGGGCTACATATGCTAGTCGCCTTTAATTATGTTATTTGTCCATGTGAGCATGTACACACACACATATCATAATATCCAAGTGGAAGTCAGAGGACCACTTGTGGAAGTCGGGTCTCTCCTTCCATCTGACAGTATCTAGGGATTTAGCTCAGGTCATCAGGCTTGGCAGCAGGGCCTTTATCCGCTGGGTCACCTCACCAGCCCCTCACCTTTAATTTTATACTCTTTTTTTCCTAAGACAAGGTCTGTCTATGTAGCTATGGCTGACTGGAACCCACTCTTTATTCCAGTCTGGCCTCAGAGTGATTCTCCTGCCTCAGCCTCCTGAGTGCTGGCATTATAGATGACAGCTCCCACACTCAGTGGATTTCACAGTTTGAATTATTTGAACGTTGTTGTCTTCCTGTCCGTTGTTGTTTATATTTTGCAGAGCCGGTGACAGACCTCGGGCCTCTCACATGCTCAGCCTGTGCCCTGCTCTTGAGTTATATCCAGCCCTCTCTTCAGTCTTTATGTGGGATGCAGTGATTCTGCAATTTAACATTTTGATGGGGGACAGGGGTTGAGACACAATCTTGCTATGTAGGCAGGCTGGTCTTGAATTTGTGGACTTATGAACCTCCTGCTTTAAACCTTTGAATGCTAGGTCTGCAGACATGAATCCCCACCTACAATTGAACATTTATACAGTTTTTAAAAATTATTACATTTGCATGTATGTGCACACATACACAACACACACGTGCACACGTACATGCTAAGGCACAGGTGTGGGTGGCAAGCAGAGAAACACTTTTGGCAGTTGCTTCTCTTCTTCCATCATGTGTGTCTCAGAGATTGAGCCCAGGTCCCCAGGTTTGATGACAAACGCCTTTACCTGCTGAGCAATCTCACCTGCCTGGGTTACTATTTTTATTTTTGTTTTGCTTTTGAATTCCAAAATTTAGTTTATTTCTAAATATCCAACTTTTCTGTTAACCTTCACAGGAATAGAAATTAAACAGGTTCCAATGACCTAGAACATTCCGTTCCACTGGGAGACAGTTTGTAGCCTAGCAGTGAACACTCCTGCTCCAGGAGCAAAGCCCACGGTGCAAAGATCACTATCCCCCGTGGACCCTGCTAAGTATGCACACACACCCACCCCACCCCCGTGCTCTGGACAAGCCAGTTAGGAGAGCGCTCTCAGCTCTTTGAGACGTCCAGTCTTGCAGATGGACAGGCCCTGCCTTTGTGTGGCCTTAAGAAAGTTATTTATGGAGGAGGGAGACAACGCTGGGTGGATGAAAGGTTGGGCTGTAAAGGAAAGCAGAGGCTTGGAGGGCAGGTTTCTCTCCAGAGCAGTGACTCTCCACAATAATAACATCACCCTGGACCATTAACCCTTCAGAAGAATGCTTGTAAACCTCCCTTGACTCTCAGGGAGCGCCTGTCTCCCCAGTACCCATGTGGTGTGGACTCATGGCCTTGCCCCAGCCACCAGCAAGGCACATGTCTCACCCTCCTGGGGCCCTGGCCTGGGAAACTGAACCAGAAAATCACTTCCAAAGCCATCACTTTGGGTGGACAGCTGTCCCTGTTTTGCCCAGAATGGACAAGTTTTCCTGGAACGGGCATGGAGAGGCTCCAGGGACCTCAGGCAAGCTTTGGACACTGCATTTCCTCTGCTCCTTGGGTGGAATGGCTTTCATAGTGGTCTGTTTTTATGTTGTGCCATTTGTCAAGGCCTACTGTGTGCCAGGCACCAGCCAAGGATAGATCTCCCTTTTTTAATTTTAAAATTGTATTGATTTAGGGCCAGGTGTGATGTGCACAACTTTAACCCCAGCACTTGAGAGGCAGAAGTGGGTGGATCTCTGGGAGTTCAAGGCCAGCCTGGTCTACACTGTGAGTTCTAGGAACCCAGATCTTTCTGAAGAGACCTTGACTCCATCTCTGGGCCAGGGCATGCATTTGTGCACATCTGGACTCTCCCTCCACTGAGGGATAAACCAGGTTTCCTGGCTTGGCAGCAAGTACCCTTACCCACTTAGCCACCTTGCCAGCTCAAAGTCAGCCCTTTATTTGGTCTTTCTGTTTTCACAGCCTCCTGGGCTTGGTGCCCATATATGTTGGGGATTAGATGGGGGCCTTGCCTTGTGAGGGCTTGGTGCTAGCATTAACTCATACTTGACAGGTGAAGGAGCTGAAGTCGGTAAAGCTGAAGGCTACACCTTAGCTGTTGTCTGCACCGCGAGGTCTGAGACTGAGGTCCTTTCCTCCCTCCATTCCTCTCCTCCTCCTTTTCTTTCTGCAGTGCTAACAATGGAGCCTAGGGCCTCATGCCCACCAGTCAGTCATTGGCCACTGGGCCACATCCTTCTGTCCCCTACTGAAATCAGAACTTGGGGGAGCTTCTGAAAAAACTCACCACAAGAAGGGACTTTGGAACTAGGCATGGTAGCATATGCCTGTAAACTCCTGGGAGGTTTAGGCAGGAGGATTTCTGTGAGTTCTAGGCTCACATGAGACATAGCGTGAGGCCCTGTCTCCAAAAGAAAAAAAGATATTAAGTGATGAGGGGAGGACTTTGGGGCCAGTGATGAGCAGATCTTTTGTTAACATTGGTGATACAAGACTCCAGGGGATCTGTCTGCAGCTCTCAGCTTCACCTGCACGCTGAGAAGCCAAGACTGATTTCCTCTATGTCTCTGGACCCCTTCTTTGTGTGGCCGGGAATCCATAGCAGTGGCTGGTCAAACTCAGCACGGCGGTGACTGACTACCTGGACCCACTAGAAACAGAAGGCAATGGGATTTTCCACCAAACTCAGGGTACCTCTAGTTCAGAGGGGAACCCAGAAAAACATGTGCTAGCCCACCCCCCCTCCCCCACCTCCCCCCACCCCCAAGTTCTCTCCAGAGAACTTTGCAGCTTTGAGATTTGTGGAGGTTAGGAGCTAACCCCTGGCTCAGCAAACAGTTCACTTTTGTTGAGGCCCTACTGTGTGACAGGAGTGTGTATTCTTACTTTACAGCTGCCTGTGTGGAACAGGTAACATTCTTTTGTAAACCGAGGCGTGGGAAGCTGCTACGGTTCATATAGAATGTGGCCTAGCTCAGGGCCCTTGTCATTGCTAGCTGGCGCTGCTTGGAGGTCGTTAAGGTTCTAACACAATGTAGGGGTGATCCTGGCATCTATGTGGAGGGCCAGGGATTCTGTGGCATGTCCTGCATCCCACCAAACTATTCCCTTTCCTTTAAAGAGGAATGATGTCACTTTGAAAGCTATTGGCTCTGGGGATACATGTTTGCTGTGGCATGCCCCCTCTCCATCATGCACCAGACATGATAATGATGAGACCGATGTAGGTAAGTTCAGGCCCTATTGGCTTTGCCAAGTACAATGATACGTGTGGGTAACCCCAGCACTGGAGAGACAGAGGCAGGAGGATTGCTGTTAAGTTTGAGCCCAGCCTGGTCTATACAGTGAGACCCTGTCTCAAAAGTTTTTTAAAAAGGTCTGGGTATGGGGTGCAGCTCAGTTGGTACAGTGCTTGCCGAGTGAGCAAAGCCCTGGGTTCAATCCCAGCACTGCATAAACTAGGGTTGATAGCACAGGCCTACAGTAGTCCCAGGGGAGGTAGTGGGCAGAGGATGTGTTCTAAGGTCATCCTTGGCTACAGAGTTTGAGGCTCATTTTTCAAAATTCTAGAACCATAGGACAGTGTTGCCACTGTACCAGAGCCTCCAGAGGCAAAGACAACCTCTGTGGTGCAAGGAAGCGCTCCCTAACTGCATAGGCCTTTACAGTTGTGCCCTGGAGGAGGAGGAAGAGGAGGAAGAGGAGGAAGAGAAAGAAAAGGAGGAAGAAGAGGAGGAAGACAAAGAAAAGGAGGAGGAAGAGGAGGAAGAGAAGGAGGAGGAGGAAGAGGAGGAAAAGGAGGAAGAGAAGGAGGAAGAGGAAGAAGAAAAGGAGGAGAGAAGGAAGAGGAGGAAGAGGTAAGGTGGAAGAGGAGGGAAGGAAGGGAAAATAAACAAAAAAGTAGTGTTGGCAAGATGGTTCACCAGGTAATGGAGCTTACCACCAAGCATGACAACCCAAGTTCAATCCCTGAAGCCCACACAGTGGAAGGAAAGAACAGGACTTCTGAAAGTTGCCCTCTGACCTCTGCGGGTATGTGCATACAAACACACATACAAATAAATGTAAAAACAGTAACTACAAAAATCCGACCAGATGTGGTGTTTTGGGGTATAGAGGCAGGGGGATTGCTACAGATCTTAGACTGTTCAGAGATCCTGCCTCAAAAGTAAATAGTCAAATAAATCCATTTGGTCCCTGTAGATGTCATAGCCGACACTGTATTAAGCAACATCCTGGAATGGCCAGTTGTGATCAGAGAAAGAAAGTTCCATATAGTGACACCACAGGACAAGGACAATGGGTCTCACAGAGTGTGTGTGTGTCTGTGTGTCTGTGCGCGCGCGCGCGCACGCGTAGTGTGTGTTCCTCCCCCATAGAAACTAAAGGCGCCTTCACAGAAGAGAGATAGAAGAGAGATGGTGCCCCACCAGGGGATCCAGCAACCTGTCATCATAGATGTTTTAATGAATTCACCAAAGCTGTGGCTTCAGGGGCATTTCCATTTTATGACATCTTTTTATACCCCAGAGGAGAGGATTCTGAATAAAAATGCTTTTTATTATTAGCATTTGGTTAAAAACCATCCTTAATGAGGTGTTAAGAGGCATCCTACACCCCACTGTGGAGGAAGCATGAGAGATCATAAAGTCCTGAAAAGCCACAGGGCAATTTGTGATCCTGGATGGTACCCTTCCCGAAGCTCCCTATGCGATGCGGCTTGCAGGACTGTCTTCAGAAGGGGACTTCCTGCAATTTACAAGCCCAAGCTGCTCCCCACCTCAGCTGCCTGGACCCTCGGGAAAGGCCTGCACAGGTTCTCTGCTTTCCCCTGAGAACTGTAGCCCTTGAGCCCCAAACCATTCCCCTTCTCAAGAGTTCCCGAGAGGCTGACCCCTACAAGTTGTTTTGACTTTCTTTCCCAACTGCTAAGGAATTTAACAGTGGGGGGCAAAACAACCCAAAGAAAGCAAAACAAAGCAAAATGCCGGCCCCTTGGACTGCTCAGCGAGGAGCTGCTGTACTCTGAACAAATGTTGTGATTTTTTTTCTGGAAGGCCACCACCAGTCAGTGACCCCCCTGAAACAGACGCATGCGAAGGCTGGGGCATTTAAGATTGCTGGCTCATCAGAGATGAAACTGAAGTCAGGAAGGCTCTAAGGATACCATGTATCCAACACAGCTAAGCTCGCCTACCAAAGCCTGGCTCCGCAGAGATGGGGGTGGGGTGAGAGGGATGACAAGGGGCGTGTTCAGAGGGAAGTAGAGGTTGTTAAGGAACAAATCTTCAGACACAAAGTTTCAGTGGAGGGGAAGAGGTCAGGAGTGCGCCCTCCAGGTTCTGCCTTCAGACTCAGCTGTGCGTGGGGCAGGTCCCTCTGTGCACTGGCCACCTCAGAACAGTTGGTATAAGGTAGTTGGTATAAACCCACTCCTAGGCTGACAGTAAGAACCTCCGGTCTCATTAAAACATGTAGCTTGCAATAAAACCATTCATCCCTTCATGACACTATCTGACCACCATTCTGGTCTCTGACTCGTCCCTGGCAAGGCCCACCTGTTGCCACACCTGGGACCTCAGCGCCATCTCAGAGCCCACATCTTGGAAGAACAGAACCAACTCTTGCAAGTTGTCCTCTGACCTCCACATGTGTACCAAGGTGCTTGTGCACACACGAACATACACACAATTAGTTGATAAATCAACAAATGTAAGTTTTAGAATTTAAAGAAGGGCAGACAAGATGGCTCACAGTGTAAAGGTGATTGCTGCCAAGCCCAAGTCTGAGGACCCGAATTTGGGCCCTGGGTGAATTTGGTCACAGTGAGAACTGTGTCCAGAAAGTTGTCCTTTGGCCTCTGCACAAAGACCATGGTATGTACCTACACCCACACACAAAATAAATCAATAAAGAAAAAAAATTGAAGTATAGCATTTATTTATTTATTTATTTATTTATTTTATTTTATTTTTTCGAGACAGGGTTTCTCTGTATAGCCCTGGCTGTCCTGGAACTCACTCTGTAGACCAGGCTGGCCTCGAACTCAGACTGTGCTGTGGGATTCTGAGCCCTCATTTGTCCGTCAGTGACCCCTTCTATCCACAATGAAGACAATCACCCCCTCGGCCCAGGTTGCTACGTTCTTATTATTTACTTTCACTCTACTTGAGTAACGACACAGTCAACTAAGTTGGACAGTGGTGGAGCATACCTTTAATCCTGGCACATGGGAGGCAGAAGCAGGTGACTATCTCTGAGTTTGAGGCCAGCCTGGTCTATAGAGTAGGTTTTAGGGCAGATAAAGCTACACAGAGAGACCGTGTCTCACAAACAAACAAACAACAAAACCAAAAGACAGTGATGTGTCATTTTGCATATGACATCATCTGTTCAGCAGGTTCACAGGACATTAATGAATGGGTGAGAAGCCTGCGTTTCTCTCAGATGGGATAAATGAGTTACTAGGGCCACGTAGCCTGGAAAGAGCAGAGCAGAGATTTGAATTCAGGGAACATCTGACACAAACCTGTCTCTAAATCCCCCAAAGCTCAGGCGGCCTTCCAAGAAGGCATAAGTGAAGCCGACCATAGGTTGTAAAACTGTCTTGAAAAGCCGGGGGAGGGGATGTGGCCAAAACAGCAGAGATTTTTGAGCAGAAAAAGGACCCTGGGAATTGGCTAATTAAACAACCCGATTTGAGCGTGATGAGGCTGAGAGCCCAGCTCGGGTCATAAACCAGCAAAGAGATTTCGGATGAGAAGAAAGGCCCCCAGCTGCTCCCAAGGTCCCCATAGTGTGTGGTCAATCATTCAGACTCAAGAGCCAGAAGCTGGTGCCTGTCTGAGCGCCACCCCTCCACAGCCGAGCCCTGCGAGGGGCACAAACCAGAGGAAGGGGCGAGGATGCTTACAGAAGGATTATACTGGCTTAAAAGGGACATACTGAATGGTGCTTGCCACATGGTGACTTCCGAAAGGATCACGGTCCTGGCTGCTGCTGAACTTCTGGAAAGGGTGGTTTTGGGTGGATGAAGAGAACATAGGAGAAATCCATGTGTGAGTGTCCTCTTTACCTCGTGATGAGTGATTAGTTGTGAACAGACTTGGATGTGTTATTTGGTCTCACTATATATCCAGGCTTGCTGTGAACTCAGGCCCCTTCGACCTCAGTCTCCTAATGCTGGGATCACAGGGTGTGAACCACCTGGCATGTCGGCCTTATTTTTCTACGTGATGTGTCTGCTCTTTCGATGTCCCGATTTTCATAAAGCATCTGTGTATCTAAGAGGGGACTAGTATTTGAGCACAGGAAGAGCCTTCTTTCCTCTTAACCACTGTACTGTTTGTAAAGCAAATAACAATGAAGGGGCTAGAGAGCTGGCTCCACAGTTAAAAGCTCTGACTGCTCTTCCAGAGGACCGGGGTTCAAATCCCAGCAACCACATGGCAGCTCACAACTGTCTGTAACTCCAGTTCCAAGTGATCCAACGCCCTCATTTAGACATATGTGTAGGTAGACACACATGCACACAAAATAAAAATGAAACATCAAAAAAGAAATTCAAATGGACACACCTGAACAGATGTGGAAAAGAGGCTTCTGACTGCAGCATCCTTAGTCATCTGGGGTCTGGAAACCACAGCTGCAGTGAGGTACCACTGGGGACCTCCCAGCGGGTGCTCTAATTAAACAGAAGGGTTCTGTGGCTAAGAACACTTCCAGTGCAAGCCTGAGCCTGAGTTCAAACCCTAGCACCATACGTAAAGCTGGACGTGACTGCACTCCCTGCAACCCAGCACGGTTAGGGGTGGGTATAAGAAGATGGTTAGGGATCCAGGTTCAGTCAAAGTTTCTGTCTCAAAGAACAAGTCTGAGGGTGATGGGGTGGGACACTGGGTGTCTTCCTCTGGTCTCTGTATCACGCAGGCACGTGTATACATAATACATGTGCGTGCATCTATCACACACACACATACACACAGAGGAGTCATTCCTCTCCCTACCCCCAAAATCGGCTTATAACAAGTGTCAGTAAGGACAGAAAGAAACCAAGACACTCAAATATTATTGGTGGGAATGTAAACAAGAAAGCCCACTTGGGAAGTCGTTTGGCAATTTCTCAAAGTATTAAGTGCATAGTTTCCACTTAGCCCAGTTATTCTGTTGTCAGACATATAACTCAGAACCTGGAGATCCGAAGATCTATCACACAGAATTCAACCACGAATGGGAAGAGCAACGTTACCCTTGATAGTTAAAAGTGGACATGACAGACAGACGTGTGAACTGTCATGACAAACAATGGAATATTATTCAGCCATGAAAAGATGTGGGCCGTGAACTGTCTCTGAGGGTAAAACTGTCTACTTGTGGTAGGAGCCTGGATGCTGGAGTTTGATCTATAGAAAGGTGAGGGAAAGGACCAAGAGTTGTCCCTTGACCTCTATGCATGTGCCACACGCATCATGGGTGTGCACACACACAATAATAAAATGTAAAGTCAGCATTGTGGGAGGTTCATTGGCAGAGCTGACTTAGGGCAGAGGCCTAAGGATTCCTGGGAACACCTACAGGTGCTTTTGGTCTTTGGGACTTGGAATGCAGCCGTCAGCTGGTGGACAGAGAGGCAGAATGCTGTTCCACACCGCATGGTGCACAGGACAGCCGTCCACAGTGTTGGGATGTCACCCTTTAAACGTCTGCTGTGCCAAGGCTCAGAAGCAGCTGCCAGGAAGGACTGGGTGGGGGTGGGGTCTTCTGCAGACTCTGCAGAAGGGTTGGTCTGAGACTGGGGGTCCAAAGTCAAGGGTCTGCAAACTAAGGAAGTGCAGAGGGGACACTCTGCCCAAAGCTGAGAAGGACTTTCACTCCTTTTTTTTTTTTTTTTAATTGTTTAAGAAACAGCAAACATGTTCTCAGCCTGGGCCAGAGCAGCCTCTTTTTCCAGTGGAGCAGTCCAGAGAATCAATCCACCTGGAGAGCCCAATGGGTAAAACTCTTACTGCCAAACCCAATGACCTGAGTTCGATCCTTGGAACCCCACATGGTGGAAGTCAAAAATCAACCCCTACAAATTGTCATGACCTTCACATGGCCCCTGCCTCCCCCCCAAATAAATAAACAATAAATATACTACTAATAATTCAAACTGGCCAGAGTGCAGAAACTGTAGCCCGCTTAGCCTTAAGTGGTACCATTGTAGGAGCCTCTCCAAGGCTCCACAAGACACAGCAAACGTGGAGGCAGATAGGCCAGAAAATCTAAGAGCCAGAGAAAGGGGACAGAAGCTGTGAGCTGCTCTACTCTGGACAAGCAGGGCGGTCACACTCACAGACTCTTAGAGCCTTGGCTGCCTGCCTGCATGAGATCCTTGCTAGTCCAGCCAGCAGAACTCAGTTAGTTAGAAGAAGGAGACAGCTCAGGCTGGCCTTGAACTCACAGAGATCTGCCTGCCTCTGCCTCCTGAGTGCTGGGACTAAAGGCGTGTGCCACCACTGCCCAGCTACTTGCCCCCGGCCCCTTTTTAAGGATCATCATTATCTGAATATCGTCCATGTGTAGACAGAAGTGCACTGGCTAGTGGGCATTAGGGGGAAAGCCTGGGCTAGTGGAATCAGCCATAATGCTGGAAGCTCATGAGAAAGCCCCACCCCACCCCCTTTCAGGGACCGTAGGGAAGGAAGTCCCATGGCCAGTGATTTCAGGGCTCTGCAAATAAAAGGGGTGGGTGGGCCCTTCTGTCTGTTTTCCAGCATAGATCATACAGTAACTGAACAAGCGTCTGTACTTGCTTAATGCTTAACTCCATGATCTCACAGGAACTACTATGTCCCGGGCAAATTTACTCAGCTCGCTGCCTTTATTTGCTGACTGTGTTCTGTGACAGATAGACAAGCAGACAGAGAGGATATGAAGACAGATTGGCCAGGGGAAAATGAACTTTTTTTTTTTTTTTTTAAATTTTGTGAGGTAGGATCTCACTGTGTAGCTCAGGCTGACCTGGCACTGATATACACCAGGCTAGACTCAAACTCACAAGAGTTGGCCTGGCTCTGCCTCCCACGTCCTGGAGGACTGACAAATTGTATTCTTATTTGTTTATTTGGTTAGACAGAGTCTCCTATATCTTTTACAAGCTGGCCACAATTTCCTGATTTAGGGTGGCCTTGAACATCCAATCTTCCTGCCTCTCACTACTATACCTGGTTTGTGCTGTGCTGGGGATTAAGATCCGGGCTTCGGGTACGCTTTGGAAGCACTCTATTCCAGCCATAGCTTATTTTATTTTTATTATTTTTGAGACAGCATCTCACTGTGCAGCTCTAGTTGGCCTAGAATGTGCCATTTAGCCCAGGCTGGCCTCAAACCCACAAAGTTCTGGATGCTGAGATTAAAAGCCAACACTGTCGTGCCTGGCAGCATCTGACTTTTAAATCTTCTCTGTTTCATGATGGCGAATAAGTCAGTCCCTATAGCATCTCCAGGGACTGAAAGAGCATCTGTCAGTGACAGGAAGTGCAGGTGTAAAATGAAATGCATTTCCGGTGGCTCTCAACTTAGTTCAAGAATGCTGACATTGAATTTGAGGAAGTCAATGGGGGGGGGGGGGTGGAGAGGTTGCTCAGTGGTTAGAGCATGCTCTTGGAGAGTTGGCTCACAACCACCTGTAACTCCAGCTCCAGGGGATCTGGGGATCTGGGATTCTGGCTTCCCAGGGCACCTATCCATACATACCTGACACGCAGAAATAAAAATGAAAATAAATCTAAGCAAAGTAAAAAGGAATAGGAAGTGGATGACATTGGTCCCCCTGAAGCCCTTAGAGAGTGACCCCCCAGAAGCAGACCTTTCCAGTCCTTTCTATGGAAGGCCCCAACCTGTGCTACAAGTCAAAGGACCTGCCTTCAAAGCGCACGAAGGCCTGCCAGGCTAGACCCCAGCTTGTTATCAGCATGCTAAACCCAGGATGCTGAAGTGGCTTCCTCCCCACACGGCGGCTAATCATCTGATCTGAGCAGTCCCTAGCACTGTGTTCCCAGGAGACCGAGATTCGAGGATAGCGCGGATCCTTTGCCCAAACTTCCGGAGAGTGCATCGCTCCCGTGATTTCTCACAGTGAGCGATAGGACGCCTAAAAATCTTGAAGGAGATAATCATGTGGAGTGCACAGCTCGATTCGCTTTTTTTTATTTTGTTTTTTTTTTTTGGTTTTTTAGACAGCGAAGGTATTTGTGTGTTGGCGCCGGAAGGTACTCGGCAGACAGGCGGCCTCAACAGAAAATCCACATCTCTGAGAAGTGCTAGGAATTAATGGTCTGTGGAAGTGCACACTCAGATTCTAAGGGATAAAAGGAAACAGTTTGTTCTGGTTAAACCGCTGAGAGAGACAAAAAAAAAAAAAAAAAAAAAAAAAAAATCATAGGAAGAGTGTTTTAAGACAGGCCAGAGGTGGTGGCGCACGCCTTTAATCCCAGAACTTGGGAGACAGAGGCAGGTGAATCCCTAAGTTCAGGCCAGCCTGGTCTACAGAGTGAGTTCCAGGATAGCCAGGGCTACACAGAAAAACCCTGTCTAAAACAAAAAACAAACAACAATAAAGCACACATTTATGATGTATGGAAAAGACAGAACCCATGTTTCTGCGTTTGAGGAGAACGCTTTAGGAGGTGAAGTGCTCACTGGTGGAGAACAAGCTTAGCTTACTCAGCCCAGGCTTTGGGATGGCCTCCAGCGTGCTGGCCAGGCATTCTGCAAACAGCCAGTATCAAGCCTGGGGCCTACATGTTTGGAAGCCAGGGCAGGTGGAGTAGGGGATTGAGAAGCTCCAGGCTGTGTCTCTGTGGCTGCAGCCCTGCAGGCTGAGGAACTCTCTAGCAAAGCCCTGCCTCCTGTGTGCTCAGGCTGAGAACCGATGGTTCTGGGATGGGGCTCAGTTGCGATGTGAACGGCTGTGAAGCATCTGGACGGGCTCAGGAACCATGCCGGTGGTGGAGGAGGCCAGCGTGGAGGCCTGCGTAGAGGCCAATGTGGAGGCCTGTGTGAACCTTATAGCTATTAGGAGGACACCTCCCCCCCCCCATAGTGATGTCATCCTTTGCACAGGGAATCTGTGGCAGGAAGACTAAAAACTAAATGCCTGAGAGGGCTACAGAGTGAGTTCAAGGCCAGCCTGGGCAACTGCAAGAGATCTTGTCTTAAAATTAAAATCAAGGACTGGAGAGATGGCTCAGTGTTTAAGAGCACTGGCTGCTCTTCCAGAGGCCCTGAGTTCAATTCCCAGCAACCACACGGTGGCTCACAACCATCTGTAATGGGGATCCGATGTCCTCTTCTGGTGTGTGTGAAGACAAGCAACAGTGTACTCACATACATGAAATAAATAAATAAATCTTTTTTAAAAAAATTAGAATGAAAATCAACCTCTTCCAACCCCATGCACCCCCCCAAAAAACCAATAACAAACAAAAAAAAAAAACAAAACCCACCAAAGCACCACAAGAAACTGAAAAGGAGAGCTGAGAATGCCGTGAGCACGCTCTCAGTCCCAGCACTTGGGAGGCAGAGGCATAGATCTCTGTGAGTTCAAGCCAACCTGGGTCTACCAGTGAGTTCAGGACAGCCAGGATGACAAAGAACTGTTTCAAAAAACCAAACAAAAAAAAAAAAAAAAAAGGAAGACTGAAAAAGATCTGGATATAGTCGGTAGAGCAGCTCTCGCCCACCGGCACAGACAAACCCTGGGTCAAGTTGTCTCTAGTACCAGTGACAAATAAATTTTTCAAGTGGAGACAAGCAAAGATTGAGCCCAGCAGCCATGACACTCAACTGAAAACAGTTAAAAATTCGGTTAGGTTTGTCTGATGCCGAACCTGCTTCTCCAGTACCTATGAAATTAAACTTCCTGTGGTGTTAGCAACTGCCATAGACTGAGACCTCGGGTGGAGACAGCCCACTCTGTGTTAAAATTTCAAATTATTTGGTTCTAATTTAAACTGCCGACAATCTCTAGCCTCCAGTCACCTGACAGAAATTCACCAACTTCCTGTGTGTTGCTTAGCAATCTGCCTCGATAGCTGAAGAACCTCTGGTGGAGACAGGCTCCCCACTTTTTGTGGTTAAATTGTCAACCTTTATTTGGTTCCAAATGTTTAAATTGGCCTTCTCTTCCTTCTTTCTTTCCTTCTTTCTTTCCTTCCTTCCTCTTCTCTTTCTTCTTCTTTTCTTTTTAGAAACATTTTCTCTGTCTTCTTGAAACGCCTGTGTTTTAGTGTGCAGTTTGATGTGTTGTTGCGTCCATGTCACGTGACTGGTTCACACTTGGGCCATCCATCTCTGCCAGGGGCTGTGTCCTTGCACCTCACACCTTCCATACCTAAGAAGATACTAAAGCTGGGTCTCTGAGGCCAAATGAACTTGAGTGAGTCTAGATCCATGATACCTCCACCTTAACCTAGGGCAGAATCGGAACGGCAGACACATTTCCTCTCCAGAGTCAACACCAATGGTCTAGAACTCAGGGTTGAGACTCTGCCTCGAGTTTGGTTGAAGGTATGGTGATTGATTAGTGATGTCTGCCTTGGACACAGGCTACTTAGAGAAGTATCTGAGTGTGCTGGAGAGTCGATCGCCTATCAGGAGAAGATGAGGTTGGACTCAGAACGGGAACAGGATAGCTAAGCATGGGCTGGGGAGACGTCTCAGCAGTAAAGGTGCTTGCCGCCAAGTCTGACTACCCGAGTTCAATCCCAAGGACCCACATGCTCAAAGGAAAGGGCAGACTCCCAAAGGTGTTCTCCACACATGGCTGTGGTCCGCACACAATAAACAAATAAATAATGACCATTTCCACTCTGATTCCTTTATATCCTGCAACCAAGTGTGTTGTATTTAATAACATTGTCTTACCATGTACTTTGGTGTTCTCCGACTTCCTATAAAATAAATGCATGCTGGGCCTGGCTGGGTGGCTCAGTGGGTACGGAAGCCTGCCACCAAATCCGAGAACTCGAATTCTACCCCTCGAGCCTACATGATGGAGAGAGCGCCTGTTTCTCCTTGTTGTTCTCCCACCTCCACATGTACACTATGACACACATGTGCAGGCACACACAAATATATAAGTGTAATTTTTAAAAGTTTTTAGTCAGGCACTGTGGCGGATGCCTTTAGTCCCAGCACTTGGGAGGCAGAGGCAGGCAGACCTCTGTGAGTTCAAGGCCAGCATAGGCTACATAGTAAGTTTCAGGACAGCTAGAGCTACATAGTGGAGCCTTTTTATTCCTTTTTATTTTATTTTTACATAGTCCACCTGATGCAGTTTGTGTGTGTGGTGTGTGTGTGGGGGGGTTCTTTTTAGAGACTGAATCTCTTAGGTGTGTGTGTGTGGCGTGCGTGCGTGCGTGCGTGCGTGTGGTGTGTGTGTGTGTGTGTGTGTTTAAGGAATGCATCCCTGCAGGGCTGGAGAGGGGCTCAGTTACGAGCACTTGTTGTTCTTGCTGTACCCAGCACCCCATGGTTGCTAACGCTGTCTTCAACCCAGATCAGGATCTGACGCCCTCTTCTGGCCTTCACAAGTACTGTGTACACAGTGCACAGACATAATAGGTACCGGCAACACCCACACCTAAAGTTAAAAGTCTAAGAGACTTAGGCTGAAGTACAGCTCAGGTACAGTCCTTTCCTAGCCTGTACGAGGCCTAGGGTCAATCCCCAGTACTGGGAGGTAGGAGATATAAAAATAAATGAATAAATAAATAATAATCAAGCAAGCAAGCAACTGTTATAAGTGTAAGTAAGATTTCCCCCTGGTTATGGTAATATATGCTTTTGATTCTAGGACTTGGAAGGCTGAGGCAGGAAGAGGCCAATCTGGGCTACACAGTGAGTACTGAGCCAGGCAGAGCTAGAGTGAGCTGGAGAAGAAGGGTGGGGGAGAAGAGGAAATGAAGGGGTGCTAGGAGAAAAGAATGGAGGGAGAGAGGAGGGAAGGGAAGAGAGATGAAAGGGGAGGGCAAGTGGGAAGGGGGAGGGGAAAGGAGAGGGAGACAAGGGAGGAGAGAAGTGAAGGGGAAGAGAGAGGTGAGGAGGGAGAGGGAAGAGGAGAGAGATGAGAGGGGGGAGGGGAGAGGAAAGAAGAGGAGGAGAAGAGGAAGAGAATTGGGGAGGGGTAGGAAGAAGAGAGAAGAAGAGGAGGGAGAGGAGGAAAGGGAAGACAGGAGAAGAAGAGAAGAGGAGAAGAGAGGACAGGGGAGGGAAGAGAGGGGAGGGGAAGAGAAGAGAAGGGAGGGGAGGAAGGGAAGATATTTAAGTTGGCCCTGGTGCCACAGGTCTGCATCCCAGCTACTCAGGCTGTTGAGGCAAGACTGAAGGTCCACAGGCAGCGAGGCAGCCGAGAACCATTGTGTCCTGTGGATCAGGGAGCAGATAGCTAGATCCTTTTCAAAAAGAGAGAGCTGCCTCGAGCAGAGGATGTGTTCTCTCGACCCTTGCAGAGCAGAGCTGTTGGACATTAATGTTGGGAGTGTAGCGCAGACCCGCTGTGAAGAAAACACGAGTTAGTGGGGTTAGCAATCCCTTTCAGATCGAGCCAGGGCTCGGAGCTCCTCACCAGGAGCTGTCTGCAGAGAGAACGGGAAGCTGTCTTAGGGGCTGGGGCCAGAGACTGCCACTCAACTGCAGACCTCTGAAGAGGCTGAATTCAACGAAATCAGGAGGTGTGTGTGAAATCAGGAGGTGTGTGGACCCTTGAAGCAGCCTCTGAGCTCAGTTTTAGTAGGCATGCATTTAGAAATTCAAATATGCTCTAGATACCGTGCCTTTTGTGGCCAGGGCCTGCCCAGTAAGAGCACACTAGATAGTTAACAGGACTAACAGGTAGGACAGGGAACTAGCCTCAGTGGCTCCTAGCTCTTGCAGAGCTGTGCTAGAGGCTTCTATGGAATCCCGGCCCTCTCTCCGTGCACTGAAGACAACATCCTTCTAGGAGCCGCTGAGGCTCCTACATTTGACTTGGGGCTAGATCGCTCGCCACAAAGCCACTTCTGAGGTGTGGACAGGTTTTCAGAACTGTGGTGATGGTGTTTTTTTTTTTATTTTTTGGTTTTGGTTTGTTTATTTGTTTTCTCAAGACAGGGTTTCTCTGTAGAGCTGTCCTGGAACTCACTCTGTAGATCAGGCTGACTTCGAACTCAGAGATATGCCTCTCAAGTGGTGAGACTAAAGGTGTGCGCCACCATAGCCAAACTGCTGATATGTTTGGTGATTTAAAAGAAATCATTATGAGAGTTCAAGCAGTGGTGATTCACCCACAATCCCAGCCGCATTGGGGAAACTGAGGCAGGAGCATCATGTGCACTCCAGAGTAGCCTGGACTAGAAAGAGACTCTGTCTGGCTTGTTTGGGAGGTAGGGTCTCACTGTATAGTCCTGGCTGGGATTTACTATGTAGACTACCCCCCCCCATTTATTTATATGTAAGTACACTGTAGCTGTCTTCACACACCCCATAAGAGGGCATCGGATCTCATTATGGCTTGTTGTGAGCATCTATGTGGTTGCTGGGATTCAAACTCATGACCTCCAGAAGAGCAGTCAGTGTTCTTAACCGCTGAGCCATCTCACCAGCCCAACCAGGCTGTTCTTAAACTCCCAGACATCCACTTACCTATCTCTCACATGTTAAGGTGTACACTGTTAAGGTGTAAAGTTAATATCTCGGAGACTAAAGGTCTAAATGCCCAAGAGACTGTCTTAAAAAATAACAAACAAACAAACCAAACAGCCAGAACTGGGAAATGGTTCACTGGGTTGCAGTGTCAAGACCTGAGGTGGGATAACCAGAACCCAGAGTGTCCTAGGGCAAGTCTGTAAGCCAGTACCTCCATATCAAGGTGGGAGGCAGAAACAGAACATCCACGGAAGCTGAGAAGTCTGGGAAGATGGTGTTTCAGATTCTGAGCATCTGCGTCAGAGGAAGGGAAAGGGAAGCGAGCATCTGAGTGGCTCTTGGGAGCACGGGCAGTCTCGGTTTCTTGCACATGTCTGGTCTACATCTCTATATGAACAGGTCGTGAACACTGAGAGTATCTGCAGGGGGCGGGGCATTGGAGTGGAGCACGAAGGGGAAAGATGCGCCCGACCAATGGTGAGGCTCTACAGTCTCCTAGCTGGCCTTCCAGATCCCTAGTGCCTCCGGTTATAGTCGCCAGCTTCAGGAAGAGCGGGACACTTCTCTTGGTGACCGTACTATGGTTCGGCACAACAGCAGAAGGCCATGTTGTGGACTGGCTCCCTGGTCTCTGCTTCCTTGCCTGTGAAGGGTAGTGGGGATGTGACTGGGTGAGAACTGACCTGTGGTTCCCCAGGTCCCCGAGAAGCCAGAGGGCCACATCCTGCCTGTCACATTTCTCAGAGCCAGCGCCTGCAGCAGTGTTTCTGCTTCTATTGTTTATTGATTGTTATGTGACAAATTACCCCAAACCTAGCGTCTTCAAATGATAACCATCCACTATCTCAGAGTTTCGGCAGGCCTGGAATCTGGGAGTGGTGCAGGGACAAGGGTCTGGAGTGGAGTCTGTCTTAAAGTGGCAGTCAGGATGTCGCCAGGTCCCATTACCTGACGCCAGAGGAAGGAGATCTGCTAGGTACAGACACTGGAAGCCCGCCCAGCCATGAGAAGCCATTTTCTGGAAGGCATGCGAGGACCTCAGGCAGTATCTTCATAACTAAACACTAAGCAGGTCAGATCGAGGGTGTGGCGGTAGCCGTGGTGCCTTTGGAAGGAAAGGAAAATCACCTTCACATTTATGGCTAGGAACAGAGCTTGCTGGTGGGATGTCTGCTTGCCATGTGCAAAAGCCCTGGCTCCTACTCCATTGCTGCAGGAAAACACATTTGTCTGTATCGCAAAGCCAGAAGTCTGGCTGTGCTCACAGACCCTGCCCTGGCCTCATCACTGTCCTCCTAGTCCAACCTGCTCTGCCTGGAGATCTCTGAAGCACTGGCTTCTCTCCATCCTTTTTGCTTACCTCCTGCACACAGCCCTGAAGTTGCCTTGCTGGGGTTCTCCACGGAGTAACTATGGGACCCATAAAATGAAGGTGGGAAGTTGGGAATGGCTGGCATAAATTTATAATCCCACTAAGGCCTTGGGGGCTAGCCTGGGCTACAGAGTAAGTTACTGTCTCAAAAAACAATGACATTAAAAGTATAGATAGGTAACTACTCACCCGGCCCCAGGGTGGGTATCTTCCTCGGCTTTCCCATTGGCCCCTGGCTGGCTGTGTTGTAGCCACAGAGACCTCGGCATCAGGTCCTGCAGGAGGTCAAGACATTGCTTCACCTTTGAACCTTGGCACTGTGGCTACCTCAGACTGGCATGCTCTTCCCAACTCTCCAAGCCTCCCTTTCTTCTTTGATCTGTTCTTTCTTCAAATGAAATGTCTCTGGTTCTTGCTGACCCACAAAGGGAAGATGCCTCTCCTGCCCATTGATTCTGGCCTTCTGCTTGTAACATTTTAGACAGGTTCTCATGTAGCCCAGGTTAGTCTTGAGTATGCTGTAGAGGAAGGGTGACTGAGTGTTTGATCCTCTTCCTTGCCTTCTGGAGTGGGATCACAGGCCCGCACCAACACACTTGCTTCTGAATGCTTTCGGTTCTTAAATGGTAGTGATTGAGTTTAATCCGCTCTGCCTGTTTAGAGCCAACCACCCCACCAGTTAATGACATCGTACAAACTCTGTGGAGCTGGTCAGCATTCTGCAGTTCACTGGCCAGGATTTCTGGTCAGAGGCAGTTTCGCCGATGTCTTCAAGTCAAATATCATTCCAGTGGTAACAAACTAGAACCTCTACCGTGGCATGCAGGGGCTTGGTATCAAAGAACACAAAACTGTACAGCCCCACAAAGGTGGCCGTGAAGTTAAAACATGACATTAAGATAAGCGATGGTGGCGCATGCCTTTAATCCCAGCACTTGGGAGGCAGAGGCAGGCGGATTTCTGAGTTCAAGGCTACACTGAGAAACCCTGTCTCAAAAAACCAAGAAAAAAAAAAGATAAGAGGAAAAGAAACTGGGTGACTGTCACAGTATCCGGAAGGTCCTTTGGGGCTGGCAGGTAATACATTCTGCAGTTGACAATAAGCCACCTCTGGTGTGGGAATAGACCTGGGAAGAAGTGACTGTTTTGGGTGTGCATAAGATGGAGTTGAGCCTTGCTGTGCTTTTGAAAACATCACCATTGGGCCACAAGGCAAGAATAGCCCAATCTCTTCCGTTCTTGTGCGATTCCTTGTATATTAAGAAAATGCTGGTCCATGGGGTTGGGGATTTAGCTCAGTGGTAGAGCGCTTGCCTAGCAAGCGCAAGGCCCTGGGTTCGGTCCTCAGCTCTGGAAAAAAAGAAAAGAAAAAAAGAAAATGCTGGTCCTGAAGAGATGGTTCAGTGGTTAAGAGCACTGACTGTTCTTCCAGAGGACCCAGGGTTCAATTCCCAGCACCCACATGGCAACTCACAACTGTCTGTAACTCCAAGATTCAACACTCTCACACAGACGTAAATGCAGGCAAAATGTTGATACACATAAGATAAAAAGAGAGGGCTGGAGAGATGGCTCAACGGTTAAGAGCACTGGCTGTTCTTCTAGAGGTCCTGAGTTCAATTCCCAGCAACCACATGATGGCTCACAACCATCTGTAATGAGATCTGATGCCCTCTTCTGGTGTGTCTGAAGATAGCTACAGTTTCTTTTTCTTTTTTTTTTTTTTTTTTTTTGGTTTTTCAAGACAAGGTTTCTCTGTGTAGCCTTGGCTGTCCTGGAACTCACTCTGTAGACCAGGCTGGCCTCGAACTCAGAAATCCGCCTGCCTCTGCCTCCCAAGTGCTGGGATTAAAGGCGTGCGCCACCACCGCCTGGCACAAATAAATCTTCTTTAAAAAATCTTAAAAATAAAGTACTCTACCGCAGAGATTTACCTCATATTTTAATTTTACTTTTTATTTTGGGACAGGATCCCCTAAATTAACCAGCAAGCTGTGAACTCATGGTGCAATCAGGTAGCCTTGGATTTGAGAATATATAATAACTTTTCCTTTCCCCATTTTCTTTTTCCTTTTCTATTTTGAGACAGGGTCTCACTAATACCCCAGGCTAGCTCACACTTCTTGCTGTCCTCAGCTTCCCATGGCCCAGCTCATAAACGATGACTGTTAATAGGTCAAAACCAAGATTCCTCACAAGGAATGTAACACAGCACCATATAATGATATAACTGTGTTGGGCAGGACATTCCTTCATTTACATGTGCATTTATTTTTTGTGTGTGGCTTGCACACAAGAGTTCAGAGCTCTCAGAAGGTATTCACGTGTGTGTCTTCATGGAAGACAGAGGTCAAGGCCAGGTGTCTCAGTCTTCTATCCTTGTGTTTTTGAGACAGGGGCCTTTATAAAGCCTGGAGTTCACCTGCTAGCCACTGGCAGACTGTTGAGCGCTAAGGATTCTTCTGACTTCGCCTTCTCCGTGTGACATTAGAGGCACACACTGGTGTATCCAATTTTTTCTGCTGGGGACTCAAACTCAGGTCCTCTTGCCAGTGCAGCAAACACCTTACACCCTGAGCCCCAGAGGTGGTTTACCCATCCTAAAGTCAGTTCAACTCATCTCTGCTGGATCTGTGTCTTGGGGATGGGACCCAGGCTTAACATGTCCCTAATCATCCTGAGGAGAGGTTCTATGTAAAACTGCCTGGGATTCTTCAGACGTGTTTCATGAAAGGAGAAATGTGGTAAAGTGGGAGAGAGCTAGTCTGTCTGTGTGTTCGTCTGTCTTTCTAGACCAGGTCTCACTGTGTAGCCCTAGCTGTTCTGAACATTTTCTTTCCTTTCTTTTCTTCCTCCTTGCTTTCCTTCCTTTTTTTCTTTTTTGAGATACTAACCCTGGCTGTCATGGAATTCAAGCTGTAGACCAGGCTGGCCTCAAACTCTGCCTGCCTCTGCCTCTAGCAATAGGGGACAAGATAAGTGGCTCCTGAGAGCTCACAGGCCAACTAGCCTAGCCAAAATTGTGAATTTAAGAGTTCGGGGAGAAACCAGATATGGTGGTGCATACCATTAATCCCAGCACTAGGAGGAGGTGGCTGGTGGAACTCTGTTGGAGGTCCAGCCTGGTCTACATAGTGAAACTGTCTGAAAACAAAACAAAAACAAAGAAAGAAAGAAAAGAAAAGAAAAAACCAAACAGCAAACAGGAAGGAAGAAGGGAGGGAAGAAGGGAGGGAGGGAGGGAGGGAGGGAGGGAATTCAGTGAGAGACCCCAGCTAAAGATAAAAATGACTGAGGAATGCTCTGGTCTCTGAACACACATACGTAAGTGTGCACATCCATGTACTTATGTGCAGTCACACAGATGCAGAACAAAAGCTCACTCAGTTCTTATAAACATGAAGAACCCCAACAGCTAACTCCCCTGAAACAGCAACCACATCTGTACCCCCATGTTGAAACAGCACACCGCATCCTGGAGATCTGCAGAATTACCTCACTGATCAGAACGCTGAGAGGGGCTGGGGTGGTTGCTGAGTAGGAAAAGGCAGTGTGCTGTCCTCCGAGGTCATCCACATGGGGGAAGGAGAGAGAACCAGCTTCCAGGTCATTCTCTGGCCTCACACATGTAGGAGACTACACCTCCCATCCTTCCCACTCCTCCATCCCTCTACTCCCCTTTCCCCCACATCCTCCATCTTCCATACCCCAATAGCACACAATATACACACATACTTTACTCATATACATGCACACAAAGTACACACACACACATTCACACACACACACACACAAATAAATAAAGATTTAAAAACAAAGCAAAGAAGTCCACAGACAAAGTGAGATATTCAGGGTTGAATGATCCAGCTTTCAGTCTTCTAAAGAAGATTAAGTGTGGACTGAAAGAACCATATGGAAAAGATATTTGGGGCAAACCAGGTGTGGCGGTGCACGCCTGTCAGCCTGGCTCTCAGGAGGCCAGGCTATGGGTGTGACTGAGTGTGAGGCTAGCCTGGACTACATAGTGAGACTTTGTCCCTAAAAGGGGGCTCTGGGGCGGGAGAGGGGTCTGGAGAGATGGTTCAGGGGTTAAGAGCACTGGCTGTTCTTCCAAAGGTCCTGAGTTCAATTCCCAGCAACCACGTGGTGGCTCACAACCATCTATAATAGGATCCGATGCCCTCTTCTGTTGTGTCTGAAGACAGCTACAGTGTACTCACATACATAAAACAAATCTTAAAAAACCAAAAGGAGGAAGAAGAGGATGAGGAAGGGGAGGATGATATTTAGGAGGCACTGAGGTTGTATAAAAATCCTTCAGTTTTAGCTACATGTCCTAAGGGGCTTACTGACAATTCACGGGCTATAATTTCAAATTCCTGAGGAAACATAAATAACACATGGTGTTTACGATCATCCCTGAACATACACAATCTCCATTCCATCTCAGAAGCCAGGCAGGGGTGGGCCTGGTCGGTCCCGGGACTGAAAGCAAATGTGGTTAAAAAAAAAAAAAAAAAAAAAAAAAGTCATCACTAGCAGTGATTCAGCCACCAGGGGCTGGGAGATAGGCTCTCCCCGGGCCTTTCTGTAAGTCTTGAGATTTTTCAGAAGGAGAGCTAAAGCGAGGTCTAGAAAGCAGAGGGGCTTCTGAGATTCCTCAGGCAAACACCAGGTGCAGGGACTCCCGTTAGCATCTGTTTAGCATATGCGTTATATTACAAACGGGCCTGATTATTTATTCATGGATTCATTGTTTTGCGATAGGGACTCTCTTATGGAGCCCAGGTGGGCCTCAGACTTGGCACAGTCTCCTGGTGTAGGAAAGTGATTTGAATTAATTAATTAATAATTAATTAGATTTTTTAAAAAATTTTTGAAGCAAGGCTTCATGTATCAAAGGTTACTCTCAGACTCACTATGCAGTCAACAGTGACCTTGAATTCCGGATCCTTCCGACTCTACCTCCCTGGTACAGGGATTATAGGCCTGTGTCCCCACGCCTGGCTCATTAAGGGTGATTTTATTATTTATTTTATTTGAGAGTGGTGTAAATTGAAAGAAAAAAAATATCTCTGGGCCAGTGTCTTCCTCTCTTGTGTCCCTTGTTCCCTGTAATTCTGTGTGCCTGCCTGCGCTTGAAGATGGTATTCTAGCTCCACGTCCGGAACCTGATCTCGAGACACGTGGAGTCGCCTGAGACTGAGACGGCCAGGCTGCAGTCTGCTCTGCCCTTCATTTATACCTTCCAAGATCCTGCCTGGATTCAGATATCACTCTGCCCCATGGACTCACCCAACTTTTCAGAAATTCCATTTATTCTCTGGAACGGGAGAGGGCGATCCTATCTATCTGTCAGGTGGAGGTGAGGTGGGAGGCCCTTAGCTGTTAGACCATTTCTGTTAATGACAGAGATCAAATGTCACTTCCGTGAAGTGATCAGTTAACTTTTCAGGGAGAGGCAGCTATGAAGGGGCATTGAGGGCGTGGACTGTAAACAGTGTGTGTGTGTGTGTGTGTGTTGTGGTGTGTGTGGTGTGTGTGGTGTGTGTGGTGTGTGTGGTGTATGTGTGTGTATGTGGTGTGTGTGTGTGTGTGTGGTGTGTGTGTGTGTGGTGTGGTGTGTGTGTGTGTGTGTGTGTGTGTGTGTGTGTGTGGCAGGGCAGGGGTGTATGAACAGCTCAGTTGGTAGTGCACTGGCCCAACATGCAGGAAACACTGAGTTCAGATCTTAGAAACGCAGAAACCCATATGGAGCAGACTCTACCACCCAGCACTTTGAAGCGGAAGGCAGGAAGTTCAGCTGTTCAGGCCATCCTTAGCTACACGATGAGGCTAGCCTGGACTGCTCTCTCAAAGGAGGCAGATAAACAGCTGGTTCTTGAATTCAACATCAGAACGCCAGCTTTCCATTTAGAGCTTCCTGATTGCTCTCTGATTTTAATCTATGTCCCTTGGAAGACAGCATTGTTGATAAATGCACATGTACTCAGCAGATACACTGTTGATGTTGGTATCCAGCAGATACACTGTTGATCTTGGTACTCAGCAGATACACAGTTGATCTTGGTACTCGCAAATACACTGTTGATCTTGGTACTCGGCAGATACACTGTTGATGTTGGTACTCGGCAGATACACTGTTGATCTTGGTACTCAGCAGATACACTGTTGATCTTGGTACTCGGCAGATACACTGTTGATGTTGGTACTCGGCAGATACACTGTTGATCTTGGTACTCGGCAGATACACTGTTGATGTTGGTACTCGGCAGATACACTGTTGATCTTGGTACTCGGCAGATACACTGTTGATGTTGGTACTCGGCAGATACACTGTTGATCTTGGTACTCGGCAGATACACTGTTGATCTTGGTACTCGGCAGATACACTGTTGATCTTGGTACTCGGCAGATACACTGTTGATCTTGGTACTCGGCAGATACACTGTTGATCTTGGTACTCGGCAGATACACTGTTGATCTTGATAAAGGGATTTTAGAAGATACAAAGTCCACAGACCCCACCCCTCTTTATGCAGTGATTGCCTTGGGCTAGAATCCAAGTCACAGTGTGTCTGTCCCTCAGCGGCAGGACCCAGCACTGGGAATTCACAATGGAAGCTTCATATGTTCTCCGTTCTTTTCCAAGGCAGGGTTTCTCTGTGTAGCCCCAGTTGTCCTGAAACTTTCTCTGTAGAACACACTGGCCTTGAACTCACAGAGACCTGCTTGTCTCTGCCACTCAAATTCTAGGATTAAAGATGTGCAACACCACACCTAGCTTAAACTTGTTTCTAAATAAATGAACCTAAAGAGTAAAATTTTGACTAATAATCCAAGTATGGTCTCTAGTTGCAACTGGGCAAGGTAACTGTCAGTTAAGCTAGCCATGCTTAGGATAGCAACACAGTGTTTTGGACAGTGTGTGTGTGTGTGTGTGTATGTGTGTGTGTGTGTGTGTGTCTTGTGTCATAGCACATATGGGAGATCGGAGGCCAATGGACCTTTCTTTCTGCTATGTGGGGCCGAGAAATGATTCTTGGTGCTGAGGGCCCTTAACCTGTTGAAGCATTTTGACAGCCCAAAACTATTATCTTTTTTTTTTTTTTTAAAGATTTACTTTTATTGTTTTAAACTACACATGTTAGAGGTTACACATGTGGGTATTTGTAGCGGGTGAGGCCCTGAGATCAAGTCATGAAGGTGAGTTAAGACTTCTGGTCCCGGAAGTTAACAGCTCTCAGAAAATTATAGCAGTAGCTGGTGGTAGTGCATGCCTTTAATCCCAGAACTCTGGAGGCTGAGCTAGGGGGATGTCTGTGAGGTGGAGACCAGCCTGGTCTGCAGAGCTAGTTCAGGATAGCCAGGGCTACAGAGAGAGAGAGAGAGAGGAGAGAGAGAGAGAGAGAGAGAGAGAGAGAGAGAGAGAGAGAGAAAAGGAGGAAGAAAGGAAGGAAAAGAGAAAGAACAAAACCAAAAAACAATACAAAACAAAAAACCAAAAAATAACCCAAAAAACAAAAAACAAAACAACAACAAAAATATTATTCATTTAGAACCTAAGCTCTCACAAGTTAATGAATTTGTTGCTATCTGAGCTGATCCCTCGTGGATAAAATGTCTGCTTAAGTGACAGGGCTGCTCCCATGTCAAAGGATGTTGTTCTGGGAACGATGACAGAGTGTGCAGGGTTATTGGGCTGCTGTCAGGATTTTTATAGTAAAATCTCAGAGGAAGAATGGACATCAACAATGTAAGAAGGAAAAGAGAGAGGAGAAAGGACGAGAAGGGGAAGGAGGGGGCAGATGTGGAGGTGGGGCCCGGGGTTCATGGCCAGCCTGGGTTACATAGTACATTTGAGTGGAGTTGGGGCTAGGTAACACCCAGTCTAAAGAAATAAAAATAAGTAAATAAATAAATAAACAAGGGGTGGGGGGAGACCCAATCCCCACAGGGGAAAGACTCACCGTGCATTCCATAGCTGTCCCTTTCTGATGAGTAGCTAGGTCACACACAAACCACAACAAACATGACCAAGTAACGAATGGATCCAGATGGCCTCTGAACTCACAATTACCATCCCTCCCTCCATGTACAGTAGCTAAGCGAGGGGGAGAAGAGTAGCCATCTCGCAGGTATTACCAGGAAATAGCGGTGGCTGCAGCAGCTCTTTCCCTCGGGAAATGCAGACAAGGCCCATCCTCCTTATGGGCCCTCGGGACAAGCTGCAGTTGTGGTCCCACCGAGGGGGACCAGCTTGGCTGGAGGGTGAGTTCATTGGGTTTACTCTCCGAGCGCAGGTGAAGGGTTACTTACAGGAGGGTGGGGGACTACAAGGCAGCCACACCAAAGCCTTCTCACCCAGCGTGGATGATGGCTTCCCCAAAGCTGCAAATAGATGGAGCTCCTAGCTCTGGTGACTTCCTACTATGTCCTACTGGCTGGTTCTGTCAACTTGACACAAGCTGGCATTATCACAGAAAAAAGGAGCCTCCCTTGAGGAAATGCCTCCATGAGATCCAGCTGGAAGGCATTTTCTCAATTAGTGATCAAGGGTAGGAGGGTCCATTGTGGGTGGTGCTATCCCTGGGCTGGTGGTCCTGGGTTCTATAAGAAAGCAAGCTGAGCAAGCCAGGGTTAAGCAAGCCAATAAGTAACATCCCTCCATGGCCTCTGCATCAGCTCCTGGTTCCTGACCTGTGTGAGTTCCAGTCCTGACCTCCTTTGGTGATGAACAGCAATGTGGAAGTGTAAGCTGAATAAACCCTTTCCTCCCTAACTTGCTTCTTGGTCATGATGTTTGTGCAGGAATACCAACCCTGACTAAGACAGGCATATATACTCTAGCATCTCCTGAGGCCACAAGGCCACAAAGCCACAAAGTCACTTGCAGTTAGGGCAGAATTACACACAAGTGGCTGAGAGGCACAGTGGACAGAAACTGGAATCAGTGAGAGTCTAGTGGCCCTCCCCACCCCCTTCTGTGAGGGAACACCAACAGACAAGTTGGAGCTCGGGGATCTGTGCTGGAGAGCGATGGGCCACAGCATCTTTAGCGGGCTGGGCTCCGACTTCACCTTCAGTTCAGTTTTGTTAGCTTTTTCATAGTGGTAGGAATTGCTTCTGTGGCTCACAGTGTAGAACATTTACTAAGTGATAGCACCTAGTACCTCAGTCTACTCAGGATCTCTCTTCCTTTTCTCCCCTCAGTGGGGTCCCTATGTGTTACCAAAGCTCATCTGGAACTCTGCGTCTCTAGCAAGTGTGAGTCTCTATGCCTGGTGCTATACCTGAGCTCTCTTCTCTCTCTCTCTCTCTGGAGATCCTTTCCTTGGACATCCAGAAAAATCCATCCCTGACTGAGTTTTCCCTGCTTTGAGCAGTCTTCAGACCAATCTCACAAGATTTCAAGCAAATTATCCTTTCAGCGGGAAAACAAGCCCCGGAGGACCCCAGACCCACCATCGAACTGATTCAAGGGAAAATGCTCATCAACCATTTGTCACATAAGCCAAACAAATGGTCAACCTGATCAACGTGCTTTTATGTGGGGCGAAGGAGCAGGTGGGAGTGAAAATGGGCTGCTGGCATTGGTCCTCACTGGGGGACTGCGGAAGGAAGAGGAAATGCAAGATCTAGAAGTGAAGACTCTCTGGATGGAGAGGTTAAGAGAGAGGGGGAAAGAGAGAGAGAAGAGAGGGAGGAGGGAGGCAGAGGAAACCTTCCAAATGTTTACTTGAACACTTGCTTCCTTGTTAGTAACAAACCAGATAGAGAGAGAGAGAAAGAGAGAGAGAGAGAGAGAGAGAGAGAGAGAGAGAGAGAGAGAGAGGAGGGGGAAGGAGGGGCGAGAGTCTGGATAAAGGAGACTGACACACACCATGCCCTCTACCCCTACCCCAGTACTGTCAGGGCACTTCCTGGAGGATTCTGGTCATTTGTTCTCTTACTATTTGCTTCTTTGCTGATTTTGAATCTTCATGACTGCAGGTTATACCTCAGACAGTGAGAACAGACTAAATGATATAGTGTGTGTGTGTGTAGGGGGAGTGGTGGGAGGTCTCCAGGCAGGGTGCAGGGTAAGAAGGGAGAATTCCACCCAGTGTGGGGTGGGAATCTTCAACCAGTGGTGTTTGTTTGTTTGTTTGTTTTTATTTTTGGGACAAGGTTTCTTCCTGTAGCCCTGGTTGTCCTGGAACTTGCTCTGTAGACCAGACTGGTCTCCAATTCAGAGAGATCCACCTGCTTCTCCCTCCTCAGTGCTCTGATTAAAGGCATGTACCACCACTACCTGGCTTCAACCAGTGTTGCTTAAAAGCAGGAGGCTGAGCTGAAGTCTGAGGGAATAATTATAGAGGTGACAGAAGTTATGAGTCTAGATGTATCCATGTGATCACAGTTAGCCGCTGAAAATTGTTACTTAATAGGCCAGACTTGATGGCTGGTGCACACCTATAATCCTAGCATTCTAGAGGAAGAGGCAGGAGGATCAAGAGTTCAAGGTCACACTCAGCTACATAGTGAGTTTGGGGCTAGCCTGGGCTACATGAGACCCTGTCTCGATAACAGAAGAATCAAGTACACGGGAAATGAAACTGGGGTAGTGGTACAGGCCTGTCATCTTAGCTGCTTGGGAAGCTGAGGCAGGGGAATCTAAAGTTTCCAGTCAGCGTGGGAAACAGTTCTAGGCTAGCCTAGACAACTTGATGAGACCTTATCTCTTGTAAAAACAAGAAAAAGGGCTAAGGATGTTGTTCAGTGGTAGAGTGGTGTTAGTGCGCCTGAACTCTAGGCTGGATCAACGGTGACAATGTCCCCCACCAAAGATTATGCAGATAACTGAAATTGTACCATCCATTATCCATCTGTCCACTCTTTCCTCATCTGTCATCCCATCCATTATATCACCCATCCAGTCAGCCATCCACCCATCAGTCATCCATCCATCCATCCATCTTTCTTATCTATCTATCCACCCATCCATTTTCCTTCCCTCTTCCTTCCTTCCATCATTATCCCTCCATCTAAGACATGACATAATGGAGAGTCGGGAACTTGGCTTGGAGCCAGGTTGCTTTGCTTTGACGCCTGACTCCATCTTTCTGACTTAGAATGAGTGGCTCTAGCTCTCTGCCTCACCTTCCCCATCCATACAATGGACACATGGATAGCACCCACCTTCAACAGAGTAATAGGCTCTACAGGAGCCAGTATCCTGATACCCAAAGTCCCATAAATATGTTGTTTCATGGTAAGGAGGGTTTAGAACTTCAGACAGAATGAAGGTTTCTGATGAGATGACTATAAAACAGGTTTGCTGGATTATTGGAGGGTTTGGATTAACACCAGTGACTGTAATGTAAATGTAGCGCCTGGGAAGGCGGCTGAGGGGTAACCGACTCTGCCTTGCAAGGACCCGGGTTCTGTTCCCAGCATCCACACAGCAGCTCCAAGTCATTTTAACTCCAGCTTCAGGGATGCCGTGCCCTCTTTTGACCTTTGCAAGTACCAGGCTATGGTGCCCACACGTATGTGTAGTTAAAATACACACACAAAATAGAGATAAATGCAAGTGCAGACTCATGACAGAATGCTAAAGGAGAGGTTTTTATTTCAGATGGTCTAAAATGGATTAAAAATTGATCCTGGCCAGCACCCAGCACGGTGGTGCACGCCTTTAATTCCAACACTCAGAAAGCATAGGCAGTCTCAGTTTAGAGTTCAAGGCCAGTCTGGTCTACTGACCGAGTTCCACGACAGCCAGGGCTGCCCAGGGAAACCCTGTATCTGTGTAGCCTTGGCTATTCTAGAACTTACTCTGTAGACCAGGCTGGCCTGAACAGGGGTGGGGGTGGGGCGAAATCGAGTGAATGAATCCACAATGCTGCAGCAGGAATCCAGAGAAGCAGGCCTCCTTTGAGTTAGCTGCCAGTCCTTAGAGTCATTTTATGGAAATGACACAATAGCCAGAAGGCTCTTTGTTAGGGCTGACAAAGAATTTTATATATATATACTTTTATTTCCCTCAGAACTGAGGACTGAACCTGGGGCCTTCTGTTTGCTAAATCCCCAACCCCATAATATACTGTTTTTTATTAATTTTTGTGTGCATGATTTTGCTGGTCAGCCGCTGTTCAAGCATCATCTTATGTAACAGCCTAAAATCTGGGTAGCGGCCGGGCGGTGGTGGCGCACGCCTTTAATCCCAGCACTTGGGAGGCAGAGGCAGGCGGATTTCTGAGTTCGAGGCCAGCCTGGTCTACAGAGTGAGTTCCAGGATAGCCCGGGCTACACAGAGAAACCCTGTCTCAAAAAACCAAAAAAAAAAAAAAAAAATCTGGGTCGCTTAGCAAATGTAACTAGTTTTGAGGGCGCAGCCACAGTGAGCACGGTTAGTTCTTTTCCCCAGATCGCTCCTCTTCTCCATGCGTCGTAAAGTTATCATCTTTAATGAAAATATGCTCGCTGTGGGGGAGAACCTCCAAGCCATTTGGTCCTTTCCTGTCAGCAGAGGGAAGGGACTAAAGACTGAGCAAGGCTGAAGGGTTTTATTGTCACGTCGTAAACGAGCAAATGGCGTCTGTCAATACAAAGCCAGCGAGAGCTTCAGTCTGGGGGAGGCCATCAAGAGTGTCAAAATGGATTTTGATTAACCGGCCTTCAACATCTCTTTATTTTGCTTCCTTCACTCTCCAGCATAAGAATGCTATAAAAACATGCATACAGGAAGCTGATGACCATTAAACCCCTGCAGGGCCGCCCCTTACCGAGAGCAAGCAATAGTAAATAGTTTGCATCAAACCCATAACTAGGCTGAGGACATATTTGCATGCTCGGCCTGGGCCTGTTTTGGCGTTCTGCGCTGAAGATTTTTCTCTCTAAGAATAACGCAGTCTACTTGCCTAAGTGTTAATTCCCACACGTTTCTCATATCTTGGTCATAAATATCTTTTAGACACTGGTAAAAATGGCCAAGGTGTTTATGGGCTGCAAAAAAACACGGATGGCAAATGAATCAACGGAGTCCCACCTGGAAGGGGCTGAGCCCTCAGGAGTGGGGACCAGGAGGCCAGAGACCAAGCCCTACCCCCTTACTGCCCCGGAAGTCGTTAAGGGCTGTGTGTCTCATAAAGATGTTTACTAAGTGGTCACAGGGATCCGGGCCTGGGCAGGTGTGGGGACACTGCCAGGCTGGTTGTTAGAACTGGGGCTGGCTGTTGAGGGGTCACTTTCTCCTTTGTAGCCAGAGAGGATCATGGGACAGCCTAGGGCACAGAAAACTGGGAAAAGGACATCAGAAGAACCTTACAGCAGCCACCGTTCCTAAGGGATGGATTCCAAATGTGAGCGTCAGCTGGCTGGGAAGTGGCAGACAGACGGAGGCAGGAAGGCAGAAGTGTCTCCCCAGGGACCGTCACACCTCAGTGCTGGGTCTAGATTTGTTCTGGACTGCAAAGAGGTCCACCCACCCTCCCTTCTTTCCTTCCTTCCTTCCTTCCCTCCTTCCTTCCTTCCTTCCTTCCTTCCTTCCCTCCTTCCTTCTAGTTCTCTAACATTTAAGACTTAGTATATTTTAAAATGCTTGTTACATTTTATTTGTGAGTATGTGCAGTTATACTGTGGTGCGTGTGCGGAGGTCAGAGGACAGTTTCCAGGACTCTGTGTGTGTTCCTCCGCCAAGTGGGTCCATGGGTTCCGTTACCAGCACTTCAATTCACCTAATGAGCCATCGCACCAACCTAGATTGTTTGTTTGTTTATTTGTATGTGTGCACATGTGTGTGTAAATGCAGGCACGTGAGTGTCATGGAGTGTCTGTGGATGATGACCCACAAGAGTTGATTTTTCTCCTGACATGTTGTGAGATTAGGGAATGAAATGCAGGTTGAGCCTTCTCAAAAATGCTTCCATCTGGACTGGAGAGATGGTCAAGAGCAGTCAAGAGCACTGGCTGCTCTTCCAGAGGTCCTGAGTTCAATTCCCAGCAACCACATGGTGGCTCACAACTAATGTAATGAGATCCGATGCCCCTGAAGACAGTTACAGTGTACTCACATACATAAAATAATAAAACAATCTTTAAAAAAAATGCTCTATCTGCTGAGCCATCTCTTTCTGCCTCCCCTCTAAATATTTGTGTGTGTGTGTGTGTGTGTGTGTGTGTGTGTGTGTGTGGTTGTCGGGGGCAGATGTATGCCATAGCACTGTGTACCGATCAGGAATCAGTTCTCTCCAACCGTGTGGGTTCCAGGGATTGAACTCGGTCATCAGACTTGGTGGCAAGCACATTTACACACAGGACCACCAAACTAGCCGGTTTCATTCTGTCTGTCTGTCTGTCTGTCTATCTATCTATCTCATTTTTTTTTTCTTTTTTTTTTTTTTTTTTGGTTTTTCGAGACAGGGTTTCTCTGTGTAGCCCTGGCTGTCCTGGAACTCACTCTGTAGACCAGGCTGGCCTCGAACTCCGCCTGCCTCTGCCTCCCAAGTGCTGGGATTAAAGGCGTGCGCCACCACTGCCCGGCCTATCTCATTTTCTAAGGCAGGCTTTCAGATAGTCCAGTAGCATTTGAATCACTGTATAGCCTTGGAATTCTGATGCCCTTGCCTCTACCTCTAAAGTGCAAGGATTAGAGATGTGTACACCATCTCAGGCTAAAGTTACTATGTGCTTGTTGTTGTCGGTGGGGACAGGGAACCCTGGGCCTCAGTGCATGCAGGACAAGCACTCCCAACTACTGAGCTTAGTGCTGGGTTCCATCTGCCTGGACACCCTGCCCTCAGGTTCAGTGAGAGACTATGTTTCAAGGAAATAAGGCAGACCATGATACACAGACACAGAGTCCTCCCTAGCCTCCCTGTGCACACATACACACATGTGCACACACACACAGGCGCATATCAGCGCACACATATACACAAACCCCCACCCAAGAAAGAACACAACACAAGATGATAAATAAGTAAACGGGTTTGGGGAGGAAATAAAGTAACACACTTATACAAGTTTTAGTTCATTTGCGGTGACTCATCGCCATTGTTGGAAGTGTGTTGGAAAGACAGAACACACAGTAAATAATTGCCTGGAATCATTTATGAGTGTGTGGGAAGGTCAGCCATTCGTGAACTCACTTGGGTGAAAGGTACAGGGTCACTTTGTTATTTGTGGAATTTAAAACTTTCCACAATGAAAAGTCCCAGGAAAATTCCAGACTAAAACACAGTGCTGAGAACCTGGGGGGCTTTGAAAGTGCCGTGGGACTCAGGCTAATCTCTGGACCACATAAAACTGAAGATGAGGGGGGGGGTAGGCACAGCAGGCAGGATGGTAGTCACAGGGGTCTCCTACAGCTACCTGTGCTGGTGGTGCATGCCTTTAATCCTAGCACTTGGGAGACTGAGGCAGATAGATTGTTAAGAGTTTTTAGGTCAGCCTGGTCTAAAAGGTGAGTTCGAGGGCGGCCTTCTACACAGTGATAACTTATCTCAAAATAATATCAAGGAAACAAGCAGGCAAGCAAACAAACAAGCAGTGGGTAGTGAGGGAATGAGGCTGGCTTCTGCTGCTGTCTAGTTTAGATTTGAAACTTTCCATAGTGCAGCTAAAAAGGAGGGGCCGAATGGCTCAGCGGCTCAGTTAAGAGCTGCCTTTGTAGCTTCCTGGATCAGTTCCTAGCACCTCTGTGGTGGCTGACAACCACCTGCAATTACAGTTTTAGGGAACCTAATGCCCTCTTCTGTGGACACTGCACATACGTGCTGCACAAACTCACCCAGGCAAATGCATATACACATAGATTATTTTTTAAAAGGAGAGGAGAATGCCGGGCGGTGGTGGCGCACGCCTTTAATCCCAGCACTTGGGAGGCAGAGGCAGGCGGATTTCTGAGTTCGAGGCCAGCCTGGTCTACAGAGTGAGTTCCAGGACAGCCAGGGCTACACAGAGAAACCCTGTCTCAAAAAAAAAAAAAAAAAAGGAGAGGAGAAGAAGAAAGGTGGAATAAAAACATTACACACTTTCTTGGTGGAAATGATAGCATATTTTCAAGAAACATTTTTGTGGCCGGAGGGATGGCTTAGCAGTTAGAGTGCTGATTGCTCTTCCAGAGGACCTGGGTTCAGTTCCCAGCACCCACATAACAGCTTACAACTATCTATAACTCCAGTTCCAGGAGATAGCCAGTCTCACCCAGACATACATGCAGGCAAAACAACAAAGCATAAAAAAAAAAAGAAATCATTAAAAAAAAATTTTTTTTCCTGACTTTATGTCTGATCAGCTCAAGTTGACTGTAAAGGGATATGAATTCTATTCTGGGGCTTTCAGCTGTGTCAGGACCCCCTCCACACACACACACTCATACTCACAGACACACACTCTCATACACATTCACATACACACATTCACACACACTCACACACCAACAACACACACACACACACCAACACACACACTAGCCCTTACAGACACACTCTCACAGACACTCATACACACATTCATTTTGTTTGTTTGTTTGGTTTTGGTTTTTTTGTTTTTTTGAGACAGGGTTTCTCTGTATAGCTCGGGCTGTCCTGGAACTCACTCTGTAGACCAGGCTGGCCTCGAACTCAGAAATCTGCCTGCCTCTGCCTCCCAAGTGCTGGGATTAAAGGTGTACGCCACCACTGCCTGGCCATACACACAATTCATACACATACTCACATACACATTTGAACTCACAGACACACACACACTCAGACACACATTCACACACTGACACACACTCACACACATACTAACACACTTACACACACTCACATACACACTTGAACTCACAGATATACTCTCACACACACTTATAGACACACTCACAGAACACACCTCACAGACACACACTCATAGACATACTCACAGACACACACTCACCAACACACACACACTCATAGATATACCCACAGACACACACTCACACACACACTCATAGACACACGCACACACAGATACACTGTCACACACACAAGGACAAAAGGGCTCACCAGCACCCTTAGAGTTAACGAAATGTGGGCTCTCCAGTTCTGACCTTTGTTTGGTGAAAACCAACACAAAGTAAGTTTCTGTTTGTAGCTTTGATTTTCACTGTTGAGGATAAACCCGAGTTCAACTCCCCTGACTCCCTAGGATTTGTAGAATTTTAGTTACTGCTAAAAGGAGATTAATTTGAAAAATTGTTCTCCAGGACAGAAAGTCCTATGTTTTTCATGAATCTTTGACATATATTTTCTTCCTTCCTTCCTTCCTTCCTTCCTTTCTTCTTTCTTTCCGTGTTTTGTTTTCTTCTTTTAATTTTTTTTTTTTTTAAATACCACCATAAAGCTACAATGTGATGTATCATTCTTTTTAAGTACAGAAGTTGACACAGAAGTCGCTCCCAGGACATGGACCCTATGTTCAAGTTTGGGACCAATTTTATTTGCTTGTGTGTGATTTTTGAGAGGACTGGGAGTCGCTAAAATTTCAACAAAAGTCAACTTGTGTTTCTCCCTCATTGTCTTTCTGTTGACCCAACAAACAAACCCAGAGTGGCATGACTTAAGGAAAGGGAGGCTGTGGGGCCTGGCAAGTTTTCTCACTTGCAAAGAGGGAAGAGGAAGCCTGTATTCCTGTCAATTATTGACACCTCGCTGGGGTCTCCAGATAATCTTTCCTTCTCCCTACTGTCTGTGCCCAACTCTGTATTAAGTAGCAATTGACAACCCAGTTGTATGGAAGCAGGTCCTTTGTATGCGCCAGAATGAATAACTTTTCCTCTGGGCTCACGAAGCTGTTTAAACAAGAGCTCCGTTGTCCCTTTCAGAAGTGGATAATAGGAAACTGAAATGAAATCTGGAGGTCATTTGGCCTCTTCCACTCGGAGGAGACAGACGTAGCAGCTCCAGACCCTGGAGCGTGTGAACACGTGACCAGTTACCGCATGCTCGAATTTTTCACCGGGGACTGTAAGGATGCCCATGCTGTGGGTAGTCATAGGATGGAGACTCATCATGTTGGGATTCCGACTCTGAACCAGACTGAGGAGAGGAGAGAAGAACACAGTGTCTGCTCCACACACAGAGCACCGAGAGCCAGAGACAACAATTGCAGGAGCCTTGAAGCTGGGACTCAAATCTGGGTTACTTTAGAAATTACCTTCTTTTCTTCCTCCCCCTTCTCCTTCTTGAAATTTAATTAGTTTCAAGAATTTAATGATTTAATAATTATTATTATTTTAGACAGGATCTCATTACATAGTCCTAGCTGGGCTACCACTCCATATATAGACCAGGCTGGCTTTGAACTCACAGAGATCTGTCTCTGCCTTTGCCAGTGCTAGGATCAAAGGTGTGTGCCGCTTTGCATGAGACTAGTCACTGACGCTAGAGCTCATTGGTGACTGGGAACCCCAGGGGTACTCCAGTCTCTGCCTCTCCAGCTCCAGGATTACAAGTGTTCACTAGTATATTCAGGCATTTAGGTTGGTTTTGGGGATTGAACTCAGATCTGTGTCATCCTTGTGTAGCAAGCACTTCCTGTACTGAGCTATCTCCCCAGTCCTTCAGGTATATGTCACAGCGATACAAAGTTGCTATTCTTTTACAAGTCAGAGCCGGAGAGTATCCAGCACACGGAGTAGAAAAATTGCCTGAGGTTTACATTGTCTCAGAACTATCATCTTAATTATGTTCAGGCCTTAGGACTCACACAGTAAAGTTGGAACGAGTCACTAATGCTAAATGAGATAAAGGAAGCATAATGTGTTTTAAAAATTCTATCAAACTATAAATTATAAATACATATTTTATATTATTGTGGGAGTTGGGACAGATATGTAGAGATCGGAGGACAACCTTTGAAAGTCTGTTCTCTCCTTCCACCATGTGGGGCTCAAGAATCAGACACAGGTCATTAGGTTTAGCAGCCAGCGCCTTTATCCACTGAGCCATCCCACCATCCCCCACAATGTGTTTGATTTTGCATTTGCGCATTTAAAATGCTGTAAAAGAGACTTAAGTAGCACAGCACAATCTCACTTTATATGGGGCGGGGCGGGGGAAGGAAGTGAGAACAGTCTCGGGCTCCGTATGTGTTTTCTGCTATTAAATATATTTTCAAAGCCAGAGGAAGTGCAGGTTGATGGTGGTTGAAATCCAATATTTTCCATACAAATGCATATCACACTTCTAAAAAATAACTTTAGAATTTCAAAATCCGTTCCTCGGCGTAGCTGCTCGTCCACTTGGGAGCACATTTATTTCGCCCAGAATAAACCCAGCAGCACGTAGACGCCTGCATCCGGGGAAGATGCGCTGTTGTTACACTAGACTCTTTTCAGCTTTAAAACGTGGACCTTCTCCAAAAACTCTGACCTCCGTTCGCCCCTCCCATCCCGAGGCAGAGTGGGGACGAGGCATTGAATTACCAGCTCGTCACTGACGCCACGGGCTCTCTCAGTCCTTTGAACAGGAGCTGGGCTTAAGAAGAAAGTTTTTCTTAATAAGTAGCTGCTCCCGCTTTGATATGCACATCTGGATGCGAGGTCTTATCTGCAGCCAGCTAAAACTGCTTCCTGTGGGTGAAGGATAAAAGAACAACTCAAAATAACAAAAACGGAATAAAATGTGCCAGATGCCTCCGAAAAGCCGGACAATGTGAAAGAAAGCAACTATTGACAATTGAAGCAATCATTTTAGAGGCCTACTGGCTCAAGATTTTTTTTTTTTAAGGGATTAGGAAGAAGAGAAAGAGGGGGATGCCAACCTCGGCTGACAGGCACGGCTGTATTCTGTTGGAAATGAAGGTGGGGGGGTGGAATAACGATGGGCATGCTATCAATCACTTTGGGGGTTAATTTTGCTTCTGTCCTGGCCTGTTTCTGAAGCTTAAAAAAAGAAAAAAACTTCCCTTTTCTTTGTCACCCTCTGTTTAAGCACAGTTAACTCTGAGGCCCCGACTCAATGATTCTGATTCACAAATTCTTTCAGGAATGACAAAGGATTTCACACAGACCGAAACCACCAAGAGGAGTGACCCTCGGGTGGGGCCAACTTCCACTTTCTCTCCCCATTTAGTTTTAAAGAATAAGTTTTTCTTTATTCTGATTCCTTTCATACGGGTTATTATTTTTTTCTTGATTTCTTCACCATCTTTGTTAGAAAGAGTTCTTAAGAAAAACTTCTGATTATGTCAGCTTGGGGATTTTTTGAAGGAGCTTCAGTCTCCTCATGTGGACTGGTCTGATGTTTTCCGAGTTAGGGTAGAAGGGCAGAGCTGTCTTAGGTGACATACAAATATGAGTCTCCTCTCTTGTTCATTTCAAAGCTTACTCTGTAAACAGGCGCTGGGGTCTTCGCATTGTAACTGATATGTTAATAAGCAAATGAAACTTGGGGATTTAGATACATCACTCCTTAGAGTGGAAACTGAGGGTGGGGTGGGGGATGGGTCCGGGAAGTCAGGCCGCCCCCACCCCCCACCCCCAGCCTAACCAGATAACGCCTGCATTGATTCCACATTAACATACAGCAGGCATGGGAAAATGATAGACTCCTACGCCACTGTCATGGCAACTGAAAAAATGGCTGCTTTAGAGGGGTGGGGGAAAGAGGGCCACAGGGAAAGAAAAGCCAAGGCCTGTCTCCTTTTTTTTCTGTTTGACATCTGTTGTTTAACATACAAAATTGTATTATCCTGATGAAGCCGCCAATGCCTGGCTGATGCCTCGCCCAGGCATTAAGGGAGTGCGACCCCAGTTCTGAAGTAAGACTGAGTCCCCCGATATTTCCATCTAGAGCTGAAAGCTCTCCCCACCCCCATCATTCCAGGTGTGAGAAGCTTGACTCTCCGGGGAGAGGGTGTAGTGAGCAGGGCAGGGAGGCACCCACAAATTCAGGCCAGTTACCTTCATTTCTCTCCTTTAAAACAGATTTTTGATTTTTCCTAAAATGGTTTGTCCTCATGAGCACTGCAGATCCGGAGAATACAGGTTTGGTTTGTAAACACAGGTGCGGCCCAAGGTTTAAAATGGTTATGGATGGGCGGGAAGGGCCTGCCCCTCCCCCACAGACTCCAGGACCTTGCACACATGAGGGATTCCAGCCCTTAGAGGTGGCTTTTATTTTCTTCCTTCTGCGGCTCCTTCCCAAATTTTTATTTTTATTTATTCATTTATTTATCTTTTTGTTTTTTCAAGACAGAGTTTCTCTGTGTAGCCCGGGCTGTCCTGGAACTCACTCTGTAGACCAGGCTAGCCTCAAACTCAGAAATCCGCCTGCGTCTGCCCCCCAAGTGTTGGGATTAAAGGCGTGTGTCACCACTGCCCGTCCCCCAAATTTTTATAAAGTGGTCACTCACATAGCAATGAAATGCTGTGAATGGGACCATAGAAACTGATATTTATGCCTCCCAACATTGATATAAAATTTCCATACTGCCCCAAAGATATTACCTGGACAGTATATATATATAATCTATCTATATATAGATAATATATAGATAAACAATATATAATATATATATTTTTTCCTTATCAGTAAGTGACTTGGGCTGGCCAGATGGCTCAGTGGGTAAAGGTGCTCATTATCAAAGCTCATGACTGGAGTTCAGTTCCAGAAACCCACTCACAGTAGGAAAAAGAGAACTTACTTCCAAAAGCTGTCCCCTGACCTCTGAGTGTGCAAGCACGCAGGCACACACTCTCTCCAACTAAATGCATATTTTTTAAAAAATAGAATTTTAAACGCAGCAATTCTTAATCACACTTGGGGGCACCCATGGGTAAACAGCTCGCAGCAGGGGCTCAGAAACAGCTGTAGAAGATTGCCGCCATCCTCACAGCCAAACTGAGGCTTTCAGGAAGGCTAAGATTAACCCCTCGATAGGGAAAGATCAGATAAGTCCAAACAAAGACATTTATAGAATTGCCACCGTCATCAGCAAGTTAGCATTTTAAGGTGGGGAAGCAGAAAAGAAGAAAGAAAAAAAAAAAAAAAAAGACAACCCCACCCCAAGTCAGGGCCACCGGTTAGCAACTGCAATCTGTAATAAGGGAGTCCTGACAAATACAGGCTTGGGAGGGGGCGCAGAAGCCTACGAAATCGAAAGGTCAGAATGGAGCTGTTGTTTTTCCAATTGTCGAGTAAAGTTACAAAGCACCTGGTAAAGCACAGCCTGAATCCCCAGATAAGTATACAGGGGCTGCAGGGTGTCTCCAGTAGATTGGAGACGGAAGGAGAATTTACTGGGGGAGGGAGGAGACCAAAGGACATTAGAGGATCAAACCTAGCCAGGAGGGACCGCTGGGTGCTAGGCGTGAAGACGCCTGCCTATTCACCCTACAATGGCTTTTCAGGGAAGGGCGTTGGCCAGCTTGCTACTGGAACCTACTTGTGATTATTTTTTTTTTCCTCCTTTTTGTTTGTTTTCTGCTTCAAGGTTACATCAGCATAGTCTTTGTCCCAGGGGGCCTCGACTTTGATATTTGCAATTCTAAATTTTTTCATTCTGTTCAGATTCCGGAAGGGCGGCTCACTGTTTTTGTTTTTTACTTAGTCATATTTATTGCACTTCAAATAAGCGAAGTCTTCCCAGGGGCCCTCAGAATCTCCGGAGGGTGAGGGGCTCATGTGAGATCAGAAAGGCATAATTGTGGGGGTGGGGGACCGAGTTCTCCCAAGGAACTTTTCCTTTTCGAATCTTTCTTCCTAAGTCTCATCCATGGGTTTTCGAAAATCCGAACATGCTCCCCAACAATCCTTCAATAAAGTGGATCCCCTTCATCCCGCACTGAGGTCACCCAGTGAGTTCACAAAGGGGGAACTGGCTTCAGATCCTTCTGGCTCAAGCTCCAAAAATCGAGAAATTAGACCGGTCGGGGAAGTTTCTCAACAGTCAGGGAAAAAAAAAACAAAAAAAAACCAAAACCACCGAGTACATGGAATTATATGGGGATTTAAAAAGAACAAGAATCCCTGATACACCGAAGTCGGCTTCCGATCCAACTAGCATCTGGGTCATATCACTTGTGAAAGTCGCCTCGCCAGAGCCACCCTTTCCAGCTCACAGCGTCTAACTCCAGCTTCATTTCTCTAACTATGAAAATTGGGTCATCCAGTCAGAGAGGCTCCGAGGTGAAGCCTCTTCCCACCAAGCTTCATCACCTGAGCCAGATCCCCAGAACTACGTTGGGGGAGAAAGAACCACGTTTTGCAAGTTGTCCCCTGAGGACGCTGGTGAGGGACTGACGCAAGTGCGCCCCAAATCCACAAGATGACTGTGGTTGGAGACAGACATTTTAAGGAGAAAACTAAGGTTAAACAAATTATTTTCAGGGCTGGAGAGATGGCTCAAAGGGCTCGAATTTGGTTCCCATCACCCCTGTTGGGCAGCTTACATTGCCCTTTCTGGCATCTTCTGGTATTACATGCGTGCGTGTGGAGTATACATATAAATAAAACCACAAAATTGTAAAATGAGTTGCTTTCCCCACCGCCGTCATGAAAATACCTGACAAGCAATGGAGGGATGGAGGGATGGATAGATGACTGGATGGAGGGAGGGAGGGAGGGGGGAGAGAAGGAGGGAGGTATGTTACATTTTGTCCTGTGGTTTCAGAGTGGTAGGATGAAGGAGGCAGCTGACTGGAGCAGCCGCTTGCCCACTTGGCAGCAGGCAGGATACCCAACACTTAGGATCAGAACCGAGGGTGGACTTCATCTTTAAGGATCCACCTCTAGTGACCTGTTTCCATCACCTTAACCCTCAAAATCACACCACCGCAAGCCTGGGACTGAACCCTCACAGCGGAGCCTGCGGGAAGATACCTTGATTCAAAGAACAGCCTTGGGCTCAGAAGGCTGGGCTCTAAGTGACACATTGTTGCCTTTATCTTCATTACTTCATTATTCATTTAGTTTTTAAGTTAACACACAGAGTAATGAGGTGTTTGTTTGTTTGTTTTTGTGGTGCCTTTAAAAGACAACAAAAGGGGTGTGTGTGAGAAGATGTAGGGATGGCCCAGCGGTGAAGAGCACTTGCATCCATGTTGGACAGTTCGTAACAACCTGTAACCCCAGTTTCAGGGGCTCCAGGCTTGACCTCAGTGGGCATCTAACTCAAGAGCAGAGGACTGCTTCTTTCCCTGTTGGGGGATCTTGGATAGAGTTATATCATGCATGTCTCTCTACAGGTTAGTTCTCAGATGCAAGTACCAACCGTGGACAAAATTTGCACCCAATGCCACCATTTTCTTCCCTTTACAAGAACCCAAAGGTCAGGCTAGAGAGATGACTCAGTGGTTAAGAGCACTGGCTGTTCTTCTAGAGGTCCTGAGTTCAATTCCCATCAACCACATGGTGGCTCACAATCATCTGTGATGGGATCTGATGCCCTCTTCTGGTGTGCCTGAGAACAGCTACAGTGTACTCATATACATAAATAAATAATTAAAAAAAAAAAAAGAAGAAGAAGAAGAACCCAAAGGTCACCGAAGGTAGCATCAGAAGATCGCCAAACAGAGAAACCCTGTCTCGAAAAACCAAAAAAAAAAAGAAGATCGCCAATACCAAAGAGAAGCCAGCCCTCCCCATTCCTGTGTCCTTGCCCAGGTCTCATGGCCACAGCATGGCTGCGGCAGCCTGGTCACATGCGCATGAAACAGGCACTGTGCAACCGCTTTGGTTAAAAAAAAAAAAAAAAAAGAGCCGGGCGGTGGTGGCGCACGCCTTTGATCCCAGCACTTGGGAGGCAGAGGCAGGCGGATTTCTGAGTTCGAGGCCAGCCTGGTCTACAGAGTGAGTTCCAGGACAGCCCGGGATATACAGAGAAACCCTGTCTCGAAAAAACCAAAAAAAAAAAAAAAAAAAAGCACTGCCAACTAGCTCCCAGGCCCACAGCCACCTAGGAGCCAGATGGAAGCAGATACCTCCGCCTTCATTTTGTGTCTGTACTTTGGCTGAAGGCACAGAGATAAGTTATTGTCCCAACACAGTAGACCCTTAGATTCCAGGAAGAGCAGAACCTAGAAGGACAATTCACTCCCCCCTAAAGGAAGATAATTACCCAAGAGGGTGAGGCCACACCTTGGACAAGCTGCCTGATTTATCCCCTCAAGCGCATGACAGGTGAAAGGACAGACCGCCAGGGGCCAGCTCTCAAGGAAAGTATAGTGATCAGGAAGGGATGGGGCACCCCTATCCCTCAGGAAGGCTTTGGTACCCTTCCTCCATCTTGCATTTAAGCTTAAAGGTCACCCAGATCCCCGAGGAGGGACTCAGGGGTCCCTGGATTGCTTTGTCTATATGTGGTTTGGTTGCACTGAGTAAATCTCTCTCTGCCTCTCACCAAGGCTTGTTACTCCCGTTGGTGTATCAGGGACAAGTGGCCAAACCCTTGTCTGTTGGGGCTGCTGGGACCCAGGCTTGAACCCTAAAGATATTCATAGTGGACTGGTGAGATGCCTCAGGCTGCTCTTCAGGAGGTCATGAGTTCAAATCCCAGCAACCACAGGGTGGCTCACAACCATCCGTAAGAGATCAGATGCCCTCATATGGGCGTCTGAAGACAGCTACTTTGGGCCTGAGCAAGCAGGGTGGGAGCAAGAGGGAGAAGGGAAGGGGAAAAAGAAAAGAAGATACGCCTAACCCCCTTGCAATAATGTCGAAAGCAGCAGGGGGGAATGTATATTGAACATCCATCTTCTCAGAAAGTCGTTTGTTTTTTTTTAAGGTGCATTTATTTTATGTATATGAATGTTTTGTTTGTTTGCATGAATGGGCACCATGAACATTTCTGATGTCTTCAGAGTTTAAAAGACTCTGTTATTAATGGTCGTGAGAGACTATGTGGTGCTGGAAATTGAACCTGGGTTCTCTGCAGAAGTAAAGAGTGCTCCAAACCTCCAGGTCATCTCTCCGGCCCTGAAAGTTTCTTCCTCTTCTATTTTTGTGGTCATGACTGGGTGACGGTGCCGTACGGGTTTCTGGAACAATCTCTGGTTCTAGGATCTGCAGGTGGTGATGAGCTCTTTTCAAGAAAAGTGGCCTGTGGGGAGGTGAACAGGAAGGCTAGCCACTGTCACATCCCATGACTACTTCCCTGTTGACGCAGAGCGCTTTCAGACCACTTCCAAGTCCCTGGACCCACTGGTGCCCACCCACATGGCCGGCTGGCTCATATGCCAGGCCTGAAAGGACCAGTTTGGGTGATAAAGGGAGTGCTCTGCTGGAAGGTGGGGTCTTCCATTGCAGCCACACTTCAGGTACAGAAGCACCCAGCTGCAGACAGCTGGCAACATCCAAGCTAACGACGATGAAAGCAGAGAAATCTGAAGAGGCTTCAGGCTCTGCTCAAACTGTGACCTCTCCCAGAAGGACAGAATTCTGAGAAAGAACTCTTCCTCAGCCCTTTTCTCTGCTCAAAAGTAGCTGAACACCGGTCCTGAGGAGATGACTCACTGGGAAAAGGTGTTTGCCACGAAGCCTGACCACCTGAGTTTGATCACCAGAGCCACAAGATGAAGAGAACTGACTTCCACTGTCCTCCATTTGTGTTATGACATTTCTGTGATCAAAATAAATAAACATGCAAAAAAGTAGCTAATGAGTAACGGCTAATGAGCTCAGAGCCATTTTCCTGGTGTTGTATTTTTTTTTTTTCAAATTTTATTTATTTACTTTATGTGTATGAGTACACTGTAGCTGTCTTCAGATCCCAGAAGAGGGCATCAGATCCCTATAATGGGATGGTTGTGAGCCACCATGTGGCTGCTGGGAATTGAACTCAGGACCTCTGGAAGAGCAGTCAGTGCTCTAACCACTGAGCCATCTCTCCAGCCCCTTTCTGGTGTTTTAAACCTTAAATCTTAAGGTTTAAATCCTTAAGATGTATTTATTTAGTTGTGTGCATATGTGTGCCCGAGAGTCTGTACGCATCTGCACTACCCCTGTGCAGGTGTCCATAGAGGGAGATGAGGTCAGGTCCCCTCAAGCTGGAGTGATGAGTGGTTGGAACCACTGTGTAGGTGCCGAGAGCCAAACCTAGGGGAGCAGTAAGTACTCCTAACCCGTGAGCCATCTCTGCAAGGACCGTTCCTTCTCTTCTTTATGCAGAGAATAAAGAGAAATGGACAGAGTGTGCTCTGGTCTCATCCCTCGCTTTCAAAGGGGGTCAGTTTGTCCATAGCCTCTACCCCCATCCCCCACCTCCCACCTCCCACCCCCCACAGTGGGAGAAACCATCCCTTCCAATGGAGAAGGGAATTGGGAGGTGGGGTCTAGTTCTTACTTCTTTGCATCTTTTTGATTGGGCTGAGAGATGATTCTGTGGGCATCTTTGTCAAGTCTAAGGATTTGAGTTTGGAGGCCCAGCACCCACGTGAGGAAAAGGTAAACATGACAGTGTGTACCTCCCCTGCTGCTGGAGGCTGTCCAGGGGCTCTCTGGCCAGCCCGTCCAATCGAAAAGAACTCCAGGCTAAGTGAGGGGCCTTGTCTATAAAAGCGTAAGTGGAAGATGTTTAAAGAAAGACACCAGAGGCAGGCGGATTTCTGAGTTCGAGGCCAGCCTGGTCTACAGAGTGAGTTCCAGGACAGCCAGGGCTACACAGAGAAACCCTGTCTCGAAAACAAACAAACAAAACAAAACAAACAAACAAACAAACAACCAAAAAACAAAAAGAAAGACACCAAACAGCAGTCTCTGGCCTCCATACTGCCATGCTGGTGTAATGGTGAGTGTGTTTGCGCGCACATACACATGTATCAGATACACATACGTGCATGCACACACACATACACAAACGTATCAAATATACACATGTGAGTGCACACACATGTATCAAATACACATACCTGAGTGCACACACACGTACACATACATATTCAAATACATATACGTGTGTGCATATACACACATCTTCAAATACACCTTATGTGCATACACACACACATACACACAACACACACACACACACACACACACACACACGGATTCCAAGCTGGGTTGTTGTGGACTATCACACTACAAAGTAGGCCTTTGCCCTTTATAGGCACAGAGGCTCAGCTTTGTGGAGGCTACGAGATTCCAGCAGGAGCCAAGGGACTAAGGCCCTGCCACTCCTCCACTGTGCTGCACAGGGTGTGTGTGTGTGTGTGTTTTTTTGGGGGGGGCTTGTTGGAAGACGGGTGCGGCACCTGTCATAAAGTTGGGGTGGGGAAATGAGAGAGGCCTGGATTCTTGGGGATCAGACCCTCAGTCCAGATAACCAAACTTATGAGAGGAAGAGACAGAATCTGGAGGAGCCACTGAGTCACGGTTCCAGGCCCAGGCTGTCTGGAGCCAGCAGGAGATGGACCAAGCAAGATTTTTTTGGCCTAGAGCTCCAGGGCAAGCACAGGCCACCCTCTGAGGCACTTAGGTTCTCTAGAAGTGTGAGAGAAAACAGCTGTTGTTCTGAGCCAACCGGCTCTGGGTCTGTGGTAGATCATTACAGAAGCTCCCGGAGATAGCAGGTGCTACTGGCGCTTGGCTTGAGACTGGCTGGCGACTAGGCTGCAGTCACAGGGCTTCTTTTCCAAAGTCTTCAGCCCTCAAGGCTTGAATGACACAAGCAACTCTGAGGAGACTGTGCCTGTGTGCCTGCGGCCACCTGAGAGGAGAGCATTCTGAATGCCTGCATGCAAACCAAAGGGGTCTAATTAGAGTGCTTGTACTCAACAGGGAATGCTTGTTTGGCAGAGGCCTGAAGTGCTCTCTCTCCCTTCCTTTCTCTTCCTTTCTCTCTCCCTTCCTTTCTCTCTCCCTTTCTTCCTTGCTTCCTTTCCTCCCTCCCTTTCCCCTCCTTCCCTCCCTATCTCCTCATACACTCACACACTCAGTTATACATTCACTCACACATTCATACTAACACACACACACACTTTTCTTTCTTTCTTTTTTCCTTCCTTCCTTCCTTCCTTCCTCCTTCCTTCCTTCCTTCCTTCCCTCCCTCCTTCCTTCCTTCCTTCCCTCCTTCTCTCCCCTCCCTCCCTTCCTTTCTTTTGGTTTTTGCTTTTGTAACTGGCTGGGAATGGGGTGTAGGATTGCCCCAGACATTTAGTGGGTAGCATCTCACTATTCTGAGCAAGCTGGCCTCATAGCAGAGGTGTGTCCAACCCTGTGATGAGGATTGGGGAGGCACGGGATGCTGTGCTGAAGGCTTCCTGTTGTAAAATCTCCCAGCTCTGGCCTGATGCCTTCCCACACACTACAACTCAAGTACTTGGCAGGTAGAGTAGTTTACAGGGTCTCCCATGCAGCCCCAACTGTCCAGGAGCTTGTCTTGTAGACCAGGCTGGCCTTGAACTCATGGAGATCGCCCTGCCTTTGTGTCCTGAATGTATCACCACACCCAGCTTCCACTGGCACCTAAGTGACATGCCAGCCTAGGGGATGTGACAACTTTGGTGTCAAGCTCTCATGGCTTGTCTGACAAAAAGCTGTTAGGTTTGCACTTCACAGCAGTGATATTTCGGAGTGTCCAGCCTTTTCTGCACGGCTTTTCCTCTCAGCCCTGTGGATCGGTGACCTGAACAAGGCCATTCTATTCGGCTTTCCGTGAACACCTTGTGAGAAGGTAAAGATGGCTCGGAGTGCTGCAGAAACGTGACGTAACGGCACTCAAAAATTGACCTTGGGCAGGGCGGTGGTGGCACACGCCTTTAATTCCAGAACTTGGGAGGCAGAGGCAGGTGGATTTCTGAGTTCAAGGCCAGCCTGGTCTACAGAGTGAGTTCCAGGACAGCCAGGGCTACACAGAGAAACCCTGTCTCGAAAAACAAAAAAAAAAAACCAAACAAACAAAAAAAAATTGACCTTGGTTATTCAGGCATGTATGTATGTATGTGTGTGTGTGTATGTATGTATGTATGTATGTATGTATGTATGTATGTATTTAGGAGTCTTTATAGCCCAGCTTGCCTTTGAACTTACTATATGGTGAGGCTAGCCTTGAACTCCTGATTCTTCCAAGAGCCAAGATTATAGCTTAGCTATACATTTGCTCACACATTCACTCTCTCACACACTCACTCATTCACTTGTACACACACACTCACTAACTCACAAACTCACACACTCACTCATTTACTCACTCACACACTAACTCATAAGCTTACACACTCACTCACACACAGACTTACTCATTCACACTTTCCCACTCACACTCGTATCCACATAGCTAGTATTCTTAGAGTTCCCGTTTGTGAGCCTGACTTTGCATCTGGGTTGTGATGTCACATCCTGTCATTTTGGACCACTTGGTTTCAGGTTATTGACTGAGCCCTCTTCTCTCCACCGGACTTGTCCCTCACCCACTCGCTTCCTCGGGCTGTAGAGAGAGGACTTGCTGAACGTCCGTTCTACTTTCTCCCTTCTCTTTTCTTGTTTATTCTCTCTCCTTTGTTTTCTCTGCCTTGTTGAGGTGAACACGACAGTGTCTCACACGCTGCAGCTGAGAATCCCAGGTACAGGGCCATCCATGGACTGCCTGAAGTCCTAATGGAGGCAGGGCTAGAATCTAAACAGTCTACTCCAGAGAGCAGATTCTTAGTCAGTGTTCAAAATCGCTCCTCTGACTGGGCAGTGATTCAATGCCCGCCAGCAATCCTGCATTCAGAAAGTAAAGGCACAGCTGGGCAGTGCACGCCTTTAATCCCAGCACTTGGGAGACAGAGGCAGGCGGATTTCTGATTTCCGGGCCACCCTGGTCTACAGAGTGAGTTCCAGGACAGCCAGGGTCAGGAGAGTTCTGGGCTAGCCTGGGGTAACAACCTGTCTCCCCATCTCCCCCCAAATATTAAGGCAATCAGGCAAATAGAAATTTAAAGTCTTGCTTGCATTTTAAATGGCACCTTTTAAAGATTGCCCTTTCTCTTATGCATTTACAATAAAGTTACTATTTGCATCATATATTAAAAAAAGAAAAATAGACCTTGGGTTGCTACTCTGAGCCAGAAAGGTGTTTTCTGTGGTCAGTTGCTACTGAGCTAAACCAATCCTGTTTTATTCAGTTTACATATTGTTTCTTAATTATGATAACTCAGGTAGATTTTACATATTAAGTTGGGGACAATCTCTGAGTAATCAATCCAGGCAAAATCGTGTTTTCTTCCATTTGATCAAGTCACCAAGTGAATAAAAACAAGAGATAAAACCAGGCAAGACCTTGGCACCCAGCTGCATACGAGAGAACTAGTGTGCGGTTTTGTGTCTGTAGAAGACAAGATGGAGACCCTGTGAGAGCTCACTGGGCTATAAGGTACAAGCCGTCAAGCCTGACCTCGTGAATTTGATCCCGAGGACCCAACTGAAAGGAGAGAGCTGATTCCTGCAAGTTGCCCTCTGACCTCTACAAACACGTGCCTGCACGACATTCGCATTCATACACAAGGAATAAATAATTGAAAGGAAACTTAAAGAAAAAAAAAAATGGGAGGCAGAGACAGGCTGAGTTCGAGGCCAGCCTGGTCTACAGAGTGAGTTCCAGGACAGCCAGGGCTATACAGAGAAACCCTGTCTCGAAAAAAACAAAAAGAAAAAAAAAGAGCAGAAAATAATTTTTAAATGGAAAGAAGAAAACAAACACAGGGTCTGGAAACAAATGAGATATGATAAAATAAATATCCGCACTCACTGGGAGTGCAGGCTTCCCTTCTAGGGCAAAATGGAATGTCCCGACTAAACTTAGGTTTGATTGGGTGAAACTTCATGATCTGCCTCCTTCCTTGAGTTTTGGGATCTTTCTGTATGTTTTCCTGCTTTGGGACTTTTGGAATTGAATTTACTGTGTGTGAGATATCTCAATTTCCATTTTAAGACTGGAGAATATGAGAGAATATGAGGGAATCCTCCCACCTCCCCCCACCCCCACCCCTACCCCCACCAACCCACCCCCTACCCCTCCCTCTCCCCCCACCCCTGGGCAAATTGGATTGAGTACGGGCTGGATCCTGAGAGTGGCTTGGCCGCCATTTCCACACCTCTGCTAGTGTCTAATGAAGAACAAAGTTTGCTGCATTCCCCAACATTTTAATTGCTACTTGGATGTCTGAGCTGTAATTTTGCCGCTATGTAAATTACATCACCAGCAAGGAAAGCCAGCAAACAGTATTAATTTCCTTCCTCCCCCTCAGAGAGTGTTCCTTCTAGAAGTGCAGAAGCTTCATTAGCAAGACCGGACTCCCAGTCCCACCCTGCTGGTTAGATTTTAAACCAGTCCTCAGAGCAAAGGACCGACAAAAACATGATACAAGCCCTAGGTGTCATGCTCAGCTCGTTCTGACAATCTATCAAGCAATATTTCACAGGAAAAACATTTCCTTTTTAAAAGCCATAAGGATGTCTGACAGCAACCACCAGGAAGTCTACAGGAAGAAGATCCCAGAAATGGAGCCCCTGGTGGCTTGGTGACACACTCCTGCGGCAGAAGGATGCTGTGCTGGGTGATGTCTGGGAGGGGCTTGCCAATTGCACACGGAAATTAAATGGAAGCCTGCCTTAATTGTTATCCCCGCCTAAGAATGCTTACTATACACATTCAGTTGAGAGGGACCCGGGACCCAACCCCCTCCCCAATGCTTCCCACAGGATCAAGGTTTATTTTCTTTTGATTAAAAGCTATGTAGGTGGTCCCAGCCCCAGTGGCCTTCCTTCAATCCCAGCCTCTCTCCTGGTGCTCCACCCTCCACTCTGGCCCCCTTGAGGCCGGATCTCTAAGTCACCATGTAGTGGGGGATGATCTTGAACTCCTGACTTTCCTGCCTGGTTTATATGGTGCTGGGGATTGAACTCAGGGCCTTATGCATGCTGGGCATGTACTCTCCCCACTGAGCCATGTCTCCTGTCACTTCTTTGCGCCTTTTACAAATGTCATAGGCTGAAGATGACAACATCTATGTGGAGGCAGCTTGTCCAGGGGAACCTGGGTCAGTTTCAGGAGAGTCTGACACCCTCTTCTGACTCCTGTACCGGGATCACACAAGGTGCACAGACATGCATGCAGGCAAATACCCATGCACATAAAACAAGAAATAAAAAGTTTATTTTTAAAAATGAACAAAGACGTGAGTCATTTGGAGTTTGTTCTCTCTGCTGACTACTTGTGGATCAAGAAGCTCTCAGCTTCCAGCCCCTGTGCCATGCCTGCTGCCTCTGTCTCCTCTCTCATGCCTTCTTTTCTCCTTTTCAGAGACAGGGTCTCACTGTGCCTAGCACTCACTATATAGACCAGGCTGGCATCAAACTCACAGAGATCCTTCTGCCTCTTTTTTAAAGTTTTTGTTGTTTTATGTACATGAGTACACTGTCACTATCTTCAGACACACCAGAAGAGGGCATTGGATCCCATTACAGATGGCTGTGAGCCACCATGTGGTTGCTGGGAATTGAACTCAAGACCTCTGGAAGAGCAGTCAGTGCTCTTAACCACTGAGCCATCTCTCCAGCCCTCCTCTACCTCTTAAGTGCTGGGGTTTAAGGAGTGCACCACTGTGCCTGGCTCTGACATGCATTCTCATCCCTCAGAACTCTAAGCCCAAATAAACCTTTTTTTGCTGTATGTTCCCTTGTCATGATGTTTTATCACAGCAACAGAAAACTAAGGACACCAGGCATTAAAGAACTCTGTCCTGGGGCTGGCAAGACAGCTCAGTAGGCAAGGCCACCAAGCCCGGCCACCTGAGTCAGACCTCCAGGACTCACAGGACAATGGAAGGAGGGACTCAACTCCCACAAGATGCCCACTAACCTCCACTTGTGGGCTATGGCTGCCCCTCGCTACCTCCTGCCAAATATGTATGTCACTCAGTGAAGGAAAAGTGTTCTCTTAACTTATCACGCCACCCCATTTGCTCACAGAGTTCTGTACTCACCCGAGAGTCGGACAGACCGGAAGGAGCGGGCAGACTCAGCAGCTGCTCCTCGAGGCCACAGGATGGGACAGAAAGATAGAATGAGCACAAAAGTTGACATCCAGCAACCATGAGATGTGCTTTTAGTTTTAGTAGCTGTGTCTTTTCTTTTTGGTTTTTGAGACAGGGTTTCTCTGTGTAGCCCCCCCATGTTCTGGAACTTGCTCTGTAGACCAGGCTGGCCTTGAATTCAGAAATCTGCCTGCCTCTGCTCTGTCTCTGGAGTGCTGGGACTAAAGGCGTGTGCCACCACTGCCTATTCATTCCCGTTTTCAAAACTCACAAACCACGCATATTGTCTCTTCTCTTTCTCTCTCTCTCTCCCTCTCCCTCTCCTTCCCTCCCTCTCTCTCTCTCTCCTCTCTCTCTCTCTCTCTCTCTCTCTCTCTCTCTCTCTCTCTCTCTTTCTCTCTCCTTTTCATTATGGATTCAAGTTACCCAGACTGGCCTCAAACTCACTATTGTAGCTGAGGACGGCCTTGAACTTCTGATCCCCTTTCCTGTCTCCACCTCTGGAGAGCTGGCATTGTAAATGTCCTCCGCTGTACCCAGTTTATGCAGTGCTGGAGGTGGAGCCCAAAGAGTCATCTATGCCAGGCAAACACTCCCTTCTTTGACACTTGGAGTCACATAAGTCTTTGTGTTGGGGCTGGTCTGAGAGGGGAGGGAAGGCTGAAGTATTGTGAGGTTAATAGCATTTCTCCTACCTGTGACAGGGCAAATGTCTCCAGACACTGTGATATGTCCTATTGTCTGGGTGTCCAGGCATAGTGACACACTTATTTTAACACTTGGGAGGCTGAGGCAGAGGGATTGTAAGTTCAAGGCCAGCTTGAATCGCATAGGGAAAACTTGTTTTAAACAAAGCAAACAGCCAAAGTTGATGTAGACTTCTGACACTTAATGTACATATTAAAATATATAGTTATATTTATATAATTATATATATATGCATAATACAAGAATGTAAATGTTATGTATCTATGTTTGTACGTAAAACAAAATACCACTTTAATTGATACAGATACTGTATATTTGTGGATAAGAATATATATACAAATAAATATAGCAAAATATACAATATGTAATTACAAATGAAACAGGAAGCAGGTAGAGACATTTGTACAGAACATTCAGAAACTCAAAGGAAAGATCTATCAGTTTTTTTGTATGAAAGCATTGATAGGAACAGTTTAAAAATCAAGGAAAAATTAAAAAGGCACATATATCGAAAGGAGAAACTAAAGTAAACAAGAGGCCATTCAAAACCCAAGCCTTAGTGACATGGTATCTAATTTCTACCAAGGCAAAATGGAGACCAGATGGGATGTGCTGTCCACACGGGGGGATGTGGTTTGTTCTGGGGACCGTGTGTGTGTGTGTGTGTGTGTGTGTGTGTGTGATTTGTGGGTGGTATATGTGGTGTCTGTGTGTGTGTGTGATTGTGATTTGTGGGTGGTATATGTGGTGTGTGTGTGTGTAGTATGCATGTGTGTGGTAGGTGTGTATGGTATTTGTGTTCTCATTAACAGAGCCAGGGAAGAAGGAGAGATAGCCAAAGCCATGTTGTAGTCGTGGACGTGCTTGTATGGATATCTTGTATTTAGAAGGCCATTGAAGGCTCTCGGAGGACAAACAGCCCCAGCTGTGGAGACCATGTTCAAAGAGAATAAATCTCCTTTCTGTCATAACTCAAGGGTGCAGGAAGCATTGAACATTGGCACACTCTTGTCACTCGGAGCTCAGCAATGGGTTCCAGCAGCTCTTTGTGTGTGTGTGTGTGTGTGTGTGTGTGTGTGTATGTGTGTCTCTGTGTGTGTGTGTGTGTGTGTGTGTATACCTATCTTAGGTACAGCGTCTGGTGCGAGGCTCTTGAGTGACTGCTTAGTGAGGACATAGGGTTTTGGTAAAATTTCCCCCCAGAGAAACATAAACAGCTTCCGCCTTCCTCCTGTGCTTCCCTCAACAAACCTGGATACAACTCAGCCACCGTTCTGGAGGTGGACTTCAGAGGTAGGTATGGGTGTGGGTGTGGGAGGGGTAGGTGGGGATGGGGAGTTGGGAGGATAAAGGTGGCGAGGTGAGGAGGCACACAGTGATAACATCACGGGACACTGACAGACAGATGGAGGGACAAGTCCATGACTTGACAACACATGACACAGGATAGGTGGGTGGGGGCGAATTGGGGATATGACCATGGATTTATGGGGCTTACTAATAGAATGTGGGTGAGGGGTTATGAGCAGAGGAGGGTCTGGGTGGAGCCCAGCAGGGATGATGGCTTCATGGATAAACCCGCCTCCTCTCTTCTTTCACTCACACCTCCAGCCCCACCCATGAGACCACATGCAGTGAGAACGGAATGGTGGCTAGACACACAGGTGAGGTCCTGTGACCCTCCCTGCTGTCTCCTTCACTAGAGAAGACCAACAATTGACAGGCCCAGTTGTGATGATCTTTTGGAAGCATGTCAGGTTAAACTCCTGAAGACGGTGGCAGTTTGGTGTGAAGGACAACTTGGACGGCAGCAGGTAATGTGGAGAAGTCCCAGACATGAGGGAATATTGAGAGAACATGGATGATGGTTGTCCTGTACCCAAATGTTTTCACGGGTCACGTCTTGTCCTGCACACAATACAACAGTTCCTTTTGCCTTTATAGAAAGTTCAGAACCAGGTGTGCTGGTGCTGTGTTATACTAGCACTAGAGAGGTAGAGGCAGGAGAATTGTAAACTGGTGACCAACCTGGGCTAAATAGGGGGCATTTATCTCAAAAACCTACTAACATCAGGGCAAACTCCTAGAAGATGGTGTGTCTGTTCTTGTCTCACAGATGTGGGGGCTGAGTCATAGAGGGCAGAAGTCACAGGCTCCCTAGCTGGCAGGGGACAGAGGTGGGGTTTGAGGCCACGCCACTCAACAGCCGTGGCTTCACGCTGGACCGGTGCCACCTGTGGGATGTAGTCTGCTGAAGCTGCCAGAAGCAAGTCTGGTACCTTTGAAGATGTGGCTCACGGCGTAGAGGGCTTGACCAGTGTGGATGAGGTCCTGGTGTTGTGTTTTATGGAACTCGGTAGTGCAGTGCCTTTCGCTCAGAAGGCCCTGCCAGAGTGATCCCCTAAGGAGTCAGCCATGTGACAGACCTAAATAAAGGTTTATTGGGGATGGGAAAGGGACTTGGAAAAGGGGTGGAAGCAGAGAAAGAGCGGGACAGAGAAGGACAGAAAGAGAGGGAAGAAGCCGGCTGGGGACATGTGGGGAAAAAGGGGATAGCAGGAGAGTAGATGGGGAGGGAGGTAAAGGGGAGAGAGGGAGAGAAGGGAAAGAGAGGAGGAGAGGTAAAGGGAGAGGAAGAGGAAAGAGAGAAGAAGAGGGAGAGAGAGGGGGCTGGGGACAATGAGCAGTCTTTTTCTTATGCTTCCCTTCTGGCTCATACCTGGTAGGCAGAGAAGCAAGCTGTTGCTAGGTAACTGTTGGGCAGAGCCTAGAGGAACTTGCTAACACCTGGGGTTGGTCCTTGATGCTGGCAAACTTGAGCATCAAGTAAGAAATTCAGGCATCTACTACTTTGGTCTTGAGACAGGGTTTCATGGACCCAGTCATGCTAGACTCAATCTGGCTATGTAGCCAAGGCTATCCTTGCATTCCTGATCTTCTTCCTGCCTCCACTGCTGGGATCATAAATAGGAACCATCACACACCTTTTGATGGTTTGTATTTGCTTGGTCCAGAGAGTGGCACTATTAGAAGGTGTCCCTGTTGGAGTAGGTGTGTCCTTGTTAGAATAGATGTGTCACTGTGGGTGTGGGCTTTAAGACCCTCATCACAGCTGCCTAGAAGCCAGTCTTCTCTTAGAGGCCTTCAGATGAAGATGTAGAACTTTCAGCTCCTCCTGGGCCATGCCTTCCTGGATGCTGCCATGCTCCTGCCTTGATGATAATGGACTGAACCTCTGACCCTGTAAGCCAGCCCCAGTTAAATGTTCTTTCTAAGCATTGCCTTGGTCATGGTGTCTGTTCACAGCAGTAAAAACTCTAAGACACACCTGGTCAGCTTTTCTCTGTCCCACTTTATTTAAAAATGTTTATTCCTATATGTATATGCACATGCGTATGTGTATGCATGCTTGTATGTCTCAGCACTATGTGTATCTGGTGCGATGGGGACCAGGAATGGGAATCAAATCCCATTGGAACTGGATTGATTGTGAGCTGCCATGTGGGTGTGACGTGCAAACCTGAGTCCTGTGGAAGAACAGCCCAGGCTACCTGTTGGGCCATCTCTATAGCCCCAGCCTACTGTTCTAATATAAGGCAAAATCAGGGTGTGGTGGTATGTGCCTGTAATCCTAGCCTTCAGGGTGCTGAGGCAGGAGGACTGCTATGAATTCGAAGCCAGCCAGGACCACGTGTAGCAAGAGTGTTCAAGCAACAATAAAGAAATAAAAAGCCACAGCTTGAATTTACAAGAATGGCAACGCTTGTGGTAATTTCAGATCTTGGGAGGTAAAAGCAGGACAGAAGATTAGGAGTTCAGAGCCATCCTTGGCTACATGGTGAGTTTGAGACCAGCCTGGGCTACATGAGACCCTGTCTCAAAACAAATAAATAGGTTGGAGAGGTGATTTGGCAGTTAAAAGCACTTGCTGCTCTTGCAGGGGTCCCAGGCTTGGTTCTCTGCACCCATGAAGGGGCTCACAAGCCTCGGTAACTCCAGCTCCAAGGATCTGACACCCTCTTCTGGCACCCACACACATGGGTCATACACACAGAGACACACAAAATAAAATAAAAACAAAATTTTAAACATGTCTCAATGAAGATTATTAAAACCACATCATACAATAACATCTTGAGAGATATATAATATTTAAGTCCTTGTATTTTTTTCAGTTCTGCCAATTCACACCGACCAGAAGGGATGGAAAATAAGTTCAGTTCGTTTTTGCCAAAATAATGCAAGCTGGGTGTTTTCCAGTCCTAGAAGAGTCTACATGACATCAAGATGCCACAACACAATGAAAGCAAGCTATTTTATTTTATTGAGGCAGGGTCTCATGTAGCTCAGGCTGGCCTTCAATTTGCTATGTAGCTGAGGATGGCCTTGCCCTTCTCTCAAACGGTGGACTGCAGACCAGAACCGCCACACCTGGCTTTGTGTGGTGCCAGAGATCAAACCCACGAAATCAAGGGAAGGCAAGCATCTCTCCAAGGAGGCTACATTCCAGCCCTCCGTCCCCCAATATCTTTAATGTCTCCGATACGCTTTGGGAGAAACGTCTTTGTGTTTCTCTCTCTTCCTGGGGAAATGCGAACAACCTTGTCTTGTATTTGTGCTCTAACATAAGGAGACTTTTCTCCTTTAAATTTTCATTACATTGTGTGTGTGTATGTGTGTATGTGTGTATGTGTGTATGTGTGTGTGTGTATGTGTGTGTGTATGTGTGTGTGTGTATGTGTGTGTGTGTATGTGTGTGTGTATGTGTGTGTGTATGTTGTGTAGTGAGTGTATGTGTGTGTATGTGTGTGTATGTGTGTGTGTATGTGTGTGTATGTGTGTGTGTGTATGTGTGTGTATGTGTGTGTGTGTGTGTGTGTGTGTGTGTTCATTCATGTCTATGTGACTCACTCCTGTGTAGAGGTCAGAGAGCAATTTCCGGGAGTCACTTTTCTGCTTCCATGTGGTTCGAGGGATCAGACCTGAGTTGTCAGTTTTGGCAGGAGCACCTTTACACACCGAGCCATCTCACCAGCCCAAATGAAGTCTTTTTAGAGCCGACAGCCCAAAGTTCAACTTTCAGAGAATCCCCTGTCTGCTTCATCTCAGCAGTGAACTCAGAATCTGACACACGATTGACATTCATGTTTGTAGTCTATATAGAGGAAGAAGGAGGAAAGTTTTATCTAGTATTCTCGTTTTAACCATCCTTAACAAGGCTGAAGATATTAACTTGGTGGTGAAACTCTTCTCTAGCATGTGTGAGGTCCTGGGTACAAGCTCTAGTCACACACACACACACACACATCACTCATACAGAAACACACATACACACATATATAAGTGTACACACACATATACACATGTACACAGATATACACATGCACTCATGCACACACATACATACACATACACACGAATGTACACACACACTCATACACACACATACACACATATATACACATATGTACTCATGCGCATACATACATACACACAAAGGCACACACGCACACTATACACCCTTTACAAGCCAGGAGTGGTGGTGCACACCTGTGGTCCCAGCACTCAAAAGGCAGAGGCAGGAGGATCATCATATATCCAAAGTTAGACCGGTCTATCTTGTGAGTTCTGGGTTACCCAGGGCTACAAAAGAAACCCCGATCTAAAACAAACAAGTAAAAAAAAGTAACATTCTGGCTGTGGCTTTCTACTTTAATCTCAGTGCTTGAAAGCAGAGGCAGGAGGATCTCTGTGTGTTCCACATCAGTCGGGGCAACACAGTGGAGACCGGGTCTCAAAAACCAAAGTGAAACAAACCTCCAAGCAAGCAAAGAGAACAACAATAACAAAATATCAGAGCAAGCATAAGACGACACTAGGTAACATTTCGATACTGTGATTTAAAAAAACCAGTCTTGCCTGGCTCTCCCTTACTAGTGTTTTTTAGTAGTAGTAGTTAAGCAATCTGCAAGCTACTAGTTAGAGTCAAATGGGTTGTTTCTCACCTCGGGCCCCAGGCTGGCCTTGCTCTTCAGCCAAACCCCTTTCCTATGGCTTTCATCCTTGAAGCAAGACCCTGGCTTTTATCCTAATGCCGTTTTAAAACAGGAGCATATGTTTCCGGGAGTAATTAGTGCTTGTTTAATACAAGGACCCCGCAGGCTGGGAAGGCTGTGGGTCTGAATTGTTAACAGGCAAAGCAGTGAAAAATAGCGAAGCATTAGCAGATAGCATAAATAGTTGAGCCTGACCTCTGAAGGTCAGGGAGAACTAAATAACTCGTCCCGGCAGTGATTTAAGTCTCTGCAGCCTCAGTTTCCTTTCTGAGGGTGTACTCTTGGCATTCCAGGATGAGTGCTGGAGGCTTAGGACAGGGGACAGGCTCTCTGCCATGGAACTTCACTACGTGTACTTGGCTTCAAGAGGGAAAAAAAAAATAGCCAGCAGTATTTCAGCAGCCTAATGAAATTATGTAAAGAGTGCCACTGTGGTCCTACAGCTGGAACGGGTGCTGCGGGCATCATTTATGATCCATAACTAACTACCCGGCTTCCTTGGGTTGGCAATTAACACTCTTACCTTAGAAAATGGAAATCTGGGGGCCAACACTTCCACTTGGTGCAACCAAATGATAAGCGTTTCTTTTAAAAAAATATATGCTAAATTTGATAGCTTGTAATTTCAGATTCCCAGCCATTTAAAAAGAAACTGTAAGATCCCCCTTTCTCCCTCCCTTTTATTTATTTATTTATTTATTTATTTATTTATTATTATTTATTTTACACATTCGGTTGCTGTTAGTTTATTTTTTTAGGTAAGAGTTCTGTATCTAGTTTTGATTAAGAAAAGAATATTTAAAGAAAAAAAATTCTTTGGGCGATCCCCAAATCACTCTAAGACCCAGGGGGACCATGCCTCAGGACCAAAACAAATTTGTCACAAATCATCGTATAAAAGAACAGCAGGACCTAAGCCGGGGCGCAGGGGCCACTTGCATTCATCCTTGGTCTGTTTGGGAAACTCCACCCTCCCCCTGCCATGTTCAATATCTAATTGGCATTCTGACCCTTGAGATGACTCAACATCTGCGACTCGGATGCGTCCTGGAGACCCTTTGTTCCTTCCAGCGGAGTTCAAGGGGTTCTCCACGGATACACAGGGCTCATGCAGGCTATTGGTGCCGCGGCCTCATGGAGCCGACACAAAACTTTCGCCGACCCATATGGAAAACTGAGTACGCTCCATGGTCCCACCAAACCATGCTCTACTGGTTTAAACATTAGAGAGAGCCAGAGGGTAGGGCAGCGACATATCAGTTTAGCTTCTCTTTTATAAAATTCATAAATGTGCATTAGCTTTACATAATACAGTATAATAACGGGCTTCATTATAAATATATAAATATAATGTATTGATCATATATATATGTACGTGTACATATAGATATAGATATACATATACATGTTTTTTTTTTTTTTTTTTTTTTTTTTTTTGTTTGTTGTTGTTTTTCAAGACAGGGTTTCTCTGTGTAGCCCTGGCTGTCCTGGAACTCACTCTGTAGACCAGGCTGGCCTCAAACTCAGAAATCCGCCTGCCTCTGCCTCCAAGTGCTGGGATTAAAGGCGTGCGCCACCACCGCCCGGCTACATATACATGTTGTTGTTTTCTAAACAGGGTTTCTCTGTGTTACCCTGGCTGTTCTGGAACTCACTCTGTAGACCAGGCAGGCCTTGAACTCAGAGATTTATCCGTCTCTTCTTTCCAAGCATTGGGAAAGGCGTGGGCTACCACCACCCAGTTTATTTGGATTATATTTATTCTTTCTCTCACAGAGTCTCACTATATAGCCCTGACTGGCCTAGAACTCATGGAGACTCCCTTGCCTCAGCCTTCTGAGAGGTATAAAGGATGTACATCACCACACGTGGTGTAAACATACTTTTTTAGGTTTATTTTCATTTATCATTCATGTGTGTGTATGGGTACCTTTCAAAAGCCAGAGAAAGTGTCAGAGTCCTTGGAGCTAGAGTTACAGATGTATGTATGTGTATGTATGTATATATATATATATATATATATATATATATATATATATACATGTGTGTATGTGTGTATGTGCATATGTGTGTATATATGTACGTATGTGTGTATTATGTGTGCGCATGTGTGTATATGTGTGTATGTATAGATATGTGTATATATGTATATGTACGTATGTATACATGTGTATATGTGTATATATGTATATGTACGTATGTGTGTGTATGTATACATGTGTATATGTATGTGTGTATGTGTGTCTGTAGAGTCTCAGTTTGGAAGTGAGGATGCTGTTACCTTAAGTCCTTAGTGACACAATGAGGTCATATCCGTGAAACGCAGCACCTAAAAGAAATAAGAAATCCACGAGAAAACAGTTGTTCAGTTATTCATGGAATATTATTTTTTTATATCTCTTGTATTCAGTTTGCAACTACTTCATTGAGAATTTTTGTATGTATATTCATGAGGGATACTGGACTATAACTTATATATTTTTGTTGGGTTTACACTTGATTTCACTATTTCAATATTATTTGCTTTGTGAAGGAAAAAAAAAAAAAAAAGAAATCCACGAGGAATAAGATTTCAAAATTTGAGATAAAACAGTGTCTGTCAGTGGACAAGGTTTTAGTGGGTGAGTATAGGTCTCTTCGCTTCAGTTACCCGATGCCCCTTTTCTTATGAAAATATTTATTTTATTTTATTTATTATTAGTACTGCGTATGCATTCACCCATGCAATACGTACCAGGGCTAAGTGTGGAGGCCAGAGGACAACTCTGTGGCAGCCATGATCTCCTACTACGTTCAAGTGGGTTCTGGGGATCAAATTCAGGTCATCGGACTTCATGCCCGTGTGGCCAGACTTTTACCCACTGAGCCATCTCGCGGCCATGAGATTAATTTATTTAGTTTCATGTTTTATTTTTGGCTTATTTGAGACAAGGTCTCACATGGTGTAGGTAGCCTTCTTTGTTCATGGCTGGCCTTGAATTTGTAGCGGTCCTCTTGCCTTTGACTTTCAAGGCCTGGGATTACCAGCACACCACACCATGCCTTTCTCCTCTGGATCCTGGATGCAACAGCAGTATTTAAAGTTCGTCCCCAGGAGGTTATATATACTAAAACAAACAAGCACTAAGGATGTCTGCTTACTCTGGATTTATTAGGATCAAGTCCAAAGAAGGTTACTCACGATGTTTAGTTATCTGAGACTTTCAGTGTGAGAATTCACCACGGGGCCAGCAAGGGTGGTGGACTGTGGAATTCCCAGTCTTCACCGTCCCTGGCCCCTAAGCATGAAACATAAACAAACAAACAAACAAAATCCTTACCTATTTTTTCAGTCCTGTTTATTATTCAAGAGAAAAGCCGGAGGACCTGTGAAAACAACTGTGGACTGCGTGCCCGGAAGGGTGAGATGGGCCTCATTTTGGTCTAGCCTGGCCTCTAGGTGCTGGTCCTTCAAGTCCCTCCATTCACGGTTTAGTACCTTCCCAGGACCTAATCCCCTGTCAGTCATGACAGCGATGTTCTGGGAGCCAGGCCTGCATAGCATCCAAAACTTCAGGCTCCTTTGATACATTTTATCTCCCTTATCCCCACAGACACACTGTGACCCTCTGCCAGTCACAGTCACTGAGAACTGACACCCCTGCTTTGGATGGGAAATGGGGACCTTTCTTTTCTTGGACAGAAATCATTGTTGATCCCATAAGACATTTGTCAGGGAATTTTCAAACAGACGGTACCTGGATTCCTGGATACAGCAGCAGTTACCAGCACTATGCAGCCTTGTCTGGTCATTTTCTCTGTAAGTTTCCCACAGGTCAAAACCGAGGACTTAGTTTTGTTTATTTTGGGGGGGGTATAGGATGGGGGAAGGTGGAGGAGATAGTCTGAATGAGTAGGGTTTATAATATGTGCTAAAGATAAAAAAGAATCACATGCTTACATTTTGATGTTCAACCCTTTAGGACTCATGCAAAGACAGAGGCCCGAGCATGGTGTGTTCTGTTGTACAATAAATATAAATGTAAAATAATGTTAATATCAAACTAAGGTGCTTGGTTGAAATTTTTACTGACTACTGATGCTTTTATTTTTGTTTTTAAAATATGATAGTCTTACTATTTTGTTTTTTTTAATTTTTATTTTAAGATAGAGACTCATTAGGTAGCCCTGGGTGACCTGAAACTCAGTATGTAGACCAGGCTGGCCTGGAATTCCCAGAAATTTGCCTGCTTCTGCTTCCCAAGTGCTGAGATTACCATACAGCTACCATACAGCTGTTTTCTATAGCAGGTCTTGTTGGGCATCATGGCACAGGTCTTGAACCTCAGCACCGGGGAGCAGAGGTCCACAAAGTGACTGCTAGAACAGCCAGAGTGATGGAGTGAGACTCTGTCCCAAAAGCAAAACTAACCAAACAAAACCCCCCAACCAGACTTTATGTGGATCTGTTTGTCTATCTAGTTTGTTTGTTTGCATGTTTGGTTTTTGAAGATAGAGAGGCCAGGCTGGTCTCCAATTCATTATCCTTCTGCCTCGGGCTCCCCGATGCTGATGCTGCAGGCATGTGCCATTTTCCAGTGATTACATGGTAGCTCACAAGGATCTGCAACTTCAGCTTCAGCTGATAGGACGCCCTCTCCTGGCCACCAAGGGTTCCTGCACAGGTGTAGTGCATATACACTTGCCCATATACACACAAAGACACGTACAGAGAGTAAGAAATAAATAAACTTTAGGGGCATTAAATGATTATTTAAAATATATCTCCTATACAGAGAAACCCTGTCTCGAAAAACTAAAAAAAAATAAAAAATAAAAAAATAAAATATATCTCCTTCTGCCGGGCGGTGGTGGCGCACGCCTTTAATCCCAGCACTTGGGAGGCAGAGGCAGGCGGATTTCTGAGTTCGAGGCCAGCCTGGTCTACAGAGTGAGTTCCAGGACAGCCAGGGCTACACAGAGAAACCCTGTCTCGAAAAACCAAAAAAAAAAAAAATATATATATCTCCTTCTAGAGGTCCTGAGTTCAAGTCCCAGCACCTACATGGTGGCTCACAACCATCTGTAATGGGATCTGGTGCCCTCTTCTGGTGTGTCTGAAGACAGCAACCATGTACTCACATACATAAAATAAATAAATCTTAAAAAAAAAAAAACAGTAAAATATATCTCATCACATCAATTTCTTTGTCAATGGAATCCAAAAATCCCCCAAAATTAGATCTTTTGAGGGGGTTGAGGCACAATTCCAACCTGGTACTGAACATTGACGTTTGATAGAAGGATTCTCCTTCACCTGAAACTTGAAATCTTAGGTTTCCAAAGTTGAATGGAAAGGGATTTTTACAAAGGGATTGTGGCACATCCTCTATAAACCAGCACACAGGAGGCGGAGACAGGAGGATGGCCTGATATGTTCCAGGCCAAGCCAAAGCAGCCCGACCAAACAGAAAAGGACTGTCCTTAAAGCAGAGACCCCCACCCACCCCTTCTGCTCCCCCACCCGTAACTGTATTAGTCAGAGTTTCTATTGCTGTGATGAACACCGTGACCAAAAACAACCTGAGGAGGAAAGGGTTTGATTCCGCTTACAACTCTGTGGCCCCACTGCATCCCTGAGGGAAGTCAGGGCAGGAGTTAAGGAACTAGAGGCCAGGGAGGAGTGATACTTCCTGGCTTGCTCCTCATGGCTTGTTCAGCTATAGCGCCCAGGACCACCAGGCCAGGGTGACGCCATTCACAGTGGGCTGGACTCCCCTACATCAATCATCAATCAAGAAAATGCACAGCAGGCTTGCCCACAGGCAAACCTGGTGGGGCATTTTCTCAGTTGGGGTAGCTCGATTCAGAGAACTCTAGTTTGTATCAGGTCAGCATAAACCTCGCTGACACAATAACCTTTCATATTATTTTGCTGCCAGCCCCTCCCACAGGTTGTTTACCGTGTTGAAGAGGATAGTGACGGAAACATGGTAGTTCCCACCGTGTGTCATCACGTCTTAGTGAAGAGTAGATTTACTTAAGTGGGGTTTTAAGTCTGGTTCCTTCTTTGAGTTCCACCAGGCGGCTTTTTACTCCATGTACATAGAACTGCTTTCTAAGACGGCCTCTCATTATTCAATTAGTCACACGTCCTATGCCAGGGACTGGCAGGCACAACTGTCCAGCACAGAAGCTTTCAATTCCTCCTAATGTACTTGAAAGAGTGGGGGTGTGGCTCAGTTGGTGGAGGGCTTGTCTAGCTGGCACAGAGTGTAGGTTTGAGGCTCAGCACTGCATTAGCTGGGCATTGAGGATGCCTATAATCTTAGCACTAGGGGTGGGGTAAGAGGATCAGCCTCAGCTACGTGGCAAGTTCTAGGCTAGCCTGGGTGTTTTAGTTAGGGTTTTACTGTGGTGAACAGACACCATGACCAAGGCAACTTTTATAAAGGACCATATTTAATGGGGCTGGCTTACAGGTTCAGAGGTTCAGTCCATTATCATCAAAGCGAGAACATGGCAGCATCCAGGCAGACATGGTGCAGGAGGAACTGAGAGTTCTACATCTTCATCTGAAGGCTGCTAGCAGAATACTGACTTCCAGGCAGCTAGGATGAGGGTCTTAAAGCCCACGCCCACAGTGACAGGCCTACTCTGACAAGGCCACACCTTCTAATAGCGCCACTCCCTGGGCAGAGCATATTCAGACCATTGTACCAGGTGATCCTGAGGTGAAACTGATGGTTCCACCAGAAAACTGTGACAGAACCTGAGAGACACACCTGGGACACACCTGGGGTCCTTGGCCGGCTGCCCCTCAACACGGTCTCAGGGGTGTGTCAGATCCCAGCAACAGTACAGAAAACCTCCAGCTTAGCCTTGAAGGGAAACCCAGTGGAGCCATGGTTCATTTGTCAGCCCAAAGTGTTTAAGCCATGGCCTGTACGGATGCCCTGGGGTGGCGGGTACCATTTTACAGTTAAATCTGAGGGTAGCCCCTCTCACCTCGCACTGGCTAACACAGGGGCTATCTTTTGGGAGCCAGAAACTCTAAAAGCTTCTGGGCCTTCTGTGGCGAACTTTATGCTTCATTGTCTTGTGCCCAAAATAGCAACGGGTAGTCATAGCAGCCTGTGACATGAAAGGTTGGCTCTGTGGCTTTAAACCTGTACATGAGACACCACAGGGGCTCTAGAGTGTGGTTCCTCAGTGGAGTGCTTGCCCAGCATGCTTGAGGCTCTGGTTCAATTCCCAGCATCATGAAAGGATTGTTCGAGGTTACAACAGACATCTGTGGGCACGATGTTTTTGTTTTTAATAGTGAGGCCCTCAGCTCCAATTTAGAAACATACCAGGTGACTCAAGGCGTCATTCTCCCTGAATTTTAAAAATGTGGACATAGATCTTTGACTGCTGTGTTGTCAATTACTTGGCTGTGGTGTGAGGCGTACTGTTTTCAAGGGCAGACACTCAGATGATTCCCCAAGAATTAAAAACAGGAAAATTGAAGGATCCTATCACCCCGCATGGAGGCGCTCAAGGAGGGCCGAATGCTATCACCAACTCAGCTCACATCGCCTTCTCCAAACTCATAAAATTCTCCTGGGCTTTAAGAGTCTGCAGGACAGGGGGAGTGCAGCGTGGTGCTGGGTTTGTAGCTCAGTCGGTCAAGTGTTTTGCATAGCATGCACAAAGCCCTGGGTTCGATCCTTGGCACTGCATAGACCAGGCATGATATATGCACACCAATAATCCTCGCAGCTAAACTGGAGGTAGCAGGACAAGCAACCCTAGGCTGTGATCACCCTGTGAACCCCAAGATTGTGTTATTTACTGGAAAAACCTATTTTTAGTTGTGTGGCTCAGCCTTAGCACACACCTTTAATTCAAGGATTTTTTCTGCTTGAATATTGTAAACAGGATTAAATAAAGTCATCCATAGGTCAGGAAGTGAACATAGGATTATTAAGAAAAAAAGCCATAGAGAGTAAGAGGGAGTCAGGAGGATGGATAGAGGGACACACAGGAAGTAGAAGGGAGGGATTTTTGGTTTGTAGGAGAGTTTTTTTGCTAGGGTATGAAGAAGGGCATTGCTTCTGGGACATTGGCTGAGGAAGGTCAGCTGGGTCCTTTCTCTGACTCTCTGAGCTAGCAAGCTTTCACCCTAGCATCTGGATCTTGAGTTTTCATTGGTAAAACTGAACACTTGAAATTTTATTAAAAAAACAACACTCAGCTACTTAAAAATTTGTTGTCAGTCTTAACTACATGAAGCCATACATAGTATATGTATATGTATATGATGTATATGTATGTGTATATGTATAATGTATATGATGTATACATATATGTGCATACCTGAAAATATATACATGTATATGTGTATATATGTATTGCACATGTGCATATATGTATAATATGTACATATGTATGTATATATGTACATATTATCATGTATGTATATGTGTATATATGCATATATATGAGAATTGCATATATGTGTTCTACATACACACACACACACACACATATTCTAAGGCAGCGGCTTTATGACCATTGGTGCCCTCAGATCCCGAGTGACTCAGATGATGCCTGTTAACAGTGAGATTGGGACATGGAGATGGCTCATGAGGTGAATTTGCTGATGTCAAGACTGAAAATATAAATTTGATCCCAGGCCGGGCGGTGGTGGCGCACGCCTTTAATCCCAGCACTTGGGAGGCAGAGGCAGGCGGATTTCTGAGTTCGAGGCCAGCCTGGTCTACAGAATGAGTTCCAGGACAGCCCGAGCTACACAGAGAAACCCTGTCTCGAAAAACCAAAAAAAAAAAAAAAAAATAATAAATTTGATCCCAGAACCTGCATGAAAGGAGGACACTGAACCAGTTTCCACAAGCTGTGCCCTGACCTCCACGTCTATGTCAAGGCTGGCTGGGTCTATCCAGGGACACACACTCACATATATATAATAACAACATGTAAAAAGAAAACACATTTTGTTTTTTAAGTATTTATTTTATTTCACAAGTATTCATTTTTCCTGCATGTATGTCTCGGCACCACGTCAGAGCCTGGTGTCCTAGGGGTCAGAAGAGGGCGTCAGATCCCCTGGAATGGTTGTAAGCCTACATGTGGGGTCGGGGAGCCCAGTCTGGATCCTCCACAAGAGAGGCCAGTGCTCTTAACTGCTGAGCCATCTCTCCAGCTCCAGAAAACAAGTGATTCATTGAGAAGTGAAGGCAAGATCAGAATTGCAAATGGCTTTCTCTGTGCAGCCCTGGCTGTCCTGGAACTCGCTCTGTAGACCAGGCTGGCCTTGGACTCAGAGATCCTCCTGCCTCTGCCTCCCCAGTGCTAGGATTAAAGGCTGAGCCATGGCCCAGCTCTTGACATTTTTTATTCAAGCACATATTGCATGTTGAAGGCATCCAGTACATTCCACCCCTCTCCTCTGACCCTCCCTTCCTCCCCTCCCCTCTGCCCAGGGTACACAGGGCCTTTTATTCCCTCTGTACTCTGACTACCATTTCTGTGTCACAGCCACATATATGACAGTGAAAGCCAGGAACCATGGCTGTCATTCACGTTTCTGACACTGATGCAGTCCTTCCCAGTTGCATTCGTTCTCCAGAACGTGACACAATTCCATCCTTCATCATGACTAGGAACAGTCCACGATTGGCTGGCTGGTGGCTCCGTTGGTAGAACACCTGGCTAACATTCTTGAAGCCCTGGGTCCCGAGCCCAGCAAAGCATAGACCAGGCATGGTGACACACACCAAGATACCTGCAGGTCATTCCTGCCTGGATTATGTGCCTGGATTCTTTTCGTTCTATTGTTTTTGTTCTTAATGAGGATGAGAGTCAGGCCTTTCTACATAGCAAGCTCTTTTCCGGCTGAGTCACCTTCCCAGTCCTGCTTCCCATTGGTGGGTTTTTACCTGTCTGTGTGAAGTTGCTGGAACCCCCGGAACTGGAGTTACACAGTTTGTGAACTGCCATTTAGGTGCTTGGACTTGAACCCAGGTCCTTTGGGAGAACACCAACTACTCTTAACTGCTGAGCCATTTCTCCAGCCCTGTTGGCTCTCATTTTTAAAGACAGGATCTGAGAGCTGGGGGACAGCTCCAGCAGGGTTAAGAACACTAGTTGCTTTTCCAGAGGACTGGAGTTGGAGTCCCAGCATCTATGTGGCAGCTCATGATGGATCTAACTTCAGTCCCAGGGAATCTGACACTTCATCTGGTGTCATAGGCATGCATAGGTGCACAGATGCACAAATATGCAGACAGAATACACATACATATAAAATAAATAATAAATCTTAAAAAATATGATGGCATATAGGATAAACTATTAGTGCCTTCACATCTCAGTTTTATTACCTTTGAAATGGGTTCATGTACGCCCACACAGGTACACACACACACACACTCATAGACACACCCTACCTCCACTCACATCCACCCCAGCCACCCCCCCACATTCACACCCACTCACACACCTCCACACTCACCCCTCCCAACACACACAAACTAACCCCTCCATCTCTTCCCCTCACATACACTCTGTCAAAAACATACTGAGAAACATCTCATGCCAGTTACAGCAGAGCACGAGCCGTCACAGATGTTTCTGAAACCACAACTCCATGAGGCTGATGTCCCTGCAGTTAGCACTGTCTGGTCCCCTGGTCACAGGCTGAGAGCCGGCAAAGGCATCTTTCCTTACAGGATCACATGTGTGGGTCCTCTGCTTCCTGATCCCAGGACCTTCTGACCCTTAAGGGGCTTCCCTAATGCAGTCAACGCTGAAATCAAAGGCTGGACAAACCCTGAGTGAATTAGAAGTGTTAGAAAAAGCCACCTCTGTTCCCTGCTTCCATGGCTCCTTGAGTTTACAGTGAAGCCAGGATGTTTGCAGCTGAGGACTAGAGATGGAGAGGCAGGGCTGGGGCAGAACCTGGGAGGCAGGAGCTGATGCAGAGGATGTTGCTTTCTGGTTCTTGCCTCCCGGCTCGCACCTCCTGGCTTGCTCCTCCTGGTTCCATCATTCAGGACCACCTGCCCAGGTATGGCTCCCTCACCAAGTGGGTTGTGCCCTCCCAAGCAATCATTAATCAAGTAAATGCACCAGAGGCTCCCCCTACAGGCCAATCTGGTAGGGGCATTTTCTCCGTTGAGGTTCCCTCTTCCTAAAGAACTCCAGCTTGGGTCAGGTTGATATAAAACTGGATACCACAGTCGACGAGCTCCAGGCTTAGCGAGAGACCATGTCTCAATACCACAAGGTGGATGGCCAGACATGGGGTACACTTATGATCCCAGCACTCGGGAGGCTGAGGGAGGCAGATTTCTGTGAGTTTGAGGCCAGCCTGGTCTCCAGGATTACATAGCCTGTAATAATAACATGGAGAAGTGGTCAAGGATGACACCTGGCATTGTCCTCTGGCCTATGCATGCACATACTGTCCCCTGACCCTACTTTGTGTGTTCGCTCATGCACGCATGTGCAAACGTGCAAACACAACACACACACACACACACACACACACACACACACACACGTGCACACAGAGCCTCAGATGCTAAACAAAGCCAGAAACCTTTTCTTTTTACCAGAAAAGGTTGTGTGTGTGTGTGTGTATGTGTGTAATATAGATACATATAAACGTGTCTGCGCACTCTCATGCATGTGCAAACACACACACAGACATACACACACATAGACATACACACACACACCCTCAGATGCTGAACAAAGCCAGAACCTTTTCTTTTTACCAGAAAAGGTTTTAAATAAATACTGCATTATATATATATGTAATATACATATAAATGTGTGTGGGGTATGTGTGTGTGTGTGTATTCCTCTCATGCAGGCCTCGTGCCATGGAGGCCAGAAGAGTGTATCAGACCCTCTAGAACTAGAGTCACAGATGCTTCTGAACCCTCATGTGGGTGCTGGGACTCAAAACCTGAGTCCTTTACAAAAGCATCAACTAAGTCCGATGAGCCATTGCTCTCCAGCTGTGAAATATTTTTATATTAAAATTTATTGTGTGTGTGTGTGTGTGTGTGTCAGAGGACAACTTTCAGGAGTTGGTTCTCTTCTTCCACCATGTGGGTCCTGGGATTCGAACTCAGGTCATCAGGCTTGGCAGCAGGCTCCTTTATCTGCAGAGCCATGTCTCAGTCTCCAGCCTATTATTTTTATATTTTGTCCAGCAGCCTCCGCTAAAAGGAAGAAAGGGTGCAGCAGCTTTGATTTGCGCGAGAACGGTGTTTGCCTAAAGCCCGGCAAAAGATCTTTGGTGGAACCAGAGGAGGGAAAAAAATAATCAATCATTCCTTTCTCGATGGCTATTTTAAATATTTAGCTGAAATTGTCCTCATCTGTGTGTCAGCTGTTTTCTCTGCAAACAGCCCTAACCCCCGTGCTCGCACACAATACGGGGAGGAGGGCCCCAGCTGCGGGGGAGGGGGGACTCTCTTGTGTTTTCAATTTAAAGCTTCTCATAGATCGGTCACACAAACACGGAGAGAAATACGCAACTTGTGAATTGAGAAAGCAGTAGTTTTGACTCATAAAATCCTTTGATAGTTTAGCCATCTGGTCAGAGTGAAGCGTCGCATAAAAGAGGTCCAAGTAAGGTCATAGGGCACCCTCTCCGAGGGTCAAAGGGCCCGGGCAGAGTTTGCTCCAGTGGACTGGGCTAAAAGGATGCCTGACAAATTATTGCGCATTCCATAGCTTTTTGCGTAAGTATTTGATTACAGTGGGCAGGAATGTTGTTGATATTTCTAACCTGCGTGGGGGAGGAGAGGGAGGCAGGGTTGTGTCCCCAATGCTTTCTTCCCATCTTTGCGTTTCCCGTTCACAGCCAGGCTTTCTGGCCATGCTTCGGGCCCTATCCTAGTGGCCTTGTCCCTGATCTGTCCTGTAACTGCCTTTGGCAAGGGGTCCCAGAGAGAGCTGCCTCTCCCTTGGGAGAGAAGGAAGCACATAGCTTGGCCTGGAGTGTTCCGAATTTCCCGGCTGCTGGCTGTCTTCCTGGCCCATAGGTAGTAAAATAGGCAACAGCAGGGTTGTTTCCGGTGTGAATGGCAACAGAACCACGCATATTTATGGGTGTGTTTCTCAGAGGGGATCGCGTACAGATGGGGATTTGAGATGATTTACTGTCTTTTTTTTTTTTTTTTTTTTGCTTGGGCCAGAGCTTTGGAGGCAGCCACTCGATTTTACTCGATTTTACAGGGTCTCGGCTAACTGGAGTACAGTAGCCAAGTAGACAGGTCTTTGAATGGCCCATCGTGCGATATTCTGTGAAGGGCTAAGGAGACAAGGTCTTGCTGGAAATCTTGGAGAATTATTGGGGTGGTGGGTGGGGGTGGTGACAGTGTTTTTTTTCTGGTGGCATTTGCACACCCATGGCAGCTTTGAGATACTTTCCCAGTAGACTTTTTTTTTGGCAATCTTTTCAACTTTCAGCGCAGGAGGAAGTAGATGAAGAGGCCAGCATGCCCCCACTGGCCCAGGAAGAAGTGCTTCTTTAGCTTTCTCTAGCAGTTGCGGGGTCCCCATGGTGGGGAATCAGGCTGTAAGGAGTCCCCTTGTCACCCAGGGAAACTCTCCTGGGACTCTCTAGTTTGATCATCGGGATATAAAACATATAAGGTAAAAGTTAACTCTTTTTCTTTTTTCTTTTTTGGCAGTGCTGGAGTTCAAAGCCAAGGCCTTGTGCGTTAGGCAGGCACCCCCTCTGCCAGTGAGCCATGCCTCCCAGACTTCAGTGCTACCGTTTTATTTTATTTACATTTTATGTTATATATATTGCATGTATGTCTATATATTATATAGATGCAGAACCTGTGGAGACCAGAAGAGGGCATTGGATTCCCCCAGAACTACTGATGGCTGTGAGCCAACATGTGGGTGCTGGGAATTGAACCCGAGTTTGCTTGAAGAGCAGCCAGTGCTCTTAACCAATGAGCCAACCTTACCATTTTAAAAGGCACAGATTAGTGGCTAGTTGTTTTGTTTGTTATTGTTTTTTTTTGTGTGTAACAGAGCTCTGGCTGTCCTGGACTTTGTAGGCCAGGCTAGTCTCAAACTCTGAGATCTGACTGCCTCTGCCTCCCAAGTGTTGAGATCAAAGATGTGCACCACGTCCAGCTGATTAGTGGCACTTTATACATTTACAATATTGTACAGACAGGGAGGCTACTTAGTTCCAGGACATACTTGCCAAGTCAAGGAAACCCTGTGACCATTAGGGAGCTCCAAAGTGTCTTTATTTATTTTATTTTATTTTTGGTTTTTCGAGACAGGGTTTCTCTGTGTAGCCCTGGCTGTCCTGGAACTCACTCGGTAGACCAGGCTGGCCTCGAACTCAGAAATCCTCCTGCCTCTGCCTTCCAAGTGCTGGGATTAAAGGCGTGCGCCACCACCGCCCGGCAAGTGTCTTTAAATACCAGGTTCTCTTAGACAGAGCTATGGGCTCCTGAAGAGGGAGAGGGGCTGCTGGGATGGTTTAGTGTGTACCCACTGTGTAAGCAAGAGGATTGGAGTTCAGATTCCTAGAAACTGAGTAAATGCCTACAGTATACATATATAATACATACACATATATGCACATGCACATAAATCTAAAATCGTTTCAAAAGTAAATAAAAGAAATACGAGAGTGTCTTGGAGCTGTGAGCTGGAGATGGTAAATACCAATACACCCCAACCCTGGCCTTTACTTGAAAGTTGAAACCATGTCTCGAAGAAAAAAAAAATCACATCCATAAATTAAAAATAGATGAAAAAAATTTTTTTTTGGTTTTTCAAGACAGGGGAATATTTTTTTAAAAAAATGTAATTTAAGCTGGAGAGATGGCTCAGTGGTTAAGACTGCTCTTTCAGAGGTCCTGAGTTCAATTCCCAGGAACTACATGGTAGCTCACAACCATCTGTAATGGGATCTGATGTCCCCTTTTGGTGTGTCTGAAGACGGCTACAGTGTACTCAAATGAATGAATGAATGAATGAATGAATAATAAATCTTTTAAAAAAATCTAAAAGTGTAAAAATGTAATTTTAAAAAATCACTACTTCTCCCCCAAATCACTTTAAGATTTAGGTAGTATTTCTTTGCACATATGTTGTGAGTTCATCAGGTGTGGCAGCAAGTGCCCTTACCCACTGAGCCATCTTGCCTGCCCTTACACATGTATGTATCTTATATATTCTTTGCCAGATCCAGTTAGTCCATTCTGTTGTTGTTTGTTTTTATTTTTCCAGACAGTGTTTTTTTTTCGTGTGGCCTTGGCTGTCCTGGAACTTACCAGTAGATCAGGCTGGCCTTGAACTCATGATTTGTCTGCTTTGCCTCCTGAGTGCTGGGATTAAAGGCATGTGCTACCATCATCCAGCTTTTTCCCTTTGGAACTAAAGGAAAACCACGATACATATGGAGGACCGGCTGCCCAGAGAGCACAAGGAATGCTCATCACAAGGAATGGGGTGGGGGTGGGGCAGGAGCAGCCCCTTCCAAAGGGCACCTGGCCAGGACAGAGTGGTCTCACAGACTGATCCAGGGATGGCATTGAAGCATCTCAGATTTCTGGACCAGGCTTTTGCAGTGTGTCCAGCCCCCAATCGTCATGTCATCACGTGTCAAGCTTCCTTTGGAGAAGGCAATGATCCCATCTCACCCCGTGATGCCATTTGTCACCAGGAAAGGCATGTTTAGATGACGTGCCAGCCCCCACCGTTTCATCTAGGACTCCTTTTGTCTCACTGCTTACTCTTCTGACAGTATCCAAAGCTCTGGGTCACCTGTTTCAATTGGCGTCTCCTCCGTCATGGACTACTTATCAGAGGCACGGGGTCTTCCTGGCTTATTAGCAAGAGCTTTGAGACAAGCGATCAAAAGAATGGCCCTTCCCTTCTTTCGTGACAGCTCCCTTCTGACAATTCTGCTAACTTCTTTTTATTTTTCCAAGAAGGGAACAATTTTCAATCGCCACCCCACCCCCCAGTTTGAAGTAATAAAAACATTTAAACTAGCTATATAGGAGCTAATGATAGTTACTTGAGAGGGAATCTGACAAAAACCGCAAAAGAAACTGCAAAGTTATTTGATTTTCTTTTCAAAAACTGAAGCTGGGGTTGGAGGGATGGCTCCGCTGTTAAGAGCTCTGGCTGCTCCTCCAGAGGACATGAATTTGGGTCCCATCACCCACAGGGCAGCTCACAACCATCTGTGACTCCAGTTCCAGGGGGGCCCCATGCTCTTTTCTGATCATCATGCAATGCACAGACATACATGCTGGCAAATACCACACACACACACACACACACACACACACACACACACACATTGAAGCTGTTCGCTGAGCATGGGGTTAAAGGTCTAACCCTGGCACCTGGGAAATACAGACAAAAGGATCAGGAGTTCAAATTCATCTATGGGCACAGTGTAAGTTTGAGGGTAGCCTGGGGCACATGAGCCAAGTCTCCCCCACACCCCCAAAAGGGTTTGTGTGTGTGTGTGTGTGTGTGTGTGTGTGTGTACAGGGCTTGAGAAATGACTTAGTGGGCAAAATGCTCTTGCAAAAGATTGGAGTTTGGTTTTCTTTTCTTTTTTAGACTTTAAAATACATGGGTACACAGTAGCTGTCCTCAGACACAGTAGAAGAGGGCATCAGATCCCATTACAGATGGTTGTGAAATATGGTTGTGCGGAAATTAAACTCAGGACCTATAGAAGAACAGTCAGTGCTCTTAACCACTGAGCCACCTCTCCAGGCCCTGGCCTTTGGTTTTCAGCACCGGTATCAGCCAGCTCACAGCTTCTGGTCACTCCAACTCTAGGAGATCTGATGCCCCCTCCTGGCCTCTCTAGGCACTGCATACATGTGGGGCACATACAGGAAGGTTTGGTTGGTTTGATTTTGAGACACGGTTTCTCTGTGTATTCTTGGTTGTCCTGGAACTCACTCTGTAGAGTAGACCAGGCTGGCCTTGAATTCACAGAGATCCTCCTGCCTCTGCCCTCTGAAGTGCTGGGATTAAAGGGGAGTGCCCCCAGGCTTGGCTTTCCGTCCTTATCTTTTCAGCCAGAGTCCATCCCTGAACCTGGAGCCCATGGATTTGGCTACACTGGCTGGCCAATGGGCCTCATGGAATTGCCTGTTTCTTGGTGCTAGGATTACAGGTGGGGTATATGCCTACCCTGCTTTCACATGGGTGCTGGGAATACGAACTCAGGGCCACTTGACTGACGGAGCCACCTTCCTAAAGCTGTGGTTGGAGAGCAGAAGAGGAGAATGGAGCAGGAAGGATCCTGGAGGAGCATGAAGAAGGGCCTCCAGGATGACCCAAGGCAGGGCATATAGGAGTAACAGGCCCAATGTGAATCTCGCTGCCTCCCTCCCCTGAGCAAGCACCGCTGCTGTTTACCCAGAGAGTGATCAATCAAACCGTAGAGAATGCAAACATGGAGCCCTAAGCTGGAGACAAAAACTAGAAACCAGCCTCCGTCTGAGGAACACGAAGACCGCTCGGGAGCAGAGCTTTCTGTTTGCTTGCTGGGTTTCTTGGTATCAGGGTCTTGTTATGTAGCTGTGTCAGCCAATAGAATGAGATTGTATTAAGGGGGTGTCTTCAATTGGCTTACATAATACCGTCTAGGACCCCCAACAATGTCTCCTACTGGAGGCTGAGAACCCTGAAGCTGCTTAGTCCACAAGGACAGATGCTTACATCGAGAATGGCCGCGTTGGCTGCTGCCGCAGTGAAGAAGCAGAGCTTGGCCGACTCAGACGTCCTTTCTCTGGGCTGCCACTAGATGGCGCCACCCACGTATAGGATGGGTCTTCCCACTTCAGTTAAACGGATGGAGAAAATTCCCCACGGGTGTCCTCAACAGTCCTTCGTTGCTTGATTCCAGATCCAGTAAAGTTGGCAAGGAGTCGTCAAAGCAGTAGCCCAGGCTAGCCTGGAATTTGTGATCCTCCTGCCTCAGTCTCTTGAGTACTAGCATTCTGGAGGACGGTTCTTCCCTTGTATTCTGTCCACAGGATGCAACAGAAATCACAAGTAAGTTTGGTTCCCACTGCTTACACCGGGAAGCTCTCAGTGGCCTGTAACTCCAGCTCTGTGGGATATGGCGCCCTCTTCTGGCCTCCACAGGCACCTGCACTCACACACATATACAATAATAAAAATAGATACATCTTTAAAAAACAAAACTCAAGACAGCTGAGTGGAGTCCTGGGAAGGTGCAGAGAAAAAAGAGGCAGCGCTGAGTCTGGTGGTTCAGCTTGTACTCTCAGTTGAAGCGGAGGCAGGAGGATTGAGAGTTCAAAAGACAGCTTGGACAGCATAGGGAGACAGGGTTGCACAATTTAAAAGAGCCGGGAGGGGAGTGGGGGTGGGAGTGGGGAATAACTTAAGGGTAGAATAGACTGTGTTTAATCCCCATCACTGCAAAAATTATACGTGTGTGTATGCATATGTATATTTATATTTACACACATGTATATATTCTAGGCAAATGCAAGCAGTCATCCACAAGTGGCAGCCTCCACACGTTCTCATACCACTTTATGCCCCTATCCCTTTGTAAATACATCTTCCACCTTGCTCCACTGAAAACTGAACATATTAAGCTGGCTGTGGCGTCACTCAACTGAAAACCTGGCACTCCGAGGCAGAGGCAGGAGGATAAAAAGTTCGAGGCCGTCCTCAGCTACAGAGCCAATCTGAGGCCAGCCTGGGCTACACAGGACTCTATCTCTAAATAATTATATAAGTTGAGCCAGGTGGCTCAGCAGGTAAAGGTGCTGCTGTCAAACCTGATGACCTATGTCCCGCCCACGGGGCACGAGTGGTCGAGCAGAGAACCCACTGGAGCAGGTTGCCCTCCGAATGCCACACAGCTGCGGATACCCACCTCCTCAAGTAAGTGAATGAATGAATGAATGAATGAATGAACGTGATTTTTAGGAATGAAAAGGAAAGTAAGGACAAACCTCTCTAAAACAAAAGAAAGAAAAGAACATGCCACATATTCATGCTATAAACAGGCACAAGTGTGTAAGAAAAACTGCTCAGTGATCTTCTTTTAGCTTTTTAGGGGAAGGGCATGTGTATGGAGGTCAAAGGATAACTTCCAGGAGTCAGTTCTCTTCTTCTGTGTGGGTCCTTGACAGCAAGCACCTATACCACTGAGCCATCTTGTCCACTGGTCTTCTTTTAAACTGTTGCTTTGACCAGTTGCTTTATGTGCTTGGATTTGTTCTGCAGAGTTGCTATGTTTCCCTTTTTGTCTGTTTCTGTGTTTCTCTGTGTCTCTCTGATTCTCTCTGTGTCTCTGTCTCTCTGTGTGTGTCTCTCTCTCAAATTTATGTCTCTAATAATGGATGCTACATTTTTTTAAAAAAAATATTTGTTTTATTTATATGAATATACTGTAGCTGTCAGACACACTAGAAGAGTGCATCAGATCCCATTACAGATGGTTGTGAGCCACCATGTGGTTGCTGGGAATTGAACTCAGGACCTCTGGAAGAGCAGTCAGTGCTCTTACCCACTGAGCCACCTCTCCAGCCTTGGATGCTACATTTTAAAATCAGGTCACATCATATTTTTTTTTTTTAATATCTAGAAGCTTCTCTGTCCCCAACTGGAATTAGGGCAACGACCGGAATGGCAGGGTTAGTCAGAAGACTTCGGGTACATCATAGCCTTTTGGGCACCTTAGGCCTCCTCTGGTCCCTACTTATCAGTTTAGAGAGAATAAACCATCATAATCAAAAATTTTGTTTTCAAAGAAATGGGGCTTAAGTCACCCCACGTGGGGATAACGTCATCAAGAGGGGCCTCACCAGCTGCAGTCAAAAGTTGTCTGAAGCCAGTTTGGACAACTTAAAGCCACGACTCTGTCCTCTGCAATCATAGATCCTTCTGGAACTCAGCCCTGATGGGTACTGAGGGGTGAGTGTCACCTAGTATTGCAGTCTCAGATGAAGAAAAAAAAAGGAGAAAAAGTCAACTGAAGGGGCTTGGAGATCGCTTAGTGGGTAAAGGGCCTACCACCCAGGTGTGAGGACATGAGTTCAGAATCCTGACAGTCATAAAAAGCCTGCACAGTGGCCTGTGACCCTGGTGTCTGGAGGGAGGACAGGTGGATCCATGAGAGTGCTTGGCCAGTCAGTTGGGTGGATTCTGTGAGACAGAAAAGGTGGCGAGGGCTGGAGAGATGGCTCAGTGGTTAAGAACACAGACTCCTCTTTCAGAAGACCTGAGTTTAGCTCCCAGCAACCACACTGAGTACAGCTCACAGCTGCCAGAACTCTTGCTCTAGAGGATCCAATGCCTCTGGACTCCTCTGGCACCTACACTGACCGGCACATGGCATTCGCCAAACTACTGCTGCTGCTGCTGCTGCTGCTGCTGTTTACTGCTGCTGTTACTACTGCTGCTGCTGCTGCTGCTGTTACTACTGCTGCTGCTGCTGTCACTACTGCTGCTGCTGCTGCTGCTGCTGCTGTTACTACTGCTGCTACTGCTGCTGCTGCTGTCACTGCTGCTGCTGCTGTCACTACTGCTGCTGCTGCTATTACTACTCCTACTCTAAGGTGAAGACCGATTGAGGAAGACACCGGATGCCAATCTCTGGCCTACACACACACACACACACCACACTGCCAGGCGTCAGAGCAACCACAAAGGCACACTAAGAGAAAACTCCTGCTCAAGAGAAGAGACTCTTTGGCTTAGGTGACATCTTCCACTCCATGATCAGACCGGCCGCGGGGGTGGGGGTGGGGTGGTGGTGGTGGGAGGAGAGTTCTTCACCTCAAGACTTTCTGAAGAGCTGGGCAGAACAAATCAAATCGCCCCTCGGGAAGATACTGAACTGTCCTTGAAATTTTTGGGTTATCAGTGAGACTAAGAAGCCCAGGAGGGGACCCCAGGAGGGGACCCTGTATGTGTATGAGTGTGGGTGCACACGCCAGGTGCACGTGGTTGTCCTATGAGAACTTGAAGGAGTCGGTTCTCTTCTTTTATGTGGGTCCTGGGGATTGAGTCCTCAGGTATTAGTTTCCTGTTATCACAAACACACACATGCACATGCACACACACACACTCACACACATTTGGGAGTATGTCATTTGTTGGACTGGGAAGTGCCAGGAAGGGAGTCTTCACATGTCATCTAGGCTCACAGAAAGCAACTGATAAGAACAACAATTCAAGAGACTCGGACAGTGGGCCGGTAGGATGGCTCAGTGGTAACGGCGTTTGCCATCAAGGCCTCTGGTGATCTAAGTGCTACGTTTCAGGCAGGAACCACCATGACCAACTCCGTTTCTTTTATTGTTTTGATTGTTTATTGATTTGAGTGCAGGTCCGTTGTAGCAGGAGCCACCTCTGTGTAAACGCCGGGGCTGCGCAGGCGCAAAAGCATCTCCTGCAGGAGGACCTGATTGAGACCAAGGATTGCTGACGCAGACAATGCCAGCCAATTGGGAACTGCTGTTTAGAAGAGGTGCTTTCTTGAGACCAGTGGTGGTGGTGGTAGGGGCGTGGGTGGGGGTACTAAAGGAGGTGGCAGCAGTGCTCAGAAGAGCTTGCTCACCTGCTCCCAGAGTCTGTGTCACTGACTCTGTGCCACCTCACCTCCAACCACGAGGAGCAGGGCAGCGAGTAGTCCAGGGCACAGGCAGAATCTGGCACCCAGCATGGTTGATTGAGTACTTCATTGTCCTTGTTTGGTGGCTGCTTGTGAACCAACTTTTTTTTTTTCCTGTTGCTTCAAGGTCTGAGCTCACCAGTGGTTCGGCCTGATCTGCTCTTCTCCTCATGGGATTGCTGTTGTGCCCCCTTTGGTCGCTTTTTTCCATGAGTTAGCCCTTAGTGTTTTATGTTGTGGGTCCTGTGAAGGTGATTGTGTGGACCTCCTTTCTTTCTTCTTTGTCTTTTCTGTCTGTTTGTCCCAGCGACCTCGCTTTCGGTCCGGTTCCATTTGAGGGTGAGCGTGCGTCTTTTTGTTTGTCTTTGGGTGAGCGTGCGGCAGCGGCCATCTTTTCTTTCTTTGACTAGGTGACCATGCTGAGGTGAACATGCTACGGTTATCTGAGCGGTTAGCGGGCTGAGGTGAATGTGTGGCGGCCATCCTGTCTTGATCTTTGCCTAGGTGAGTGTGCTGTAGCCATCTTTTCTGTTTTCTTTGTCTTTGTCCTTTCATTTTCACTTTTGGTCCGGATTCATCCTGGTACCTGACATAGGGGGCTGGTTTCCCAGGGATTGGCTCCCGAACACCTTTCCCTTCCTGGTACACCATCCAGCCATAAGGCCTTTGAGTTACACCTGAGGGAGTACCCTGCTTAGTACACTGTGACTTTCATTGCTGTTTTTCTGTCATATTTGTCATATCTGTTCATCGTTTGTTTCCTTTGTGCTCGCTGTCTGCATGGGTTCCCTCCCCTCCACCATCAAGGAACCCCAGATTAGGGCTCTGAAAACCCTTCCGGTTACTCATGGTCTCAAGGTTAAGACTCACGACCTGGACCAATTTTGGGAGGAGGCTGCTATAATGGCCCCCTGGATATCCCCAGAGAGCATGTGGGACCCTGACCTCTGGATGCTTGTTTCTCTTCCTTGCCCGAAAGCGTGAGGTACAGTCTGTGATTGTCCCTCCCTTGTTCTTTGTCCCCATCCTCCTTGCAGTCATTGCCAGTCTTAAGAATTCTTCCCCAGAGGAAGTGGTGGCTGCCCATAACACACACTGCCAGGATGAGGCTAGTATTCAGCTGTCCACTACTGACCCGGATCCACTTTCTCCGGGCATACAGGTTGATTTGAGCAATGAGGATGAGGGCACCTCTGCTCCAGCCCTCTGGCCGTCAGGCTCCAAGCCGGCCTCTAGCCCTGCTATCCCAGGTCCGTCACTCACTATCTGTTCTGTTCCTGCCCCTTCGGAGGTACCCAGCTTACCCCCGGCATGATAAATTTAGGGGGACTTTGACTTCCAGTGGTCACTCCTGCGGTGGTCGCTCCAGCAATGCCTGTCCCTCATCCCTTGTGCTGGACTTCCTCTTGGCGGGCGGGGGGGGGGGAGTTATTCTCCTCATGTATATCGTGAGGCTTTCCCTGTCAATCTTGGCTCTGATGCAGCGACTAGGCCCTGGATTCCCACTCCTCTGGGAGACTTGGCACTAATCAGAAAAGCTGCCAACTATTCTGGCCTAGATTCCCCTTATTTTGGACAAGTATTGAAGCAACGGGCCGTGCACCTCCAGCCCTATTACAATTGGTATAATCTCCTTAAGGTGGTGCTTGACTCTGCTGTTCTTAACTGGAAGTCTGCATATCATGACTTGTCTGAGAATCAGGCTAGAATTAATTTGGAATATAACCTTAATGTGACTTTTGACATGCTTACTGGTCATGGACCAGGGGAGGGGGAATGAAGGAGCCAGAAGAAGACCAGGACCAAGAGACGTAATGTGCATACTGTGTTTATTAATTTTTCTCCAGCCTGGGAGGGCTGATGAGAGCTGGGCTTTCTGTCCCTGCCCCTATTCTTTTGCCTATGGCAGTTAACTCCAGGCCTACGTTCTTTTTTTCCCCTCTTCCAATGCAGTTTGCGTTTGCCCTTCATGGACTCAGTCATTACTGACTAGAAGGCACCTGGCCCACGGAGGAAATTCTCTGCTTTACCACCAACGTCTCCTCCGTCGGCTCTTGTATCCAGCTACAGTATGACCACAGGTGATCTAACCTATGGCACCACGTTAGGCATGGAATTTAGTGTTCCCCTTACTGATTACAAATTCCCAAAGGATCCATCCCTGCCTCATTGTCCAAGGGTCCCTCAAATGCCCACTTTCGTGGGACTTCCTATTCCTTGGGAGCACTGCCAGCCTGCACTAGGTGTAAGATTTGCCAGGGACTACCCAATATTGTCACCTCACACTGGGCATGTGGAGGTTCACCTCACTGATACCTCCAATTTATTCCCTATGTTAGCAGGGATCCCATTAGATTCTGATATGGCCCCATTATGAGCAATTGGCATTCATGTGGCCCCTCTAATTGTCTTGATTTACACCCCCTTACTCTCCTAAAGGGTGGCTGTCTCTTCAATGGGACATCTTTCCACATAAACGGTCTGCAAAAATGTGGACTGGGCTATCCCCGTGAATGTGACCCCTGGCAGCCAGGTTGGCTTGAAAGCTACCCTAGTCTGTGTCCGACCTCCCTTTTTCTTTCTGGTCACTAATATCTCCATTGTCAGAGACAGCCTTGACTGCTTTAATGAGAAATGTCTCCTGACTGCCTGCTGGATGGGGCATTCAACACCAGCTCTCCTGATGAGGGAGCCAGCCGCCATTTGGGTGCCTGTGGTAAACACCACTCACTTCCACGCCATCACTCTGGCCCAGACTCACAATCCCTATACGGGGGAAAGAGGGAATTTGGTATTACAGCGCCATCATTGCCACATCTTGTAGGCATTGCTGGGGCAACAACAGCCGCTGATGCCTGACCCAGACGGCCACTATGGTAGAGACTCTCAACGATGTAGTCTCTAAGTCAGCTGAGGCGCTGCAGGCACAGGAGGTACTAAATCAACATCTTTATCAAGCCATCCACATTTTCCAACAACGGATTGATTTACTTGCAGAAGAGTTGGCCCTGGTTAGGGACATGTCTCTATTGGCATGCGACCCCAGGTTTCACTCAATCTTCCTAACCCCTTACATAATGCCACTGATGCCCAAAAACAGTTGGCTCAATATCTTAAAGGCACCTGGTCAGACAAATTCCTTAACTATTCTGTGCTGTAAAGGGAGAGCATAGCCAACCTCAATAAGACGAGGATATATGTGCTTTCCCTAGATGTCAGATTCTTGGGAAAGTGTGGGACAATATCAAGAGGCTGTTTGACCTCTCGTGGATAGCCACGTATGCTATGATGGGAGGAATTGTCATACTAATAATTATTTTAAGTGTCTCACACAGCATATCTCCAGGCAGCGCTCCGTAAATAAGACGACCCTCCAGGTGCTGATGGCTCTCGAAAATGTCAATGGTGCCCCCCTACTCCAGGAAGTGACCAAAGCACAGATGGCAGAGATCTGTGAGACCACCATGTAGGCTGTTCCTTATCCCCTCTTGTGTGACACGACTCCGGAGTGATATCTCTTTGAGGGCTGGTAGTCAATTTTGGGTAAGATCTTAGAAGACAGGCACAGTCCAGTACACTGGGAATCCTCCAAGGTGGGGATCAACAATGTCAAGGCAGTGGCACCCACTAGGCTGTCAAAATCTAAAAACAAAAGGGTGGAAATGTAGCGGGAATGGAGGGGTCACCTCTGTGTAAACGCTGGGGCCCCTGCAGCTTCAAAAGCATCTCCTGCAGGAGGACCTGAATCATTACCTGCAAGCTCCTTTAGTACCCTCCACCCGCGCCCCATTGGTCCCAAGAAAGCATCTCTTCTAAACAGCAGTTCCTGATTGGCTGGCACTGTCTGAGTCAGTAATCCTCGGTCTCTCAGGCAGTCCTCAATTAGGTCCAGTTTCTTTGGGGGAAATCCTACCAATCGTGACATGGAGTTCAAAGTGAGGAAGGGGGCAATTTTAACAGTTTAAGAATTTCTGAAACCCTGGGTGGGTGTGGGTGTGGGGTCATTGCCAATCCTACAGATGGAAATGGTATTGGAGGGGGGTTACCTCAGAAGCCATCCTCCAGGTCTGGCTCCACAAGGGAAGGACAGGTCACACGGGAGTCACAGAGTAGCCTTTCCCTGCAGACACCCACCAAAGAGAAGCAGTCAGAATGTCCAGTATCACCGTCATTCCTTGACTGGCATCCTGGTGGAGCCGAGGAACAGTTACAGGGTGTGGGTGCAGATGCTGGCCACCTCCTGTTCTTTCTCCCTAAGGTGAACTGTGAAACACCCACGAGTAGCCATAGTTTATTTCCAAGCAAACCCACCTCAGGCAGCCAAACTTCTTTTACTTCTGCTCTCCACTAAAATAAAATAAAACAGAGGAGGATAAAATGAGGGAAAATCAGTTGACGCAGTTAGCAGAAGTGAAAGACCTTTGGGGCCTTTGCTTCAGAGGGGTGACCCTCTAAGTTGGGTATACCTGAAACTGGAAGAGGGGCCCCCAATGGGTGCCTAGTTAAAACAATTTTAGATCCTAAGACACAGAGGTAAAGCACAGAAGACTGGAATTGTCTAGGGTCACTTTTTCTTTTAAAAAAAATTTTTGTTGATTTACTTTTATGTGTGTGGTGTTTTGCCTGCATGTACGTCTGCACTGCGTGTGCACCTGTTGCCTCCGAGGCCAGAAGATGGTGTCAGGCCAAGTGGATTGAAGGCCAGGTAGGCAGTTCAAATTACAAATTAAAGAAAAAGGAGACTGGGACAGTATTTAGTGTTAGTAGCTCCAAGTCTAGGAAAATAAAGCCTGGGTCACTGAGAAAACCAAACCACAGAAGCCCAAACAAAACTATTCGGACCCTACTATTAGAGGTTGGGCATTACTGTGGATGCTAAGGTGTCCCAGCACGCTACACCCAGCTGCCCCTCACACCAACATCTTGTATAATGTAGTATATTTATTAAAATGAAATAAACTGTATAACAATAAAACCTGGGACCAGAGAGAGGCTGGGTGGTTCAGAGCACTGGCTGCTCTGTAGAGGACCTGGGCTTGTATCCCAGAACCCACACGGAGGCTACAACTGTCATAACTCCAGTTCTAGGGGATCTGATGCTCTCAACTGGCCTCCTTGAGCATAGGCATACAAGTGGCATACACACACACACACACACACACACACACACGCCTGCCTATGGAGGAGACTATCAATCTCTGATTCCCTGGAGCTGGAGTCATAGGTGGTTAGGAGCCACTATGTGGGTGCAGTGAACTGAATCCAGATACTCCGGAAGAGCAGCCAGCATATTTTATTTATTTATTTATAATGGAATAATTTTCCATTGCATCGCACTGCCCTACTAGCCTAAGGGCAGAACTACTATGGGACATTTCTCTGGAGTCCACCTAGAGCCCAAGTGACAGCAAGCAGGGGTGTGAGAATCAATACCAACAGGCTGAGGTTATCTGTGTGGCCCAGCTTCTGAGAGTTCAAACAGAAAGTTCCAGGACTTCTGAGGATCAGGTGTGCCAGCCCAGCTGGCAGAGCAGGTGGGGCACTTCAGCATGCTTGTCCTTTTGTCTGCCCGGCAATAGGGGATGTGGGAGATTTGTCATAACACTGGGCCATTTCCTCCTGACCACCCAGCTCGGGGGAGCACGGCCTAGGTCACTCAGTGACACCTTCAGGCGAGGTGGAGAACTGGCTGCTAACCTCACAAGAACCCTTCCCCATTCAGAGTCCCCTCCTTGGGGCGTGGCCACAGGGAAATAAGAGGCTAGACTTTGAGTGAGCATAGAATGTGCTGTAGGAGGCCATGGCTGTGGCCTAGCAGGCAGACTGCTTAGCATTCGTGACCCTCTGATAGCTTTAATCCCAGCACTCAGGATGCAGAGGATAGCCTGATCTACATAGGGAGTTCCAGGCCAATGAATGTTACATAATGAAACTCTATCTCAAAATAATTAGTAAGATGCAACAATAATTAATTAGTCAAAATAATAAAAATGCAATAGTCTTCCTCCCTCTCTTCTCTCTCTCTCTCTCTCTCTCTCTCTCTCTGGCTCTCTTCCTGACACAATGAGCTTGGTCTGCAGCTCTGTCTACTTTTAGCTGACCGCGGTCCCAGCTCTCGCAGACCTTCCGGATCCCTGTCTCATCCCACTATCAAGATTACATTGAACGTGGGAGTCTGAGCAGCCATGAGAGGTAATCAATGGGAAATAGTTCCTTCCCTGGCCAACTGCAAGAAGGGACATCACCAAAATCCAATTGTGCTGGCAGCATTGGGTTACAGGGAGCATCCTGTCCCATTAGCAGGTCCATTAGCATTTGCTGAGTCCTGGGATCTATGGACAAGGGATACTTTATGTGGACTGAGCAAATCAGGAGGCGGAGGACAGATTCCCAATAGCACTCTTGGTGTGAGAAGCCCGACATTTTAACAGCCTGCCCTTTGGACAGTTGATATAATGGTTTTGCATTAAAGTGACAAAGTTTCAAATGAGTTGACGTTTAGAAAGCTTGCTGTATTTTTAACTGAGGGTTGGTGGCTTTGACAGGTGTCTATTGACACCTCATTTGGAACCTTACTAGGCATGTACCTACAGGGCAGGGTGGCACACACCTGTAGTTCCAGGGGTTCGGAGGAAGGAAGATGACAAATCAAGGGCTAGCTTCATCTATATAGTGAATTCCAGGACAATGTAGCCTATGTGAGACACTGCCACCCCCCAGCATCATCTCACATAAAAGAATACTCTGTGCCTTGCTAATGCTGTGGTGATCAGCTTTGTCTAAACGAGCGAAGAGGTTAACCAAATGGTACCCCCAGGGAGAACGCAGCAGACAGGGAGTCCTCAAGCTCTGTGGGAAGGAGCCACAGGCAAATGCAAAACCTTTGGCCTAGGAATTTAGTTTTGGGGAATCCGCTGAGGAGATAATCATATCTACAGAAAGAGCTTTGTGCATTCAGATGAAAAAATACAACATCCTTTTAAATTATATATCAGAAACTGGGGGTCTGGTAAGATGCACTTGAGTTTTGATCGCAGCATCCATAAATCACCAGGTGTAGCAGCACCAATCTGTAGCCCAGTGCTGGGCGCGGAGACAGGACAATCCCTGGGCTGAACTCTGCGTTCAGCAAGGGATTTGAGAGATGATGGGGAGAGACGCCACTCAATAGTTAAGTGAGTCCTGCTCTTACAGAGGACTCACGTTGGGTTCCCAGCACCCACATGAGGCTACTCCAGCTCTGGGGAATCTGAGGCCTCTCGCCTCACCGGCGCCTGCTCTTGTGTGCACGTGGACACCACCCAAACGTAAAGACAAAGAGTTCTTTAAAAGGTCTCTCTCTGCACCTGCTTCACCTACCAGCGGTAACCATCATAACTTACACCGTATATGCATCAGGTTCTCTGTTGCATGTACTCTGCAACCCGAAGATGGCATCAGATCATATGTGAGCTGCCGGTGGGTGCTGGGATTTGAACTTAGGTCCTTCGGAAAAGCAGCGAGAGCTCTTAACCACTGAGATGCCTCTCCAGCCCCTATTTTATAACTTTTAACACAGTGCTCAGACACATGCACACACACACACATACACATATCCACATACACGCACGCGCGAACACACACACACGTTTTTTGGGAACTGACTGAATCCAGGCATTGCCCTAGCTCTGAGCTCCAGTCACTGCTGCGTCTATGTAACTAAAGCATTGGGTGTGGCGCTGGGGAGTGGCTTTACAATTGGTCCCTGCTGATGACCCAAATTTGATCCCCAGACTCATATGGTGAAGGAGAGAACCAACCACAAGTTGTTGTCCTCTGATCTTCACACGCATTCTATGACACACATGTACTAACACAACTACCCACGTGCACACAGAATAAACACATGAAAATGTAGAAAAAATGGAAATGACAAACTGTAGGACATTATCCTTTCAGGGGTTTCAGGGCTACTGCATTGGTTTTGTTTGTTTTGTTTCCGTTCTGTTCAACAGTTGCCTTTTAGTCACTCAGTGTTAATACAGATGGATCAACTGTTCCTGCCTCAAGGCTTGTGTGGTCACCACCCACAGTGTGACATCATAACAGCACAATGCCTTGTGTACACCCTTTTCCACAGCCTTTATTTACCTTTTGTGGGTTTGTTTTGTCTTTTTTTTTTGGTTTTTTCGAGACAGGGTTTCTCTGTGTAGCCCTGGCTGTCCTGGAACTCGCTCTGTAGACCAGGCTGGCCTCGAACTCAGAAATCTGCCTGCCTCTGCCTCCCAAGTGCTGGGACTAAAGGCAGTGTGCCACCGCCGCCCGCGTTTGTCATTTTTTTTGAGACATGGTCTCGCTATGTAGCCCTGGCTAGCCTAGGATCAGTATGTACAGCAGGATGGTCTTGAACTCACCAGGGCTAGCCTAGGATTCAATATGTATAGCAGGCTGGTCTTGGACTCACTGAGATCTGCTTTTACCTTCAGAGTGCTGGGATTAAAGGTGTGTGCTACACCTGACTAAAAAGAAACAACAATAACAACAACAAACTATATATTGATTGTGTGTGTGGCAGGGTACATGTGGAGACTGGGGACAATCTGAAAGCACTGGCTCTCTTTTTCCATGATGTGGGTCCCAAGGATTGAACTGAGTTAGGTTGTTGGTATTGGCAGCAAGCACCTCTACCCAGTGAGCCATCCTGCTAGGCCAAAGTTGGAAATTTTAATAAACTCAGCACTTTGGAATTACCCCTCCCCCACCCCACACCTATCTTATTTTTAGACAAGGTCTGTCCAGATAGTCTTTGGCTGGCTTGGAACTCATAGAAATCCTCCTGCTTCGGCTTCCCAGGTCTTGTGATTCCAGGCATCACACCTGACTTTGGACAGCTCACTTTCTGGACTAAGAAGCAGTTCATCTTAGCCAGGCAGTGGTGGCGCAGGCTTGGGAGGCAGAGGCAGGCGGATTTCTGAGTTCGAGGCCAGCCTGGTCTACAGAGTGAGTTCCAGGACAGCCAGGGCTACACAGAGAAACCCTGTCTCTTAAAAAAAACAAAACAAAACAAAAAAGCAGCTCCTCTTCCTGATGTCAGGTCCAGCGCTGCACACGAATGCCATTCAGCATTTGGAGAGATTCGTTCCATCAAACCACAGATCACTCAGATGCCAGAGGCTAAGCTACAAGTTTCTCTGCTGAATCAGGTTCCTTGCCAGGTTACATTCACATCAGGGGTGCTGTGTGCTCACAGACATGAACATGGCAGGCTGTGCAGCCCCAGAAGGTTGACACTGATGTATGAAATGCCAATGGCAAGCAACCCAGAAGCAGAACTGCATGATGGCTACTGTCTGCCTTAGAGAGGGGAAAGAGAAAGAACTGCTCAGGAAGCCGAGGGGTATCAAGAGCCAAAGCCGACAGGGACTGAGTTCCAGGGGCTGCGGGTCCACTCCTTGTCACACATAATTTGATTCTTATGTTTTTCTGCTGACATCTACAAAAGTCATCAACAAAACCCAAATCATGTTTGCCTTCATGTTTGGAGGCAAAACCAAGTACAGATGGGCTGGTGAGATGGCTCAGCTGGTAAAGGGGCTTGCAGCTAAACCTTATGGCCTGAGTTCAATGCCCAGAACCATATACTGGGAAGAGAGAATCAACTCTTGCAAGTTGTCCTATGATCTCTACACCCGTGAGGTGGTATGCACTGTAGAGCGAGCAAATGAGAGAGAGACAGAGAGAGACACAGACTCAGACACCCAAAGATGCAGAAGCGGACGGGAGTGGGAGATAACAAAAACATAAAAATGAAAAGGATGGCCAATGGCTGAGGAATAAGGGTTGAGCCCTGGTCTCCATGTGCACAAACGTGCACATGTGCACACCTCACCCCAGGAATGGTCACGTGCACACGGACTCCCAGATACACAAAGGAAAAGGCAACCTTAACAAGCCCGCATTGCCCTCAGAGTGTAGCTGGCACTCATCCATCCAGAATCTCTTTCCGGCTTTTAACACATCACAGGGAGCTGCCTCCCAGGATCCTTTGCAGCACGATGGCCGTGAGATTGGATGGAGGCAAGCTAACACTGAAGGGAAAGCTTTCTAGCCGTGTGCAGGGGAAGGGGTGCACCCTCTGTCCTTTTTAGAGTTTAGGTAGTCACCCAGGCCCTGGTGTGGAAGATGCAGAACAGGAAGAAGGCAGACAGAGAATCCCCAAGCAGAGTTGAACTCTCCAGAAGCAGGGTTTCCCCTGAACTCCCTTCAGCCAGCTTCAACAGGTGGCTTCGGGAGAGCGGAGCGGAGCCGGGATTCCCAGAGCCTGAGGGAACCACCTGCTGGTCAAAAGGCACTGATGGTTAGCTACAAGATGAACCAGATCCAGTGTGGAAGGTGCAGCTGAGCCTGGAAGGCTGACAGCTTTTGGTCACTGGTCACACAGGTGCTTGGTTACCAGGCTGCCACTCTGGACATGCTAAACACACACTCTCTGTTGAGTAGATATTTTTTTTATTTTTTTATTTTTTTTTTGTTTTGTTTTCGAGACAAGGTTTCTCTATGTAGCCGGGCTGTCTGGAACTCACTCTGTAGACCAGGCTGGCCTTGAACTCAGAAATCCGCTTGCCTCTGCCTCCAAGTGCTGGGATTAAAGGCGTGCGCCACCACCGCCCGGCAAGTAGATATTTTAAAAAAAAAAGTTTCTTTGGGATTGTTTTGTAACTGCTACCCAGATCTGTCACTCTAAGGACCTCATGGAGGCTAAAACAAATGCATCAGGGCTGGTGAGATGGCTCAGCTATGAAGGAGCTTGCGGCTAAGTCTGATTTCAATCCCTGGAATCATGTGGTAGGAGGAGTCAACTCTTAAAGGTTGTCCTCAGATACACAAAGACAGACAGAGGTGTGGGGATATACTACTGTAAGTAAAGACAAACTGGGAAGCTCTGGGCAGGGACTGAAAGCAACTGTATGTAGGTTTGAGCACTCCCTGTGAATAAGAACAGGGACCAGCTAGAGTGTGGGTTGAGCCCTGCCTCAGGCACGTGGTAAAAGTGGGGCTGAAACCCCATGATTAAGACAAACCTTGTAACAAAAAACTGTTAAAAAACAAAATTAGGGCTGGAAAGATAGTGTTTTACTGCTGTGAACAGACACCATGACCAAGACAACTCTTATAAGGACAACATTTAATTGGGGCTGGCTTACAGGTTCAGTCCATTATCATCAAGGTGGGAGCATGGCAGCATCCAGGCAGGCATGGTACAGGAGGAGCTGAGATTCCACAGGCCAAACTTGAGCATATCTCTGAGACTCAAAGCCCTCCTCCATGTGACACACCTCCTCTAACAAGGCCACATCTCCTAATAGTGCCACTCCCATGGGAGGAGATATTCAAACTACCACAGATGGCTTGGTTGGAAGTGATGCTGTACAAGTCCAGGGACCCAAGCTCTGTCCCAGAGCTGAAGAAGCCAGGGTGGTGCTGGAAAGGCCACCCGTGGTCACCTGACACAGTCTTCCATGTTCAGTTCTCTGCACCCATGTCAGGCTCATCAATACCTGAGACCTCCATCCCCTAGAGACCTGATGCCGCCTTCTGGCCGCCGTAGCCCTGCATTCAAGTTACATGTATTCCTCTGTCTCATATACAAATGAGCTAATAAAATAAATCTTGATGGTGTGTGTATGTGTGTGACTATTTCTTAAGAAGAAGAGGAGGCAGTGAGAATCAGAGTTTAAGATTGCCCTTGGCTACATAGGAAGTTCAAGGCGGGGCTATCTAAGACAGTTTTGGAAACAAAAAGCCATGAGTCACAGGGTTGGGGGTTGTGGGAGCTGGGTCAGAGGAGGATCCTTGGGGCTCGATGGGCAGCGAGCTATAGCCTAAGCACTTCAGTAAGAAACCTTGCCTCAAAACCTGGATGTCCATCTGAGGAAAGGCACCCCTGGTAGATCTCTGGGAGACACACACACACACACACACACACACACACACACACACACACACTCAGGGCTTGGGATGGGGCTCAGTTGGTAGATTGCTTGTAATGCCAGCATTCAGGAGGCAGAGGCTGGAGGACCGTGAGTACAAGGTCTTCCTTGGCCACATAGTGAATTAGAGGTCAGCCTGGGATATGTGATATGCAAGAATGTCTAAAAAGAAAAAGAGGAGGGGGGAGGAAGGGAGGGAGCAAGAGAGAAAGAAGAAACCGAAAACATCCATCTGCAGCCAATATTCTTTCTGGAGCCTGGGTCACAGCCCCTGAACACCTTCACCTGATTTAACGTCTCCAGGTTCTAGTCTGAGAGGATACAGGAGCCGGGCACCCAGGACAACCCAGAGCTGGGGCATCTGTGTCACCTGGTCATGATGGCACCAAGAAAAGAGTTGAGGCAGCTTCCTTCTTGGAGGTTGTCTATAAAGCAGCCAGAAGCCCCGAGCAAAGAAGGGAGAGTTTGCTCACTCCCAGCTCTGCCTTGGAAGACTTCGCAGCGGAGGCAAATAAGACAAAAGGAAGCCAGTCCTCCAGCATGAAGTCTGGACCCTTGCTGGCTGCTGCCGCCATGATGCAGGTCTTTCCTAGGTGCTTGACAAATCTCCCGTACCCCAGGCTAGCCTCAGGCTTACTATGTAATGATGACCTTGGTTAGATGGCAGGGAATTACCTGTTTCCATGACGACTAGATCATCCTTGGTCTTGCCACCTTTGGTTGAAAAGCTGCAGAGCTGGAGTTGGGGAGACGTCAGCGGTTCAGAGCATTTGGTGCTCTTGTAGAGGGCTTGGGTTTGGTCCCAGCACCCACATGGCAGCTCACAACCATCCGTAGCTCCAGTTTTAGGGGATCCAAAGACCTCCATAGGCACCTGGCACATGTGATGCAGACATATGGGCAGGCAAAACACTGCCCATATACAAATAAAATTTACAAATCTGAAAAACGATTGCAGAGCTGAGTGGTTGCAAGGGAGCCTTTGCAAGCCCTCACCGCCTGACCTGAACTTCCTGCTCCCTCTGTGTACCTGAATCCAAATTTGCTAAGTGAGCCAGATGTGGTGGCGCACACCTTTGCTCCCAGTATTTAGGGTGTGGGGTGAGGGTGGGGCTGGGGACTAGGGTGGCAAAGGCAGGTGGATCTGTGAGTTCAAGGCCAGCCTGGCCTATATAGTGAGGGCTATCCTGTCTCAAAGAGAAAAACAAAACCAAGCTTGCTTAGTGACATCAGGTTGAGTCTAAGGCCCTTGAAATTCACACAGCCATTAGTCCAAAATGCCTTTGAAAAGGATGACCTCTTTCCTACTTGGCGGAAGGCGACTGTGTGTTTTCCTTCTATGATTTACTACTTGAGAAGTCCACAGCCTTCTGTTTCTAGAAATGCAGATGAGATTCATGACAAAGGGTGAGAGAGAAACGGAATCTGCACGGTGGCCTGGATGCTCACACAACAGCCACCTGGTGAGACAGTCTCAGTGCTCAGGAGACAGCCCTGAGGAGTTCCCCGAGGGAGTCTGGGTCTTTTGCCCTTGCCATCTTGTTCCTGCTGCAGAATACATCACAATTACAGCCACCAACCTAGAATAAGCTACTTCAAGTTAGGCAGGGGTGTCACCACATGAGCCACAACCCCAGCCCTCATTGGGGGATTCTAGGAAGATGCTCTACCACTGAGCCACGCCCCCAGTCCCTCACTGGGGGATTCTAGACAGGGGCTCTACCACTGACCAACACCGGCAGCCTATCTCTCAGTGATTCCTAAGTAAAATGTTCTTTAGTTTGCTGAAAATTCTCATCCTGTCCTCTTTCCCACCACTAGATCTATTTAGCCCAATTGCAAAAGCCCCACCACGTAGCTAATGAGACACAATTTTGTTTTGTTTTGAGACAAGGATTTACATAGTCAAGGTTGGTCTCGAATTCCCCATCTTCTTGCCTTCACCTCCCAAGTGTAGGGATTACAGAAGCACACCACCATGTTCCACTCACACAAACATTTATATTAAACAAGGGCAGTGTGTTTGAAGAAAATAGACCAGTGCAGAAAACAACATTCTACATGACTGACAGGCCAGTCTAGATGCTGGAGCTTCCAGGCTTTAGAGCGAGCGAGCAACAGATCTGACCGGAGGTTAGGTTAGGTTTTCAGTTGCACCAAGGTGAGCCAATTCTGGGAACTCAGTATGACTTGAAAGGTACCAGTCGAGTGCCCTTTCACTCACCACACACCCGGAAGCCCGCCCAGGATTCACTGGGCCCCAGACTTTTCTTTCTCAATTTGCATTTCAAATTCTGTACCCAACAGGAGGCTGAGTTAGGGCTAGCTTGATCTTTGGCGCCACCATCAGTTCACTGTGTTTCGCTTCACTGGGAAATGGCACATCCCTTCAGGGAGACGTTTGCTTTTTTATTGAAAAAAAGCAAACAAACAAACAAACAAAAAATCCCCCAAAACACAAAAACAAAACCAGAGAAAAGAAACAACGCAAATATATAAGGCTAATACTAGCAGCCACTCCCCAGGTTAAGACAGGATTTTACTACACACCCTGACAGAGCACGGACTCCTTTCTGCCCCCACACAGCTCAGTTCACATGCAGTGTGGTGGGCATGTCAGTTTAATAACTCCTCCAGAGACAGTCAGTTTTTCCAATCTCAGCTCACATGCAGAGACTTTCCCCATGGGGGTAGAGTTGTGCTTAGTGGTCCCCACCTTTGGACGGCCGAGGCCACAGCGTGCTCAGGGAATGCTTGCAGAGAGGGAACTGAGCTGTGGGCAATCGTCCCTGTGGCCTTGTGTTGACACCGATGCCCTCGTGGGTTAGCCGCTCGCTGCTGGAGGATGGGGAGGACCGCGCTGCTAGCTCTGGAAGAGAAGGCAAGGTCCTCCCTACGGGGTCCCCGTGAAGGGCTGACATCTGTCTTGTTCAGATTCCTGAGAGACCGCCCATGCTTTCTTCTCTAGAGGTCATGGCTGGGCTCCAGAGTGCTCTCTAGCTGCCCCACAGACACCAGGGGGCCAAGCTGCCCGGAAGCAATGCCTTCTGAGGGGAAAGTGACCAGTTTGAGCTCTTGTTCTCGCCCCAGTCACTGTGCTGCTTCCGATGGCACCTCAGAGAGTCATCCCTGACAAAGGAGGCACCACACTTGTCACATCCGAAGGCCCTCTGGGTGACGATGTTGGCCACGTGGTGGGGGCCGCTCTCCCCAGGCCCATCCTTGCCCTGCGGGGCCCTGTTCTCTGTCTTGGCGCCTTCCCTGTGCACCTTGTCGATGTGTTTGGCCAGGCTGCTGGGCCGCTTTGTATCAAAGCTGCAGAAGTCACATTTGAAGGGCCGGTCCTTGCAGTGGACTCGGCTGTGTACGCGCAGGGCAGCTGGGCTGGAACAGGAGTAGCTACACTCGGGGCATTTCTCAGGATGGTCGGCCTGATGCAGGCGACTGTGCTCTAGCAGGTCGGCCCGGTCCCGGCCCTGGAAGGCACAGTGCAGACACTTGAAGGTGTGCTTGATACGGATGTGGGACTTGAGGTTCGCCTTCATGGTGCAACGGACGTCACAGAACTCGCATTTGAACGGCTTCTCTCCCGAATGCACGATCATGTGCCGCTTCAAGTCCGAGCTGATTTTGAACTTGGCGCTACAGAGCCAGCACTGGAAGGGGGTGTCCCCTAGCAATGGAAAGTGTGATTATATTAGAGTGGGCAGGCAACAGAATTCTCCAGTAGACATGTACCACATACCTGGCCAGGAGACAGGTGGGTCTTTTGAACTTCCCGATAGGAACATTTACCATGTATATAGTCACTCATACTGTTAGCCCATTTTATAGATGGGGTAGCTGGTGCTCAGGGCGTCCAAGTGGTGGGGCCCACACTCCTGTACCACCCTCCACCCTGCAAGTCCACATTCAATGACACTTGAGTTCTAGAAATGCAGTAGGTGTTGCATATGAGTTCTCCAAATAGGATTTAAAGACACCTGGCTGATAAGGTAACTCTGTGGTTAAAGCACTGCTTGGTCTGACAGAGGACCCATGCTCGGTTCCCAGAAGCCACATGGAAACTCGCAACCACCTATAACTCCAGTTGCAGAGAAACTGATGCCCCCTTCTGGCCTCCACCGGTACTGCACACATGTGGTGAACAGACGTATATGCAAACTACCCATACACATGAAATAGACATAAACAAACCTCAAAAACAGTAACTACAAAAGTTTACAGAGATGCTTGCATTGTGTTTGGCATGCAACAGTTATTCAGCATGTATTACTAACCTTTTTGATTTTCTAAGTACACATGGCTCTTTTGAATCCTTTTCTCCCAGAGACAAGGTCTCTCACTAGGTAACTCTGGCTGTCCAAACTCATTATGTAGACCTGGGTGGCCTTGAACTCACAGAGATCTATCTGCTTCTGTCTCCTAAGTACTGGGCAAGCACCACTCTGCCTGGCTCAGAATAGAAGTTATCTATAAAGTTAATGTTCAGAGGTGGCACCAAGCATTGGGGACAATCAAGTGAAGAGCCACAGCTTTCTATGTTGGCTCAGTTTTTAGTCTTTTCTCTGAAGGTCTTGCAGAGGTTTTGGTAATTTTGGAGGTGGCTACTTTATAGTCATTATCGGCTGGTGAAAAGTTCATAAGTCATCTTTGCTCGCCCTACCTAGCAGCTGTGTACTCATGGCAACGACCTGATTTTCCAGCATTACTGTCTAAGGCAAACAGCAGCCCACACCAGAATGAGAGTTTCTTTTTAATATCCCTTCTCTTCCAACTGTCAGGAGTCTAGTTATACATGTAAATTCAAGTACATTTTCATCCTTCTTCCCTCCCCCACCCCCCCCACCCCGCACCCCCCAGACAGGGTCTCACGTGTAGTTCTCTGGCTGTTACTGAACTCACTATTTAGACCAGGCTGGCCTTAAACTCAAAGATCTGCTTGCCTGAAGAGTGCTGGAATTAAAAGTGAGTACCACCGCCTGCCAAATTTTCATTCTTACCTGGCATGGTAGCTCATGTCTGTGATTCCAGCACTCAGGAGATAGAGGCTGCAGGATCCCCGAGGGTTTGAGGTCAGTCTGAACTACGAAGTGAGATCTTATCTCAGAAAGCCCGAATAACAGTTAGCAAAACAAAACAAAAGTGGCTTAGGGAGATGCCTCAGTGGGTCTGGATCCCCGGCACCATGGTAAAAGGCCGGGCGTGAGAGCACACGCCCAGGACCCCGGTGCTGGGGGTTGGAATGAGGCTCCCCACGGCAGCTGATTGGAGAGTGCTGACTTCAGTGGAAAACTGTCTCAAAAACTAATAATAAAATAAAAACATGGCTGGGAGCAGTAGAGGGAGACTCCATTGCTCCACTCTGGCTTCTTCCTGATTCATGAGTGAATATCCACACACACCTGTACACATGTGTGTACCACACACACACATGAATATGCACCCACATATTTTAAAAGACAAAATTTCCATTCTGTCTGTGATTTGATTTGCCCTGGTTTGTTATCATATCTCCATTTTCGAATTAAAGTATAAATATTTTAGGTTAAGACCAAATATGTGCAACCACTAGAGTCAAACATCGACCCAAGACTACAGGCACCCCCTCACAGGCCACTGTGCATGGTGTTACTGCTGTCAGAAGAAATGATTGTCTTCCTTGTATGCCCCCTGCGGGCATAGTTTAGCTTGCTTCTTTGACTGGACTCTATTTCTTTTTTTTTTTCTCTCTTTTTAAAAAAAGACTTATTTATTTTATGTTTATGAGTACACTGTAGCTGTCAGACACACCAGAAGAGCACATTGGATCCCATTACAGATGGTTGTGAGCCACCATGTGGTTGCTGGGAATTGAACTCAGGACTCTGCAGGACCTCTGGAAAAGCAGTCGGTGCTCTTAACCACTGAGCCATCTCTCCAGCCCCGGACTCTGTTTCTTGAGGAAAAGTCATTTCGCACAATTGTGAGGTCATCTAGTCTCTCTGGTTTTCCTATCTCATGCGATTTTGAATGGGTTCCCTATTTCTGAGGTACCTAGGGTTTTCTCTTCCATCTGTCTGTCTGTCATTCTGACCCTTCTCCTTGCTGCCATGCCAGTTAGCAATACTCAGACAGTCACACATAAACTATTCCGTGACAGAGTTTATCATCTGCTTTGCACTAAGTGTATATTCTAATAACTTCTATCATGGTCGCCGAGAGGAAAGTGTTGAGTCTTTGAATATACTTCAGTTCTGGTCTTGCACTTGGGACAGTGTTGCTAGGCAGAAAATTTTATGTTGAATGTCATTCCTCCAGGACTGGTAAGACAGCTCAGCAGTCAAGAGCACTTTCTGTCCTTAGAGGAACTGGGGTTCGTTCCCAGCACTACATGGCAGCTCAGAGCTGTCTGTAAGTCCCAGTTTCAGGAGACCCAGAGCCCTCTTCTGACCTCCATGAGCACTGATACACGGTGTAATACATACATATACTACATACATACACACACACACAACATATTTACAGGGAAAACACCCATACATACCGGCAAAAACACACACACACACACACACACACATATATGAGGAAAATGAGTAAATCTACATAAAAGGTCACCCCAAGTCTGAGGGCATTCATTTCTCCGCTGTCTGTAGGGAACCTGTGTCACCTGGAAGTCTTCCCAGGTGAGTCTGAGGGACTGCCCACTTCTTTTATCCTGACTGTATCCTCGAAGTCGCTTCACTTTCTCTTGTTTTTATAGAATGCAAGATTCTTTTTTCCTTCATTCCTTCCTCCCCTCCTGTCCCCCTCTCCTCTTCTATTTAGGTTTTTTGACAGGGTTTCTCTGTGTAGCCCTGGCTATCCTGGAACTGACTCTTATTATAGAGTAGGCTGGCCTCGAACTCAAAGATCTGCCTGCACGTGCCTGCTGAATGCTGGGATTAAATGTATGTACCACCACTGCTCACCTTCAAGGTTCTTTCTTTATTGGTTAATTTTCTCCCTTGACTATTCAGAAATAATAATTCTAATTTCTGTTTTTTCATCCTGAGCCCTTTTTTTAAAAAAAAAATTTCTGGAAAGTTTTGTTACATAGCTAGCAACTCTACTTCCTCCTCTCTGTTTTATTGAAAACAGAACCTTTCTCCCCTCACCCTGCCGTCCCAAATTATAACCTGAACACGGCTGCCCTCCCTTCACCCTCTACAGTCTTACCACATCCTCCCTTCCATCCTGGTCTACCCCTCCCCCACCTCCTACTAGAGAACAAACAGGCTCTAAGGGATAATAACAATAATAATAATAATAATAATAATAATACAATTAAATATAATAAGATAAAACAAAAACCAATACATTGGAACAGGACAAAACAAACAGAAGGAAAAGAGCCCAGGAGAAGGCACAGGAAACAGAGACCCATGGCTCACTCCATGAGGAATCCCACTAAAACACTAAACTGGAAGCTTTTATGTTTATATCCATTCAAAAAGAAAGAGAAAATAAAATAAAACAAAACAATTAAAAGCCCAGTAAGATTAAAAAAAAAAAAAAAAAGATATGGTGGGCTGGAGAGATGGCTCAGTGGTTAAGAGCACTGACTGCTCTTCCAGAGGTCCTGAGTTTAATTCCCAGCAACCACATGGTGGCTCACAACCATCTGTAATGGGATTGATCCCCTCTTCTGGTGTGTGTCTGAAGATAGCAACAGTGCACTCACCTACAAAGAATAAATAATTCTTAAAAAAAAAAAAAAAAAGATATATCGTTATGAGACAAGGACCCTCCAAAGATGCTGTTGAGTTTGTTTTCTGTTGGTTGTTGTCCACTAGTGGGAACACAGCCTGCCCTTAAAAGTAGTTTGCTTTCCCGGAGAGACTCCCTTGGAGAGAACAAAGTTTCCATTTGCAAGTGATTATCAACAGGACAGCTTCTGGATTAGGTCAGGGACGTGTGCCCATCTCTCCTTCCGTCTCTAGGACTCCAGCTCCTGTGCAGGCCAGGCCCCCTCACACCGCCTCAGTCTCCGTGGGTTACATGTGCACTGACCGGGTTGATTTAGAGCATTGGATCGTGACCCCTTTGGAGGTCAAATGACCCTTTCACAGGGTCACCCAAGACCATGAGAAAACACAAATCTCTACATTACGATTCATAACAGTAACAATGTTACAGTTATGAAGGAGCAACGGCAATACTTTATGGCTGGGGGTCACCACTATGTGAGGAGCTGTATAAAGGGTCGCAGGTCAGGAAGGCTGAGAACCACTGGTATAGAGGGCCTGGGTTTCTTGGTGTCCTCCAACCCCTAGCAACTCTGTTTTTTTCGAGACAGGGTTTCTCTGTGTAGCCTTGGCTGTCCTGGAACTCACTCTGTAGACCAGGCTAGCCTCGAACTCAGAAATCTGCCTGCCTCTGCCTCCCGAGTGCTGGGATTAAAGGTGTGAGCCACCACTGCCTTAACTCTGTTTTTATTCAAATCTTTTTTGACTGTCTCTTCATGAATCCTACGTGCATTTCTGCTGGAAAGAGACATCAATTTGAAGGCAAACTCCTCTATCTAACTCCCAGGTCCTCTCTGACTTCCAGGATTCGTTGCTCAGCCCAGTATATTTCATGGCACTTAACCGAGTGGGTCAGAGTCCTTTGCTGGTGTCATGGGAGGAGGTGACTGCCCTAAGCAGGAAACAATGGAACTGAGCAGGCTGAGCAGCCTTGCTATTGGGCACTGGCTTCTCCTGTGAGCTCACTGTGGCCTTAGATATCTGTACCCCAGTTTTAAGCACACAGTTCTAGGGGTACTCAGACGTCTGCAGGGAAGGCTGGCTCTAAGGACTGTGTCTAGCTCCTTCTGTCTACTGGAATACAGCTTTCTTTACTCAAAAGTCTTGAGTCTCTGATCAGACCTTCTGCCTCACTCTTGCCCATGGGATAGTTTTGCTGGATATAGAATTATATGTTCAAATTCAAGTGCTTTGTGACACAGGGTCTCATTGTATCCCAGCCTGGCCTTGATCTTTACCTCTGACTTCCATTGCTTTTAGTTCTCATGTGCTGGGACTACAGGTGTGAATCACCATCATGCCTGATTTATGTGGCACAGGGATAGGACCATGGCTTCGTGCATGCTAAGTAATTTCCCTACTAATTCAGCTATGTTCCCCAGCCCTTCCTAACTCAGTTCAAAAATGTAAACATGTTTCCATTGGCTTGGCATCTTCTATGAGCTTTTTGAAATGCTTGTATCTTGTTGTGAATGCTTCAACACTCTGCCTATTTGTGTGTGAACAGGTGTACAGAGGATAATGGGTTGTTTTTATCCAGCTAACATTAGTTTGTGGAGTCCCACAAAGAAGGGAAAGGAAGCCTTCCAGACCAAGATGTGTGTGGTTTGCAACCACATCCAACTGACTTTTGTTATGTTCCTGGACGAAGTCAGGAGAGCAGAGAGTAAGCCAAAACACTAAAGGCATCTAATTGGCCAGTCACATTTATTTGAGATGCACACTTTGTCACGTGGCCACTGTGATGGGTACCCATCCCTACCTGTATTCTACGTTTCACGTATCTACGTATCTGTTATCACGGAGATAACAGATGTCACACCGTTCTACTGAAAACTGTCATTCTGACAAAGAAGACCCAAACAAACACATTGGGCCAGACTGCAAATTACTTTATTTCTACCAGCAACTTACGGTGGTTACTTGTGTCTTCAGCAAGTGTAGGTGAATAAATAAAAAACGTAAAGCAGGGGGCTTCTGGGTGAGGGACTTACCTGTGTGTGAGCGCAGGTGCACGGTGAGCTGGCTGGAGTTGCGGCTGGCGTAGGGACAGAGCTGGCACTTGTATGGCCGCTCATCTGAGTGGATGCGCAGGTGCTTCTTGAGGCTGCTGCTGTCCACGGCTGCGTAGTCGCACAGGTGGCACTTGTGTGGCTTCACGCTTGTGTGGCAGCGCATGTGCATGGTCAGGTTGTCCTTCCGGCTGAAGCACTTGTCACAGAACTCACACTTGTGCGGCTTGTCACCTTCAAACACAAAAGCAGTCAATGTTACAGGGTTTCTTGGTCAGGGTGGTGTCTTGGTTTCTTTTCCCCGTTGCTGATAAAATACCACGTCATTTTCTTGGCTCACAGTTGAAGGTTTAAGTTCATGACAATGGGGAAGTAGCTTGAAGTGGCTGTTTGCATACCATCCATAATCAGGAAACAGAGGGATGGATGCCTGCTGCTGCTCAACCCTTTCTCTATTGAAATAGTCCAGGATCCCACCTAGGGAATGGTGCCTCCCACAGTGGGCATGTCTTCTCGCCTGGTTAGCTCTATCAAGACAATGTTCCAAAGACACGCCCAGAGAGGCCTATCTCTTAGTCAATTCCAGATTCTGTCAAGCTGACTATTATACTAACCATCACTGGGTGATAGTGTGAGCAGATGGGCCTGCCTCCCCCTCTGTCCAACGGCCACACACAGAGGAGAAAACCAAAAGTCAGAGTGGGAAACGGGAGAGCTGTGTGTTGATGGCTTCACCATTAAGGAATCCGAGAGACAGATCAAGCACAAATAAGAGGCTAAATCCCATTTGGGACAAAAGAAATGGTCGCAGAAGGACTCAAGGTAAGAAGTGACAGGGGTAGGGACAGCTTTGGCCCCTGGATGAGGAAGTACTTAAGAGAGTGATCTTTTGTCCACTCCCAATCTCTACCTTGGGCTCAAGTAGCCTACGTTGTCCTTGAACTCGGGGCTGACCTTTCTGCTTCTTTCTTCTTTCCTCCCTTCTTCCTTCCCTCCCTCCCTCTCTTCTTTCCTGACAGGTCTTACTGTGTATCCTGGCTGTTGTGGAACTCTCTATGTAGACCAGGCTGGCCTTGAACTCATAGATCTTCATCCCCTGCCTCTGTCTCCCAAGTGCTGGATACTAAAGTGTGCATCACCATAATACACAGCCTTTATATCCTGTCTGGATTGGAGTTGCTTACCTTTGAACTTTTATTTTATTAGACTGAAGGAGGGAGGGAGAGAGACAGAGAGAGAGAGAGACAGAGAGAGAGACACATAGAGAGAGACAGAGAGGAAGAGAGAGAGAAGAAGAAGAAGAAGAAGAAGAAGAAGAAGAAGAAGAAAGAGAGAGAGAGAGAGAGAGAGAGACAACTAGAGAGAGACAGAGAGGAAGAGAGAGAAGAAGAAGAAAAAGAAGAAGAAAGAGAGAGAGAGAGAGAGAGAGAGAGAGAGAGCACTCTTAGGACACAGGAGAGGTGTGGGTCAAGAGGATAATGTTTGGAGGCCATTTCTCTCAATCTACTATGAGTTCCATAGACCAAACAGGTTGGCAGGCTTGTTCACCAAGAGTCTACCCACTAAGTCACCTCATTGTCCCTTTTTAGTAATAATTATTATCACAATACTAATGCTACTAAAAATCAGGCATGATGGTGGACTCCTGTGATCCTAGACTGTGGGAGGGAGAGACAAAAATCAAGCAGCCAAGGTCACTCTTCACTCCACAGTGAGTTGGAAGCAAGCTCGGGATACACGATGCCCTGTCTCAAAAACATGAAAGTGCACCACCCAGAGGGCATGTTATCATAGGTGGAGCTTTTAGTCTCCTGTAGCTAGAGTCCCCTGGAGGCTTACTGTCTCTGTCTGCTAACCTAGGCCTAGACTTGAAAGCTTCTGGCCTCCATACAATCTAATCTAGGCTTGGAATGTTTTCAGCCTCTGAGACTTGTTGCTGAATAAGCTCACCCTTTCTAGTTCTTCCTGAACTCTGGCTGGCTGGTTCAACTCAGCTGTTCCGGCTTAGACTCCTCTCCAAGCTGACTGATTCGACCTGGCTTCTCTCTCTTGGTTTCTCCTGAATTGCTCTGCTTGACCTCATACTAACTTTGGCAATTGGTTCTAATCTTCTGGCTCCTTCCATTCTCTGGCTCTTTCTGTCTTCACCTGTGTCTAGCTTGTTTTCTCTTCAACCTGTCTCTGTACAACTGTCCTGGTAAAACTTGCCCCCTTCTTCTTTGTCTGTGTTGCTCTATCTATCCTCTCTCTTCTCCTGAGGGCTGGGCAAATCCCACTCTTTCAAATCCTTCTCTGATCCGCTACTCTGTCTGCAACTCAATTGAACATCACTTTCAAACATGGGTGCTTCCTTCTACAAACTCTAACTTTACCTTCATTGTTTGGAATCAAATGTGTGTGCTGAGGGCTGAGCCACACTGTGAAAAGAAACAGGTATTTTCAGCAAATAATACAATCTTGGCATTCATAGTGTGAGCAATTATCCTGCAACATGTTAACTAAGGAATTTGGGTGATGATGCTGTGTCCACGCAGGCTTGCCTGTGACACCTTTCATTTGGGATGTCCAGAGCAGGAGAGGTTGTGGGAAGTAGGGACTAGGAATATACAGGATTTGCATTCGGTCCAATTTATGTGCACACTTAAAACTGCTCTAAGAAACAATATGGATTGGAAAAAGAAAAGGAAAGAGAATCAACCACCACAGTCATGGCTGGTCCTGAAGCTCGGTGGTAGAGTACTTGCCTTGCATGCACAAGACTCTGGGCTCTGGTGATGTAAAATGGTCAGGAGTCTCTGTTTCCAACCATACCCGTGGCTGGAACGTCATCACACCTGTGTGTGTCAGCCCCAAGCAACAAGACACATCCCAAGGGACTGCATGTGGGCATGGATTTTGGAACCTGCGGATGGGTCCTCTCCAGCAGAGGGCGCTCCAAGGCATGGCCTACGTTTCCCATCAGGTTTTGCTTTGTTAGTTACTAGATGTTCTATTAAGTTGATGGGTCTGTGGTTATTGTAAAATGAATGTTTAATGTTTCAGCTTTAATTTCTAATGTAGAAACGACAAGAGAACATAAGCTTGTTGGAGACTGTGGTGGTCTGCATGAGAACACGTGATCACTGGTTGGCAGAGGTGTTTGTGGAGAGTCTCACAAATACTTGATATTCTAGAGTTAGGCCACCATTGGCCAGGTCCCCCAAGGGAGGGATTCTGCAAGCTCCCCAGGACTTCCTAGCTTCTTTTCATTTTTAAAAATGACAGTCATTTATTCTCACTGACCCCTCTCGTGTGTGTGTGTGTGTGTGTGTGTGTGTGTGTGTATGTTGTATATGTGTGTGTATGTGTGAGTATGCGTATGTATATGTGTGTGCATGTGTGTGTATGTGTGTTATGTGTGTGTGTGCATGTGCATGTGTGTGTATGTGTGTGTGTCATGGTATATGTGTGGAGGTTAAAGGAAAATTGTGGGAGCCAGCTTTCTCCTACCACCAGGGGTCAGCTTGGTGGCAACTGCCTTTACTTGCTAAGCTCTCTCTTCATTTTTGTTTTTCAAGACAGGGTTTCTCTGTGTAGCCTTGGCTGTCCTAGAACTCACTCTGTAGACCAGGCTGGCCTTGAACGTATAGAGACCCACCTGCCTCTATCTCCCAAATGCTGGGATGAAAGTCATGTGCCACCACCGCCAAACTGAAGCCTTGAATTCTTGATTTCTTACTTCAGTCTCTGAGTGCTGGGCTACAGGAGTACACACTAGGCCCTGTCCCCTCCTACCTTCTGTCAGTTAAGAGAAACCACGAGCCAAACCAGATGCTACGAACTCAAGGAAGCATCCCTGCTCCTTTACCTCGAGGGTCGGACCTTCTCCAGCTTCCTGTATTCCCAGCACGCTTGTATCAAGCACTTAAACATCTGTCAGTGCCCACTCCTCTAGCTCACCCTTAGGTACAATCAACACCCGGGGCCAATCGATTTGGGGTGTAGTTTTCCTCTGACCGCTAGATGGCAGCAGTGCAACTCCAGCTCAGGACGAGTGCTCTAGCTATCCAGGCTATATTTACTGGCCTTGAATTGTCAGTGTCTCCTCATCCCAACCACTGCATGTTTCCAGGGATGCCTGGCTGCCTCATCGGCCGATGTGAGGTAAGATCTTCCTCGTTAAGAGGAGAAGGCCGACCTTCCTTCATCCTTTGGCCTTCTACGGTCCCTGTCCATCCATCAGCAATACAAACTAGCAGAGGTTCAGAAGGCTCTGTGATCTCCATGCGTAGCTCCGGACGCAAGCCGGCCAGGGGCCATTATCTCTGGAGCCATGCCTTGTCCCTCTAGAGGTGAGGGCAACATCATTAAGTCTCCGCTCATTTCACTAGATCAGAAGGGGCGAGCTCCTGGGCTACAGGCACAGGGAGGGGTGTTGTAGGTATCTCCAGCCTCAATCTGAGCCTCTAAAACTGTGCAGGAAACAATCAGGATGTATTTAATGCAGGAGGCACAGCTTACAGAAAGCATTAGAAAGAGCAGAACTGGGGCTGGAGAGATGGCTTAGTGGTTAAGAGCACTGACTGCTCTTCCAGAGGTCCTGAGTTCAATTCCGGGCAACCACAGGGTGGCTCACAACCATTTGGAATGGGGTCTAATTCCCTCTTCTGGGCTGGAGGTGTACATGCAGAACTGTTAAACATGCTGGCTTTTTTTCTTCAAAGGAAGACATATTCACCCTGACGGCTGGAGAGGACGTTCTCTAACCACCTGGTGACCTTTCTCTACTCTGTGGAGCCAGCCTCAGGCCCTAGTCCTGACCTTTGTCTGTGAACAGAGCTCTTCCTTAAGAAGGAGGCGCCGAGGACTTTGCATCCTCCACAGATGAACCATCCTTCTGTTTATTACACAGCCTTCTTACCTAGGCCCAGATTTCTGAGTCTTGTTTATCAGTCAATAGAACTCACTCTTATGGTAAGGATCACAGTTGCTTTGCCATAAGGGTGTACTTTGCAAGGGAGTCTCCTGAAGCTTTGCTGTGAGAACTGTGGAGACTTTATTTCCAAAGCTTTACTGTGCTTATTTATTTATTTATTTATTTATTTATTACGGTTTTTCGAGACAGGGTTTCTCTGTGTAGTCCTGGCTGTCCTGGAACTCAGTCTGTAGACCAGGCTGGCCTCGGACTCAGAAATCTGCCTGCCTCTGTCTCCCAAGTGCTGGAATTAAAGGCGTGCGCCACCACCGCCCGGCAGATTTATTTATTTTATGTATGTGAGTACATGTAGCTGTCTTCAGACACACCGGATCCCATTACAGATGGTTGTGGGTCACCATGTGGTTGCTGGTAATTGAACTCAGGACCTCTGGAAGAGCAGTCAGTGCTCTTAACTGCTAAGCTATCTCTCCAGCCCCCTTTACTGTGTTTAAATGCATAAGAAAAATAACTGCTTGGTCAGGCTCTGGAAGTTTTTGACTAGAGCCTGCTTACTCAACTTGGTTCCATTAGCAGCAAATGAACCAATGCTCTGGTCCAGACAGGCTCCCAGAGGGTTTATTCTTTAAAGAGACAGGCAGTAGCTATTCTGGGATTTGGGGTACACTCTCTGCCCTCAGCTTCACCACTGTAGAGCCACACCAGCCACAGAGGATAGTCGGGCAAAGGGCATGGCAGTGGCTTGGGGTGGGGGTTGGGCTGAAGTTAACTGAGTCTGTTTCAGAGACAGGTGTGTCCATCCCAGGGCCCTACCATACAGTATGAGATAGCTATGAACTTGGACCAACAAAACATTCAGAGATCCCCTCCCCCCATGCCTTGGTATCTGAGCATGTGATTCTGGAGTGTGAACTTTATAGACAATACTCTGCCACTTTTCCAAAACGTTGGGCACGCCAGTAAGTCAGACCCAGGCCTCCGTCTGTGTTAGCAACTCTCTTTGATCCTCTGTAACTGGCTGACTTGAAGCAATGGCTTGGCTGCATCCTGAACTTTGTCAAGAACACCCTCACATCCCCTTTCCTTCCTCCTCCGAGCCCACCCACTAAACTAGAAGCCACTGGGCAGAACGACTCTCTCTCTCTCTCTCTCTCTCTCTTTCTCTCTCCTCTTTCTCTCTCCTCTTTTCTCTCTCTTTCTCTCTCAGTGAATGGACACATACCTGTGTGGATTCTTAGATGGCGGTCCAAATCTTTCATGCCATGAACCGTTTTGAAATGACAGCCTAGAAGAGAAGAAAAGCTCGCTCTTAATCGCCCAGCCCCAGAATCACCATGGTTACCTCTAATGGAAGCCCACCCATGCCTTCATTTCCTGCTTTCCGTACAGTTGTCAGCAAATGACAGCAAATGCCAGCACCTGCCAACACTTTATCACAAAACAGGCATTGTGTTAGGTGGCTCTGCTCAGCCGTATTCTAAAGCTGGTGTCCTGCCCGTGGCTTGGGCGGAGGGCTTGGACGTTCGGTGGGCGGAGGGTATCAGGTGCCTCTTTCATCTCTTTTCTGTCTGGCAGAGCTGGGGATGAACCTCAGAGCCTTCGGCATCCTCAGCCAGCACTGTGTCTCTGGGACACATCCTCGGCTCTCACGTTTACCTTTTTTCTTTTTTTATAGCATCTGGCAAGACTGGAACTCACTATCTCACCAGGCTGTTGTCAAATTTGCAGTAATCCTCCTGCCTCTGCCTCCTGAGTGCAGAGATTCTAGATGTGTACTACCTCTACTTCTGTATTTTTGACTTAGTGAGGTTTAACTTAAAAGCACCTTCGGACACAATTATAGTCTCTTGAGGAACTCTGCCAGTGTGGACTCACAGAGCCCATGCCCCAAGAGGACATGCGTCAATCCTGTGAGCGACCTTGGAGGGGAAGACAGGTGCAGGTGCAGAGACTCCCTCACCAGTACTCGGCAGGGATGGCCCCTTCCTCCATGTCTGACCCTTTACCTGGATAGCAGCAGTTAAAAGTCCTTTCTCCAAGGGTGGTTGTTCGCTCCTTTGCTTCTGAGGGCAGAGCGACTGCAGGGGCCAGCTGGGCATCGCTGTCTTCAGCAGGGAGGCCCACTGGTTTCTGGACATCGTTGTCGAGCGCAGAGGCTGAAATGGAGACAGGAAGTTTGGCTTGATTGCTGAGTGACAGCTGTCACGGTGAATCTGAGAGGAGGGTAGCTTTGAGCTGCTTTCATCTTTAGCCAGTTTCCCAAAAAGTACTTTAAAATATGAAAACCGGGGGTTGGAGAGAGAGTTCTAGATGATCTTGCGGAGGACTGGAGCTGGACTCCCGGCACCCAGGTCTGGCTGCTTACAACTGCCTGTCCTACATGAAGGCACCTGCTGAACCTTCTGGCCTCTGCAGACACCTGCACCCCCGTGCTCATACACAGACACACAACCACACATATACATATAAACAGAAAATGAATCCTTAAAACCAGAGCTGGGGCTGGGGCTCAGTTGGTAGAGTGCTTGCCTAGCATCCAGGAAGCCCTGAGCCAATCCCTCTGTGCACACACCAAGCCTGGTGGTGTGATCCCAGCACTTGGGAAGTAGAGGCTAGATTAGAAGTTCAAGACCATCCTTGGCTACATAGTGAATCCAAGGTTAGCCTTGGCTACATAAGAACTTGTTGCTGCCTGGTAGTGGTGGTGCCCACCTTCAATCTCAGCACTGGAGGAGGCGGAGGCTGGTGAATCTCTGAGTTCAAGGCCAGCCTGGTTTATAGAAGGAGTTCCGGGACAGTTAGGGCTACACAGAGAGAAAACCCTGTCACAACACAAAACAAACACAAACAAACTAAACCAAAAAAAACCCCAAATAAAACAAAACAAAAAAATCTGTTTCCAAGAAGAGCAAACAAAAAAATGAACCCCATGTGACAATACCTCTAGAGAAATAACCAGTCAGCAGGGCAGTTCTGAAACATCAAGCTAGCCTCAAACAGCCTAGATTAACTCTGGTCTTGAAATTGTGGTGATCCTCCTGCCTCTGAGTCCCAAGTACTATGATTCCAGCCATGCTCCACCAATTCTCAAAGATACAGCTTTCTTTCCCTTTTATTTTGTAAAAGATAAGGTTTGCTTTTATTTTATGTGTATAAGTACACACATATGTGTGTGTACTGAGTGCGTGCAGGGCTGACAGGCCAGGAGAGGAGTGCAGATCTCCTGGAACTGGGCTCGTAACCAGTTGTGCGTCTCCATGTGGTATAAGGAACTGAACCGATCCCCTGCAAAAGCAGTAAGTGCTTCTAACCACTGAGCCATCTTTCTAGCTGCTAAAAATGCAGGGTTTGTTGAAATAGGGTCTCACTGTGTAGCCCTGGCTGTCCTGGACTTCACTATGTAGACAAGACTGACTCAAACTACAGAGATCTGTCTGCCTCTGCCTCCCCTAAAAATGTGTAAAGAAACTTCCCAGCTGGGCAGTAGCAGGGCACACATTTAACCCTAGCACTCAGAAGCAAAGGCAAATGGATTTCTGAGTTTAAGACCAGCCTAGTGTACAGAGTATATTCCAGGACAGCCAGGGCTACACAAGAAATCCTGTCTCAAAAAGCCTATTCACCACTGGCTATTATTTTTGTAACAAATAATAAACAGGAATTATAAGAAATTGGGGCCATTAGGTCTGTCAGATGATCCTGGGACGGAAGGCTGAAGATCGGATGCTCCAACGTTTTGTAGTATAGGGACTGTCCAGGTGTTTAGTGGTCTCTATAAATTGGCTAACTTTTAGAAGCTATGCTTTGTGCTTCCCATAATTTCAGTTAATTCAGTCATTCTGGATTTCTGACAGAGTTGAAGACTTATAGTCTCATAGACAATCCTGGCTATTTACTTTGAGAGAAAAGATTTGAGAGGATGGTTTTCAGCTGACGTTCATTCTAAAGCCAAGAAAAATGCCAGGTTCAGAACTAAGTCTTTTAGTTAGGAGAGATGACAGAGGTTCTGGTTAGTCAACAAAATGATGGATTGGATATTAGGTCTATCTTGTACCTTACTGATACAGTTGGTATAATTATGCTCTAATTGTATTTTAAGTTTTATTTTAACAGGAAGGGTGATATATAGGAGAAGCTAAGGTGGGAGGAGTAAGGAGAAGAAGAGGAGGAGTAAGGAGAGGAGGAGTGTGTGGGGGGGAACATGGAGGCGGATGTTCGCATGTCTCCACCAGTCAAAGATAGTTGGTATATCTAGGTTGGGTATTGGGTTACACTTCTGATTGTATGGGCATCTTGTTATTGAGCATTACCAAACTTATAAAGCCTTTGATTAATATTTTTTTAAAAAAGTTACTAATAAAAAAAGAATTAAAAAAAAAAGAAAGAAAATGGGGGGGGGGGAAAGCCTTGTTGGGAAAAAGCAAAAGAAATTTATTCTAAATTGTTATAGGATATTTAAGCCTGTTTCTAGTCGTGGTGTGGCTCAGCCTTTAGCACACACCTTTAATTAATTCCTGTGGCAAGAATACAGGACACGTGGCTGGGGGGTGGTGGCGCACGCCTTTAATCCCACACTTGGGAGGCAGAGGCAGGCAGATTTCTGAGTTCGAGGCCAGCCTGGTCTACAGAGTGAGTTCTAGGACAGCCGGGGCTACACAGAGAAACCCTGTCTCGAAAAAAAGAATACGACACGTCCTTAGTACTCACATTTAATCCCAAACAATGAAGGTAAAGTTAGTTTATGGAAGGAAGCAGCCATGTTTGAAAGTGATGTCTAATTGAGTGGCAGACAAAGTGATGAATCAGAGAAAGATTTGGCAGAATAGGATATGCCTAACTCTCACTAGGAAAGAGAGGAAAGGGAAGCTACTTAAGGGAGAGACAGACAGCACATGAGGAGAGTAAGTACAGGACTATAGTAGAGTTTGTGGAGAGCAGTGCAGTAGAGTTGACAGGGAGAGTAGAGCAGCACAGAGAGGGAGAAGGAGGCAGGCTTACCGGGAGAGTTTTACAGAGACAGACTGAAGACAGAACAAGCTAGACACAGGTAAGGACAGAACAAGCCAGAGAATGAGAAAGAGCCAGAAGCTTAGAAAAGACTGCTTTAGTTTGAGGTCAGACAGAGTAATTCAGAGGCCAAGAGAGAAACCAGATTGAATAAGTCAGTTTGAAAGGAGTTTGAACCAAAACAGTTGAGTTGAACAACCAACTCGAGTTCAGAAAGAACTAGGAGGGATGTGAGCGTATTCAGCACCAAGTCTCAGAGGCTGAAAACATTCTAGGATAGATTAGATGTACGGAGGCTAGAAGCTTGCAGGACTGGGCCTAGGTTAGCAGACAGAGGCAGTACTTCTCAGACTCCATTTAATCACAAGGAGAAACTAAATTCAAGGTCCCAGGCTCTAGGGGAGCTGGGGACTTCCCTAAAGGTAAACAGCTTCCATTATTAAAAAAACAACAACAAAAAAAAAACACAAAAAAAAACAGTTGTCTGAGTCCAGCCATCACAGGGACAACTTGTCCGTCTTGCTGGCAGGGTCAAGCTGAGTTCATATTTCCAGGTCCGGGAACCTGCTCCTATTCTGATTGTTCAAAGCTTCCTTACTCAGTTCCTTATCTCAAAATGTGATTGGACAACCTAAACCCACCCAGCTCTTTATGGTTTCATCCTTTAAATATATTGTACAAGGTCCCTTCAAGGTCATAGTTCAGCTCGAAAGTCTGTTCTGTATCCCTGATTGATTAGTAGTAGCTTGTTTACAATAATTTTTGTCATCTGCGCTGACCTGGTATTTGAGTTATGTTGGACTCAAGCAGCCCTAGGACAGCCCAAGAATTCTTAGTAGGTACAACAGAACACTTAGTAGGTACAACAGAACACTGAAGGCACCAATCTGCTTGTTATTATTTACTGTTATTATTATTATTTTACAATTATTTTGTGTGTGTGCATATGTGGGGTTCATGGATAAGTCAGAAGATAACCTGCGGGAGTCGATTCTCTCCTTCCACCATGTGGACTTTGGGGGTTGAACTAGGACCAGCAGGCTTGGCAGCATGTGCCCTCATACCCAGAGCCGTCTCGCCGCACACACGGCCCAGTCTGCAATGCTTAGGCTTGCTTTACTGTGGTGCTGCTTTGTTCAGCTCACCAGGCACAGGGCCAGCCTGGTTAGGTTTGCAGACAGTGAACATTTTCAGCATCGTAAAGACACGAGTGGAATGAGTAGTCATGAGCAAGATGGGGCACACAGTGCACATGTGGCTCATTCTGTGGTCTGCACAAAAGTCCACATAAGCCACTTGATGCTGGAAGTTGTTTCAGGTTTTGCATTGTAGTGTATTGCATGTTAGGTGCACAGTGCACATTACATGTTCAATGAATGTAAGGTGTGTACACAATGCAATTGTATGTCATGCATGTGAAGGTTGTGACACAGTGCCAGATGTTGTGTTCGTGCGTGTATGGGTGTACACTCATGTGAAGCAGAGGTTGATGACTGTGCTTCTGTGTCACTCTCCATGTGTATAGTTGCCCCAGGACACTATAGATTTTTTTTGTTTAATTTTGGGTTTTTATTTTTGTTGCACAGTGCTTTGAGACCAGTGATGGTTTCATGTGTGTGAGGCTGTCACGAATCACTGTAGACCAGCTGTTGGCGTGCAACTCAGAAATCGTGCTCTGCCTCTGCAATTCCAAGTGCTAGGATTAAAGGTGTGCGCCATCGACGGCATCACATTATTATAGAATTTTAGGCACCAGTATAGTTAGACAGGCTGGCAGGGAACCTTGGGATCCTTTGGACTCTACCTTCCCAGTGCTGTCTGAGGGTCGATTAACATCCCTGGTCTGACCACACTAGACTTGGATACACTAGCTGGGTTAATCTGTTCTGCCCCAAGCAGGGAGGGCCCTCTACCTTAGCCAGCTTCTGCTAGGTCTGTGATAACCTGGACTTCATGGATTGGTTATGGTTAACGTTTTTTGGGAACAAGCAACGAACTTATTGAGCCTACTACACATTTCATTTCTGACTCATCTCATAGGGAAAGTAATTCATGGTCAGGTCCTAGGGGAGTAGAGAATTCCTAACAGCTAATACTCATTTCATTTGTTAAAAACCAGTTGTCTGAGTTACAGTAATCTCCAGGGACAACTTGTAAGGAGAAGTCATCTGAGTCCCAGACATTCGAAGACAACTTTAAACTCATCTTGCTGCTTTGGGTCAAACTAAGTCATGTTCCCAGGCCCAGGAATCAGCCTAACCTGATTGATGACAACTCCTTGTCAACCCTTAGCTCAAATATAATTGGACAATGTTACACCTCCCCAGTCCCCTCTCTAATGACTTGATCCTTTAAATGGCCCCACGGTCCCTTTAGGTACTATTTTCAGCTCCCCAGTCTGTTCTGTGGCCCTGATTGATTCGAGCTGCTGATTACAATACATTTTTGTCATCTGCATTGACCTGGTTTTGAATTATGTTGGATTTGCTGGACCGATAACCCTATACTTGGTTTTAGTGACATAAACACTTTAGAGAGTCTCTAAACACTCCAATCACTCTCTGAGGTGAACATTACTCCACCTGAGCCAGAGGTTGATGTGGGCATAGGAACGGGGATATGTTACGGACCAGTGGGAGGGCAGCAGGTGGAGAAGGTCATAACGTCTATTTAAACACCCCTCCCACCCTAGCCTCAGAAGAGTGACAGGAGAATCTACAAAGTATCTAAAATGAAAGAATATCAAAGGGAGGTGCCTTAGGATGACTGAGGAATGTGTAGATATATAAAGGTTTCCCTTCCCACAGGATCTTCAGAAGCGGGGGATCCTCCAGAGGGAAGGGGACACACGACCTAAGGTACTCCGTCCGAAGGGAAGGTGTTACTCCCAACTGGTCCGGGGTTAGCAAAGATGGGAAGGGAGAGCCAGAGCTTCCTAGTTCCAAACGTGCGGTTCTCTCACCCCATCCCCTACGGCTCCATGAACTTCCCAGAGGCACCCCAACTTCTGGCAGGCCTCAGCCTCGTAGCTGCCCTGACCTGTCTCATGTCACTGTCCCCCAGTCACTCACTTCCCTCATGCATCCTTCAGGTCCCTGGAAGGTTCCCTCTCTGGGAGGTGGATAACGCACTTGAAACCCATCCCACACTGGTCCTAAAGCCTCCTTTGCCTTTTTTGGGGGTGGGGGTGAAGAGCTGAAGTCTTGTCCTTGGCTCCTGCTTCCTTCCTCCCTGGATATCACTCGTAAAAGAGCAGCTGTGTCTCCAGCATGTCCAGTTGGCCCGCAACGCAGCAGAAGCAGGAGCCCAGGTGTGAGACTCGGGGTTCTGCGCACCCCGAAGACAGCCTCCGGGCTCTAAGCATCCCTCGACCGATCGAGTGTGGGAGGCGAACTGGCCGCCCTAAGCGCTTTCCCGCTTTCCCGGAGAGTAGCAGCCGCTCAGCAGAGGGTGTTAATTGACACGCCACGCGTAATTCACAAAGACCCACTGGCCTGCCCAGGTCTGTGTCTCTGGACTGGAACTGGAAGCTTTGCTTACCGTGGTAAGATCTCCCTCTATGCCCTTCCCAGATCTGACACTTATCGGTGTCCGGGGACGGGGACAGGAGGGACATCAGAGCAACTGTCTCCAAGTCCCAGGACTGGAGCAGGAAGCTTCGCACACCATTTCACGTACCCCGGGATCTGACACCTACCGGGGTATAGGGTTAGGGACATTAGAGCAGCTGTTCTCAGGACTTTGGGCTGGAACTGGAAGCGGCTTGCACCATACACTCCAACCCCCCCTCCCGTCCCTTCCTAGATCTGACACCCATTGGGGAGGGCCAGGGACTGGGGAGTGTTGGGGGACATCAGAGAAGCTGTCCCTAAGTCCCAGGACGGGGTCTAGAAGCTTCCAGCACAATTACACGCGCCCCTTTCCCCGTCCAGATCCGACATCTACACAATTTCCGGGGTGGGGAGTACACCAAAGAAACTGGGGACGTCGGAGCCACTGTCCCTGGTGTCCCCAGGCTACTCACCCGACTCCCCGCTGCGCGCCGGGCCACTCCGCCGGGGCTCGTTACGCTCTGGCTGTGGCTCCTGAGAGCGCAGGTGCTGAGGTTGGCTTGCTTGCGTCGCGACATGGCGCGAAGATGAGGCTCCCGGAGGGTCCCCAAAAGTGGCCTCCTGAACAGCGCGCGTTTCCCGACTTTGGAGGCACACCCCCACACCGGGCCGAATCGCGCATGTCCCCGCCCTCCCGCCCGTCAGCCCGGTAGGGCGATTTATCAAGCGTCCTGACAGCCGCTTGGGCGGCAGCCAGGACCTTAGGGGTCCCGGGAACCCCGCTCCCACGCACGAGCTCCGGCTCCACCCCGGCCCCGCCACAGCAGAATCTGCATTTTAACAAGCTCCCCAGGTGATGCGCGCGCACGCTCAGGTCGGCGGAACCCTGTCTGCATTTTAACGAGATCCCAGGTGATTCGCTGGCTCATTAAAATTGCAGAAGCGCCAGCCCTCTTCCCACTTTAATGTGCTCCCCGAGTCGCTGGGGAGCTCGTTAAAATGCAGATTCTGACTCGGTGAGTCTGGGGTGGGGCCCGAACGTCTGTATTTCTAACGAGCTCCCACGTGAGGCCGTGGCCGCTGCCACGCGGACTGGAGTGCTTTTACATTCCCTCTTAATTGGTCTAGCCTGGGACCACAGTAACTGGGTTATTTCTCACAAAAACTAAGGTGGAGAAGGACCCAGGCTCGTGGCGCGTCCTCTCACCTGCGCATCCGAGTACACAATTTAAGAACAAGGGTGTCTCCAGTTTGCCCCGTGCACTCTTTTTCCTGTAGTCAGTTTTATAAAAAAAAAAAAAAAAGGAGGTTTGGGTTGGCAAGATAGCTCAGCGGGAGAGAACTCATCCCTGTAAGGTGTCCTCTAACCTCCACAAATGGGACAACACACGCACGCACACACTAACAAATTTAAAAGTAGAATCTGAAGTTCTGGATTCAGGAGGCGAGGCCTGTGACTTATATGTACTCTTTTATCCCGCCTTCCGTTCCTGCCCCGGGACTCAAGGTCTAGGACCACACAGGAGAGGCCTTTGGGCCCAGCCCGGGCGCAGGTCCCACCCACTGTGTGACTGAGGCGCGGTCCCATCCCGGAGGTTTTTTGGCTAATTGATCTTTCGTGCTCAGACTAGCTGGGACCTTGCGGAGACCAGAAGGGGACCTCTCCTTCTGGACGACATCCAACAAGGATCGGCAAAGCTGTCTCTAGTCCCCCAAGGTGTTTACTTTTTTCGGATTGGGAAGTTACTTAAACAGGGCTGTGCCCCAAGCCTGCCCAAACCTGAGAGTCACGTGGTGGCCACAGCTCAGAAAGACCCAGCAGAGCACAGCAGCTAGTTCTTGTGGTGGACCTGAGACTCTGTATTTTTAAATCAAGGCAGATGTGACAAGTTAGAGAAAGTGCTTAGCAGCAGGGCTGACCTAGGACCAGGTCTTTAAAGTGTGTGTGGCTTATATATTTATTTATTTATGTATATGAGTGCACTGTAGCTGTCTTCAGACACATCAAAGGAGGACATCAGATCCCTTGTGAGCCATCATGTGGTTGCTAGGAATTGAACTCAGGACCTCTGGAAGAACAGTCAGTGCTCTTAACCACTGAGCCATCTCTCCAGCTGGGCTAGTTTTCTTAAATTCCCTTTGGCTTCTCAGTTGTCAGTCTACTTAGGCATCTGTAGGTAATACTGGGTGAAGCCACAAGGTTAAACTCAGAGACATATTCTAACAAAAGTTTTCTTTGGTATATGTGTGTCGTGGGAGATATTTAAATCTCCAACCCAAATAAAACACACCTCAGTAATTAAGAATATATTCTGTAAGCCTAGATTGGGCAGATACCCCTACACTACTCTGTTCCCCAGCTATGAGACCCTTATAACTTGAGGATTTTCCAGACCCTACATCTGTCCTTCTACCTCCTGCTTCCCAGTCGTCCTGTCCTTCTTCTCTTCCTCCATCGTCCTCCCACTCTCTTCTCTCCCCAGCCTTTATTTCTCCACCTCCCCTTCTGCCCAATCACTGGCTCCAGTCTTTATTTTACAAATCAAGATGGGCAGAAGGTTCACTAGAATTCACCTGTGTAATGACTCACTCCTCTGCAGCCCTTCACAGGAAAGGGGAATTAGTATCAAAATACAAGGCCTGGGCTATCTACAACATATGTGTACAGCCATACCTATGCAGGATGATTCAAAGATTGTTTAGAGGTTTTATTTTAAGTTCTGTGTATGTGTGTGCCTCTTGGGGGCATTTGAGTGCAGGTGTCTCTAGAAGCTAGAGGTTCCCCTGGAGCTGAAGTCACAAGGAGTCCTGAGTTGTCTGATGTGGGTGCTGGGAACTGAACTCTGGTCCTATGGAAGAACCAGACATGCGCTGAACTGCTGAGCCATCTCTCCACACCCTTTCCATGTTTTTACAAGTTGGGTATGATAGTGCATGCCTTTAGTTGATCCCAGTACTTAAGAGGCAGAGGCAGGAGGACCTCTGAGTTCAAGGCCGACCTGTCTACATAGTGAATTTTAGGCCAGCTAGGGCTAAAAATGAGATCCTGTCTCAATTTTTTTTTTTGCACATTAATTAATTAATGTAGTGGTGTGTGTGTGTGTGTGTGTGTGTGTGTGTGTGTGTAGGTCAGAGGAAAACCTATAGAAATCAGTTCTCTTCTTCTACCATGTGGGTCCTAGGAACTCAAGTCAGGTTGTCTGGACAGCGCCTACTGAACCCTAACCCCTGCTCCCTGCCCTGTTCGCAGACTTGAACACACACACATGCTCTGGTTTATGTCTCCCAGACTGTCTCAGGATCAAGAAGAAGCTGGGAACAGAAACTCCCTCCGAGAAACTTGAAAAGGGGTACATTGAGGGTGACCTCGGAGGTACTTGATACGATGTTATACTTGGCTACTGGCCAGCCCATCACCAGCCAAACCATCTCCCAGGATGGAGGAATCCCTTTTTAATTTTTACTGTACATTATGAGACTCTTTCTTTCTTTCTCTTTCCTTTCTCCCTCCCTCCCTCTCTCTCTCTCTCTCTCTCTCTCTCTCTCTCTCTCTCTCTCTCTCTCTCTCTTTCTTTTTTTATTTTATTTTGTTTTTTGTTTTTTTCAAGACAGGATTATATCTCTCTGTAGTTCTGGCTGTCCTGGAACTCTCTCTGTAGACCAGGCTGGCCTCAGACTCGGAGATCTGTCTGCCTCTGCCTCCTGAGTGCTGGGACTAAAGGCGCCACCATGTTCTGCTGGATCTCTCAGATTATTGACACTTTTCATTCACTTTGACAGACTTAGGATAATCATGGGATGAAAATACCATAATTTATTCTTTGTTCTCCTGGGCAGCTGTGCTGCTCCCAGGCCGGTGCTGCTGTAGACTGGGCTGTGCTGGTGTAGACTGGCCTGTGCTGGTGTAGACTGGCCTGTGCTGGTGTAGACTGGGCTTGCCAGCATGTAGGATCTCCCCAGGAGTGGCCTGGTTTCTCCTGAGTGAATGCATTGGGATGTTGAAACAGAAGACAAAAACATGATCACACCAATCTCCCTCCATCCCAGCATGTGAGAGGAGACTGTGACCTGACGTCAGCTCCCACACACAGTGTTATCAACTGTCTTAATTCTGAGTACCATATTGATGCAAACGGTATCTCATTACCATCAAAACTTGCATTTTCCTGCACATATGATTCCAACAAAGAATAAAATGGAAATTATATTTTCCACCAACATAAGGGCAAGAATTGATTAGTATTCACTTCTTTATTTATTGAGACAGGTTCTTACTATCTAGCCCTGGCTGGGCTAGAGCATACAATCTAGACCAGGCTCACCTTGGTTGAATTCGATGAGCTCTGTCTGTCTCTGCCTCCTGAGTGACAAGATAAAGTTCCCTTTGGTTTCCCAGTGGCCAATTCACTTAGACTGGGTGTATAGGTAATGTTGGGCGTACCAGGGCTGGAGAGACAGCTCAGCAGTTAAGAGCATTGGCCACTTTTACAGAGGACCTGGACTCAGTACCCAGCACCTACTGATGGCTCACAACCACCTGTAACTCCAGTTCCAGGGGATCTGATGACATCTTCTGGCCTCCTTGGGTACCAGGAACTCTGGTGCACAGACATGTGCAAGAGAAACACTCATATACATAAAATCAAAATAATGAATAAATAAAAGCTTTAAGGGTATGTGTGGCCAGTATTTAGGTCATACTATTTCACAAAGTACCTATTTAAAGTTCTAGCCAGTCTGTCTGTCTGTCTGTCTGTCTGCTTCCTTTTTTCCTATTTGTTTTCCTCTCCCCTCTCTTCTGATAGAGTCTCCCTATCTATCCCAGGCTGTCTTGGAACATGCAGCCATCCTCCTGCCTCAGTGTTTAGTGCTGGGATTACAAGCCTGCTTGACATCTGTTCAAAGTCCTACTCCTATGTCAATTACTGTATCTTATTACTGCATTTATTACCAAGTCTCAATGACTTTATTTCAAGGACCATGACTAAAAATTGTGGGAAAGAAACCCTGGGACCTGTGTTCAGGAGCCATGGTTGTTACCTTCCGTCCAGTTATTACACCAACTGTTTTTTGTGTGTTTAAATCTAGCTGATAATTTCTGAGTGTGTAGGTATGTGTGTGTGGTGCATCTCCACATGGGGATATATGTGCACACATGTTCAGAGGCCAGAGGAGGACGTCAGGTGTCCTGCTCCGCCATTTTCAGCCTTCTTTACTCGACTCTGGGCCTTCACTGAACCTGGAGCTAGGCCAGCCAGCAAGCAGTCCATCTCCGTCTCCGCCCCTGTCGGGAGCCGTTCCGCCATTGGAAGATGGCGCCGGTTCCCTGCTTCCTGGTTACTCTCGAGAGTAACGCATGCGCAGTTGTCCACTAGATCTTGCAAGCTGTTTCCCTCTGATTGGCTTACGCTGAAGCACCAATGAGGGGCGCACACGCCATACCGAGCCCTATATAAGTGACGAGCTCCTCGAGCTCGGGGTCCTTCTCCATCTTGGAACAGAGCAAAATAATAAAGAGTGCTGTCAGAAGAATCCTGTTTGCCGCGTCTTCTTATCGGCGAAGTGGGCGCGACAAAGTGGTGCCGGAAACCCGGGAACGGCCGAACCCCGGGCGAAGGAACGACTCGAAGGACCCCGGACTGCTCGTCGGGAGAGGTTTCAGAACTGACGGCGTTAGGAGCCTAGGCGCTTTTCTGCAAGGTATGGTTGGTTTTGTGTGGGTCATTCTGATTATATTGCTCGCTTTCATTTTCGGCTTGTTCTGCTGTTTTTGTCTGAATTGTGGGAAAAAAGACAAGATCTGCACGTACCCTTTCTGTAATATCGAATAGCTAGCTGTAAGTCTCAGGTAGGTAACTGAGCAGGCACTCCCGCTCCTGTAGAGAAAGGAAGTATGGGAAATCAGCAACTGAAGCCTATGTCTGAAGCGGTGCGGGCACTGCTTCGGGGAAGACATTTGAAGGTTCCAGATAAGGTCATCGTAGATTTCCTAAAGGAGGTTGATAGGATCGCTCCATGGTTCATTACTACTGGGTCCCTGACTATAGGGTCTTGGACAAAATTAGGGAGAGATCTAACTGTGGAGAAGGAAAAGGGGGGATTGCGACCGGGTACGTGGCCATTATTTAAACTAGTAAAATCCTGTATAGCAGATGAGAGATGCGAAAAGCAAGTGAAAGAAGGGCAGAAACTCCTGAATGACCACCAAGACAGTCTATCAGAAGCAGAAAAGAGAGAGGATATAAAAGGAAAAGAAAAGTCACAAAAGAAAATAACAAAAGACAGAGTCAGTAAGATAAGACAAGATTTAAAGCCAGGCTTAAAAGAGAAAAAATCGTCAAGGATATATCCGAGTTTAGCGCGATTTCGAGAACCCAGGGCCGAGTTATCCTCCGAAGGGGAGACGTCCTCTGGAGATAATGACTCGATTTTGGGAGATCTCAAAATTTTGAAACAGTTAAATTATAGATTGACCAATGATTATTCCAGTCAGAGCCAAAAGATGATGGAGGAGATGGGCAGCGTGCCCGGAAAAGGATTAGGAAAATATTTGCAGGGACGAACTAGTCCGATTACCGTAGCTTTGAAGAGTGATCGAACCGGACTGGGTTTTTCGTAGGGGCCATTGAGGAGACCATTCCCATACCTTGGAAAAAGGAGGGCCCGGTATGGGTTCCACAATGGCCGTTAACCTCCGAAAAGCTCCTTGCTGCAAAAAATCTAGTGCAGGAACAGTTGCTTGCTGGACATCTAAAACAGTCTTATTCCCCTTGGAATACCCCAATTTTTGTTATAAAGAAAAAATCTGGAAAATGGAGATTATTACATGATTTGAGAGCCATAAATCAACAAATGCAAATTATGGGCTCGATTCAAAGAGGTTTACCCTTGTTGTCAGCCCTACCCAAAAATTGGCATATTATAATTATAGATATTAAAGATTGTTTTTTCTCCATCCCACTACATGAAAGGGATCGAGAAAGATTTGCCTTTACATTACCAAGTATAAATCACGAGGAACCTGACATTAGATTTCAGTGGAAAGTGCTCCCCCAGGGGATGGCCAATAGTCCCACTATATGTCAATTATATGTGGCGGCTGCTATTCAGCCTATCAGACAACAGTTTAAAAAGATTAGAGTTGTTCATTATATGGACGACATTTTATTGTGTTATTCTGATAAAGAGCTCCTACAAGAGGCATTTTTAGTCCTGTCTAAAACCTTAAAAACCAAAAATTTGTTTATAGCCCCTGAAAAGGTACAAGAGGGAGCTTTAGGTAGTTTTCTAGGCACTATCATAACCCCATTAATAGTTAAGCCACAAAAATTGACAATCAGGAGGGACAACTTGCAAACATTAAACGACTTTCAAAAATTATTGGGAGATATAAATTGGGTGCGGCCTTTCTTAAAATTGTCCACCTCTGAATTAAAGCCATTATTTACTATTCTTGAAGGTGAGGCCGCTATTACCTCCCCTCGCATTTTGACTTCCGAGGCAGCCAAAGTATTAGATATGGTAGAAGAGTCTCTTAAAAATGCCATGCTTGTTCGTTTTGATTTAAGTGCTCCCTATCAGTTATGTATTATACCTTCCCCACAACAACCTACTGCGGTATTATGGCAAAATGGTCCGTTACTTTGGATACATCCCCATATTTCTCCAGGAAAGGTGTTGGGTCATTATCCTACCTCAGTTGGTGATCTGGCCCTAAGAGGTATCCAACAAGCTATAATTCATTTTGGTGTTCCCCCAGATTCTCTTATTGTTCCATATACAGCACATCAGATACAAGTGCTGTGTTCTACTATTGATATATGGGCTATTTTAAGATGCTCGTATTCGGGCACCATTGATAATCATTTCCCAAAACATCCTCTGTTACAATTTGTTTTAAATAATGCTGTTATTTTTCCAAGCATGACCAAAGTTAAACCCATTGAAAATGCAATAGATGTTTATACAGATGGATCTAATACTGGAATAGGAAGTTACGTTGCTGAAGGTAAGATTGTTAAGATTTCTTTTAATTATACCTCTCCTCAATTAGTGGAATGTGCAATGATTGCAGTGGTTTTAAAACGATTTGATCAACCCCTAAATATAATTTCAGATTCCCATTATGTAGTAAAAGCAGTTCAAATATTAGAAACAGTGGGTATCATTCAATCTAAAAGTACTGTAGCCCACTTGTTTTCTGAGATTCAGCATATCATTAGAGGTAGGATACATCCCTTCTGCATTGTTCATATACGAGCACATTCTCTATTACCTGGACCTATGGCCGCCGCTAATGAATTGGCAGATAGAGCCACCAGACAAGTTATGCTAACTCGAGATCCTATTCAGTTAGCCACAGAATTTCATCAATTATATCATGTACCAGCAAATACTCTTAAAATCAAATTTAAATTGTCTCGTTCGCAAGCCCGAGATATTGTTCTTAAATGCACGGGTTGTGCAGAGTTTAGACCTTCACCGTCCTTGGGAGTGAATCCTCGAGGACTTTTACCATTACACCTTTGGCAAATGGACGTTACTCATATTCCTTCATTTGGTAAACTAAAATATGTTCATGTTTCCATAGATACCTATTCTGACATCATTCATGCCACGCCTCTGTCAGGGGAAAAGGTGGCTAATGTAATTACCCACTGCTTAGAGGCATGGGCAGCTTGGGGGAAACCCCAACAGTTAAAGACAGATAATGGCCCAGCCTATACATCTAAGACTTTCCAACAATTTGTCTACGGATGGGTGTACGCCATACTACTGGCCTGCCATATAATCCGCAAGCACAAGGAATTGTGGAGCGTGCCAATGGCACCCTCAAAGTGACATTACAAAAACAGAAAGGGGGGATAGGCCCTGGCAAAGGACCTAAGATCTCCACCTCCCTGGCCTTATTTACCTTAAATTTTTTAAATTTGGATTCTGCTGGCAAATCCGCAGCAGACAGACATGCCTCCCCCAGTTCTTTGCGAGAAGAAGTTAGATGGAAAGATGTCATTAATAATATATGGAAAGGCCCGGATCCAGTATTAATACGATCCAGGGGAGCTATTTGTGTTTTCCCGCAGGATCAAGACAATCCGATTTGGGTCCCGGCACGATTGACCCGACTGGTAAAACAGGATGGGAAGCCCCCTGAGCCTGATCCTATGGCTGCTGAGTCTGATGCTGTTATGTGCGACCACACACCCACCACCACAACCGCAGCTGAGATGGGAAATTATGACAACGTTCCTGAGACCTATGCTGGTCATGCATAGTTCATTAACCTTGTTTGGACAAAAGCGCGATTTTAGTATTACGGCTGTTATTGTGGCCATCATAGCCACTCCTGCAGTTGCTGCCTCCTTGACTGTTTCCTCATTGGCCCTGTCGGGACAAGTGGCCACTGTTAACACTTTAAATAATTTGTCATCTTCCCTTACTCAAGCTATTGATACACAAGCCTCTTTAAATACCCAATGGAAAGGTGGCTTGATGATAGTCAATAGATATATTGTGGCAATTGGCTCAATTAGGGTGTAAAACGAAATTCCCTGGCTTGTGTGTTACATCCGTCCAATATGATAATTTCACGAGGGCAGCCAATCTCTCAAAAGAACTTTCTCATTTATTGTAATATAATTGGCTGACAAAATTTGATGAGACCATGAGAAGGTTACGATTGGCTATTATTCAAACTAATTCTACCCGATTTGGTATACTATTGGCTGGTGGACTAGTGCTCTCTCTTTGGATGCTTAACAAACTGAAAAGACAACAGCGACAAAACAAAGTGGTCATCGCGCAGGCTTTACTTGCGGTAGAACAGGGAGCATCCCCCCAAACTTGGCTTAATATGCTCAGACATTGAGACTCTGCTCTGACTAGACATCTCTGAGGGCTCAGGTTCCCATTGCACCAGAGTGCGGTCGAGCGGATCTGTACATCTCCCAGGGCTCGTGTTCCCATTGCACGGGATAAAGGTGTACAGAGTCTCGCCCACACGGTCACTTCGAACGCCGGAAGTTGAGGAGGCTTTTGGCTGATCAGTGACGTAGTGGTACATCTGTTTGACATTTTAATATAAAGTAAAGGGGGAGATGTCGGGAGCCGTTCCGCCATTGGAAGATGGCGCCGGTTCCCTGCTTCCTGGTTACTCTCGAGAGTAACGCATGCGCAGTTGTCCACTAGATCTTGCAAGCTGTTTCCCTCTGATTGGCTTACGCTGAAGCACCAATGAGGGGCGCACACGCCATACCGAGCCCTATATAAGTGACGAGCTCCTCGAGCTCGGGTCCTTCTCCATCTTGGAACAGAGCAAAATAATAAAGAGTGCTGTCAGAAGAATCCTGTTTGCCGCGTCTTCTTATCGGCGAAGTGGGCGCGACACGCCCCCATCTCCCCAAGGCTGCAATTACATGTTTGTGTATGGAGCATACCCATCTTGGCCTCCTGCCTGCATCTGAACTCAGGTCCTCACAGGAGCAAGCCCCCACTCTTCCCCACTGAGGCCAGTCAGAATCGGGTAAGTTTTGAACCTTAGGGGCTTTTGCAAATTCACCTGAAGAGGAAGTCACTCGGAAGCCCTGAAGGTTTTGAGATGACACCTAAGCTGCCAGGGTTGGGGTGTCCTATGTAAGGTGACGCTCTGCTCTTCCCTTCGCAAGCCTGCCTTTCTGCACTCTGGACCACTGTGAGAGTTACTTCCTCATTCCTGACAGACCCATCACGTTGCCCTTCAAAGGCTCTCGACTGCCCACTTCCTTCACACAGCAAGTCAAGCCATCTTCTCTGCAATGAGCGGCTGGTCAAAGGGAAATGCTGGGACCCTATGGCTCTTCAAAATCCAAGTTAAACAGCATACCTCTGATTCATGAGAAGATGCTCCTGGTCCCTCTGAGTGTGTGTGTGCATGTGTGCATGTGTGCGTGTGCGTGTGCGTGTGTGTGTGTGCGCGTGTGCATGTGTTTTGTACACACATCAGTGTGTAACTACACACACCCACTCAGGAGCACGTGGAGCCAGAACAGGATACACAACGTCTTCCTTTGTCACCTTTGACAATCTTGTCATGAGATAGGGTCTCTCAATAAACCAATAACAAACACCGAAACAACCAACCCTTCATCTGGTCAATCTGTCTCACCCCCAATGTTGGGGTTGCAGGTACCGGCTTTTTATGTGGGGACTGAGGACTTCATGCTTGCAGAGCAGCCTCTCCTACCACTTGTTGGGAACAAGCAAAAGAAAGCTATTCTAAGTGCTACTATTTCATTTCCAATCATAGGAAGAAACTAAATTCAAGGTCCGAGGCCCTAGGGGAACTGGGGACTTCCTACAGCTGAACTGCTTCTATTGTAAACAGCTGTCTGAGTCCAGGCATCTGAGGGACAACATCTCCATCTTGCTGGCAGGGTCAAACAAGCTCATGTTTCCAAGCCTAGGAAGGAACACCTATCCCAGTTCTCCGAATGTTTTCTTAATTGTCTGTTAATCCGTAAAGGGTATTGAGATTACTGTTATCTAAACCAAGGCGCATAAGTTATAAAGATATATAACCAATTGCTTGTTATGCCTGAATTAACTACATGTGTCCCCTTATCACCCTGAGCTCCAGAACTAATGTCTAGGAGGCTGAACTAAGGACCCTAAAGCCTGGTCCCTGGATACAGCCCAGTCTCCAACTGGTTCTCCCTTGCTTAATCCATGGCGCCAAAATACAACTGGATAACACTGCAGCTCCCCGCAGGTCACCCCTCGATTTGTGTTCCCATCCTTTAAAAATGTCGTATGACAGCTGGGCGGTGGTGGTGCACGCATTTAATCCCAGCACTTGGGAGGCAGAGGCAGGCGGATTTCTGAGTTCGAGGCCAGCCTGGTCTACAAAGTGAGTTCCAGGACAGCCTGGGCTACACAGAGAAACCCTGTCTCGAAAAACCAAAAAAAAAAAAAAAAAAAAGAAAAAAGAAAAGAAAAAAAAATGTCGTATGATTTCCCTTCAGGGGTGTTGTTCAGATCCAAGAATGGCTGCCTCCCTGAGTGCACAGAAAATAAAGTTCTCGTTTTTTAAGGTTCCGCACTAGAAGCGACTTTTCCCAGCTTCCGCCCTGAACCCAAACGCACGGTGCCATCTCTCCAGCTTCTGTGTGATCTTTTGAAAGCCGCCATTTGCTTTCCACTTTTCCTCAATGAAACGGCAATGATGCTACAGTTGGGGGACCGTGATGAGCAGCCTTACGTGTGGGGCACAGATGATGTCTGCTACTGAGGCAGTGGTCTACATGTTACTAATTATTGATAACGATAAGGGGCGTGTTAACACTTATCCATGACAATAGTGAGTACTCAGTCCACTGTAACTAGACAAGACACTGTCTTTCCATGGAAATACACTCAAAGCTGACATGCACGGGCTGACATTAATCTCCTGAGCTGCAGGATTCACATATTTCTGCCCCGGCTGCAGCCCATACACATTTATGAGGACACAGAAATAACGGGTTTCTACGTTCACAGATACGGAAAGTGCTTGAGGTTGTATCAACTGGGATATCCAAAGTTCAAGAAGCGGAGGACGCGCTGTGACTGTACATATGCACATTAATACACACGCAATAGGATATGAAGCATAACACAGATTTAGAGACACTTTGAAATGCAGGAGGTGGCCTGTGACTCGTCCCTGGGGATGAGGACAGAAAAAAAAAAAATACAGTGGAGGTATGGTTGACTGACATGTTGGGATAACTCTTTTCACAATCATTTTTAAAAGGTAGGGGTGACTGAAAAGATGGCTCAGTGGTTAGGCACATGGGATGCCCCTCTAGAAAACCTGTGTTCAATTCCCAGCATCCACATGGTTACTCACACATCTGTGACTCCAGCTATAGGAGATCTGACGCCCTCATCTGTCCTGTCCCCCATGGGCACCGAATGCACATGCAGGACAACTGTATGCAGAGAGGCAAAACAACCACGCGCAGGAAATATTTTTTTTTAAAAAAATAATTAAAAGTATTTATTTTTAACTGTGTGTCTATCTATATGTCTGTGTGGGTTGTGAACATGAATACAGGTTTTCCAGGAGGTCAGGAGAAAGTGTCAGAGTCCCTGGGGTTGAAGTCACAGGCAGCAGGAGAAAGACAATGTGCGTCCTGGGAACTGAACTCAGGTCCTCTCTAGAGTCGTCTATTTAGGCCCTACATTTTTCAAAAGTTTACACAATAAATTTGGTCTACCCATAAAAATGGTAGCTGTGCCAGTTCAGGGCAAGCCCTGGATCCAAATGAACAACAAACAGTAAGCCTCCTACCTTGAGGTGTGGCACATTCTTGGATTGAACAAATCCATCACCTCCTCCCTCCCTTGCCAGCGTCTTCCACTACCTCTTTTTGGGGGATGGGGAAGGTAAGCTTTACTTAAAAATTTCATCACCTCACGATACACTGCACAATCTTGCCTCTTTCACCGAGTGTCTCTCCTTCCCTGGAATCTGGAAGTCTGTGATTCAACATGTTCCCACAGGCAGCCGAGTCTGTTTTCATCCCCCCATAATCCAGTGTGTGAATACACCGCACTGGGAGTCGCGCCCTGCCAAAGGCGCTCGCTCCCGGCTTGGTAATTCTGAGCAATGAAGGTATGCACGTTCCTGCCCAGGTTTCTTGGTCCGTGTATAGAAAGACGCTTCTCCATACTGAGTTTGCACTGAACCAGCTCCCCAGGTGATTCAAATATGAGAAGCACTGAGATCAGAACCTGATTTTTTAACAAGATCCCCAGAGTGTCATATTGGCACGGATCGGCTGGGTCGTAGGATCTTGCTCAGCCTTCCTCTGAAGTGGTAAACTCACTTCTCACTGCTCTCACTGCGGATGAGTTTACATTCTCATCCGCACATTATTTTTAAATTAAAAAGAAAATAATCAGAGTGAGGGGGCTGGAAGATAGCTGGGAGCTTTGTAAAAGTCTTTGCCTCTCAAACCCCAGGAAATCCACCGTGGAAGGAGCGAACCAACCCCACAAAGGTGTCCTCTGAGCTACACACACACACACACAACACACACACCACCACACACAGGTAGCATGCATGCACTCCAAATTCCCACACAATAATAAAGATTTTTTTTTTTTTTTTTTGGTTTTTCGAGACAGGGTTTCTCTGTGTAGCCCTGTCTGTCCTGGAACTCACTCTGTAGACCAGGCTGGCCTCGAACTCAGAAATCCGCCTGCCTCTGCCTCCCAAGTGCTGGGATGCCTCCCAAGTGCTGGGACTAAAGGCGTGCGCCACCGCCGCCCGGCAAAAGAAAGAATTTTTTAAAGTGCCTTCTTGGGCTGGGGACATAGCTCAGCCAGTAGAGTGCTAGCCTAGCATGCACAAAGCCCTGGGTTCAATCCCCGGCAGCACACGAGAGCCGGTACCTGACAGCTGTGAGCTCAGCACTCAGAAGACTCAGGCAGTGAGGAAGGAACATGAGTTCAAGGTTATCCCTGGCTACTCAGAGAATCCAACCTGAGCTATCCGAGACCTTGTCTCAAAAACAAAGAACACAAAAAAATGCCTCCTGGGCTCAGCCGGGCGGTGGTGGTGCACGCCTTTAATCCCAGCACTTGGGAGACCAGCACTTGGGAGACAGAGGCAGGCGAGTTCGAGGCCAGCCTGGTCTACCGAGCGAGTTTCAGGACAGCCAGGGCTACACAGAGAAACCCTGTCTCGAAAAAACAAAAAAAAAAAAAAAAAAAAAAAAAGCCTCCTCCTCCCTCCTCCTCCCTCCTCCTCCCCCCAATACAGACCAGAAAGGAACAGTCTTAGCTGACAAAGGACAAAGTCGGGAGCAGAAACAGGGTGGACGGCATTTTGTGTGGCTGGTTCAATGGCTCAGTGTCACTTCTGTCCCCATCTGTCCTGATCTTAAATGTGCACGGAATTTGAGGAATAAATAAAAAAAAAATATCATTTAAAATAAATAAGAGACTTCAGAAATCCCAGGCGAGGATGAAACTGGAAGATGTCTGTGAGGAAACAGTTCTTGCTCAGATGCTGACATCTGCATCTGATGCCTCAGCCTCCGACTCCCTGGTCATGAGGATTACAAGAGATGATTTTCTGTTGTCTGTAAGCACCCCATCTATGGCAATTGATTATAGCTTCTAAACAGGCTAAGGCGTCCACTCATCTCCTGCTGAACCCTAGACATATCTTGTAAGTTTGGGAAGTGACCTAATCACCCCTGGCCTGAGGGAACAGGACCGATAGCAATGTCAGAGTGGCCACGCCTATGGGGATGAAAAGAGGTAAACTTGTGGGCTAAGTCTGGTTTGAAACACAGTTTACTTGTGTGTGTGTGTTTGATGCTGGTGGGGATTGAACCCAGGACCTTGTACATTCTAGGCAAGGGGTCTACCACTGAGCTATGCCCCCAGCTCTTCTTTAACCTCCAAGAGCCCCAAGTTCCTAAGCTGTAAAGTATTTTCCCCAGATATTGAGAGGAAATGTGTCTGGCTGGAGGGGTGGCTCAGAAATTAAGAGCACTGGCTTCTCTTTCGGAGGATCTGGGTTGAGTTCCCAGCACCCACACAGCAGTGCAATCATTTGTAACTCCAGTCCCAGGGGATCTGATGCCCTCTTCTGGCCTCCATGGGTACTGCATGCACACAGTATACAAATAGACACAGGCACAAAATCAAACACAAAATCAAAATTAAAATAAATTAGTTAAGAGACAATGTGTGTAAGGGACAAATGAACAGTAACTAATTCAGAACATTAGTTACCATTCTGGCTGTGGGTAACTAATCCCTCCTCTTCCTACACTACAATACTTTCTGTGTCTATTTTAAAATAGAAAAGTAATTGTGAAGTTTATTGATTTTAGTGGGCATATACACTGTGCCAGAATATACTCTGGAAACCCTTTGGTATAGAAGACAGATTTGGGGGCTGAAGAGATGGTCCAGTGGCTAAGAGTGCTCACTGCTTTTGTAGAGGACCCCGATTTAGTTCCCAACACCACTCAGTGGCTCACAACCGTCAATAACTCCAGTTCCAGGTGATACAGAGCCCTCTTCTGGTCTCCACAGGCACTGCATGCACGTGGTGCACAGACATGCATGCAGACCAAACATATAAAATAAAAAAAAGTAAAGCCCAGAGGTGGTAGTGCACACCTTTAATCCCAGCACTCAGGAGACAGAGGCAGGTAGATCATGTGAGTTTGAGGCTAGCCTGGTCTACATAATGAGTTCTAGGATAGCCAGAGCTACAGAGAAACCCTGTCTTGGGAAACAAAACAGCACTCCCCCTCCAAAAACAGGAAAAAAAAAAAGAGCAAATATTTAAGAAAAATTGTGGGTGCTATGGCACATAGCATATACACACCAATTACAAACCTCACATATTTTCCCGGTCACATTCTTGGACACAAACCATTAGTGTTAGAGAGCAGAAACAAAATATGCCTTCCCAAATCTGAGCTACTTAAAACCAAGGAGCATAGTTTTAGCCCCCAGATTGCAGTTTCCCTAAAATGGAAACAGCAATATAGCTGGACACGCAGGGGGAAGACATGCCATGGAAGTTCACAGGAGTGGAGGGAAGTTTCGAGAGGTCCAAGTAGGCAAACTGATTCCAAACCTTGTATGCTGTGGGCCTTTCTGAATTTTACCCAAGTTGGAGTAAGCAAGTCATTATTCTTGCTTTTATGAAAATAGAGAATTTCTGGCAAAGAGCAGAGACAGTGATGTAATAAGAATTGTGACAGATACAGGATCCAAGAAAACAGAGGAAGGAGTCAGACTCAGAAGGCAGGGTTCTCCAGGGACTTGAACTAGGCATTTAACAAAGGTAAAACCTCTCAGTGTGACCCCCGAACCCCAGCCTCCTTATGTAACCCCATTTGACCTTCAACTTGCTACAGAGGTTAACCCTGAACTACTGATCCTCCTGCCTTTAATCCCAGACTGCGGGGATTTTACAAGCATGCACCATGGGCATGGGGTGGGGTGGTGGATGATGGAACCCAGGTCTTCCTGCACATTGGGCAAGCACTCTTACTGAACCTACAACCTCGGGGCCTTTAACCATTGTTTTGGATTCACCCAGTTTATTACCCAGAGCAGAAATCATCTCTTCATATAAAAGTGAGATGATTGCATGACCACTTTCATTCAATAAATTCATGTTACTGAAGAATGAAGGCAGGCATTTGTGGCCAAGACATGACCAGGCAGTCCTACAACATTCTAAGACGATTTTTCTTGTTGTTCTTAATAGTGACGGACAGCATTCATCTGTCAGTCCCGGCAGACACTGGAAATCAGAGACACTTCTAGACTTTTGTTTCATTCTTAGGCATTCTGGCTTGCACTTTGGCGCCACCTAACGACCAATTCAAAAGGGAACGGTTAGAACATCTCCTTTCGCTTTTGAGCAAGGTGTTATTTGGACCCCCAAGCTTGAGCAGAGATGGACATTTAAGAAACCACTTCTGAGAAAGTCCTGTCAAGTCTTAGTAGGATCCAGCCTCCCATTAATATCTAAGCAGAAACATCAGAACTCTCAAGTCCCAAATTTCAAATGGGTGGGAGCCAGATGTGGTGAGCGGCACTCGGGCTTGTAAACCTGTAATCCCAGCAGGCAGAAGGCGGATCCTCCCGGATCTTATTTGAGGTCATCCTGGCCTACAGAGGGAGACTTTGTCTCAAAAACAAAACTAAAGACACAGCAGTTTGGGCGGCTTTAGGTACCTGTGAAGGAGGGAGGTGTTTATGAGAGGGGCCCAAGCTCCCGCGGTTGGAAGTTCCCTCTGACTCTGCAATGACGCACAGGGCAGGAGAGATGGTTGATCCGAGTTCGTGCGCTGCTCTTGCAGAGGCCCTGGGTTTGTGTCCCAGCACCCAAGCCACCTCAGAATCACTGGTAACTCCAGCTCCAGGAGGATCTGACACCCTCTCTGGCCCCTGTGGGTACCTGCCCTGATGCGCATGCATGCACACGTGCAGACACATGCACATAATGAGACACAATTTAAACTTCGTCTTCACCCCCTAATCACACTTTGAACTGCAACAAAGTATCGCTGTTCAGTGTGTTTAACCAGGTGTCAGGGTCCAGTTCCTTCTGCCGCCTCACCTCCAGCACTCATTAGAAAACGGTCCATCAGAGTAGGATCTATGTAGGGACACAAGTACTCCACACAGACACGCACACAGTGTCACACACATTTACTCAGAGTCACACACACAGTCTCTCTCTCATACACACAGTCTCTTTCTCTCTCACACACACTCACAGACAGGCTCTCTCTCTCTCTCTCTCTCTCTCTCTCTCTCTACCCACACACACACACACACACACACACACACAGTCTCTCATACATCCAGTCACACAGACACACAGAGACACACAACCTATGTGTCTCTGTGTGTATGTGTATATGTGTGTGTGTGTGCGTGTGTAATTCTGGAAAGGGGTATCCGAGAAGCTACAGAAGTACAAACTATACTATACAAACTGAATACAATGAAAACCCAAACCAAACACCTTTATTCAGTTGAAAAAAATTAAATCTGAAATACGGAAAACAAATGATGTCTCAGTCACTGCGTGATGCCAAATCCGTCGAATGGCCGAGACCATTAGACACAACTGCAGAGTGGTCTCCACGTTGTTACCTGTAAAAGACTAATGTAAAATACATTTAGGACTAGGCCCTCTAAAGTACCTCTTGAGCTTCTATGCGTAGCCCTCCCCCTCAACATATGATCGCACAGGCAGGGTGTCCCCATGATGATGGAATAATCTGTTTGGGCAGTTCTGCTGGGAAGGAATAGAGAGGCGCCGTGGTGGCCACTGCATGCTCTGGTCGCCATCGCTCACACAGCACTTCCGTATTTCCTCTGAATCAGAGCGTTAAGGCCTTCGAAGTCGAGCACGTGATGCCCGAACTGGCAATGAACGTCTGGTTTCCCATGCCTTCCTGAGTCCCAGCTGGGGTGGTGGGGATCAGAGTCTGCTGTAGGGTGGCCCCCGCCGTCTGATCATGGGTGGTCAGCAGGACAGTTGGCTGACTCAGGGCACCTGCTTCGCCGGGACACCCAGAGGACTGAGGAGGGGCAATGAGACTGACCTGGCGAAGGATCTGTAGCCGGCCGTTCCCCGGGATCTCCTCTGGGGTCTGGGCTACCAGGGTGGGGGGCACAATGTTGACGGCAGCTGCAGCCGCTTGGACGATGGTTTCGTCTGAGGCACCTGATGCCCCACGATGATCTTGACCCTCCCCTCGCTGAACTGGGACACCTGGCTGGACTGGAGGGGGACCTGGAGATGCTCTACGGTGAGGGGCGCAGCCGGCTGCTTGCTGGGTTCAAGGTGAAGCTGTACTACAGTCACGTCCGAGTTCTTATTGTGGTACTCACTGTGCTGCCTTTTGTGGCTGCGGAGCGAGTCCTCCCGCATGAACGAGGCCTCACAGATGTCACAGTGGAACGTCTTCTTGGCATCCAGCTTGGCCACCTGCCGGCTGCTCTGCCTGCTGCTGTCCTTCCTCTCCGGCCTCATTCTTGAGCATGTCCGCGTGGAACTTCTTCATGTGCTTGCTCAGGTTGCTGGGTTGCTTGGTATCGAAGCTGCAGTAGCTGCACTTGAACGGGCGCTCGGTGCAGTGGATGCGCTCGTGCACGCGCAGCGCGGCCTTGCTGGAACAGGAGTAGCTGCACTCCGGGCACTTCTCCGGGTGCTCCGACTGGTGCAGGCGGCTGTGCTTCCGCAGGGTGGACTTGCTGTCACCCAGGAAGTCGCAGTGCGGACACTTGAAGTTATTCCCACTGTGCTTGATGCGGATGTGTGACTTGAGGTTCCCCTTCATGGTACAGCGGACATTGCAGAATTCGCACTTGAAAGGCTTCTCCCCCGAGTGCACACGCATGTGCCTTTTCAAGTCCGAGCTGATTTTGAACTTGGCACTACAGAGCCAGCACTGGAAGGGGGCGTCCCCTGTCAACACAAGGTGAGTTTCCATAAGAACAGGTAGGTTAACAACTAGAGGATCCCCCCAAAGCGCACACAGAAAATGGCTTATACCAAGGCAGGAAGGTGGCCCCCTCCTCGCTGCACTCCCAGCAGCCCTTGGGATTTTCTTCGGTCCCCAAACCTGAGCCATCACTGTGTGCCTGCACGCCCCCGCCCCTAGAAAACCCAGAAGGAAAAAAAAAAGGGATTTTGAAAAGAGCCATTTAAATGTCCTAGACAGGATGTACAAATCTACTCCATTTTTTTTTTAAATGATCTCATTTCTAACTCTACATAGAGGCCAGAAGAGAGTATTGGATCTCCTGTGAGCTGCCTGATGTGTGTTCTGGGAATTGAACCCAGGTCCTCCAGAAAAGCAGCCAATTCTCTTAACCAGAGTCACCTCTCTATAGTCTAGTTAAGACAGGCAGTTTGCTAGCTTGGGGCTGACAGTTGCATAACTATCCCTCTGAATTCTGACTGAACTGAGTGTCATCAGAGACTTAGTAACACAATTCCCACAAGCCGGTGCCAGGCTGCAATCGTGAGGTTCCCCCTGACCCTCCTACATGATGGCTACACCCCAGGACGATTCTTGCAGATTTTTATTAATAGAGACGTGTTTATTGCACAAGATTTATTTTTCATTTGCCGCCAGCTGTGTTCTCTACTTGGGGAGAAGTCACAGAATCCAGCTGCTTGGTTTTTGTTTTTTTTTTTTGAATTTGTGTCTGTTGAAGGATGAGGGGGAGAGGGAAATTGCAAACATCTGAGTGGATGTGATTTCCCAAATTATTCAGTCAACCGACGCCAGGTCTGAATTACTGAAGGCAGTGATCATCAGGCAAGGGCCTTGTCCAGCAGTGTGCTTTCGTGTGCACTTCTGTGTACATGCAGTAAGTATGTGTATGTCTAAGGACAACCTCAGGGTCACCTTCAGGAATGCCGACCACCTCCCTTGAGACAGGGTCTCTCAGTGGTCTGGAGTTCACAAACTGGGCCCTGCTGGCCACTGAGCCCCAGGAATCCACCTGTCTCTGCTAACCCAGTGCTGGGGTCACAGCTCTGCCCCCGGCTGACATTTTTTCGTGGGATCTAGGATCCGAGCTTTTATCAGCTGAGATATTTTCCTAGGACTTCGTCGATTGTTTAAGCAAGTGAGCTAACAGCCAGTCAGGGTCTTAGGTTGGTTCTGGGGCGGTAGGAGTCATGCCAAGTACGATACAGGGTGGTCTTCTCCCTGCTGGCAACATCTTCTGTGCCGTACTATACAAATGACTGAGGTCCTGAGACTGCATACATGACACATTCACGGTCACCTAGCAGCATGTGGCAGGGCTTGGTCCCAAGCCAGGTAATGGGTTTGTGACCCACACTCACTCCCAGGCTTCCAAGACCTCGATCATGCTTCACTCCTTGGTAGAAGGCCAACATCACCCTGAGTGGTCTAATGGACTCGACAAGAGGCTGCAGGGATTAATTTAACTCAATTTCAGAAAACCGAGATGCCACAGCTAAACAATACTTCATGTAGTTGATTGCCACTAACATCGAGTAAGCTAACTCCTGAGCTGGAAGCTGGAAGCACCAGCCTGTGGCCCAAATAAAGCTTGTTGGGTCAGGACCATCTCTTCCTGTGCTGAAGACTGAAGCCAGAACTTGCCGTGCTGGGGCAGCACAGCTGTTTAAACCTGGCCATTTCCTTGCTTAGTTTCTTTAAAACTTATTTATTTGTTTTATGTATGTGAGTACACTGTCACTGTCTTTAGACACATCAGAAGAGGGCATCGGATCCCAGTACAGATGGTTGTGAGTTACCGTGTGGTTGCTGGGAATTGAACTCAGGACTTCTGGAAGAGCAGTCAATGCTCTTAACCACTGAGCCATCTCTCCAGCCCCCCCACCCCTACCCCCGCTTAGTTTTTAATGTCAACTTGACACCACCCAGAGACGCCCAGGACCCTCACCTGGAGATCTGCCTCCCTCAGACTGGCCTTCAGCCATGCCTGTGACGACTGTCTTGATTGATGATTGATATGGGAGGGGCAGCCCTGTTGGCATCGCCATCCCGAGGCGGGTGATCTGAGCTGTATAGGAAAGCCAGCAGAGAACCAGCCAGAGGGCGAGCCAGCCAGCAGCATCCCTAGCCGTTTCTGCTTCAGTTCCTACCCGACTTTCCCCAGTGCCTGGGACGGGTGGGTAAACCCTTTCTTCCTTCAGACTGCCTTAGGTTATCATGCTCATTCGGCAACAGAGAGAATGAACATCGACGATGCGTCTGCGTCGGTGAGCTGCCGTGTCCGCAGCTATCTGGACCTTATCAGCCCGATGAATTTCCTAAGTAGTCTTTTTAATGAATAAAAATGTAGGTGTGCAGGAGTATGTGGCGGCCAGAGGTCAGTCCTGTTGCTCGGGAGCTATCTACTGTGTTCCTGTGTGTGTTTTCTTTCCGAGACAAGGTTTCTTTGCTTTTCTGAGATAGCGTTTTTCATTGGTCTGGGGGCCAACAAGTAGGCTGGCTGGCCAACAGCGAGCCTTTGGGATCCTCCTGACTCTGCGCTCACTGTCTGCCGCTATGCCCAGCTTTTTATGTGAGTTCTGGGACTCGAACTCAGGTCCTCGTGCCTGAGTGGCAAACATGCACCGAACCATCTCCTGGCCCTTTAACTGGTGTTTTCGGTAAACATTAGCCTTTTCCCTGCCTTCATACTCCCCTCCCTCTCACCCCCACTCCCTTCCGAAAGTTCGGAAAAACTCACGGAACCCTTCTACAGGAAGATAAAATTGCACCAAACTAAAATAAAACAACAAGAATCCAGAAGAAACCGATTACACTGAGGCGGGTATTAAAAATAAAACCACTGAAAGAATTGTCGCTGGCAACACGTTCCTCGGCGGTGAGTAAGAAGACACCTAGCGGCGGGTCTCGGAACTACGGATTCTTCTAGACAGGTTTTCAAAGGGCAATGACTGCTTTGAAACCCTGAGGGCGACACCTGCTCAAACTAGAATGACAAACATTAACTTTTTTTCTTTTCTTTCCTTCTTCTTTTTTTTTTTTTTAACCAATTCCATTAACTACAAAAATCCAGGGGTGGAGGGAGAGACGATAACGAAATCTCACAGCCAGGTTGAAAGTTAACATCGATTTCCTAGAGATAGAGTTTATTTATTTATTTTTTTTTGAGACAAGATCTCTTGTAGCCCAGGCTAGCCTCTAACTCCCTATGTAGCTGAAGGTGACCATGAACTCCTGTTTCCAATCCCCCAAGTGCAGAGATTGCAGGCACACAGCACTGTGCCCTTCTACCCTTCTTTACTTCCAACGCAAACATTTTTTTAAATTACTTTACCATTTTGTGGTTTGCTCGAATGTAGGTCTGTGTGGCACATGTGTGCCATGCCCTTACATGTTGGAGAGACAGCATATGCTTAGTGTGTGTGTATGTGTGTGTGTCTCAGAGGACAACTTGTGGGAGCCAGTCTCAAGAAGCAAGCGTTTCGACCCACTGAGCCATCTCTCTAGCCCTAAATGTTTTTATTGTTTGCTTTGCTTTTGTTTGTTTGTTTTTTTGAGACAGAGTTTCTCTGTGTAGACCTGGCTGTCCTCACAGAGATCCTGCCTCTGCCTCCCAAGTGCTGGGACTAAAGGTGTGCGCCACTATCGGCTAGCCCTAAATGTATTCTGCCTGGCGCCTTAAATGCATTTCTTAAATAAAGTGTTAGTGGTCAAAGCTCTTTCGTAGTCAATGACTGCGCCCTCCGCCCCCAGCAGCCCAGAGCAGGGTTTAACGTTGCTGGGCACATTTAAACTGACAGAGCGTTCTTAACTTTCAGTTAAGATGATTGGCAGCTCGGCATAAAGCATCAGACCGAGCGGCAGCTGGAACACAGGACTACTAACTTAAAGTTGTACAAGTGTCACAAGCAGATAGGAAACAAAATGAACCTTTCAGGAAGATGACACATCTGGCACGAATTTAAAGTGTTGGGAGAGACACCGTTACACAATCTAAAGATGCCACTAATATGACTGAGTTCAACCAGGTAAGCCAAAATGGACCTTTGATGGTGGTGTGAGATTAGGTACTGCTATGTAGCCATGGTTGACGCTGCATATATTTTATCTTATTTATTTTATTACTTTATTACTTTTATTTTTCTTGTGTGTTTGTATGTGTGAGAGAGCATGTGGAGGCCAGAGGTTGATTTCTTCCTCCATCAGAGAGAGAGAGGCAGGGTCTCTCGATGGACTTGAAGCTTACCTGTCTGGTTAGTCTGGCTGAGCTTTCCCCAGGCATCCCCCATTCCCTCCTGCCAAGTGCTGGAATTACAGCCAGGCCACCATCCTTTCCCACCTGGTGTTACGTCCACAGCACAGCAAGTCCTTTAGCTAGTGAGCCATCTCCTTAGCCCCAGCTCTGGACTCCTGATCTTCCTGTCTCCGTTGGGTGCTTGGATTCTGGGTATGAGCTGCCAGGCCCGGAAGAACCAGACTGAAGAAATAGGAGTTGAAAACAGGAAAGGGGGAGGGTGCTGGGGGAAGGGAGCTAGAGAGATGGCTCAGTGGTTAAGAGCACTGACTGCTCTTCCAGAGGTCTTGAGTTCAATTTCCAGCAACCACATGGTGGCTCACAACCATCTGTAATGGGATCCAATGCCCTCTTCTGGTGTGTCTGAAGACAGCTACAGTGTACTCACATAAATAAAGTCTTAAAAAATATATAAAAAAATAAATAAAACAGGAACAGATGACACACAGCAGGTGGGGAACCAACTGTGTCAGTATCTTAGCTGTAGTAGGTCTCTCAAATGACCCCAGATCTCCCACCTCCCATCCCTCCTTGTGGCCTCTGACACCTAAATAATTATACAAACTTTCAACAAGGGCAGGGTGATGTGCTGTGTGACCCACATCAGGCTCAGAGGTCACTGGATTTGGCCAATACTGTTTAGCAGAATCAAGAAGGCTTGGCACAAAGGTTTATTTGTTGCTTTTTTGTTTGTTTGTTTGTTTGTTTGGTAGGGGGTTGCTGAGAGAGGATCTTATGTAACCCAGGATGGCCTCAACTGTTTACATAGCTGAGGATGGCCCTGAGCTACTGATCTCTGGTCTCTACCTCCAGAGTGCTTCGATGACAGGAAACAAGTCCCCAAAGGCACTCAGAGATGGCTCTGTTTTGCTCACACATCCTGAGAAGGTTGCTCTTGTCTACTCCACTGGTCCCAGAAGGATGACGACAGACATGTGGAACCCAGGTAGACCACTCCAGCCCAGGGTACTTCTCATCACAGAGAGCAGCTCTTCCACCAAAGCCCAGCTGAGGACAGAGAGTTACCTACAGGGGTCTCAGCAGGTCCCAGCACATGAAGAAAAGACACTGCTACATTTAGAGAGGGTTTCGGGCAGGGGAGGTTGCCAGGAACCTGGAACTGAGAGCCTGTCAAAGCAGAGGAACAACACCTTCAGCATGGGTTTGGGGATCAAGCTGCAAAGGTTCACACTTAACAGCAAACCTGTATCAGCTAAACCTAACTCACTTGTCTGCACACTGGTGCACAGCCTGGCAGCCTGGGCTTGGAGGATGCTTCCGACTAGTGGTACAGAAGAGAGGTTTTCTAGACATAGTCTGTCTGTCTCTAGCCAGCATCTGTGAAAATCTACTGGCTGTTTAAAAATTTCCTTCTGTCAGGCATGGTGGCTCACACCTTTAATCCCGGGTCTTGAGAGGCAGAGGCGGGCAGATCTACATGGTGAGACCTTGTTTCCAAACAAAATGAAACAAGTTTTTACAGGAGTGTGTGAGTGTGTATACACCAACGCAGGGAGCTCAGATGAGTGCAATGGATCTCCCAGAGCTACAGTTATAGGTGGCTTGATATAAGCTGTGGGTTCTGGATCCTTGGACTTCTGGAAGACCAGTGACCTTAACCACTGAGCCATCTCTCCAGCTCCTCTAACTAGCTTTTTTTTTTTTTAAGATTTATTTAGGTATGTATTTTATCTATATGGATGTTCTGTCTGCATGTTGCACACCACAAGAGGGTATTGCCAGAGATGGTTGTGAGCTGCCATGTAGATGCAGGAATCGAACTTGAGAGACCTGTGCAAGAGCAGCCAGTGCTGTTAAAACCTCTGAGCCACCTCTCCAGCTCCTCCAACTAGCTTTTTAAAAGTAAAACAAAAGCATGGGAACAAAAATCGTGTCCTCTGATGAAGACCAAATAAGAAAGGGGAATCGTACGTAATAGAAGGTTCCGGCCAAATCTCTAAAGAATTAAGCCAGGACCAGGAGGTCACTGTCAGAAGAAATGTCTACAACTAAGTCCAGACAGAGGAAAGACGCCCCTCCTGCAACTAGTTTTAAGTCATACAAATATACAGCAAACTCAAAGTGGGTTTTTTTATTCTTTTTTTTTTTTTCCTTTGAGACAGGGTTTCTCTATGTAACTCAGGCTGTCCTGAAAGTTGCTCATTAGACCAGGCTGGCCTCAAACTCAGAGAACCGCCTGCCTCTGCTTCCCAAGTGCTGGCATTAAAAGTGTGTGCCGCTAAACTCAAAAGTTTAAAGACCGCTCACTCAGTCTCCAAGCACACAAATCTACACTAAAAACAAAACCAGAAAAGGACCCGTCTCTGGCTTTTGCACGCACGTACATCAATGCACCCCCTTCCGCAGGCGGCAAGCAGGAGGAGACGAGGAATGTAACCGAAAGCATGTCCCAAGTGGGAGGAGTTATGAGCCAGAGCTAGACCATCCCCAGAACCAAGAAGTGTCCCTTGTCTCCTGGAGGGATATGCCAAGAGAGATTTCAGGCGTGCTGGAACCAGTCATAGCTGGTTCTCATTCCGCCTCCCAAGAGCAGGATTACTGCCAATGCCGGGGCTCAGTGTGTCTGTCACAGCGTATCAGAGTGTGACTTCTTATCCTTTTCTGACCTGAGGTGCTCAGTCAATCCTCGTCTCTGGGTCTGATCTATGGCTGTCTGAGATTTATGGGGGTCCTGGAGATGGTATAAATGTCAGAGCTGAGCCTGATGGTGGGGACAAAGGTAGACCGTGACTGTTCACATGAATGGCTCCAAATCTTCACCCCTCTCATGCCCCTGGCCTCTGTCATGTAATCTGGTGGTGGCCCTGCCCCATGGCTAAACTCAATTCCATCCCTGACACCTGTGACTTGCTTCAGGTGCCCACGTGTTGCTTGTGAACACGTGCAACCAGAGGCTTCGTTGGGCTTTCTTCCACACTGGGCTTGCTTGCTGGTTCCTCTGTGGTGATCATGATGAAGTCAAGCCTGGGCCAGCCACAGGCCTGAGAGGAGGATCAGAAACAGATGGAGCACAGCCTGGTCCACCCAGCTGAGACCAGCACACATCTGCCAAACCGGCAATCCAGCTGCTCCCCAGCAGAGGTAGGCAGACACCGAGCCTTCTCACGTGTGGCTAATCTGAGCCAACATCAATAGTGACTCTGCTGACCTGAGGCACGTGAGTAATAGCTGCTGTAATCCACCATCCAGACGTGGTTGTAATGAGGCACCGCGGTTTCATTAGCTTACTGATACACAAGCCAGAAGAAGCTGGTATGTACTATGAGCCTCCGGCTCTGCTGGCTTTGCTGTGTGTATTTGTCCTGCAGAGCTGAGTACTCAGCCCAGGGTCTCTCACATGCACCACGTGCCACCCAGAGTCACGTCCTCAGCCCTTGCTTACGATCAAAGTGCCGGGCATCATCTAAACAATGACTGAACTGACTGTACCGCGGACGATTATTAACAGCCCATTGTTTGTATCTGTTTCACGGACTATAGTCCCTCGATCCACACGGAACAGTTACATAAAAACACACAGGTATCTATCAACTTGACAAGGGCTCCAGCATTACAGGGACAGCGTGGTAGGGAAGCGGATGGAAGACCACCTCAGTGCCTTTAAAATTGTTTCCTTGAGATAGGGTCTCAGGAAGCCCCAGGCTGACCTTGTGCTCTGTATGCAGCCAAGGACGACCTTGAACTCCTGATCCTCCTGCCTTCGCCTCTTGAGTCATCTCTTGCCACCACGCCTGGTTTACGTGGTGCTGGGGACTGAACTCAGGGATTCACGCATGCTACATAAGTATTCCACCAACGGAGCCACATCCCGCCCCCTGAATTAAAAAATGGCAACACCAGTGTTTTTTTTTTTAAACGTGGTTTTTAGAGACATGGTTTCCTTACAGCCCAGGTTGGCCTTGAACTTGATATGTAGCTAGGGGCTGATCCTCCTGCTTCCACCTCTCAAGGGCTGACAGTACAGGTTGACCAGCCAGTTTATGGGGTAGTGGGGATGGCACCCAGGGCTTTGTACTGCCAAGGCAGTCACACCTCCGGACCATGAATTAAAAATAATAGTTTATAAAAATCATATATTTTTTTAAAAGGAGACCAGGTATTCACAGAGCCCAGATCGGCCTAACACTCCCGATCCTCTTGCCTCCACCTCTCCAGCGTTGCGATTACAGATGTGTGCCTTTAAAGTGGTGCTGAGGATGCGGCCCTGTGCATGCTGGGTAAGTGCTCTACCCACCAGGCCACACCCCCAGCTCCTCCCCCTCTGCCCCCAGGCAGGCAGGTGCCCGCGGGAGGCGCAGCGCTGCTTACCTGTGTGCGAGCGCAGGTGCACGGTGAGCTGGCTGGAGTTGCGGCTGGCGTAGGGACAGATCTGGCACTTGAAGGGTCGCTCGTCCGAGTGGATGCGCAGGTGTTTGTTGAGGCTGCTGCTGTCGGCCGCCGCGTAGTCGCACGTCTTGCACTTGTAGGGCTTGACGCCCGTGTGGCAGCGCATGTGCGTCTTCAGCTTGTCCTTCCGGCTGAAGCACTTCCCGCACACCTCGCACTTGTGGGGTTTGTCACCTTTGGGCGCACGCGGGAGCCGCAGCGGGGAAACAAGATGGACAAGTTAACGTTTGCTTCCCTACACCTTAGAAGAGGACAAACCTGCAGGCCCCAGGGGTTGTTTAGAGAACTCACGGGCGCGGGGCACGGTGGCGACACTCGATGCATTGCTTATTAGAATTTTCACAGGTTTTTTCCTAAGACGGTATGAATTCCTTATTAATTAAAAGTACACAGTAACTAAATAAATAAACAAAAACATTTTGTTGTTTCCAGACGGATCCTGTTGCTTAGGCTGGTCTCAAACTTGTTATGTAACCAGGCTGGCCTTAATTTCCTTGCCTCCAATTCCGAGTGCTGGAGTTAGAAACAGGCCTCACTACTCCAGGCTTTAAAAAAGAATGTTGCAGGATTACTTCTGTCCCCAATACTCGGTGTTCCTTAAACCTTAGAAGGTCTGGTATAAATGTTCTGTCCACCTGTCTCAACTTCTATCATTTTAAAAATTTTGGTTATCCCCCCCCTCCCCCCTTAAGACAGGATCTCACCATGTGGCCCTGGCTGGCCTGGAGCTTGTTATGTAGACCAAGTAGGCCTAGAACTCAAAGAGACTTGCCTCCTTCTGTTTTCCAAGTGCTGGGATTAAATATGCACCCACAAATTAAATGTGCACCCACAATACCTGACAGTTTTTAACTGCATATTTTGATATTTAAACATTCCCACATAAAGTACTATTTAATGTTACACACACACACACAACACAATGAAGGACATTGAGCCACAGTGGCCTGCCTTCCTCAGCTGTCTGATCGGTCCCGCAGTTATGTGAAGGACACAGCCACCTTGCCTAGGTGTTTAGGTTTCTGTTACAGCAGCTTAATCTAACACATCAACCCTTTAGCAACGGCTATGACCTGTAGCGTCTCTATTTAGTGTGTGTGTTTGTGATGTGTGTATGTGAGAGAGAGAGAGAGAGAGATTTCTGCGTGGGCATGTGCATGCCAGGGCAAGTGTGGAGGTCAGACGGCAACTCCCAGAAGTTGGCTCTTTCCCCCACCAGTGTGGGTCTTGGAACCAAACTCATGTCTGACTCAGGCTTGTCAGGAAGCCCCACTAAAACCATCTCACCAGCCCAGTGCGGTCGGTGTGTGTGTTGTTAGGGAAGGGGCTAGGGTCTTGAGATTGCTAGGCAAGTGTTCTATAACTGGGCTACAGTCCCGCCTCCTTTTAATTAAGTAACTTTTGTATATGAACTTATTTTTCGTTTAATACAAAACCCTGCCAGTTTATGTCTTTTTATTTTTCTGAGACAGTCTCATGAATCCCAGCATGGCTTTGAATTTGCTAAGAAGCCAAAAATGATTCTGAACTTCTGATAGTCCCGCTTCTATCTCCAGGGCGTTGGGAATTCAGGGCGTGGACCATCATGTCCCATTGATGCCTTTCTAAGGCCGGAAGCCAGAACTTCCTGTGTGTTAGGCTAGCGTTGCACCGCCTGAGCCACGCCCCAGCCACGCCCCCAGCCCCCTCACATCGATTTAGACACTTCACTCTTCCGATGTCCTATCTGAGGGTTGTTTTGTTTCATCCTCTTTACAAAGCTGGCACCAGGGCACTGGAGAGATGGCTCAGAGGTTAAAAGCACTGGCTGCTCTTCTAGAAGGTACTGAATTCAATTCCCAGCAACCACATGGTGGCTCACAGCTATAATGAGATCTGGCGCCCTCTTCTGGCCTGCAGACATACATGCAGGCAGAACGCTGTATACATAATAAATAAATAATAAAAATAAGTCTGGGAATAGAATCCAGAACGCTCCTGCTTTTCCAGCAGGTTCTACACCACTCCCTGTTGACTTCGTTTTATATAGTTATTTCTATCTTCTCCACGTCATTAAACAGCTAAGATGGAGCGATTTCACTTTATGGGAGAGCATAAAAGACTGAATCAATTTCCCAGTTGACCAGTAAAAAGAATGAAGCAGAGAGAGATACACAACAGCACAAAGACATGCAATCTTAAGATGAGATGGCTCTAAGGGTTAAAGGCACCTGCCATCAGAGCTGAAGATCCGAGTCCTATTCCTGGGACCCACATGTGGCAGGAAAGAAGGGACCATGATAGTGGACCTTGGACCTTCAGAAGGATACAGTGGTGTTCATGTGAGCATGCGTGGATGCACACACCACACACACACACACACACACACACACACACAAAATAAAGATAATACTAAATAGGAAGGTGAACAGCTTATTTACTTAGTAAGAGATGATGAAATTGTATGTCTGGAGCTGGGTGTAGTGGCCTTTAATCCCAGCATTTGGGAGGTAGAGGCAGGAAGATTTCTGTGAGTATGAGGCCAGCCTGGTCTACACAGTTCTAGAACAGCCAGAGCTATATAGTGAGACTCTGTCTCAAAAAAAAAAAAAAAAAAAAAAAAGTCTGTCTTAGGCCTCCACTGCATGCAAAAAAATTGGAATGCTGCATGGTGGGCCAACATGACTGTGAGGTGTTTATATATATATATATGACTTTGACTCCTATTCTGCCCTTTTCTCTCTTTCTCCCCCAAGACAGGATCTCTTTACATAGCCCTGGCTGTCCTGGAACTCACTCTGTGGACCAGGCCAGCCTTCAACTCACAGAGATCCACCTGTCTCTGCCTCCCAAGTGCTGAAATTAAAGGCATGAGTCACCCAAGCCTAGCCTTTCTTTTTTTTGAGGTAGTGTCTCACGTAACTTAGGTTGGTCTTGAACTTGCTACCTAGCTAGGGTTGGCCTTGAACTCCTGATCCTCCTGCCTCTGTCTCCTCCTGAATGCTGGGATTATAGTTGTGGGTCACCATTCCAGTGAGATTTTCACTTTACACTCTGTAGGTCAAGTATGTACAGAGCCTTGCTCTAACATACCGTCAGCCAAAGCTGACCACCATCATGTGAGAGTAAGGTTAAAGGCATTTAAGAATATATCTGGGGGCTGGAGAGATGGCTCAGCAGTTAAGAGCACTGACTGCTTTTCCAGAGGTCCTGAGTTCAATTCCCAGTAACCACATAGTGGCTCACAACCATCTGTAATGGGACCTGATGCCTTCTTCTGTGTGTCTGAAGACAGCGACAGTGTACTCAGATACATATAATAAATAATTCTTTAAATCTCTCTCTATATATCTAACTCTATCTCTATATATCTGACAGAGGCAGACAGATCTCTGAGTTTGAGATCAGCCTGGTCTTGTAGACAGCAAGTTCCAGGACAGCCAGGGCTACAGAGAAACCCTGTCACAAAAAAGCCAAACCAAACCAAAACCAACAATAAACAAACAAAACAAAACAAAAAAAAAAACCAAAGAATACATCTTTTCATCTTTTTTTTTTTTTTTGGAGCTGGGGACATTGGGGACATAACTCAGCAGGTAGCGCCCTTGTGGGTTTGACCCTCAACATCACAAAGATAAAATCATTACAGTGAAATTATTAGCAGTCCGATTATAAACTCCTGGGTGGGCCGTCTCTCAGCACCATCCAATGCCCGGTGTTCCCAGTGCCCACTAGACTGTCAGTTTGCACCCACTGGTGTTTCCTGCTGATGCTGCTGTGGCTGGTTTTCAGTGGCTCTGCTGGGCAGGAACCATGTGGGTCCCTCTCAGCCACCAACCCCTGGGGCTATTAACTATCCTCCTTAAAGTGATCAGTAAGGACACCCTCAGGCCAACGGTCCCACTGTGTGGCGGTGTCTTCAGAAGACGTATAGAAGACATCTAAGGTGTTCGCTGTCGACTTAGAGGAAACTAGGAGGCACACCTCTGAGCCTGTCGTGTATAGAGCAGTTTAACTGAGAGGGAAGACCCTGACTAAGCATGGCGCCATCTGAGGGGGTGGGGTCCTGACCTAAATAAAAAGAAGAAAGCAAGCTGAGCACCAGGGTTCATTGCTCTCCACTTTCTGACTACAGATGTGGTGTGACCAGCTGACCCACGCTCCTGCCACCATGGGCTGTACCCTCAAGCCATGAGTGCAAACAAACCTACCCTCCCTCCCTCCTTCCCCCCCTCCCTCCCTTCTTCCCCCTCTCCTCTTTCCTCCTCCCTCCCTCCTTCCCCCCTCCTCCCTTCTTCCCTCCCTCCTCCTTCCTTCCATGGCATTGGTTGAACATTTCACATCAATTAATGAACATACACACCTGTTTATATTTTAATCTAGTTTTCCCAACTGTCATGGACAATGAGTGTAATTTACTTAATGGGCCCACACAGGGAGAGTGACTGCTTGCTTATGAAAGTTAATATTTGAGTAATTAGAATAAATCCACGTGACCTGACAGGGTGAGGTCTAGTGGACAAGACTGGTGACCACACTGCCACTCATGGGCCACAGCCGTTGAAACATGAGGGTACCTGTCCTCACTTCTACACACTTCCCTTTTGAATGTACACCCCCATGTCATGTGACCAGGCACCTCTCAATGTCCTCTAAAGTTGCCCGGCAGCAATACAAAACATCTGGAACCCATGACGACATGCAAGCTGGTCTCTGTGCTACAGGGCCCTGCATCTGTGCATTCAACCGGCCGCAGATCAAATGATATTTTAAGTATAAGCAATAACTTGACAGAGAAGAGCGCACAGGAGCTCTCTGTGTGGGGTGGATTCTGGCAGGAAGGGTCAGCTGTCTGCAGAGCAGAGTGTCTGGGAGGGCGAATGTGGGAACTGTGCAGACTCGACTTCATCTTCTCTAAGGATGTGAACATCTTTAGTTTCTGGCATCTTTGTGGGGAGGGGGTTCCCTGAAAGCAACCCCCTGAGGATCTAAAAAGATTATGAAGAAAATGAAAACACCTTAATCTTCACTTCCCTTTTTCTAGGCATTGATGCGCCACTCTCTTTTAAAAGTTTGATTTCCTTAAAATGTGTGTGTGTGTATGCGCATGCATGCTCACACTTGAGCATGTGGGTCAAAAACTGCACATGGAGGTCGGAATGTTCCATGTTCCGAAGTCAGTTCTCTCCTTCTACCATGCCTGCCCCCGGGCTTGAACTCAGGCTTGGTGCCCCGAGTTTGCCCGCTGAGCCATCTTTCTGGCCCTTCCTTCTGTTCTAGACTAAACTACATTCCGCTCCCCTTCTGATACTGCAGAGATTCCGAGCATCCTTTGCGTCACAGGAAAAGAGAGCAGATGCACGAACACTACGCTTCTTGACGACCCCATGAGGCAGGCTATGAAGAGGCAGAAGCAAGCCTAAGTTATACGTGAGTTCTATTCTACACGGTGAGATCTTTTCTAAAATAACCAATCAGCATCAACAACAAACCAAACAGAACCAACCAAACCAAAGCATGTGTATCCTCTAGCTCCATCCTCAGCACTGAAAAAACAAATTCTTTTCTCTCTCTCCTAACATGATTTGCACACACAGACATTTACATCTTCTCCTGCATGGAAGCCATCTGAATCTGATGCTAATGAATTACGTAAGGCAGATCAGTTCTCATGTGGCTGTGGCAGTTCCCCGCCCTCTGGCTGAGCCCTCACTTACCCACTGCTGGGTTTTTATTGCTTTAGATATGTTTCTGCTGAATCACATGTACAAACAGTATCTTTATTTACTCTGTGACCATGTTCCTTTGCTCTCTGTGAGGCTTGGGCCTTGTCACACGTCTGACATCTCTAGGTCCCCAGCTTCTTCCTGGCTGGGTGTTCAGGGGACCCTAGCTATCGACCATCTGTCACTCACCCGTGTGGATCTTCAGGTGTCGCTCCATGTCCTTCATGCCATAGGCGGTCTTGAACTGGCAACCTGAAAAAGCCAAGGGAGATAAGTTCAGAGGAAACCGAGGCGGCGGAGACTTCCCTCACCATGTGGAGACGGCTAGCAACGCAGGAAAGACATGATGCCCTGTCCTGACTGGGACAGCATTGGCTGGCTATAACCTCAAAAAACACAGGGAGCCAGCAGCAGGACTCACGAACTCACACTTTCACCAGCAGCCCTACAAAAGGATGTTGTCATGAATAATGAACAGACAATGTTTGACTCTCTGTTTATGGGAGACTAAAGATTTGGAAATAGGTGACTGGGACTGGAGATGGTAGCAGTTAGAGCACTGGTACTCTTCAGAAAAACCAGGTTCGTTGCCAGCACCCCACAGAGGCTCACATCCACCTGTAACTAATGCAGGGATCTGATGCCCTTCTGACCAGTGGGCACCAGACACATGAGGGTAGACTATGAGCAGGCAAAGCATTCATAAACCTTAAGAAAAAACAAATTTCAAAGACGCCGGGCATGCTGGCTCTAATTCCAACACTTAGAGACTGAGGCCGGGCAATCATGAGTTCGGAGCCCACCGAAGCTATATAGTGAATTCCAGGTCTGCTTGATCTACACATTGGGCTTCAGTTGGGCCCCTCTTACCCGGATAGCAGCAGTCGAGTCTCTTCTGAGCCGAGGGCGCTGTGGGCTTTTTGGTGCGTGACTTGGTGGGGAGAGCATCACGGTAGCTGCCTGGTTGTCAGCGCTTTCCGTGGGCAGGTACGTTTGGTAGCCATGTTCAAAGACGAACTCTGGAGCTGAAACTGAAGAGTACAGAGCTTATGAATCCCCACAGGACGATGGACATAATTCACTCCGGCTAATGAGGCACGAGAGCACGACTGTGGGAAGAACGTCCTTTCTCATTCGAAAATCAAATGTCTGAGCTGGAGGGACGACTCAACATCCAACATGAGTGTGTGTGTGTGTGTGTGTGTGTGTGTGTGTGTGTGTGCAGAGGCCAGGGACCATTGCTAAGAGTTGGAGTGTGCTGGGGTCCAAACTCCTGTCCTCAGGATTTAGCAGCAAGAACTCTTAAATGTGAGCCTCTCCGAAGCCTTGGCTTCAGATCTCTTGGCAGTAAACGTCCTTAAAACTGACCCCATGTAGACATTGCTAACTGTAGGCGGATGCACAAAAGGCACTTTCCTAAGGTCTTAGACTTCTCTCCAAACTATCCTGAGTATGGCACAGACATACCTGCAATTTGGAGGGAAAAGGAAAAACAAAAAAAAAATGTAAACACAAACCAAGCCAAACCAAAACATCAAATAAGATGTCATTATAAAAAATAAGTAGTCTTGAACTTTTTTATATTATCTATAATTATACTAGTATAGATTTAACATTTATATAATGTATGATATATCAATATATATTATAGAATATATTATACATGTTACATATATAAATATAATTAATATTATATAAATATATGCTATATAATATATATGTATATAATATATATTGTTATATATATATATATTTGTGCTAACTTTGTGAACTATGTTCTTAGTGTAGGCATGCAAAGGTCTCCTTTACTAAGACAGCACTTGCCCACGGGAGGCCTAGTTCCAAATGAGAGTGAATGCAGACTGTGTTCATCAGGACCAGCAAGGTGGAGAGGCCCCGTGATGGTCTTGAGAGCCACCATTGCCTGCCCCAAGCCTCGGACCTCAAGCATGCAGCAGCCATTCTCCTGTTTTTTAAATGAACCCAGACCTGCGACCCTACTTAGCTCTGCTCTACCAAAGAAATCTGTACCAAAGGCCACTCCCTCCAAAACCACAGACCCAGCTACACAAGACACAGGTAGCAAATCCCAGCTGAGAAGAATTCGGCAAAATACTTCACCCCAGAAACCAGCGGGGTCAGTGAAAACGAAGCCTAAGGAACTGTCACAGTAGAGGAGTCTAAGGAGAGGTCACAACCCAGCAGTGTGCTGTCCTGAACCCTTGTTGTTAAAGATTTATTTATATTCTATGCATATGAGTGTTTTGCCTGGATGTGTGTCTGTCTGGGTGTCATGTGTCTGGTCCTCTTATGTATCATAAGAAGTCATTGGATCCCCTGAGATGGGAATTGCAGATAGCTGTGAACCATCATGTGTGTGCTGGGACTTGAACTCTTGTCCACTGTAAGGGCAGCAAGGGCTCTTAACCACTGAGCCATCGTCTCTAGCTTTTTTTTTTTTTTTTGGTTTTTCGAGACAGGGTTTCTCTGTGTAGCCCTGGCTCTCCTGGAACTCACTCTGTAGACCAGGCTGGCCTCGAACTCAGAAATCCGCCTGCCTCTGCCTCCCAAGTGCTGGGATTAAAGGCATGCGCCACCACCGCCCGGCCCTCTCTAGCTTTTTGACACATTGATTTTAACACGTGGTTTCCTCCTCCTCCTCTCCCTCCTCCTCTTCCTCTTCTTCCCCTTCTTCCTCCTCTCCTTCTCTTCCTTCTCCTCTGGAGGGTTTTCTTGAGGGCAGCTGCCCTGGTTCAATTTTTGTCTTTAAATCACATCAAAGTCCTTACCTCACCTCCAAAACACAGAGAAAGACCAATTACCCATATGGAGCCCATGTGAACCCCTTTAAAAATGATCCTGAGAGCAGTTGGAGAGGTGGCCCGTGATTAAGAGCACTGGGGCTGTTCTTAGCCGAGGACCTGGGTTTGGTTCACATCAACCATGAGGCAGCTCACAACCATGTGTAACTCCAGAGGTATGCACATAGTATAAACTCACACAGGCACACATACGTGCACATAGACAAAGGAAAACCAAGTGAAGACCGTGCACGCAGGAATCACCTACCACCATGCACCTGTACAGAGAATATCCTGTGTACTGTATGGATGCACAGGTAACCGGCCATGTGGCAGAATGTAGTAAAGTAATTGGGTTATTATGGTTATGATCTATGCAGAATAGAGCCTAGCTATATGGCCAATGGTATCTGTAAATATATTTTGAGTCTTATTTCTGGGAGCACGGGGCTGGGAGGAAGAACCAGGTTTAATGGCAGCATGCATCTCTTCAGACTCTTCCTCTATCACATTTCTTACACACTCTGATCTCTGGCTTGCCCAGGTGTGCCCACTTGCACCTTTCTAGCGTCCTCAGAACCCTCACTGATTCACGTCAGATGACACCAGACTTCTGACGGCTTTTGGCAAGTGAGCAAACCCAGTCTCCACTATTCTCAACGGAAAAATGTCCTGAGATGCCTGACTGCTTAAAATCAGCTGTCCAGTTCTGACCACCAGTGTTCCCTCTCAGAGACCAGTCTCTGGGCAGCTCACCGGTCTGTGTGCTCCTGCTCACAGACGCATGTTCAGGGACGGGTCCCAGCTGGAAGCAGAGGAGCCCTCAGGACTCATGACCATGGCAAATTCTCAGCCTGAATCCCAGACCCACTGAATCCAGACATCTGCAGGTGTCTCCATGGATCTGGGTTCTAAAAAGCATTCTAAATGACCCCTACTGGGTATGACAGCCACTGTTTGGAAGAGCCTGTCTGAGTATACCCATGACTTCTGCATTAGCTCCGGCCTCCAGGTTCCTGTCCTGACTTCCTTCTATGATGAACAGTGATGTGGAAGTGTAAGCCAAATAAGCCTTTTCCTCCCTAAATTGTTTTGGTCATGGTGTTCTGTGATGACAGAATCAGTAATCCTAAGATAAGTTGGTACTACGATAGTGGGGTATTGCTGTGACAGACCTGACATGCTTTTGGGAGAATTGTGGAAGGACTTGGGAACTTTGGGCTAGGAAAGCCATTAGTGTTGAGATCTCAGTGAGCTGCTCTGTAGAAGCTTGGGGGATAAGGATGTTCAGAGCAGTGCAGAAGATGGAGGCCTGGCTTGCAAAGTCTCAGAGGGAAGCATAGACTCTAGCAGGCCACTTGTGTGAAGAATCTGTGGTTCTGGTCAGCTGGGACTGAAGAAATCAGCTGTGAGTACACTGTAGCTGTCTTCAGACACACCAGAAGAGGGCATCAGATTCCATTACAGATGGTTGTGAGCCACCATGTGGTTGCTGGAATTGAACTCAGGACCTCTGGAAGAACAGTGTTCTTAACTGCTGAGCCATCTCTCCAGCCCAAGAATCAGCTGTGATCAACAAGAGAACAGAACCACTAAAGTGAAACCTTTGTTTTGCTGGGACAGTGAATGGCGGCCTGCTGGAGCTGAGAAGTTAGCGGTGATTAACAAGAGGCCAGCATCATTAGGGTAAAATCTTCCTGAATGTGTTTCTTGAGAGTCAGCACACAGAAGCTATGCTCCAGACATGGCCAAGGTTGTACTTTGCGCTGGCAGCTGGACTTGGTAGTGTGAGAGTCGCCAGGTGGTTCTTGTTTTGAAGGTATAAAGGCTCATGGAGAGCAGCTGAGGATTGGCACTGTCTGACAGGGCTGGAATCCCTGAAGAGACTCCAGGAGAGATTACTGGCGAAAGTGCAGCTCAGTCACAGCGAGGAGCCAGCAGTTTTGGAGATGCTATTGCCATGGGATGACCACTAAGGTCAGCAGCAGCAGTGGAGTGAAGCCAGTCGGAGTCTGGAAGACTAGCTGTGTGCAGAGGGCGGAGCTGGAGAAGCGTTCGAAACCCCTCGGAGGAGTCAGATCGTGAGTGAGTCCCAGATTATCGAACGCTGAGTAACTGGCACTGTTGGAGTTTGGTTTTGCTTCGTTCCGATTGTGACTATGTACTGATTTTTCACTCTTAAAGAATTCAACTTAATTTTGATTTTTAACAGGAGCCCACAGCTGACAGATGTACCTTTCGAAAGCAATTTGGGATTCTTAAAGAAACTGGTTATTTTTAAAGAGACTGGACTGAACATTTATTGTGTTTGAATTCATGAGGACTACCGGACTTTAAATATTATTTATGTTTTATATTGTGATGTTAATATTAGCATGTCATCTTGGGGATAAATGGCAAATGGAAGGTTCTAACCGAAAGTGATGAGCTCGTCAAGTTGACAATGGGTCGGTTGTACTGGCAAGTTTTATGTCAACTCAACACAAGCTAGAGTCATCAGAGGAAGGAGTCTCAACTGAGGTGTTTCTATAAGACTGGCTGGGTAGGCAAGGCTGTTGGGCATTTCCTAATTACTGAATGATGTGAGAGGGCCTCGCTCATCCTGGGTTCTACACCAGTGGTTCTCAACCTTCCTAATGTGTGACCCTTTAATTAATACACTTCTTCATGTTGTGGTGACCCCAACCATAAAATTATTTTCATTGCTACTTCATAACTGTAATTTTGCTAGCTGTGTGATGTAAATCCATGTTTTCCGGTGGTCTTACGTGATCCCTATAAAGGCTGTTCAATCCCCAAAGGGGTTGAGGCCCGCAGGTTGAGAATCGCTGTTCTAAATGAAAGTGGGCTGAGCAAGCCACGAGGAGCAAGCCAGTAAGCAGCACTCCTCCAGGCCTCTGCACCAGCTCCTGCCTCCAGGTTCCTGCCCTGTGTGAGTTCCTGTCCACACCGATGTGGAAGTGTAAGCTGAATAAACCCAACCTGCCAGAGATGTGGGTCCCCTGAGAACTTATCACACAGATGTTGGAGTCTCTGCCCCAGAAATCCTATTCCTTCTGAGGTGTTGCCTGGATGCTGGTATAAGTTCCCCAAGGACCCTGATCTACAAGTGGGACTCAGAAGTGACAGCTAACAGAGCAGCTAAGCCCACACTGGTTAGTGTGGAGTCCAGAGATTGTGGGCAAGACTCTACCTATTTCGTTGTTTGAAGAAGGGCAGCTAAGTCACTTAGACATTTGAGGTTAGCACATGTTAGACTTTGCACCTTGAACAATGCCCCCAACAGACATTCCTGCCCTCTAGTGGACTATTACAGAATTCCTGTGGCAGCCCAGGCATGAAGAGGTCTGGCTGTGGCCAGAGCCGTCAGACTGCGGTGGGATATAAGACTTGGAGTCTGTCTCCAGGGCTTAGATTGTTGTCTGCACGTTCCTGAACTGGGTACCAAGAGGATCCCAGGGCTGGCTGTTGTGCAAACCCACAGGGCACCTGCAGGCTCAGAGGAACTGAAGAGGATCTGCTATTTGGTTGTGGGTCAGCTTCGCATGATGGGACATTAACTGTTTGGACTCAAAAAGTAACAAATTCTCCCATCAGAGGCATGTCACTGTTGGCGCTGGGTGTGCAGAGTCTAAGACTGCAACTTGACCTCTGGGGCAGAAAGGTGGACGGACTCGCCTTCTCGGTGATCACCTCACAGGGAATGACCTGGCCTGAGGAGCACGTGTGTGTGCTATGGTGTGTAAGAAAATGCCTCCAAGCTAGCTCGATATAAGCATAAGAATGAAATGAGTCCCAGGCAGAGGAATACTCCTGCCAGGGCTCTAGGGTGCTAAGAAATGGGTTCACTGAGAAACCAAGGCATTCACCCTGCTGCACACGTGGAGGGCATGCTGGCGCTAGGGAGCAGAGCCTGTGTGTAGATTGTCACTTGTCAACAGGTGGATCAGCCAGGCAAAGCTGGAAAGGCATTTGCAGCGGAGGGAACAATAACAAAAGGCAGACTTGCAAAGGCCTCTGGCTGGCCTCCACGTGGCAGAGTCCCTACAACTCGGTTTTCAACTCTTACTGGGGCTTCGTGTTTTGAGGTCAGGAGGTCAAAATCTCTTCAGGGAGATGCCATTGAGGAGAAGGGACAAAACACTTGGTTCAGGACATCCATGGATCTGTGGGTCTTCCTGGACATGTCTCTTCCCCCCACGGGCAGTTCTTCCTTACCTAGCTGAGATACAAACAGGTCACAGCAGGTCTCGGAAGGCCACTTCCAAAGTGACTTCCTGTCTCTCCATTTTCTTGATCACTTCCTTGAAGATTTATTTTCCTGTACTAAAAACTATCTGGGCACAAATGTTGGGAGCATTAAAAATACTTGTGAAATTCTGCTATTGCCTCAAATTGTTTTATGTGCATGTGTGTGGGCCCATGTGTTGTATGTGTGCCATGTTGGTGCATGTGTGTGTGTGAGCTTAAGTGTGTCCATGTTCTGGAAACGTCTTTGAAAAGCCAGAGGAAGGGCACTGCATCCCCTGGAACTAGTTTCAGACAGTTGTAAGCCGCCATGTGGGTGCTGGAAATTGAGGAAACTCAGGTCCTCTGCAAGAGCGGCCAGTGCTTTTATCCACTAAGCCATCTCTCCAGGCTTCACGCCCCAAGTTTTAAATGCACAGAATAGTCTATAAAGCGGAAGCGTCAGTGGATCTAGCTGGTAAACGTTCTCTGAGAGGAAGCTGGAAGAAGCCTGGAGACTTGGTCAGGCTTATTGATGTATTTTGTTTAGCCAGTGAACTCTCAGAAACTGAGAAAGAACATTTGGGCTGTTGAGGTGGTTCAGCTAGTAAAGATGCTTGCGGTGAAGCCTGCCGACCTGAGTTCGATTCTTGAGACTCACACAGTGGGGAGAACCAACTCTAAGGTGTCCTCTTGCCTCTGCATGTGTGATATGGCATGAATGTTTGGGCACACACTGGCAGACCCACACAACAGCCGCTTTGTGCATGATTTTCCACGTTACCACAGTCCATGCTATGCCCTAGGAACCTCGCCAGGCATTCATTGATTTCGCTCTCTGTTCTGGAAGCTTCTATTAACGCTCTTCCATGCACACACATCCGCCCTGCCATATGAACCTGCCCCCTTCCTGAGGCTCAGGTACTGTAGACATGTCTGACATAGTTTACCCATCTCTCTCCTGATGGTTACATATAAAACCTTGACTTTTTACGCAGTATAAACTGTAATGAACAGCTTTTATCTGCTGTCAAGTTTTACAGGATACTTAGAAACAGACTCATTAAAGGTATTTAAGTGTACTTTATTGATTAATTCTTTCACATTTGTATGTGGAGGTAGGAAGGCACCCAACCCTTGGAACTGGTTCTACCTTTTGCCAAGCTCAAACTTAGGCCGTCAGGCTTGGTGGCAGGTGCCTTGCCCTCTGAGCATCTCTTCTGCCTAGTATTCCAGTAAATTTTAAAACTGAGATTTAAAATTTAAGAATTAAAATTGAAAAGATACCACAAAATGGTCCAGGGCACAGAAGTTTTCATATGCAGAACATATATGCCTAGTTTTAATCAGCCTTGCTCTCATCCTGGGGGCCCATCACCCCCAGGTGCTCAGCACACCCTTGTGTGCATCTACTGTCTTTTAGTGACTCTTCCACTTGCTTCTTTTCTGCTACTTTTATTGGTTTTTCGATGTTTTTTATATAGGAAGGATGCTTACATTTGTGAGTTCACACTTTTTCTTAACATGCTCATCTTTAGGCTTTGTTGTTCTGGAGACAAAGTAACCTCAGTTGCGGTCACATTTATGATTCTCTTCCTCTGGAGAGGGTAGTCCAGTCAAGAAAGATTGTACCGTCTAATTCCTACAGTACCTATCATATTGGAGATATGCTCCTTACATTTTTAAAGCTGCCGTCTGCTCATTTTACTGCAGATTATATATATGTTAAGTGTGTGTAGACATGTGTATCTGTCACTGTGTGGATAACATGCACTCTAGAACATAAAAGAGTTACTTTATTTTTATTTATGTATACCTGTGGGCCAATGTGATTGCAGATGCCCTCAAAGGCTGGGGGAGGGGATGGGAACCCCAGGAGCTGGAGTTACAGTCAGTTGTAAGCAGCCCATAGTGAGGGAGCTTTCCAGCCTCAGACCTCAAACTCTGTACATTTTTGTCTTAATTAATTTCTCCCCAGGCTGGCCCTGAATTCACTATGTAGCTAGAGATGACCTTGAACTCCTGATCCCCCTGCCTCCACCTCTGAATGCTGGGACTACACCCCAACTTCCCCCCCCCCCCCCGCGACTGTCTATATTCAACGTTTTTAAGCCTCTATAATTTATGTTGACAAACTACATGGAGAGAGGAGACAGACGTTCACTTACAGATTTAAAGATCAAGACGAGTAAACCTGAAATTCACACGATGTTTTTGTTTTGTCACACACTGATGCTTACACAGGGCTCACATGCACACCCCACCCCAGACATCTCTGAGGACCTGCTTCTTGGCATCCATAGGTTTGGCTTAGAAACCTGGTCTTTGTTTTGCTTAAACATGTGACATTTCTCACTACTTATACAATCTGAACTAGGAGCTTCCAGAACTGGTCTAGCAGCTGTTTCCCATAGGTACTGGTTAAAAAGAATGAATCCTAGCCACCAGGAGGCAGAGGCAGACAGATCTCTGAGTTCAAGGCCAGCCTGGTCTACAGAAAGAGCGTTCAGGATAGCAGGGCTATATGGAAAAACAGTGTCTCAACACCCTCAATAATAATGATGAATCAGTGACTGAGAGGCCCTGAGCAGGCCTTTTTAACGGGCCCTGAAGAGGTGGGGGATATAGCCAGCCTCATCTGTCCATCCCTCCCCATTCCTGCCCCCTGTACCTGTGATAGTCTGAGTCTCTGAACTGATGGTTGTTGTGGTGTTCTGGGACTGGGTGGCAGGCACTGTCTCCTCTGACACAAACTGGACCGTGCTGGGGGCTGTCACCGGCGTGGTGGTCAGCTGGCAGCCGCTCTGCTTGTGGGCTACAAAGGCATCCAGGTTGCTGAACTGCTGCTTACAGAGGCCACAGATGTGGATGTCCGGTGTCAGCTCTACCAGCACTGTGGTGCCTCCTGGGACTTCACGGGACAAAGGAAAAGTTACAGATTAATTCCCAACAGACCAGCTTCACGGCAGGAGACATCCATGACTAATGGATGGTCTGTATTGCTTCTTCTTGCAAACCTCCAAATTCCATCCTAGCAGCTGTATCCCAAGAGAGTATGTCCCGTGAGGCAGTACTGCTCCTGGGGACCACTGAGGGCTTGGGGTTTGTTTTACAGGAAAATTCTTTGGGCCCGGGAAGACAGTCCACAAATTGCTTGCCTTGCAAGATGAGGCCCTCAGTTCGATCTTTAGAACCCGTCCGTGTAAAAAGATGGGTGTGAGGAGTGTTTGTAGTCTCAGCATAGGGAGGAGGAAGAGGCAGGAGGGTTCCAGGGCTTGCTGGCCAGGAGGCCTAGCCTATTCTGCAAGCCCTAGGCCAGGGTGTCTCAAAACACAAGGTGGATGGAGACTGAAGAACAACCCAGAGGTTGTCCTTTGGCCTCCATGTGTGTGTACACAAGGACGTACACACTGGTGTGTTCACATTCCCACAATCAGTAGAGAAGATAGTGCTTTTGAAGTACAGGGTGCCCAGCCCCTCACAGGCCCCGAGGCTGTCTCCTACCCCAACAGAAAGGTCATTATGAAAACTACCTCCATTCCAACCACATTTCCAAGTGCCCCATCATCACCTTGAGACCCACCAGGCACAACATGGTGTGAACTCCTTCAGCACACACACCACAAAGGGAGCAAATGTGGATGCAGATATAACACCGGTGCTTCTGCAGACATTTTCTAACTATGAGGAAAATTCCAGAATCCCTGATTCTTGTTCTCACTTCCCTGGTCCCTGAACGCAATCCTGGAATCAATCAATTAGAATAGTATACTTCAGGTTTCTGATACTTGTAGAATAAAGCCATCCTCACCTGATAGGGGCACCATTTTTCTACAGCAGTGACAGAGCATTGCTCAACACAGCACTGAGACTGTCAAAGCATCTAATACAATACCTGGTTCTATACTGGAAAGTAATATAACTTCAGATGCAGCTTAGTGGGTAGGGTACTGGCTTTGCATACCCAAGGCCCTGAGTTCGATGCCCAGAACCTTCTAAACATGGGCTAGGGGAGTCACACAGGCCAGTAATGCAATCCTAGTCACTCCAGAGCTGGAGGCGGAAGACTGAGTCTTAAGAGTCCTCCTGGGCTTCGGCCAGTTCAAAGCACCTAGCCCCTGTCTCAGAACAACAGCAAAAGAAAGTACTGTATAAAGTACTGTAAAGAGTTTGTTAAATAGATATCAATTTATTAGTGAGTCTCAACATGAGAAATTTAATTTTTATTCTTAAAATTTTCTTTTGCGGAGCTGTAGGGATGGCTCAGTAGATAAGAGATCCTCTTGTAGGAGGATCTGATTTCAGGTCCCTGAACCCACACCAGGCGGCTGACAACCAAGCCCCCCCCCCCCAACTCCAGCTCCAGGGGATCTGACGCCCTCTTCTGGCCTCCATGAGCACTTGTAACCACAAACATATACCCATTTCTATCTACAAATAATTAAAAATAAAAACTTAATTTTTCTCTTATATAATAAAACTTACCAAAAAAAAAATCTGAAAGAAACAGTAAGAATTGCCAGAAAAAAAAAAAAAACCCTCATTATAATATTTCCATTGTATCCTTCACGGACATTGTAAAACTACTCTCTACTATTTCTGCTTAAAATTGTGAAGCTAATCTTTCCCCTACATAGTACCACATAAACATGTGCTACACCATATCACTCCATGGTCTCCACACCTTGTATAGTAACGTCTGTAACCAGTGAAATTAAATATTACAAAACCACATTCACGTAATATGACGGAGGCTGGACGTACAACAATTTTCTGCAAATTATAAGCTGTTTCCATTCTGTCCCCTTTCCTCCAGGATTAAGACAAGGCATCTGCGTGTTGTGGTGTCCTGTGGTAGACGTCCCAAGGACAGTGATGCTGGGGGCGACTTTTTTTTTTTTTTTTTTTTTTTTTGAGACAGGGTTTCTCTGTGTAGCCCTGGCTGTCCTGGAACTCACTCTGTAGACCAGGCTGGCCTCGAACTCAGAAATCCGCCTGCCTCTTGCCTCCCAAGTGCTGGGATTAAAGGCGTGCGCCACCACCGCCCGGCTGGGGGCGACATTTTGTAAGTCACCTTGCTAGGGGCTTTAGAAATGGACAGACGGCAGGAACAAGGCCCTCCTCCTCTGGACTGCCCCAGGGCTAGGGAAACACTGAGGAAGCCATATTTGCATAGATGTCTTCGTGGTAGTGGGGGCTGAGGTCCAGGATGAAGGAGATTCAGTACTAAGTTATGCTCTGGTATTCACGAAAGGAACAAGTCACAATGGGGACTTTTCTTAGCACCCTGAAACTGTCACTATCAACTGGCACTTTAACCCTGGGTTTCCCATCTGCCAAATGAGGACAAGACAAATCTTCCTTGGGATCATTATAGATGAAATTCTCTGATATGGGGGCTGATTTCCCATTCCGGAGTAAGTCATCTGCTGGAGTCATCCCTCTTTAAACACAACCTTAGGGCCACAGCACTGGAAGACACTGTGACACATGGGGTGGGGACTGGGGTTCAGAGTTCAGAGGACACCCAGGCAAGTTTGGGGAGCCAATGGCTATAGTATCTGCAGTTAGCAAACCGACGCTGGTGTTTTTGAACCTTGTCCATAGCTTTTCAAACTTCTGGGGCTCCAGGCAGCAGGAGAAGACCTGAGATTCCGGGCCCCACCCTAGGAGACCTGTAGGGGATGGACCCAACAGCCGCCGGCCGTTTCACGGTTCAGTCCGTGGCCCATACTTTGGGGAACAAAGGTACATGGAGATACTAATAGCTTAGATGATGTCAGGAAAATAACAGAACCTCAAACTCAGTGCACGCCACCCTGGCCAGGTCTTTCACATCCACATAATCCCCTACACAGAATGTGGAGATGGCTTTGCAAACCTGCCCACAAGCCCTTCAGGGATGCTCCAACCTGAGCCACTGAGGCAGAAGTTTCCATACCAGTCGGCTTGGGTCACCTCACTTTTTCTTTCTCTCCGCTGCGCCCCAAACTCCACCCGGCGGTCCGAGGAGGTGGTGACAGTCTCTGCACCGCGTGGCCTCCCCGGGTTGTGCCTCCCCAGGGGTACTGCAGGAGTTCGAGGCGGTTCCCTGCCTGCCACACCAACCGGGCTGGCGGGGGGCGGGAGTGCAAGGTGCGCCGTCACCCCAATTCGATCCCGAGAGCCCCGGGGCCCCGGGCCTGCTGGCTAGTCCAGGCCAGGCCCCATTTGCGTCTGCTCAGCACTTACTTTGCACTGATCCGGAGAAACTGTCTCCCTCTCCGCAGGCATTCATGGCCTCAGACCTTGGGGTACTGCTCCTGGAGCCCCACAGCTCGCTCTACATGATGCAAAGACTTTTCCCTTGCATTTTTCCCGCACCAGCCAGTCTTCTCCCAACTCTATGAGGCGGGGACGGATGTACAGCCAGCACCACTTCCGCTGCCTAGAGGGCGCTGGCCCCATGCACTCAGCCGGGCTTCCAGGCTGTGCTCTCCCGGGGAACTGGGAAGGGTCCTGGGCATCAAGGCCAGAGCTCCCCGATCCCTTTACCCTATCCCAAGCATGCCAGGGACTCTGTGGTCTACTTGCGCCTTTGCACCTTGTTTTCCAAAGGGAAACCCTCATTCTTCCGCAGACGCCAAGAGGATGTGCTGCCGGCCTGCTAGAGTGGAGCCCCAATACGGGGTGATCCCCTAGGGCAGATCCAGCAGCGCAACACTGGGGCGGGGCCTCTGCCCTACTGCCGGGGTTGAGCGGGTGAGATCGTTCAGCTGGAGTAGGGCACACGTCACCAATCCTGATTTCCTGCCAGCTCACTTGGTGAAAACAGACTCAAACATCCGCATATAGAATAAATAATTAAAAAAGAGATTAGTAATGGATTCGATGGGAGAAGTCATTGGGGCCCTGCTTCTTGGGGCTTCGAATTTCATCCAGCATTGAGGGCTTTAGAATTGGTTGGCGATGGTCAACTGGAAAGGAGGCTCAATGGTTAAGAGCATGTGCTGCTCTTACAGAGAATAAGTTCTGGTCCCAGCACCCACATTAGGAGGCTCAAAATTGTTTGCAGCTCCTCCAGAGGATCCTGCACTGAAGAACTGACCTTAGCCCACCCTGAGTTTACTTAGGTTCCACTGTCCCTTCTTATTTCCTGTTATGATCTAAGACACAGAAGCCACAAAGTCACTCCACGGGTCAGATAACACTCTGAGAGGTTTACTGGGGAGGGGCATGAAGTGGTTGCCTCTGGGAAGGGTGGATGTGAGCAAGGGTGGAGGGAAAAAACAGGCGGGAAGAAAGACCGCCTTTTTCCGGGGATATAGCGCATGCGCAGAAAAGGAGTGTAGCTCAACTTGGCGCCTACTGATGACGTAACTTGCTGTCTCAGGGTCCCTAGGGCATATGATGGAAGATGTCTGTTTACTAACATTCCTCCCTTTTGTTGAATATAAAAGAAGAGGAACTAGAAAGAGCTGATGTTGAGGCAGGAATGAGAGCGTAGAGGTCTTTGAACTATTTCCTGCTGTCCGGGGTCCTCACCGTCAGGGTATGCTGGCTAGCCGTAAGCCTCAGGCTTTGTGGCTAGCGGTTGGTAGTCTTGTAATAGTAAATTAGTTGTTTGATTAGAGATTTTTTTTTTTTTTGAATTTGTCATTGGAGAAATGCCAGAGAAGAAGAAATGGGTAAAAGAGTAAAAGAGGGTACAATTTGTAAAAGTGGAACGATGAGGAGAGGGGTCAGAAAAGGTCAAAAAAGCCCAGTGTTTAGAGGCATTGAGTTGTCCTTAAGTTTTTTCGGAGGTCTGTTTGAAGTTGTTGAATTTTGTTTTTTACTATACCTGGTTGATTAACATAGAAGCAGCATCTCAAGGCGAAGGCCACCTTTTCCAGCTGTCCGAAGATCTAGTCTTCATCAGTAGCAGTTTTGGGTTACCACCGCAGTCAGGGAGTCAATTTGCCCTTAAAGAGTGAGTATATTTTGGGCCACGTGTTGGGGGTCGGTCCTGGATCATCTGGGAGAAAACTAATGATAATCAGGGAAGTGGCCAGTGCCTCCTTCGCAGTGGCAGCACCCGCAGTTAATATCTGAGACAGCTAGAAGGGACAAGATTTGAACTGTCCTTTTATGTCCAGCAGCTAGTGAGTCTGAAACCGGAACTGGTAAGGGATCTTCTCTGTGTATCACCCCCAACTTGGGGAAGAGAAATATTAGCATGCAAACTCCTGACCAACTAGGAGGGTAGACCTGAGTACCACAAAGAATCGGGGTGATATGAACGGGAGGCCGCTGGGGCTGAGATGAGGTATCAAGGTTATGGTTTTGTCACAGTCTAGGGATTGCGCCCCAGATGCCTTAAGACAGTTTGTCATTGCCAAAGAGGTTGATAATGAAAAAAGGAAGTCAGAGTGATATCAGGCTCAGTGTTGTAGTTGGTGAATGGGGAGGGAGGATTATTTGACAGGGTCATTGAAGAAGCTATAAGAGGCAGTTGTGAGCTAGTCCCAGGAGGAACACGGCAGCCAGCCATCTCTAAAACTGCCACACTGGGCGACATTAAGGAGCCAGTAGGCCGAGGTCAGAGTCTGAAGCAGGAGACAGGCTTGTAGTTATTTAGGAGGGGTATGTCAAAGATGTCAAACATACCTTAGAGGAATGTTTAATTACCTCTTCTACTTCACCCATCTCCAGGGGTTGGGTAATTGGGATAGATTTTCTTTGACATTAATCATGTTCATTGGGTGTCTGGCGTTGCAGCAATGGTAGAGTTTGCCAGCGATGTGCATTTCCTGCCTGGGAGTCTCTGGGTCCCGGATGTAGAGACAGCCGTCCCGTCTGTAGATGGCAGGGGATCAGGGTGAGGTCGTTTGTATGATGAATAGTGTGGGTAGCTTCCATATCTGTGTGGCCACTCTTTACAATAACTTTTTGCCTGGTCATAGAGGGAGCAGACAAAAAAAGGAGGTAGATTGGGGGTGATGGGAATTTTAACTGGCTCTTGAAAGCCTGCTTTGGAGCAATTTCCTGACCCTATTTGGAGGGACTTTGTTATAAGTGAGGGTATCTTGAACCCCAATCTCCGTATGTAAGAGTTCCAATGATGGGAGTAGGGTAGGGGAGTGCATTGGTGATGGGGAGGGGGGTTGGGTGAAAGACTGGGAGTCAGAACCTGTACATGAGCTCAGAGGTCATTTTGAGTGCTCAGTTCCCAATTTGGCCCCTACAAGTGCTATTATTTTGGGAGATTGTGGAACCCCTGAAAAAATGAGTCCTAGCTGGAAAAGATAGGCCATTGGGGGGCAGACCTCTCTGATGGTACAACACTTGCTATGGAAAGAGCTCCACAGAGCTGACCTGCCTCCCCCACCACAGTGGGCTGAATCCCGGGAATCCTGAGGCAGAGCAATCCTAGCCCTCAAGTTGCTTCTGTCTGGCATTCTGTCACAGTAATGAGAAAATCAGCTCCCAGAATAACTGAAGCAGCAAGTCTTTGTTCTGGGAAGTTTCCCTTCTCAGTAAAGAGCAAAACTGCCTCAGGACAACATAGGAACACTAGAGATTCCATTTAAAGTTGATGACAGGTGTTGTTTTTAGTTTTAATTAATTAATTAAAATAATATTTTTTTATGGGTATGAGTGTTTTGTCCACATGTGTACCTCATGTGTGTCTGGTGCCCGAGGAGCCCAGAAGAGGGCTTCGGCATCAAAGCCCCTGACTGAGACGGGCTCAACAGCTAAAACTATAGCTGTTGCTTTTAAACGCCCCTTGTTTTTTTTTTTTTTTTTTTTTTTTTTTTTTTTTTTTTTTCGAGACAGAGTTTCTCTGTGTAGCCCTGGCTGTCCTGGAACTCACTCTGTAGACCAGGCTGGCCTCGAACTCAGAAATCCGCCTGCCTCTGCCTCCCAAGTGCTGGGATTAAAGGCGTGCGCCACCACCGCCCGGCTGCCCCTTGTTTTTCTAGATGAAGGCTAACAGTGATGACTAGCTGTGGCTAAATGGTGGTCTAATGTTTCATTGTTCATTGGAACCACAGTGGGTGAGTCAGCTGGGTCCTTGGCTTCTGTTCTACTATGAATCTTGGGGGTACTATGCTTATCTCTGAGGCCCAGGCTTCCAACTTCCCACTGGGTCTGTCTCATGGGGAGAACAGAGAAGTCTAGGCTGATTCCTTTATCTCTAGTCTGGTCTCTGCAGCTGTGTCTCTCTGTAGCCCAGGATAGACCCATAGTAACCTCACTTCTACCAGGTGACTTTGGTCAATGGTCTCAGGAAACACCACCACCTCCCTTTATCTCCATTTTCCTCCATTTCTAGGGAGAGGGAGGGCAGTGGCTCCTGGGTGTCATTGGTCTCTGGGTTATCTTGTCACTTGATATCAGTTCTCAGCCTCCTGAAGACTGCCATTCTCTGAGTAGCTTCTCTTTTCTCTGAGGGACCCTGTAGGACACAGCTAGAGGAGGGCATGGCATGCTGGATTTTCCACTTTGCTTTCATATCTAGAGAACGCCACAGGTGGTGTTACCTGGATGAGTGTTTCTCTCTCTTCCAGGGAACTTTCCAAGGCCACACATGTTTGAGTACCACCCAGATGTTCTGGAACAGAATGCAGAGGCCTGTGGCCCCGACATGCCCCAGGTGACTAGCTGGAATCTTGGACAGGGACCAAGGGGAATTCCCATTCTAAAATGGGTTTGCTAATGTTTAGCAATGGCTTGTAATCTTTCAATTGACTACAAAGCAGAGAGAATCCCCTCTGTGTTATTGCATAACAATGAGACCAGGGAAACACACTTCCAGGTTAATCTAGGTTTGCTTCCAGGGTTCAAGGAGCAGTTAGATTTCCCATTCTTTCATATTCTCTCACCCCTGGAGGTCAGAGGACACCCTGCAGGTTGCTGTGGGATCTCAGGATTCCACCTTCTGGCTGGGCTGGCGCTGGATTTACTGATGGATCTCCACACCCAACCTCAGCCTCCTGCTGCAAACCCTAATCCACTGAGCAAGCACTCAGCTGATTTAAAGGTGTAGCCCAGGCTGGCCTCAGGGTTGTGATCTTCCTGCCTCAGCTTCTTAATATATCCTACTGCTGTGAGCCACAACCGATGTGCTGTTGTATGTTGCTCTCTTAAAATATAAAATGTAGAAGACAAAGTTTTAGAAATGAGTCAATAATGCCACATCACGGAACTTCTAGTTGCCAAATGCTAGATTGGTTATTATTATGATGATGATTATTTGGTTTTGGTTATTTTTGAGATAGTGTCTCACTGCATAGTTCATGCCAACCTCAAACTTGCAATCTTTCTGCCTCAGCATCCCCTGGGCGAGCTTACAGTTGTGTACCATCATGCCTTGCTCAGTATGCGCCGGAGGCTGGCGTGAGAACTTAGTCTGGTTCCCATGGACACTGTTCCAGTGTGGAAAACCAGGAGCTGACACAGATGTTTCAAGGTAAAATTTTATTTTCATGGCTGGGACAGACTTACACCCTCCATTGGCAGGGATATGAAGTGGCCCAGACCAGAAACAAAGGCTTTTTTATGGAAAACAAGGAAGTGATCAAGAAAGTAAAAAAAACAAATACAAACAAACCAAAAACCCCCATAAATTTGTACTTATTTTCTATGATCATGGAAAAGGAACCTGTTATGGGTTTATGGTCAGACCATTAACTTATGAAACATTTATGGTTAGTCAATTCTCAGAACAATGGAAACAATTTACAATGAACCTGCATGTTGCCATGTGTCCCTCCATGATAATAATAGACTAATTTTCTGAGACTGTAAGCCAGCCCCAATTAACTTTTTCTTTAAAAGAATTGCCCTGGTCACGCTGTCTCTTCACAACAACTGAGACACACCGTGTCCTTTGCTTTCACTGACAAATGTTGAAATTCCTTGTGATCCTTCAAGTGGTCAGACCTCTAAGATAGAACATCATGTATCTGCCATTAGATGCTGAAGCTGGTAGCTCTCAGCCATGATTACAATGATGTTCTGGCTCTTGCCCCTGTGACCCATGCACCTGCAGGTTGTATCCGACCCTCTCCCCTTCCCTTTTCCCTTTCCCTTCCCCTCTCCACGTGGTCATGGCCGGCCACCTCTCTCTCTCTCCCCTCTGCCCTAAATAAACTCCCTTCGTGGAAAAAACAAAAAACAAAAAACAAAAAACAATGATGTTCTGAAGCTAGCTCCCATGTCCTAAAAGGGCACAAATAGAAAGATACAGAAATAACTAGATAACATCAAGGCAGACACTGGGACATCTATTACTAGTTCCAACCAGGCCCGCAACCAAGTCTCCTTGGCTCGGACACCATTTTTCTTGGCAGCTGGAACATAAATGCCTCCAGCAACTGTTCCACTGACCTTGGCCACTGTACCCAGTGGAGAGCCCTGTACTAGCTCTCTTCGGGCCTCCTTTTGATTACTCTCGATGTGGGAGCATCACTGGTGGTGTTTGGCGGAGGACACACCTGAAGACTGATTCTGATGGTCCAATCGAGTGGCTGTCTGTAGTTAGTGTTCTAGGAATCTTTTTTTAGGTTTACTTATTCTCTGTATGTGAGTACACTGTTGCTATCTTAGGACACACCAGAAAAGAGTTATCAGATCCCATGACAAATGGTTGTGAGCCACCACCACGTGATTGCTGAGAATTGAACTCTGGACCTCTAGAAGAGCAGTCACCTCTCTTAACTGCTGAGCCACCAAGAATCTTTTTAAATAATTCTTTGGTTTCAGACTCTGAGACCTGGGACTGAGGTGCAATATTTACATTTCAAAGCAGACCTAGCCTCCAGGTTCTCCCAGCATCCTTTAGTCCTGGCCCGGCATACCCTGCCCCCAACCCCAAACTTTTCAGCCCAGTGGCTGGGCTGTCCTTCCTGAAGAGGCTCTTCCCTATATAATCCAGACATGTTGGTTCCCTTATGCTCTCTCTTTCCCTTCTCTTTCCTTCCCTTCTCTTTTCTGTGAACACACTTTCTTTCTCCCCTTCCCCTCTCTCTCTTTCCCTTCCCATGGTGATTTCCTTGGCTTCCCTCCTTGAGGTCAGTGGCCTCGCTTGCCCGCTTCCCAATAAACCTGCCCTTTTAAACAGTTTCTTTTTTTTTTGGTTTTTCGAGATAGGGTTTCTCTGTATAGCCCTGGCTGTCCTGGAACTCACTCTGTAGACCAGGCTGGCCTCAAACTCAGAAATCTGCCTGCCTCTGCCTCCCAAGTGCTGGGATTAAAGGCGTGCACCACCACCGCCCCGCTAAATAAACCTGCCCTTAACATAACCTATTCTGAGTTGAATCGGCTTAGTTCACCAGCTGAGAAATAACGTTTATTAGATGGTGCTGAACCCAGGAGCAGTTGAGTCCCCAGCCTGCCCGATGGTCTGGTTCTTCCCTGGCCACCTAGAGACTGCTTCTCTCCATCTTTTCGCCAGAGATAGCAACTTCGGAGTAACCATCCCCAGGAGCTTTGGAGCGCCAGGTATTCCTTCCAGGGTCCAGGACCCTCCCAGCTTTCTCTGCTGAGTAGCCCTGGTCCAAACAAAGACCTTTGTTTGGGGGGAACCTTGATAAAAAATTTGATCTGAGGTTACTTCCCCCATATAAACTGTTTGATCCCAGAGGACTGACTGGAACACTATTTCCATAGTCTGGGATCCCAGCAAAGCCGGGGGGGGGGGGGGAATGGATGCCATGGGATCTAAGCCAAAAAAGTATTCAAATTGATCTGAACTCCGTGTCCTATTTTTTGGAACTGTGCTCTTGCTCCTTGCCTACTCCACTTCACTGCACTGAGCACGGGGCTCCAGGTGCTAGCTAGCCCTGCTCTCCCTCACCTCCCTCTGCAATGGTGTTACTGAATGACTGGCCTGCTCATTTTAAATCTCCTGCCATTCTGGTAGGAGGAACATTCACATGGTGGGTAAATAGCACATCACTGGTCGCCGTCCTGTGATAAAGACAGTGGGGGTCACAGCTTCAACCGCCATCTTGATTAAGGGCAGTCACATGCTGGTAGCCATCTGTTATAGGAAATCATGGCTTCACTGCCATCTTGCCTAAAGGCAGCAGCACATAACATGAGCATATCAGGAAAGCAGGTCTCCGAAGATACTTTTAAACTGAGATAAGGTTTTTGAAATATTTCTGTCCTGTCTTGATAAATTGTTACACTATGTTTTTACTCTTTAGAAGTGCCTTATTTTAATAGTACTAAAAACACAATTGAGAGATTTTAAACTCTTAAAGTTTTAGAGGTTTATAACATTAAAGGTTAAAAATCACTGCCATTAAAATGTTTGGCCTTATTTTTCTAATGTTATGAAGCTATAATATAGCCTTAGATGTATGTTAGGTAGGGATCGAGGGATCCTGGGAGAATCTGGAGGCCAGGTCTGTTTTTGATATGTAAAATATGCACCTCATTTCCTTGTCCTGGGTCTGAAACCAAATATCTCAGCCTTTTGTTGATAATAAATGAATAAGGGGTGATATAATTGTCTATGACTACTTCCTGCTGACATTGGGGTGCAGTTTTGGAGTGTGGGCAAAAAGCTAGAATGTTGGTCAAGTCCAGAAAGAGCTGATTGTTTCACTGCTGTCCTGGTTGTGGGACCATTCGAGGATAGGAGTGTGTAGGCCCAGTTGAAGCAGTCTGTGAGGCTGGGCTGGAGCACCTCTGGTTAACTGTTTTGGAGCTGTTCTGGATGTTAGGGGTAGAAGAGAAAGGTAAGGAGTTTAGGGAGACAAACTTTTTCTTGGGTGTGCATCTGAAACTCTTAGGCCCATGGTCTTGGTGGTTGGAGGAGGTTTGGTGTTGGGGTCCCAGGATCCCACTCTCAGGAATAGGCAGGTGGGGAGGGAAACAGGCTATTGGTTGACAGTACTCATCCTGAGTCCTTCAGGCTAATGGTTGACCGTACTCATCCTGAGTCCTTCAGGCTAATGGTTGACCGTACTCATCCTGAGTCCTTTGACTGTGGGAGGCAGGTTCGAGTGGATTCTCTGAAACAAACAAATTTTTTTTAAGTTTACAAAAGTAAATCCTCCATAACTTGCACTTATCAACCTAAAGACACCTTCCTAGACCCTCAAACACTTTCTAAGACCCTCAAACACTTTGGTAGACACTTGCATATCCTCAGACCTTAATAAACTTTACACCTTTTCCTATCCAGTTATTTACCAGGTAGGTGATCACTGGAGCCGTCACTGCAAAGGGATCTCCTTTAGATAAAGAATGGTAAAAGGTTAAATCTGAAACCTGTGTGTCTTTTATCCCAAAGCCTGTGAGCAAGGCCAATGTGTTTGCTTTTCTAATAAGAGATCTGGTAGATTGAACCAGCTGATGAATTGACTAATGAGCTAACAGCGGTAGATTACCTTGGGGTAGGGAGCTAAACTGCCTGTTCTCTAGCTGTCAGTCCACAGTTAGCTTAGCCTTCAATGTGATTGGAGACTGAAGAATGATAAATTATAATCTAAGTGCCATATATTAATCAAAATGACAGAGATTAGTTCATGGTCCACTACCCAGACAGTTCTCCCAGGTCCCTGTGAGTGGTCAAGGCATTGGGGCAGTCTCTCCCAGTGATTGGTGTACCACAATCCAGGTGGAGTCCTTTGTCGCTGTGCCCATATCTTCTTGGATACCTTGGGTGGGGGCAATGTCACTGTTAGGTTAGGATTTCGGAGTCTTTGTCGGTCATAGTAAGTTTAAACATTTAATGCCATATTCAGCAGATCTCTGACAGGTTTGAGGGCTAAGACCTACTACATATATCTGGGTTAGACAATCTGTGTTTATTTCTAGTTATCTGTTCTAAACTGTACCTAGCAAATATAAAGCAAACGGCTAAAACTAAATAATTATCTCAGTTCTCAACATGACTTTAAATATAATTGTGAGCACATTAAAGGATACGACCTTTTATAAGGTTACTGGCTGTCAACTTGCACTTCTTAAGTATAATAGCTTTTATGAGACTAAAACTGTTACAGTAGCTTTTGAGACTAGAACCTGTTAGGTTTGAGCCTTAAAAACCATGACTTTGAATTGAAGTTCTTCTGGCATCAGAATGAAACCCTTCAATCTATAAACGTATTCCATAAGGAGAACTGGGAGCTTTCTGACCTTTATATGGTGTATCGTTATAAAAATCTATAGATTATAAAAATCTAAGACTATATTATAGCTTAATAACATTAGCAAAAAACAAGGCCAAACAATATTACTTTGTTGTTGTTGACTGGTGGTGGCACACACACTTTATCCTAATGTTTAGGAGGCATAGTCAGGAAGATCTTTGAGTCCCAGACCAGCTGGATCTACAGAATGAATGTCAGGGTAGCTAGGCTGACAGAGAAACCCTGTCTTGAAAGACAAAGACAAGCCAAATTCTTATTATGTTGGTTAGCTGGGCACAGTAGTATGCACCTTTAATCACACACTTGAGAGGCAGAAGAAGGCAGACCTATGGTCTATATTGTGAGTTTAAGGTTAGCCAGGGGTACACAGCGAGACTCTATCTCAAAAATATTAAAATATTTTAATTAATGCATATTAACTATACCTAATAGTGGACTTCATTGAGACAGTTTCAGACATGTATATAATGTTGCGTGACTGTATTTACTCTCTCTTGTCCTCTTCATCCTTTCTTCTCTCTGCTGGCCATGTAAATGGCTCAGTATATTAAAATACAAGTCAGTATCTGTTGACGATGTTGTCAGTCTGTGTTTTTAAAAATAGTTCCTCCGTCTATAGAGGGCAGCTGAGTAGCAGATGTCCTGGGATACTGTTTGAACATCACCCTGAAGTTCCTATTTACGCGCATGTGCCTATATGTATATACACACACAATGTGGGTACAAGTGTTCACAGAGGCCAAAAGAGGGAGTTGGATCCCCTGGAGCTGGAGTTACAGAGAGTTGTGAGCCACCCAACGTGGGAACACACTAGGAAACAAACTCAGGTTCTCTGGAAGAGCAGCAAACACTCTTAACCACTGAGCCATTTCTCCAGCCCCTGCCCCTCTCCTCCCTCCCGTCAAAGTATATTTTAATTTTCTTTCCATCCTATTTGAGTATTTAAACAGAAAAGCTGCCCTTTTCCTGTGGGTGATGGGCCTGTGAACTGTTGAGTGGACAGCTGTGGGATCCAGCATGGCTCCTTTTGCCTGGATTAGTGTCAGGTACCTAGACCTGTAGTCTATCTTTGGCTACTTTGTGGGTTTTTCTTTCTTCCACCCTCTCCGCTCCTTTTTTTCCCCACTCTTTCAACCCCCTAACACTAGACAGGAAAGAAAAATGGATAAAGGGGGAAGGGGGCAATGTTATTATTACACTGCTTCCTGTTGATTAGAGACATCACGTTCCTTGGGGCATGTTTGATCTTCACTATCAGGATATATACTTTCTTTTAAAAAAAAAGTCTTCTTCTTTCTCCTCCTCCTCTTCCTCCTCTTTGTTGTCATTGTCTTCTTCTTCTTTCTCCTCTTCCTCTTCTTTCTTTGCACATGACTACTTAGCAAACTGTGACCAACAGTAAACGAGCAACAACCCACAATGTAAACTCTACACCCACAATAGAGGGAAGATGTGGACTCTTTAAATTCAAATATGTATAATATATATAATCTCACAGGGCCAAAGGAGCTTGGCACGGCCAGCCATGGCTGTGCATGCTTGGAACCCCAGCGCCCTGTGGGCTAAGAGGAGAGGACCAGGTCAGGCTAAATGGAACTAAATGAAGGCTCTAGGGAGCACCCCAGATCACCTTAGTGCTCCAGTGAGGGGAGCAGGAGAGATGACTGAGCAGACATGGAAGAGGGAAGGATGGAAGGTGGGAAGAGGGGAGTGATGATGTGGGAAAGGCTGGATGCTTCCATGGAGGATTTGAAGCTGCTGAAGGACCAGGAGCCAAGGGATGCAGGCAGCCTGTAGGAACTGGGAAGGCAGACTTCTTACGGACCCCCAGGAGGAATTCTGCGATGCCACCCAGCCCTCTGCCCTCATCACCTCACCTCTGAGGTGCTTCACAGATGGGAGCACAAGCCTATCTGGAACCCACGTTTCAGTAGTTCTCACCTATGAACGTCTGTTATTGGGATTTGCCTTTGAGCCCAGCACCTCCTGGAGGAACCAGCCCCGTTAGCACTATGATTGTAGGCAGGCAGATGAGTCTGATCTTGGATTTCCTGCTTCTGGGGCTGCAGCACAATAGCAAATGTGTGTTGCTTCAAGCCTCTGTGTTCAGGGTTGTTTGTTATAATAATTAACAAATGAAGAAACAAAAACCAAATACTCTGGGAGCCGGAGACACAGTTCCGCAGTTAAGAGCATCTGCTGCTCCTCCAGTGGATCAGAGTTTGGTTCCTGCCTGTCACTCAGCTTGGCTGTGGGACACTGAAGATTGTCCTTACCTCCTGCGGTCATTGGAAGAGATAATTGGTGCTAATGAGGCTGTGTTCAGCAGAGCACTCAGGGAAAGTCATCGGGGAGCATCATCCGGGGAGCGACATCCGGGGAGGTCATCTGACATCCGGGGAGAGTCATCTGGGAGCGACATCCAGGGAATGACATCCGGGGAACAACATCCGGGGAGGGTCATCTGACATCCGGGGAACAACATCCGGGGAGGGTCATCCAGAAGAGAGCAACATCCGGGGAGCAACATCCAGCGGGCAACATCCGGGGAGGGTCATCGGGGAGTGACTTCTGGGAAGTGTCATCCAGGGAAATCACCCAGGAACAGCATTCAGGGAGGGACATCCAGTAAGTGTCGCTGAGTTAGTTCACTTTTCCCGGTTTTTACAATGGCTATCTCCTAGCTGAAATATCACTGATGCCTCCTGTTCTGAGTTCCTTTATTCCTTTTTGTGTTTGTTAGCAGTTTGTGTTTGCCCTACTCTCCCTTTCCCTATTATTTTCCCCTCAAAGTCTTACTTAGTGGGTGGAGAGAAGGCTCAGCAGTTAAGAGCACTTGCTGCTCCTCTAGAGGACCTGGGTTTGGTTCCTGCACCCAGATGGTGACTCACAACTGCCCGTAACTCGAGTTCCAGGGGGATCTGATGCCCCCTTCCAGCCTCTGTGGGCTCGGCACATGTATGGTACGCACGTATACATGTAGGCAAACAGTCACACACATAAAAGAAATGGACAAATCTTTAAAAATATCTTGTCCAGGTATACACTATTCTTTTTTTCAACAGGATATTTTAATTTATTATTTGAGAATCTCACGTCATCCAATCTGATCAAACTCACTTCCCCATCCTCCTAGGTCTATCCTCCACCCCATGAACTTCCTACCCCCAAAAAGAAAATGAAAAAAAAAAAAAGAATAAAACAAAACACAACGAGTCTATTTGTGCTGCCCATGCATTCGCTGGAGCATAGTCAAACTCCCAGTGGTCAACTCCTTAAAGGAAACGGAGCCCTGCCCCACCCACCCACGACCCCGCCAGAGCCATCAACTGGAGTTACACCTCAGCATCGTATCCCAGTTTCTAAGAGTTCTCTTTGATGACTTCCGGTCCAGGTTGTTACTTTTTTGGGGCATGGGGTGGGGTAGGGGTTGTCACAGATGCCTTCTATGTCCCTCTTTCTCAATCGTGAGTCTGCAGTGGTATTAAGGAATACTACTGTGAAAGAAGCTTCCTTGCGGTTCCAGTCAGGGGGAGCTCAGATCACGGACTTCCACGTGGTTTTTGGCCACAGGATAGACAACAATCATCCACATCGTCTCCAGTGTCAGCGTGTGCCACGGACCTCAGCATGCTGGCCAGTGACAGTAGAGACAGCAGACATCGACGTGGCCAACTGCGGCAGCTCAGGCCACAGTGGCCTCCAGGACACGGGCCACGGACATCGCCATGGCCTTCAGGGCTAGTACAGACCTTTTAGAGGTCTTTTGAGGAGGTCCAGTGCAGAAAACGAACGGTATTTCATCTCGGACATCCCATCATTGCTCAGAGCCATTGTGATTGTGTGGCTAGGTAGCGGCTTGGGGGTGGGGCTGAGACTGCGCAAAAGCCAGGCTCTGGCTCTGGCCAGTCTATCAGCCTTACTCAGCAGCTGACTCGTCGCAGCCTTCTCTCTCCCTTGTCACCTCTGTTGCATCTCTAGTTCTGCCTCTCTCTACTCACCACTTCGTCCCTCCATCTTTCCCACCTCTCCATGGCATATTTGTTTGTCATCTTGGCACAGCAAATTACAGTATATCACACAATATATACATACACACACACACACACACACACACATATATATGCATACAATATATATACATATGTATACAATATATATGTGTGTGTATATATATACACATATATATGCCAGCATGCTGAGGTCCATGGCACACGCTGACACTGGAGATGAGTGGATGATTGTTGTCCATCCTGTGGCCAAAAACCACGTGGAAGTCCGTGATCTGAGCTCACTCTGACTGGAACCGCAAGGAAGCTTCTTTCACAGTAGTAAAATATATATATATTTGCCTAAATGGCTTTACCCACAAATTGCAACTAGTCTTTGGTCTAGTTCCGGGCTTCTGGAGCAATACTGGACCTGTCTTGGATATCCTGCTGTTGCCCAGAGGTGATGTTGCAGCTAGACAGGGCTTCCAGGGGCAGGCTCTGTGCAAGCTTCTGGTCTCCACACACCACCTTGCCCTTGATGTCTGCCACTCACTTTTTAAAGACATCTTTCCACAAGACTTGCCTCTCACCACGCCCCCCTTTTAATTGTTCCAGAGCTACTGTGGGCTCTGCAGACACCTGTGGAGATTTTGCTGATGCTACGTCATCCTCTGGAGCATCCGTGGGTCTCTCAAAGTCCTTGGAGCTTTTGCAGTGGAGCTTTTGCAGTGGACGCTGGCAGCGGCCACTGTGTTTGTTTTCCTCTGAACACTATTCTTTAATCTTAGCCTGTCGGCCTCAAGATAAGGCAAACAAACAAACAAATAGACAAGAAACAGACAAACAAACAAACCCAGGTCTGGAATAAGAAGGCAAAAAGGGAAAACAACAACAACTGCTTTGTAAAGTCCCATGCATATATTATCTGTTTCTTCCCTATATTTTCCTCTTTGGCTCTTGTATTTGTTTTCTTTCTGTTCCCACCTCCAAATTACCTAATGTGACTATCTGAAGGAGGAAGGAATTATTTGAGGTCCTGGTTCGAAATGGTCTATTCATCATGTCAAGAAGACACGAGGGATCAGCCCAGCTGACCAGGAAGAGGAAGCAGGAAGTATATAATATGCCCCAAGGACCTGTTCCCAGCACCCTTCTTCCCCAGTTAGACTCCACCTCCCATAGTTTCTACAATCTCCCAATTACATCACCATCACCTCAGGACCAAGACATGCCGCAGGTAGGAGACATTTTCATTACCAGTCCACCACACCCTACCCAGAAATGCTTAAGGGGATTTGTGTGGTTGCATTTAGGGGACAGTTTCTTTGTATCTTCATTATAACTCCATCCCTAAAGAAGATGTAATGAGTTTCCAGTCCTCTTAGCTGTGAATGTGAGTGTCTTGGTTTGTTTTCTGGTGCCTGTGATAAAATATTGCGATAAAAGTAAAGGGAAATAACATTCTCACATTTCCGGGTTAGAGTCTAAGTCATAGTGGCAAGAGGTCAAGAAGGGTCACATGGCGGCTGTAGCCAGCAGAGGCTGGAGAGCTGACTCACTGGTTGGGAGCCAGAACTGCTCTCACAGAGGAATTGGGTTTGATTCCCTGAGCCCATGCTGCACAACTTACAACCAGTTGTAACCACAGCTCCTAGGTGATCCCATGCCTCTAGTCCCCAAGATCACCTGTACTCTCAAGCACATACACAATCACAATGAAAAGAAAGCAGAGAGCAATGAATTCAGGTGCTCCACGCTCGCTCTCTCTCTCATTCAGTCCAGGCCCTGCCCATGAAATGAAGCTGCCAACACTAACATGGAGACGGAGACTTCCTCACTCAGTTGACCCCATTAGTCAATCCCTCTGACTAGTAAAATCTGATTAGTAAAATCCCTCGGAGGTATGCCCACAGGCACTCCTAATCTGTACAGACTTCCGCTGAGACCCTCTCTTCCTAGGTGACTCTAACTTCTGTCAAATTAACAATAAACACTGCCTGTCATAATGACCTTATTTGGAATAGGATCTTTGCACATGTCACTGAGATCTAAGTTAAGATGAGGTCTCACTGGAGTAGCATGTGTCCTTAACCCAATATGACTGGTGTTTGTACGAGACAGAGAGAGAGAGAGAGAGAGAGAGAGAGAGAGAGAGAGAGAGAGAGAGAAGAGAGACAGAGAGAGACAGAGAGAGAGAGAGAGAGAGAGAGAGAGAGAGAGAGAGAGAGAGAGAGGGACAGAGAGAGAAGAGAGAGGAAGAAGAAGAAGAAGAAGAGGCAGAAACATTAGAGGATCACTGCTTGGGCCAATCAAAGATGCCAGTATCTTTAGAAGCTGAGAAAAATGTCAGAAAACAAGCTCTATCTCAGAAGCTTCAGGAGTGTGCTTACTCTGGTGACACCTCATCTCAGACATCTGGTTGTTAGAGCTGCAGAGAGTAACCTTCAGTTATATTAAATCACGTAGCCACTAGTATTTTGTTTTGGCAACTTTAGGAAACCTATACTTTCTCATCTTGGCACTATTGGCACTCGGGAGCTGGATGGTTTCCTCATGGGGGACTACAAAGAGCATGTAAGATGCTTGCTCACAATCCTGGTCTCTACCCATTGAAGGGCAGTAGGATTCATCCTCTGACAACCAATTGTTATGTCTTCCATGGGTGGCAGAGAACTCATTGGTTTAAGACCCTTTTGCCCCTGGAAGTAATGGAAATGTACCCAGAAGCAGTGATGTAATCAGTCTATAACTGATCCTCTCGGCCCAGCCTCCTCTGGTGTCTGATCCTACTTGGTGAAATATTTATTTCTCAAGTGTTACATTCGAGTTCTGAATTTCTCTAGGTCAGATTGTCTCTCTGGCAGTTACCACACTTAGGCTGTCTCCTTAGACCATACAGGAGCCCATCAGGGTTCAAGATGCAGGACAGCACCTACCTCTGCATGGCTGCAGACCCCTGCCCATCCTTAGCCCTGATGGTATAACTTGATGATCATGAATCAGTTGGTGCACGTCATATAAAATCAAGGGTAAGCCGGAGACCCTGGGCTATACTGCAGGCTCTTCAACTGATTCTGACACAGTTGATATCTGAGAACTCCTCAGTTAGAAAAAGGGATGTCAAGATGGACATGGTGGCTCAGGGATGCAACCCCAGCTACTCAAGAGGCAGAGGCAGGAGGGTCACAAGTTCAAGGCCTGCTTGGACAACTTAGTGAGTCTTTGTCTCAAAATAGAGTTGGGCATGTAGCTCAGTGGTAGAGCACTTGGCTAGAATGTGTGGTGGTTTTAATGAGATGTCCCCCACAGTTTTAGGCATTTGAACAATTGATCCCCAGTTGGTAGTGCTGTCCATGGAGACTTAAGAGGTATGGACTTGCTGGAGGAAGTATGTCACTGGGGGCAGGCTCTGAGAGTTCAAGTGATTTTCAATCTGCTTTCTGCTTGTGGTTCAAGATGTGAGCTCTTGGCTTCCAACTCCAGCTCCAGTTGCCTGCCTGCCTGCCTGCTGCCATCCTCCTTGCCATGATGGTGATGGACTCTAGTCCTCTGGAACCATAAGCTCCAATAAACTCTTCCTTCTAGAATGTATCTTGGGAGCTGGAGAGATGGCTCTGTGGTTAAGAGCACCGGCTGCTCTTCCAGAGGTCCTAAGTTCAATTCCCAGCAACCACATGGTGGCTCACAACCATCTGTAATGGGATCTGATGCCCTCTTCTGGTGTGTGTCTGAAGATAGCAACAGTGTACTCACATACATAAAATAAATAAATCTAAAGAAAAGGAAAGCACTGGAACAGAGTCCAGCAAGCACCAAGGGCATTTGTTTCTCTTGGTTCTGGAGTCTGGAAGAAAACCGCTGTCCCTCTTCCCGTGTGTGTGTGTGTGTGTGTGTGTGTGTGTGTGTGTGTGTGTGTAGTCCTGTCTATCCCTTGTCCCAGAAATAGTGTGCATTTTGGAACATTCTGGCAAAACCCTAATGACAGTTAATTATCAGCAGAGGGGTTCTGCTAAATGAATAGTCAGCTAGCCCCTGGTATGTGCAGTTACCGTTCCCTTCCTTTGGATTTGATGAAGCCATTTGGATCCCTCCAAAGTGTCATGTGGATGCTTCCTGCCATGTTTAAGCAACAATCATAAAAACGAGTGGCTTTCCTTTTGGAAATCGCTTACAAATCCCATCCTCCACTTGCCGTATTGACACGTACACATCAAAGCACGGCTGAGCAGCGTTGATAATTTTATAACAGCGAAGATGCGTCAAATTAATTATGTCAAAACAGCAATCTGCCTACTTTCTCTCTAAAAAAGTGTAATTATTAATTTGGGGGAGGGGTATGGAAAGCGAGAGCCACACAGAGTCAAGGCTCACTCTCTGGGGCAAGCCTTCTGTCTTCTTTTGAGATGTATGATTTGAGTTTAAGCTTGGCAGGATCTAGGGTTAGAGAGATGGCTCAGCGATTAAGAGCACAACTCCTGAGTTCAATTCCCAGAAAACACATGGCGGCTCACAACCATCTGTAAAGGGATCCGATGCCCTCTTCTGGTGTGTCTGAAGACAGTGACAGTGTACTTACATAAAACAAATAAATAAATCTTTAAAAAAAAGTTTGGCAGGATCTGTTATGTGGTTGGCGCCCCCAAAATATTTTTAAGATTCTCAAGAACGTTCTAGAACATTGTCTCGGACTAAAAGTCAGTGACTAAGAACTGTGGGTGGGTGTGTCCACAGAAGATTCTCTTTTGGCCACGATGAGGGTCAAGCTGTCCTTGTTTGTTGGAGCCTCTGTCCAGCTAAGTAGAGAGCACACATGAGGGTTTTTTTTTTTTCCCTCATTTCTTAAGTGTCATCTTAAATATATGCACTTAGAGAGTCTTCCCTAGCCCAGGCTAAACATTTATTCATTATTTATTTCCATGTAGGTGTGTGTGTGTGTGTGTGTGTGTGTTTGCATGTGTGTGTGCACTGACCAGAGGTCAACCTCAGGTGTTGTTCCTTAGACACTGTCCCATCTTGGTTTTTGATACAGAGTCTCTTACTAGATAGAGGTCACTGATCCATTAAGCTGGTCGGCCTGCAAGCCTCGGAGATCCTCCTCCCCGCCTCCGCAGTGGTGAAGTTATTAGCCTGGGTCAGTACTCAAACTTGGACCTTGTTCTTATGTGACAGGCACTTTCCCCAGTTATCTCTGAAGCTCCAAGGGTATTTATTTAGTTTTAGATTTATTTATGTGTATGATTTGCTTATGTGCATGTATGTGTGCCTCAGGTGCATGCAGTGCCCTGGGAGACGAGAACACGCATCCCCTGGAACTGGAGTTACAGGAAGTTCTGAACTCCATGTGGGTGCTGGGAACTGAACCTGGGTCCTCTGAAAGAGCAACACATGCTCTTAACTGCTGCGCCACCTCTCAAGCCTCAAGGCCGAACATGAAAAATACTTCATTCATCTTTTGAAATTTTCATATGTATAAAGTGTATTTTAATCATGTTCACCCCACTCCCTCCAACTTCCCTTCTTTCCCTCTCTCCTTCCCTCCCTTCATCCCTCCCTCTCCCTCTTCCTCCCTCCTTTGTGACCCACTGAGTCCAATCAGTGCTGGCTGTTATTGCATGATTAGGTATGGGGCCATTCATTGGGCGTGGTCACCCTGGCACTAGCCACACCCTGAAGAAAAGCAGCTCTTCCTTTCTTAGCTCCCAGCAACTCCCAGCTACTCAGCAGGAGGCAGAGCCCGAGGAGATGATCGCCTTCCTTCTTGTTCTGGAATGTTGACTGTCTTGCTGTTCTTTTGGTCTTGTGACAGAAACCATGGTAACCGAGTTCCTGAGGGCAAGTTCTCCATCCAGAGGCAGCATTTAGCAGCACTACTCTACCCTTGGGCCTTCATTCTTTCAATTGCTCTTCTGCTGTGTTCTCTGAACCTTGGAGAAAGGAGGTTGTTGGAGTAGACTTGTCACATCCAGGGCTTAGCACTCACAGCCGCTGTCAGCACTTTGGCTAGCTGGAATGTGAATAACTTCTAAAAGCCTCGAATTTACTACAAGTTCTGAGTACAACCCGATGATACGTTAGCCACAGACCTCACGTCTACATGAGACCTCACATCTCAGTAAGCAGATCAAGTTTGTAGGTTCTGGGGGCTGCAACTGTGGATAAGTCGTCTGCTCTTTTCCCTCATCTATTTTCTATTTTTTCATGTACACACATGATGTATAATGTATGCACACTGTGTGGATTGTACACTCCACAAATCTGCCATGCTACTCAGTCAGAGACAGTATTCAGAACCAGTGTCCGCCAGCAGCAACTGACAATATGAAGCATTCGGTGTGTGTCCCTGAGCCAAGGGTGGCTTAGTGTGTGTATGTGTGTTCTTTTTTTTTAAGACAGAATCTCTTGTGGGCTTCAACTCCCCACATAGCCAAGAATGACCTTGAGCTTCTGACCCTCTTGCCTCTGCCTCCTCAGTGTTTGCATATCAAATTTTATGTGACACTGGGGCACATTTTAATTAGTGTATGTGTATTGTGTGTGTGTGTGTGGTGTGTCATGCAACTGCGAAAGGGACCCCGAGAGGGGGACGGGAATAGAGCGGGACGATGAGGGGAAGCAAAAGGGCTTTGGAAGATCTGCAGCTAGAAAGGAAAGGAGGGGCTAGAGAGTAAGGAAGAGGGCTGGAAGGAAGAGGGTAGCCGGAGAGGGCGAAATGTAGGGGCCAAGACCAATAGAGATGAACCATGGGGGGTCAGGGGCCTTGGGCTCCATCCTCTCACCATACACTATAGGTGCTAACACATAGCTAGAATCCTGGTACTCAGTAAGCAGAAGGAAGAGAATTAGGTTATCCTTGGCTACATGTTGGAGGCCAGCCTGGGCTATGTGAGACTATCTCAGAACAACGAAAAGAAATGTATGCATGCAAATGCCATAATGAAAACAGGCTCTTCATATATGAATTTAAAAAAAGAGTAACAACAAAGAAAAATAAAATTTGATGCAGAAAAGATGAAGAGAACTTCCCACATCTTCAACACGGCTGTGCCTGCTTGTTCCTGTCCCCTCTGAATCTTTCTAAAAAACGGACTAAAGTAATTCAGGGAGCAAATGATCTTGTTACAAAAAAGCAAACAATGCTCAAATACATCTACAGATGCTTATCTACCCCGAGATCCTACTGCACTTGCCGAATGCTCGATAGATGTGCCTCTCATTCAGAGCCAAGGATATAAACTTCCGAGTCAGAATGGTGAATCTGCCAGAATGATTGCAAACCAAACACTGCATTTCCTGGGGCTACGACCTTAATAAAACATATTAGCCGTTCCTACAGATGGCAACTATCCACAGCCTGTTACTATTATAATTTGATATGCTCATATCTATGTGTATTCTTGGCTACTTATAAGTAGATCAGTGTCTCAACGTAGGATTGGGGGTAATGTTATTATCGTTAATTGCTACTATTGTGTGCGTGTGCAAGCTCACGTGTGTGACAACGGGAATGTGGCAGGCAGATGGGAGTCAGTTCTTTTTCTCCTCTGTGGGATCCGGGATTCGAATCAGGTCACCAGGTTTGAGTAGCACGCATGCTTACCAGCTGAGCCGTTTCATTAGTCCTGGTGAGTGGTTTGAAAATACTGGTGTAGTAAACTAAGGGAAATGTTCAAGTCTGAGGCAAGAGTTGAGGATGTAGCTCAGTTAGTAGAGACCGTGGGTTCAATTCCCAGTACCACATAAACTGGGCTTGATGTCATAGGCCTCTAATCCAAGCATCTGAGGTGTAGAGATAGGGGGATCAGGAATTCAAGGTTATTTCCAGCTACATATAGAGCCAGAGGGCAGCCTGGGCTACTTGAGACTCTGTCTTAAAAGGAAAAAAGGTTTGAGACCTGGCCTGAAGCATTCCAGCACAAACATTTAAACAAATTTATTTTTATGTGTATGGGAATTTTGCCTGCGAGTAGCTGTATACTACACGCGTGTCTAATCCTTCAGAGGCCAGACGAGGGCTTCAAGGTCCCCGGAACTGCATTTATGGACGGTTGTGAGCTGCCATGTGGGTTCTGGGAACTGAATCTGGGTGCCCTGCAGGAACAACCAGTGCTCTTAACTGCTGAGCCATCTCTGTAGCCCCAATACAAACATTTTAAACTAAAAATAAAGAATTGGGGGTTGGAGAGGTGGCTCAGTGATGAAGAGTGTACTGTTCTTTCTGTGGGCCTGAGTTTGGTTCTCAGTACGTAAGTCAGACAGCATAGTATGGCTTTAAGGGAATCCACTGCCCTCTTCTGGCCTCTGTAGGTAACTGCACCAGCGCGCACACTCTCACACACATGCGCACACGCATGCACTCCTTAAAAAGAATAACGTAGTAACAATAAAAAAGCTACCCTTGTCTAGTTGTGTACCACATACACTAATTTTTAAAATTTTATTTATTTTTGCCTTTGCTGTGAACTTTAATTTTTAAGCTGTTGCCTAAGCCACCTTTAAAACAAATCATTGATTCTTTAGATCAAGGCCATAAGTGGCCGGCTATCTGGAGGATTCGTCCCATGATAAAAACAAAGCAGTTTTTCTTTCTTTTCTTTTGTTTGAAAATTGATTCCAATATTAGGTCATCATCAGAGGTACTGGGCAGGTGTGTGGAATCGGAAGCCATGACGGATTCGGAAGCTGTCGGCTCGAGTTAAAGACCGAGTTATTTGAATCGCCTTTTTGGTTGGGAAATGAAGAAGTCCGGCAGACACTCCTACTACTCTTGGGAGTGTCGCCTGCTCTGCAGCCCAGAGTGGAACCATTGTGGCGCAGAAGCCCTGGAGCGCTTTAAGAGGAATGGGACCCCAGACGGAGATGCGCACTTCATAATTTAGTGTGGACATCCTTTTTTTTTTTTTTTTTTTTTTGGTTTTTGGTTTTTTCGAGACTGGGTTTCTCTGTGTAGCCCGGGCTGTCCTGGAACTCACTCTGTAGACCAGTGCTGAATCAGAAATCGCCTGCCTCTGCCTCCCAAGTGCTGGGATTAAAGGCGTGCGCCACCACCGCCCGGCTAGTGGTGACATCCTTATAGAAGAAGAGTTAAAAACAATCTAGCTTCTGGGTGCTCAGCTGTGATTCAGAACCTGATTGAACTTGCTGCTGTATTTCAGGCTTCCCAGAAGACTCTTGCAGAGGGGCCTCCTGTCTCTGCTCACTTTGGCCAGTTTGTGAAGATACTGAGATCAAGTTTGCACTATTTCTGGGCCCAACCCCACAAGAGAGGGATATTGAGAAAATAAACCCCAAATTCAGACACAAGAGTCATCCTGTGAGCCGGCTTGATGAAAAGGACTGTTAACTCACACGTGTCAACTCTTCCTCACAGAGAACCTTTGGCTGGAGTTTATTCTTCATATCTTCTTGGCCAAGTCCAATTGTCATAGGGAAGGTGGGTTTGGCTTTTAGAGTGACATATATATATATAATATATATAATTATTGTGTGTGTGGTGTGTGTTGGGGGATGGTTTTGTGCACTGTGTATTCTGTGCCCAGAGAACTGTTTACAGTCTAGATGTTGGCATTGGTATGATTATTGAACCATGTCCTGTATCAAAGTTGTATAAAGAACGTTCCCCAATTATCTGATTGGTCAAAAAGCTGATCAGTCTATGGCTGGGCAGGAGAAGACAGAGGAGGTGGGACATCCAAACCGTGAGAAATCAGAGAGGAAGAGGATGAGAAAGCGTGGAGAGAACATGAGGTCGCCATGAGAAGACCATGGAAACCAGGGAGTGACCCAGAGCAAGACTCAGAGTGAAGGTAAAGGACCACGTGGTTGGGAAGTGGGCAGCCTTAGAGGGTTAGAATAACTCAGAACCTGCCTAGCATAGTACTTGTTAATACAACCATCAGGTCTCTGTGTTATTTGGGAGCTAAAATGAACTAGACAGGGCATAGAAATGCCCTATCACTACTTGGGAGCAAAAGGAACGAACACCCCTTCCTCCAAGAATTATTTACGTGTGTGTGTGTGTGTGTGTGTGCGCGCACGCGGCGCGCACAAGTGTCCCCCCCCCCCCCCCATACACGTGCAGGTGCCTTCAGAGGGCGTTGGATCTCCTGGAGTTGGCGTTACAGGTGGCTGTGAACAGCTTATCCTGGGTGCAGGGAACCAACTAGTCTTATGGAAGAGCAGCCAGTGCTCTAAACTGCCAAACTACGTCCCCAGCTCTGGGTTTTTACTCCTTAAATATTAACATCTTAGTAAATGATGATGGAGCCAATGTGTCCTTTTTGTTTCTTTTTTTTTTTTTTTTTTTTTTTTGAGACAGGGTTTCTCTGTGTAGCTTGGCTGTCCTGGAACTCACTCTGTAGACCAGGCTGGCCTCGAACGCAGAAATCCGCCTGCCTCTGCCTCCCAAGTGCTGGGATTAAAGGCGTGCGCCACCACCGCCCGGCGTCCTTTTTGTTTCTTACTAGTGACCCATTGTTTGCTGTGGTTTGAATGTGGCATATGCCAAGCACCTATGTGCTTGAACACTGAACTCTTAATCGATGCGGCCTATTTGGGAGATTGCGGGACCTTTTGCAGTCAGTACCCGGCTGGAGGAAGTGCGTCACTGGGGAGGGTGGTCTGTAGCCTGCTGGAGGAAGTGCGTCACTGGGGAGGGTGGTTGTAGCCTGCTGGAGGAAGTGCGTCACTGGGGAGGGTGGGCTGTAGCCTGCTGGAGGAAGTGCGTCACTGGGGAGGGTGGTCTGTAGTATGAGTAAGAAGTGAGCAGTCTGTTTCGTAGTCACCTTGTGACTTAACTAGCTGTCTTGCAGTCTTGTTGTCCCAGCAGTAAGCCACTTCTGCCCCTCCATTTCTTCCCTGTGATGGACTCTTAACTATGATCCTAAGTTAGTCGTCCCTCCCTCCTCTCCCTTCTTTCCCCCTCACTTCCTCAAGCTGCTTTCTTCTTGACAATGTCTAGAAAAATAAGTTACAGACTCTTAAAATTAGGATGGGAGGAAGCATGAAACCTCACCGAGAGGAAGTTCTTCCTGGAACTTTGAATCATGGGTAAGATTTGGAGAATGTAGTTGCATTTCTGTAATCCGTGGACATCGAGATGGCCAGACCGCTACCGTGTTAGAGCAGAAGAACATCACAAGAGAATTAAGGAGCAATTTAGGGAGCTGACGGAGACATCTGCCAGGGGACCTAAGTTCAGTTCCCAGCACCTATGTCCGGATGCTCGCAACTTCCTGTGAATCTAGCCCCAGGTGGTCACAACCTCTTCTGGACTCCAAGGGCCCCTGTAGGCATATACATATGCATGTTCACATAAATAAATACAAATAAAATTAATCTTAAAAAAACAACTAAAAAAAAAATCCTGTGCTTCTTAAATGTTGTTACTGTTCTCTGGCGGCAGCATAGAGGCGGGTGAGCCGAACCTTGGGTACATCCATGCAGCTCAACACCGAATGTTCATCTCACCTGTCTGTCTCTTGCAATGCCAAGCTGTTCTGCAGCCCAACTGGCGCTGTAACGAGTGCATTCAAGCCCTGCCAATCAAACGTCTACCGCATCGGGAGTGATTTAGCATAGTTTGATTTTAATATTTATAACAAACCAAGTGTAAATTTAAAAATTTATTTATCTGGGCCTGTGTGTATGTGTGCACCATACATACATATAGCTGTAGTACATATGTGGAGGTCAGAGGACAGCTGTGGGGGTCAGTTCTCCGCTTCCACCGTATGGGACCGGGGATCAGGCTTGGAGTTGAGCCATCTCACCAGCCCCAGGTATGAAGCTTTGAGTATAGAAAGTTATTCTTTCAGTATCATACATTTTGCAGTGGTCTCTTCTCTTCCCCCTTCCTCCTCCCTTTCAACCAATCACAGACCGGAGAGGCCGGCTGTGTTAATATCATTATTTCTTTAAAAACAACGTCTCCCAGGCATGTTTTAACACATACTTCAGGGGAAAGCATGGCAATTTTTAATTTTTAATTTATGCAGCATCTATTTTTTTGTTTGTTTTATGGTAGAAACGTGAAAGCCACATATATAATATATTCGGCTAATATTTCTTAACCTTTGTGTTTGCACCTAAGAGAATACTTTTTTTTTTTTTTCTGGAATGGATTTTTTTTTTTTTTTTTTTTTTAAAGAAAGTCAAGTGTTGTGAGTATAACTCTTGCCTTCCTGGTTTCATTTTTCAAACTTGAAAGCATTATTTATATGAATGCCTGAAGTATTTCCTGTTGAGAGGGCACCTGGGTTTTGTTTGTTTGTCTGTTTGTTTGCATAATAGCCTAGGTCTCAATAGTCACATCCTTCAGGCCAGGATTCATTTGTTTGGAACCTAAAGAAGACCCTTCCATTTCTCAGTTAAATGGCTGGGCCTCCCACTCAGGCTCATCCCAGCTCTACGATTGATTGCTTTCCTTACTGAGGCATAGTTGTTCAATCTGGGAATTTTGGGTTTGTGGATATGTGTGTATCGGGTGGGTTCATGTGCACAGTGTGCAGGTATGTTGAGGCCAGGGCGTTGCTATGTCATCCACCTAGTGTTAAGACTGGCATGGAGTCTGAGCAGATAGTGTTAAGAGCATGGCATGGATAGCGAGATGCCCCCATGGAGCACCACGTGGCAAAGAGGATGAGGAAGGTGACCATCAAACAGAAGAGCCCATGGCCTCCGACAGGGCAAAGCCCAGATTGGCATAGGAGAAGAGCTGCCCTTGAGAGACAGGTCCCTGGCACACTAATAATCAAACTGTTCCAATGTGAGCCCTTGATCCAGCCACACCCACTGTGGTGGCCTCAGCACCAGTAAACCTGGCCGCTGGGTCAGTGTCCCCGGAAATACCACTGGTCTAGAATTCCGTCTAGCCACCCGGAGAGAGGAGCTGCCGCAGGAAGTCTGTTTAGACGAGGCCTCTGGAATGCTCAGGAGTGAGGCAGACACAGGCCTGGTTAGACTCCTCATACAGGAGCGGATTGGAATCGTAGAAACAGTGCCCGGCGGTCTGCATCTTCCTAACTTTAGCCCTTGGTCTCAGCGCTCAGCCCGCCCACTTGTGTCCCATGCCTGACTTTTTAAGATGGGCTGTGGGTATCACACTGAGGCTTGCAGGCTTGTGTGACTGTCTTCCCAGGCCACGACTGTGTTTTGATGTTAGTAGTCACATTTACGTAAGTGACGAAGCCCACAGATTTCTCATGTTCATATCTGCTTATTTACATGTTTGCCATGTTGATATAACCATTGCCTGTGCCCTAGATCACTTGTCGTCCAGCCCTACCTACCTTGGGGGTTGGAGGTGAGGTGGCACAGAGTCAACAACACAGACTCCAAGAGCAGCGGGGAAACACCGCAGCAAGCTCATCTGAGCACTGCTGCAAGTTCCTTTAATACCTCCCACCCGCGCCCATTGGTCCCAAGAAAGCATCTCTTCCAAACAGCAGTTCCTGATTGGCTGGCGTTGTCTGAGTCAGCAATCCTTGGTCTCTCAGGCAGTCCTCAATTAGGTCCTCCTGCAGGAGATGCTTTTGTGGCTGCGAGGTCCTCAGCGTTTACATAGAGGTGGCCCCTCCATTCCTGCTATGATAAATGGCTTCATTCCTTGATCCTTACTGTTTACCTGTCCGTGGACTCTCAGGGTGATACCTGCCATCACTTGAATATAGAACACCCCTCGTAGGCTCCTCATTTGAATGCCGTATTCGCAGATGCTGCTGTTATTTGGGGGCTATTCTGGAAACGTAGAAGATGGGACAGAGCTGGAGAAAATAGTCACCAAGAGTGGGTCCTTAGGGGACATAGTACCTCCGACCATTTCTTGTCTCCCACTGGCTTCCTAGTCAACTGTATGTGAACCTCTCTGCCATGCCTTCACTGTCATGGTGGACAAAACCCCAGGCAACTAACTAAAGAAAACTTTGCCGTCTTAATTAGTCTGTCAGGGCATTGTGTCACAATTCCATACCTCAGCTCTTGTGGGTGAACGGGATGGACCATGGCATGCAGATCTCTCTCTGACATACTAATTTCATATTTTTTGGTAGATTACCAGCTCATCATAAGAGTTTTTGCATCATTAAGTTCACATCTGTTCCAGTATGTTTTCCTGTGCTCTGACTTCTTGCAAAACAAAACCATTTATAAAGGTGCCTGTGTCAGTTGGTTTTAACTGTGAACTGGCCAGAACCTAGACTTACCTTGTGGTGTTTGAATATGTTTGGCTCAGGGAGTGGCACATTAGGAGGGTGTGGCCTTGTTGGAGTAGGTGTGGCCTTGTTGGAGTATATGTGTCACTGTGGGTGTGGGCTTTGAAGCTCCACCCAGTGTGGAAGAGGAAGTCTGCTCCTGGCTTCCTTTGGATGAAGATGTAGAAGTCTCAGCTCCTGCAGCACCATGCCTGCCTGGACACTGTCATGCTTTCTACCATGATGATAATGAACTGAACCTCAGCTGTAAGCCAGCCCCAATTAAATGTTGTCCTTATAAGAGTTGCCTTGGTCATAGTGTCTCTTCACAGAAATGGGAACTCTAAGACATCCAATTCCCACTTCCAAAAAAGGAACAAGCAAGAAAAAGGAAGAGGATGAGGAGAAGGAGTAAAAGAAGAGGAGGAGGAGGAGTGAGGAGGAGGAGGAGGAAGAAGAGAAGAAGGAGGAAGACAAGGAGGAGGTAGAGAAGGAAGAGGAAGAAGAGGAAAAGGAAGAAGGAAATAAGGAGGAGGAGGAGGAGGAAGAGGAGGAGAGGAGAGGAGGAACGAAGACAAGGAGGAGGAGGAGAGGAGGAGGAGGAGAAACCAAGTTCATTCTTTGTTGTCTATATACTCACTGGGGCGTGGTCAAACTCCTAGCAGCCAGCCTCCAAGAGGAAACTGAGACCACCTTCTCCAGCACTTGCTTCAGAAGCCATCAGCTGTAGAGAGCTACATTTTAGTATCCCCAATACATTTTTTAGTTCTCCTTGATGGCTTCTTTTTCTAGGCTTTCACTTTTTGGAGGGTGGTGGTGAAGTTAGCAGTTGTCACAGAAGCCTTTTACGATCCTCTTCCTCAACTGTGCATCAGTGATCATTAATAATATTGTAAGAGTAGCTTCCTCGTCATTCACAGTCAGCGGGAGCACCAATCCTAGGCTTCCGCATGGTTTCTGGAAACAGCCTAGACCAGAAATATCCACTTGGTCTCCAGCATCATCCTTTGCCAAGGACCACTGTGTCTGGTGATAGTGTGGTCTGTGCACATCAACATGGTACTCTGCCAAAGCATGGGCCCCTGACCAGCATGGTCTCCAGGGGAAGCATAAACCATGGAGGTCTTTGAGGAGGTCCAATCCAGTCAATGAACCATTCTTCATCTTGAACATCCTGTCACTGTTCAGAGCCAGGGTGATTGTGGGACTGGCAGCTTGTTTGTGGGTTGAGTCTTCACCAGCTCCAGGCTGTTGCATACCATGCTGCGGATGGTTGGGTACAGACTTGCTCCTCTATCAATCACAGCTGGGACCTGTTTTGGGCTCAGTCGTTGTAGCTTTTCACCACTGAGGGTCTTCTCTGCAGCTTAGCTTCACTTCCTCAGAGAGGAACTCTAAGCTTTGTTTACTCTGCTAGGGAGGGCCCTAGTGAATCTGGTCTGTTTCAGGGACTTCCTGAAGCTATTTATTTTGAGTTGTTTACCTTTCTCCTTAAGGAGTTTCCCTGCATGGTGGAATGTTCTGTGTCCCTGGGACCACATGCTGTAGCTAAGGAACTTAAAAGGAGATAATGTCAGTTTGGGTCCATGCTTTCAAAGGGTTTGGTTCTTGTGGGAAAGGTATGTCACAACCCACACCCTACTGGGAGAGGAATAGAGAAAGAGGATGAGGAAGGATCTAGCTTTCTCCCAGTGACCTACTAACCTCAGTGACCTACTAACTCCAGTGACCTACTAACCCCAGTGACCTACTAACTCCAGTGACCTACTTCCCCTAGCCAGACTTACATTTTACCATGGACCAATGATGCCGTAACATTCCGAGTCCATCAGGATGAATCCATTCACATCAGAGCGGCCATGCTCCACTGAACCCTTGAGACATCTCACAGACACCAGCAGAAGTACAGGTGCTTCTCAAGGCAAACTGCAATTCACCACCATACTCAGGGTATGCAGAACACAGCAGTCACGTGTTTTCTGGTCTTGGTTAATTTGTCATTTAGAATGTGAGCTCATGGGTGGAGACAGACTTTCCCAACTCTAGGACCCTCTTGGTGGTTACCATCACGTTCCAGGCATGTCACTCTCACCTGGCCTTGTATCTTCACAAGCTGGAGAATGGGCATGGTGCGTGTTCTCATGCACACAAGACCCGGGACCCACCTGGGAGAGCAAATGCCAGTGTGACTGTGTGTGGCAGGCAGGTGAGGACATCGGTTGGAAAAGCCAGTTGATATGAGAGTCTACTCCTCAGCAGAGGGAGTGTTGTGACATGTGTACAGGTGGGTGAAAGCGAACCTGCCGTGGACGCACATTTAGTTCCCAACCTCGACAACCCCGCGATTAGCTCCATTTGGCAACTTGATCCTGTGCTACACGTGAAAGAGATACTGTGCTGTCCAGCAGGGAGCTATCTTGCAGGCTGGCCTCCTAGAACTGAAAAGCAGGACAGCCGAAGTCGGGCTCCCTGGGGCATCTAGTAGGCTCGATGTATGACACAGAGGATGAAGAGCGTTTCAAGACGTTCTTGTTCTTCTCAAGGTGAGTTACACTCTGTTCAATCCCTCTCCTGCGCTAGCCCATCCCTTGTGGTGCCCCTAGGAGATAAGGACCTCTGTCAGCTCCTCATCTCTTTCTTTTGTGGCTACTGAGGCACGGAGAGGTTAGCTGGTTGCCATGGTAACTGGGTGGGGAGCAGTTGTCCTAGGTTGCCTTCTCTCCTGCTGTAATAAACACCACAACCAATAGCGACCTGAGGAAGAAAGAGTTTATTTCATCTTTCCGTTTACAGTCCCTCATGAAGGAAGTCAGGACAGAAGCGCAAAGTAGGAACGGAACCCGGGCCATGAGGGATGCTGCTTATTGGCTTGCTTTCCCAGGGCGAGTTCCCCTGGCTTTCATATACAAGCCAGGCCCACCTGCCTAGGGTGGCCCCGCCCACGTGGGCGGGGCCTCCCATAGCAATCATTAATCAAGAACACCCCCCCCCCTCACTGGCTTGCCCTCAGGTCATTCTGACCGAGGTAACTTCTCAGCTGAGGTTCCCTCTTCCCAGGTATGGCCCCTGGTTTGTTTCATGTTGAGAAACACCAATCGGAACAGTCGTAGACAGATATTTCACCCCTGGCACCTCGACCTGAGATGTGTTCCCTCACCCCGCAACTCCCAGGCTGTTCATGTCTCATAATCTAAGCTTTGCTATCTGTTAAGGATGAGGAAGTTGTCGTGCAGGGCCGTGCTTCTTTTGAGTATATCCCACTGTCCTGCATTCGAATTACCTTGCACTGGGTCACCAGTGCCTGTCTCTGCACCCAGAATTCCCTCCTCTTGTAACAGCATTCTGACGTTTTCCGAAGCCATCTTACCTTCATGAGCATGGGCAGTCAAGTGTGCTGTCTTTGCATGGCAGAAGCCAAAGGCCTCTTACAGACATTTGAGTGGGAAGTGTCCTACCTAGATTCATATATTTGAACTTATGGTCCCCAGTCAGTGGAACGTTTGAGGGAGATTATTGGAACTTTTAGGCAGGGCCTACCAGTGCTTTCCTGCTGTTACAGAATTCTGCCCTCTGGAACCATTAGCTAGGGTCAACCCTTTCTTCTTTAAGTTGCTTTTGCTCATGGTATTTTATCAGAACAAAAGCAAAAATATCACTCCCAGAACCTTCTCATTCCATTGCGGGCCAACATGGGCAAACTACCTGTGATGGTTTGGATATGAAGAGTACCCCAGAAGACACTTGTTGAGGGCTTAGTCCCCAGCTGGTGAGGCTGATCACCTCTGCCCTGAGCTTGCCATGATTGACTCGTGAGAGCTGTGATCCAGTCAATAGATGGATCGCTGACAGATTGGTGAATGAAGAGGGATCAATGGGAGGAAGGAAAGATGGCGTTAGGGCCTGGTTGGGGAGGAGTTATCTGAGGTCACCACGCAGTGAAAAGTCCTGTTGCTGTTCTGTTCTACCATGGATCCAGCTGACCAGGAACCGCATTTCTGAATCCAAGTGTCAAAATAAACCTTTCTTTCCTGATAGTTTCCCTGAGGGTTTTGTCAGAGCAACAAAGTAACCCATTCACTCATCGCTGGTCCGTCAGCTTCTCACTAGTACGGTGGGCGGCGCAGTGAACAGGGTCCAAACATGGTCCACGACAGTGGTTCCTGCTGGATGCTCCACACGAGATTGTCTTGCTTTCTGTTATTTATTTATTGCGTGTGTGTGTATGTGGGGGGCACTGGGGGCACATGCAAAGCATGGCATATGTATAGAGATCAGATGACAACCTGCAGGGGACAGTTCTCTCCTTCAGGTCCTGGGGGTGAGGTTAGGTGGTGAGTCTTGGCTGTAAGTGATTTTACCCAGTGAGCCATCTCACAGGCCCAAACATCCATCCTGCTTTCTGGCTCATGTCTCCCGTAGCCTCCTCCTCTGGGGTCTTCCTTTCCTGTCCCAGATGTCCCTTTGCCCACTCTGTATCTTCCTTTTTACCCAATATGACCCTCTCTTGGCTCTCTTTCTAAGTTTTTAAGACTTTGCCCACATTGTTTGCATAAGCACTTGAGTATTATAGGCTAAGACAGGCAGATGAAGGAGTGTGTATATTTTTTCCCCTGTCCTGAATTTGGGCTACCTCACTTAATGCTTTCCAGATCTGTCCTTTTCCTGAGTTAATTTTCTATGACAGCCGAATAATATTCCACTGTGTACGTATGTATCACCTCTTCATAGCTGCTTGTCTGTTGATGGCCATCCGGGTTGATCCCATTTCCTTGCTGTTCTGAAAAGGGCAACCGTAGCACTGGCTACCCACGTGCCTCTGTGCGAGCATATGGAGTCCTTTGGGTTTGTGCCCAGGAGGGGCCTCACTGAGTCATATGGTAGATCGATTTTTAATGTCTGGAGGAACCGCGCCACTGATTTCTGTAAGAACAGCTGTCCTCATTTGCATTCCTCTGGACGTTATTGTGACGCCGCCTCCTCTCGTCTACGTCAGCCTTGCTCTGTTAACAAGCAGGTCTTCATCTGATTTACTCGGTTTAGTTTGTGCTTGTGGCATGATTCTGCTCTCCCTCATTTAAGTCAAGCTGCTTTAAAGACAGATGTTGGAATATAGACAGACAGATGAGATGCTCATATGCGGAAGACGTGGAAGGGTAGACCCTGGCGCAAGCCCTGGAAACACTCCTCTCATAGAAGAGTTCCGCGCGCCTGGCTCTTTGGGAACCTCCTGTGGTTGACTTTCTGACTGTGTTCCAGACGCATTGGCCGGGCTGTTCCGGTTAAGATTAATGGCCGCACGGAAGTTGCTAGGCCTGGGTACTCTGCTGAAATACGTTGAATTTGGCTTTCTCTGCACCTCCGTTCTGCCTAAAGATGGCTTTAAATTTGGTAGTTATCGGTGTCACCGGAAGCCCCTAAGATGACCTAGCAGCTCTGCCCTGAGCCTGAAGGAGATGAGGTTGGATGTCCCTAAAATGTGTCTCCATCATAGATACACCTGGAGTCAGGGTCACAAGCTAGCATTTTCAAACAAAGGGACTTGTCTGAATAAGGAAAGTGACTCACGGTTGAAGTCTTGATGTTCCCTGAGAAGAAAAGGATGTTTTAAAGGCTAAGTCACAGAATTTCACTCAAGTCGGAGAGGAGAGCCGCTGATGGAGTTGGCGGCGCTAACAAAGAACACGCTGATTTAAAGGGCTATATCCTCAGCACAGTCGATTTTATCCGCAGCAAATCCGAGACACAGCGTTTTCCGGAAATAGGTCAAATTCTGATTGTTTTGTATACATACCATGCCTCACTAGAGGGCGCTATTTAGTTGTGTATTTAACATTTTCTTTTCTTCTTCTTTTTTCTTTCTTTCTTTTTTTCTTTACACAAATAATAAAAATGACGATGGCCCGGGCTATGAATTCTGATACAATTCTCGTTGAACATGTTATGAGAATTCCTCCCAGACACTGTTTTATTTTTCAGCTTCTATGTGTGAAATTCCATTTTAAGAAGTATAACATGACCCCGAATCCGTCAGCACGTGTGAAGTCCCGCTGGCATGCTGGCATGACAGAGGCAAAAGACATAAGTCTAAATTACTGCAATCCCATAGGTCTTTGGGCTGTTGTTTCTCTATATGCATTACCGCTCAAAGGAAATAAATTGTAAATATTAATTCTATCTGCTTGTCTGCTTAGATCCTTTGTGAAGAGACAAAGAGAGGCCGTGTGGTCTGGGGACAAGCTTCTGTCCAGTTTTCCAGGGACTTTTGTCATCTGAAATCGTTTCCAGGACAGTTTTTCAATTTGCTTTTCAGGAGGCGGAGCGTGAAGCTAGGCCTGTGGACACAGTGACTCTGACCTTCCGCCCACCCCACTGATGATTAGTCTGGCCTCTTTGGCTTTCTCTGTAGACCCAACTCAGACCATGCCATTTTAAAAACTGTACCAAGGACTGAGGGATGGCTCAGTGGTTAAGAGCTCTTCCTTAGGTCCTGAGTTCAATTCCTAGCAACCACATGGTGGCTCACAACTATCTGTAATGAAATCTGATGCCCTCTTCTGCTGTGTCTGAAGACAGCTACAGAGTACTCATATAAATAAAATAAATAAATCGTTTAAAAAAAAAAAAAAAAAAACTCTACCAAGCTGCACCACCTCCAAAAAAAAAAAAAAAAGCAAATTATAATCTCCGTACTGCCAGAAAAGAAAATGACTCAAATCAAATCAAAGGCATTTTTTCCCTCCTTCCCTTTCTTCCCTTCCCTTCTGTCTTCCCTCTCTCTCTCTCTCTCTCTCTCTTTTTTTTTTTTTTTTGGAGGCAAGCTTTCTTTACATAGCCCTGGATGCTGCCCTGGAACTCACTCTGTAGACCAGGCTGGCCTTGAACTCAGCCTGCCTCTGCCTCCTAAGTGATGGGATTAAAGGCATATACCACCACACCTGGCAATTTGTCTTAATTTAACTTGTCTTACTGAGTTCCACATTATTTAATCTGTTACAGTTTAAAGCTCAAGTTTCCTATGATAACGACATGGCAGACTTGTGAGATTTAGGTCCCTAATCATTAAGAAACAGATTTCTGTGTTGTGTAAAAGTCTTCGTCATAGTATGCTTGAGAAATCTTTCCTGAAATCACTTCTTTTTTTTTTTTGTAAGTACCCATGTAATACATGGAGAGATGTTTTGACAAAATTCAAGCAACAAACATTTAATCAATGAAGTTTTTTGTATATAACGTCTGTGTATGTGCATGTGTGCTGTTGTGTAGTGTTTAGGTGTGTCCCTCAGAGCTGTCCACTTTGCCTGTTGGGACAGGGTCTCTCACTGGAACCTGGTTTCCTTGTAAGTTAAGGGACAGCGAGCTTATGGATGCTTCTGTCTCTGCCTTTCTAGTGCTGGGAGCCTGCTTTTTATAATAGGTGTGTGAATGGAACTCAGGTCCTGTGCCTGTGTGGCAAACTCTTGGCTGACTGAACTCTTTCTCAGCCTCTTATCACACATTAAAAACAGATTTGTGTATATTTAGGTGAGTGTGTGAATGTATACCGCAGGTGTGCAAATGCCCAAGGAAGTCTCTGCAAGAACCGCCAGTGCTCTTAACTGCCAAGCTATCTCTCCAGCTCCAACCGCCGTGTTTTTAAAGCTTCTTGTCGTTCGAGCTTCCCCCACTGTCCTCCCTGCATCATCACTGCAGGGTCACTAGAAGAGCTGCCCCTCTTTCCAGATTCACCTCTGTTCTCTCTGTCATCTGCATCCCCCCCTCTCTCCCCTCCCTCTCCCTCCCCCTTTTCTTTCTCTACCCCTTTCACCCTCATTCTCTGACACCCCTCCGCCCCCATCTCAATCGCACACCAGACCTTTGAGCCACTCCCCTGTCCACCCTGGGAGGAAATGGATCTGTGTCCTTACTTCATCCTCTGGGTCCGGCTACATCCTCTGTGGCACAGACACTACTGAACTCAGATTTATTTTTTATTTCAAGCCACAAAAGCTAGTAGATTCGATTCCTCTTTTTAGCTAAACAAACCAAATTTATGCCAGCAAAACCACTGATCACCGTTGGGTTAAAAACTGCAAGACGAGGGCCTGGAGAGAAGGTTTGGCGGTTAAGCACACTGCCGGGTTTTCCAGGGGTGGCGGGTGGGGGGCTGGTTCACTTGCCCTCATCTGATGGCTCCACTGAACTGTCTCTCTCTGCCGCCCTCTTCTGGCCTCGGTAGGCACTGCACACATGTATAACATACAGACAAAGTCATAAAATAAAATAATATATATTAATATTATAATAAATATTAAATAATATAAAATATTAAATAATAATATTTAATAAATATTAAAAATAATAAATATTAAGCACCGAGGGCCGAAGAGATGGCTCAGTCAGGAAACTGCGTGAGGACCCGAGTTCAGTCCCAAAGGTTGGGTGTGGTGTCACGGCTTGTGATCCTAGCTGGAGAGGTGGAGACAGCAGGATACCTACCTGGTGTGCCCTGGCCCATCAGCTCAGCCTACTCGTGCGCTCCAGACTAAAGAGAGAATGTACGTCCAAACCCAGGTACCCTGCAGACATGTGCTGTTCCACTTGAATGTGTGCTCACACTCACACATGTACACATACAACAAAACTTCCACTGAAGTGCGCACAATGGTAGAACAGTTGGAAAAACAAAACAACCCCACTGGAAAAAGTCCCATTAATCAGAGAACCAGGGCTGCACTTCTGACGTTTCTTGTATGTCTTTCTCCACACCTGTTGTGTGCCAGCAGGGCCAACATATGTCAACACCCGGAGTCTATAGTATGACTGACTCTGCTGACGAGGGTGGGGATTGAGGCCCCTCCTGCCATCCTCTTGGTAAAGCGCCTGATTGGCTGAGCCCTAATTACCAACAGGGAAACTGCAAGTCCTCAAGGGCAGTAACAGGCCTGTCTTCATCACATCTCGTTGCATAGCTCAGAGGAGCCTTGAACCTACAATCCCCTTGCCTCAGCCTCCCCAGTGTCTGAGGTCACAGGTGTGCACACCACTATGCTTTTCTTTCCCCCTTCTGGAGTACACATTTGTCCAGTCTCCATAGAAGAGTTCTAACAAATTGAATGTACGTACACATCCATATCAAAACATGGAAACACGTTCACACTTGTCTACATTTGTCAAGATGTTAATCAAATCACAAGATGTTTCTCCCTCGGAAACTCTGCTATCCCTATGCAGAAGGATGGGAAGGGGTGGGTCAAAGGACTCTGATCAACAAGCAAGTTTCTATTCATTTTCTAAAAACTCTATTCATTCTTTAGGAAGAATGTAGCTTCTACTTTTTACTTTTGATGTTTTTCTAAAGTTTTTAAAAAAACACATTGCATTTATTATGTGTGCGTGTTTGTGTGTATACGTGGCTGCACATGGCGCGCGTGTGGAGGTCAGAGCACAGTTTTGGGGAGTCAGTTCTTTCCTTCTACCCTGTGGGTTTTGGGGATTAAATTCAGATCTTTAGGCATGGCAGCAAGGACTCTTGCCTGCCGAGCTTTCTCACCAGCGCTTGGTGTTTTAAGCACCAGAGGGTGGCGATCATATTCGTTTGCCAATGTTCATCTTGCATCCTGGGTAAAATCATCCCCGCTCCCACAATAAGGGATTGTCCTGGCTAGTTTTATGTCAACTGACACAAGCTAGTCATCAGAGAGGAGTGAGCCTCAATTGAGAGAATGCCTCCGTAAGATCAGGCTGTAGGCAAACCTGTGGGCCATTCATTCTCTTAGTTAGTGATGGATGTGGACGGGCATAGCTCATCTCCTGTAGGAAGAAAGGAGGTTGAGCAAGCCATATAGAGCAAGTCGGTGAGCAGCACCCCTCCATGGCTTCTGCATCAGCTCCTGCCTGCAGATTTCTGGCCTTTTTAAGTTCCTGTCCTGATTTCCTTTGATGGTGAGCGGTGATGTGGAAGCGTAGGCCTAACACACCCCTTCTTCTCCAAGTTGCTGGTCATGATGTTAGCAATAGTGACTGTAAGACAGAGATCAAATGCTTCCCAAGTATATCCAGAAAGATACAGAGAACAAATAGACGCTTTTTTTTTCTTTCCCCTAACTGGAGATGAACTAAAAAGCCTCAGGTTCTGCCATACATTTTAAATAAAAAATTTAACCAACTCTATTTTAATCTTTTAAAATGTCCTTTCTTGCGTGTTTTCTGGAGCTTGAGTTTATTCCATGTTCTGAGTCGTTGCCATCTACCCCAGAAAGCAGAGGGTCACCATTCCAGCCTCCCTCGCAGCAAGGACATAAGCACTGTGGAACGCATACTACAGGCTGGTGCTGGGTTGAGAACGGAAGTGTAGGCTCCACCTCAGTAAGTGAGCGTGGTTTCCGCTGGGTCCTGGACTACCACTGCAGGGGCTTTGGTGGTATGTTACCCCATGTGGGAGTCTGGTCTATGAATGCAGTCTGCAGGGCGAGAGTCTGCAGGGCGAGAGTCTACAGGGCGAGAGTCTGCAGGGCGAGAGTCTGCAGGGGCGAGAGTCTGCAGGGCGAGAGTCTGCAGGGGCGAGAGTCTGCAGGGGCGAGAGTCTGCAGGGGCGAGATCTGCAGGGGCGACACTTTCTTGAGCCGTTCTATGCAAGGTAATTTAAAAAACTTTTGAAAAGTTGTTCTTCACACAGATTGTCTGGGAAAACCAAAAAGCAAAATGTCCACCTTTTCACTTGAAGTGCTCTGAGTTGTTTATGTTGCTTGTAGCTCTAAGTCCTGACTTTAGAATTGTAAGGGGAGGGTCTCTCCCTAAGGTCTTGTTCCCTAATTGGTTCTTGACTTGTCAGTAAAGAAGGCTGGAGGCCAATGGTTAGACGGTAGGTACAGGTGAGACTTCCGGTCCCAGGGGAAAAAGGAGACCCTGGGAAAGTGAGGAGGGCTTTTCTTCCATGCTTTGGAGGAAAGATGATATTGGAATCACTTAAGGCCTCGGGGTAGCTAGGACCTGCAGCTTCTGCTGTGGGTGGGGGCCAGGGAGGTTGGTGGGGGCTAGCTGGTACAAGTCACTAAGTTTGGGACAGGAGGATAAACGGGGATAATAATTGACGAGGGCCTTTCCAGGCAAGAGATTTCTGCACCCTTAATTGTGCCTAGCCGGCAAGTTCTAAAATAATAAAGCTGTCTGTGTGTCCTTAATCCTCAGATTCTAGGATCTCGGGAGTGGGCTGGTAATGATGTGACCTCTCCAGGAGCAAAGGCGAGTAGGAAAGAGAAGCCGGGTTAGGGCTGGTGGTGCGGACCCTGGTGCTGAGCCGGGTGGAACAAAAGGGAGCCGTGAGTGGCCTGGTAGCGCCAAGGGGGTAGCGTGTTTATGAAACTACACGCAACATAGACTGGGGGATTAGAAGGGCAGTGAGAGAGGCTGGTGAAATGGCTCAGCGGGTAAAGGGCTTGCCATCAAGCCCGATGGCCTGAGTTCAAAACATGGGACCCACATGGTAGGAGAGAGGCAACTCCTACACATGTCCTCCGACCGCCACTCCTGAGCTGGTTGCATGTGCACCTCCCATGCACGCATGCACGCGCGCGTACACACACCACACACACACACACACACACAAATAAATATATAAATCTAAGTAAAAAAGGGGGGAGGGAAGAGACCAGACAAGGTATTCGTTAGGTATTCGTGGTGTGATCTGACACCCGACAAATGTCCCTATGGACTCTCGGTAAAGTAATGAAAATTTAATAGCCTCCAGCAATTCATAGAATCTATTACGCATATAAAATTATGAAGCTCAGTAATTACAAATTTCAAATAAAATTAAGTACCACTTTTACATGGGATGGCATCCTCCGTGCCGGCGAGCCGGTAGGAAGGAAACACCTGAAGTCCCATCAGTGTGGAGTCGGTGGAAGAACCTCGGGGGACAAGCTTGGCAATCCGACATTCCCCTGAGCCTCCACTGGAAGCTCCACCTGCAGGGATTCATGGAGGGAAGTCTGGACAGGGTCCTGAGAGGGCCGTGAAGGACACTGCTTGCACCATTGCTTGGATAGCGAAGTTCTCAGCTGCCAGTAAATGGGATTGACTGCTGTAAGTTATCCCTCAGTGCTATGACTTTAGGGACATTCATTCAAATGGAGGAAGGGATCTTAAACTATCATTGTAGATAAGGTGCCTGTGATGGTTTGCATATGCTTGGCCCAGGGGTGGGACTATTAGGAGGTATAGTAGTGTCAGGGGCAGCCTGCTTATACATTGAAGGCCTAAAATCAGCCATAGGCCTGACATACATGCCTGCTAAACATAAAGTCTTGGGTCTCTGTGGAAAAACACTGAAATAGATCTCTAGAAGCTATTGTAAACAAGCAGCTTTGGTGGAAAATTGCCAGGCTGAATACATAGACCTTGTCGATAGATAACCTTGGTGGATAATACCAACTTAGATAAGGTCAAGTGAATCATAGAGTCATAGTGACATGTCCCCTGAACCTTCACCCAGCTGACACTCTGTTTTGGAAGATATCTGTACTCCTCCTGAAAACCCATGTTCCTGTGTCATCCCCTTCCCCACATCCTGCCTTTTTTTGTGTATATAACTCCTGTGTGAAAAAGTAAAAACTGCAACTTGATCAGGCTATAGACAGATCGCCATTCTTTGCGTTCATCTGTCTTCCCCTATCTTCTCTTTCAGGTGATCTCCCTGGACCCCTGCTTAATGCCCTGCTGGACAGGACAGAGTAGGTGTGGACTTGTTGGAGTAGGTGTGTCACTGTGGGCGTAGGCTTTAAGACCCTCATCCTAGCTGCCTGGAAGTCAGTATTCTGCTAGCAGCCTTCATATGAAGATGTAGAACTCTCAGCTCCTCCTGCACCATGCCTGCCTGGATGCTGCCAGCTCCTGCCTTGATGATAATGGACTGAACCTCTGAACCTGCAAGCCAGCCCCAATTAAATGTTGTCCTTATAAGAGTTGCCTTGGTCACGGTGTCTGTTCACAGCAGTAAAACCCTAACTAAGACAGTGTCCATAATAATTAATAAGTGTATACATTTGCTGGAATTTTATGGAACTTGAGAAAGTGTTATTCATTTTTTTCATTTGAGTTCTAAGTCCATGGAGTAATAATTGTAAAAGGCATCCAGATGGATGTGGAAATGTCAGGCTCTTGCTAATGAGGTTTTTTAAAAAAGTATTATTTTATGTGTATGTGTCTGAGTACATGGACCATGTATGTGCAGTACCCACTGAAGCCAGGATGAGGGCACTAGAACCCCTGGAACTGGAATTACAAATGGTTGGCTGTGAGCTACCGTATGGGTGCTGGGGTTTGAACTCTGCAAAAGCAGCTAGCGGTCTTAACCACTGAGCCCTTTCTCCAGACCTGATGATCATTTTATTGAAATATACAGCTTATGTATGCATCCACACAGACCTGGCTTAGCCCACCCAGGCCAAGGTCATGCCTGTGAAAGACTTATTTCAAAGATTCTGTGTTTATGGTGCAGAGTGAGAAGGGGGGAGCAAGTTGCAGTCATTCTTTTCTCTTAGCTGGAAAACTTGGATCGGTAGTTTTTGCTCATTATCAAATGAGGCATACCTTTGTGTGTGTTACTGTGATTATATTCCCTCCATAAAGCAACATGTAGAACAGAGAACAAATGTTCCTGATATACAGATTGTTCTTCTGGCACTGCCATCCCTGCTGGGTTTTTAAACTGATTTTCTTTGGAGAGAGGAAAGAAGATGAGGGGAGAGGGGAGATATTTTGCTCCTAACATTGTCAGGAGTTTAACATTTATTTTCATTCATGTGTATGTGTCTTTGGGTGTGTTCACATGTGCATGGGGGTGCCTGTAGAGAGTAGAAAAGGGCATCAGATTCCTGGAGCAGGAGTTACAGGTTGTTGTGAGCTGCCCGATGTGGGTGCTGGGATTTGAACCCAGGTCCTCTGCAAGGACAGTAAGTGCTCTTAACCAGGGAGCTAGCTTTCCAACCCCTCGTTTTCTTTTGACAATGCATGTATGTTTGAATATTTTCTAGTAGCTGGAGACAATGGGAGATGTTCAAGTAAAACAGTTATTTGACTTTGCTAGGTGTGATTGTGCAGCCTTTAATCCTAGCACTTGGGGCAGAGGTATTCGGATCTCTGAGTTTGAGGCCAGCCTGGTCTACAGAGTGAGTTCCAGGACAACCAGGAATATACAAAGAAACCCTGTCTTGAAGGAAAATAAAACAAAACAAAACAAAAGACTTAAAACAATCTATTATTATTACTGAAAAAACCCACCCAAACATGTGTACATTAGGAAATGAAGATTCTGCTCACAATCCAAGTGATTTTAGTTCCTGTAAGTGATACTTTCCCAACCTTGCAGCAAGTATCACTCCTGGTTAAATAGGGACAGTCACAGAGTCTCCACAATGAATGCTGTCACTGGGGCTTGTTCACATCCTGTGTCTGGACAGAGTGGTCCCCTGGGCTCCTTGGGTCTCAGCTGCAAACTCTCCCTAACTCTCAGAGACGCTAGTCTCCTCACATGAGTTGGTTTACTGAGCCAGTCAGGTGACATCTGTAAAGCCACTTCTGGACCTTTATTCTTTGCGGGACTCCTAGGTTGTGTATCTGAAATCTGGAGGGTCTGCTTTCTGGATTTTGCTAGGTAGGGGACTATTTGTGAAGTAGGTTAGTCACACTCAAAAGAAAATTAAAAAAAAAAAAAAAGAAATACAAGGGAAGGAAAAAGATAAATATTTGGCAAAAGAGGAAGACTGACTTTTTTGTTTGTTTGTTTCTGTTTAGTCCGTTTGTACTTAAGATGGAAATAAACTGGTTTGAACTTACCCCTGAAATTCAACATCATAAGTTTGCAGACTTTGAATGTCAAATCTGCTACATCTCTAATGGCTTTCCTGAAGACCCACTGTGTTCCCTGGCATATGGGCAATACCACCAGCCTACGCACAGTGTGTCTTTCCTTCCTTTCTCCCTCCCTCCCTCCCTCCCTCCTCCCTCCCTCCCTCCCTCCCTCCCTCCTCCTTCCTTCCCTCCCTCCCCTCCCTCCTTTCCTTCTTCCCTTCCTTTCTTCCCTCCCTCCCTCCCTGCCTTCTTCCTTCTATCACCTCAGTCATTTGTATGCTGGTGTCTGGATAGCCGTCATGTCTCTCTTCCCTCTCCCTTGTGACTGAGATCAACCATCTTTGTCAGCAGGACTGACCTCGGCTTCCTATGAGAACTGATTTCTCAGTGTGCAGTCCTTCCTCCTACCCAAAGCCCTCTCATAGTTCCTTCCTCAGGACCGTATGATGGGCATGTGTCAATCAGTGCGTCATTGATTTCGGGAAGGACACTTGGCAAGAGGATGGGGCAATGCTTGTGTACTTTCACGGAATGTTTTATTTCACTTTACGTAATAGGTGAGCCAGGGAGATGGGAGTCTGAAAATGAAATGTGTGTGTGAGCTGAGTCAAGGAGTACAGGATTCTGGGTCCTGCTGAGAGCATCAAGCTCTGCAATCTAGAGGTCAGCTCTCTTCTCAGTATTTTGAAAGTTTCCTGGTTTTCATTTTCTGTTTTTGAAACTGTCTCAGGTAGCCCAGGCTAGCCTAGAACTCCCTACATAGAAATCACTGTGTAGTTGAAGATGACCTGGAGCTCCTGGCTCTCTTGCCTCCACATCCTGAGGGCCGTGGTGTGCACCACCACTCCTGTTTTGTGCCATGCTGGAGATGAAACCCAGGGCTTTATCTCCAGAAGGTAGGCATTCTTCTCACTGAGCTATACTCCCCAGTCTCTGTGCTCAATATTCTCATGTTTTAGAGTCTGCTAAGTTCCCTTCTCTTATATAGTCACTTCAGATAGGATTTTTGTCCCTTTCTACCCAGAGTCTTGGCACTCAGAGCGGCAGTGTGTTATCAGAGTATGGCTTCTGTTTTACAGGTATAGAAGCCAGGCTCCAGGAGTCTGTGTGAGACCCCCTAGCTTTCTCCTTGGGCCCGTCACCCAAGGCTGCTCAGGATCCACACTGGGTGTGCTCCAGGTCACTGGGCTCACCCATCTTCCTGGTGAGTGTGACTGTCACTCTCCTGCGTCCTGGCTGAGGATCTTCATTGAACTTGGACAAGAAGAAGAGAAAGGTTTCCTCAGACTCACTGGTTTTTGGACTTGGCATCTTTAATGAGCTCTTCAGAATTGGTTTCTGTAACCTCTGTGGATTATTTATTTGATCACAGACGGCTTAGATGCAAGATGGCTTTGATTCACTTTCTGGGTGACTGGTATGAACTGTGTCATTGGGCAGTTGGAAGAGGTCTGGCTAATTATGCAAAGTAAAAGAAAGGCAGCTTCCATCTCTCCTTTGGAAAATGTGCTTCTCTGGGCCCCGTGAGCTCACGAAAACCAAGTCACTACCAAAACATGGAAGAGGCAGAAGAACTGGGTAGAACCAAGTGCCTCTGGGACAAAAATATCTTCAAAGGGAGTTCTATCAGTTTTATTAAGCTACGCTGTGCACTTTACACGACAAGCGTATCGAGCACAATAGCATTTGAATTAGCAATCAAGTTTTAATAGTATTTGACACTTCCCCACCTTGTACTGGCAGAAGCTGTCTCTCTGAGGGAGATGCCACAGCGGAACAGTCAGCCCCCAGCAGGGAAAGTGGGTGGTGTCCAAAAGTTCACGGATACGGTTGAGCACATATCGCCCCATTGGAAGAATGGTATTTTGCATCTAGGGCTATCTCAGGAGAGTTCATTTAGCAGGAAAAGCACTCTCTGTGCCAGGGTGAGGGCTGAAGTTTTCCTAAGCATCATGTAGAAGCTAGGTGGGTGTGGCAGCTGCGTGTAATCCCAGCAAACAGGAGGTGGAGACAGGGGAACCCTGGAGCAAAATGGCTAGATAGCCTAACTCAACTGGTGAGATCGGGACCAATCAGGAGACCTTGCCTCAGTACGGAAGGTGGCAATGATAGAAAAAGACACCAGAGACTAACTTCTGGCTGCCATATATATGCATGAGTGTGACTGTCACTCTCCTGTGTACCAGGAGACATGCGGACATGTACCCATTTACACACATGCAAACACACACACACACACACACACACACGACACATGCCAAAAAAAAAAAAAAAAAAAAAAGAGGTGGTGTTTGAAATCTCAGAAACCAATTTAAGTGAAATAGAACATACTAGAAGGGTATTGGAGGTTCTCAATCGGTGGGAAGGTTGAAGATCCATACTCTCCACAAGGCAGCTGGCCCCAGAGCACACCATGGAACTGGCTGTCATCATAGCTTCTGTTGTCGCCATGACGACCAAAGCCCTGATTCTGATGTTCTCCATCTTGGCAGGTGGTTCTTATCTGTCTAATCTCATGGCATCACCTCCAGATGTGATTGCTGTTTTCATCTTAAAAGTTATACTTAGTCTCTGTCTGTCTCTGTCTCTCTGTCTTTCTCTCTGTGTCTTTGTCTCTCTCTGTGTCTTTCTCTCTCTGGTGTCCTCCCCCCCTCCCGTGTATGTGTGTGTGTGTGTGTGTGTGTGTGTGTGTGAAGGATGACTTCTGAGAGTCCTTTCTCTCCACCTCGTGGGTTCTGGGAATTGAACTCAGGTTGTCAGGCGCCCCTGCTGCAGGCCATGACAGGCTAAGCTGACTCACTGACCCTTGATGTGATTCTCGATCTTCTGCCTCTCTCACGGGTTCGTCTAGTCCCCTCCTGCCTCTCAGCTCAGCCGTTCTACCTTCCAAACGGTTCTGGAGGTTCGGGTGGGGTGAAGGTGTCTGGACTCTCCCCATGCCTCGCAGCACTAGCAATAACTAGAACATTAGATTATTACCTGAAGTGATTCCCCCCACCACACACACACCCCAGGGGATGCTTAGAGAGCTTTGATCTTCTTCAGTGACATGTGAGGGTTAATTATCAGGACTCAGGATGCTACATCCTGGGAGGAAGAACCCTACTTTGGAGGAACTAGAGATAGGTGAGCCAACTGCACCAGCAGGTTTCGGCTCCCAGGCAGAGGGTGACAGGCTGGAGGTGCAGACAGGCGAGCATCTTCTTAGGCAGCTGAACCGCTGGTTGCTGAGTCTCGGTTGTGGTTCACAATGGGGTGGAGGAGAATCTTCTAAGACACGCAACTCAAAGGCAAAGGAAGGGTGTCTCCTGGCTGCTGTGCTTGTTTGTAGCTGTATCTCTTTGTACAAGCGACAACAATGTAACAGCAAAGTACAGAGTGTGGGCGGAGAGCTTGGGACCCAAGTGCCCTCTCAGTGGCAATGTCAGATAGCAGGATTACAAAACAAAAATACAAAAATGAGAATGTCTGTATGGGCTAGAAATCCCATTATCAGGCATTTATCTCCAAAGACTTGAGATCAGAATTCTGAAGAAACAATTACACGTGTGTTTTCCTGATGGCATTGTTTACAGTATACCGGTTCTGAAGAAAACCTAAATGTCCATTACCAAGGGAATGGAGAAGGACAAAAATGTCTGTTCATACTGTCTTAGTCAGGGTTTTACTGCTGTGAACAGACACCATGACCAAGGCAAGTCTTATAAAGGACAACATCAATTGGGGCTGGCTTACAGGTTCAGAGGTTCAGTCTATATCATCAAGGTGGGAACATGGCAGCATCCAGGCAGGCATGGTGCAGGAGGAGCTGAGAGTTCTACATCTTCATCTAAAGGCTGCTAGCAGAAGACTGGCTTCCAGGCAGCTAGGATGAGGGTCTTAAAGCCCATACCCACAGTGACACACCTATTCCAACAGGGCCATACCTTCTAATAGTGCCACTCCCTGGGCCGAACATACGTACCCATTTACACACATGCAAACACATACACACACACACACACACACACACACACACACACACACGACACATGTCAAAAAAAAAAAAAAAAGAGGTGGTGTTTGCAAATCTCAGAAACCAATTTAAGTGGTTAACCAATTTAATTTAATACATATGGTGGACCATTACTCAGCCTGAGGAAGGAAATCCTTTCCTATCCAGCAGCATAACTGAGGATATATGTATACAGAAAGGCTCACTGGAAGGTCAATGTTGTGTGAAACTTTCACAGCCAAAGTCAGAAAATAAAGTCATGGTGCCAGGGCCAAGCAAAGTCTTATAAAGGCCAACATTTAATTGAGGCTGGCTTACAGGTTCCGAGGTTCAGAAAACTTGGGAGCAGACAGTGGCCATTCAATGGGTCTGGAGTTTCAGTTCAGCAAGATAATATTCTAGAGATCAGTCTTACAACATGACACTTCTACTTAATACTGTACTGCATCCCCAAGAGGAGAGATCTTGGGCTATATGCTGTTTCTTACTACACTAGTAGTTTTTTTTTTTTTTTTTTTTTAAAGTGTTTGGTACTGTCTCAGTTAGCTTTATCTGTCAGCTTGTCACATCCTAGAGTCATCTGAAAAGGAACTTTTCAGTGGAGGATTTCCCAGATCAGACTAGCCTGTGGGAATGTCTGTGGGGGATTGTCTTGGTTATAAATTGATGTAGGATGGGACTCAGCTCCGGTGCAAGCCACCCCTGCAAGAAGCATCGCTAACGCCCAGGGGCAGATATTCCTGGGTGGAATTTTGTTTGTTTGTCTAAAACCAATCTCCTGATCCATTCTCATAAGCTAATCGAGAGACTCTGATGAAGGATAATGAATACAAAATGGCGGTCAGACAAATTTAGCTACTGTTGGAGAAATCTTGTATGATAGTCTCAGCAGTATGGAGGTGAGGATGATGATGTAATTGACAGAGCTGGAGACAGCACTAAGCAGAGATGTACGAGGAAGAGAGCAAGGACATCAGCTGCAGAATGCAGGGAAAGGGTTTGGATAAGACTTACCCTTCCACATTCCTGTCGGAACCCGGGTGCCCCAGCTCAGTACCTCTCAACCTTGGCTGCATGACAGAATGCCCTAGGGTATCACCAGCTCTGGTGCCTAAGGTGACTTACTTTCCAGACCAGTGCAATCTGGACAACAGGGGCGGGACCAGTTAGAGGGTGCTGGGGGTGGGTCTAGAGAAGGATTGACTTGAGCAAGGTAACACCAAGAGAGGTACCTTCCACATTATAGGAACCTTCCCCAAACTGGATGGGCTACACAGGGTATGGCACCCATTCCTTTGGAAGTAACAAAACCCCCAAGGTGAGCTTACGAGACGGACTCTATTGACTCAGGGTATGAAAGGTGTAGCATTTAGCACAGAGCCCAGGACGCCCATGGTGCTATGAGGACTTGCCTGGCTTTCCTGCTTTCTTCTTTCTCCTTTCATTTGCTTCACAATCCTGAGGTCTTCTCATCATGGTCCAAAGTTCCAGCCACTTCAGTGCAAAGAGCCCACCCCCTCTCTTCAGTTTCCCAAATAATCCTGGGAGACTTTTTCATTGGTCAGCTAGATAGAGCATGCTTGTTTATGAACCAGTAATTGTTATCTTGGAAAACTTGGGCAATATTGAGTAGATGGTTGTGAGAGAAATGTCCACTCTGGGTGGGACATGGATCAGTTCAGTTGTTGCTGAGCTCCTGGGTGAGCTGGTAAATATTTAACATTGGGATCCAGGGTGGGGCTGGGAGCCCTGTACATTTGCTAGTCTTTGTAAGTATTCCCACCATGGCTGATTTCAAACTATTTATATAATGTCAAGAGGCTTCAAAACTTCTTGATAACGTACCAGTGGGCTCCAGTGAGCTGGTAAGAGCTGGTTCCATCACACTGTTGGGAGGAACCAAAGGGGAGGTGGCTTTCTCCTTGCTAATCATCCCTATGGCGCCAGCATCAAAATAATGGGAAGAAATGTCATGCATGGTTGCTGGGAGGAGCCGGAACTGAGTGTTCACTGTCTTCTCTATCATGATGAGCAGGTGCCTCCAACAGAACACAGACGCTTCGGGAGCCTTCGTTGTTCCCATAAAAGTAGGTTCCAGCAGGGAATCCACGAACACTTCACCAAATGGTTGCTATTCACCAAAGACAGACCCCGTCTCAATTTTGGGATACAGAAACAAAGTGGTCCTGTACTGTGGGAGTTTGGTGTGCAGGAGAGGATGTCACGGGATACAAAGAGAGTACTATAGAAGAGGAAACGGGCATCTAGGCAGGAGGAGGGAGAGTAGGGTTGAATGGGTGGGAGGTCAAGGGGTGTGTGGGACTCGATGGGTGGGGTAGCAATAGATAGGGCAGAGTGGGCCAAGCACAGCATTTGAGAAGTTGTGGGGTACCACATAATGTTAAGTGTTTCTTTTTGGGGGGTAGGTGGCAGGTCATCTGGGAGGCTGGGCTTTAAGTTGTGTGTTGCAGAAGTTGGATTTTGTCCTGCTGCTGACTTTAAGAAACCAAATCAAATGTCTCCATCTGGAGACTCCAATCAGAGCCAAGCTAATCATGAAATGTGTGGGACTTCCTGACAGGAATGGGAGGAGTCAGGGAGGAGACAGGAAGTTGCCTGGTGGCCAATTAAATATGAGGGACCTGTGAAGCCAGAAAAGACCACTTACTGTTCTGAGCCAATATTAGCTTCAAACCTGTGAGAAGGGCAAGTGGGCTTCAGAACACAAGAGGAACTTATCATTGCACAGGAGGACTTTGGATGTGCAAAGGGCCTCGTTGTCTCTTGTCCTAACCTAGAGCAGATAGTTGGTAAGTCAGGAAGGAGGACATGTTAATGAATTTCCATCACTGGCAAAATCCCTGGCACAAGCAACTTCAAAGAAGGAAGCTAAAAACAGAAAAATTAAGGTGTCTCTGAGGCCAGCAGATCCCTTGGAGTTGGAGTTACAGGCAATTATGTTGATGCAGATGCTGAGAACCTAGCTCAGGTCTTCTGGAAGAGCAGCAGATGCTCTTAACAGTAGAGCCGTCTCTCCAGCCCCAAGAAGAAAATGGCCCAAGGCCAATCTCCAGAACACACGTGGTAGAAGAAGAGAACCAACTCCCACAGATTGTCCCGACCTCCACACTATCTGTGACTGCTTGCCTCTTTTAGCCTTTGCCTCTGCATCAGGGCAGCGAATCCTGGCAGGCAATATGTGTCAGGGCAAACCTGGTTATCTCACGATAGCTGGGAAGCAGAGGATAGGAAGAGACAGGTCTGGGGATCCCTTATATCTTTCAAGAACACACCTATACCCCAGCGAGACAACTTTCTTTTACAAGTCCTCCTCCTTCTCTTCCTCCCCCCATCCTCTTTCTCTCCTCTTGTTTTCTTCTTCTTCTTCCTCTTCCTCCTCCTCCTCTTCCTCCTCTTTTTTTTTTTTTTTTTTTTTTGAGACAGGGTTTCTCTGTGTAGCCTTGGCTATCCTGGAACTAGCTCTGTAGACCAGGATGGTCTCAAACTCAGAGATCTGCCTGCTTCTGCCTCCTGAGTGCTGAGGTTAAAAGTGTGCACCACCACCATCCGGCAAAGCCTCACTTCTTAAAGATTACACCACCACCAAATAGAACCTTATCAGGAAGGGAACCATCAGGAAGCTGTCAATAGACAGCTTTTGGGGACATTTCTGATTTAAGTCATTATAGAGAATGATTGATATCCCTTGACACAATTTAAGAAGATTCCATGGAAGAGGCAGACAACAGATCTACTTTAACTGAGAGGCTTCATGAGTCAGCGCTGCATGAGCCGGAAGTACCAGCTACACACACACACACACACTCACACACAGACACACACACATCACACACACTCACACACACTCACACAGACACACACACTCACACACACTCACACACAGACACGCACACTCACACTCATACACTCACACACACTCACACACACTCACACACACTCACACAGACACACACACACAGACACACACACACACACACCCCTTCAGGAGGTCCTCAGACCCTAGTACTGAGGTTTAGCTTCATTAACCTTTCCCTCTCCCTCCCTCCTCCCCCATCCTTCCTTCCCTCCTCCCCCATCCTTCCTTCCCTCCTCCCCCATCCTTCCTTCCCTCCTCCCCCATCCTTCCTTCCCTCCTCCCCCATCCTTCCTTCCCTCTGTTGTCCTTCCTCTGTGCAACCTTCATTTCTGCGCAGGTATTGACCCATTTTTATTTTAGAAAAAAAAAAAAAAAAGGAAGAAATAAAGAGGGAAAGATGGGGAAAAGGGCCTTTTATGCCACCCCCAAGAAAGAGGATCAAGAAAGTGGGTTGTTACTTTTTTCCCTCCCTCCCTCCCTCCCTCCCTCCCTCCCTCCCCCTCCCTCCCTTGTTCCCTCCCTCCCTTCCTCCCTTCCTTCCTTCCTTCCTTTTTCCCCTCCCTCCCTCCCTCCCTCCCTCCCTCCCTCCCTCCCTCCCTTCCCTCCCTCCCTTCCTTCCTTCCTTCCTTCCTTCCTTCCTTCCTTCCTTTGAGACAGGGTTTCTCTGTGTAGCCCTGGCTGTCCTGGAGCTTGCTCTGTAGACCAGGCTGGCCTCAGTCTCAGAGAGCTGCCTACCTCTGCCTCCCGAGTGCTGGGGTTAAAGGCGTGCACCAGCAGGGTTTAAGTTTGTAAGGTGTAAGATTTGAACATACATTTATTCTAATTTTATTGATTAAGCCATAGTTTAGTTGGGCATGGAATCTTATTGTTTTCTAGTTTCCAGGATGGCTGTGGTGGCCTTGGGTGTGTATGTGTGTGTGTGTGTGTGTATCTGTGTGTGTAGTGTGTCTGTGTGTATGTATGTGTGTCTGTGCATGGCTGTGTGTGTGTATGTGTGTATAGTGTGTCTCTGTGTCTGTGTATGCGTCTCTGTGTGTGTCTATGTGTGTGTGCCTATGTATGTAAGTGTGTGTCTGTGTGTGTCTGTGTGTGTGACCCTTGTGATCTCTTTAAGGTTGCGTTTCTGAGGACAGAAATTGACACTAAGTTTTTGTACATGGCCTTAGAGACTGGTAGTTCATGAATTTTTTCCCTCTGATTTTGGGAGGTTTTCTTGAGTAGTTTATTTCTTTTTATTGTTGCTTTCTAGAATTCCCGATATGTGAATGCTTCATCTTGAATTTTCTTAGTGCTTTCGTTTCTTTTTCTACTGTTTTTGGGTCTGGAAAAGTTCTTACAATAGTTTTCCAAGCTAGCTTTAAAAATACATTTATTTTTTAGTGGCAGGGTCTCATGTAGCCCAGGGTGACCTCGAACTCCCTATGAAGTTGAGGATGGCCTTGAACTTTTGATCCTCCCACCTCTTCTCCCAAGTGCTGGGATTACTGGTGTGTACCATCACATCTGGTTTATCTATTGTTGGGGAAGGGACCACGGTTCTGTGAGTGCAAGGTAGGTATCACATATCTAGCCCCTGAAGCCATCATCTTTTGAATTTCCAGTTGTTCTATTATATCTTTAAATTCTCTCTCTCTCTCTGTCTCTGTCTCCCCCCACCCCATGTGTGTGTGTGGTGTGTGTGGTGTGTGTGTGTGTGTGGCATTAGGGTGATGATCAGAGGGCAGCTTATGGGAGTAGGTTCTCTTCTTCTACCTGGGATTGAACTCAGGCCTTCAGGCTTGGTGCAAGCCTCTTTATCCACTGAGCCATCTGGCTAGCCCATACCATATCTACTTCCCCAATGTTATTTCTTGTGGGGCCAGTGCAGTGGTCCATGCAAGGAAACTTGATAACGTTGAGTGGGTCTGATGGTCACCTAGCCAAGACAGAGCTCTCCATGCCAGTGAGGTGTCCAGACGCCCTGAGGGTTTAGCCAATAAGCTTCCCCTTCCCAGGTATTCCTCCTGAGAAAGGTATTTAATCTCTGGTCCACTCTAAGGAGTTGGTATGCATCCATTTTCCACGACAAACAGTCAATAAATGATATGGATAAGCATGGGCTGTCTCCTTTATCAAGAACCACCATGGGGAGCATGGAGAAGGCCTTCGCCTACCGAGCCACAGCCTAAGTCTCCTGTAGAAGGCCTCTCTGTGCTCCCAGACAACTGCCACCAAGCTAAGGACAATCGCTAATGAGCTAAGCTGGAGCTGCCATTTCCCCAGCCCTGGACTCAGTCTGTGGCCCCGATTCCATTCCCAACTCTTCATGACTCAGTGGTGCCTGATGTCCAGGAGTTTGGGAGCACCTGGTTTGGGTGTCATGCAGGCCTGTGGACCCCAGTGCTTCATTCCTGACTTCTCTGTGTGGTTTTCCAGAGGTATCTGGATGTCTGGGAGTCAGGGACCCCCAGCTTTTACTTCCCACATCTTAGGCTGCGTTTTCCATGGTGTCTTGGCACTTCCCTAATGCCTAGCACCCAAAGGTGTGCAGGGTAAACACAGTCTAGTGCGCTTCCTGAGGTCGTCTCCCCAGTGGCGCTGCCCAGCACCCCAGCAGTGGGGCAGAACACAGACCCACATCTGGCTCCTCTGCATTCTGCCTGCCCAAGTGGAGTGTCCCACACCCCAGCAGTGGGCAGACGTGGACCCACAATTTCTCACTCTGTGAATGTCATTTTCTGCATATAACTATGAATGTTAATCTAACACATGTGAATGTGTATGCACATACATGTGGAGGTTAGAGGACAATCTGGTGTAGTTGCTTGTATTACAAATGCTAATTATGTTCTCCAAAAAACTGCTTACATGAGAATGTTGGCATGTAGGTTCTGGGAGCCTGCCCCTAGTTGGTTCTGATTGGTAAATAAAGATGCCAGCAGCCAATAGCTAGGAAGGACAGATAGAGGAGGGATTTTAGGATCCTTCCCCCACTCCTGCTTGGGACCTGAAGCAGAGGGGAGAAGGAGAGTATGGAAGAGTGGAGAGACACCATGCCTGAGAAGAGTGCAGGACAGGAGAGCGTGGCCCTGAGGCAGGCCAACAGGATCAAGAGCAGACAAGATACAACAAAGAATTTAGTAAGTAGTAACTTGGCGGCGGGAGGTAGATTCTAACAGCAGTGGAGGTCAGGCAGTGGCCCAGCTCTGGTGCTGTTTAAGGCATATTAACATATAAAAGCTGAGTGTGTGTCTTTCATTCCGGGAACTTAAACCATTGGGGGGGGGGGCAAAACCCAGCCACCAGGATTAATTAATATTTAATGTTACACTGGAGTGTCAGCGTCACAATCATCATCCACTCCTTGGAGACAGTCTCTGAGGAGCCTCCTTTCTCCACCTCCCCAGTGTTGGGATTCCAAGCTGTGTGAGGCCATGCCCCTCTTCCCTCTTTATGGCCATTTTACTGAGCCGGGGAGGAGGGAAGTTCAGGCTACCATTTCCCATTGGAGACTTTTTGGCGAGCTTTCTATCCGTTTCAATGTATCTCTTGCTTTCTCTTCTGTCTCACAGATCGGCAGTGCACCATGGCTGAACTGTCTTTGAAGACTTTCATTGAGGCTTCTGCTGAGCACAGCACAAGGTCGAAGCTCACCGGTGACGTCAGCTTCACTGGGCAAAGGTGACCAGCCATTTAGTGTCTGTGGTGGTTTGAATGATAATGTCTCTCAAAGGCTCTGATGTTTGAACACTTTGTCACCGATTAGTGGCACAGTTTAGGGTTAAGTGATGCTGCCCTGCTGGAGGAAGTACATCACTGGGGACGTGGCTTGAGAGTTTCTAGTCATCTCTCACTTCCGGTCTGCTTTCTTTGCCTCATGCTTGCATCAACGGTGTAAGCACACAGCTTCTAGCTCCTGCCGTCATGCCTGCAGCTCCCTGCCATGCCTCCTGACCTGGTTTTAACCCTCTGGAACCATGTGCTCAATGAAACCCTTCCATTCAAGAGTTACTTTGGTCGTGGTAGTTTATCACAGTCGCGGGAAGGAAATAGCATCTATCCCGTTTCCTGTCTCACAGGAGCCAGGAACGAGAGAGAGAGAGAGAGAGAGAGAGGAGAGAGAGAGAGAGAGAGAGAGAGAGCGCTGTGGAGATCTCAAAGACAGACTCAACCATCTCCCAGGAAAACTGTCAGCGAGGGCCACTACATGCTGTCTGTGTTGCGGTTGTAATGTTTTGAAAAGAATCCTTTTTGTTGTTGATAAAGCCTTGTGTAAAATCTCATGCTGAAAATCCGAATTGTGGCAGGAGTCAGCATCCACTTCCCCTCATCGGTTTAGAGAGATGCTTTGAAACACACATGTGCATGCATGCACGCACGCACGCACCAGCAACCCCCTCAGTGAAACATCTCTAGATAATTTAAAATATCTTTTAATCTGTTAGAAAATGTGAGTCTTTAGGTTCATCTTTAGAAAGCCAAAGTCGATTTTATATTTAAGCTTCTCTCTGAGTGCCAGCCCAGGAGGCCTTTTGTCCATTCTCTGGTTATGCCATGGTTGGATTCTGAACGGTATACTTCACCAGACTTGAAAACCGGAGATACCCAGATCTTTTTAGCAGGGAATGGAAGGACCAGATGTAGCTGGTAATAGCTGTCACTCATTCACGGTTCCTCAGGACTGACCTCCAATCAGTTCCCTTCATTTTGGAGACGGTATTCCCTACTGGGTGACTTGTATCGGTCCTTCCATCTCTGGTCTAGCTCTCCGTAGGTGCATGCACATCGTGTTTGATTTGACCTAGCAGCTGCATTTTAATTTGTAGCGCGATGTGGTAGCGTAACTCAGATGGATTTTAAGACTCATCATATGGCCTTGCTGTGCAATTGGAAGGCAGACTGTCCTTGATGGGTGGCCTCGTGCATGGTGGATCAAAAATTTGGCCCCCTACCCTCATCGGAAATTCTCATACTATTTTCCTTTCATTAGAGGAGAAAAACAGAATTCAGCCGGACACACGCACTAAAATGAGATCCTTAAGTAAACAGTCCGGGGCTTAATAATTTATGGGAAAATGCAATGGGAAATGAGGAAAATAATGGAATCAGAGTAGACAAACACCACGTTCCTTTGAACTGTCCCAAACGAATCATCAGTACCGAGCATCTCCGATGTACAGGGCTATTAATGAGGTAGAAGGCGTTGGGGGTGGATAAATAATATATCACACGGAATCCACATGTTCTGCAGACACCGGAGACTGCTGACACCTATCAATTTGTCTTACATCAGGTGCTATGAATTCACTCTGCTTGCAGCTTGTCAATCTCTGCTTCAGGCTTAATAAATGTTGTGGTTTGCTGTGTGTGTGTGTGTGCTTAAAAAAAGTATTGTGGTGAAATGCAAAAGTAATTACGGAAAAAAAATCAGTAAGACCGGTGCTGCCGGTGTGGAGGCGCCTGCGCAGTGATGTAACTACTCACACATCATTTCTACCGGGGCTCGGCATCAGATTTAGGGAAAGAAAAAGACCGTTGGGAAACTTCCTGTTAAAAGACTCTACACACAGGTTAGGGTTGTAGATGGGGAAAAAATTAGCATTGTTCCCTTGAGGAAGTCATGGGGAGGAATGGGAAACAAAGAGTCAGGAAGTAGGTGACAGGAAGTTAAATATCCACCCAAACAGCAAAACCGTGCTGAATAAAGCTAAAAAAAAAAAAAAAAAGCCCTAAAATCATTAGCAGCCTAAGTGTTGTCGTCATTAGCTGTAGCAATGTCTACGAGAAATAAATAACAGTTGAAAACAATAAAACTCGTGGTAATGTGTGGCACTGTAATATTGATGGCGGCATGTGGGGACCGCCTGACAGCTGTTAAACAGATGTGGTAATTAGCAAACCTTATGGTCACACTGCTGAGATTGTTAAACCGACTTCGTTCTTTGTGTGGCTTCCTCCATGTGGAGCGTTTACTGAGTGTGAACCTCCATTTAGGACGGTATAGCCTGAGTCATAGAAGTGGTGCCTACGAGTGCATGTGTGTGAGCGCGTGTGTGCGTAGATACTTGGATGCATTTTTTGATGTCTTCTGAAAAATTTAGAGAAACTCAGAATTTTAACAAGAACAATATCAACTTGGTGCTGTAGCAGATACTTCAATTATAATCGCTAATGGACAAATTGAGAGATAAAAAGACTTTTCTATCATGTTGAAATTCAATGAACAGTTTTCAATTAGGCCTAGGATATAAAAGGGCGGGGGAGGGGGGTAAAGAAAGTGACTTTTCCTTGATGTTAACATTGCCGAGAAAGATGAGAGGGACTTTACTTTTTCGTTCTGCTCAAGAGAGGCAGATAATACTGCATATTTAAATTATAAATCAGGTCGCTATCTGCCAACTTAAAGCAATAGCAATTAGAACCTAGGTGGATGAGACTTTAAAATGCCTTATATTTAATGATAAAAGCATGACTGTTAATCTCCGTGGCCATCAAAGAGATAATTTAAGGTAGTAAGAAATCAGAGAATGATGTCACAAAAATAGGCCCTTGCAGCTTTTTGGATGGTATTATCGTAATTAATGTACTTCGAATGACTTTTTTTCGTGCGTGGGTTATGAGCTTTCAGGAAAGCATTTATTGCAGGCATAAAATATAAAACTCTAAAGAGTGGGTTTGACTCAGGTTGACTTGGAGGGTCCTTAGCCTTTTTGCTCCGGTAATTCCTGTAAAATAATAGTTTCATTTACAGGCGCAATTTATAATGGTGGATTTATGCCAGTTCGTCGGATATAAATCATAGTAATAGCATGATCTATTGTATGTCACTTGAGTGAATGCAAATTAAATATCGTTAAATTAAAGAAAAACTGTTAAAATAACATTAGGTTGTAACCGGAGCTTCTGAGATAAAGGAAGCCCGTGGTTCTGATGAAGTTTTGCTCCGGGGCAGTCTGATCTAATACCAGAGAGTGTCACTCAAAGCAAATTTACACACGCAAATAAATATGTCAATAGATTCGAGGGGGCGACAAAGCTGGGAATCCACGTTAGAGTATTCTTTCACCCTAGACTCTAAAGGCGACCTAAAAATCAAATACCTCTTTTCAGTGGGGTTTTGTTTCCTGTGATTTTTTTTTTTTTTTTTTAAATCTCCTTCTCAGCAGCTGCAAACGAAGTCTCTTAATTTTCTGGTGATTGATTTTTTGCTCCTGACTCGTGCCCCCGGACCCCCTCCGCACATTTCACAAACCAATTGTCCCAGTCATTTCCAGACACGGCCCCACCCCGAACCCAGGCCCAGGTAGCAGGAGTCAGCTCTGCAGCTGCGGGATCCCGATGTTGCCTCTGTGGGAAGACAGCATCTGCAGGAACCCTTCAGCCCTCACAGTCGACTGTGGATCAGGAAAGCCGGGGTCATTAATAAACAAGAGTCATTAAAATGCAACGCTCCGTCAGAGCTTCTTCCTCCCGCAAATCAGAATTCTCTTTCTTCCATTTCACAAGTTGATTACAACTCATCTTCAAAGCCAACCAGAGCCATTGTGCTGAGATAAATGAGGAGGGCGGGGTAGGGGTAGGGGGTGGGAGCAGGGATCCAGGCATCATGACTTCTCATTTTACACAGGAAAACTCTGTACACCCCAAACCATACGGTAAGTGGACCAATCTCAGAAGAAATAAGTTGGATTCTGGTGTGTGTGTGTGCGCGAGCACGCGCGCATGCACTCTTTCACATGTAATCCAGCACATTGTCAGAACTCAATAAATGTTGATGGATGACAGGGTGACATACCCATTATAACATCAATTAATTTGCTGTCAGGAGAAAGTGGGCCCTTCAAATTATCCAGTCATAATTGCGTTGGCTTTACTAGCCTTTCCCCTCCATTGTAGGTTATTCGAGGAGTTATCAACACATATGCCTCAGAGAGATTCAATAAAAGGTGGCATTTCTTCCCCACTACGTGCCACGATAGAAAAAGGAGATGTAATTTATTGTGGTGGCTGCTGAGCTATGAATATGTGGATATCCTGATGGGCCAAGGAAGCAGCGTGGAGCTGTTGACAGAGACCCTCCAAGCAGATGTGGACACGCAGACCCGGGGACAGGAAGTGAGGCTATTGATTGCTGAGTACTTGGCTTCTGCGTGCTAGGTATCCTAGGCAGGGAAAAGAAGGGACAGGCCATCGAGGTACCCACTCTAGGTAGGACACCTGGCGGGTATCTGGGAACTCTAAACTCAGGAATTAAGATCAATTGTATCCTGATCCAGTGCTCAGAAAATCTAAGTTATCCCCAAAATCCCAACCAAACACAAAGGCAGCATTTTAAATGCATGCAGACTGAATAGTGGACCACGTGGAGCCATGCTCACCTCTGGGCTAGCGGGAGGATGTGCAGCCACTCTCTATATACTTTCTCATCAATTTAGTAAGCACAGTTTTGATTCATAAAGAAGTTTGGAAAACATAGGAAATTAAAAAGTAGGTGTATAAAACTCACAACATGAATTTTAAATCATTTGAGGACAGGGCTGTACCATCCCAGCAGCTGGATATTTTACTAGGAGTTATAAGATTATTTCTGACTTCAATAAACAACTTACCATACCAAACTTATTGTATTTACTTCTGGATTTTTAATTTTATTTTTGATTTATGGTATTATATCCATATATGTGTGTATATTATTTTGTATTAGTGTGATTTAATTGTATGTATATGTGTAATACTGTATGTGTATGTGTGTGTATATACATATGTGTATGTGTATGTGTATTTGTGTGTATACATGTGTGTATTATGATATGTGTGTATACATTTGTGTATGTGTATTTGTTAGTTGTATATGTGTGTATACATGTGTGTATGTATATGTGTGTATACATGTGTGTATGTGTGTATATTATGTATGTATATTGTGTATGTATGTATTGTGTTAACATATGTGTATTATTTGTGTGTATACATGTGTGTATGTATGTATATGTGTGTATACATGTGTGTATGTGTATTTGTGTATGTATGTATATGTGTGTATACATGTGTGTATGTATATGTGTGTATACATGTGTGTATGTATGTATATATGTATGTATATGTGTGTATGTATGTATATGTGTATATACATATGTGTATGTATATTTGTGTGTATACATGTGTGTATGTATGTATATGTGTGTATACATGTGTGTATGTGTATTTGTGTATGTATGTATATGTGTGTATACATGTGTGTATGTATTATATATGTATGTATATGTGTGGATACATGTGTGTATGTGTGTATGTATGTATATGTGTGTATACACATGTGTATGTGTGCTGGGGATGGGAGTACTTGTGTGCCATGTTTAGAGGACAGTTTATTGTCTTTTACCATGTGGCCTCAGGTTGTCAGCCTGCTGGTAGGCATCTCTTCCCCTCAATTCATCTATTTTTTATTCACTTTTAAGGTATGCTTCATAGGTTTACAACACAGTTATTTGAAAATATTCTTAACACGTCATTCTGAAGAGGATTACAAATTAAAAATATATAAGGCAGGGTTGATGGGGCAGCTCAACCTTGAAAGTAGGGTGAAAGAACTGACTCCATAGCATTGACCTTTGACTTCTGCATGACATGAGTACACGTCACACACCTGCACAAAGATAGCTTCTTCATGCATGCATATATGCACACACACACACAGACTGACATGCAAGTGTGCACAAACACACACATGCATACACATAGCCTCTGTGCGCATGTACACACACACATACACACACACATACCCTGACACATACCCCGACACATGTGCATAGACACACACACACCGATAGTAAATGGAATTAGAAACAGGAGTTTATTCATCTAGAGATGGGCATTCTCCACCTTATCTCGGGTGCTGTAGAGTCCTGCAATTAGTCTGACTTTAAATTTTACTTGATTTTTTGTTTGTATGTGTGTGTTCATGTATGTGGGTGCATGTGTGTATATGCCGGTACAAAGGACAACCTCATGTATAGCTTGTCAGGTGCTTGCTTTTGTTTAAGATGAGGTTTCTCATTGGCCCAGAACTCTATTGGCATACATGGTCCAGAAGCGTCCATGGATCCATCTGTCTCTTCCTCCCACCTCGCCATCGCTGGGGTTGCAGGCGTGCACAACCAAACCTGGCTTTGACCTGAGTTCTGGGAGTAAAACTCTGGTCCTCATATGTGTGAGGCAAGCCTTCACTGATTCAGCCTGATCCTGTTTTTAGGTAAATAGGGCATTCATCTTGATTTATTATTATTTTTTAATTTTGACTTTTAAAATGTTGCAGTAAGATGATTTATCTTGAGTCCTAAGTTTTGTTTTTACCTTCTGAAGGTCTGTGGTCCCCTTGCTTCGATCCAGTTCATGGCGTCTCCAGTGGCTCCCCTGAGACTTTCACCTGTGCAGTGGATAAAGCTGAGGGGCGGAACTCTGGCATCCTCTTCAGCTCTGAGGACCATCTCCGACTTTGTACTACTGGTTTCCGGTGCTCTGCTTCCACTGGTGCGCGCATGATGCTCTGTCCACGAGGTAGCAGTGCTGAAGGCTCCTGTGCCCGAGAGGAGTCTTCAGCCGAAGTCCCAGGAGAGTAAGACTGGCAAACTTTCTTCTTGTTTGCTAGGGGCTCGTACAGTCTCCCACAGGCCCCGCAGCCGTGTGTTCCATCACCTCCCTTCTGCCCCGCAGCAGCCGTGTGTTCCGCCGTCTCTCTTCTCTGCTTGACTCCCACGCTACTCATCTGTGTCTCCTGGGACCTGGGATCATCTCTTAAGAAACTCCTTACCCTGGAAACATCTCTCGGGAGCCTAGCCTGGAAGCCTGGAACTCAGAGATGTTAGTTAAGACATTCACCAATTTATCCATTATATCTTAATTCTTTCTTTTTTTTTTGAGACATGTAGCCCAAGCTGGTCTTGTACTTGTTGTGTAACTGAAGATGACTTTGATGCTTAAGAACATTTGTTTATTTAATATACATGTGTGTCTGTGTGTGTGCATGTGTGCACGTGTGTGCACCATATGCTTGCAGTTCCTGTGGAGATCAGAAGAGGACATTGGTAGACCACTGGGATCATATGAAGCCAGAGTTACAGGCGGTCATGAGCCACCAGGCATAGGTGCTAAGAACTGAACAGACACACGAGCCGGCCAGTAGGATCCAGGCAGTACCTCAGTTGAGACTCCCATATCAGATGACTCTAGGCTGTGACAAGTTGACAGTTAAATCTAATGGGGACAGAGGTCATGTTTTAAAAGTCCTTACTGTACGGTTAATATCCTGTAAATCTAACTTCTGTCTATCTATTTTAATTCATTTAAAACATTATCACTTGAAAATTAAATACAGAACATATTTAATCAAATATTCTCCATCCCCCAATACCTCCCAGCATCTCCTCCCTCCCTCCTCCCACCAACTTCAAGTTCTCTCTCTCTCTTAACAAAACAAAAAGAAAAAGAAAAGAAAGTTACAGGAGATATGGAGTCTGATTTGTGTTGGCCAAGTACTCCTGAGTAAGGCCTGTCCTAGAGTGTGGCTGAGATTTTTAGTTGGGATACAGACATTTTTCATACACAAGTATCCTTGTGCTCTGTTTATATCCCCCCTGCAACCACGCACTAATTTCCATTTCTACCTAAATATATTTTATGAAAATATCACATCTAAGAGCCCTTTGGCCTTTGGAAGCCCCATTGAGCAGCTTGCTGAGTTTTCAGGCTGGTTGATGGCTTTGCATTCTATAGGTAATGGGTGGGTCTGGTTGCATGTCACTGTAGATTTTTTAAAAGTTTTTAAAAGTTGGGCAAGACATAGCAAAGAAATCAAACGAACAATGTAAAACAAGGCAGCATGAAAAATGTCAGGGTGGGTTCGAGAACCTGGAATCAATATTCAAACCACGTGCAGGCTCGATTTTTCTTTGTTACCTTGTCAGTGCTTTGAAAAGTCTAAATTATGCTTGCAAAAACTTAAGGTATGCATACATATGTGTGAAAGTTTACAACTTAGCAGGGCAGCGACGGACAACACAATAGTGGGTTTCTGAGTATAAGGCAGAAGGAAGTGGTAAGATTTGGTTTCTTACAGGGCTGGAACCATAGGCCGATCTGGCAGCTTCTCAGGGACATACACACACACACAGCACACACACACACCACACACACACACACCACACACACACACGCAGATCTGAGACCCATAAAGGTAGCTTCTACAACTGCTTCAGCCTGCATCTGCCTCATCCCCTTAGTCCAGCCTCCTTTGTCTCTCTCCCTACTCATGGCTCCAAACATGGCCTCCTGCCTCAAAATCTTTGTCTGGTTCTCAAATCAATTTTGCCCCATAAGGCAAAATTCATTGCTGTCATAACTGAGAGAGTGCTACGGTCACTAGGTGGGGCAGGACAGGGATGCTAATGAATTCCAACAGTGCGTGTGACAGGTCCCTCCCCAGTAAGGAATACCAGCCCACAAACACCAGTGGTGTTCATGGTAGAGTTTCTAGGTTTGCCTTTCCACTAGAGTCCCAGTTCAGCAGGTGAAGCAATATTTATTTTCTAAAACATAAATCTTTTACTTTCTGAAGTTTCTTTTCTTGCCTTGGACATTTATTGCATTCTCGTTGCCTGAGGGGTGAAAAATCTGAATCCATACACAGGAGCATAAAGCCTCCATTGCTTAGCCCTCTCTCTCTCTCTCTCTCTCTCTCTCTCTTCTCTCGTTTCTCTTTCCCAGGTGTACCAAGTCTTTGCTCACTGGTTGGACTTGGCATAAGGTGTTCTCAGAATCAGGGCCAATTTCTCATCGTACTTTATGTGCTAATTTGAATGAGAATGGCGCCCATAGGCTCAAATGCTTTTATTTATTTATTTTTAGACTTATTTATCTTTATTTCTATGAGTGCACTGTAGCTGTCTTCAGACACATCAGAAGAGGGCATTGGATCCATTACAGATGGTGGCGAGCCACCATGTATTTTCTTAACTGATTGAGCGTATCTCTCTCCAGCCCAAAATATTTATTTATTTTTTTATATATGTGAATACACTGTAGCTGTCTTCAGACACATTGAAAGAGGGTGTTGGATCCCATTACAGATGGTATGAGCCACCATGTGGTTGCTGGGAATTGAACTTATGACCTCTGGAAGAACAGTATGTACTCTTAACCACTAAGCCATCTCTCCAGCCCTGTTAAATGTTTTAATACCTGGTCCCCAGTTGGTGGAACTGTTTGGGAAGTATTAGGAGGTGTGGCCTTATTAGAGGAGGTGTGGCCTTATTAGGGGTGGCCTTGTTAGAGGAGGTGTGGCCTTGTTAGAGGAGATGTGTCACTATGGGTGGTCTTTTGAGTCTTCAAAAGGCTCACACCATTCCCTTTCTGCCTCCGATTTGTGGATTCAGATGTGAGCTCTCAGCTGTTCCTGCCATCATGCCTTCATTTCACCATCACAACTGTAACTCTTTGCAACCATAAGCCCAATTAAATGATTCCTTTTATAAGTCACCCTGATTATGGTGCTTTGTAACAGCAATACAACCATAATGAAGACACCTTGTCACCTCCTGTGTGCCAGTGCCATTAAGCTTCAGCTTATGGAAATTAGCTTCCTTGTGCCAATTACATTTTAACTGTCATTTTGGTACAACCTCCAGTCACCTGAGAAGGGAGTCTCAATTAAGGGATTTCCCAGATCAGACTGGCCCATGAGAGGGTCTTTGTGAGACTGTTGTGATCGTTGATTGGTCCTTCTGGGTAGATGGACCCATTTCGTAGTAGTCAGGGCCCCCGAACTGTGTGGTGAGGAAGGTTTGCTGAGAGCAGGCAAGCAGGCAGGTGGGATGGGAGAGAAACTTTAGTCTTTTTCTGCTCTTGACTGTGGATGTGATCTGAACAGCTGACTTGACTTCCTGTCTTGACTTTGCTCAATGATGGACTGTAACCTGAAACTGTAAGACAATAAACCCTTGGTCTCCTTAGTTGCTTTTTGGTGGGGCTTTAGCACATGCACAGAGAGGAGATGGATACTTCCCTGTTATGGCAGCGCATTAGCAGGATTCTTAGTCTTTTTGGCCTCAATCGATTGACCAGTCACTGGATTATAACTCTAAGGTCCCAGAAGGCAAGATTTTGTCTGCATGTCCCGTTCTCACAGGTCCTGGTGAGGTACACAGAGGCTCTTTGTAAATATGGTTGATGAGTGGCACTTAGACCAGCTCGTTTATATTAATGCAGGGTTCTCTTAAGACCTCAATCAAGGTAAGCTATGCTTTGAATGAAAAATGTCCCCTATAGGCTCTGGTATTTGAACATTTGATAGCCAGTTGGTGGCTCTGTTTTGGGGAGGCTGTGGAACCCTCGAGAGATGGATTGTTGCTGGAGGAAGTATATTTCTTGGGGAGGGCTTTGAGTATTTATAGTCTTGCCCCAAATTCTGTTCACTGTAGAGAGAGTATCTTGTGTATTGTATGGAAGCATCACTTGTCAATTAAAAAAACTATGGCGTATAAGAAAGGACAGAATAGAAGGTGGGACATCCGGTAGGCAGATTGAATTCTGGGATAGAGAGAAGGTGGTGGTCGGTGGGGGGGGGTGTTTGCACAGGAACAGAGAGGAGGGAGAAGCATGAGAGCTGAGCAGAGGTAACCAGCCATGTGGCAGAACTTAGATTAAAACAAATGGGATATTAGTTATGACCTAATTGGGGAACCAACCAAAGCTTATGGCCAAGGCAATTATAAACATATTTTGAGGCTCAGAGTCCTTATTCTCGGAGCTTGGGGTTGGGATGAAAAACTCAGATTTAACACTTACTTCCTCTCTCACACTTGTGTTTGAAGATGTGGGTTCTCGGCTTCCTGTTCCTGCCACCATGACGTCTTACCCTCTGGAACCATAAGCCAAAATCATCCCCTTCTATAAGTTGCCTTGGTCATGGCATTTTATCACAGCAACAGGAAAGTAACTAAGACACAAATAGATATTGGTAGCATTCCTTTTGCTGCTCCAGTCTAAGGTATAACACATGACTTTCAGTGCCATCTTGTTTGTTGGCAGGCCTGTGACTGTCTGCCATCTTTGTTGTGGGCAGATAAGGTTTTCCTATACTATTGCTTCAGCGCCATCTTAGCTAAGGGTAGTCACGTGGCTAGCTGTGAACTTTAGTGCCATTTTTGTTATGGGCAGTTCCCATCTCACTGCCTGCTGACCTTAAGACCATGTGACCTAAGGTCTCCAAAGACACTTCATTCAAGATAAGGTTGTCATATGATTTCTATCCTGCCTTGATAAATGATTTTAATATTAATTTAAAGATTTACAACAGTAAAAAGGTTAAAAACTACTGCCTTAAAGCCTTGTTTTTGCTACTGACATTACTTTCATTAAGTTACAGTTACTATCTTTATTTACTAGATACATTCTAGTACAAATAGTTAAACAAACACAGATTATTTAACTCAGATCACTGGCTTAAGTTAAAGACTATACTGCTTTAAATATACCTTTAGCCTTGTTTTTGCTACTACCATTAAGTTACAATGTGTTCTCTTTATTTGCTTGATACATCTAAAACAAATAAACACAGGTTGTCTAACTCAGATGTGATTAATAGATGCTGGCTCTCAATTTTGTCAGAAATCTGCTAAATGTAATGTTAAATGCTTAAGCTTATTGTGATAGAAAGAGTCCCAAAACCTAACAGTGATCCCTACCTCCCCCCCAAGATATCCAAGATTTGGGCACAGCGACAAGACTGCCTAGATTGTGGTATGGTAACCACTGAGAAACATTGTTCCATTGCCTTGCCAGCTACCAGGGTGTGGCCTAAACTGTGGACAGACAGAAGGTACCCAGAGAGTTAAAGGTCTCATATTGCCTAAGGCGAGGTGAGTAATTTCTCCCATGTTCCTACTCTCAAGTAAAAGCTTCTCATCTTCTGGGTCTGATGGCCAGAGTGACTGCCCAAGTTATGATGGAGACCACAGGGATCTGGGAAAACTGTCTAGGTGGTAGACTATAGGCCAACCTAAGTCATTTTAATTAATATATGACACCTAGATTTTAATTTATTCTTCCCAAATTTCTGACAGCTAAGCTAACTGTAGCTTGACAGCTAGAAAACAGACCTAGCTCCTTACCCCAAGGTAATCCATCACTATATTAGCTTGTTAGTCAATTTGTTAACTAGTTAAGACTACCAGATCGCTTGTCAAAAAGACAGACAGGTTAGCCTGACTCACAGACTTCACGATAACAATACATAAGTTCAGATGTGAGCTTTCACAGATGTAACCTTCTGTTGCCCTTATTTAAACGCAGTTTCCAGTGACTAAATGCTTCATATTTCCTCTCCTTGCTACGCCACTGCCCTAACATCAACCAATTGAGTTCTTATAAATTAGCTTAACCCTGATAAAACATTCTACTATATGATCCAACTTCTATAATCACAGTCACAAGTTTAAATTTTACGTTTCCGTTGATTGTCTTTTAACTATAGACTTAAAGTGTTTCTCAGGCTAAATCTATATGATCAACTATCATGTTCACAATGGTCAAGGTTCTGAGTTTCCATTAATTGTCTTTTAAATGTAAACTCAAATTGTTTCTCATTATGCTAAATACATACACCACACACACACACACACACACCATTCAGGCTCCTAGACAGAAGACAAAAGCCCTTCTTGCTCCTTCTGCTCCACAAAAGGTTTTGTCTTCCCTAAGCTCACCTTAAAGCCCATTCATGCTGTTAACAAAATTATCTCTTTTTATAAACGTATAAGCTCCAGGAAACCCACTCAGATCTGCCTCTCACGGACCAAACAGACTCCACCTGGATAAGTACACCTGCCAATCAATAGCCTAAGTGCCTACCTGTCACCTATTCCAGAGGCTGGGATTCCTTTCCTGTTCCTGGGATCGGAACTCCCCTCACCCCAACCACCAAATATACACCTACGAAAAAAACTCTTTCTCCCAAATGTACTTAACTTTATTCTCTACCTCGACATATATTTGTGTGTGTGTGTGTGTACGTGTGTGTGTGTGTGTGTTGTGTGTGTGTGTGTATGTGTGTATGTGTGTGTGTGTGTTGATTGTGTATGTTGTGTGTTTTATGTGGTATGTGTGTGTGTGTGTGTGTTATGTTGTGTGTGTTGGTGTGTTTGAGTGTGTGTGTGTAGGTGTTTGTGTATGTGTGTATTGTGTGTGTGTGTATGGTGTGTGTGTATGTGTGTGTGTGTGTAGTGTGTATGTGTGTGTGTCATGTGCTGTGTGTAGTGTTATGTGCTGTTGTATTGTGTGTGTGTATGTGTGATGTGTGTTGTTGTGTGTTGTGTGTGTATGTGTGTGTGTATGTGTATGTGTGTTTCAGCATCTTGTAAAGTTCAGGCATTTACATCTACATCCAGGACAGCTCCAGAGAAACAGCCTCCAGATGCTTCAGTCTATTCTCACAGACACAGATGCTTCTACTGGACCTGCTCCTTCCTACCCACAGATGGTCCCACAGACCCTGGACAGCAAGAAAACAGCCAACTCTCCCTAAGACTGGACTAACATCCCCATCCATTTTCTTAGGTTTCCAGAGGCATGTCACCCCAAAGTCAGCAGGAAGTAGCTAACGGTCACAACGACCCTGTTCCTGCGTCATCAGCACCTCTGTCTAGTTTTTTTCTTTTTTAAATTAAGTCAAAATGGAGGAATATTAGTATTCCTTCTAGGTTTCTGCCCCACAGTTACCTGGCAACATCCAGGTAATGCCTGGCTTACTATAAAAGGGGCTGTTTGGCCCTCTTCACTCTCTTACTCTCTCTGTCTCTTCTCTCCCTACCCCTTCCATCTCTCTCGCCACCCCCTTCTCTCTGTCTCTCTCTGTCTTTCTCTATCTCTACTCCTTCCTCAACTCCCCTTCCCACGCCCTAAATAAACTCGATTCCCTATGGCTGCTACCTCAGGGGCAAAAGGATGCCTCTGCATGGGCCTGCAGAGGCACCCCCTTCCACCTCACCATACCTCGCTCCATCAAACATATCCTTGGCTCTTTTTCTTTTTCTAAAAGCAACAGACATCAGCGTCTGCATCTCTGGGTTGTGATAGTTCTAATGGGCTACTTAAATGACACCAACCAAGAAGGAAAGAGACAGAAATCCAAGATGGCGGAACTCGGGTGAATCAGTGGTTGTCTGGACGCTGAACAGGACAGAGGTTGAGAGCAGTTCCTTGTTGTTGAAGGTGATATGTCCACCCATGGCTATTTGAAAATATCGACAGTGCTCCCTTTATACACACCACCTTTTGCCTGTATATATTGTTATGGCTTGTCGGATACAAAGTGCTCCCCCACCCCCACGTCTCAATGTTGAAGCTTTGGTCATCAATTTAATGATCAGAGTGGGATTGCCCTAATCAGTGTACTAAACCACTGACAGATTTAAACATTTAAATAGATTATTCTTGTGTGTATGGACATGTGTTTGTGTGAATGCCATAGTACTCACACGGGGTCAGAAGACAGCTTAAGCAGGCAGTTCTCTCTTCCACCTTTTGCTGGGTTCTTGAGGGTTGACTTAGGATTCCAGGCTTGCTTAGCAAGTGTCTTTACCCAGTGAGCTGGCTCCCTGGTCTTGGATTTTATTTTATTTTTTGAGACAAGATCTTCTGTATCCCAGTTGGGCCTGAAACAACTAATCTTCCTATCTCTACCTCCTGAGTCTTAGGATCACAGGGTATAACAGCATTCCCAGTTTGTGTGCTGAAATTCAGGGTTTCAGTATGCTAGGTAAACACTCTCCCAATTAAGCCACTTGTCTAGAGTTATTGGTTAATGGATTCTTAATCGGAGGTAACAGTAACAGGAAGTGGCAACTAGGGGGTGGGACCTACTTGAGAATGGCAGCTAGGGGGTGGGGCCAAGTTGGGGAGCGGTAGTGTGCTTTTGAACGCTATATTTATCCTTGGTATCATCTCTGTTTTTTGCTTCTTGGTCTCCATGAAGGAGCAGCTGCCTCTGTTTAGCCCTCTGGCTGACCCACATTCTGTCTCAGTGCAGGTCCACTGCCTCACCTCAGTTCTTCAGCCACAGCATTCTGCGGCCCCAGGCCCTTTGCAGTGCAGCGGGCCAACGATGGATTGAAATTTATGGAACGGCGGGACAAAGCAGCGTCCTTCCTTAAGCTGTAAATCTACATGTCTTGCCATAAAAATGAAAAAAAAAAAAAAAAGAAAGAAAGAAAGAAAAGAGAAACAAAACAAAACAACTGATCAACATACAGACATACTGATAAAATTTAGTCAATAAATGAGGTCCAGTGAAAACCAGTAATAACAATAAAGTGGATGAGTTATGTTATGTACTGTCCTCCAAAATTGTATGAATGTTGTCTGTTTCTCTCAAAATAACTTTGACGTTTGCATTCACATAAATGAAGCACTTGACACTTTCTCTGTGTTATTTCTACATTTCTGGAGCCTTTGTTCATGTAATTCAGGACATAGAAAAGTAAAAATAAAAATTGTTTGATTGCTGGCACTGCCGTACTTTGAGGGTTGCTTTAATAATGTAGATAGGACTGAGATTCCAGCAGTGGGTGGTATATGCAGTTTGAGTACCCTGGACATAGGGCAGTTCATGTCCTGACCAGGACAGAACAGGACAGCCTCAGATTTCATCATACTATTAAGGACGGTATGCAACTTAAAATGTGAGTTATGGACCATGGACAAGGCACAGTGGTAGAAAGCGTGTTGAGTAGGTACAGGGCTTTGGGTTCATTTCCCAACCCTTGTCCCTCCAAAAGAGTTCTCTTTAGTCTTCAAGTTTATAAATAGCTGTACAAATCTTCCTTTTGGTAACATAAAGTCAAATAAACTCAATAAATAAGAATAAAGTTGGGCATGGTGGTCATGCTTGTAATCCTAGCATTCTGGAGATGAGGGCAGGGGGATCAGGAGTTCAAGGTCATCCTTAGCCATATACAAGGCCAGGGCAGCCTAGACTACTTGAGACTTTGTCTCAAGAAAACAATCACTATCAATGAAAACAAACACCCACTAAAATCAATATCAACCTAGATTCTTATAAAAGGACGTGACTTGCTTATTTCTAGACTTGTGCAGTTGGTATTTTTGCACTGCCACTGACCACAGATGATGGAAATAGTGGAAAGTAAACATGTGGACAACTGGTGGAGGACTAAGAGGCAGCTAATATACTGGTTAACTTATTAATAAGACAGTAAGCAATGTTATCAAGAACTATGGATGCCCTGAGATTTTATGTTTCATGGGCTAAGAAATTGGCTTGCAGCAGTCTCATAGACTGATGCAGGATATAAAACTCCTGGGTCAGAAACAAAGGGACTCATTGTCACAGTGCAGCAGGTAGCCTGTGGCTCAGGTGTCTGATGACTTCTTTTATCCCTTTGTGTCCCATGTAGGCAATATGGATTATGTTTGTGCGACTTTTCCTGGAAAGACTTGAACAAATGTCAATTCATCCAAGATGAGGGACCAATAACAGACTGAAGTAAATGATCACACTTAAGCCTAACTTCATGGATCAATAAATTTATTGGGGTTGCTCACAGGAGCACATGTGACAGGTTACTTACAGGAATAGAAATGACTTATAGACAGCTGCAACACCCAAAGCTCACCCTACCATGGATGAAGACTCATGAAAGCTAGAACCCTGGAGCCATCTGTATGACTTGCAGGCAGCTTGACAGATCAGAGAGTCTTCTTTAGGCATCTGAGCTGGTCAGAGAGGCTCTTCTCCCAGTGGTCCTTCACTGCATCAGTAACATGGGGGAGGACCCTTGGGAATCTTGTTAGTTTCAGGAACTTCCTAAGACTTGTGAGCTGGTTACTTCAGGAGTTTCAGGAGCCTCTTTTCTCCATCCTTCAGGGAATGTTTCAATTTAGGGGAAACTGCTAATTGGTAAATACAACCTGGGAAGTGCGTAAACTTAGTAATTGAGGATCATTAAGTTTATGCAATCTCTAGTTGTCTTAGTTAGGGTTTTACTGCTGTGAACAGACACCATGACCAAGGCAACTCTTATAGGACAATGCTTAATTGGGGCTGGCTTACAGGTTCAGAGGTTCAGTCCAGTAGCCTCAAGATGGGACCATGCAGTATCCAGGCAGGCATGATACAAGAGGAAATTGAAGGTCTACATCTTCATCTGCAGGCCTCTAAGAGAAGACTGACTTCTAGGCAGCTAGGACTAGGGTATTAAAATCCACACCCACAGTGGCATACCTCTTATTAGTGCCACTCCCTGGACCAAGCATATACAAACCATCACACTAGTCTTCCAAGAAGGGTTCTAGGAAACATAAGGTAAAAAGTCAGAGCTCACTTCTGGGTTTGAAAACCATGAAAACTCACCAATCCTTCAGCTTGAAAACACAGCAATCCCTGAGCTGGAAATTCCCACTGGTCCCCGGACTTGCCCCAAGTTCAGAACTTGAAACCCTACCAATCCCCTGCCTGGAATTCTCTACCATGGAAGACTCCCCCCTGCCACCCACCCCCCAAGAAACTCTATATAAACCTGTCTCCTGTTTAGTCCCTGCTGCAGCCACCCTCTTGTGTCTCTCCCAATAAATCTGTGTGTGAGGCTTGTGTGACTTTGTGGTATCATTGGCTCCCCAATGCCAGGAAACCTTCCCCTGCAGAGCTGCAGCTCTTGTGTTGGGAAACCTCTCCTCTCAGAGCTGTAACACTTACAGGAAGCCGCTCCACCTTTGCATCAAAGCAAGCCATGGTTTGCATACCAACACCCTGCCCTGGGGGTGTTCACTGCCTTTCTCCCAAAAACTGCTTGCTATGAAAACATCTCCCAGCAAACAGTGAGACAAGTGAAGTCCTAAAGCATTCGAGTGTGCTGTGGAGGATTGTCCACCCGGTGTCACAATGATGCATTGGACTGTCAGGTAGGCAGGGACTCTGCTCCGTCACTCGAAGACCGAGGCATTGTGTCTGGACATCTACACTTACATGCTAGATGGATGGAGCTGGGCAAGGTGTGGGCATGTTTGAGTTTTTATCTTTTTTTTTTTTCGAGACAGGGTTTCTCTGTGTAGCCCTGGCTGTCCTGGAACTCACTCTGTAGACCAGCTGGCCTCAAACTCAGAAATCTGCCTGCCTCTGCCTCCCAAGTGCTGGGATTAAAGGCAGTGTGCCACCACTGCCTGGCAAGATTTATCTTTTAATGTATGATTTTTATTAGTATCAGATAGTTCTGCAAAACAATGGGGTTCATTTGAACATTTCCATGCATATGCAGAATACGGTTTGATTGTATGTATCTTAGTATTACTTTCTTTTATCTCGTTTGCTTTTTTCTATATATAACATTTTATTTTAAAATGAAATTTGTTGTTATGGTGATGATAGTTATTGCCTATGCATGTGTATGATGTGTGCGTATGAGAGAGAGACAGAGAGACAGAGAGAGAGAGAGAGAGAGATAGAGGAAGAGAGACAGAGAGAGATAGAGGGAGAGAGAGACAGAAAGAGAGAGAGAGAGAGAGAGCGAGCGAGCAAGAGAGAGTGTGGGTGTCACACCATGCACATGGAGGTCAGAGGACATCTTTTGAGAGTTGACTCTCTCTTCCACCGTGGGTTCTGAGTGTGTAACTCAGGTCACCAGGCTTATGCAGTATAGTCCCCTGGCTGAGCCATCTCACCAGCTCCTATGAAAATACATTGTCCTGGGGTAGCACCAGCCCCATCACAGGGTGGTCCTGGACTGACTTTTCATTACCCACATTTTCCCTGATTTCATCCATCTGTTTTCACCTCCTGGACTGCCATCTTGCTTCAGGCTGCCCCCTCCTCCTTGTACCAGGGTCCATGGCGATGGCTTCCTGAGAGACCTTTGTCCCTTCTCCACTCACATTCAACCTCCAGTAGCCTTGTCAGTGTCTTTATCTCTGAAGTGGAAATGGCAGTGCTCTTACCTCTCAGATGTTTCTGGACAGTATGTGTAATGATGCAAGTCAACACAGCAAGACTTGGGGCTCCTTTAAAGTCTCAGGGGCTGGGGAGACAGCTCAGTGGTTTAGAATATTTGCTGCCTTTGCAAGGTGTACCCAAGTTCAGTTCCTAGCACCCTTTCTGGGCAGCTCACAGCTGCCTGTGACTCTAGCTCTAGATGACCCCACCCCTCTTCCATCCATAAGTGCTCACATGCACAACACCCTCCTACATAACTAAAAATCCCAGAAATCACTCAGTGCTTTGCCACATAGGCAGGCATCTGATATTTCATATATGCACACAGCCCTTGAATTCCATGTTCTCTGTATTAGGTACTTTTCATGAGATACCTCATGAAACCATTCTGGAAACACCCGAAACATATTTCCAAGGTAATTTTAAGTCGGTCAAGCTGGCAACAAAGTTCACATCTTCTAAATTTGATTTCTTAAAACCACATGTACTCGGAGGCCAGCTCTTCACAGTAAAACCCTCTTCTTGGCGCTGCATCAAATGCAGTGAACATTCTACAGAAAGCCGCCGTGCAAGGAGCAGCATTGGATGGGGAGGGCTGAGATGGGTCGATGTTTACTGCTCAGGACAATAGAATTTGAAGCATTCCCCTTTGCCAACGACACTAATCTCCATGGGCTTGTTCCTCTGCAGAGCACATGAGAACTTTTCAAATCTGGGTTTGAAAGCCTTTCTCTGTGCCGTGATTAATTGTCCATGTTTGGGCCAATAGAGGAGCAATCAAATTACCACATGTGAGATAAAATATATGATTAAAAATATTTATTATACAGATGCAGGCAAGAATAATATGTTAAACAGATAAGCATGTAATAATGCATATTTTCCCCATAAAATTTAATTTATCCCTGGGGCTGGATATAAACTTTCCTTTTGAACATCTTGCCTTCCAACTGGGGATTGCTGAGTGAAACCACTTATTTTTTTTTCTTCAGTAAATTGATCACTGCTGTAATATTTCAGGGGCAAATGATCCTCACTAGTCAGTTTGATTTCAGAGGCCAGAATCTATAGTTTTGTTTCTGATTTAGTGATAAGGGTTTTTAACGTATTGAATATTTTGTCACCTATCAGCACATGGGGTTAAACTTCCAAATGGAAAAAACCGAAGTAACCAACAAAGAAGACAACCATAAATAATTTACTACAGAATGACAAGGAGGTTAATATTCCCTTGAGGCCAGTGGGAAATCCTCAGCTTTCAGTTCTTGTGCACACAAGTCCTTATCGCTATGGAAGGTGTTTCAGTTTTGTTTTGTTTTGTTTTTTTTTTTTGAAATTAAATAATCTTTATGCTCCCAGAAGGGAACCACAGATAATTCTGGAACCCAGAGAGTTATGAGCACTTTGCCCAAGTATAAAGGAAGCTTTATTATATGTGTGTTTCCATTGTTCGTACTTCTGGTGTGTTGATGGTAAGTCCACACTGTGTCTATCTCTGAATGTCTGTACGAGTGTACATATCTCTGTGGTGTATATTATCAGAGTGCATGTGTGTGGGTGCCCGCCCACCTGAAGGCCAGAGGAGGGCATCATGTGTCTTCCTCTATAGCTGTCTGTCTTGTTCCTTTGAGACAGAGTCTTTCGCTTAACCTGGAACACACAGTTTTCCAGATTGGCTGGCAGCCAGCAAGCCCCGGAGACCCTTCTTCCTTTGGCTCGCTCAGTGCGGGATTACAAGTGCACACAGTCATACCCGTATTCTTCCACAAATGCTGCCGTTTGAGTTCAGGTCTTTGTGTTTGCACAAGAAGGCCTCTTACCCACTGAGGTGTCTCCCGGCTTAAGTGTAGACTTTAATGATGAGAGAACCCTGAGTCAGACCAAGTACTCCCTCGCTACAGTAATCAAATCATGATGATCACAAGAGTCAGGGCGAAGCACACTGGCTCTCTGAGCTCTGTTTTCATGGAGTTCTGAAGGCTTTGATCCCGCCTTCTTTACAAGAACAAGGAACAGATTCTTGATCACCTAAGTAGATTTGTAGAGAGGAGCTGTCTTGAGGGCTGTAGAGAATTTTAAGAAAAACTTAGGTTTGTCAAAGATGGCAGAGTAGGGTGAGACGCAATATGCAAAAGAGACATTGAGGCCTATCTGCTCCGACGAACCTGCACGTTTCCCGAGTCTGCCTTTGGACGGGTTAGTTTGACATTAAACTTGGGAAATGAATGCGATTGTCTAGGCTTTCACCACCAAACATCATTCCCCCCAAACAAGGTTTCCATCACACAGCGCCGGCTACCTGTTCTGGCTCAGAGTTGAACTATTGATCTGGGGCTTAAGTAGGGCTTAGCTGTGATTGGCTATTTCATCACAGGGAGCGTGAATGTTGAGTCAGCAAGGCTAAGCGAACTTCTTGAACTTCTCTGAGGCACAAACTCCAGACAGCTCGATCTGGGAGGTTCTTACTGTTTTTGACCTTCACTCAGATCGGTATTTTAGGGAGGGAGCTGACCTTTTCTACCTATGATATTAAGCATATCTGTTTGGACAGTGCCCTTGAGTGACAAGTCTCACTGATAATTTTAAACAAAACTGTGAGCCCTCACTGTGTCAAATTGCACAGCCGCTAACATTTTATGAGATGCCTGCTTCAGGGTATGGTCGTTAACATGGGTGGAATTCTTAGGATTTGCTTAGTTCTTTTGTGTTTAAAAAACATTTCATACAAACTTGTAGTATTTAGTTGTTACAGAAACCAGCTACCGGAGGAGCCTAGCAACGTGTGATATGTTCATTGCTCTGTTTAGAGTGGACCTATGAGGGTCCTGCTGCGCTATCAGGATCAGTCGTGTATCTGCGCTCTGTGGCTATTGGCTGGGCCATTAGGTGATCCAGTGATGCTCTGTGTCTCCCATCCTTGGCGGGTCACCCTGGCTACATTCCTATGGCAGAGGCATCATAACCCGACATTGCCCAGGGCTGCTTGGCAACCCCAGCTCCATTAATTTAGTTGTGTTCTATTAGCCAAAGCAAGACAACATTCTTTTTACTTTGTATTATTAATATTTTTTTTAAAAAATGAGTTATTTTGTGTGTGTGTAATGTGTGCTGTGTGTTTGTGTGTGCTGGTATGTGTGCCTTTGTGTAGGCCCAAGGTTGACAACTCTTGTCTTCTCTGTTGCCTTCTACCTCACTACATAGCTTTGACTGTCCCGAAACTTGCCATATAGACCAGGCTGGCCCAAACTCAGAGGCCTATCTCAGCCTCCCAAGTGCTTGGATAAAAGCACTACCACTTCTGCCGTCTCCATCTTTCTTTTAAAAATATTTATTTTACTTTTAAGTGTGTGTATGTGTGTGTGTGTGTGTGTGTGTGTGTGCATGAGTTCGTCCAGATACTCCCAGAATCCAGAAGGGAGCGCCAGATCCACTAGACGTGAAGGTATAAGCAGTTGTGAGCTGTGGATGCTGGTACTGGGACCCAATTCTCCAGTCCCTTGACTTTTATTTTATTTTTTTAATTTGCAATAAAATGCATCTATTTCTTCTTACATTTCTTTATTTACTTATTTGCGTATAGGCGCATTGCATCTCATAGCATGTGGCTGGAGGAAGTCTGAGAACAATTTACAGGATGAGTTTTCTCTTTTCACTACATGGATCACAGGGACTGAACTCACGTTGTCAGGAATGGCAACAAGTGCTTTTTACCAACCGAGCCATCTTGTCGGCCACACAACTTACTTTTGTGACAGAGACTAAGAGCGAATCTGGAGCTTACCCTGCAACTGGACTGGCAGGCCAGCAAGCCCAGGATTCACCTGCCTCTGCTTCCCCACTTATGGGCCTGCATTTATACTATCCCCAGCAAGGCTGCATTTTAGAATAGAAAAAAATCTGCAGTGACTTGGCAAAGCAGTGTAAATATGGGGCTGGCAGGGAGCTGGTTCTCCTTGCTCTTTCACCCGCTGAGGACGTCAAGGCAGTAGACATCATTCTTGTTTGCAGCAGAAGAAATGAAGGCACAGAAGGGGGGAGGGGCGTAACAGAGGCCACGTGACTGGCAAGGGGGAGCTCACAGAGCTGAGAGAGTCCAGTGTCTTTGTGACTGTTCTGAACCGTTTGATTAGAACAAGTCCATCATGGATAAGCGCTCTTGAAAATGACGCTGTGTCGTGGCGGAAGTGGATAAATGTTGGCCGGAAACGAGCTGGGCGGTGGGATTTGATTTCCTGTCATTCAACCACATTGCTGAGTTTGCCTTCTCAGACTGCCCAGACAGCAGAAAAGTTACGCTTGATTCTTCCCTGCGATCTCAGCCCCGGTAGTCGTAAGTCAGTGCTGTTGTTGTTGCACACTGGGTACCCTTCCTGCACATGAACAATCCTTGGCTTCATGAAGGAGCTCACCTGCCACGACTGAGAATCAGCAGCACTGGCTGACTGAGAAGGTGCGTGCTTTTCGTCCCAGCAGGGGCGGTGGGGTGAGGTGGGATGGGGGGGGGGGGGCGGAAGGGGGGCTGAGGCAGGCAGATGTCTGTGAGTTCAAGGCCAGTTTGTTCTACATAGCGGGTTCCAGGCTGTCCAGGGCGGCACAGTGACAGCACCTCTGTGGAGGTTTGGGTGAGAATGGTCCCCGTTATAGGCTCAGATAATTTAAAGTTTGGACCCTGGTTGGTGGAACTGTTTGGGAAGATTAGGAAGTATGGCTTTCTTAGAGTAGGTGTGGCCTTGTTGGAGGGCTTAGAGGTTTGAAGAACAAATGCCATTACCAGTCTGTCTGTCTGTCTGTCTGTCTGTCGCTATCTTGTATCTCAAGATCAAAGCTCTCGGCTGAGGCTCTAGTGCCATCCCTGCTGGCTGTGTGTCATGTCCTTGCCATGATGGTCATGGACTGTAACCCTCTGGACCATTGGTTCTCAATCTTCCTAGTGCTGTGACACTTGAATACATTTCTTCATGTCAACATTATTATTATTTTTTGCTACTTCATAACTGTAATGTTGCCAGTGTTATGAATCATAATGTAAATATGTTAGATGTGACCCCCGAAAAAAGGTCATTTGACCCCCAAAGGGGTTGTGAGTCACAGGTTGAGCTGCTCGAGAACCACGAGCCCCAAATTAAATCCTTCCCTTATAAGTTCTCTTGGAGTCTTGTCATGGGAATAGAAAAGTAACTATGGCACTGTCTCACAAACAAACAACACAACAAACACATCTACAAAGCCTCATGCAAAGCTGAGTGTATCCTTGGTTACCTGGAAGTTCTGAGTTGCAGTTTAGAACCAAACAGGACAAGACAGGAGCTATACGGAGCCTGTGCCAACACTACATACACAGCCCGCCATTTCCAGGCAGGGGAGGAAGGTGACTGCACCTTGGTGTTCAGTGTCCAGTATTATTGGCAGAACCAAGTGACACCAAGGGCACTGTTTGCAAAAGCATTGGCTCGGTGCTGGGCCCTGTTCTGATTGCCAAGCTTCAAACGTGGCTCTTTTGAACCACCCAGAAGAGTCTGTGTGTTCACACTCCAGAAGGGTTGTGTGTTTTTCACACTCCAGAAGGGTCTGTGTGTTCACATGTGTATATTTGCACATGTATACATGCACACATATCTCTGTGTGTGCAGCGTGCACACATGTGCATGTGAGTGTGAAGGTCAGAGTCTAACCTTCGGTGTTCCCTCTCCTCTCTCTCTCTCTCTCTCTCTCTCTCTCTTTCCCCTGGAACTTTGCCAAATGGGAGAGTTAGCTTCCAGGGGTCCTCTTGTCTCTGCCTCCCATCTCACCATTGTTGGGATCATGGTTATATACTACACAAGGGCTTTTATGTGGGTTTAGGGGTTGAACTGAAGTCTCACTGTGTATGAGGCAAGTGTTTTACTGACTGAGCCATTTACCAGTCATTATCTTTTGTTGCTTGCCACCACAGCACAGATCCATTCCAGTTTCTTCTACATTTTGGGGCTTCTATTGGACTGAACCTCTGAAACCTGTAAGCTAGCCCCACTTAGATGTTGTCCTTATGAGCTTGCTTTGGTCATGGTGTCTGTGCACAGCAGTAAAACCCTAAGACACCCTCCAAACTCAAAAGCTTTCCAGTACTTCTCTGCCAAGTTGGTGATGACGGTATCTGGGGGAGGCTGTCCTGCTGTCCTGGACTCTCTGCTGTGCTTTTGACTGTTCCATGTACACTGCAGGCTGATAGGTTTTGGGGATGTGACCGGCTTCTGAGGATGAACTCACTGATGGATTCCCAGTCTGAACATTGGCAGATGGCAGCAGTGTGGAAGGTGGGGCCCGTTGGAGGAAACATGTCTCCAATGGTGTACCAGGTCCCTAATCCCACTCTGCCTTTACCACATCTCTGCAGTGGTGGTATCCTGCCTAAAGTAGTGAGTAACTGGGTGACAGTAGAGGATGCTCTTTGTCATAGGGTTTCCTTGCTGTGAACAGACACCATGACCAAGGCAACTCTTTTTTTTTTTTTTTTTAACTTTTTTTTGTTTTGTTTTGGTTTTTTGAGACAGGGTTTCTCTGTGTAGCCTGGGCTGACCTAGAACTCACTCTGTAGACCAGGCTGGCCTCGAACTCAGAAATCCGCCTGCCTCTGCCTCCCAAGTGCTGGGATTAAAGGCAGTGCCACCACCACCCGGCAACCAACTCTTATAAAGGACATTTAATTGGGCCTGACTTACAGGTTCAGAGGTTGAGTCCATTATCATCGAGCAGAAGCATGGCAGCATCTAGGCAGGCATGGTGCAGGAGGAGCTGACAGTTCTACATCTTCTTCTGAAGGCTTGCTAGGAGACTGACTTCCAGGCAGCTGGGAAGAGGCTCTTAAAGCCCACACCCACAGTGACACATCTACTCCAACAAGGCCGAAGCTACTCCAGCAAGGCTTCCTAATAGTGCCACTCCCTGGGCTGAGCATATACAAACCAACACACTGTTTGTAACTGAGGCCCAAACACCTTTCCTGCCCAGCTGTTACTCTCAGGCATTTGTCACCGATGTGAAATCTGACAACACATTTGCTATGCAGTCATCCCTTGGAGCCTGGGGACGTCCTGCTTTTCCAGTGACCCACAGGGACTGGAAGGACAGATCCGCTCTCCCTGACTGCTCTGTACTCTTTTCTTCTTTCCCAAATGTGCTTTGAATTCCTCCCCACCCGCCTCTGTCTGTCTGTCTGTCTGTCTGTCTGTCTGTCTCTGTCTCTCTCTGACACACACACACACACACTGAGAATCTCCATTCTGCCATGGTCTGATGTCTCACGGTCCTCAGGTGCCTCCCGGAGAATGGGCTCCAGCCACCCGGCTTCAGTCTGCTCTCTTGGCCTCTCATCGTCCTTCTCCACACAACCCAGCCTCCAGACTAAGTGAAGAGCCCCTGTCCCGAAAGCCTCATGCTTTCCACGCTTGTCAGTATCTCAGAATTCTAACTTAACTACCCTTTGAGAAGAGTTGAAGGGGAATCCCCAGTGGAGATGAACATCAATATTATTTGAATAATAATAACCACTTCAGCAAGTGTTCTGGAAACTTTTGGTTGGATGGAATACGTAGCTCATAATTTGAGTTTTTGGACCGTAGGGTTAGGCAAAATTGTTTGTTCAGGAATTAAATTATAGGATTGGGTGCGTGGGAGGAACTTAGGTTCCCCAGAAATAAGCAGAATGATAATTTTAATGTCATTTTAAATTTAAGTGGGCTAGAAATTACCCATGAGAATGTTGCCTGTTTTTTTGCTTTCCTTTGTGTCGAGATGGTAATTTCCTGGCATTTCTTCCTTCTTTAAAGGCCTTTATTGAGATTTCTCCATCTGTAAGAGATTATGCTAACCAGGGTTTCGTGTACAATGGCGTGTTAAGCAGGTGGGAATAATGGGGTGCAAACAGAAAGAAGTTTTAGTTTGTCTTTTACCCTTACTGAAAACTTTGTTAAAGCTGGAAGTTTTCTCCAGCCCACTCCAAACAACTTTTCTGACTGCTTGTTGGATAGAAATCTCTCTCTCTCTCTCTTTCTCTCTCTCTCTGTGTGTGACAGAGAAATAGAGACAGACAGACAGACAGACAGACACACACACACATACACACACACACAGAATGTGGAGGTCAGAGGACAACTTTCAGGAGTTCATTTTCTTTTTCCACCATGGTGGTCTCTGGGATCAAACTTAGGTCATCAGCCTTGGTGGCGAGCACCTTTATCTTCTGAGCCATCTTACCGATCCCTCATAAAAATTTCTATAGTCACTTTACACAACAGTTTTTGTTAACACATTAGTATATCTTGCTACATATTATAAGTCTGCCTTTGGAACTGACTTGAAATTAAAGTCCCCTCCTCCTAGATAACCCTCTCCAGGGAAGCAGCATGCTATAAACTGAGCCGATCTTTCTCCCTTGCACCTTGGAGTGTATCAAGATGGACGAGTTGGAAGCCAAGGTGGTGACATGTTCCTGCTGTGCGTGTGGGATGGTTCCCCAGGGTGGAGGATCCGCGTCAGGGCTTGGGCTAAACTTTTCCTAGAGGCGTGGCCCCGAGTCCTCGGGCAACCCCTCTCCAGCTTGTGGAGGGCTCACATTAGGATGTCTCTCTTTATTTTCCTTTATGCTGAAGTCCTCCAGGCCCCCTGGTTCGGGTCTATAGGGTAGTCCCGGATTTTGCTCTTTCCACGGCAGGATGTGCAGGTCAGAGTCCTGTGAATACATTGCAGCTCTCAGGCATTACACTTGGCCCCGTGGCTTCTTTGAGTCTGTCTGGGGATTGGAAGGAAAAGTGATTTCCTCATGCTACTGAGAGAAAGCACCGTGAGACCCAAAAAATCACAGAGGAAGGTAAGTCAAGATCAGTTCCGCCCTCCCAGTGAGATAGCTCACAGGTAAAGGCACTTACCCCCAGCTCCATCCCTGTAATCTACGTGGTGGAAGAAGAGAATCCACTCTTACACAGTGTTCTCTGACTTCTGCCTATATTCCTGTTATGTGTGCTCCTCCCATAACAAGAATAATGTGAAAGTATGTTACTAAAATCAAAGACAGTTCCAGCCATGGATGTGGTTACAGGGCTGTGGGTGAGTTTCCCGAGAGGTTTTATTTTAGCTGCCACCACATTGTGACAGTGGCAGTGCTTTAGGGGACATCTCTGGAAAGAACCCCAGGAATAAGAGTCCAGTGCATTCAGCTTTGCTGTGACAACCCCAAACACCTGCCACCCTTGCCAAATGTCCTCTTCCTACCCCAGCTGAGAACCATAGCCGAGGGGTACATGGAGTCAGTGTCTCCTGGCTTTCTGGAGATACGTGTAATCTTATCAGGCTGGGTGGGGTGAGCTTCCGTGGCCCGCAAAGCCCCTCGAGAAAGGTGAGCTACTGAGATGAATTCTTCTACTTTAATGAGAGTTCCTGGGCTCACGGTACTGCTCTGCATTTTGCTTCCCTTGTTTAGTATAAATGTGATCCAATTTAATCTGCATATAAACACACCCATTGCATATTAAGATCAACATATTATAAACATCAGGCTGAACGCTTTCTTGAAGAAGCAAGCTAAAAAAAATCCATGCATATTAATATTACAGATAAGCCAATTATTATATTGAGTTATAAATAAAAAACAAGATGATTAATCTAAATCGGGCGCTTCGTAAAGTCAAATGCATGATATTACGATCAGGATGTTTTAGAAACAATATCATGAACCCTTGCATTTTACATGCAATGTGTTTAAAATTAATTTCCCAGGGCACTATCTTATTTTGTCTCACCTATCCTAATAAGGTTCATGAGACATTGATATTACTTTTAATATCACAATGCAGAGAGGAAGCCATTTCTCTGCTTTTAATTGAGGTGAACCATGTTGCTCAGCTTCACGGTTTCCATGGCCACCATGAGGTTGTCCAGGTGTGTAGAGTTCTTGATGACTCTTGGGAGAGGACAGTAAGATGCTGACCTGGTTCGTTAGCATCCTTAGCATTCCACACCATCTGATACTGATAACTTATGTAACAAAGTAACTATTTTTCTGACCAGTTTGCTACACACCAAGTCCTCTGCACAGTGATTATTGAATTTAGTCTTTATATGAACCTGGAAGTTTGGTATTATCATCAGTACCATTACATGGATGGAAAAATGAGTTTCAAAATTATTTTCTTTCTTTTGAAAACGACTTAAAAGTTTTATTACTTTATATGTATGGGCGTTTTTTCTGCATGTGTCTGTGTACCATGTATATGCAGTACCCATGGAGGCCAGAAGAGGGCGCAGGATCAGCAGCAACTGGAGTTTCAGATGGCTGAGAGCCAACATGCAGATGCTGGGAATCAAACTTGGGTCTTCTGGAAGAGCAGCCAGTGCTTCTAACCTTTGATCTGCCTCTCCAGTCCCAGGGCTGCTTTCCACTCAAGTCAACTGTTACATGAGACAGTTCGATCCAGCACTGTCAGGAAATACCCTCCCCCGCCCCCTACAAGCGTGCCGCCCCCCCTCCGTGTGTGTGTGTGTGTGTGTGTGTGTGTGTGTGTGTGTGTGTGCTGTAAGGGTCCAAAATCGATGAAGGAAGATCCCAGACTCAGACAGTATGCAAAGACAAGGAACATTAATTCTGCAGAAACAACCAGCATTCGGGGGTCAGCCATTCTCGAAAATGGTGTTCCCAGATAAAGGTGCAAAGGCCTTCTTATAGGGGACTGGTGGAACTCTCTAGAAGGATTAGGTAATCTAAAATTTCATTGGTGGGTGCTAGGGAGTCACAGGTGATCAGTGATCTACATTCCTCTGTCATGAGCACTCAATCATGTGATGAGGTAGGGCTGGCCAGCACAGATGGCCTATTCTGAGATAAGATATTTCCTAATTTTGTGGTTATCCCCAGGCCATCTCTTGGGAGTGGGTCTTATGCACTTGTCTAGATTTTATGGTCTATTCTGGAGGTGGTGCCTTAGGGCCTTCTTTTTGAAATCAGGCCTGGTCCTTAAATGGAAACCAATGGGGTTTATGTTGTTCTTTCAGTATGCGTGTGTGCATACATGTGTGTGCATACATGTGTGTGCATGCACTTGTGTGCACCGAGGAGGATTTTCAGTGTCTGCCTCCATCACTTTGTATCTTATTCAGTTCACGTAGGTTCTTTCACTGAATGTCGAGCCAGACTGGATGCCAGCAAGCCCCAGAGACCCTCCTGTTTTTGCTCCTCAAAATGCTAGGGTCACAGGTGTGCACGACCATATTTGGCTTTTATGTGCATGCTGGGGATTTGAACTCAGGTCTGCATGGTAGCTCAGCAAGTCCTCTTACTGTCTGAGCCACTTCTCCAGCCCCACGTTGTCAGATTTTTAAAAGAGAAGCTGGCAACTCAAACTTTAATGTGAAATAACTGATTAAAAAAAAATACTAGCAACTAAATAAAAAGGAAGATGAGTACTCTTGAGTGCTATCTCATGAGAGTCAGATAAGCATACTCTCACAGCAGGACGGTCCCTAGGTTAGCAGTTTCCAGCTTTGCTCTGTCTGAGGCCTCCCTCCAGGCCTGCTCTATGTCCTGCTGGGTGTTAGTGGGTGGCAGCTGTTGCTGAGCTCACTGGGATCTTGCTGTGAGAACTCGGGACAAGGCTCCACGCATAAAACTGGATCTATGATAATAACAAACAATCCTTCGGATGCTCGTTTACTGTATGTGTCCACATGGTTGCCGGTGAACATGTATGTGCTTGCGTGTGCACGTATGCTCACGTGGAAGCCAGAGGATGGCCATGGGTGCTGTACTCAGGAAGGTTCTCCTTCCTTTTCAAGACAGAATCCTCCATCGAACCTGGAGCTTACCGATTAGGTGAGGCTGGACCTCGAGGCCCTGGGAGTGTCTCTGCCTCGGCAGTGCTGGGAATACAGCGCGCAGGACCATGCCTGGCCTCGGGTTCTGGGAATCGAACTCAGGGCTTCGTGCTTGTGCATTGATCGTTTTACCAGCTGAGCTGCCTCTGCTCGAGTGGAAGGATGCTTCTGTTGCGGTTTCTTCACTCTATGCACGCAGGTGTGCCATGCCAGAACGCAGGGAACCACAATCCAGGGCATTCTCTTGGACAGCAAAATTCTCTGAAACAAAAGCAAGGAAAAAAAAAGAAAACCCATTTTGATCATTTCGTGCTAAAGAAGCACACCCGTTTCCCTGCAAACACTCAGGGTTTAATATATTACAACCGAGTCCGACGAAAATGTAAAATTCATGCACTCTGGAAACAGAATTTTTATTAATTTAAGCGGGAATCCTAAATCAGTTTTCCGGTAAGGATGCAATCAACGGCTTAGTTTCCCCTCAGACAGACTTGACCTCACAGTTATTTGTTTTAATTTCTCTCCGTTCCCCTCCTTCCCCTTCTGGATATCCCCCCTTCATTTTATAGAATTCAATAATGGCCGATGTAACAAACGAGAGGATAAAAATATTCCCGAACACTCGAGGGCATACACGGGAGTATAAACAGGGAAGCTCTTCCCCGGAGTCCTATCATTGGTTGGTCCATTTGACTTTATAATTTGGGCTCTCTGCTTATTGCTAAATTTAACTCGAGTGTGGAGAGTGCACCACAGAACTCTGGCAAACGGCAACCTTAGGGTACGGAATCCCAAGTTACCTATTTTATCTGTACTTCTGTCTCCCTTGTGTATCTGTCCATCTGGGTCTGGAGCTATTTAACGCAATCTCTCAAGGAAAGCACGGCCAAGTCTGTTTCTTACTCCTTCTTGGTAGAGGGGCCTGGATTCCCGTATTTTCAGTCACCCTCTCTACTCACCTGCAAACGCTCATGGCGCAGGCGCAGACGGTCCGTCCCTTTATTATTCCCTCTAAACTTTCTTTGTTCCCCTCTCTGTCTTTTATTATTTCTACCGCGTCATCAGAAACTGACTGCCGGAGTCTGCCAATTAGCCTTTGTCTGTCAGTGCCAGTCTCAGCGTCCCGAGGAGCTAATGTGTGAGGCGAGGGACCAGCCTTATTTCATATGCAGCGCTGTGTCCCTACATAGAGACATGCCATTACTGACAAAGGAGCAGTAGATGGGCCCCGATTAGCTGCTGACAAAGTTTGTGTGTGCGCGCGCGCGCGGCGCGCGTGTGTGTGTGTGTGTGTGTGTGTGTGTGTGTGTTGGGGAAGTGGGGTGGGTGGGGTTTGGAGGCACACCCTTTCACACCAAGAAGAAAATTGAACTTGCCACCTACCTTCCACTTCTGAGCCAGCACCATGGTTCCAGGTACCTTGTCCCATGGTGGTGGCTGTCGACTGGCCCCAGTACCCACCGAATGGCAGATCACAAAGACTAGAGAAATCCAGTTGTTGGTCTCAGGTTATCAGCTCTCTACCATAAAGTGCCTCCTGCTTCCAATTAGGGTTTCTTGGTGTCTTCTAGAGTCTGGTATAGGGTTTAGGGGAACACTTAACAAAACAAAAAACAAACAAGCAAAAAACAAAAACAAAACCCTCAGGCATTGCTTGGGTGGTGGTGGCAGAGACAGGCAGATCTCTGTGAGTTCAAGGCCAGTCTGGTCTGCAGAACTACAGCGTTCCAGGATATTCTGGGCCACAGACAGAAACCCTGTATCAAAATATCAAGAAACTCCCAAGCTTCTAAACCCCTAAAACAACCCTCCCACCCCCCCAAACAAAAAGCAAACAAGCAAAACCAACCAAACAAAAAAATCCCAACAACCCCTCCAACCAAACCAAACCAAACCCACCAAAGCAAGCAAGCAACCAACCAAAATCCCAAAACAAACCAACCAACCAATCAAACAGAAATACAACAAAAATTGCCCCCCAAACAACCCCAAACCTCAGGCATCAAGACAAACAGAATAATTACACACTGAGGAAGCTGAGACCCATGAAAGAAGTAACTTGTTTGAGCTTTCAGAATCAGGATTTGAATTCAGACCTCCCACCAGCTCTGGGTTGTCTGGATAAGGGGGAAATAATTTTTCTCTGGATCCTGACCTCTTCAAGGATCTTCTCACCATCAAAGTGTTGGCTGCAGAGATGGCTCAGCGGTTAGGAACACTGGCTGTTCTTCCAGATGAGTTCAGTTCCTAGCATCCATGTCTGGTATCTCACAGTTTCCTGTAACTCCAGCTCTGGGGCATCCAATTCCCTCTTCTGACTTCTGCAGGTATCTTCATAACACACACACACACACACACACACACACACACACACACACACACACAAATAAAAATAAAATAATTTAACAAATCGCAAAGGGGTAAAAGGATTGGGGCAGGTAAGATGGCTCAGTGGGTAAAGGTTTCCGGCTGTCTGACTGAGTCTTGTGACCTGAGTTTGACCCCAGGAGAGAAGAGTCTGGAAGGTTGGCTCTCTGCGCAGGCTCTGACCTGCACACTGCCCTTACAATAATAATGACTGAAATAAAAATTAAAAAAAGAAATATTCACAACGCACTATCCAAGATTTTTCAAAAATATCCATAACTGCATACGCACATGAGCGGCGTTACCTTTTGAAATGCGATTTCTAGAAGCTTGCCATCTGTTTAGAAGAATTGAGAACTTTGAAAAACGTTGCTTAGAATATGGCGGTTTGGATACTTGCAGAAGTTTAGGGCCGGTATCAACTTTGCTTTCTCCACCTCCTAGGGACCTTAGTGATGTGACAGAGGTGACAGAACGCTGCTTGCTCCCCTGCAACCTCATAACCTCACATCATAACCTCAGCAGGCCCCCACTCCCATGTCTAGGAGCCTCCGAAGTAGAAGTATATACTAACTATAGGACGGCTACTCCCCGGGGGCAACACCCTCTTCCGGTCCCTTCCTCTCCTCTTCCTTCTCCTCCCCCCCACCCCGACCCCCATCTTCTCTCCCCGTTCTCAGCACTGAGAATTGAACCTTGACATCCCTTATGGCGTGGTTCTGGAACCTGACTTGGGATTGGGGGCATAAAGGGCAGACAGACACAGAGACACACATGTGGAAAAGCCAGGTCAGGTGAGCCCTGCTGCTCTGATGGAGTGGCATCCATTACACAGCAACGGGGAACCTCAGCGAAGTACTTCTTGCTGCAGGAGAAAGAGTGGTTAGCTGGTCTCTGGGGAGGTCTCTGTTGGGGGGCCGGGGTTGGGGTGGGGTGGGGAGCAGCGTCAAGCTGTAAACATCTGGGAAGGAAGAAGCTGCAGTAGCGGAGAGACTGCACACGATGGTCACCCCTTCATAAACACTCATTCTTGCACACACCGTCAACGTTCACGCTCGCTCTTGAGGAAGGCTTTGCTGTTTCTCAGGCTGACCTGTATGGGGAAGACACAGCCAGTTTCCCATGGGGCTCACACGACTCATGTGCATATGGGTCTTACTCTACACATCCACCCAGGACTCCGCTCCCTCCCGGCAGAACCTGGGGCTTGTCCATCCCAGGTGACCACACTATTGTTGCCTCATCTACCTTCTTTTTTGTGAGAACTGTTCTCCAGAGAGACTGTGGACTGGAGGACACGAAAGAGAAACTCTGTTTTCTCTTTCTGAGCCCTAGCAAGACTCCAAACAAAACCGAATCCTCATCGAATATCTCTATGACAGCATATGCTATGTGACACTGTGACAGGGTATGCCATGTGTCACCGTGACATAAAACAGCTTCCATGACAAGATGTTTTTTCTCTTCCTTCCTCTCCTCTCCTCTCCTCTCCTCCTCTCTCTCCTCTCCTCTCCTCTCCTCTCCTCTCCTCTCCTCTCCTCTCCTCTCCTCTCTCTCTCTCCTCTCCTCTCCTCTCCTCTCCTCTCCTCTCCTCTCCTCTCCTCTCCTCTCCTCTCTTCTCTCCTCCTCTTCTCTTTTCTTTTCTTCTCTCCTCCTCCTCCTCCTCCTCCTCCTCCTCCTCCTCCTCCTCTCCTCCTCCTCCTCTTCTTCCTTTTGGTGGGGAAAGTTACAAGGATAGAGGACAGATGTGAAGAGACAGGGAAGTGAGTGGGATTGGGGTGCATTATGTGAATTTCACAAAGAATCAATAATAATTTTTTAATTAAAAGAAGTAGAACTTGACATAAAGATTTGAGTATGAGTTGTAGGTGACACCAGGAAAGATCTGGAAGAAGTTGGGGGATGAGACAGAGAAAGAAAATGGAGTCATTAAGATAGCTTCCACCAGTGAGGCATCCCCAGAGAAGGGAGGGAGTTAGGCTTTGAAACCCTAGTCACGTCCATTGTTGATGGAAGCCTGCCTCTACAGGAGTCTTCATCCCTGGTACTTCTGGTCTACCAAGCCAGAGGCAGAGGAAGCCCTCTTACAAAGAAATACAGGTGCTGTGGGTGTCAGATGTCAGCATGGGACTCTCAGGTGACAGAGCCTGGCACACATACATGGCAACCACAGATAGGAACGGCTTTGGGTTGGCAACTTTGTATACTTCCCGAGACTGCTTTGCATGTTTCTATCCAACATGAACCTCCATCTCAGTGTGGTGACTTACGTCTGCACTTGGGAGGTAGAGGCAGGATCTCTGTACCATCTCTTTTCATTTTAATGCTTGGAAAATTGTATCAACTTAGGATTTGCCAAAAGGGTCCCCCCGCCCCAAGTATTGTAGTTAAACCAGCCTGCACCCAAGAGTTTACATTAGTAAAAGGATATTTCTCCTCTACTCCCTTAAGTAGCAAGTTGTCTTTGCCTTCTTGTGATGGTAAGAATACTGAATCAGAGGGTTAGAGCAATGACCCAGCCATTAGGAACTCTGGCTGTTTGTATAGAGGACCCAGATTCAGTTTACAGCCCTTGCAGGGCGGCTCACAGTTCCAGGGGATCTTCTGCCCTCTTTTGGCCTCTAGGGGTACTGCACTCATAATGCACACATATATATAAACAAATCTTCGACATTATTAAACAACTTTGGTTTGGGGGTAGTTTTTGTTTCTCTGGTCATTTTCCTCCCCCTGCTTTCTACTATTGTTTGTTTCTCTTTATTTGAATTAGATTTCAGTCTTTGATTGCACCTAATTTCTCTCCTCAGTATTTTCCTAAGCAGCAGTTTGGAGAGCCTCTTGCAAACTGGAAAGCATCGTTTCTGTCAGTAAAACGGCAATGATGTTTCGCCCACACATGATGGCCCAGGACTCATTTCAAAGCCTGGTGTCATCTCAGAAAATGGAGCTTGAAGGTTTTTTTTTTTTTTTTTTTTCTTGGAAATCATCCCACCTCCCAGTGACTGAAAAAAAAAAAAAGCTTTTAATTTTATTTCTTTGTAGTTCTGCATGGATTGGTCGTTTCTTTCTGTACACTGGTCACCCCTGCTGCCCACCTCGCCTTATCTATTGTTAGGTGACTCTGCTGTCTCCCAGCTCCACTTTGCTCCGCTGTCTGCTGCTGCCTAGTCTGGCTATGGCTTAACTTCTCAGTTTCTTCATCAGTATAGTGGCCATGATAAAACCCAGCTTGTAAATCTTCACAGTCACTAGAGTGCATGCATTACAAGATGCTTAGTCCAATGTCTGTAATACAGTAAGACAGGTTGTCAGTGTCAACTTTCATTATACACATGTCTGGACACAGGAGCACACACACACACAAACACACACACACACACACATACACACACACACACAGAGTAGATTTTCTGTTGGCGTTTGAGTCTACAAACACATCTAATGTGAGATTATCAAGTGGTATATTTGGGTTAGTATGTGCATATGTGCACCACAGGGTCTGTACAAATCTATACACATAGAACGTGTGTGTGTGTTTGTGTGGTGTGTGATGCTTGGGATTGAACCCAGGGCCTTTATCATACTAGGAAAATGGGATGGGAGCTATTTCTCTGTCTCCCATAAGCCCATGTTCTTATCCTGTGTTCACAATTTTAATTTTGAGAAGTATTATTCATTTAAAAATTTACTCTGTGTGAATGTGCATGTATATAGTTGCATGTGAGTGTATGTCTGTGGTCTGTGTGTGTGTGTGTGTATGTGTACATATGTGTGTTGTGTGTATGGCATGGTGCATATTGGAGATCAAAGGGTGACCCACAATATAAGCAAACTCAAGTCATTTTCAAGGAGTTGGTGACAAAACCTTTGCCTGACGAGCCTCTTGCCTGGCCACAGTCTAGATTTTAAATCATTTCTTAACCCCAGCTTGATGGATGCCTGTGTCATGTGTTACATGTCTTTTGGCTTTTGTGATCAATGATGATGTAGTGTCTGAGTCTTCTGCAGGAGATGGAGTCACGGTCACCTTGGTGGGGTGTGGGGGTCGGGGGCAACTCTCTGAGTGCTCAGCTCTCACCCTGCCTCTTCTCCACCATCCTGTGGCCTCACCCGCTCCTTCTCCCACCATCCTGTGGCTCACTGTGTGAGGATAGGAATGGGCTCTATTTGGCTCTCTGTGGGTTGAGAAAAACATTACAGGAGTCGCTGATAGCCCCTGGGGGCTCACCACGCACAGGGACTTCATTGCAATGCTTCCCTCACCTGCAGAGCCCAGTTCTGTGACTGAGGCTGTGATGAGGGTGTGTGTGTGAGTGAGGTAACAGCAGGGCAGGCTAGGATGCAGCCAGGGCTGCTCGGGAGCCTGTGCCTAGACAGGGACGCTCCCTAGTGAGCAGCATATTTTGTCTTCACTACTGTCTACATTCCTTCAGACTCTTAAGACGTTACCAAGGGACATCAGCATTGCCCCCACCTCTGGAGCTTAGAAGTGTAGATTGCACCTTGGTTTGAGGCTCTGGTTATCTACGTTCAGGCTCTCACTGGAGAAAGGACGCAGCTTGTATCGTTCACCCAGCAAACAGAAACTGGTGTTCTCTAGGGACTTAATGTAGGCTCCTGGGCTGAGCAGAGCAGTGTCACTGTTAATCTTAGGTGGGAGTGGACATTGTGCCACACACACACAGACACACACACCACACACACACACACACACACACACACACCTCCTCTTCCTCCTTCTTCAGTGTTTTGAGACAGTGTCTCACTATATAGCTTAGGCTAGGCTCGGTTTTCTTGCTTCAGCCTGCGACACCAAACTTTTCCTTAGACACTTATAATTATTTTATTTCATGTACATGAGTGTTTTACTTACATATGTGACTGAGCCTGGGATTCTTGGGAGACAGAAGAGGGCATTGGATGTCCTGGAACTGGAGATACGAACCGTGCTGAGGTGCATGTGAGTGCTGAGACTTGAACTCGAGTCCTCTGGGTGGGTATCCACTGCCCTTAACCACTGAGACTCTCTCCAGCCTGGAGTTTTCTTTTCTTTTTTGGTTTTTTGGAGACAGGGTCTCTCTGTGTAACCCTGCCTATCCTGGGACTCGCTCTGTAGACCAGGCTGGCTTCAAACTCAGCCATCTGCCTGCCCTACCTCGAGTCCTGGGATTAAAGGTGTGCGCCAGCCACCACTACACTCGGGGATTTTCTTCTTGAGGCTGATTCTTAGCACATCTGTGCAGGTCCCTCCTGGTTCTTCACCCCCTCCCCCTTTTCTGGTGTCATTCTCTTATGGCTGTCCCTTGGCTCTCCCTTCCCTCCCTGTACCATCCCCCACCCTGGTTGTACCCAAGCCAGTGCACACATCCATTATCTCATGCAAACAACCATTGAAATGATTTTTTTCTGGAAATACGTGTCTCCTGTATGTTGCACCTTGAGGAATGCATTTTATTTTTATTTTATATTTCTAAACAATGAATATCAGCATTTATTGTGCTTATGAGGGCCTGACGCTTTGCTAAACCTTACTGTGCAGTATTTATTATTTATCAAGAGAAACCTGTGGGAGTATTTTCCTTTGTCTGTCATCCAACTTGCAAATCATCTTGGAGGGGGCACCAATGGCTGTAGGAGGCACTGTTCTAGATCAGAGTCAATACACGAGGACCCGTCCACCTGTTTATAGAAATATAATTTTATTAAAACATAGCCACATTCAACCGCTTACACACTTCCGCTCCACAGTGGCAGCGCAACAGAGAGGTCATGACTGGGAAAGCTTAAAGACTTAGTGTTGGGGCTGTTGAGGTGGCTCGGTGGGGAAGGTGCTTGCCACCCACTCTGACTGACCTGAGTTCAATTCCCAGAACCTACATGGTAGAAGGAGAGAACTGACCCCTGCGAGTGTCTTCTGAGCTCCACACAGCTATGGCATGCACATTTGTGCACATACACACATATAAACCCACACAAATGCACACACATACACACGAATGTGCACACACCAATGCACACAGATACATACACACAAATGCACACACATACACACGAATGTGCAAACACACACACACAGACACACAAATTCACACACACAAATCACACACACATATACACAACCACACACATATATACACGAATGCACACACACATTATACACGAATGCACACATACAAATGCACACAGTTACACACGAATGCATACACATACGCACAAATGAGTACACATACACAAACAAATAAACGTAATAAAAGATTCATTATTTAGCATTGTTAGCTCTTGTTCTATGTGTTGGTGACATTGCGAGAACAAAGCAGAGCAGACTGTTGCCACAGGAGCTCACAGCCCACGTGCATCTGAAATCGCTACGTGTCTGTGTCAGCGGCCTCTCTTTCAGCTAGGTGTGTCTGTGTGACAGGTCTGGCCAATAGGAGCTGAACTACCTCATAGCACTGTGCTGTGTGATCACATGATTCTTCCTGGACAAAGACAATTGGCAGCTGCTCTTGATGACAGCCCTTTGTCATACTGGCCTTGAGTGTCAGCACACAACTGATGACAATTCTCCACTTACATGGATAACCCCTCCCCCCCCCCCCCCCCCCCCGCAAGAACCACTCAGTGTTGCTGTATTCGTGCGAGGCAGGAACAAGTAATTTTTATCAGGCTATAACTTACAAAACTGTTTGCTACTTGACCCTTCACATGAAAAATTTGCCTGACCTTTGCTTTAGAATGAATTGATATTCAAATTTTGTGTTACTTATTTAAGACCCTTTTCATGTTTTTACGTACCTGAGTATATGTGTGTAATGGTTCATTTTCTATTTTTTTGAAACAGGGTTTCACTAGGTAGCCCTGGTTGACCTGGAACTCTTTGTAGATCAGGCTGGCCTCAACTCATAGAGATCCCCGTGTCTTCGCCTCTTCAGTTCTGGGATTCAAGGGATGTACCACCACAACCTGCATGCGATTTAGTCTTGATTGTCACCTTGGCATATTTGATACTGGCTAAGGATCAACCGAGATGGGAAGACCCAGAGTGGATGGTACCTTCTGGCCGTAGCCTGAAGCCTACAGAGGGGTGCGGGGAAGAGCGGATTGCTCACTTGCCTATTGCCAGTTCTTGCTGGTGTCTATTCCAGTTTCTGATGCTGCCACTGCCATGGCTGCCATCTTTAGCTGACATCAGACTCCAGCTTCTTCTGGTTCCAACCAGTGACTCCCGGAATCTTCCAGGTCATCGTACCGGGTTGGGACTGCTGATGTATGTGTTCATTACACTAGGTTGATTACTGGTAACTAGTTGATTACCAGCCTGGGGTAATGAATGCTCACTCATAGGGTTCTCAGCTTCTTCAGTGCTCAGATAACTATGGTTGGGTTATGCAGCCCTACTGTGTAAGCCAGTCTAATGAATTCCCCCTTTTGATATGTATATATTCCATTGGTTCTCTAGGGAGCCTCCCTCCCACATGAAGACATACCTGTGTGTAGACACATAGCCTGTGTTTGTAGATACACACACATACACGTATTTTTAGCCAAAGGGAATATTCTATGTAATTGTTGCTCATGTTACATCTTGGACATTTTCCCTTTATCAGTAGCTATAGGCCATTTTGTTGGTTTGAGTTCTCTTTCTTGTGTGCGTGGTGAACATAAGTGCACATGTATGTGCAGAAGTGTGCATCGGTGAGAGCGTGTGCCGAGGCTGGAAGGCGATGTCGGATGTCCTGCTCTGTCATCCTCTACGCTGTACCTTGGAGTCAGGATCTCCCACTAGAGCCAGACAGAGTTAGGCCGGCAGCCAGGAAGCCCCAGCGGTCCTTTTATCTCAGCCTCATTGCAAGAGCTCACAAGGGTGTGTGCTGTACCTGGCTTTTAAGACGGGAGCTGGGCATTCAAACTCTGGTTCTCATATCTGCCCGGCCATCTTCCTGGCTCTCCTGTATTCTGAGGGAAGTACACATTCCACTGCAGAGTTAGACAGTGATGCTCTCTGATCCGCCGCTCTCCTGATGCCTGTAAAGCTTGCTCCCCGTTTCTCTCAAGCGTGTGAGTGAGTTCTCAATACCTATGAAGTTGTAGCCTTGATTCGTTTGCTTTGCAGAACTTGAAGGAGGAAGGCTGACTTCCTTCAGCGCTGGCATTTCCACGCACAGTAAACAGGCCCAAAAATACCTTCTGCGTTTTGGATCTTAATTATGCACCGATACCCTTAGTTAAAATTCACATTGTCAGTAAAAGGTAAGGACCACGTTAGATTGTGGGCGCTGGCATCGTGGTTCACACACATTTAAGCTTTGAAAAAATCTGTTGTTGCATTATGGTGGATTTTTCCAGAAAGAAACACGAAGTTTGAAAACGCGTTTTGAAAAGAAGACAGAAGGCGAGATGAACCCCGTGGAAGGAGTCCAGCGCATTCTAGAGCAGGTGAAGCTACGCACAATCGAAAATGGAGCCAGCATCGCACCTCGATCCCAGGGCTGTTTCCAGCAGGCGGGCTCCTCCCGCCCCCATCTCTCAGAATTTGGCAAAGCCAGAAGATGGAAGCCCAGAGTATCAGATTCCAGGACCAAACCCGTGCAGCTTTCGGTCTAGCAAGGCCAAATGCTCAAGCTTTACGGGTGTGGGGTCAGGCTCTTCCCAGACTTAGCCTTTGCTGATCTAGGCGAGACTTTCACTTTCTGACCCTTGACTCTGGCAACTCACCTGTCTGTGGCTCGATGCTCATTTCTCGCCATCCTTGTCGACTCTCCGGCTTTGTGCCTTCTGCTCCGCGCTCAGTTTAGTTCCCTTAAAGATGGTGCCGTCTCGGGACCCCTCCTCCACTCAGGGACCCAGGCTTTGTTGCCCCGTTGGGCTGTGTGGGATTGTACCGTGTTCCCATCGAATCTGGCTTTACCCCCTTAGATTCGCTGTTGTTCTTTGCTCGTGACCTCTGTTTGCATAACTGACCCTTTGCTTCCCTGGGACTCTGGGAGGCCAGAGGCCACCGTGTGTGTTGTTCCTTGGGTGCCATCCACCTTGAGTTTTTTCTCTTTCCCTTTCTGTTCTCTCAGACGGATTCTCTCATTGCTTTGGAACATGCTGACTGGCCAGCTGTCCGCAGAGACCAGCCTGCCTTTACTTCTCAGCTCTGGAATTACAAACTCGTGCCTTTTTGCTCTTCTGGAAAATCAACTCAGGTTCTCAGGTTTTGCTTCATTGACTGAGCCTTGCTCTCTGCTTTAGGATGTGTACCACTGAGAAAATGTTTCTGGGCAGGCGTGTGTGGCATGTGCGTGTGTGTGTGCGTGTGCGTGTGTGTGTGGTGTGTGTGTGTGTGACAAATTTCTGGCCATAGGAAGGTTTAAAAGTGTTCTTTGTAGGCTGGAGAGATGACGCAGTGGTTAAGAGTATTGGTTGCTCTTCCAGAGGACTGAGGTTCAATTCCCAGCCCCCATGGCAGCTCGAAACTGTCTGTAGTTACCTTTCCGGGGCGTCCGACACCCTCACACCCTCATACACACGGTCAAAGCACCGATGTACAGAAAATAAAAATAAATGAACTTTTTTTTTTTAAAATGCTCTTTGCAACTGTCCTTGTGTAGAAAGGCCACCGGCGGTTGGCCTGCTGGAACATGTCACAGTAGTCGGCCCAGAGCAGGGTACTTGGCTTCCACTGCAGAAGCTGTGCGTTGACATTTGCACACTCGATGATCAGAGGCGCAACAGGAAAGACACCAGCGTCCCCCCAACACCAAAATCCAGAAGAGACGCACCGAAGAGCAGCAAGCGGTAGGAAGTGACACTGTGCTGGCCAAGGCGGCCACAGTCTGAAGTGTCCCCACTTTTTTGAGGCTGCCCGAGGAAGGTAGAGGCTGGAGGGACAAATGCTCATGCATGCAATATACCGAACTCACTGGTTATTGAACTCAAAGTGATGCCATTTGTCTAGAAGTGACTACACTTTCTGCTATCATGGAGACTGGTGACTTGACACAAAAAGGTTTAGAGGGCCGAGGTGATGGCTCTGAGGTGATTGATGGCTCTGAGGTGATGACTCTGAGGTGATGGCTCTGAGGTGATGACTCTGAGGTGATGATGGTTCTGAGGTGATGGCTCTGAGGTGATGATGGCTCTGAGGTGATGATGGTTCTGAGGTGATGGTGGCTCTGAGGTGATGACTCTGAGGTGATGGCTCTGAGGTGATGGCTCTGAGGTGATGGTGGCTCTGCGGTGATGGTTGCTTTGAGGTGATGGCTCTGAGGTGATGGTTCTGAGCTGATGACTTTGAGCTGATGGCTCCATCAGTAGTGTGAGGACCTGAGTTCATACTTCCAGAACCCATGTGAAAGAAGCCAGGTATGGTGGCGCATGCTCATAATTCCAGCCCAACAGGTTGGAGACATGATGATTTCTGGGGCTCACTGGAATATATAATATATATTATACACACTCTCTACTTCAGCTTATTTAGATTATTCTTCACCTTCAAACAAAAATCTTCAATGATCATTGGATGAAGTTTTTTTCTATTAAAATATATTCACAGCTTTGCTATGTTGCTTTAACAACAAATAAAACTGGAAAAAGATGGGTTAAAAGACAGTATACTAGGATGGGGCGTGGATCAGTGGCAGAACATTCGCTTGCCTGCTTAAGATCCCAAGTTTAATCCACATTGATGCAAAAATAAAGGTGAGGGAGAACATGCTTTAAAAATGAATTTTCCAAGTACCAGCTATGGTAGCACATGTCTACTATCCCAGCACTCAGGAGGCAGGGGCAGGAAGGCCAGGGGTTCAAGGTCATGTCCAACTACACACAGAGCTCAGGGTCTTCCTGAGATATATGACACCCTAGCTTTAAAAAAAGGTTTATTAAGGGCTGGAGAGGTGACTCAGTGATTCAGAGAGTTTGCTAGTCTTGCAGAGGACCCAAGTTCAGTTTCCAGCACCTATACTGGGGAGCTCACCACTGCCTATATATCCAGCTCCAGGGGATCGATCTGGTACCTTCTGGCCTGTGCAGGAACCCCTAGGCATGTACATACAACACACACATAACATACACATACACACACACACACACACACACACACACACACACACACACACACTCTTTCTCTCTCTCTTTTTAAAAAGAAAAAAATTCAGTTCTAAAAACAAGTCACACCCTCTCTATTTTTGTTTATTGGTTGGTGTTTTCTGCATCAGCTAGGTGAGCAGGCCAGTCGCAGTTCTTAACTTTGAGCCTGTAGAAAATCTTCTCCCACATCTCCGTACCCGCCTCTCTGATGTACCCACCCCTGTGATTTAAACTTACTTTGATTTATGACTTTCTCTGTTCTGTAAAGCTATAAAAAACATAAAACTGCTTCCACATTGGAAAGTGGAATTCAGGTAATTTGAATCTGTGCTCCTGGGCCATGGTCACTCAAAATGGCCCCAGAATCAATTCTTAATCCCTTTAAGACAATAGTTCAAAACCTGTGGGACCCAACCCAGGGTGGTGGTGGTGGCACTGACTGGCCCCTTTGCAGGGTTCACCTAGGACCATCAGAAAATACAAATTTTAACAGAGTGATGGTGTCTCACTCCTTTTAATCCCAGCACTCAGGAGGCAGAGGAGGCAGATCTCCATGTTTGAGGCCAACCTGGTCTACAGAGCAAGTTCCAGGACAGCTAGGGCTACACAGAAAAATCCTGTCTCAAGAAACCAAAAGAAAAGAAGACAAGACAGATATTTACATTATGGTTCAACACAGTAACAAAATTACAGTTATGAAGAAGCGATGGAAATAATTCTATGGTCAGAGTCACCACAGCGTGAGGAACTGTGTTAAAGAGTCACAGCACTGGGAAGGTTGAGAACCGATGCTTTCAGATGACAGCTCTGGTTTTGCCTTGACAATTCCTTGGGCAGGCGGGCTGTGTGAGGAAGCTCACTGTCCATGGGCCTGTGAGCATGTCAGCAGGCGTGGTTCCTCGGCTCTTCCTGCTTCAAGTTCTTGTTTGAGTTTCTGTTGTGATTTCCCTCAGTGATGGACTGTGACTCAGAAGTGTAAACCAAGTGTGATGGTTTGTACATGCTTGGGCCAGGGAGTGACACTATTAGGAGGTGTGGCCTTGTTGGAGTAGGTGTGTCACTGGGTATGGGATTAATATCCTACTCCTTGCTGCCTAGAAGTCAGTATTCTGCTAGCAGCCTTCAGATGAAGATGTAGAACTCTCAGCTCCTCCTGCACCATGCCTGCCTGGATGCTGCCATGCTCCCACCATGATGATAATGGATTGAACTTCTGAACCTGTAAGCCAGCCCCAAATATATGTTGTCCTTTATAAGACTTGTCTTGGTCATGGTGTCTGCTCACAGCAGTAAAACCCTAACTAAGACACCAAGTAAATCCTTTCTTCTCCTAAATTGCTTTCAGCCAGAATGTTCTTATCACAGCCACGGAATGAAATTGGAACAGGAGCTTCAACCTCAAGACAAGTTGACAACTTGAGCTCAGACTCTCTGGGTGGCTGAGGTAGTCATGGCACACAAACCTGAGCGCACAGGACTAAAATGGGTTTCTGTAACTAGATTTAATCACATGTGTGTGAGTTGTGTGTGTGTGTGTGTGCACGTAAAGGTCAGAGGACAATCTGTCTGTCAGTGCTGAAGAGTCATCCACCTTGTTTTATGATGCTGGTTGTGTTGGAAGTTTTACCTCAACTTGACACAAGCTGAAGACATCCGAGAGGAGGGAATCTCAATTAAGAAAACGCCTCCACAAGATCTGGCTGTACATAAACCTGCAGGTTGATTTCTTGACTAGTGATTGATGGGGAGGGCCCAGCCCATTGTGGGTGGGGCTGTCCCTGGGCTGTCCCGGGCTCTATAAGAAATGAAGCTGAGCAAGCCAGGGAAGCAAGCCAGTCAGCAGCATCCTCTGTGACCTCTGCCTCCGGGTCCCTGCCCCGTGCCTTTGATGATGGACTGTTATAAGGAACTCTGAGTGAAGGAAAGCCTCTCCTCCCCACAGTGCTTTTGGTCATGGTGTTCCATCAGAGCGTTAGTAACCCTGACCAGGACATGGGTCCTCCAGTCCACAGGACAGCACAACAGGTTGTTTTGTCCTATCCTTGCTTCTTGCTTGTTCCTCCAGAGCCTGACAATCCTGTAAGGATCCCATCGATCAAATCAGTGTAGTGACAAAGTTTGGGGTCCATTTCTCACCTTCTGTTTCTATGGACGATGTTATTGAAAGGGCATGTGTTAGGCAGAGCCATAGTGACCTGTCACCTGAACCCTTCACCCAGCCGATACCCTGTTCTGAATGGTATCTGTACTCCCCCTGAACACCTATGCTCCGGTGTCATTCCCTTCCCCACATCCTGCCCTTTTGTGTTTATAACCCCTGTGTGAATAAGTAAATTACGATGTGATTTAAATTAAAAAAAGAAAAAAGAAAAAAAAAAAAAAAAAAAAAGAAAGGGCATGCGTTCCCCCTTTGCAGTCCTCCATGGTCCTCTGTGCTGGGCTTTCTTCTGGTCTTCTCTTTATTCTCTGCCTGTCTTACCCTCAGCCTTCCGCTCTTGGATTCTCCCATCCCCCAGCCCCCCACTGCTCCACATTCTGAATTTGTGGCAATCTTTTATTATTCTTTCTTTCTTTAATTTTACTTACACCTCTCTCTCTCTCTCTCTCTCTCTCTCTCTCTCTCTCTCTCTCTGTGTCTATGTATGCGTGTGTGTGTGTGTGTGTGTGTGTGTGTGTGCATGTGTATATCTTCTGGGAGTGTGGGTCCTAGGACTAGAACCCAGGTCATCATGCTCGGTCCTTTACCCAGTGAGCCACTGGTCAGTCCTTTTCCGATCCTTTTACTTCACCTCTGGGAGCTCTTGCCTGTGACTCTTCAAGGAGACAAGACCTTTGTTCCGTGTCCAGAATGACATTTCGGAGACAGCACTCCAGGCACGAGGACCACGCCAGACCGTGGAGTTCCCAGTGTGTGGCCGGTGCTGTGTGTTGCCACTGTGCGCCATATGAATGCATTGGTAATTTCCCTAGCATGGGACTGTAGGAAGACGGGTACAGACAACTCAGGGGACAGTTCCAGGGCTGAGCAAGGTACTATCAAATGGTGACCCTGAAAAAACTTGATGAAATCCTGCCTGACACCCACATCTGCTGAACCCTCCAGTCCCCCGACGCCAGCCCATCAACCTAGGTCATTGACTGATTACGCATAACAGATGAGACTCTGTCTGTGATGGTTAGTGTCCATGGTCAACTTGACAGAATTTAGAATCACCTGGGAGATCACATTAGGCATGCCTTGGGGGATTGTCATAGTTCTGTTAACGGAGGTGGGAAGACCTCACCGTGGGTGACGTCATTTCCTGGATGGGATCTTGGACTGTATTTGTGGAGAGAGGAAGTTGAGCGGCAGCGTGCATCTGTTGATCTCGGCTTCCCGATTTCGGATGCAGGGTGGGCAGCTGCTTTAAGCGTCCGTCTGTCCTTCTTGACTTCCTCACAGGGATGGGCTGTGACCTTGAACTGTGAGGCAGAACATACCTCTCCCCCTTATGTTGCTTTTGATTACATCACAGCAACAGGAAAGAGCTGGAGACACTGCCTCAGAGTTCTTGCAGGCTGGGCATGCATGGAGCAGTAGGCAAGATCAGTTCTCAACGTGGCAGGTAGATGTGGCTTTAAAAATACTCCATTGGTGGTGGCTGGGACATTTTTCTGGGCAATGAAATTCTCTTAGAAATGGTGGGTATATTCTATTATTTGACCTGGAAGAGTTGAAAGACTCTGGGATACACCAAAGTGTTAATGTGATTGATGCTGGGGAGATTTTACACACGCACACACACACACACACACACACACACACACACATTTAAAAAACATTTATTTTTATTTTATGGGTAGGGGTGTTTTGCCTGCATGTATGTATATGCGTCATGTGTATGTAGCGCCAACAGAAGCCAGAAAAGGGAGGCAGATCCCGTGAAACTAGAGTTACAGAAGGTTGTGAGTTGCCATGTGGGCCGTGAGAATTGAACCCAGGTTCTTGGTAAGAGCAGCCAGCTCTCAACCTTTGACCCATTTCTCCTGCTCCTGGGGAACTCCTTTGAAGCATCTTTTTTATCTGGGTGTACCTAAATTGCCGTGCTGAGCATTATGGGTAAGACCTGCACAATATAGTAGCTACCAGGTACGTGAGACAATTTCACTTCTTTTTAAAAAAGATTATCTATCTCTGTCTGTCTGTCTGTCTATCTCTGTGTGAATAGGTACACATGCATCGGGTGCCTGTGGAGACCTGAAGAAGGTGCAGTGTTTGAATGAGAATGGCCCCTATAGGCTCAGACACTTGCACACATAGTCTAGAGTTAGTGGAACTGTTTGGAAAGGATTAGGATGTGCAGCCTTGTCGGAGGAGGTGTATCACTGGGAGTGGGCTTTAAAGTTTCAGTGGCCCAGTCTCTCTTTCTGCCTGTGGATCTCAGCTACAGCCCAGGACTATGCCTGCCTACTTCCTGCCATGATGATTATGTACCCAGTTAAGATACTTTCTTTTATAAGACTTGTCTTGGTCATGGTGTCTCATCTTAACAATGGGACAAGAACTAATCAGAGTGATAGACAGTTGTGAGCTATCTGATATGGATGCTAAGAACTGAACACATAATACTGGTCCCCTGACAGAGCAGGCAGTGCTCCTAACTGCTGAGATATCTCTCCAGCCCCATGGCTATCTTAGTTTTAATTGACATAATTACAATTAAAATATAAGTTCCGGTCCATGAGTTTCCCTGGCTATGTGTCACATGTTCCGTAGGCACAAGAGGCTAGCGGCTGACACCCGGGGCTGCAAAGAGATTGAACATCTTTGAAATCACAGAAATGGCTGGTACTAGACCAAGCAAAACCAAGGCAGTACTGCCTCCCGCCCTAATGGACAACTCCTCTCCCTCAAAATTGACATTGACAGTTGCCAAGTCTGGGTTGTAAAGGAAACTATAATCAGAGATGGACTTACAGCTTGTGGGGCCCAGAGAAGAAGTGAGAGTGATTGATACTTGTTTAGGACTCTAAGTCTGGTATGGGCCTGTCTCCTCAGTATGTAGAATGCTGAGAGGGGAGGAGTGTGAGTTCAAGGCTCACCTGTGCTCACAGATATCCTTCAGCCTCAAAACAAAACAAAACAAAACAAAACAAAACAAAACAACAAAACAAAACAAAACAATCGGAATCAGTTATGACCAAAAGCATTAGGCCAAGTATGAGGCTCTTCCACGTGAGCTGTGCCCTCAATCCGAGAGCGACAGATTAAAGTGCAGGGGCATGGAGACCCGTGACAGTTAAGGATGTCACAGATGTGTCCAGAGGGTGTCAGTGGATAGTGATGCAGAATCATGCTGAGGAAGCAATGGTATGCAAAGACAGGACATTCCAGAAGGCTGGAGGGATATCAGAGGGCAGGCAGTGGGCTAAGGAGCTGACCAGGGCCAGAGGCCGCTGTGTCCTCCAATCTAAGGCCATGAAGATTTAAAATTTTTAATTGTTTAGATGTACTTCACTATTTATTTGGTGTGGTGTGTGTGTGTGTGTGTGTGTGTGTGCATCTGAGACCAGATGGAGGTGGAATAGCAGGATGCTGCGGGTGTTGGGACCCGAACCCTGGTCCTCAGCAAGATCAACCTTAACTGCTGTGCCGTCTCCAGCCCCAAGTTTTAAATCTTACACTGCACTTTCTATATCACAAAGGTTCTTGCTTGGTCCAGCATAGGAATTTTCCCTGTGGGGGAAAAAACCCTCCAAACTTTAAAATTGACATATATTAATTATACACAATAGTTAATTAGCATATATTAATTATACATAATAGTTTGTCTCATTATAATATTTTCATACATGTGCATAGTGTATTTTGATCATATTTACCCATTACCCTGCTGTGGCCCCTCCTATGCTTGCTGGTCTCTTATAACACAATTCTTTCTACTTTCCTGTGTGTGTGCATGTATGTGTGTTTATATGTGTATGCGTGTGCACATGTTTATGTGGGTGTGTGTCTGTGTGTTTCTATATGTATGAGTGTGTGTGACTGACTCTATGTGTGTTTATATGTGTATGTGTGTGCATATGTTTATGTGGGTGTGTGTCTGTGTGTTTCTATATGTTTCTGCATATGTTTATGTGTGTGTGGCTGTATGTGTGTTTATATGTGCATGCGTGTGCACATGTTTATGTGGGTGCTTGTATGTGTGTTTCTATGTGTGCCGCATGTGTATCTCCTAATGACTTGATTTGGCTTGCTAACTGCAAGCTGGAAGAGGGGTTACTGGCAGGCACACAGGCAACTTACCAGCGGCTGTAGCAATGAAGAAAATAGTGGTCTCTATCCTCTGGATTCATTTGGAGGATGTAGGTGTCTCTAGGACATAGAGTTTTTCTTTTTCCTTTCGAGGAGAGGGGGGTGAGGCCCAGGAAGTGCCCTGCTTAGGGTCACAATCTGGTGCTGTGCAAGGAAGGAAGGAGAGGAGACTTCCCCCAAGTCTGAGCAGGTACACATCCTCTGGGAGCCCCTCCCGGAGGCAGGGCTGGCCAGGGAGATGCTTGACTGTTCCAAGTGTCAGAGAAAAGCACTGCCTACTTGCCTACTTGCTTCCGCACGTGCTACTTCCCAAGAAGGTGTTCCGTCAACAGAAATGCTGATTCTCTGGCTTTCTCACGCTAAATTTAGAAATGACATTTGCATTTCCGCAGATCAACAGCATGGGCTTAGAAACAGTTCCCAGAGCTGGGGCCAAGTGAATAGTTTCCCTTTCTTGGCTGTTGGGAATTAGCAAAACTTAGGATGTGCCTGGAACAGGGTAGATGAAGGTAGTTGAAAATAGTAAATGCATCCTTTTCAGGAGGTAAAATCAGTAGTACCTCGAGTTTCAAAAAGGCTGGGGGTGGGAATTACTCACTCTAATTTTTACCTCATTTATTTAAAATATAATGGGAGAGGCTCTAGCCAAACTATTCCTTGATCCCTAACTCTCCCCCTCCCACTTCCCTCCTTAGTGTCCATCTTATTTTGTTTGGAGGTGGGTGTTAATTTTGAATCTGAAAGGTTTTTTTTTATTAATTAATTTATTGTGTGCATGCGTGTGTGCGTGTGTGTGCCTGTGTGTGCATGTGTTTGCATGTGTGTACATGCATGTGTGTATGCATATGCCTGTGTGTGTTTTTAATTAATTAATTGTGTGCATTCGTGTGTGTGTGTGTGTGCATGTGTGTGTGCATATGTGTACATGCATGTTTGTGCATATGCCTGTATGTGTGTGTGTGTATGCATGTGTACATGCATTGTGTGTGTGCGCACGCGCCTACAAGTGCCTGTGTATATATGTATGTCATGTATGTGTATGCACAAACACACCGGCCACAGGGTGCTGTGGAGGTCAGAGGACAAATTGCAGGCATGGGTTCTTTCCTTCATCTGGGTTCCAGGAGTAGAACTCGGGCCATCGGGCTTGGTGGCAAGCACCCTCTGAGCCATCTCACTGGCCCCACAGCTGACCATTTCTGATACTTTATTGACAGCTCAAGTTCGGAGGCAAGTTCCTGTTAGCCTGCAGCTCCCCGGTTTTGCCTGCGGTTCCTGTGTACTTAATAGTCCGTCTCATGGAGTTCAAACATTTGTAGCATTACACTGACATTTTTCCATCTTGCCAGAGTTCTCTCAGACCAAACAGTTTGTTTCCTGGTCAAGAGGGCGGGAAACTGTCGACTCCCATCTGTCTGAGGGGTTGTTGATCTACTTTTGGTGGTAAAGGTCTACGGCTTCCCAGCAGCTCTAAAATCATGAGCACGTGTCACCACAAGAGGGCAGTGTGCACTCTCTCCAGGAGCCCACACAAATCCTGCCTTTCCCGCCGTGGGTAAAAGGATTTGTCTGGCAAAGGGCAAACCCATTAGGCACCAACATCCTGCATTTTCTTGCTGTTACTTGTCATCATGGAAGCAATGATTGGAAAGTCCTGATTACCCTCACGATCTCCTAGACAGCGCGCGTCTCTAAGCACCCGCTTTCCAACTTAGTGCTTTTGATTTTCACCTGTGCTACACACGGAAGGGAGACCTAGGGGCGCTTTCCCGCTGCTGTTGGGGAGCCTGTCTTCACTCTGTGGAGGGTCTCATCTGCGTGGGGGGGGGCTGGTCCCGAGGTACCAGGAATGTGTTTAACAAGACAGCAATAGCTAAAGTTTTAAAAAGAGCCTTCATTCGTCTCTCCTAGGCCTTGGAGGTGGGGGGATGTCATTATTAGTGCAAAATGTGCTGGGAAGTTCTCCCTGATAATAACCTAAGGCAAGCATACATGAGGAATCAGTGGATTACTTTTTCAGACTTTTTTTTTTTTTTTTAATTTTACTTTTTTACCGACATGCCTAAAAAGTAGGAGGTTTTGTTTTATTCTGCTTTCTTACGGACCCGTAAGTCAGAAAGCAAAGCCCAGAGGTGACACTTGTACAATTGAAATATGGTCTACTGTGATACGGTCGAATCTCATCAATGGCTCCCTTTGCCAGATGGACCCAGAATTGGCACAATCACAGTCGTGTCAGTGTTCCAGCTTGCGTTTGTTCGGGTGTGAAGCAGTGAAGAGAGTGTCTGGGGCACCTTTTCTCTTTTTATACAAAATTCAGCAAACCAATTGTTTTCCTTAGAACTGCAGGGCAGAGTCGCGCCTGTGTGTAGGCTGCTGTGCGGCTTTCTGCTGACTGTGAGGCCAGAGGCTCTCTAGAGGGCAGTGAGGATTGGTGGCTGCAGCGGATGTTCTAAGATGAGGGATCATCTCTGGGCAGCTGTGAAGGTCATGGAGAGCAGCCAATGCTGCCACGGGAGGAGAGGTGGAATGTTCCAGAAAGATAGGTGCTGGGTCCGTTAGGTCTTGAGAGCTGGTAACTGTCAATGACAGACAGAAAGGATTCTATTTTCCCAACAGAAACAGAGCAAATGAGGTTACAAATACGTCAATGTACCAATGCTTGGTCAGGGATTCAAGTACTAAATGACTCCTGGGCTGGTACCTTGCAGGCTGTGGAAAACCCATGTTCCCAGCACGGAAGCTGAGAAGGTGAAATCTGAGACCCTTGGGTACCCAATCAGGGACAGCCATGCTCCTAGGCGACATCTAGAGACTCAGTTGATTTTTTTATTCAGGAGAGAAGGGTCCCTGGATTGATGAAGAAGTATGGTACCACACACCAGCAGGGTGAGAAGCCTGGATAGATTTGCTGGGGTGGAGGGGGGGAAGAGAAGGTAAGGGGGAACTTAGGGAGTCAGGCACTAAGTTCTAGGAACCCACTGAGTGTGTGACAAGAGACGGGTTTAGATGAGGTGGAAGAGTGAATTCTGCGTGGTTCCAGCAGACCTGCCGGGGGGTTTGAGATTGGGCCTTGCTGGCACTCTGTTGGTACCTCTCTCCCTCCCTCTCTCCTTCCTTTCCTCTCGCCCTCCCTCCCTGCCTCCTGCCCTCCTTCCTTCCCTTCCTCATATGTTCACACAACCTACAGGCTAGTGGGAAAGGTGTGTGTCGTGGAAGCAAAAGACCCGAGCTGAATCCTCAGAACCCACATTGCAACAAGACAGGTGCGCTTGGAAACCCAGGGCTTGGAAGGCAGAGACAAGAGGATCCAGGCTGCAGACCCAGAAACAGTGACGCTGCCGTGTGGAGAATTGGCTCTAGGAACATAGCTTCCCCAAGTGGAACTTTTGCGAAGGGCAGAATTTGGATAGCTGTTAGAGTGCTCAGAGACTCCGCTTCTCCATCGGGGTAATTTTGTCCTGCGCAGGGGGCACTAACCACATCAGGAGACACACGTATGTTGTTCTGGCTGGGTTAGGGGTGCTCTTGGCACTTAGTGAGCAGAGGCCATGGATGTTGCTCTGCTTGTGCACTGCAGAGGGAGCCGCCCTTTTCTCCTGGGCCCTGCTTGCTGTACTGAGTTTGCTGGTCAGGTTCAGAGGGACACAGTGCAGCTCCCATCCTTGCCTGCTCCAGGTCAAACATGTCCACAGGTCAAAGGGCTTTTCATCCACTAGCTGTGGTGTTTTTTATCCCAGAACACAGGAGTCAGAGGCAGAGGAATCTCTGAATTTGAGGCCAGCCTGATCTACTTAGAGACCCTGCCTCAAAACACCAAAACCAAAACCAAAACCAAAACCAAACCAAAAACCAAAACCAAAACCAAAACCAAAACGAAAAAAAACGAAAACGAAAACGAAACCAAACCAACCAACCAATCAACCAACCAACCAACCAACCAACCAACCAACAGTCTTCCTTTGCAGATGGAAGGATGGGAGGATGGGAATCACATTTGGTGTGCATACTTGTGCCGTGCACATGTGAGTGTGAACATGTGTGCATGGTGTGTATGCATATGTGGGTAGACAAGTGAGGCAAAGGATAACCTTGGGTGTCTTTTTCCTTGGCTTTTGAGACCAAGTCTTCAGGCCTGGATCCCCCCAGCGCTAGGACCATAGGTGGGCCACTATGCTGGGCTTGCGGATTTGGGGGTTTAAACCGGTTCTTAATGCTTTGCTGATGATGTCATCCCTCAGCCCCTGGGTCTGGACTCTATACATATAGGCTATCTGAGGTTTGGAGTGGTCACATCTCCACTCCTCACTGTCCCCTTGGTTTGTTCATGGTACTGGACAGTGGGAGTGGATGAGGGTGTAAGTCGTGAACCTCTGAAGAGCATACACGCGGCCACACAGTGCCCTGCTGGCCCATAAGCAGCCTGTGTGTTGTAGAGAATGTCTAGATTCATTTTTAGAAAAGATTCACTTGTTTTATGTGATGGTTTGTATATGCTCGGTCCAGGGAATGGCACTATTAGAAGGTGTGGCCCTGCTGGAGTGGGCATGGCCTTGTTGGAGTAGATGTGTCACTATGGTTTGGGCTTTAAGACCCTCATCCTAACTGCCTGGAAGTCAGTATTCTGCTAGCAGCCTTCAGATGAAGATGTAGAACTCTCAGCTCCTCCTGCACCATGCCTGCCTAGATGCTGCCATGTTCCCACCTTGATAATAATGGACTGAACCTCTGAACCTGTAAGCCAGCCCCAATTAAATGTTGTCCTGATAAGAGTTGCCTTGGTCATGGTGTCTCTTCACAGCAGTAAAACCTAACTAAGACATTTTATTTTATGAGTGTTTTGCTACTTACATGTATATGGTGCTTGTGGAGGCCAGAGGTTGGCATCAGATGCCTTGGAACCAGAGTTCTAGACAGTTGTGAGCTGTCATGTGGGTGCTGGGATTTGAACCCGGGTCTTCTACAAGAGCAGCTAGTACTCTTAACTTCAGAGCCATCTCTCCAGTTTGCAAATGTCTGTTTTGGGTCACTGTTTGCTGCGTTTTCATCTGCCAAAGTTTGGAAATTAAGTCTCACTGTCAAACTCACAGCACTCAGGGGAGGACGCAGCTTTCTGTGGCATATTGGCAGCACCACAAATTAAAGCTAATTCTTTAAAAAATTATGACATGACATCATGCTTTGATGTAATGTGATGTGACAGCCTGTGAGCTTTAGTTCTGTAAGATCTCCTCACCGTAGAGCAGGGCATGGATTAAGACGGTTTATGCTGCCCAGCACCCCAGAGACTGGATCATACATCCCATCAGGCTCAGTCATGTGCCCTGCACACTGGGACAGATGTGTACAGCTGGCTGTTCCATTTGGTGTGCAGAGTTTGGAATCCACACTCGTTCTGAGACTCTCTAAGGGGGTCATGATGGAAATGAGTCAGAGGGACAAAGGGCCTATGTCACCTGATTTACCCTACTGAGCTATGTGGTTTTAGAATGGGAATCCCCATGGCTTCATGAAGCATGGCCTGCAGTCCTTGTTCATCACGTATGAAAGGAGGCTCGGTTTTTAATGGTTGTCTGGGTTCTGTGTCAAGAAAACCTTTGAGGATTCCTCAGGGGTCACTGGGATGAATAACTTATTCAACCAACATGGGAAGGGATAGTGACAACTTAGTTAGTATATATGTGGTTATCCTAACATAAGATCTATCTCTTGGTCCACCGATGGGCATACAGTGGGAATTTCTTCTCATTTCAGGAAGTGGAGGTCCGGGAAGAGGGTTGCAGCGAGTGGTTAGCCTGAGGTAGCTTAGCTGGCTACAAACCTTGTGGTCTGAGGTTATAGCCTCGGTAAACTCATTGTGAGAGGAGCAGTGGCCAGTGGCAAATCTAAAAAACCAATGCCTGATTAACGCAAGTCTGGAAGTTAAGTGGGGTAGGAGAAGAGAATGAGTTATATAAGATATGGAAGTGAGTGATTCTCATTGGAGGAGAGTCAGTAGAGGAGAGCTTTGCAGCTTGTCCTGATCCAAACGGCCCTTGGAGCATCTTCCCGCAGCCCTGTGTTGGGGGATTGCTTTTGTCTCTCTGTGTGTACGCACATATGTACAGATTTACATGTATCTATGTTGTGCTCATTGTGTTTTGAGACAGAATCTCTCACTAGGCTGGTGATCACCAAGTAGGCCAGGCTGGTCAGTCAAAGAGCCCAGGGATCGTCCAATCGCCGCCTCCTGAGCACTGGGATTTCAAGCACATCCAACTTGTTACAATGTGCATTTTGGGGATTAAACTCTGGTTCTTGTGCTTCTACAGCACACACTTCACCAGCCAAGTTATCTCCCCACTCCCTGTGTTGAAGGCTTCTGAGGAGAAAGAGTCATAATTGATTGGTAATGTCTGCCTTGGCTATAGAAGTTATGCACGACAGCACACAGGATATATTTTCATAATGGCTGATTTAAATGCATGCTTGTATTGGGATTCAGAGATGGATGGAGGGAGGGATAGAGAGAGAAAGTAGAGAGAGCTAGAGAGACAAGAGAGGAAGAAGATAAGGGAAAAAGAAAAGGAGACAGGAAGCAGGAAAGAAAGAGAAGCATGATTGATTAGTAATGTCTGTCACAGGTGTAGGACTATGGGGACAGCACATATTATATAGTGACAGTTTCTGATGTAAACATAGTGCACAGCACGGACATAATTTTCTCTAATTGTCTTTGGCAAGTGACTGTTTGAGTTTCTCTCTTTATATTTATTGCTCATCAGCAGATGCCTTTAGTTGTTTAGACCTGGGCAGTATTTAAACCACATTAACAAGGTAATGTCACAGTGGGCAGTGGCACATATCATTGTGTAGGTGTGGGTTCTGGTGGCATTCTATTGTGTGACAAAGCACTGATACCAAAAGCAACTAAGGGAGGAAAGGACTTATTTGTTTATACTCCCAGGTCATAGTTCATCATTGAGAAAGTCAGGCCAGGAACTCAAGGCAGGAACTTCAAAACAGTCCATGCACTGTTACCTCTGACCATGTCACTAACAGCTGAGGGGAAGTACAGTATGAACCATAGGGAATGTAGCTTGCTGGCTCTTATGCAGGCTCGAGATTAGCTAGCTTTCTTGTATGGCCCAGGACCATGTGCCTAGGAGGATCTGGGCTGTGGGAACTGTGGAGGAGAGGGGAGAGTGCTGGATTTCCAGATTACCGTTCTTTTTTGTGGAGAAGTTGAGGCAGGAACTTCAAACAGCTGGTCAAACATCCCATCAACAGTCAAGAACAGTGAGACATGAATGCATACTTTGCCTGCTTGCTTGCTAGCATGTGCTCAGCTCTCTCTTTAAACTCATACTCAGTTCAGGACTCCTTGCCTGGGGAATGGTGCCACCCACAGTGGACTGTATCTTCCCATATAAATTAATTGAATTCAGATAATCCACCCAAGACATACTCATAGTTCAGCCCAATATAGACAATCCCTCATCAAGACTCTCTCCCTAGGTGACTCTAGACTGTATCAAGTTGACCAAGTTAACCATTACAGAGGTCAAAGCCATTGAGGTCTTAGCCCAGTTCATTGCCTGTCAGATGTGACGCAACTACATAGGAGGGATCAGGTCAATTTCCCCTCACTTCACCATTTCTATCCTCTCGTTTAATTTGTCTACACCTTTCAGGTTTCTTTCTTGCAGTCTCCTCCCAAGCTACTGTTGTGTGATGCCACGGTGAAGGTGAATCCTTAACCTTCTGGTGGCAGAGAGAGTGAGCAGACACTTACAGTGCCTGCTCTTTCTTGAGTTTCTAGACAGGAGACATGTGACATGTATCTCCACCACCATCATGGCTCTTCATCAGTATATAACACAAGTATCATGCAAGCCCTACCTGATGGGCGCAAGTGTCCCTGGAAGCGACTTTGGGGGAGGGGATGGAAGAGCTGGAGAAAATGTGTCCTCTCATGCACACCTTGACAGCCAGACAGAGGACAGACAACTCTTTCTGTCTGTGAGCTGCACTCTATGACTTCTAATCAGTACACATGTCAGGCTAGACTCTGAGATCTGTTCAATGGCTTTCTTAGCCTGTAACCTTAGCTCTAAGGATTGTGTGCAGCAGGTTATTACGACAATGAAACCTGAAAAACCAAACAATTAGACAAGAAATCCAACCACACAGAGCGGGAGATGAACAGCTAGTGCCACCCTGCAGGGCATCTGGTGACTGGGGCTCTAGTGGATTCTGTTGACAGAGTGTTCTGTGACTCTCAGTCACGCAGCTGTCCTAAAGTGGCCTGGAAGAGCATGTGATTTCAGTGTATGTTCAAGGAGATGATAGAAAGCAGAAGAGACAGAGGCAGCTGGGAACAGAACTGCCTGTTCCTTGTCTTGGCCTTAGCTGCTGCTAAACACTCATGTGTTTGCTTGGCTCCAGTATGACTGCAGTATGACTTGCAGCAGCATCCTGCAGTGTGTGGCTCAGCACAGCGATTTTCCTGTTTCACAGGTGTCTTAGTTAGGGTTTCCATAGCTGTGAAGAGATATCATGACCAAGGCAACTCTTACAAAGCCAATTATGAAGTTTTAGTCCATTATCATCATGGGGGAAGCGTGGCAGCATCCAGGCAGACATGGTGCTGGAGGAGGAGGTAAAAGTACATCTTGATCCTCAGGCAGCAAGAAGACTGGGTGTGTGTCACACTAGACATTGCTTGACCATTAAAGACTCAAAGTCTTGCCTCTACAGCGCCACACTTCCTCTAACAAGGACACAGTCCCTCCAATAAGGCCATACCTCTTAATAGTGCCACTCCCTATGGCCAAGCATTCAAACACATGCTGTGGGGGCCAAACTTATTCAAGCCACCACAACAGAGAAGGTGATCTATGATGGGTCCACTGTAGACAGTATATAGGGGACATCTTCCCTCCTTTGTTTGAGACAGGGTCTCATTTAGCCCAGGTTACCCTCAGACTCATGACATGGCAATGGCAGGTAGTTGAAGACGGCCTTGGACTGATTTTCCTTCTGTCTCTACCTCATGAACACCAGGATTACAACATTTTTTTTTTTTTTTTTATGCAGTGCTGGGTTTCAAACCTAGTGCGTCATGTGTGAACTCTCTTTAGCCTATATAGGAACTATAGGTACTCTATCCCTTGCCCATAACCTCTTTGTAAGTGTCATTTATAAAGATAATTTGACCATTTCCAAATGTCATTTATGTGTTGTCTGTACAACCTCTGGGGACATTGATGCTTTTCTTGTTTCATTTTGTGCCTGGCCACAGTGCAGCTTCACTTTATTGTATGTGTGTGGGACAACTTAAGCCAGTTTAGCTGGGCCCCCTTCCTAAGGACACACCTCATTACAGGGCGCTTCTGGACTGAACACTCCTCACATTTCATCCTATCCCCCCTTCCCTCCATAAACCAAGATATCCCCCCCGCTTCTGATGCTTTCCTGCGCTGTGTGTGTAGAGTAGAAATAATATGTTTGTGTGCCTGGCATCTGGACCATCATCTCCCATCTCCCAGATGTGTCTTTCAGTCCTGAACATCTGGGTTTCCCACTTGCAAACAAATCCAAGATTACCCAGGAGTTTAAGTCCGACTTTCAGCTGGATAAATTGTCTCGTGCACTTGGAAGGGGGAGGGCTTTGCGATCACACTTGGCTTTAAAAACCATCTCTCGGAGGCACCGGCTCCATTGTTGTTTTTCGATTGATTTTGTGCATCATCTAGATTTAAATTTTTGTTTTTGTTTTTGTTTTTTTTTTTTTAAAGGAGATTTATTTTATTTATATCTATGTGTCCATGTCTGTATGAGTGTGCTATGCATGAGAACTAGAGCCCAAGAAGACCAGAGGAGGGCGTCCGGCTACCTGGAGCCCGAGCTATTGCCTGATGTAGGTGCTGAGAACTGAACTCAGGTCCTCTGGGAAGGCAGCAACTGATGGCTGAGCCAGCTCCAGGTCCCAAACACTGCTTGCACATGGGTGTTTGGGATTTGAACTTCAGTTCTCATGCTTGCCTCACAAATGCTTTATCCACCAAGCCACCTCTGAGCCCTAAAGTTTAGACCTTAAAGTAGATTCCAAATAGAATGTACTTGACGTGACACATGCGTGCTGCGCACTTATCAACTCGGAGCTTTTCTGAACTTCAAAATCTCTCCTATTATTTACTGACTCATAGCAAATAAGGAATTTTTTGTATTTATTTTTATTAGCCTCTATTAATTATATATAACAGATTTCACGCACACATATATGTTAAGGGGCAGAGGAGATGTGGGAAGATGGGTTGGGGAGGGGGATGGACCAGAACAAAGCATAGAAACACGTATGCACGGAAATGACCTAAGGAAACCATCACTTGGTAATGTAAACACTCAGTTGAAATAGCAGTTTGTTTAAGAGGAGATTAAGCCCAACTTCAGCTTACAATTACACGTAAGAATACGATTTCAAATGTTCACTGACTCTGTTGGTTTTTTGGGAGTGCTGTAACAAAACACCAGACACCCCATCATTTCTAACAGCAGAGATGTGTGTTCACTCCCAGCCGTGGAGGACAGAAATCTGAGGTCTGTGTCACTGAACCAGAGTCAAGCTGTTGACAGGGCTGGGCACTTTGCCTTGTCTCTTCCTCTGTCGGCTGCTGATACCCCTCCGTTTGTGGCCAGATCCCTCTGCCTTAGTAATGGTGCATCTTTGTCTTCTCTGTGTTGAGCTCCTTTGTTTCTTCATGCTCAACTTACTCACACCTGCAAGCACTGTTTATTATATTTGGTATCATTTGCTGGTTTTGGCTTAAGGATGTGGGTACTTTTGAGGTATATCATTCACCCCTTCATTTTTATAGGTTCAAAATGTCCGTGGGGAGGTTCTACCTCAGACCTAGAGCCAGCTGCTCAAACATTGCTGTCAGAACTCTGCCCCCCACCCCCTGCCTCAGCCCCCTCTTCCTCCTTCTTCTGTCATTCTCAGGTTGGCGGCTCCCATGAGGTGGTATTAATAAGATGCCACCAGGCACTGGAGACAAGAGGTGGACAGACAGGGTTTTCAGGTCAAATACTTGTCTGGTTTTGTCAATCAAATGCAGCCACGCTCATTTGTCTATGAGTTTTCCATGGTTGAATTAGTGATTGAAGCAAAGAACCAGTGGCTTGTGAAGCCTCTGGTAGTCACTCCTGGCATGACAAGGCCTCTGCTCTTGACTGACGTTCTGACAGCTAAGCAGCTACAGCTGGACTCCCCTCCTTTGCTAGAGTGACTTATAAGGCCCAGTCTTGAACCAATGAGCATGGTCAGGGGAACAGAAATCTCTAATAGAACCTTGTCTTAGTCAGGGTTTCTATTGGTGCACAAACCATAATGACCAAGAAGCAAGTTGAGGAGGAAAGGGTTTATTTGGCTTACACTTCCACACTGCTGTTCATCACCAAAGGAAGTCAGGACTGGAACTCACACAGGGCAGGAACCTGGAGGCAGGAGCTGATGCTGAGGTGTTGCTTGCTGGATTGCTTCTCCTGGGTTGCTCAGGATGATTAACCCAGGACAACCAACCCAGGGATGGCTCCACCCATAATGTGCTAGGGCCTCTGCCCTTGATCAGTAAAATGCTTTACAGCTGGATCTCATGGAGGCATTTCCTCAAGGGAGGCTCCTTTCTCTGTGATAACCCCAGCTTGTGTCAAGTTGACACACAGCCAGCCAGTACAGACCAATTTGGTCTTCAGCCCACTTTTGTTTCTAGGCAAATGCTGCTTAAAACACAAGCACTTGGGAGGTGCAGCCAGGAGGTTCAGGAGTTCAAGGTTATCTTAGGCTACATGGTACATTCAAGGCCAGCCAGTTGGTTTACATGAGACGTTGTCTCCGGAAACAAATGGAGAGAACAACGACCAAACCAACTGACGAAACACCTGCCCCAGACAAAGCAAACACACCGAACAAAAGTCTGTGAGCTCTGATGAGAGATGCCTTGCTTTCCATAGATCTTATGTCAAATACCAGAGCAGGAGACAACGGATATTGAGCCAGATCAGAGAGCACACCACCAAACAGACATTGCTTGGCAAGAGTGGAGGACCCCGCTGAGAGGAGGGACCTTGAAAATGCAGATGAGAGGGGAGGACTGAAAATCAGGGATAGTTCCGGCATCAATTTGGATTGCCACATATTCCTCAAAGTGAAGTTTGGGGCGCAGCCAAAGGACAGATAGAAGATTCTAGAAAATGTAAGGAGAGAGAAATGGCTGTATTAGTGGGAAAACAGAGAATGAGCCCCAGAGACCAGAGCAGAGTTACAGGAGAGGGATTTTTGTAGGGTCAGGTAGCCTGTCAAGGATCAGGGGAAAGTTAACTCTGTCAGCAGAACAGGCTTGACCAAAATGGCCTTGGGGTCTGCTGTGATACTGTGTCCCCCATCGAGTGTTTAAGTGTCTCTCATGCTCCAAACAGTCTGATCCTAAGTGCAGGTCCCACCCCATGCTGCCTGTGTTCTCTAAACCAGGACCTGCTGAGAATAATGAAACCCTTACGTTAAGAGCTTTGAACCTCCAGGAGATTGTTAAAATGTGCTTAACTCTTGATCTTCACAACCGAGACATTTTTAAATGCTTAAACCATTTTATCATAATTTTGCTTTTTCGACAAAGTATTTTGAGATAATTTTTTAATGGAAGATGCCATATAAAAATAAATTGGTTTGAAATGGCAGAGGCTTTAAAAAGATTATCATAGATTGATAAAGTGGGTCACCTCCTTACGTGTTTGGCACCGTGCCCAGAGAGGGGAAGTTAAAAAAAAAGAAAAGAAGAAAAAAGAGAAAGAAAAGGAAAAGAAAGACGCAAAAGTTGGCGAAGGGTAAGGGGCATTTAGCTCAGAAAGATGAGCACTGTAATGTTCAAAGGGGACAGTGACTTTTCACCTGGCAAGCTGTGACCTTTGTCCTTGTGCCCCAAATACATTCTGGTGGGGAAAACACTGTAACACTTTTAGATTTCTGACAGCCTAAGATGGTGTGGATCTTAATGAAGAAATAAAAAACACAGCACAGGTGTATGATTGCCTGTGCTTAATATTCCAGGAAACCTATGAAGGTGTTACGGGAGGTGGGATAAGGACCCTGCCTCTGGGCAGTTAGACCCTGTCTAGAAACCTCCCCAGCCTGTCGATAGATCAATGCTTGCCTCGCAACAGGGCAGAATCTTTGGACAACAGTGGCTATGTCTCTTCCAGCAAGACGCTTTTGAACACTATTGCATTAAAATTCAATATTGATCAGCCTCAGAATTCGGGCTGAGGGCAGATATATGGGCAGGAGGGACAGAATAGTGCAAGTCACCATGGATCTCTGAAACTCCGTGGAGGGGCAGGAAGGTTCAGAAGCAGTCCCTGACCTTAAAGCCGTCTGAGTGATTTGCTGAAAAGACACTGTCTTTGATCTTACCTTAGACAGGATGTGTCAGGGTTGGGAAGTCTGATCAGTGTTTTTCTCTTTAGAGTTTTAAGCTTCATCCATGAATTGGCAATTATGTTTGATTCATTTTGGACAGATGATTATGGGTTAGATGATATACATCCACAAGTAGGAATTTAAGAAACTTAAGATAATGCATAAGGACATGCTAGCCTGGGTCCCTGATTTTCCAAGTGCTTTTTCCCCTCTTCCCAGAAGCAAACCCTGCTGCCCAACCATTGCAGGGATATTTAACGCCTGTCAATCATGCATCCATCTGTATGTGCATAAATCTCTGCGTATCTGATAATATGCACCCCTGAAGAGAGCAAAGATAAAAAAAGACTATGTATATATGTATACATATGTGAACATATACAGCTCTGTAGATATATATTTAAGATAGAAGAAAGCATGGAAATTATATACATGAATTTTCTTTAACAATTTTAAAAAATATTTTTATGTGTGTGGGTGTTTTGCTTGTGTGTACACATGTGTACCATATCTGTGCCTGGTACCTGACCTGGTGGAGGACAGAAGAGGGAGTCAGATCCCCTGAAACTGTAGTTACAAATGGTTGTGAGCTGCCATATGGGTGTGCGGAATAGAAGTCAGGTCGTCTGTAAGAGCAGCGAGTGCTCTTCACTGCTGGAGCATCTCTCCAGCCCTTACTGGCCCCTTTAAAGCTTAATTCAAAACAAGCTGGTTTGTTTTGGACTGCTGACCTGATGCTTCGTCATTGATCATTGATGATCTGCCTTCCTGATGGATGCTGCCATGACAATGTTATAAGGGATATTTTTTGTCATCTTTGCATGGGAGGAGAACCTAACAGACTATATTAGATTGACTTTTGAACTTCAAGTCATAGAACATGTGCTATGGCTGTGTCAACAGAGGAAGAAGAATTTACTAGAGGACTCACAGAAGGTGAGAGTGTCAAGAGAAACCAGGAAAAGAGTCAGATCAGACAGTGGAAGGAACTGGTATCATCCAGACACACTCCCTGGATGAAGACGCCCCTTCGGTGGAAACCAGAACTTGTCTTAGGATCATAGAAGCTGCCATTTTGGAAATCAGATGCAGCTGTCCAGTGCTCCTGGGACCTTTGCCTAAGGAGACGGTATGTGAGCCCATTTTGTGTGTGTGTGCATGCTTGTATATATGTATGCATGTGTGCATGTGTGTGTATATATGTACGAATGTGTGTGCATGTGTGTGTATATATAGCATGGTAGCATGTGTGTATATATGTATGCATGTATGTGTTCATGTGTGTGTCGCAAATGTCATAGAACTGATCTTGGAGCTTATGTAAGATGTCTGAACTCCAGGGGGGTCTGGGAAAAGTCAGAATAAGGCGCCAGTGAGAATTTCCTAAGTAAGCCAAAGTCTCACACAAATGGAGATGAGATCACTGGATTTCTCCTCAAAGCAGATACTGTACCAAGGTTTGGGCACAGAGAATTTCCTTGAAAGATGACCCCAAGAAGCACAGGTTGAAGGCCTGGGGAAACTGAGGCAGGGAATGAAGGAAGGTCAACAAGGGATGTGTTAGTGTGTACCAACCAGGGCTATGTTCCCTTGTGGAGGTCCCGAGAACTTGCATAAGCACACACTAGAACTGACCCAGGACTTCTGGGAAAGCTAGAGGCTGAATCCCCTGCTAAGGTTTACCCCAAAGGGCCTTCTGAGGAGAACTTATACAGTCCACAGGGAGGGAGAGAGTCAGGAAGGCTCGAGCTGGGAAGCATCAGTGGTTCTGGTAACCTCAGAGGTTGTGTGTGAGGGTGGGTAGCCACAGAGTCTGCTACTGTGGGCTCATCTGTGGACTAAGCAAAAATGGTTGGCTGGGAAGATCTCAGAATAAGAAAGGAGGATGGAGAGATGACCTCATTGGTCAAAGCACTTGCTTTACAAGTATGAGGACGAGAGTTTGCATTCCCAGCATCCACGTAAAAAGCCAGACGACCAGCCAGGCATAGTGGCACACACCTTTAATCTCAGCACTATGGAGAAGAAAGAGGCAGACAGATATGTGATTTTGAGGCCCACTTGGTCTATAGAGTTAGTTTCAGGACAGATGAGGCAAAATGGTAAAGACCTTGTAAAAATAAAGGAAAACAAACAAAAAAGCAGAAAAACACCAGTCAGGTGGGTGGTCTAGGCCTTTAATCCCAGTGCTGGGAGCACGAGGGCCCCTGGAACTTGCTGGCCATCCAGTCTAGCTAAACTTGTGTGCTATTGGTTCAGTGAGAGACTTTGCCTCAAAAAAAATGTAATATGGGAGTGACTGAAGAAGACACCTGATGTTGATGTCTAGTGTCCATACATATGTGCCATATACTAGACAACTACAAACAAGTGCCACACACGCGCGCAGGCCGCGCGCACACACACACACACACACACACGAAGAAAGAGAATATATGTGTAAGCAGAAAGTTAAGCTTAGTATATTTCATTCATCGATTGTTGAATAAATACCTTCTTAATGTATCTGATCACTACCAAAGACTGTGTAAACAATCGATGGAGCAGGCACCGTCTTCTCTGTTTACTATCGATAGACATCAGCTAATATGAGGATGCCAGAGAGCGTTTGCTTCCTTGTCAGCCATCGGGAATGTATTTCTATATGCCAATTTTTCCCCCTCTTTCTGAGCTGTACTGATGAACACACATGAAACCCTGACTGCGCCATTAAGTTTGATGAATCCATATAATTGCTGCACAAATATTTTGAATTTAATTGCATGCAGTGTAGCTAACACTCAGTCACCATTGCCACTAAGAGGGGGTTATTGGCATAGATAATTCAAAACAGGGGCAAATCCAGAATCCTTTATGTGAGGCTCTGGAGGGCCACATTTGACCAGGGCAGTTGAACCACCTATGTGATTCTGTTTTGTTTAAGCTAGGAAGAACATTTATTTTATTTAAAACAAAACAACAACAACAACAAAACCTATGGAATGATGGGAGAGAAGAATCGGAATGTGGTCTGGGTGTTGGTGGTGGCTGGCACTCGAAGTTTTCAGCCGATGGCCACTTCTGGATAATGTAGAGTTCCACGGCTCAAATCTCATTCAGCCTAGTCGGACCCTCCCTCTGTGCGCATGCTTATTAAACACCAGCCACCATATTAAAGCACTCACAGAGAGGCGCTCATTCTGTCCTCATCACTACCACAATTGGGGGGATACTGTGCAGAACAATAAAACTTGTAGAATAAGTGTTAGAAAAAAAATCTATTTTTCCTCCCACCTGGCCTCTACTCTCGAATGATGACTCTGGGACTAATTATTATTTATTAATACATGCTTAAGCCATAGCACTGGCTCGTTCCCTGCTACCTCATCACGTATTTAACCCATTCAAACTATTCTATGCCTTCCACATGGTTAGTTACCTCTCAGCCCTCTTCTCCCTCAGCATCTCTCTCAAGTTTCCCTCAGCGTCTCCCTCAGTGTCTCTCTCAAATCCCCCTCTTTCTCTCAAATCTCTCTCGAATCTCTCCTTTTAGTCTATTCTCAGTTCAGCTACCTGCTGGTTTATGTCCATCTCCTTGGGGAAGTCTCCCTTTTAGCCGCTCACTATTTCCCAGAATCCTCTCTCTTCCTGCCATTGTCCCGCCCACTTCCTCTTTCCTGCCTCAGCTCATTGGCCATAGGCTTTTTAAATTGACAGGTGATGCTTCTAAGAGATTCTTTCTATAAATAAAACTGGGTGATTGACGTGTGAGTTTCTGCCAAGTTATTAGGTGAAACTGGCAAAGCCACTAAACTAAGGAGTTTCCACGTGTAGCAATAGCAATAACGGTACGTACGCCATTGATTATTGACAGACCATGTTGACACTGTGGGACAGGCTGCACTAAGCACTCTCATGTCTGGGCTGAGTTAGTTTCAAAATCTGGGCTTCCTCTACACAACTGCATCCCGGGGTCTCAAGGAACCTTCCAGATCAGTGCTTCCTAAACCTTTAAGTGGTTCGGAGCTGTCTTGGACCTTATCGATGTTGATCAAGGAAGTTTGGACGCTCTGAAAGACACTCACGGTGGTGACTTGGGGGCACCTGTTGAGGAGCCGTTTTGGTCAAATGTTTTTATTTTAGCTTGTTTTCTTTGCATTTATAGCAGGTTTGGGAAAGAAGGGGTCCTTTTCCTGACTGAATACCCTACTGTTGTAGGCAGGGGGTGTGGTCACTGGCTGTTAAGAGTCTGACTCACACATGGTGGACGCTCCTTCTCCACAGGCTACTTTGGCAGCCTCCTGTTTTCCTCTCTTGAGAGCATACCTCATGCGCTAGCCTTCTGGAAAGATTTTGGGAGCAGTCAGTTCTTATTTGTAGCACAGGACCCTTTAATACAGATTAATTTCCATCTGTGGATATTTAACTTCTTGTAAGTTTTTCTGTGTCATCGTCTATAACAGCAGTAAGTAGTGAGAACTCAGGCAGAATGATGCCACACTCAGCCTTCATTTGTCCCTCAGAGGACACTGTAGTTCATGCATTTAAGCTTCATTCTGTAGCTTAACATACAAGGGGAGGGTAACTTAAGTGGACTCATGGGAACTGAGTTGGACTTGAGTCTAAGCTTTCTACTTAATTATCTTAAAGTTTTGGTGTTAAAATGCTGCATTAGCCCCAAATCCTGACATCCAGTCACGCTGGATGAGGGAGGTGTTTTCAGGGTCTCAGGCTGTGTTGATGGGTTGCTCAGGTGCCCTTTGAGCTTCTGGGCTCTGGAGATTTCTCCTACCTCCTGCTGAGTAGCTGGGACCATCGGCATGAACCACTGTAAGTAAGAAAAGCAAAAGTAAGTCATAAAAGAAAGACATGTGTTTTCCTTACTTTAAACAATAGAGAAGAAAAAACTAAAGGGTAACCAACAGTAGCAAACACTCACGGCTTCTCATGTGCATTTCTAGATTTTTTTTTGAAATATGTATTTAAGCAGATTTAATGGCAGTCAGGCTAAATTCTGTACATTTCAGAACATATTACATATAATGTTCTTCAACTTACTTTTTCCTTTACATGCAATGACACATCACTGGCACCTAGTCGATGCCTTGTAAGCCACTTTGTCTAACTCTACCTGGCATTTGAGATTACATGTTTATGCCTGATCTGAATGGTCAGTCTTCTTTTGATGAAACTGTCTTAAGTGTGGGTTTCCTTGGCTCATGATTCTGTTTTTCTTTATGGAGACACTGCCGTCTCTCATAGCCCAGGCTATCTTGAACTCATTAAGTAGTTGGGGATGTCTTGAACTCTACTCCTCCTGCCTCAGTCTCCTGGAGCAAGCATTATAGGCGTGCACCACACTTCTCTAAGCGTCTCCATGTTTGTGACTTATCATGGGAATGGACAACACAGGAGAGCTGAGGGGAGGAACCATGCACCCCTATGGTCCTCTAGGAATGACCCTGGGAGTGGTGTATGGAGCAGCAGAACCGGGTTGACGATCTGGTGATGTGTTTTATGTAACTGTGAGGGTAGCAGAGGCCTGGTGTCTTAGGGTTTTTCTGCTGTGAGCAGACACCATGACCAATGCAAGTCTTACAAGGACAACATTTAATTGGGGCTGGCTTACAGGTCCAGAGGTTCAGTCCATTATCATCAAGGCGGAAACATGGCAGCATCTAGGCAGGCATGGTGCAGGAGGAGCTGAGAGTTCTACATCTTCATCTGAAGGCTGCTAGCAGAAGACTGGCTTCCATGAAGCTAGAATGAGGGTCTCAAAGTCCACACCCACGGTGACACACCTACTCCAACAGGTTCACACATTCTAATCGTGCCACTCCCTGGGCTGAGCATATACAAACCGTTTCACCTGAGATGATTTCGAGTCTTGTTAATAACAAAAGTATTAAGCCTGTTCTCTTTCCTGCACCAAGATGGGAAAGATGCTGCAGAGGGGGAACGCCAGAATCTGCATGAGAAATATCGTCTGTAGGCTTCCCTTTCACCATGCGGCGTGGCTGGGAGAAGCCAGGCAGAGAGAAAGCAGGCAGTGGGTGTTGGGATTGTGGGGATCACAGGGTGAGATGGAACACTGGGGGTCTGCAAATGGATACTGAAGGTGCAAAGTCGCTCCCTGATTTGGAGCTGTGTTAAGAGCAGGCGCCAGGACTCATGGTGCGGGCAAAGGAGTTCTGAGCTCTACAGATTGTCGCGCCCAGCTCCGCCGAATAAGCAGACCGGCAACACAGGATTCTTCCGACAGCACTCTTTATTGTTCAGCTCTCTGGCAAGATGGCGAAGGACCACGAGCTCGGGAGCTCGTCACTTATATAGGGCTTGGTGAGGCGTGTGGGTCTCCTATTGGTGCTTTAGCAAGGACCAATCAGACGAAAGCAGCTTGCATCACTCTGTGGACAACTGCGCATGCGTCAACTCTCGAGAAGAACCAGGAAGTAGGAAACCGGCGCCATCTTCTAATGGCGGAGCGGCTCCCGACAACAGATGACGTGATTCTGTGCATGTATGGCTAAGGCACGTGTGTGCACGTGTGTGTGCACTGGACCGGCATCATGTGGAGACTCCTCCCTGAGAAACTGTTATTGCTTTCATTGTTCATGATGCGCTGGAGGGCCTTTTATTTTTCAGTGGAAAGGAATTGTGTGCATGTGTGTGTGTGGTATAGGTAGGGTGGGAGGGAGGGGGAGGGGAGGGGTAATGCATAGACTTGGACTTCGAACAAACTACCGCTCATTTGACCCCTATGGAGCATTAGCTAGCTATTGCTACGTATTACCCTGACCCTAGTGGCTTCCAGAAATAACAAATGCTCACCATCTCCCAGTTTCTTATGGCTTAGGTTCAGAAGAAGTCGGGCAGGGTGGCTGTAGTCTGAGGTCTCTTACAAGATCTCCATCCAAATGTCCACAGGGGCCATTGGCATCTGGGGCTTGATTGTGACAGACTGGGGTGGGGAAGGGTCAGCTCTAAAAAGTCTCTCTCCACATGAGTGATAGCCTGGGCTAGGCTTTGGCAGGAGGCCTCCGCTTCTCTATACTGGTATTTTCATGGGATGTGGATGCTGTCCCCTGCGAGAGCTAAGAGATCTAGCTGGGCACGTGGTACAATGTTGCCTCACTAGTTGTCTCACCAGCCACACATCATTATTTCTACACGTTTCTGTGCAGCCCAGTTCTTTGTGCGAGAGAGAGCCTATTAGTATCACACAATATATGGGAAGGGATGATTTATTTCAGCTCACGGTTTCAGAGGGCTCAGACCATGATTTCTTGCTCCTATGTATTAGAACAGAACAATATCTGTTCCCATCATGCAGAAGAGGACACAGAGAGTGTCAAGAAGCAGCCATGGCTAACACACCTCAAGGATTGGCTTCCAACCACTTACTTCTTCTAGGTTAGGCCCAGATGTCCAGCAGTTTCCTCTGAATGGCAGCCTTTCTTCCTGGAGGGAGGAAGAAAGGTCAGGTGTTGAGAAGAGGGGAAAGACCTCACAGGTCCCGGAGACCTGAAGTTTACATGATATACAAAGCCCCTCCTCAAGGGCATGGAAGGTTGCTGAGGAGAAGAGAGGAGAGAGGGCTGCCTGGAAGTGACTCCCTAAGGAGACATCATACAGAGGGCCAGGCGGCAGCTTCTGTGACTGGTCACCCGTGCTGGAGTGAGTTATTCAGTGAGGTAGCTGTCTTTGAGGTGTCCCTGCTCCTGTGAGCAAGCCCTCACCCATACTCCTCTGAGTAGCGTTTATAAATTCATTGGTTCCCAGAGTTGGACTCCGCTGTGGTTATTACTTTGGTCTGTCATCAGTTTGCCATTTGGAGGGAGTAGATATTTGTTCACGTCTCCCCAAGAAAAGTCTCACACGACACCCCACCAGCCAAAGAGATTAGAACGCCCTTCAATCAGCGAAGCATCCAAAACATAGGCTTATGGAGACTTTCAGGTTTGGTTGTAACGGGTATAGCACCATGAGCAACATTAGTGCCCCAGGGCCATCCTGGGGGCTGTTTATGGGGCAGATTTACTGTGTGCTGGACACTGCATCCGAGTGCTTAATCACCTTCACCTTCAGAGAGGCCATGGCCATGAGAGGGAGAGTCTACTATGGGACCCTCAAGGTCAGAAGGTTTCATTACTTTGTCTAGACCACACCATTCCTGATTGGTAGAGCCGATACAACATCTGACTACTGTACATCGCCACTGGCTTCCTGATCTTCTTCAGAAAGACCCGAGTGGAATTGTAGTCAGCCCCATGACCTGCCCTTGGCTTAGGAACATGCCCCGTCCATGTTCTTGCAGACTGGATGCAGTCACCGCACAAATACAGGGCGTGGCCTGGCCCAGCATGCATCACTCTCTGCTTCTTTTATCATTTCTCTTTCCTGGGAAGTCCTCAAATCTTGGGTTCACATAAAGGTGGGTGGGGGATAAGTTTTACCGCAGTCGTTGGATGAAGGACTTGAGAAGTTGTGCATTTATTTTAGTGGATACCTGGGAAAAGTAATAATCACTCTTTGACCCGTTATTTACCTGAAACTCAGTTTTATTTTTCTTTTTTAAAAACAGCCTCTGATGTAGCTCAGGCTGGACCAGGACCCCACATCTTCAACGTACACAGAGATGACCTTGAGACTCTCTTCCTCTTGCCTCCACCGCAGAAGCGCTGGGGTTACAGGTGTACGCCATCACCTCCCACTTTAAGTTGTGCTTGAGATTAACCCTGGTTTTGTGCACTCTCTCTCCCTCCCCCATGCCTACAGCGTGTTTGAGACAGTCTCTTTATAAAGTTATTTTATTGACTTTTTCATAACTATTGTGACTATTAGTGTGTGTATGTTTGTGTGTGTGTGTATGTGTACAAATGCTACAGTATATGTGTAGGTCACAGGTCAACTTGAAGCAATTTGCTTCTCTCTGTCACTAAGTGGGTCCCAGGGATCAAACTATGGTCATTATGCTCAGAGGTATGACCTCACTGGCTACTAGTTCTGTTGTTTGCAATTTGAACCTCAGGACAGCAAGCCCATGAGTTTCCAAGGACTCTCTTGTCTCTCTCTGTCTCCGTTCTCCATGGAGTACTGGGGTTATAGGCATGTGCTACCATGCCTGGCTTTGTGTGAGGGTCATGCTAGCGTGGCAAACCCTTTAATGACTGAGTCATCTGCCTGGCCCCAAACTCATTTGTAAAATGCCTTTTAGAGGTGCATGGGTTGAAACAGAAACATCCGTCAGACACCCATCAGTTCAACCCGCACAGTGAGGGTTTAGTAATGTTTCTGCTGTTCACACATGGCAGGTGGGACGGGTCTGGGAAATATGGACATTCAAGTTATGGGTCATTAGCACCTACCTTGGGGCCTTCTGCATATGAAGGGATAATCTTTCTGAGACATCACACTGTAGATTATGACACAGTGGTAGAGGAACCTCCTGGGAAATGGGTTTTCTCCATAATGACCTTAATAGCATCCGAGAGAATTAGTTTTCCCAGACCCGACTTGATGTAGTTATTTGCAAAGCAGATGTTTGTATAGTTAAGGAGGGTGATTGGCCTCCTTGGGTGTATAAGTACGCCCCCTAAACACTTTTCTCCCTCTTCGAGTGCGAGGCTGTGTGATTGCTGCAGATGTACGGGCTGCTGGTCCATTGGGCACGGGAGCCGAAGCACCCTGGCTTCCCTTCACCAGAGGAACACACTCGCTCGCAACCCAATCTCCAAGCGCTAATGCAAAGCAGGCTTATTTGCTTTGACAGGCAACTGCGGGATAAACAGAAAGGGGCAGATTTATATAGTCAGCTAGCATTCTGCCTAACAGGAAAGGAAATGAAGGCATGTAAATCAGAAGTCTCAGACACCATGAGGCGTCCCCTAAAGAGTTTTATTTCCCAGGAACCCCCAAAACAGAATAAGAGAATACCCTTAGGACATCAGGAGAAATAAATATTGGTCAACTCATAATTACGTCATCTACTGCACATAATATGATGTCACTTGGAAAAACAGAGGGTGTCATGGACCCCTCACTCCTTTTTCTTTTAGGATATTACTTGCTAAAGGTAATCAGATCACTGTGGAGCAGATACATTTCGGGACATCAGACCAGCAGTTTGTCTCTCTCTGCACTTGAAATGTCTCTAGCTCACAATATAGTCTTACAGGTGAAGACAGTCATTGATGAAAGAGGAGACTATTAGCTTTCCTGCTTTTATCACAGGCCCTGTGTGTCTTTGGAAAAAGTCAGTTAAAATAAGACAATAAAACATAGATGTAAGAAGCCGTTTTGGCTGGGTGTGGTGGCGCACACCTTCGATCCCAGCCCTCAGTGGGCAGAGGCAGGTAGATGTGAGTCTGAGGCTGTCCTGGTTATATAGTGCAAGCATGCCTCAGAACAAAGCAGATCTGGTCACAGTGTTTTGTTACAGCAGCAAACAGTAACTAATACAGCCACTGAGGAATCCCCCAAACCCCTGTTTCTCATTTTTAAGGCACTGCAGACTTTAAAATTTTTATGTTTTAAGTCTTTACTGAAATTGTCACTCCAAGGAGCTACAGTTGCCCCGAATGTCCCTGGATGAAACATCCTGGGTAGAGTGGGTATTACTGAACCTCCATTTGGTTCAATATACACCAGAGTGAGGCTCCATACTGCCATTAATACTTTTACCTGTTGTTTACTGAGTATGAGGTTGGAGGCCAAGGGCAACGTGTGTGAACCTGGAAGTATGGTGTGACAACGTGTGAGAGACAAAAGACAGAGTGTGATTTGCTTGCCAACCAGCCCTTCTTGGCACAGAGAAGCTGGGCTGTCTTGTGTCATGGTGGATCACACTGAGGTTAGATATCTGTTCTTATGTCTGTCCAGGTGTGAATCCCAGCAATAGTCCAGCTGGTTCCGGAACTGTGTCCCTTCCACTTCCTGTCCACATCCGTGAGATGGAGCTGTCCATTGGCTGAGCTTTGCCAGGGGGGTGGGTTTGGGAATGGACACATGACCAGCATCAGGCCAATAGGACTCGCCTCTGTAATTTTATGGGACGCATCCGTCCTACGGTGCTCTTGTTAATTCTATTTGGTTTGTATTACGGCTTGGCACTGAAGTGCTGGCATCGGACTCCGAGGACACATCTGGGAGGCAGGGAGGGTGCCGCAGCTCTCCAACTTCCTTTTCTGCAAAGGTTTTTCAAATTGTGTTTCCATCAGTTTCAATCCAAGGAGTCTGACTGGTTGACACTGTGGGCTGAGCCTTCCCCCTCTAACTTGGTCGACACAATCCTCCACTGTTACCCATAAGCAGACAGTACAGACAATCGCTGAGACTCCCTTCCCAGGTGATTCCAGGTTGTATCGAGTTGACAATTAAAGCCCAGCACCGCAGTGGGCCTCTTGCAAAGACAGAAACCACCAGAACTGAAGTTCAGCCCCACTCCTCCATGCCATGACGGCAATGTGAAGCCTCCCACAGGCTCACGTGATTGTATACACAGCTTCCAGCCTGTGGTGCTGTTTCGGACCAGGGTGCATTGCTCGCAGATGTAGGTCTGTAGACTTGGGGCTTGCAGGTTATAGCGTGGCTCCACTTCCTGCTTGGGCTCTCAGCTTCCTGTTCTCCCTGCATGGGAGGAGCCTTAGCCACAGCTTCTTGCTGCCTTTCCTGGCATGGTAGACTGCACCCTCCACAAACCATGAGCCCGGTGAAGTAGAGTATGCGCCATCACGGACAACTGAGTGGCAAAGCTATTGGCTGAGGTCTGCAAATTTGAACCTCTGGCTTCTCCCATCATCTCTTGAGGCCAGAGGTAGACTCTCCAACAGGAAGTGCACATGCAGGGTGTCCATTTACTGCCTCCCTTGTGAACAAGGCACACGCAGGGACATCTGCTCAGGACCTGCAGCTGTGGCTTGTGCTGCTGGTAGTGAAGTCTCCCCTCCTCTACTCCCCCCAACCCCCGCACTCCCGTCTTCATTTTAACACAGCTATTGAGGTATAATTAGCACACTATAAATTGCGCATATTTAATTGTACAATTCAATAGTTTTGACATATATATGCGTTTGGGAAACGAGCACCACAATCAAGGTAATGAGCAATCTATTACCCCAAACTTCCTGGGGACCCACGGCACTCCATCCTGTTCTCTTCACGTCCCACTTTCTGATAAAATCATTTACTTCTCTTTTCCTATAATTTTTTGAAATGTATTTATTTTTATTTTATGTGTACGTGTGTCTTGCCTATAATATATGGATATACACCATGTGCATGCAGTGCCTGAGGAGTCCAGAAGAGGGCATTTGATTCCGTGGAACTCCACTTACAAATGTTTTAAGCAGTCACATAGGTGCTGGGAACTGACCTTCAGTTCTCTACAAGAATGACCATTGCTCTTAACCACTGAGCCATCTTACAGCGCCTTCCCTAGAATTAATGACATGAATTCATGCAGCAGGTGCTTTTTGCTTTTTTGTTTCCTTTTGTTTCAGTTTGGAGGCTTATTGAGTTTTCTTTTGGTTTCTTTCCATTCCATTCTGGAGTCCTGTTCCGTTACACGAACCTGACACAGTTCAATCATCTGTTCTACTGCTGAAGGGCAGACATATTGATTTGGGGGCAATGGCAACTGAAGCCTTTATGAACGTTGGTGCCTTTCCCTAGTCTTTTAATACTACTTCTCAGAATAGACAGAAAAAATGGTGTGTGTGTGTGTGTGTGTGTGTGTGTGTGTGTGTGTGTGTATTGTATTTTTTTTCAGTACTAGGGATTGAACCTGTAGGCAGGGAAAATGCTTTGTCTTTAAAAAGTCTTGTTTGTCAACTTTTGCCTTGGAATATTTAGACCATTTACATTTAGTGTGAACGCCACTCATGGTTATGTTTGAATCTATCAACTTACTACCAGATCTCTATTTGTCTCAAATATTCTTTGTCCTCATATTTATAATTCTTTTGGATTACATAGTACCTATATTTTTTGGTAATCCTTCATGCTGTTATTTTATTGATTAGAGTGTTTAATATTTTTCTTTTACTCATTACCCTCTGTCTTCAAGTAACAGTGTACTGCTTCTCAAACAGAATAAAAATCTCAGTCATACTTTTCTATTTTCCCTTCATAGGAAAAAATCACTGCTACCATATTTGATTTATATGGGTTTGGTAAACTTTGGAGAATACTGGCATTGTTTTGCTGATAGATCATTTTATCTTTTAAAGAGCCTCAACTATAAGTGACAATTCTTACACATTTCTCTGGTACTCACGTTCTCAGCTCCCTGACCATACTCCTCTGTGCCATGTCTAATTTTCATCTGGTATCACTTCTTCCCTATGGTGTGGTGGCATCCTTGAAGGTTCTAATGTAGTACAGCTCTGCCGAATCTGTAGATGATCAACTTTAATGTGGCTGAATAATATCTTCTGCTCATTTTGAAATATACGTTTTACTGGGAATAAAATTCTTAGTTGCTCTACCTTATCTCTGTGCAGTTTCTCTTGAGAAATCTCCGCCATGCTTGTTTTTGCTTTGTGTATATCGTTCCTCTTTATGCTGCGTGTGTATGTTGAGTCTTTTTCCTCTGGCTATTCCTAGGTTTGTTTGTTTGTCTCTTTTTATTATTGGGGGGAGATGGCTGAGAATGCATGTACCACATACTCAGTGGAGGTCAGAGGACAAGTTGTGAGATTCAGTTCTCTCCGTCTAACATGTGGGTTCTAGGGAGTGAACCAGATCATTAGGTCATTGGGCTGGGTGCAAGCACTCTTACCCATAGAGCCCTCTTGCTGGCCCATTTGTAGGCTTGGCATCTTTGTGTTGGTCTAAGCAGTTCGTTGTTTGTTGTATTTTCTTTGTATTTTTCGTGCTTAGTGTTCACTGGGTTTCTACAGTGATCCTCACCCAGCTGGAGGCTCCTGTGCTGTCCACAGTCTCCTAGAATCCATTTCCTCTCCCTTTCTGCTTCCTTTGGGGACTCTAGTCAGCTCTAGGTTTGGCCTCTTGGAGTTTAGCTTCCGGTTGCCCTCTTTTCCTCCCGTTGCTGTACATTGGTAATCATCACCTGCAATGTCTAATCTCTGTGAATGACATCCAGTGGTTTCCTATATAGCCGTGTAGCTTTCACTTGAGGATGAAATTTTCTTTAAAAATGTATGTTTCCCAACTAAACATTTACAATAAAATGCATATTTATCCACCTCTGTAATAGGAGGTAATGCTAATTTTCTTGGTTGCTGAAAATAAAGTCACTGTTTCCCCTCTAAAAACAGCATTTTAGATGGAAGGCAAACATTAAACAGAGAGTTTCACAGGTCTGAAATTATTGAAGTAAGTATCAAAAACAATATAGTCATGAGGCTAGGTCTAAAAAAGTCACTTGTGCCAGACAATGGTG